>OX451736.1:1619323650-1620816534 GCA_948472305.1 Vicia faba
TGAAATTTTGAAAAAGTAAGTTGCGAGGTGTTATTCATGTCACAACATTTAAGAGGAAAAAATCAAATCATTACAGACTGGCGTGTTCAGGCTTTGAAGGATGTGAAGAAAGAGAATATAGCTGTTGGGATTGTTGTGACGTGAAAATCACGTGGCAACGTTGCGGCGTGATTTTCACGTGGCAACGTTGCGGCGTGATTTTCACGTGGCAACGTTGCGGCGTGATTTTCACGTCGCTAAGTGCTTTATATATTTATTTCAAGCATGCTCCACAAACAGACAGTAGTGTTATACATTGAAAACTCTTCTTCTTCAACCCTCTTCTCCTCATTCCATCCCTCCATAACCATTTTCTTCTTCATAAAATTTGTTCTTCTCCAATATAAAATCCCTTCAATCTCCATTAATTCTTGTTTTAAGGTAAATTCAATTCAATTTTGTCTCTATTTTGTTAACAACTTTTTATTTATTGTATTATTTGATGTAATTTTTTTTTAATTTTTCTTTGAATAGAAGAAGATTGATAGAAGTAGATTGCAAAAAGGGACAAGAAGATTGAAGGAGTTAGAAGATAAAAGGTATTTTTTGAATTTTTTTTTTTGAATTTAGTATATTTTCTGAATTTAGTTAAATTTGGGTTAAATTATAATATTGTAATTTTAATTGAATTTGGTTGAATCTGATTTTATTTAGTTTATAAAAACAGAATATAAAATATTTAATTTGTTAGGAATAATAATATTAATCATTTTTATTATTTAGTTTATTTTAAATTTAAAAACAAAAAAGATTATATCGTTATTACTTTATATTTTATATCTTTATAACCATTTAAAATTTAAGTTGATTATATTCTTAGGGGTATATAATAAAAATTTAGTAATAAGTAAATTAATGTTACAAAATAAATAATAGTAAATATAGTTATTAGTGAAAAACACAAATAAATAAATAAATTGTGATGAATACAACAGTTATAATTATTAATTTATTTAGTAACGTTAGTGAATAATAAAAATAATAACAATAATCATTTTAATCATTTGCAATTTAAAAATTAAAAAGATTTTATCCTTATAATTTTTATTTATTAATTTATAAAGAAAGTAAAAAATATTTTTAGGAGTTTATAAATTTTAAGTGTTTAAATTAAATTTTTGTCTTAACTGGAAATATTTTTTTTTGGATGAACTATTTTAATAGAATATTGTTAAGTCTAATAAGTTAGAATTAGAAAAAGTATAATAGCCACTTGATGTTTTTTGAAACATATGTACATTTACTGTAACTAAAAATTTAATTTTCATAAACATATAAGTAATTACCATAATTCATCATTAAAGCCAAATAAATTTAGTGAATATGATTTTTTTCTTTAATGAGCCATTTTAAATATCAATACATAATTGTAAATAAATAGAAATGAAGACAAATTTATGCGTAATTGAAAATAAAGTAAAATTAATACTAATATTTATTATTTATTAATAAAAAAATCCATGGACAAATGTGTCATATTTGACCGTTATCATATTTTTTATTAATTATTATATATTTAATAAACTATATATTAATATATAGTATATTTAGTAGTATATAATAAAAAATATTATATATTAAAAATAGTTAAAGTAAAAGCATATATTTATATTTAATATTATATGTTTAGGATTATTATTAAGTTGATTAATTAATATTTCTAATTAAATAGGTTTTGATTATATAAATTTGCAGTAAATCGAATATTATAGATATTATCGTAGTTGGATGTACGATAGACTATATCCAGGAAGATGCGCACTTAAACCCAATTTTATAGACGGAGTTAATAGTTTTATCACGTGGACGTTTGCTCAGGAACGTTGTCGAAGTGAAGGAGGAGTTAGGTGTCCTTGTCTTAAATGTGGATGTAGATATATAATTAGTGACCCAGAGGAAATAACACGTCATTTGCATAGAAAAGGTTTCTTTAAAAATTATTGGGTTTGGACGTATAATGGTGAAACACTGTCGAGTAATGTACCGGAGACTAGCAACACAGATGCTTCAAGTAGTCAACCGGCTATGCAACCGCCTATGGAATTTGAGGAAAACTTTAATATGATAGGTGACATGGTTGGTGATGCTTTTGGTGTTAACGTGACCTATGATCAACCAGAAGATTTTGACGGGGAAGAGTTGTCGAATGAGGAAGCGCATAGATTTTATCAGTTGTTGAATGAGATGAATACGCCGTTGTTTGAGGGGTCGTCAGACTCAAAGCTATCAATGTGCGTGAGATTATTGGCCGCCAAGTCAAATTGGAATGTTCCTTATCAGTGTTTGGAGCACTTCGCAAAAATGATGTTGGACTCAACTGCAACGAAAGACAACTTGCATGCGAGTTTTTATTATGCAAAGAAGTTGGTGTCGAAGTTGGGTTTAAGAGTAAGAAAGATTGATTGTTGCATTAATGGTTGCATGTTGTTTTATGACAACGAGTTTGGTACTCAAGATGGATCGTCAGAGGAATGTAAGTTTTGTCAGAGTCCAAGATATAAAGTTTGCAATAGAGCCATTAACAGTAACCAAAAACGTGTAGCAGTAAAGTCCATGTTTTATCTTCCGATAATACCAAGGTTAAAAAGAATGTTTTCTTCAATGCACGGTGCAAGTAAAATGACATGGCATCATACAAACAAAACAAGCCCAGGCAATACGCGACACCCATCTGATGACCAGGCATGGAAGCACTTTGATGAGGTACATCATGATTTTGCCGCGGAACCTAGAAATGTCAGGCTTGGATTATGCTCTGATGGTTTTGCTCCATATGTCCAAGCGTCTGGAAGTGCGTATTCTTGTTGGCCAGTTATTGTAACCTCTTACAATCTCCCTCCTGAGATGTGCATGACAAAACCATACATGTTTTTGACGTGCGTCATTCCAGGACCATCGAGTCCAAAAACCGGAATTGATGTGTACTTATAACCTTTAATTGATGATTTGAAGAGGTTGTGGAATAATGGAGAATGGACTTATGATATATCCCGTAAACAAAACGTTTCTATGCGAGCTGCCTCGATGTGGACCATTAACGACTTTCCAGCATATGGCATTTTGTCTGGTTAGGGTACGCATGGCAGAATGGGTTGTCCGCATTGCATGGAATGCACTAAGGCGTTTACATTGGAAAAAAGGGGGAAAACTCGTGGTTTGACTGTCACCGCAGACTCCTACCATCAAATCATCCCTTTAGAAAAAACAAGACAAATTTCAAAAAGGACGAACGGGTAACAGATTTTCCTCCGCCTCTATTGTCACCAGTTGCTATATGGAACTAAGTTTGTGAACTTCTAAAGTTTACAGATACTGGCAAAGCATGTAGAATTGAAGGATATGGGGTCACACATAATTGGACAAAAAGAAGTATATTTTGGGACCTCCCATATTGGAAAGATAATTTGTTGTGCCATAATCTTGATGTTATGCATATTGAGAATAATTTTTTTGATAACGTATTTAACACAGTGATAGATGTTAAAGACAGAACAAAAGATAATGTGAAGGCTAGACAAGACATGGAAATTTAGTGTAATCGTAAAGAGTTGGAATTGAAGCCTCAATCAAATGGAAAATTATTTAAACCCAAAGCTTGTTTCAGTCTGACCCCCCAAGAAGCTAAAGCGGTTTGTGGATGGCTAAAAGGTTTGAGAATTCCCGACGGGTATTCTTCAAATTTAGCAAGGTGTGCTGATGCTAACACTGGGAAGTTGCATGGTATGAAAAGTCATGATTGCCATGTTATCGAAAGAAGTCAGTACATCTTATCAGTCTTCAGGCTTCCAGATCGTCCCTCTAGAAAGAAGGGTGAGCATTGGTTGACCCAACAAGAAATGCAATCTGCACATGTTCATGTCTTGATCAACTGCATTGAAGTTAAACCATATCTTGAGTAAGTATAATCCAACTTTTTAATTTTCTTTACAGTGTGAATATAAAATTGATTACCTTGAAACTTATAGTTTGTTTCTTTTTAGGGAATTTAACAACGCCTATTTTGATAGTACCGGTGTACAATCAACATCTGGTGTCATTCATGCCCAATTTCCAACATGGTTCAAGGAGAAATTGTATAGGGTTGTTGCACCGACTCCAGACATACTTTATTTAAGAAACTTGTCTAATGGCCCTTGTCAAAGTGCAAACAAATGGCACACATACTTCGTGAACAGATATAAATTTCACACTCATGAATGGACTGGAGGGAAAAAAACCATAAACAGTGGCGTATTTGTGAAAGGAGTTACAAATGGTGGTGAAGATGACTTCTATGGTTTTGTTAAACATATCTACGAGTTAGTATACAATTACTTGGACTCAGAAAATAAAGTTGTCTTGTTTTATTGTAAATGGTATGAGCCAACTAGAGGCACAAAAATAGATAAGACATATGGTACTGTTGAGATTCAAATGGACCGGAGGTACAAAGAGTACGGCCCTTTCATAATGTCAAATATTGTTAGGCAAGTTTATTATGTTCCTTATCCTTCATTTGTGCCACGTAAACGACGGTGTTGTGTTGTAATAAAAACAAAACCATTGGGTCATATTGAAACTGACGATCTAGTGGAAGATGTTCCTTACCAAGTTGATGAAGTTGAAGTTAATGATGTGATTCCAGATGAACACACTACAAGTTTGTCTGATACAATGGTTGAGGGGAATCAAGTTGATAAGGATGAAGATCATGAAGATTCTGGATCCGAGGACAATATCACATCAGATGACGAGGATAATATGGATGACGAGCATGACGATTTAGAATAGTGAACCTATATTCATGAGAATTGTGTCTTGTAATTTTATTTGACGAACCATCTATTGAATGAGTTAATGAATATGTATTCATGAGAATTGTGTCTTGTAATTTTACTTGACAAACCATCTATTGAATGAGTTAATGAATATGTATTCACGAGAAATGTGCTTTTCAAATATATTATATGTTAACTTTTATTTTCTATAAATAGGTAAAAATGCCACCCAAGGATAATAAGGGTAAAGGTCCTAGTGATAGTGGTAGGAAGCCCAGGCATCCAAGGGTAGTAGTATGTCAGTCACCTTACTCAGCCACGTATCCTCCCCCGCAGAGTAAAGTTCATCATATGTCCATGGATAGTACTATGCTATTTACGCCATTACTATCCTCTTCAGTTCCCATCTAGGAGTCCATGTTTTATTAGTCCATCTGGGGCCCACCTGGTTTACCATTCCAGCAGACACAAGTGTCGTCATCCTTCCAGCACAGTTTTCCATTTCCCACACAGATGCCCTCATTCGTGCAGCAGCCTGGAGGATCCAGCATCCCACTTCCTACACAGATGCCCCCATCCGTCCAGCAGCCTGGAGGATCCACCTCTTCACGACTCACACAGACTGGTCGCACCCCACATCTCACACATGTACCTGTATCTGATGATCATGCATAGTCGGATGGTGACGATCTTGGTGTGGGCGATGATCAGATAGATGGGAGAGATCTTCGAGGGGATGATGATCCAAGTGAGATTCATACCATTGATGGGAGATTTTGGATTTGGCCTGAAGGGAACTCGTAAGTTTCTTATTTATAAGTACACATTTCCATTTTTAATATAACTTTATATACTTAATTATGCTAATTGAATTATTGTTGTTTTAGTTTCGGGACGAGTCGGACTGCTGCTAGGGTTATAAATTATATAATTCAGCAGAATTATACAAATTTTTGAAGAGTTTCAGAGAAGTTTTCGATAAAGAAGAATGGTTTAAGCAATTTCAGGTATAATTAATTTTTAAATTCAAAAACAAATAATCAAAATAATTAATGTAAAAAAGGAATTATAAATTAAACAAATACGCGGGGGGGGGGGGGGGGTATGCAGTAAACGAAATTGGGCTTTATGGAGCAAAAACAAGGGTCGACCCATCACAATCCAATAACCCAAAACCAAACCCAAAGTCCATAATCCAAGTGTTATTCGCAGATTAAGGAGGTAACAAGAGATTAGGGTTTTGGTCTTTTGTATTCCCTCTCACGCGGCGCTCTAACCTCTGGTTCTTATCTCTATTCATCCTTTCCACAAACTGAGTCCCTCTAAACTTCCTTACTACCCCGTTTCTGACTCACCTCGCAAACATTCGCTTTTTACAGAAACATCCTACGCCTCTTTGTCTCACAGCGGCTAACATCTTTTGAAGCCTCTTTTGAACTCGAATTTAGATCAGAGAGACCCAAAATCGTCTCATCCTTGACCTCCCTCAACCTCTTTGTTACCGGAATATGCCTCTCTCGTCTCTCTAATCCTTCTCTAACCCTAGCGATTTTGAAAAGGTATGATCTTTTTTTCGTCATTTTTCTCTAGCTTACAGATTTTTTTGTTGATTTTTATTTTATCTACTCATTAGTTCTTTATAGATGCAGGAATCATGCCATGGAAGTATGAGAACGGGGGAAGAATTCGTACCTGTTGGAGTTCTATAACTTCTCCCTCGCCTTGCTATTTTTTGTGATTTTCTGCAAACTTGGAATGGAGAGGCGAGATTGAGGATGGTGTTCAGTGGTGGCGGAGGATGAATGGGGGGAAAGAGATGATGATGGGGCGAGGCTCTTCTGGTTTGATAATGCCTTTTCTATTTTTCTTTTTGGCCTTTGGCTTTTTGGTATGTTATCTGGTTTTTTGGTTATCAAGTTTTTTGAATGATGATAATGTTGGTTCTGTTCTTGGGTGATGATTATCTGGTTCTGAGTTTGATGAACATCAAATTTATTTTTGCTCGTTTTCTTGTTCTACTACTGTGTTTTTTTGCGTGTGTCTTGTCTCTATGCAAATGAACCCTTTTATATTGTGGGTTTTCAATATTGATTATGGTTTTGTGTTTACAACAGGTTTTGTGGTCCTGTGATTACAGTAGGTTTTCTGATTTTGTATTTACAGCAGATTTTGTGTTTATAGAAGGTTTTGTGTTTACAACAGGTTTTGTGTTTACAGTAGGTTTTCTGGTTTTGTGATTACAGCAGATCTTCTTTTGTAGCAGAGTTTTTGCAGGATGTATTTTGGGCAATTTTGTAGCATATATAACATGCTTATGGGTTGTAGCAGTGCTTGACAATTTTGGGGTTGTTTGTGGCCTAGGTGATCTCTTTCCTCTTTTCTCTCTCAATGAAAATAGAAAAGCAATTTTCTCTTTTGCTTATTTTATTAAACATTCTGAAGGGTTTGCAGCATTAGAAAATGATGACGTTCTTTGTTTTTTGAGCAAGTTGACTTGCTATTTTGTGTGGTTTAGCATTTGGCTGTTTGTTATATTTTCCATGAGGCTGCCTTGTTTTAGCTTGCCACGATGCTGCCTTGTTTTAGTTTACCATGATGCTGCCTTGCTTTAGTTTATGATGATGCTGCCTTGTTTTAGTTTGCCATGATGCTCTGTTTGCAGCTTATTGTTAGCCACTTGTTACCTGCTGCTTTTGCTGTTGTTTATTTGGACTGTTGTAGTATTTTGTTATTGTATGCAGCCTTGGGCTATCGTGTTTGCGAATTTCTCTTGTTTTCCTTTTTTGTGAACCAACAAGGGCAACCTTCTTGTGATTTGCAACTGGAAGAAATGGGTTGTGATGAAATAAACAACAATCTGATTCCACGTTGCAAACCCTAATGATGAACTTATGAAATAGCTTTTGGAAAATTCCTTGTTCATGTTCATATAATTTTGTATTAATCATGCTTTCTTTCTCTTGTTTTCATGTGAGCAAAAGTGGAGATGACAAAGCAAAGAACACAAGAAATATGTGGCAAACATGAAAGTCTTGGAGAAAATCAAAGGAATTTGATATAGCTTGAATCTTCAAGCAACTTAATCATGGATTAGTTCTCTTAGGCCAAATATTCATTTGATTTTTCTTTGTAACTTAGAACAATTCTTCTTGTATTTTGATGTATTCTATCCAATAGTTGTACCAACTTATCTTTGAATAACAATAAGTTGTAAAACATAAAGTATTAAAAGAATTTGAAGTTTTGTAACAACCTTGGACGGTGTGTTTGAAATTGGAGAAGAACTTAAATTACAGCATAAAGTATTCTTGTGGTGTTTTATAACTTGAAATCCTTTATAAACAACAATTTGTAATTTCTCTTCGTATCCTAATTGATTTTTTTTGAAATTCCCAATCAGAATATTTGAAATAAAATGCTCCAGTCTGGTAACTTGAATTCCAAATAATCCAAATAACTTTGTAACTGTATTTCAAACAAACATGCCCTTTGTACTCCACTTCCTAAACAAAATAAATGTTTTAAGGACGTAAATCATCTGGTCAACCTGAATCCCAAAATCATGATTGTCTTAAATGACAGTCTTAATCTCCATCTCTTGTCCCAAACAAAACATACTCCAAGAACAAACATTATCCTTTCAGTAAACTGTGTTTAAGAAAAATTCAAAATCAATCAATGCCTTGCGATGATTTGATAATTTTAAAGTCTTCTAAACTCAAATTTCCTTCGATTCTTTAAAGATAAACCCGTGAGCGACATCATACGTGACCATGAACAGACAAAATCGTCTCAAAGTCTTGTAACTTGAAGAAATCATAACTATAACCTTGAGGAAACATGAAGACCTATGAAGGTCAATTGGAACTTTGAAAACTCATTTTCTTTTGAGAACTGTAAAACCCCTAATTGTTGATTTACTGCCTCAGAAGAGAATCTGTATGGTCAATTTTTTAGTCAACTTGAATATCCAGAAACCCTGGGGTTGTATCTTATATGAAAAATGGGAGGGAAAATTTTGGAGTACAACAACGGGAAAAAGGTCTATGTTCCAAAGCCTGGAACTTAAAGTTGGAGGAGACGTGAAGTTTGGAGGTAATCAGAAAGGGAAGATTATTGGTTCTAGAACCATTGGAAACGGTAACCTTCCTTCTATCTCTAATGTTTTATTAGTAGAAGGATTAGCTCATAATCTATTGTCCATAAGTCAATTAAGTGACAATGGTTATGACATTATCTTCAATCAAAGCTCCTGTAGAGCTGTAAGTCAAAAAGATGGATCAATCCTCTTTTCTGGCAAGAGAAAGAACAACATATACAAAATTGATTTATCAGATCTTAAATCTCAGAATGTTAAATGCCTTTTGTCTGTTAGCGATAAGCAATGGGTATGGAACAAAAGATTGGGACATGTTAGTCTAAGAAAAATCTCTCAACTAAATAAATTAAATTTAGTCAGAGGACTTCCCAATCTGAAGTACAACTCAGAAGCTCTGTGCGAAGCGTGTCAAAAAGGAAAATTTTCAAAACCTTCCTTTAAATCCAAAAATGTTGTCTCTTCCTCTAAGCCATTAGAGTTACTTCATATTGATCTGTTTGGGCCAGTTAAAACTCCATCCATCAGAGGCAAAAAGTATGGATTGATCATTGTTGATGACTTCAGCAGATGGACATGGGTAAAGTTTTTAAAACACAAGGATGAGTCACATTCTGTGTTCATTGACTTCTGTACCCAAGTGCAAAACGAAAAAGATTTTAAAATCATAAAAGTCAGAAGTGATCATGGTGGTGAATTTGAAAATCATTATTTTGAAAAATATTTTAAAGAAAATGGTATTGTTCATAATTTTTCTTTTCCTAGAACTCCCCAACAAAATGGAGTTGTAGAAAGAAAGAATAGAACTTTACAAGAAATGGCCAGAACCATGATCAATGAAACTAATATGGCTAAGCACTTTTGGGCAGAAGCAGTGAACACAGCGTGTTACATTCAGAATAGAATCTCTATAAGACCTATTCTTGAAAAGACTCCCTATGAATTATGGAAAAACAGAAAGCCGAATTGTTGTACCCCAAAATTTTCCCTCCCATATTCCTCAAGATTTGACAAGAATAATTCTCCAAGTTGTTCAAGATGGCTCAAGAGTTGGACAGTCAAATCACCTCCTAAGACAACTGAAATTAGGGTTTTGGTTCTTTCAATAAATTTGAGGTTTTCAATGGTTCAATCAAGTCTCATGTGCCTATATACACTCTCAAGCACCTACATGCCAAGTTTCAAGACTCACAGTGCCAATTTGCACAGTCAAAAGCCCCATTTGACCTACAGTCAACTACAAGGGCAAAATGGTCATGTTGCAGTCAAAAGTCAGAATTTTTGTTCAACATATTATTTTGAGTTCACAATCATCATTTGATCAAGTCTTGATCATGATTCCACAAGGACAGCTCAAAAATCATCAAGATGCAAAAAGTTACTATTTTTGGACAGTAGAAAAGTCAACTGTATCTTGACCAGGGCATAACTTTTTCATGGTTCATCAGAAAAATTCCATCCAATGCTCATTTTTAAGGGGATGACATTTCCAATAATCCATCTTCATACTCCAAGTCCAAGAAATGCTCTCATAAAAAGTTATCAATTTCTACGTTATAGGTCAAATTCAAAAGTCAACAAAAGTGCACTTTAAGTCAAAGGCCATAACTTGAGATTGGTAAATCCAAATGACATGGGACCAAAGGCATTGGTTAGAGGACTTCAAGACCTTTCTAAAGTGTCAAAGAACATGGTCATATGATCAAAATTGAGCAAGATATGCATTGGAGAAGTTGGGAAATTTTTATGAATTTGCAAAAGTCAACTTTGCTCAAAACACCTTATTTTTGCTAATGGGCCTCAAATCTCTTCTTGAAACTTCATCCATGGCCTATGCACGACCCATCAAGCTTAATTGAATTTATTTTCTTATTTTTATTAATTAATTGGATTTTTAATTGATATTAATTAATTTAAATTGTAGGAAAATAGAAGATTTGATGTTTTCAATCTTTTTGTGAAGCAAATATGGTCAATATATGCTGGCAATTTCGAGCACCAAGTCAAAGATACAAAATCTCCAAATTTGGCAACCTTTTCCAATCATGAAAAATCAAAAAGATTTGATTTCCAATCAAGGATTCAATCATCAATTCAATGGATTTTTGCTCAAGCTTTTGACCTAATTCCATTCCCCTATATATATGCAAGTAAACCCTAACCAATGGACGTGAAAAGAAAAAGCTGCAGAAAGAAGGCCATAGCATATTGAAAAATTCCAAGAAAGTTGAAAACTGATCTTTGCATTCCAGACCAATTCAAGGCAATTTGTTGATTCTAACACCTTGCAGGAGTTCCCAAGAGTGTGTGGCAATCAAATTCAAGCCTTAAAGCTCAAAGAATCGTCCTAGACAGTTTCACGGTTTGAAGCTTTTATCCAAAATCGTATTATCTAATTCACGAGCATTTAACATGATTTCTTGATTGTTTTGCATTGCTAGGAACCATATGAAGCTAATGATATCATTTAATTGAATTATAATGCACTGAATCGAAGAATGCCATGAACGATTTTCTAGGGTTTCCAAGCTTTGAATTAGGGCTTTATGAACCAAGAAAAACTAGGACCAGTGATACACATGGTTGGAATCGTTGAACCAAGACGAACACAAAGCACCTATCGTGAAATATTTATGCTTGTTGTAGCTCTAATCACTATTTTTCCTCGCAGCATATTGTGGGGGTTAAAAACCCCCGCTATCTAATATGTTTTTAGGAAGAACGAAGGAAGAAGACGAGGACGTGTTAACGTATGGTTGGCTGATTTGAAAAAGTGCATGCTTGTTTTTGTTTTACAGCATAGGGATTAATTTCCCAATATAATAATTGCTCTTTATTTTACTAACGATTGAAGCAGTGTAGTGGAGTGGTTAAGGCATTGGCATGTGAGCGCTGGGACCTGGGTTCGAATCCCAGGTCCCCCCAAAACGCTTATTCTATTTTTTCTTAACATATTCTTGTGCAGCTTTCCAAAAGAGACCCACCACGTACTTCACATCCCCGCGCGCCAAGTGGCCTCAAGCTCAAAACCAATGGCCAGGATGGAGTGACTACCATAGTCCCTGGTCAATGCATGTGTGGACGATCTAAAAAAGTCAAAGAGGCTTGCAGCTTGTTGGGCCTGAGAATTGCATAGCATACCTCCTGATTTGGGCCATCACCCCCACAAGTTTATTTCTTTTCTTTTTTTTTCTTTCTTTTTATTTATTTCTTTCATTAAATATTTATTATAATTATTATTTTCACTAACAAATTAATTATTTTCATAACAAATCCAGAAAAAATAAAAAAATAAAAAATAATATTTTATTTATTAAATTTGATTAAGTTATTTTTGTAAATAAATACATAATTAATCTATTTAGTTAATTAGGTTAACTTTAATATTTTCACAATAAATCTAAAACCAACATAGAATTAGGTTTTTTTGACAACTTTTAATCATGTTTTCTTTTTTATTTTATTTTCCTTAAAACTTAAAAAACCAAAAAAATATTTCTTTTAAATAATTAATTAGCTTAGGTTTAATTAAATGCAAAAATAACCAAAACTTATTTTTTTTTTCTCAAAAAAGGGTCAAAACCCTAGGGACTTCTCCGATTCAATTTTTTCTCGCGCGTATGTTTGTTTTATTAATTTTTGATCATTATTATGTAATTGCTCCGAGGATGTAATAGCTTTAATTAGGAATTTTTATCGCTTTCATTTAATTTCTCGCATTTACTCTTTTCAAGGGTTGTTTTTGGCGATGTAAATACCCGACGCCTTGTAATAGCGTAAATTTATTTCCCCTAACTATTAACTGCTAGATGTATGTTAACTAGGCTATGCATGACAAGACTTATCTCTGAAATTAAAATCAACCCGTAGCTCACCATAACATGTGCAAAGATAATATAAACTGAATCCTGACACACTCGCACATGCCACTCCTAGGGTACGCCTCACTTGGTTGCCTCGACGTGGTCATTGAGTATAAGGTGTTTTAGAGGTCGCCCTCCTGTCTAAAGATCCAAGTTGCCTCGAAACGGTTGCCTCAGATAAAAAGGATCTAGGACATTAGGGTTACCGCTAAGGCGTCCTACTATTGCTTTGGTGACCACACATGTCCCTATAATCGAATTGACCCGAAACTCCAACGACGGTGCTACCTACTTCTCAATAGTGGGATGGCACTGTCTAAAGGACATTTACACAACTTAATTCGTTTTGAGTAGGTAGAGGTTCTCAGGTACTTGCTCTTTCAAAACAAAAACAACTTTTCGCACCTACACTTTTCTGACAAAAGTTTTCAAACAAACACTTCATACACTCTTGAGGACAGATACAAGAGTTAAATCAAAGTTTTCAAACAAACTTTTTTCAAAACCCACAAACACAAGAAAAGCAAAACATTTTTGAAAACATAGTGAGCAAGTACCTAAGAGCCCGTGTGTTGTACCCCAAAATTTGCCCTCCCATATTATTCAAGAAATTGCCAAGTCATGCTTCAAAATTCCCCAAGGGTGGCACAGTGCAAAGGTCTCCTATACAGTCAAGATTAGGGTTTTTGTTTTGATCAAGAAAATGAAGTTTCCAAAGGTCCAATCAAGTCTCATATGCCTACAAATATGGTCAAGTATCCTCATATCAAGTTTCAAGACTTTCAGCACAAAATTGCACAGTCAAAACCCTAAATTGCACTACAGTCAACTGTAGGGGCAAAATGGTCATTTGACAGTCAAAAGTTCAAATTTTTGGTCAACATATCATTTTGAAGCCACAAACATCATTTGATCAATGCTTGATCATGATTCTCAAAATTTGGCTCAGAAATCATCAAGATGCAAAAGTTTCCTTATTTGGACAGTTGAAAAAGTCAACTGAAATTGACCAGGGCATAACTTTCACATGGATTATCAGAAAAATTCCATCCAAAGCTCATTTTGAAAAGAAAGACATTTCCTACAACTCATCTTCATACTTCAAGTCCAAGAAATGCTCTCACAAAAAGTTATCAATTTCAACATTATAGGTCATTTTCAAAAGTCAACAAAAAGGGACTTTAAGTCAAAGGCCATAACTTGAGATTGGTAAATCAAAATGACATGGGACCAAAGACATTGGTTAGAGGACTCAGAGACCTTTCCAAAATGTCCAAGAACATGAGAAAAGCTTAAACATTGAGCAAGTTATGCCTTGTGGAAGTTGGGAAATTTTTGAATATTTTGAAAAGTCAACATTACTTCAAATGACCTAAAATTGCTAATGGGCCCATTTTTCTTCCATGATTCATCATCCATGGCATATGCACGACCACTTGGCCCAAAGGGAAGTTTTTATTCATTTTTTATTTATTTATTTGAATTTTTATTTATATTAATTCACTTAAATCAATTAAATATGTGAAAAATACTTAACTTAACCTAACAAATCTTTTTGTACATGTTTTAGTCTCAATAATTCGTGCACATTCAAATATGGGAAGATTTGGTTTGATTGGATCCTAATTGATACAAAATTGTATGGAAAAGATTGAAAAAACAAAGCTTGAAAATCAAATCTTCAAAACCATGATTGCAAGAGATTTTGAGCAAGTTTCTTGACCTAATCCATTCAGTACATAAGCCTAAAGGAAACCCTAATGTTCATACACGCACAACTGCTCAAGAAGGCCATAACCAAACTTGAATTTTTTTCTCAAAAAAGTCAATTCTGAAAACACCTTTGCAAGGCGATCCAGGTCTCCGTTCTTGTTCCATTAGCTTCCTTGGAGATTACTGGACATATTCCAATCAAAGACAACCATCAAGACTCAAGGAATTGGTAACATGAATGCAAACTGTACCAAGAAAAATTCATAATCGTGCTTCATGATTTACGCATCCTTTGTAATTTTTAATACTTGATTCATGTTCATTATGAAGTTCTGAAGCTAACCAATACGTTTGATTGTGTTTTTATGTGCTACACGCGATTATGCCATGTTTGATTTTTAGGGTTTGCAGGATGTGAAATTAGGGCTTTTGAAACAAAGAAAAATTAGCCCTCAAAACCACCACCATTCAACTCAGCGCATGTGGACGAAGAAGAAGCCACTATCGCGCCTAATTTATGGACCCTCTAGACCTATTCGCTATTTTCCCAAAACTGGCCTAAGAAAACATATGGAAACCGTTGCTTATGTTATTTGTATTTCAGGAAAAACAAAACACGAAGAAGAAGATGATGTCGTGGCATGAATCGGTTGGATCATTTAAAATTCGCGCGCGTTTGAGGCCACTAACGTTTGTTTCTTTTATAATATTCATAGGTTAATTATATATCAAAACGTGTAAACTGGCTCAGCTGGCAAAGCATAGTGGTGTTAATTCTCATGACCTGGGTTCGAGCCCCAGGTCTTCATGCTTTCTCAATATTATTTTTCCATTGACATTCTCGTGTAGCGCTTGTGCTAGAGACCACCATGTACCTTCCAAATCCAGCATGCCACGCGTTCAGCTTCAGCAATCCAAGGGTGCAGATTGGAGGAACACCATGAGGTTGAGTCAACGCACATGCACGTGTCTGGCCAAAGTCAAGCAGGCCAAGCTTATTGGGCCAGAATTTCCAGGATCTAACCTCCATATTGTGGTCTGAACCCCCAGGTTTGCACATTCTTTTTATTTTCTTTACCTTTTTTGCATTATTATTTTTTATTCCTCTTAATTATTATTTATTCAGTTAATTAATTATTTTTCATAAATATAAAAAATGCATAAAAATCAAAAAGATAAAAAATATAATAAATATTTTATTTTAATATTTCTTATAAATAAAGGCATGTAAATTAATTAGTTTAAAATAGGGTTTTAATTTTAATTTCTTTCATAACAAAAAATCTAAAAAATATAGAACTAAGTTTAATTAATGTTTTATTCCTTTTCAATTTTTCTTTTTTCACAATAATATTATTTATTTTATTTATTTTCATAATTAAATTCGTATACAAAAATTAGGGTTAATTTAGGTTAAATTCTAACGTCTTCTTAATAAATTAAAATAAAATAGAATTAGGGTTAGCGTTTAATTGCAATTAATTTTTTCTATTAAATCTTAAAATACTAAAAAAAACACCAAAAAAACAAATTCTTGCATTCTTTTAATTTTAATTCCTCATTAATTTTAAATTTTGCAAAAGGGTCCAACGCCCTCGTTCTTAATTTCTTATTTATTCGCATATTTATCTTATTTCATTTGAATAATTATGTACCTCTCCCAAAGCCTTGTAAATTATTTCTCGCACTTTTCAATTCTTTATTTACTTTGTCTATTTATTATTTTTTCTGTCAAATCGGGTCCTGGTTAATTTTGGCGATGTGGACCCGCGCCATTTTTAATAGCTTTAGGTTTACTTTTCCTCGCAACTTTTAACTGTTAATCAAAGCATGAAAGAATGTATGAACAAAATAAAAACAAGCGATAGAACACCAATAACATGACAAGATAAATGCAAATGAAAACGACACACAAATCGCACACACCACCCCTAGGGTACGCCTCACTGTTGCCTTGCCTCGAAAGGTGATCGTCGAGTAGAGGATGTCTTAGTAAGTCCTCATGATCCGGGAACCTGGCATGAGGGTAGCTTCTAAGGTGTCTTCCCATTGCTCCGGTGATCACCATGTCCCGAACCTCGAATTGACCCGAACACCTCCAACGGTGGTGCTACCTACCTCTCAATGGTGGGATGGCACTACTTTAAAGGACATCTACACAGACGAATTCCTTAGGGTAGGTAGACGACTCTAGATACTTGCTCTAATTCCAAAACAAACTCAAAAAATACTTTTCACACCAACACATTTTCAAAAAGCTTTCGAAAGCAATTTTTCAAACACTCTTGAGGACCGATACAAGAGTCGAACTGAAATTTTCAAAGAAACTTTTTTAAACCCACAGTTGAAAAGCAAACAAACATTTTGAAAACACAGATGAGCAAGTATCTAAGAGCCCATGGATAACCATGGATAGAAAGGGTACTAACATCTTCCCTTTCTATAACCTACCTCCCGAACCGAGAGCAATCTCTATAAGGAATTTTTCTGTGCTTTTGTCCTTTCCATTTGGAGAAAATAAAAGACGGTGGCGACTCTTGCTTTCGCGACATTTCGCGAACCAGCGTTAAACAGTCAGTTCCAGATCCACCGATCACAGAACTGGTGACTCTGCTGGGGACCCTTTATAAAGTGAGGTGTACCTTAGGGTTAGTTCATAACTGTGTTTTCAATTGCTTTCCTTGTGTGCTTTAAATTGTGGGACTGTCTCGGGAGTTTTATAGATCCTAACCCGGATCTGGGGATACCTTCTTAGAAAGTAGCAACAAGGCTGTGAGGGAACTGTGCGGGGTATACCGACATAGTTGAAACAGTCTGCTACGTTGATGTGGCACTTTGGTGTGTACCGGTAACCCTTGAGTTCAGTCAAGGAGAGTACGGGGCCTCCGCGTGGTGTCGTGAAGCATCAACAGACCTTAGGAACCTTAATTGAACTATCTTGGCCTCTTTAGGGTAGTGAGATAACTGACTTTGGTGCAGTCCGAGGTTGGTTGATACTCGATACTACACCCAATTGAGGGTTGCTTTCCTGGAATATTTCGGTTGCCAGTTCAGTGGCTAAATCGAAACGATGAACAATGAAAGCAATCCCGTGATATTGGGACCCTTAGAACCCGGTTGTTTCTAATAGGACAGGTTGAACCCACCAACTTCAAGAGGGTAATACCCAGACCTCATACTGGCCTTAAACTCTAAGGGCTTCTCTTGTGTGACTTGTGTGCCTTCCAACTTGACTACTTGCATGCTTGTTATCTCACACTTGAGTTTCTTGCAGGTTTTGTTTATAGTCCTTAACTGGGACTCATAACGGGGTTTACCGAGGGTTTTGCAGGTTTTATTTGGTCCTTAATTGGGACTCATGACAGGTTTTACTTGAGTTTCTTGCAGGTTTTGGTTTGTAGTCCTTAACTAGGACTCATAACAAGGCTTACTAAGTTTCTTGCAGGTTTTTGTTTTAGTCCTTAACTAGGACTCATAACAAGGTTTACCGAGTTTCTTGCAGGTTTTGGTTTGCAGTCCTTAAGTGGGACTCATAACAGGGTTACCTACATTACCCCATGCATACCATAACATCATACCATTGCATATATCTTAACCCATTTCAAGGATCTCAAGGGCTTGTGATGCAGGTCATGATAAATCAAACATCTAGCAAGGGGCAAAGAGGATTTATTTTCCTCTAGCCAAAGTTGTCAGGGGCTATGACCCACTTGATATGGTGAGCTTTGACTCTTGAAGAAGGTTCCCCTAACCAAGTTTGTTTGGAAACCAAAACCGGACATGATGACTAGAGTCAGGGGCTATGACCCACTGGATATGGTGAGCCTTTGACCCTTGAAGAAGGATTCTCAGCAATATGGAGCTCCTTCAATCAAGCTACCGGACCCAAGCTCTAACAATTTTCTTGTTTACCCCGCGAGATCCTTGAAAACATTGCATGCATATCATACATATCATTGCATAACAGGTACCCTCGTTGCAAGTCACTTACCTTTCCCGCTGTTTATTTCAGCAATGGCTTCCCAACCAGACAACCAGGACTTGCTTGTTCAAGAGACCCGGTTCGGGGAAATCCTCCTGAATCTATCCAAGGGGCAGGAAGAGCTAAGGACACTTCTCATGGAGACCTTTGTCAGGAACAGTGATGAGGATGAAAGGCTGAAACACCTGCAAGCTGAGATGGATGCATTGAAAGTCCAGATGCTGGGGCAGGCGACTGCCAGTCAAAGGTTAGCTCAAAGACAAGACGAGCTCGGGGTTCTCATCAACCAATTGCTTCGGGGTAACCAGCTGGGGCAAACATCTAGGGTTGAAGATCCAGTCATCATTCAACCACCCTTGAGACAAGCAGACAAGGGAAAAGCTCCTCAGATGGCTTCCGTATCACCAATTCAGTATCAACCTCACCAGCTTCAGCCAGACAAGCCCAAAAGACAAATCACCAAGCTCAACGTGTCGCTGCCTCAAGCCTTACAACAACTGCTGAGGTTGAATTTGGTAACTCTAAAGGATCCTCCTAAGAATCCCAACAGGACACCTTCAAGGTATAACCCCAACGCTCGTTGCGCTTATCATTTTGACAGCCCGAGGCATGCTACAGAGGATTGTTGGACTTTGAAGAATAAAATCCAGGACCTGATTGAGGAAGGAGCTGTGGAATTCACCCAAGATGGCCAGGCTGAGTGCTTCTACCATCCCTACAGGAGGCACCGTTTGAAGTAACGAGCCCTGAGATGAGAAGAATTTTTGTTCATTCGAATGTTCAAGTTGCAATTTTCTTTTGTTCAAACATTTACTCATTGATAAACATTGTTATTTCATTAATGCATCGCATATGTCTGTTTTGAAGCAATATATTCGTATTCATTATACGCAAATTATTTTCATATTTTTTCTGATGTCAACTCTTGATCTAAAATTCTAAAGCCTCTTGAGGGAGGATGACGAAAACGATACCACAATGTACAGTATGCTTCTGAACAGACCCCGCTGATGAGGTACAGGCATTGTTTCAATTCCTAAACACTGGAGTTATAAGGATGATAATCCCTCGTCAACCCCTCTGAGCCAAAGAAGTAGGAGTTTTTATTTTCGAAAATTAAAATCCTTTATCATAACCCGGGGCAGGGTAGTCTCTCAGTTGATCCAAGTGCATAACGAATGGCACCAAAGAGGTCCTTAAATAAACGAAAGACAATGATGGTTCCGAATGATCAATAAAGAAAGGCAGTCATTATATCTCAAAAATGAAAACCCAATAAGTCAAAACCTATGAAGGAGACTTACCAAACTGGGGCATCCCGCTGACTGTAATTCCAAAAAGGAAACAGTTCAGGCAAAAAAAAGAAAGGGATAACAAAAATCAGACAAGCAAGAGGTCTTACAAACCCTCAACAAAAAGGAATGACTGCCTATTCAAAATAAGTTATCAACATCCGAATCATCACCGGAAAATCAGAGCAAAAACTCAAACAAGGTCTAACGTATGATCAACTGAGTTTAAGTTTGAAGAACATCACGAAGAGCGGGTGGGTACAAATAATTTGAGCCTTTATCCTTTGTTTCTTAAACCGTGAACCAGGCCACGTTATAACCCTTAGAAGTCCTAGCTGAAGCACGGGTTAGTTCGAAAGCATACTGTTACGAAAGGTATCCTGACTCCTTAAGGCCTATGATAAAATAACGAGTTGACATCACGTTTTACAAACAATCACTTGTTTTATGAAAAAGAATGCATTTTCAAAATCTTCAAGACAGACATAAGCTTTGCATTTTTTAACATAACTTTGTTTGCATATGA
The DNA here is from genome assembly GCA_948472305.1 of Vicia faba. Lineage (NCBI taxonomy): Eukaryota > Viridiplantae > Streptophyta > Magnoliopsida > Fabales > Fabaceae > Vicia > Vicia faba. Next base: position 1,619,343,919 of record OX451736.1, read on the forward strand.
CTTTTTGTTTGAACAGCATAGAAATTCGTACGACGAATGCCTAATGAACAGAAGTATTTCCAAGCAAGGGGCATGTCATGATCATGGTCCATTATCTGGGGCAGTCCAATCAAGATTCGGAGAATCTCTCAAAGGTCAAATAGCTTGGGGCAAATCTCTGCCTGAGTCACTTGGGGCATTCCAACAACAAATCTTGCCTGATCAAATACCTTCTGGTGGCATGACAAAACACTTCCAACAGGGGCAACTCCTTACATTCTGAGAACATGGACATAGTCGGAAAAAAATACGCATAATCAAAGACCCGCTAGGTTGATATACCTAGGCAAAAATAAGGGCTTCCCGGCGAACCAAAAGGGTTCGGGCAAAAATAAGGGATGAAAATGAAAAATCTGTACACCCGGCAAGTCGAAAACCTGAAAAGGTGGCTTGGGCAAAAATGGGTATCCCGGTGGACTGAAAACCCGAAAGGGCGGTCCAGGCAAAAGTTAGGGATCAAAGCGTACGACTATGTCCTGTCATCTTGTCACCTGCCAACCAGAAGAAAGTTGGTCCATCAACAACTATTAGCCCCCCACAGGTGCCTCCTCCCATAGAAAAGGGGCAATAAAGAGTTGTCTAAGCAATCTGATTATTCTGTCCTCCAAGGTATCAAAGTAGGTTCCGTTAAAGAACACAACCAGTATGTCTTAATCCCCCAGAGAGTAAGTCAGCAGTCAGTACATTCCTCTCCAAGCAAAATTATCAAATCTCAAGGAAGTTGGGTATCCTCCAGCAGATCTCAAACATTCCCCAGCAGTATACACATATTCATAACAAGCATCCCCGGCAGTCTTGGTCTAAAGATTGTTCCCCGGCGGCATACCAGCATTCAAAGGAATCACTTCCCCAGCATATCAAAACTTCCCCAAGAGAGTCCAATTCAGTTCTCCAGGAAATTTGGAATTCATATCCCCAAGCAGTAAGCTTATCCCCAGTAAATTCTGGAAGCTTATCCCCTAGCAGAGCACGAACGCGTCGTCCGGCTTGATTTAAAGAGTTATTTCCTTAACAGGATATAACTGGGTTATCCTCAGCCAAAAGCCACGAAAAGAGCGTCCTCGACGAAGTCTTCTTACCCCAGCGAAGTCCATCAACACTCCCAACAACAAGGGTATCCCCAGCAAATTATTATCAACACTCAGCAAGGCATCCCTCTTCCCACAGAGTATTGCTTCCCAGCATGGTCGCTAGAGTATATTTTCTCCCCGCAGAATCTCCCATTTGCCAAGTTTATTCCGCAACGGAGTCATCTTCTCCCACCGGTATTCTAGCAGTTATCATCCCCAGCGGAAGCAAAATCTATTCCTCAACATCAGCCCAGGATATGACTTCCCGGCACCCGTCAAGGATTTAATTTCCTAGACGAAAACATACATTCATAAAACATTACATACATCATTATAGCATGCATAGACGCATTATGTCATACAAATCTCATTTATGTTGAGAACATCATTGCTTGATCCATATCATGCATTGCATATGACTGACCTTTACCTTTCAGGAAAGATGCAGTTGAAATTCTCAATCATATTTCAAGACCTAGACCGGTTCAGTTAATCGACTCCAAAGATTTCTTATCCAGTCCAAGGCCTTCTCTAGTCCAGCTAAATCGACTCCTAACAGATTTTTCTGATAAAGACTCAGTATAAGTTATCCCAGATTATAAATTCCTATTGGTTCCCTCTCCGACGGTGAGTGAGGTGATAATCTCCTATGGTTCCCTCTCCGACGGTGAGTGAGGTGGTAATTCCTTTTCAGATGGTTCCCTCTCCGACGGTGAGTGAGGTGATAATCTCCTATGGTTCCCTCTCCGACGGTGAGTGAGGTGGTAATTCCTTTTCAGATGGTCCCCTCTCCGACGGTGAGTGAGGTGATAATCTCCTATGGTTCCCTCTCCGACGGTGAGTGAGGTGATAATTCCTTTTCAGATGGTTCCCTCTCCGACGGTGAGTGAGGTGATAATCTCCTATTGGTTCCCTCTCCGACAGTGAGTGAGGTGGTAATTCCTTTTCAGATGGTTCCCTCTCCGACGGTGAGTGAGGTGATAATCTCCTATGGTTCCCTCTCCGACGGTGAGTGAGGTGATAATTCCTTTTCAGATGGTTCCCTCTCCGACGGTGAGTGAGGTGATAATCTCCTATGGTTCCCTCTCCGACGGTGAGTGAGGTGATAATTCCTTTTCCTATGGTTCCCTCTCCGACGGTGAGTGAGGTGATAATTCCTTTTCAGATGGTCCCCTCTCCGACAGTGAGTGAGGTGATAATCTCCTATGGTTCCCTCTCCGACGGTGAGTGAGGTGATAATTCCTTTTCAGATGGTTCCCTCTCCGACGGTGAGTGAGGTGATAATCTCCTATGGTTCCCTCTCCGACGGTGAGTGAGGTGATAATTCCTTTTCAGATGGTTCCCTCTCCGACGGTGAGTGAGGTGATAATCTCCTATGGTTCCCTCTCCGACGGTGAGTGAGGTGGTAATTCCTTTTCAGATGGTTCCCTCTCCGACAGTGAGTGAGGTGATAATCTCCTATGGTTCCCTCTCCGACGGTGAGTGAAGCGATAATTCCTTTTCAGATGGTTCCCTCTCCGACGGTGAGTGAGGCGATAATTCCTTTTCAGATGGTTCCCTCTCCGACGGTGAGTGAGGTGATAATTCCTTTTCTTATGGTTCCCTCTCCGACGGTGAGTGAGGTGATAATTCCTTTCAGATTATAATTTCCTAGGGTTCCCTCTCTGACGGTGAGTGAGGTGATAATTCCTTTCAGATTATAATTGTCTGTGGTTCTCTTCCCGATACTGCGAAGACGGTAATTCCCACTAAGATTTTCTCAACGAGCGTTGTTGAAGTTAAAGTCGCCCAAGGTTCTCTTACCGTTCATGCTAAGGTAGTAACCATCCCTGGTTCATTCATCATCTTGTGAAGCTCCAGATTCAGCTCCTGTAACCAGTCAGGACATATCTATACCAAGCATCTGAAAACCAGTTCTTGCAGCGTGTCAGGTACTCCTTTTTCTTTTGCAGGTATGCAGGTTATCGCTAAGGAATCTCTTACGCGATCAATATCCGGATGGCATCTATAAGCCCATCATCCTATCCAGCAACCTCTAAATGGCATCTATAAGCCCATTTCCGTCATCACACTGCTACTATGTGAGCGCAAATTTCTGGGCACTCTAGTGTTCAATCATCTTCTACCCTCGGATTACGAAAGGCACGTTAGCCAATCTGCATCCTCAGGTCTAAGAAGATTGAACAGGGGCAACTGTTGTACCCCAAAATTTGCCCTCCCATATTCTTCAAGAAATTGCCAAGTCATGCTTCAAAATTCCCCAAGGGTGGCACAGTGCAAAGGTCTCCTATACAGTCAAGATTAGGGTTTTTGTTTTGATCAAGAAAATGGTTTCCAAAGGTCCAATCAAGTCTCATATGCCTAAAAATATGGTCAAGTATCCTCATATCAAGTTTCAAGACTGTCAGCACAAAATTGCACAGTCAAAACCCTAAATTGCACTACAGTCAACTGTAGGGGCAAAATGGTCATTTGACAGTCAAAAGTTCAAATTTTTGGTCAACATATCATTTTGAAGCCACAAACATCATTTGATCAATGCTTGATCATGATTCTCAAAATTTGGCTCAGAAATCATCAAGATGCAAAAGTTTCCTTATTTGGACAGCTGAAAAAGTCAACTGAAATTGACCAGGGCATAACTTTCACATGGATTATCAGAAAAATTCCATCCAAAGCTCATTTTGAAGATAAAGACATTTCCTACAACTCATCTTCATACTTCAAGTCCAAGAAATGCTCTCACAAAAAGTTATCAATTTCAACATTATAGGTCATTTTCAAAAGTCAACAAAAAGGGACTTTAAGTCAAAGGCCATAACTTGTGATTGGTAAATCAAAATGACATGGGACCAAAGACATTGGTTAGAGGACTCAAAGACATTTCCAAAATGTCCAAGAACATGAGAAAAGCTTAAAAATTGAGCAAGTTATGCCTTGTGGAAGTTGGGAAATTTTTGGATATTTTGAAAAGTCAACATTACTTCAAATGACCTAAAATTGCTAATGGGCCCATTTTTCTTCCATGATTCATCATCCATGGCATATGCACGACCACTTGGCCCAAAGGGAAGTTTTTATTCATTTTTTATTTATTTATTTGAATTTTTATTTATATTAATTCACTTAAATCAATTAAATATGTGAAAAATACTTAACTTAACCTAACAAATCTTTTTGTACATGTTTTAGTCTCAATAATTCGTGCACATTCAAATATGGGAAGATTTGGTTTGATTGGATCCTAATTGATACAAAATTGTATGGAAAAGATTGAAAAAACAAAGCTTGAAAATCAAATCTTCAAAACCATGATTGCAAGAGATTTTGAGCAAGTTTCTTGACCTAATCCATTCAGTACATAAGCCTAAAGGAAACCCTAATGTTCATACACGCACAGCTGCTCAAGAAGGCCATAACCAAACTTGAAATTTTTTCTCAAAAAAGTCAATTCTGAAAACACCTTTGCAAGGCGATCCAGGTCTCCATTCTTGTTCCATTAGCTTCCTTGGAGATTACTGAACATATTCCAATCAAAGACAACCATCAAGACTCAAGGAATTGGTAACATGAATGCAAACTGTGCCAAGAAAAATTCATAATCGTGCATCATGATTTACGCATCCTTTGTAATTTTTAATACTTGATTCATGTTCATTATGAAGTTCTGAAGCTAACCAATACGTTTGATTGTGTTTTTATGTGCTACACGCGATTATGCCATGTTTGATTTTTAGGGTTTGCAGGATGTGAAATTAGGGCTTTTGAAACAAAGAAAAATTAGCCCTCAAAACCACCACCATTCAACTCAGCGCATGTGGACGAAGAAGAAGCCACTATCGCGCCTAATTTATGGACCCTCTAGACCTATTCGCTATTTTCCCAAAACTGGCCTAAGAAAACATATGGAAACCGTTGCTTATGTTATTTGTATTTCAGGAAAAACAAAACACGAAGAAGAAGATGATGTCGTGGCATGAATCGGTTGGATCATTTAAAATTCGCGCGCGTTTGAGGCCACTAACGTTTGTTTCTTTTATAATATTCATAGGTTAATTATATATCAAAACGTGTAAACTGGCTCAGCTGGCAAAGCATAGTGGTGTTAATTCTCATGACCTGGGTTCGAGCCCCAGGTCTTCATGCTTTCTCAATATTATTTTTCCATTGACATTCTCGTGTAGCGCTTGTGCTAGAGACCACCATGTACCTTCCAAATCCAGCATGCCATGCGTTCAGCTTCAGCAATCCAAGGGTGCAGATTGGAGGAACACCATGAGGTTGAGTCAACGCACATGCACGTGTCTGGCCAAAGTCAAGCAGGCCAAGCTTATTGGGCCAGAATTTCCAGGATCTAACCTCCATATTGGGGTCTGAACCCCCAGGTTTGCACATTCTTTTTATTTTCTTTACCTTTTTTGCATTATTATTTTTTATTCCTCTTAATTATTATTTATTCAGTTAATTAATTATTTTCATAAATATAAAAAATGCATAAAAATCAAAAAGATAAAAAATATAATAAATATTTTATTTTAATATTTCTTATAAATAAAGGCATGTAAATTAATTAGTTTAAAATAGGGTTTTAATTTTAATTTCTTTCATAACAAAAAATCTAAAAAATATAGAACTAGGTTTAATTAATGTTTTATTCCTTTTCAATTTTTCTTTTTTCACAATAATATTATTTATTTTATTTATTTTCATAATTAAATTCGTATACAAAAATTAGGGTTAATTTAGGTTAAATTCTAACGTCTTCTTAATAAATTAAAATAAAATAGAATTAGGGTTAGCGTTTAATTGCAATTAATTTTTTCTATTAAATCTTAAAATACTAAAAAAAACACCAAAAAAACAAATTCTTGCATTCTTTTAATTTTAATTCCTCATTAATTTTAAATTTTGCAAAAGGGTCCAACGCCCTCGTTCTTAATTTCTTATTTATTCGCATATTTATCTTATTTCATTTGAATAATTATGTACCTCTCCCAAAGCCTTGTAAATTATTTCTCGCACTTTTCAATTCTTTATTTACTTTGTCTATTTATTATTTTTTCTGTCAAATCGGGTCCTGGTTAATTTTGGCGATGTGGACCCGCGCCATTTGTAATAGCTTTAGGTTTACTTTTCCTCGCAACTTTTAACTGTTAATCAAAGCATGAAAGAATGTATGAACAAAATAAAAACAAGCGATAGAACACCAATAACATGACAAGATAAATGCAAATGAAAACGACACACAAATCGCACACACCACCCCTAGGGTACGCCTCACTGTTGCCTTGCCTCGAAAGGTGATCGTCGAGTAGAGGATGTCTTAGTAAGTCCTCATGATCCAGGAACCTGGCATGAGGGTAGCTTCTAAGGTGTCTTCCCATTGCTCCGGTGATCACCATGTCCCGAACCTCGAATTGACCCGAACACCTCCAATGGTGGTGCTACCTACCTCTCAATGGTGGGATGGCACTACTTTAAAGGACATCTACACAGACGAATTCCTTAGGGTAGGTAGACGACTCTAGATACTTGCTCTAATTCCAAAAAAAACTCAAAAAATACTTTTCACACCAACACATTTTCAAAAAGCTTTCGAAAGCAATTTTTCAAACACTCTTGAGGACCGATACAAGAGCCGAACTGAAATTTTCAAAGAAACTTTTTTAAACCCACAGTTGAAAAGCAAACAAACATTTTGAAAACACAGATGAGCAAGTATCTAAGAGCCCATGGATAACCATGGATAGAAAGGGTGCTAACACCTTCCATTTCTATAACCTACCTCCCGAACCGAGAGCAATCTCTATAAGGAATTTTTCTGTGCTTTTGTCCTTTCCATTTGGAGAAAATAAAAGACGGTGGCGACTCTTGCTTCCGCGACATTTCGCGAACCAGTGTTAAACAGTCAGTTCCAGATCCACCGATCACACCGTGGATAACCACAGATAGAAAGGGTGCTAACACCTTCCCTTTCTATAATCTACCTTCCGAACCGAGAAACATCTCGAAAAGGAATTTTGCTGTACTTTTGTCCTTTCATTGTTGGAGAAAATAAAAGACGGTGGCGACTCTTGCTTACCGCGACATTTCGTAAACCAGCATTAAAAACAATCAGTTCATTTTTCCACCGATCACACCAACATTTCTTATTTCCATTTTCTTATTTCCATCCTTTTGGATGTACTTGTTTTATTCTGAACACTAAAGAAACTCTGAACAAGTTTGATTCTAAAGCACAAAAGTGTTTTCTTCTTGGATATTCTGAACGCTCAAAAGGCTATAGAGTATACAACATAAAACCTCTATTTGTTTAAGAATCAATCAAAGTCAGGTTTGATGATAAGCTTGGCCAGCAACAGCCAAAGCAAATTGACTTTTCTGTAGGTACAGAAGATCATCCCTTAAAATCGAAACTTCAGAAGCAAAGGAAGACTCAGAAGAAAAGGAAGACTCAGCAGATCATCCTCTTGACAATGCTCTGGACAACCTCAGAATCTATGATCAACCCACTCAGAAAAGGTTTCCTAGAATCTCTTCAGCTTACAAAGAAGACGTAATCATTGGAAGAAAAAAATATCCCATCAGAACAAGATCCTCTCTCAGAATCAATGACGAATCTTTGTTTGGTTTGGTTTCTCTGATTGAGCCAACTTCCATTGATGAAGCTCTGGAAGATAATGATTGGATCTTAGCAATGCAAGAAGAACTCAATCAATTCTCCAGAAATGATGTATGGGATTTAGTTCCAAGACCCAAAGGATTCAACATTATAGGAACCAAATGGGTTTTCAGAAAAAACTAAACGAGAAAGGAGAGGTGATCAGAAACAAAGCACGACTGGTTGCACAAGGTTATAGTCAACAAGAAGGAATTGATTATAATGAAACCTTTGCCCCAGTCTCCAGGTTAGAGTCTATAAGATTATTAATTTATTTTGCTGTACAAAATAACATTTCATTATATAAAATGGATGTTAAAAGTGCATTTTTAAATGGCTATATTGAAGAATAAGTTTATGTCCATCAACCTCCTGGATTTATTGATTCAAAACATCCAGAACATGTTTTTAAATTAAAAAAGTCTTTGTACGGTTTAAAACAAGCTCCCAGAGCTTGGTATGATCGTCTGAGTAATTTTCTTTTAGAAAAAGATTTTACCAGAGAGAAAGTGGACACAACTCTTTTCAGAAAGACATTTAAATATGATATTTTAATTTGTCAAATTTATGTTGATGATATACTTTTTGGAACCTCTAATATCTCCCTTGGAAAAGAATTTGCTGAGACCATGCAGGCAGAATTTGAGACGTGGAAGTCTAATGGTCCGAAGGACATGCCATCTTCAGGAATGGCGTGATTGAAGGATAATTTGAGACGAATCAGCCAAATATAAGTCACCTCAGAGCTTCTGGCATGTACCAGGACAGGTGTTGGATGTTTAAAGAGAAGTTTTGATACTCTTAGGTTACCCTTCGATTGGTGCATACAAGCTGTATTCACCAATCGAAGATGGACTAATGTGCAGTAAAGGTGTTTCTTATAGACAAGCAAAGGGTGGGAGTTGGAATCAAAGAGCCACCTGTATAACTATATGCGAATGAGATAACAAATCGAAGCTTTGATAGGCCAAAAGGAGGAGATGGTCGAATTGAAGGGAACAAGAACTATTTGATTGGGCTGATTGGATAATTTTCAGATCAAGCAACTAAAGCAGATAATGGCTCAATCAAAGAAGCCACAATGATGAGACCTTGAGCCATTCGAATTGGAACTCAGAGTCAATCGAAGAACAAGGTTTGAGAGCATTCGAAAGAGTCAAGATGTGAAACCTGTCCAGGTTCACTCAAAACCCAAAATGGTAGAAAATAATAAAAAATGGCAACTTTTTAAAGACTTTCAATTCTGCCTTCAAAGCCATGGTTAATGGCTGATTCTTGCCATTTTTGTTCACCACTGTGCCCCTATAAATATAGAGCTAAAGTGCAAAGGACAACCACGCATTGGCTATACACAAGAAGCTGCCCCAGAAAACCACACCAAATTCTCCAAACCTTTACAAAGTTGTCAGAATCAAAGCAATCTTTGCAGGCCTCCTCAATCCAAAGCAAGCATCCCACTCATTCCCTCCGTTGGTAACAGGCCTTCGATCTCAAACTCCTTCAATATGTAATTTATATCCATATTGATTGTATATACATGCTATGAATGATGTTTGTGATTGTTAACGTTGTTACATGTGAAAACCAATACCAAGATAACAGGACACCATTATTAGGGATTTGAAACTAAGTCCTTCGAATCTCAAAATCCAGGCGCCTCTGTCCTTCTGGCCTGTGCAGCACGCATGTGTTGATTTCAATATATATATATATATATATATATATATATATATATATATATATATATATATATATATATATATATATATATATATATATATATATATATATATATATATATATATATATATATATGATTTGTTTTACTAATCTAATGTCATAATTTTATTTGTATCAACGAATGAACAAACAACTCAGATGGTAAAGGGGAATGTGTGCAGTTGAAAAGGGCCTCAATTCGATACCCAGGTCATGTATTATGTTTTTTAACAATTATCTTGCAGATCCAGTGTGCTGCGTTTCAAACACTCCTCGTGCACCTTCAAGCTCCAGCCAATGGATGACAAGGAGATCAAATCCAATGCCCTAGGGGTACCACCTCATGATGGACCCTTAATGGCCAATAGCACATGATCCCAATATAGCCTGGGTTTAGTTTCATTTAGGCTGAACAAAAGTCCAATTCACACCCCCTGTTACCTTTACTCTCATGGCCCATTTTATTTTCGCTTTTAATTGTTCTGTTTTTTATAGCATTATAAAATCAAACAAAAAAATCACAAAAAAATATTAGGTTAGTATTTTCTCAATTAAAATTTTGTAAATTAATTGATAAATTATCTTAACCCTTTTCTCAATTTAAAAATAAGTAGATTTGGATTTTTTAATTAAATTTCCTTCCATAGGTCTAAAAAGCAAACAAAAAATATTTTATTTTTCTTAGGAATTTTAGACGTATTTACAATTCGCGCATTTACTTTTACTGTCACACTTTTGCATATTATTGTATCTGCTTACTGGGATGTAATAGACTTAACTAGGACTTTACTTTGCTGCCTTTAAATTTTCCCCATTTTGGACTTGTAATAATCCCCCCCCCCCCCCCCCCCCGAAGCCATGTAATTGCGTAGAATTTAATTTCCGCACTTTATATTTCCTGTACATATATTAACTGTTTAGATGTATGGTAATAGGATTGTATGTCAAGAGCTTAATAATCAAAATGTTAGCAAACCTAAATACAAAGACAAAAATAACTGAATATAACACACTTTCACATGCGCACCTCTAGGGTACTCCCACTTTGGTTTCTTTCAGAAAAATAGTCACATCTCTCGAAACGTGAGAGACTTTAGTGGCTACCCTCCGGTTTAAAGATCATAAGTCCCTCGATAACCCTCTCGATGTTGCCTCGGTAAAAATGATCTTAAAATCCTAGGGTAGTTACTAAGGTTTCTTGCCCAGTTGCCTTTGTGACTATAAACTTCCCTTCGAATGTCCCTCAAACATCCAAAGACTAGGGCTGCCTACTCACTAAATAGTAGGATAACACTGTCTAAAGGAAAAGAGGAAAAGAACAATCCTTTCGAGTAAAGTAGATAGATGTTAGATGCTTGCTCAAACAAATTTTTACACTTACACAAAACAACTTTCAAAAACATTTTCAAAATGTTTTATCAACACTCTTGAGGACTGATACAAGAGTTATCATAAAGCAAGCTGCCTTACTATTGGAATTTCAAAATACTTTTCAAAAAACACACAAAACACAAAGTATTTCAAAATGAGCTAAGCATCTAAGAGCCCGTAGATAACTACGGATGGAAAGAGTGCTAACACATTCCCTTTCCATAATCTACCCTCTTACTCAGAAAACTCTCGAAAGGTATTTTTCTATTCTTTTCACCCTTTCCTTTGTTGGATAAAAGAAAAGTCGGTGGCGACTCTTGCTTACCGCAACATTTGCGAACATAAACACAAAATCAGTATAATAGTCGGTTCTGCCACCGTATCACAATTAGTAACCCCTTTTGACCCTTTTTTGTCGATATCCATGTTGTTTTTTCTAAATGGTTGTCTAGAGTGTTTGGTTTATCATTTTTGTATGGATATTGATTCTTTATTTTCTTGAACCCTCAACTATGATTTTTATTTGAATTTTTAGCTTGCCTTAGAAAGTAGGGAGTATTCACATTATGATGATGGTTGAATTCAAGTTGGGGAGAGGAATATTTATGTGCTTATGTTGTGATTGCTATGAGGTTGTGATAGAAAAGAAAAAAATGTGAAAAGGAAGTGAAAAGAAAAAGAAAAAAAAATGAAAAAAAAAGCTTTGAAAAAGTAAAACAAAAAGAGTTCGAATAATAGTGCTAATAAGTGATGTGTGTTGGTTTGAAATTTGGAATGAAGAAGAAGTTTGATTGAAATTATTTTGCTTGAGTCTTTGTGAGTTGATCACTCCCTAAGAGTTTTTGAATGTCACTTTGATATTCAGTTTTGAGGAAAGGAAGATGGGGAAGACTGCTTTTCCACAAACGAAGCCACTGATCTTACCGGTTGATCAGAATCTGATAGATGGCCGAAGAAAGACGTTTGCTAGGCTGGAAATTTGAGGAGATGGGGGGTGTACTTGCAAGGCACTCTGACGATCAAGTAAGAATGGGTGCAAAGAGATACAAGAAAGAGATTAGGGTTTTTAGAGTGAATATTGGATATCTCGCCCTCACAAGTGTGAGGGTTTATATAATGCCCCCAACACTTGGCCATTGATTCCTATTTTTGGACCTAGATACTAGGTTCCTCAAAAATAGGTAATTGCCAGGACTTGGTCAAAATGGGAAATCGTGCTCGTAACTAGTCGTTTCTCCGAGCAAGAAAGAGATTACGGGAAGACACGTTGTAAGTGTTCTCCTGGCTGTCTGCTCCACGCGTGTCGAGCATACTGGGAGGTGACTTCCAGTGTGGGAAGACGTACGTCTTAGGTATCGTTGGTCTTATTATCCACGAGATGTGGTCGACCAGATATTCCCGACAAGAAGTTCAGAGTTAATGGACCAACGTTGTTGAACCATATGGAAAGTAGAAGCAGATTTGATAATTATAGCCATTGAACCAGTCCATAATATATATATATATATATATATATATATATATATATATATTAAACAAATAAATTTTATATGAGAAAACATCCAAATTTTAGCAAAACAAAAAAAAATAGAGAAAAATGTTGCATGGGAAAACATCTAACATATATAAAAAAGTTATTTATATACGAATATATTAAAAATATATATATTTACTCAACAAGTCAAACACATCAAATACTTCTGCAAATACAATGGGCATAGACTTCTTAAATAGACCTCTCAAATGATATAAACATGTACTCAGTGTTTTAAAACCCAGTCTGACCCAGCCGGTCGGACCGGTCTGACCGAGAACCGGTGGGCCAGGCGGTCCGATTAAGGGATAAGACCGGAATTACATTTAGAACGGATGAAACCGGTGTGAACCGTCTGGATCACCGGTTAAACCAGTGAACCGACGGTTTTTACTGAACCGGCGGGTTTGACTATTTATTTTATTTTTTAGGGATTTTGAAAAAAAAATTAACATAAACGCTTTGCCTCCTCGTTTCTCAAACCTAGGCATTTGAAAGGTTTTCTTTTTTATTCTGTCTTTTCTTTTTCTAATTGAAGTCATATTCTCAATTTGCTCTACCAACAAAAACTCCCACTTGCTGCTGTTATTTGATATTCCTTGTTTGCCGTCAAAAATTTCATCAAAACATCAAAAACAGATTATTTCTTTTTTACTTGGTCTAATTTGCATTGATGTTTTTCAATATGAATATTATTGTTTCATTTTGTTGATTAATTGATATAGAAAATAAATGATTAAATTTGATCATTTTCTATAAAATTGGATCTTTTAGTTTAACAAATTGAGATAGAATTTGTATGAATGAAGCAGTTTTATACTTTTATAAATTAACTTATTATAGACTGGTAATGAAGTTGTTGTATATTGGAGATTGAAATTGGGATAGATATATATTACTGTAATAGTCGTTGTATATATTATGGAGATAGAAATTGGGTTTAAAACTATGTAATCTAAATTATATAGTAAGACAAAGTTTTCTGTTTTTTATTAATTTAAATTATATAACAAAGAAAAGTTTCAGGATTTTATTAATCTAAAATATATAGCAAAGGCTGGAAAGCAAAGTTTCTATTTTTTATTATATATGGTGATGCACAGTAACGATGCTTGGTAGCCTATATGTAATATACAACAACATACTCATATATTTTGGATTTAGATATGCTACATATTTAATGTTTCTTATAATGTTTTTATAAATTCAATAGTTTTTGTTTAGAATTGTGTTTTGTTAATATTTTTGTAATATAGTTTTGTATTTTTAAATTTTGATTGATATTAGATATGGCATCACCCGCTGAAGTAATAACTTCGGAAGAAGTTACATCTCAAAATCCAACCCAACTCCAGAGCAGTAGGGGAAAAACTGATATAGCTTGGGGTCATTGTAAACAAATTGAAGAGAAAGGAAAACTTGTTAATTTGTGTATTTACTGTGATAAAATTATTAGAGGAGGGGGATTAATAGGTTCAAATTCCATTTGGCTGGAATAAAAGGTCAAGTTGAAACATGTAAAAAGGTGCCTCTAGATGTTCAATATCAAATGAAACAAAATCTTGATGAAGGTGCAAATAAGAGAAGAAAGACTCAAGCACAAAATTTTGATGTTGATCTTACTACTCAAGAGGGTGGTGTAGTAGAAATGGATGTAGAACAATCAAGATCAAATTTGGTGATTATGTCTCAAAAGAGAAAGAATACTAGTCGTATTGGTAATTATTTTATGCATAGAACAACTCCTGGAGCTCAACCTTCTTTAAAAAGTGTGTTACAAAGTAAGGAATTGGTGGAGAAGTGTGATCTAGCTATTGTAAGATGGTTCATTGATTCTTATGTGCCATTCAATGCAGCTAATTCTGTGTATTTTCAATCTATGGCTGATGCACTTTGCAGCACGAGTCCGGGGTATATAGTTCCAACTATGCATAGTCTTCGTGACTATTTGTTAAATAAATGGGTTGAAGATGTGAGTAAATTGATAGAGGAGTGTCGTGAGATTTGGAAGAAAACTGGTTGTACTCTAATGGCCGATGGATGGACTGATCGAAAAAGAAGAACTCTTATAAACTTTCTAGTTTATTGTCCCAAAGGTACTATTTTTCTAAAATCCGTTGATGCTTCTCATGCTTCAAAAACTGCAGATATGTTGTATAAGCTTTTTAGAGAGGTGGTTTTATTTGTTGGGTCTGAAAATGTAGTTCACATAGTGATAGATAATGCTGCAAATTTTGTTGCTGCTGGAAGGTTATTAGAAAATGAGTTTCCTACTTTATTTTGGTCTCCTTGTGCGGCACATTGCATTAACTTGATGTTGCAAGACATGGGAAAATTAGAGGAAGTAAGTGAGACATTGTCACATGCTTCTAATGTTACCAAATATATTTATAACTATTGTTATGCATTGTATTTAATGAGAAAGCAAACAGGTGGAAGAGAAATCCTTTGTCCTGCTCCAACTCGGTTTGCCACTAATTTCATTGCTTTGCAAAGTATTTTGTCTCACAAGAACTCACTAAGAGCCATGGTAACATCTAAAGAATGGACAAGCTCAGCATATGCCAAAGAAGCAAAGGCAAAACAGTTTGTGGATCAAGTTTTAGATTCTGGATTTTGGAGTAAATGTGTTGATGTAGTTAAACTCACTGAACCACTTGTGCGTATGTTGCGTATTGTTGATAGTGAAGATAAACCTGTTATGGGCATTCTATACAAATCTATAGTCAAAACTAGAGAGGATATGGTGAGGAGGTTTCAAAGAAATAAGAAGAAAGTGGATCCTTACTTGAAAATCTTAGATAAACGTTGGGATTCACAGCTCCGCAAAAATCTTCATGCTGCCGGTTATTGGTTGAATCCAGCTTGTAGATATAATGATGTAGAATTTGAAAAACATGCATCCACAACATCAGGACTTTTAGATGTCATTGAAAAGCATGCTAATGGAAATTCTGAACTTCGATTGAAGTTAACAGATGAGATGAGAATATTCAAAGACGGTGAATTAGATTTTGGAAGAAAATCAGCCGTGGATGAACGGTGTATTGCGAGGGGAGGTAATTTCATAACTTCTAACTCTTGATATATATTTTATTTTATATTTCAATATGTTTATAAATTTATTTAATCACATGGTATAAACAGATCAATGGTGAGAAACTTATGGCACTTGTACACCAACTTTGCAAAGGTTGACTATTCGTATTTTAAGCCAAACTTGTAGTGCTTCGGGTTGTGAATGCAATTGGAGTATATTTGAGCATATTCATTCCAAAAAAAGAAATAGATTGGAGCACCAAAAGCTTAATGATTTAGTGTTTGTTCGTTATAACTTGAGACTTCAAAATAGGTATTATTATGGTTATTTTTCTCTGATCATTATATTTTTATATTTAAATACATATACTTAGATTTAATTCATGCGTGCTTAGGAAAATAAGAAATGGGAGTTATGATACTATCAATATTGAAACAATTGTCGGCCATTCTAGTTGGGTATTAGAGGATTCACCACCTCTCTTAACCAATGAAGAGTTGGAAGCATTGCGGAATGACCTTGCAAATATGACCATCCAACCAATTTCAAGTGATATTGGTATGTTCTAATATGAGCATAATATAGTTTGTGGTTGTGAATCAATTTAATGTCTCATATTTACCATCTCTAAATTTTTTTTGTTAATTATTTTTTAAAATATTGTTATAGATCAAATAGATTTAGTTGAGGATGAAGATAGAGATATGTGTAATGCACAAGATACTATTGTTGATACTGTGAATCAAGAAAAAAGCAACACCAGAGAAGATGAAGTTGGTGGAGAAGACAATGAAGTTGAAGATGGATATGGATATCAAGATTATGACAATTTGACTTCATGGACATAAAAAATTATGGATCGTTGAGTATGGATTTTTGTGACTTATTATAATACTATAACTTATGAATTGTTAAGTTTCTATCACTTCTTTGAATTTATAATTTGCTACATTATTGTTACTAATACTTTTGTTTATTCTAAATTATTTGAATTTATAATTTTCTATATTATTATAATTACAAATTTCAGGTAATAAATATATTTTTTATAGAAACCGGATCAAAAGCCATGCGGTCTGAACAGTGACCCACTGGTCCGACCAGTAACCCAGTGATCCAATAACTTTACCGAGTCAATCACCGGGATTTTAAAACATTGGTAAGAGATATGCATCTCTATCATATCTCCATCATAATTTCAAAAATAAATTGATCAACCTAAATGTTATAATAACTAAGAAATAAAATTAAGATATTGAAGTTTTTCCAAAAATAAAAACTGTAACTATATTTTTTTATGTAATGAAATAATAATAATAATCAGAAACTCAATAAATTATCAAAAAAAATTAAAAATATGTAATCAAATAATAATAATTACCAGAAACTCAGACACACAAGTGCAATTTTATAACTTGTTAACAGCTTAAACTTAATGCCATCTTGGCATGATCCACCTACCATTCAGATGTTCTCTAACATCATGAAAATTCACCACCTGATCATTTTGGAACGTGTGGTAGTTGTTTGTTTCTAAAGAATAAAACACAAGATTCTGTCCATAAAATCTAGGAAAATAAATTTTGTTTTCCATTCCCGGAATGTTTGCCACAGCAGAAAAGGATGTTTTGCCGACAAAAAGCATGTGATTTTTTAGGCTTTCCACTTTGATCCATGTCATTGTAGACTCATTCAACTTGAAAACTTGAACTCCATTTGGCAAAGGACATTCAAATACTGACAATAGATTGCCATCACATTCAACTAGAAAGTTGTTCAAGTAACTGCTACATGGAGCTTGAAGCTCTTCAAGTACTTTCCAACTATAATTTTCTCTTGTTGCTTGTACTACTGCTAATTTTCCTGTTTTGCTAAGAAAATAAAATAATCCATTATGAAAAGCGGGACTTACGTTGCGGAGAGTAAATTCCTTGTCTTCAAATGTGAAAATGCCATTTCTTCCTTCCAGAAGGTGATGTACATATCCTTTTGTCAATGATGATACTGAAAATCCTTTAACAAACTCAAGAGTCACACATTGAAAAGAGGTTGGGGAATGTGACATGCCAAAACACCTGGTATTTCGGGTTCCTGTACCCCAAAATGGAAATGATAGCACTTGCTTTGTAAAAGGATTGAAGAAAACTTTAAAAGTTCCGTCGACTGACACCAGCAATAGCCAACCATCTTTTGAACAACAAATTTCTGAGTTCAAGCTCCAAACTTCATCTTGAGGAAATTTTATGATGTATTTGTACTCGAGACCATGCTTCGGACTCACAAAAGTGAAGACCTTGTCCTTTGAGAACACAAGTAAAGGACACATGGAGCGATCATCAAACCTTGACATTGACATGGAAGAAGATGATCTCCATTGAATCGGTGGTGCTGCTAGACGAAGGAATTTATTGGTAGCTCGAAAACTCAAATAATCAAGTACATCATTAATATGTTTTGCAATCACTTCAAGCAATTCTATGGGAAGTGCATATTCATTATGAGCTTTATCACAAAGATTTGTTTTCTCTCTAATTTCTTCTTTGAGCGTAGTAGTCATCCTACAAAACAAATAATATTAAAAGCATAATCAAATTAAAACTAATAAGGGCTAGGTCAAGTGGCTTGAACTAACTGAGCTAAGGATTAAGAAAGTCTACGGATCAAGTCTTGGCAAGGATGTAAATATATTAATAACAGTGTAATTAAAAAAAAGGACTTAACATATTTTTGAAATAAATGCGTAAAAAAAAGTTACCCGATAACCGGAAGGAACCATCTAGAATAAGACCGAGTTTCTGATAAATTAGAGAAATGCTGAGAAGTTACAAGGCAATTGTCTTCAATGTTGTAAATATAGAAAAATTTGCAATCTTTTAAAGCAATATAGATGCGGCCTCCTTCTGTTTCTGGATTGGATACTGGACAAGCAAAGGCTGGGTCAAGACTGGATATAAAGAACACTTTATCCTTGATGCTTTCCACCTTTACCCACACTCCTTGAGAAGAATCAAATTTGAAAACAAAAACTGCAGTAACCCTATCTCGTTCATGGTAAACTTGTATTCGAAATAGTATGTTGTTGGATACAATCAAGTGACTGAGCTCATGAAAACTAGTTGGTAGATGTATGAGATCAGTTGTGCAGTTTATTGTAAAGCCATTAAGTTTATGTTTTTCAATAACTACTATAATAGAACGGTCCTGAGTCCACATTCCTGTATAGACGCGATGATTCCAGTAAAATGGGTTTTCAAAATAGACTCTCTTTCCCCGCATAAGAGATTTACCCTCCATAGCTAAAACTCTCGCAATATCTTCATTAAAGCAGGCCTCAGTCCATTGCTTATCTCCAAGTTGGTAGTAAAATATTGAAAGGCTATAGGATGGAAATAAAAAAATGGAGCATGGTTGATCATTGGTAGATGGAGGGGATGACAAAATGCAACTGTAAAAAATAGTGCCATGGTGTTTAAGGCGTGGGAGGATGATTTTGTTAAGGTTACACGGATTCCAAAGAAACAATTTACTAACATATTTTGATATCTTGTTTTCCCAAAGAAACCAACCATGTTGTACTGTTAGTAGCTTTGATTTCTTGAATTCTGGATTCCATGTAGAATAGGATTTGGATGGATCTGATATGCTGCAAAAGGTTTGATGAGTGCTTAGGGTTTTATCACTGAAATACATAAGCAATGGTTTTATCTCTCCTTCCATTGAGTTAGGTTAATTGCTGCAATCAACTACCAATTGATTAACGATATAGGAATGAATTTTAAAACAAAAGTAACCTTGAAGATAATGATTACTTCAAAACAATTAGGGTTCAGCAAATAATGGGATTACCTTTAAATAATATTAACAAAACCTAATATATAGGAAGCAACAAGAGAAATAGCTTAAATTTAGTTTAGATGATCATATAGATAGAGATACTTTAAATAAAATATGAAGGAAATAAACTAAATTCCGGTTAAAAAGGCAAGAAGATTTTATTTAAACGATAAGCAGCTTAAAAAATTATCATGTGTGCCGGCATTAAAATTAAAAATAAATATTGTTTTTTTTTTTCCAATATATGTTGTTCTATTTTAACAAATTCTCATTAATTTCTTTAGTTTTTTATTTGTTACTGAAGAATATTTATAGTAACAAACAAATCATACAATTGATTATTTAATTACCATTATTATTGTTTATATCATCAATTTCAATTAAACTAATTGATATTAATATCAATTATAACTATTAGGATACTCGCGCGTACGCACTACTATCAAAGCGGTATGTACATTTTTGTTTTCAAAATGTAATAAAAATATAAATAAAAAAAATAAAATTGTTTTTATCAAAATAGTCCGTTATTTATAAATAAAAAACATATTTTTAAAATAAAAATAAAATTGTTTTAACAAAATTGTTTTACATCAATAATATATATTGTAATTTTTCATATATTATTTTTTTTAAAAATGTATTTTAAATTAAAAATAATTTCAAAATACAAATATTAGATACATAAATAATTAAAAAACAACACATTTTTCTCATGTTTCGATTAATATATTATTTTTAGTTTTTTTAATTGTACAAAAAATGTAATAACTCGTGCGTTCGCACAAATTTTTACGTGGTTACCCGTACGTTCACACAGTACTACTGTGTTACTCGTCCATTTGCACGGGTACTGGTGTGTTATGCGCATTTGTATTCAAAAATATAATAAAAATGAAATGACAAAAAGATAATTGTCTAACCAAAATAGATGATTATTTAAAATAATAATAATAAATCAGTTTTTATAATTTTTTTTCATATATAAAAATATTTGAATCAATAGTATAATTATTCTTATATATAAATATTTTTGTTTTGAAAATATATAAAAAAAGATTAAATCAATTGTAAAATTGTTTTCGTTATTATTTAATATTTAAATCAATAGCTTAATATCAGTACAATATATATGTATCATATCAATACATATGTGTTCGCACGAGTATTGATATCGTACACACGCTTTTGTTTTCAAAATGTAATAAAAATTTAAATAAGAAAAATAAAATTATCATATAGGAATGATTACTTCAAAACAATTAGGGTTCAGCAAATAACGGGATTACCTTTAAATAATATTAACAAAACCAAGCATATATATATATATATATATATATATATATATATATATATATATATATATATATATATATATATATATATATATATATATATATATATATATATATATATATATATATATATATATATATATATATATATATAGGAAGCAACAAGAGAAATAGCTTAAATTTAGTTTAGATTATCATATAGATAGAGATACTTTAAATAAAATATGAAGGAAATAAACTGAATTCCGGTTAAAAAGGCAAGAAGATTTTATTTAAACGATAAGCAGCTTAAAAAATTATCATGTGTGCCGGCATTAAAATTAAAAATAAATATTGTTTTTTTTTTCAATATATATTGTTTTATTTTAACAAATTCTCATTAATTTCTTTAGTTTTTTATTTGTTACTGAAGAATATTTATAGTAGCAAACAAATCATACAATTGATTATTTAATTACCATTATTATTGTTTATATCATCAATTGCAATTAAACTAATTGATATTAATATCAATTATAATTACTAGTATACCCGCACGTACGCACGAGTACGGATTGATATGCACGTTTTTGTTTTTAAAATGTAATAAAAATGTAAATAAGAAAAACAAAATTGTTTTATCAAAATAGTCTGTTATTTTAAAAAAGAAAGACATATTTTTAAAATAAAAACAAAATTGTTTTACATCAATAATATATATTATAATTTTTCATATATTATTTTTTTTAAATTTGTATGTTAAATTAAAAATAATTTCAAAATACAAATATTAGATACATAAATAATTAAAAAAATAACACATTTTTCTCATGTTTCGATTAATATATTATTTTTATTTTCTTTAATTGTACAAAAAATGTAATAATCTGTGTGTTCGCACAATTTTTATGTGATTACCCTTGCGTTCACATGTTACTACTCTGCTACTCGTACATTTACACGGGTATTGGTGTGTTAGGCGCATTTTTTTCCCAAAGATATAATAAAAATGAAATGAAAAAAAGACAATTGTCTAACCAAAATAGATGATTATTTAAAAATAATAATAATAAATCAGTTTTTATAATTTCTTTCATATATAAAGCTGACTGATGATATAATATACTGGAATCAAATGGAGGAAAAACATCTTCTGCAGAGGTCAAAAATTGACTGGCTTAAAGTGGGGGATGGGAATACTGCCTTTTTCCATGCCTACTTGAAAGCTAAGCACAATCAGAATAATATGAATATCCTACATAAAGATGATGGCTCCATTCTGCATAGTCAGCAGGATATCTTGCAGGAGGTTAGGGACTTTTATGCTAGTCTTATGGGAATGCAGAATAAAACCTTGATCCATGTAGACATTGATGCTATGAGGAGGGGAAAACAACTCAGTATGCTGCAGAGAAACTTTTTGGTGGGCAAAGTCACTGAGAAAGAGATTGAAAATGCTCTCCAAGGAATTGGAGATCTTAAATCCCCAGGTGCTGATGGGTATGGAGCAAAATTCTTCAAATCCTGTTGGAAGTTTATTAAAGCAGATGTGGTGGCAACAGTCATGGAGTTCTTTGATCATAACAGAATTTTTATACCTTTCAACAAGACTGTGGTGACTTTGATTCCAAAGAATGATCAAGCCAAAGGAATAAAGGATTATAGACCAATCACAGGCTGCATTACATTCTACAAAATTATCTCTAGAATTATCTCAGCTAGATTAGGGACTGTTTTTCAGGGGATTCTGAATCATAGTCAGGCTTCTTTCATTCCTGGGCAGAATATCCATAACCATATTATGTTGGCTTATGAAATCATCAAAGGTTATAGTAGGCAATCTGAAGCCCCTCGATGCATGCTGCTGATTGATCTCCAAAAGGCATATGATATGGTGGATTGGGGAGCGCTTGAGGTGATTCTGAGGGAGCTAGGCATACCACCAAAATTCATTCAGTGGATTATGCTTACAGTTACTACTGTTTCCTATAAGTTCAATGTGAATGGTATATTGACTATCATGGAATATTTGAGTAGACTGCTGCTCAAAATGCAGCATGATACTAATTTCAAATTCCATGCAAGGTGTGAAAAAATTGGCCTCACTAACCTTATGTTTGCAGATGATGTACTACTGTTCAGTAAGGGAGACTATAATTCTGTGAGGTTGCTTATGCAGACTATGTCAACTTTCGCAGCATCAACAGGTTTAATTGGTTATGTTATGTGCCACGTTAAATTAGATAATAAAAAAATTCTAAATTTTTTAAAAATGATAAAAGTTAATTATTTGATATTTTGATAATAGTAATAATGATTTGATACTTGATAAGAACAATAAAATTATAAATTATTTATAAATTAATAATCAATAAAATTGTTTACATACAAAGTTAAACACAGTTAAGTTAATTAAACATATTTTTTCTCTATTTTATTTTAATGGCTAAAAAAAAGTTAGTGAATTCAATGTGAGACAATGAGTTCAAACATAAAAGTGAGGTGGAAAATACTTAGATTAAAATAATGCTATTTTGGAATGTTAAAAAATATTAATCAATATTTTTTCATTTCTAATTTGTAAAAATAAAGGCAAACATAAAGGGCAAACCTAATAGTACAAAACAGAACCATTTAATTTAATTTATTCCATTATATTTCGTTTTGAGTGCAGTAAAAAATGCTTTATGAATGTAATATGTTCTCCAGAACCAGCATTAAGTTTGTACATCTAAAATTTCATTTTGTTTCATATCACCAACCATGATTTTAATCTACATATCAACATCTCATAGAGAATGGATTTGAGTGAGGGAAACAGTGGGAAAAAAAGTAACCGAAAACAGTTGCTAGTAATGGAAATTTAGTGATACAATGCACTTAGAGGAATGTGTTACATTCTAACAAATAGCTAGCAGGAATTAGTAGGCCTGTAGAAGGAATTATCAGGTTTTGTTTTCTAATTTTTAATTCTAAACTGGATATGTCATGATAAAATAACTAATATTTTCATTTTTCTTAAACTGGTACCCATAGATATTTCTAATTTGTTTTCTCTGTTCACCAATTATGATGACACCATGTTAACCTATGCAAATACACTATTTGGTGATTTATTCGCTATTAGATTTAGTGTGGCAACTAAATCTATTAAGAGAAAATTCATTTAATCTATCCATTAAAAGATCCATTCAATCTAACTATTAAATAAAAAGTAAATTAACAAATTAAATTAAATCCATCCGTTTATATACATAGATGGATCCAATCCATCCACCATATTTAGGTGATCCAATAAATTATTTTTATATTATTATCTAAATTCAATAAATTTATTTTTTTCAAAATTAATAAAACTTTTTTTTTTTGAAAATTAAGAAAACTATGTTATTCAGAATTTTGAAAAATCGAGTTTTTTAGAAAAATCAAAAAATTGATTTTTTTTTTAAAAATTGAAAAATCGAGTTATTTTCGAAAAATCGGAAAAATCAAGTTTTTTTTCGAAAAATTGAGTTTTTCTGGAAAAAAAATCGAAAAATCGAGTTTGTTCGAAAAACAAGTTTTTTCGGAAAATCGAAAAATCGAGTTTTTCCTGCAAAAAATCGAGTTTTTTTGGAAAATCGAGTTTTTTCGTAAAATAGAAAAATCAAGTTTTTTCAAAAAATCGAAAAAACGAGTTTTCTTGGAAAATCGAAAAAATCTTTTTGGGAAAAACGAAAAAAATGACTTTTTTGGGAAAATCGAAAAATCGAGCTTTTTCGGAAAATCGAGTTTTTTGAAAAATCGAGTTTTTTTCTTTCAGAAAATCGAAAAAATTGAGTTTTATCAGAAAATTGAAAATCACATTTTTTTGAAAAATCATAAAATCGAGTTTTTCCTAAAAATCGAGTTTTTTTTGCGGAAAATCGAAATATCGAGTTTTTTCGGAAAATAAAAAAGTCGTGTTTTTTCAGAAAATCGAAAAGTCGAGTTTTTACTGATAATCGAAAAATCGAGTTTTTTTTCTTCTGAAAATTGAGTTTATTTTTGAAAAAACAAAAAATCGAGTTTTTTTGGAAAATCGTATTTTTTTTAGATAATCGAAAAAATCGAGTTTTTTTGAAAAATTAAAAAAACAAGTTTTTTGGAAAATCAAAAAATTTCTGAAATACATAAAAATCGAGTTTATTTTGGAAAATCGAAAAATCGAATTATTTTGAAAAATCAAATATTGAGTTTTTTTGAAAATACAAAAAAATCGAGTTTATTCGAAAATACAAAGTATATTTTAAAAAAATAGATATATTTAAATTAATTTTTTTGGATGGATGGTGTTCTGGACTGGGCCCGACAGGCCCAAAAGCGTTGCAAAGGCCCAGTCCAAATGGACTTACAAGGGCCACGTCGACCAAAGAGTACGACCGTGCCCGACGCGTAGTCGCTGACTCGACAGTACACCTCCAGCTCGACATGATGTGGTCCAACACCACATTCTGAGGCCCAGCTCGACGTTACCTCGAGCACCCCAGCTAGGGCAGACTCAGTCCAATGTTCCCCCAACGATACTCCGAAAAGACCGCGTCTCCGTCGCCCGCACTTCACGCAGAACATCCAGGAAGGGGACCACGTGCGGGTCCCCACTACGCACGTAGAACCTGGCAGTTCCTCCATTGGGCCAAACCTGCCCGGCCCAATGAAGGAACCTTGGCCCAGCGCTGGGGGCTATAAATACCCTCTGCTTCCAGAGGGTCAGGTATTCATCATTCTAACCTTACACTTGCTATTATCTGCTCGCACTCCTACTTACTTCAGCATCGGAGTGCCTTGCAGGTACCCCCCCCCCCCACTTCGTTCGAAAAGCTTTCTGCTCGGAGCCAGCCGTGACGGTCCATTTCTGATCAGGTCAGATCAGTGGCGCCGTCTGTGGGAAACTAGCTTCCCCGTCTAACGAACAACTCTAAAGACCAAAGCTCAATTCAACTACCTGTCATGGCTGATCCAGCTCGTGACGAGCAGCACGTCCGTGTCGTCGACACTAATAACGGCACCGCGGACAAGAATGGACACCTCGACAACCCCGGTGATCCCGGCCACAGTACCATTCCTGTGACAACCACCCCTGGAACTTCCTCCTACAGGGACGGGGCTAATGCATCATCCTCTTCGACCCCTCCAGCACTCGAAGACGACCCGGTAGCTCTCGCTCATTACAGAGCTGCCCGGTTCCATGAAGTCCCAGTTCCCGCCGGGGCAGATGCCACGACTCAGGCACTGTTCGCGGCCATTAATCAGACAAATTATCTCATCTTCGCCCAAGGAGAAAGATTAAGGGCACTTGAAGATGATCGACGACCCCCGAGGAGGCATCGGAGGCCACATTCTCCACCTCCTCGGGTCACAGAAGTTCGACACCCTTCTCCCCCGCGGAGACACTACAGGGAGAACTCTAGGAGCCCCTCTCCCCGGCCAAAGCAGAGGCGGCCCTACTATGAGAGACAGCCCGCCATCCCTGCCGGAGAACCCAGTCGCGACCCGTCAAGGCACGACAAGAGGCACGCCGGGGACGGGCGTGTGACCTTCAACCACCGAGCATCACGCTCGAGGGAAACTCAGCACGATCACCGTGCCAGACATAACTACAGGTCCCCTTCTCTTTCTCCGGAGAGGAGCGACGAGGACGACCCCCGCGGTCCCCTGTCGCAGGCCATCATGGATGCACCCATCCCCCCGGGCATGGAGAAGCCCCCGCATCTGAAGGAATATGACAGAGTAGCGGACCTGGTCGACCACATTGACGGGTTCGAAGCCATGCTCCACTATCATAATGTCAGGGGGCCCATCAAGTGCCGTCTTTTCCCCACGACTCTCAGGAAGGCGGCCATGGACTGGTATAAAGGACTCGCCCCGGGCTCAATCACGTCGTGGCGGAACCTGAAGAACCAGTTCATCAGTTCCTTCACAGCTTCTCGGCGCCATCCGAAGACCGAGGCGGCCCTCGAGGCCATCATCCAAAGACAGGATGAAACCTTGAGGGAATTCATCAACCGCTTCAACCGAGAAGCAATACAGGTCCCCTGCGCGGACCATATGAAAAGATACTTGCTGGAGAGGGGTCTCCTCCCCGGCACAGAATTCAGAAAGGCTGTGGGTATTGAGCCACCTCCAACTTTTGATGCCCTCCTCGACAAGGCCCGAGCATACATGGACTACGAGGAGAGGGAAGCTGCCAACAGGGCCCGAGACTCCAGGGCTCGCGGTCCCAACAACAGTAGCAGCTCACGACAAGAGGCTCCCCCCCGACGTACCGGGGAGAAAAGGAAAGAAGATCGACCCCGGGAAGCCCGGGAACAAAGGGGCCCCTCGGGCCGTTTCACCGAGTACACTCCGCTCACAGCTTCCCGCGAGCGTATTTTGGCGGAGTGTGCCAGTACAGATTTCAGAGACGGTGGCGTCAAGCGTCCCCGACCTGCTCCCTGTTGGCTCTTAAATTCGACACCCTTGTTTCATTAATGTCAGCCATTAAAGCTGAAGATTGTTTCCGATCAGCTGAGTCTGTCGAAATGCCCATCGAAAGATGGCAATGTACTTAGAAGATTTCTTCCAAGAGAGAAGTTGGTTGCTTCTCGTCGGAGGTGTTTCTCGTCGAAGATGCTTCTCGACGAAGGTGTTCGATGGTTCAGAGTGGAACGGTTTGAAATTCAAGCGTTTGGAGGGAAAACGGTTTCCAGCGGTTACCAAGTGCAACGTGCAAAGATCTGGGGCGTCGAACGTTGAGAACGTGCCAAGTGGAATCATCTCGAAGCAGTGTAACTGCCCGACGATTACTTGGGATGTTTTAGTATAAATAGTAGTAGTTCACGCAGTTTCTCGCGTGTGTTCACAATTATATACAAAGTCACTCATATAGATTCGAGTACCCAGCGTGTGAGAAAGAATTGTTGAGAAATGTATGTGTGAAACACCAACTTTATTAATCAAAGTCATTTACTTTTTCCAGAAATTTACTTGCTTTCTTCTTTACTTTCCTGTCGAAATCCTTTACTTTAAGCCTTCATTTATTTTACCAAGCCTACTTCTTCATGCAATTTATTTAAAGCCTCTTTATTTTATTGCCATTTAACCAATATCCAATTTAATCAAAACCTCAAAATCAACCTATGTCCTAGGATCAATCTGATCGATCCTGCGAGTAACCAAATAAGTAACCATTTGGAGGATCAGCGGTTGTTTACCAATAACCACGGTAAACAAATTGGCACACCCGGTGGGACTGTGTGTTGATTGTTGAAAATAATCTCATCTTTTCGAGGAGTGTTGCATGTTATTGAGAAGTGGTAGAATATACACTAACGATACCAATACTGCCAGAAGAAGGGAAGAGATGGCGAATCCGCCAAACAATAACGAAATCCCACAAACGAATGTGGGAGCAACGGTCATCTCGACCGTAAGTGAAGCGACAACTGCTGGTTCGACACCAGCAGTAACGGTCACAGCAACGGGGCCATTACCTCCGTTTACAGGCCCCAGAGTGCCTTTGGGAACTCCCCCACCAAGGGGAAATTTAGGCACAAGGCCTTTTGTTCCCCCAGGATTTATGACAGGCGGTCATAATCGAGAGCCACTCTATGGCATGCCAACTTCTGACTTGGCTAGCCTGACGAATGTTGCGTCCACTTTTTCAGACCCTTTAGTGAGTGCCTCTTCGCCACTCCAAGGCTCTGGAGTAGGTATGGCGAATAGAAATAGGACCCAACTCTTAGGAGGAACGTCCCAAGTAGCCCATGGCCTTACAAATGCCTCGACAGCAGTCTTGAGGCAACAAATGGACGAAAGCAACCATGATATGGTGCAAATGTTGGCACAAACTTTGAGTACAGTGCTAAACCCTCTAATACAAAACACTACTCAATCGAATCAGCAGATGACAGCGCAAATGACGCGTTTGGCTGATTTCTTTGGAGTACCCCAACCTATTCGACAGCCCCAAAGGGCGCAAATAAGGGGAAACCAGGGTATATTCTTAGAGGAAGAAACCACCATCAACCAGGTTCAACAGCCTGTCGAAGAAAACCTTAGGGCTCGATTGGAGCAACCTGTCGAGGAACCTAGGGTAATAACCCCAGAGGTAAGGTTAGTTAACAGAAACCAAAATGCTGACGAAGTAGTTCAGCATATCCAATACCAAAATACGGGTTTGGAAAATAATCTGGCAACCATGATCGAAAGGATCATGACTCAAAATGGGATGAACATGGGCTTTCGAAGGCCCAACTTTACGTCTCCATTGTCAGAATACGTGTTACAAACAGACTTACCTCCTAGGTGTAAAGTCCCCAAATTCACTAAGTTCTCTGGGGACACGACAGAATCTACTGTCGAACATGTGGCGAGATACTTGATCGAAGCAGGAGATATTTCGAATAACGAAAATCTGAGGATCAAGTACTTCCCAAGTTCTTTAACAAAGAACGCTTTTACTTGGTTTACAACTCTCCCCCCCAATTCGATCCATCATTGGACCCAGTTGGAAAGATTGTTCCATGAACAATTCTACATGGGGCAAACCAAGATAAGCCTGAAAGAATTGGCCAGTGTAAAGAGACGTTTCACTGAACCTATAGACGAATATCTAAATAGGTTTAGGTTGCTCAAGGCGAGATGTTTTACACAAGTGCCGGAACATGAGTTAGTCGAAATAGCCGCAGGCGGTTTGGATTATTCCATTAGGAAGAAGCTAGACACCCAATACCTGAGAGACATGGCCTAACTGGCCGATAGAGTTCGACAGGTAGAACGCCTCAAAGCTGAAAAAGCAAAGGCAACGAAAACTCATAAGAGAGAGAGGATAGCGCATGTTGATATGGATGACGAAGATCCAGAATCCTTCGACGATACTATAACTGTCGAAGAAGGAGAAGTCGATTTAGCGGAACTGAAACAAGGGCCACCATACTCTTGTAAACTGTTAGTCCCCTCAAGTGGGAAAAATCCCATTGGTCCAGAAAGGACCAACGATAGGTTCCCCAAAAAGACTTATAGTTTTGACATCACAAAA
The DNA here is from genome assembly GCA_948472305.1 of Vicia faba. NCBI lineage: Eukaryota > Viridiplantae > Streptophyta > Magnoliopsida > Fabales > Fabaceae > Vicia > Vicia faba. Next base: position 1,619,373,498 of record OX451736.1, read on the forward strand.
TGTGATGAGATCTTTGACTTGCTTGTAAAAGATGGCCAAATGATAGTACCCCCAGGGGTAAAAGTGCCTCCTCTTGATCAAAGAAAGAAGAGAGGTTTTTGCAAATATCATAATTTTTTGGGTCATAAAACTTCTCAATGTTTTCTTTTCAGGAATCTTGTGCAAGACGCTATCGAAGAAGGGAGGTTGAAGTTTGCTGACAAGACCCCCATGGCTGTCGACTCAAATCCGTTGCAAGTTGAAGCCCACTATGCTGAGCCTTCTGAGGTGAACGTGATAGAGGCAACCAGGAGCCAGTCGAAGAGGCCAGGAATCACAATGGTCGAAGTCTCAAAGGACCATATCAACATGCCAATCTTTGGCAGTTTTTCTGGGAATTTATCCAGAAAGACAATAGAAGCAGTTCAGAAAGCGGTCGAAAGCCCAAAGCTGGAGACCGTTGAAGCACAAAAAACTGGACCAAAACCCAGTTCCCACTTGGCCACAGTTCAAGGCCAGACGGAGAATTTGGAGATTCAAATGAAGCAGCTGACCCTTGCCAACAAAGATACAATGAATATCAACATGGTCGAACTCTCTGACCCAAAAGCATCAGAAGAGGCCATGAGGCAAGAACAAGCTAATAAGACTGCTTTCCCTCGGGAAAATGAAAATCTGGCAGATTTTCTACAAAGATGCCAGAAAAAGAAATCAGAGGTGATGCTGTGTCCAAGATGCAGTTCGATCTTTGACAAAAAAGCTGCTGAGCACATTCAAGGCGTAAGAGCAGCGAATAAGAGAAGGGAAAATGTTGATCTCCGACATGACCCCAGAAGAGCCTCCCAGAGAGGTTCAAACCAAGAAAAGAGGCCATTGACTTTCAGGCCTCCAACAAATGTGCCGGTAGATACCTGGTACAAAACCTCTGGTCGAAAAAGGCCAAGTGAGGAGAGATGGCACTCTTTCGACGTGCCAAGGGGTTCATCTTTGACTCAAAAGAAAGAGCCTCAAGTTGCTGCACCCAAAGTTGCACAAGTGTCAAGCAACTACAAAGGGAAAAATCCCATGTCTCGATCTCAATGGAGGAGATACCAAAGGAGACGAAAAGCAGAGAGGGAGGCTGCCAATGAACCAAAGGAAGAAACCAGTTCGAATGTTCCTCTAAGGAAGCAAAGGAAACCTCTAGAAAGAGAGCCAGTAACCAACAGGCTAGTTTGGCCTAACCAAGGTGAAGTCGAGGACGAAGATGATTCTGAGTCTGATGATACTTTGGACATAATGGTGAATATAGTCTCAGTGCTGCCCAGAGAATTCAACCGACAGGTGGAGGTCGAAGCAAGTGACTGGGAAGTGGAGCAAGAAATGGCCAAACATAGGCCAGTGTGCTATTTCGTCATGGACAATGGCACCACTGAGGAACAAAATGGATTCTTCGAACCACCCACAGAGGCGATGAAAAATTACCTCAAGCCTTTATTTATAAGGGCTAAACTCGAAGAAACTACAGTGAATAAAATATTGGTGGATTGTGGGGCAACCATCAACATTATTCCTCACTCTATGCTAAGGAAAATTGGCAAAAGGGATGAGGACATTAAGCCTCACAACATGGTCCTGTCGAACTATGAGGGCGGCATAGGGACCACTATGGGAGTGATCCAACTAGATATCAAAGTAGGGTCTATCCTTTGACCAACAATGTTTATGGTCATATCGGCCAAACCTAACTACAACCTTTTGTTGTGCCGTGAATGGATTCATGGTGTTGGAGCTGTGCCATCATCAATGCACCAGAGGCTGCTGCTATGGCGTCCAGATGGGATGGTCGAAAACATAGAGGCAGATCAAAGCTATTACCTGGGCGAAGTGAATCACCTGGGGTTGGAAGATTTCGACAAGAACTTGGCTCACATAGGGCCATGTCCAACACCTGACTTCGACATGGCGCCAGCGCCAAATACTTTTTGTTCCATATACCTGCATCCTGAGCATGGTTTCCAATGGGACAGAGAAGACTTGTCCCACATAGACTTCAGTGGGTTAACTGATATCCAACCAACTGGTTGGGGAAGTGAATTCAGTGATAATGACTGAGTCACAATCTTTGAAGCGAATTTCGGCTTATGTAGCCGAAACAAAGATGATAACGGCTCTCGAAGCCGAAGTGAAGTACATGGCCACACAGGCCAATGATCAACAGTTATTTGCTGCAGGTCCAGGAAAGGATTTCGATCCAGAACCCCCTGATATCATGCAAGAAGAAATGCAGGAACAGAGGCTCGACGCCATCTATGACGATGAGCCTTTGGGCTTCGAAAAGGACCCCTTGGCGAACAACATTAAAATGTTAGCGCAAGATCCTTTAGAAGAAATCAACTTAGGTGAAGAGTCAGAGAAAAGGCCAACTTACATCAGCGCCAAAATTGACCCGGTACTTAGGTTGGAAGTAATCCAATTGTTGAAAGAGTTCAAGGACTGTTTTGCATGGGATTACGACGAAATGCCTGGTCTCGACAGAGGATTGGTAGAACTTCAGTTGCCAATCAAACCTGGGAAGAAGCCAATCAAGCAAAGTCCAAGACGCTTCGCTCCAGAAATACTGTCGAAGATCAAAACGGAAGTCGAAAGGCTTCTGAAATGCAAATTCATACGCGTTACAAGGTATGTCGAATGGATTGCAAACATTATGCCAGTGATTAAGAAAAATGGTACATTAAGGGTGTGCATAGATTTCAGAGATTTGAATGCTGCTACACCCAAAGATGAATATCCTATGCCTGTGGCGGAAATGCTAGTCGATTCTGCCGCTGGCTATGAATACCTGAGTATGCTCGATGGTTATTCAGGATATAATCAAATATTCATTGCTGAAGAGGATGTGTCGAAAATAGCTTTTCGATGCCCTGGGGCCCTAGGAACTTACGAATGGGTAGTGATGCCTTTTGGCCTAAAGAACGCTGGGGCAACATACCAGCGAGCAATGAATACTATCTTCCATGATTTTATTAACACTTTTATGCAAGTATATATTGATGACATTGTTATAAAATCTGTTTCCAGGAAGAATCATATTGACCACCTTCGACAATCATTCGAAAGAATGAGAGAACATGGTCTGAAGATGAACCCTTTGAAGTGTGCGTTCTGTGTGAAAGCTGGAGATTTCTTGGGCTTCGTTGTCCACAAGAAAAGAATCGAAATCAACCAGAACAAGACGAAGGCAATTCTGGAAGCGAAAGCGCCATCGAATAAGAAGGAACTGCAATCTCTGTTAGGCAAGATAAATTTCTTAAGGAGATTTATATCTAACTTAAGTGGGAAAGCTCAGGCCTTTTCACCCTTACTTCGATTGAATAAAGAGGGGTTCGAATGGGGGCAAGAGCAACAAGAAGCCTTCGACAAAATCAAAGGGTACCTCACTAAGCCACCTATTTTGGTGCCTCCTTGTAGCAATAGGAGTATGAGATTGTACATAGCTGCATCCGACAAAACTTTGGGAAGTATGTTAGCCCAAGAAGATGAGAATGGAGTCGAAAGACCCATTTACTATCTTAGTAGAGTTTTGAACGATGCAGAAACTAGATATAGTGAAGTTGAAAAATTGTGTCTATGTCTGTATTTCTCTTGTACAAAACTCAAGCAATATATAAAACCAGTTGATGTGTATGTTTCGTCTCATTTTGATGTTTTCAAGTATATGTTGTTGAAACCTATCTTGCACAGTCGAATTGGCAAGTGGGCGTTAGCATTAACTGAATACTCCTTAACCTTTATGCCTCTTAAGGCAGTGAAAGGACAAGTGGTTTCAGACTTTATAGTCGACCACTCAATTCAAGTTGAGGATATTAATTATGTGGAGATCGAACCTTGGAAATTCTACTTCGATGGTTCCAGCCATAAAGATGGAACAGGGGTAGGAGTCTTGATCATTTCTCCAGAAAAAATTCCAACAACATTCAAGTACAAGATATCAGGTTCTTGTTCGAACAATGAGGCTGAGTATGAAGCTCTAATTACTGGCCTTGAGATATTGTTGGAATTGGGGGCAACTCGAGTCGAAATAATGGGAGACTCAGAGTTAGTCATTAAGCAAGTCACAAAGGAATATAAGTGCATAAGAGAAAATCTCATTATGTAATTTGTGATAGCAAATCGTTTATTGAAAAAATTTGAAATGGTCAATATTCGACACATACCCAGATTGGAAAATCAAATAGCCAACGACTTGGCACAAATTGCATCTGGGTACAAGATTTCAAAAACGAGATTACAAAGAGCAATCGAAGTTCGAGAAAAGATAAAAGCAACTTGTCTATCACCAACAGACTTGGAATCGACAAGACTAGGATATGCTGATCAAAGTAACTTCGAAATTTCGTTCATAGATAATTTGTCAGAACAAGATTGGAGGAAGCCCATTGTGGATTATCTTCAAAATCCAGGAGTTTCGACAGAACGAAAAACAAAGTACAGGGCGTTGAGTTATGTACTCATGGGTAATGAGTTATACAAGAAGACGCCTGAAGGGGTATTGCTAAAATGTTTAAGTGAAACTGAAGCATACATAACCCTTTCGACTACGCACGCTGGGGCATGCGGGGCTCACCAAGTAGGCCATAAGATGAAATGGTTGTTGTTTCGACAAGGACTATACTGGCCCACTATGCTGAAAGATTGTGTTGAGTTCGCCAAAGGTTGCCAAGAATGTCAAGTCCATACAGGCATCCAACATGTACCAGCAAGCGAACTTCACTCGATAGTGAAGCCTTGGCCCTTTAGAGGATGGGCGTTGGACCTCATTGGAGAGATTCGACCAGCATCATCAAAGAGTCAGAAATATATACTGGTAGGCATTGATTATTTTACTAAGTGGATCGAAGCTATCCCTTTAGTCAATGTAGACCAAGAAAATGTCATTGAATTTATTCAAAAGAACATTATCTTTAGGTATGGAATCCCTGAGACTATAACAACTGATCAAGGATCAGTTTTCACTGGTCGAAAGATGCAGGAATTCGCTCAGGAAACAGGTTTCAAACTCCTAACATCAACACCTTATTATGCACAGGCAAATGGTCAAGTCGAAGCAGCGAACAAAGTAGTGATTGGCTTGATAAAAAAGCATGTTGGGAAGAAACCAAAAAATTGGCATAAGACGTTAGACCAGATTTTGTGGGCTTGTCGAACGTCCCCAAAAGAAGCCATAGGTACAACACCATACAGGCTAACTTTTGGTCATGATGCAGTGTTGCCAGCAGAAATTTGTCTTCAATCTGCAAGGGTTCAGAGACATTATGATATTCCCTCTGAAATTTATTGGGATATGATGTTAGACGAACTGGTGGATTTAGACGAAGAAAGATTGCGCGCTCTTGATCTACTCAGGCTTCAGAAGAAAAGAGTAGAAGACTCTTATAATAAAAAGGTGAAACCTAAGGTATTTTCGCCTGAAGAACTAGTTTGGAAGGTGATTCTTCCCATGGATCGAAGGGATCGAAGCATGGGGAAATGGTCACCCAAATGGGAAGGACCATTCAGAGTTTTCCAGACTTTTTCTGGTGGAGCCTATGAAGTCGAAGAGCTAGGTGAAGATAAAAGGCTCTTGAGAGTAAATGGTAAATATTTGAAAAAATACAAACCTACACTCCAAGAGATAAAAATAAAATAACAAGACTAAATTAACCATAAAAAAGCCAAAATGGAAAATTTTTATAATTTTAGCCAAGATGGCAATGTTGTCGAATACATATTACAAAATATGGTTAAAAAGCTGAATCAATCAAAAGGGAATGGAGTCCTTGAGTCGAAGGTATTTGATTTGCTGCAGCTCCAATCTTTTGTTGCACCAGGCATTCGCCTGCACAAGCTTGGCAATCTGATCGTCGAAGCCTTGGGCTTTCTCAGCAAATTCTAGGCCTTGTTTGATTTAAGTTTGACTTTCGGTGTCTGGGACGGTCGAGAGAAGTTCCTCCTTGTGCTTATTATTGGCATTTATCTTAGCCTCTATTTCTTCGATTTGCGCCCTGAAGGAAGCGTTCTCTCGATCGATGGCATCCACTTCTTCTTGTTTAGATGCTTTTTGCTTCGACAACTCCGCAATTCGAGAAGTTGTCTCCGAAACAGCAGTCCATGCAGAAGAGCTTTTGCCATATAACACTTCAAGCTGACTATTAAAGCCCCTTTGTCGCCGATAATCTGCTGAGACTTGATCAATAATGGAGTGTAACTCCATGATAAAGCCTGAGACTTCTGGAGGCACAGCTAACAAGTCTACGGCATTCAAAACAGCCCCCAAATATGATGGAGCAGTAGGGTCCCCCTCCAAAGCTTTCATCAAGTCCTTCTTGAAAAACTGAGCCTTAACCTTCGTCAAAGCCTCATCGAGAGGAGAAGTTTCAGTGGACTTCCCCGACAGGGTAGGAACCTCCTGGCTAGCGTCAGACGAACTCTTGCTCTCGATGATGGCGTTCAGATAGCTAACAGGATCAGTTTGCTTCAAGAGTTCTAAGTCCTCTTTCGACCTGTGCTTTGTTGAGGTAACAGCCCTTGCAACAGCATTGTCTTGGGTTTGAGGCTGTTGAGTGACATTTGCCTCGACTGGATTCCCTTTGACTCGGACTACGACAGTACCAGCGTCATCATGGTGCCCTTCGCCAGCGTCACCTTGGTTCTCTTCGCCAGCAGCACCTTGATCCTCTTCGCCAGCGTTGCCGTGGTCCCCTTCGTCACGATTCTCTTTCGACAGATCCACCACCTGAATCTCTTTTGGCTGTTGCTCTTCTGTTTGAGGATCTTCTGCTGGTTTTTCTACCGTCTCAGCATTGGCCTCATTTATTTCAGTATGGGCTTCATCGTTCGCCAAGTCTTTTTCTTGTGGCCTGCTGAGTTCAGCAGACTCCAATGTTTCAGAAGTCCTTGGCGGTGAGCTTTCAGTGGTGTCCTGAAAAGAGAAGAAGAAGAATCTTCAAAATTCGAAAGAGACATAGTCGAATGTAGGTATCTACACCTGAGTTACAAAGAGGTCTAAGAGATTACCTGTAAATTAGCTTCAGCCCCAGGGCTGGATTATCGCTTTCGACAGGCTTATTGAGAAGAACGTTTAATTCCTCCTCCGTTGGCTCCTCAATGATTACTGGAGGTGGCCTGGGCTTTCTCCCAGCAACCTTTATTCTAATTGTTCGACCCTCAGGAGCAGGAACGTCCTTCGTCAGCTTTCGCCTTTTTAGAGGAGCAGGGGGAGAATCATCTTCTTCGTCGCTCCCGGATTCGACCATCAGTGCTGGCCGTTTCTTGGGCGAAGGTGCCTAAAAAACCAATGGGAATTCGATTTAGCAGTTACATCGAAAGTCAAAAGTCAAAGCCAGAAGAAAATAATGAAAGTCTGGTTACTGATACAGAAGGCTTTTTCGAAGGGCCTTCCCCCTGTTGGTTTGTTGTGGTCTTCGTCGGCGGTGGAGGTTTTGTTAAGGGGCCTCCTCCCTGTTGGCCTTCTGCAGCCTTCTTGGCTGCAGGCTTTCGAACAACTGAAAGCAGATAAAATAATTGACAGGCTAGCAGTCGAAAGAGAAAGACAAAGTAATTTGAAAGGATGAACTTACATTTTTTTATTTTGTCCAAGACAAGGACAAAAGATTTCTGAAGCTCATCCACAAAGTCCTTCTCGTCGAAAAACTCCTTAGCGTAATAACTTTTCCACCACTCCTCGAAGGATGGTGAGCAAAGAAATTTAAGCTGGTAGTCGAACAACGAAAGAACTGTTCGACCAGCATATCTTCCGATATGTTTAGTGGCAGCTTCTTCGGTGTAGTCATTGCAGAAGTATAACATAGACTTCTCCCTTGGAAAAATTGGAGAAGGTAGTGTTTGAATAATACCAAACTGGCGAGACACCAGGTTTGGTTGATATGCAATCAGACTCAAGTGAGTCTTAGAGCTCCTGAATTGAAGAGGCATGATTCTTGGTGTGAGGAACGCCTCCCACATTGTTGTATGTTCGTCAACCTGAGGACCACTCGACGTCCTAGGATGTGGCCTTGTGAACCAATCTGGGCCAACCTTCCGTCGAGCAAACGGAGCCATAGTCGAAGCAAACTCTTTCCTTCTAGCAAACATCAGAACGAAGTTTGTGAAAGTTTGCTGAAGCTCCAGTCCATCTTCCATTGGAGTCAACAGAGCCAGTCTGGTTCCTTCGACACGTCTGTTCGCTATCTCTGGAGCCTGCTCATTTATCTGAATCTTCTTAGGCAAGAAAGATTCGAAGGTGGCATTGAGCCACAGTTGGAGCAGCCAAAAAGGTCCAGCAAGCAGCAGACTGGCCCTGTTCTCGATAATCTTCAGAAGAGTCGCTCCATTACTAATCGACTCATACAGGCTAGCCAAAATCAATTCTGCCAAACAAATATTTTGGCCATGATGGAGTTGAGTGGCGAGAGTGACCATCTTCTTGGTCACCTGTAAGGACTTGGAGCAAAACACAAAGCGTGTCAGCCATAAGGCTAGAAACGCAATGTGTTCGACATCCGACACAGCATCTGTCGACCTGTCGTGGTAGTGATTGATGAAGGTGGTGTAGGTTGGTTTTGTGGCAGAGAATCCAATTTGATCCTCCGACATTTCTTCCGGGTCGAAATAGTCCCCGGTGGGTCGAAGGCCAGTGATGGCGGCCACATCGAAGAGTGTGGGAGTCAGCATTCCACAGGGAAGATGGAAGGTGAAATGGGTGTAGTCCCAGAAGAGGAGAGAAGCTATCAACATCTCTGGGGAATAGTTAAGATCTGTCTTCGACAGCATGACCAGGTCGAATATCCCCATGTCTTTCCAGATCGAAGCTTGGCGTTTCTCCATTTTTTCCAGCCAAGCACTGTAATCAGGAGTAAGGCTAGGGCCAGACCTGAAAGCCCTAACACCTTTGTTGAAGAAACGGAGGTCGATTTTCTCTTTAGCAGGGTCTTCATTATCCTCTGCATCTTTCTTGGCGCATGCAACCGGTTTGAGTCTCTCAACTACCGGAAAATAACTCTTGATCTTCATGGCCTCAGCAATGCTTGGGTACAATGGGCCAGACATAGCAAAGATCTGGTTGGAATATCCAACCGGGATCATAAGGTGGCGTGAGTAAGCATCACGAACAACGATGTCCAAAGGTTCAGGGACCCTTCGTTGGCCTGTGGGAGTTACTACTGGAGCGGTCGAGAAAACCCTAGGTTTGACGTTTCCAGATGGTACGGTGGCGCTAGGAGCATTGGAAGAACCAGATGCCATTGTTGGTAGTGAGGTTGAAGACGAAGTGAAGGAAAAGAGGTTTGCAAAGTTGACAAGTTTGAATGCAAATGAGGAAGTCTGAAAGCTAGATAGCGTAAAAAGTCCCACAATGGGTACTTACTGCTATTTATAGTAGTGGGGGAAAATCCCCAAAATCGAGGACATTAAATGCCATTTAATGTTGCAGAGGGTAGTGGGACACGTGGCGTCTCCCTGTTGTTTTAGCTGTTCTGCAGAAATGGAGAGGTGCAGTGTGCGCCCTCGTTTTTTGGAATTGTCATGATGACAATTTGTGAAATGACGTTTGGCACACTGCACGCCGTACTGAGGTGACGTCTTAGGTACGGATAAATGATGGTTTTTCTTGGGATTGTCAGTGGTTGGTAGAAGACAGCAAAAAGTGCACAATTTAATTTGTGACTAAGAATGAAGAGACAGGTGTTGAATGGTATTTCAAAGAATGCCTTTTTCTTTCAGAGTCGAAATAAGGCATTCTTGGGGGGCAATTTGTTGGCTCTTAAATTCGACACCCTTGTTTCATTAATGTCAGCCATTAAAGCTGAAGGTTGTTTCCGATCAGCTGAGTCTGTCGAAATGCCCATCGAAAGATGGCAATGTACTTAGAAGATTTCTTCCAAGAGAGAAGTTGGTTGCTTCTCGTCGGAGGTGTTTCTCGTCGAAGATGCTTCTCGACGAAGGTGTTCGATGGTTCAGAGTGGAACGGTTTGAAATTCAAGCGTTTGGAGGGAAAACGGTTTCCAGCGGTTACCAAGTGCAACGTGCAAAGATCTGGGGCGTCGAACGTTGAGAATGTGCCAAGTGGAATCATCTCGAAGCAGTGTAACTGCCCGACGGTTACTTGGGATGTTTTAGTATAAATAGTAGTAGTTCACGCAGTTTCTCGCGTGTGTTCACAATTATATACAAAGTCACTCATATAGATTCGAGTACCCAGCGTGTGAGAAAGAATTGTTGAGAAATGTATGTGTGAAACACCAACTTTATTAATCAAAGTCATTTACTTTTTCCATAAATTTACTTGCTTTCTTCTTTACTTTCCTGTCGAAATCCTTTACTTTAAGCCTTCATTTATTTTACCAAGCCTACTTCTTCATGCAATTTATTTAAAGCCTCTTTATTTTATTGCCATTTAACCAATATCCAATTTAATCAAAACCTCAAAATCAACCTATGTCCTAGGATCAATCTGATTGATCCTGCGAGTAACCAAATAAGTAACCATTTGGAGGATCAGCGGTTGTTTACCAATAACCACGGTAAACACTCCCGCCAAGCCAGGGGCAGATAAAAATAAATACTGTCAATACCACAGGAGTCATGGTCATTTGACAGAGGACTGCGTCCACCTCAAGGACGCCATTGAAACCCTCATCAAGGGAGGGAGGCTCGCACAGTATAGGCGAAACGACGCTCCCCGTCGTGACGCCCATGAAACCAAGGAGCCCGAGGAAGACGCCCGACCATCAGACGAGTCAGTGCCTATCCAGACCGCCTTCTCAGTAACCAGGCCCGAGGATTTCGACATTCCCGAGCTCCTGCAGGAGCCCCTAACAACACACAGCATGTGGGAATACTTTCCCTCCGCCATGGTCATCAACGGAGGCGGGTTCAACGACCTCACCATAAATTCAGCTAAGAGGAAGTTGGACGAGCTGGTCGACATAGCTCCTCCACAAACTGTAACGTTCGAAAGGGTGAAGGGCAGGTCAGAGCCCATCACCTTCTACCTGGAAGAACTCCCCGGCGGAGCCCCGAACGCGGTCATCCCCTTACTGATAAGGGAAAAAATGGCCAATTTTGACGTGCATCGCATCCTGGTCGACGAAGGGAGTTCCGTCGACGTGATGTACAGCCAGTTATTCCGGACCTTACAACTGGACGGTTCACATCTCTCTCCGTATGTGGTTTCGGATCTACAAGGCTTCAACGGCTCGACTTCCAAACCTTGGGGTTATGTCGAGCTCCTGGTTACGTTCGGCGAAGGAACGGCTACGAGACAGGTCAAGGTCCGCTTCCTCGTTATTGACTGCCCGTCTCTATACAATTGCATCTTGGGGAGACCGACTCTGGCGGAGCTGACGGCAGTGCCCTCGACCGTCCATCTGAAGATGAAGTTCTACACCAAAAGGGCACGGGTAGCGACCATCCAAGGAGACCTAGCCGCTGCCCGTAGGTGCTTCAATGCTGCTTCTAAGGGACGAGATACCGTCGACGTAGGGACCAGACCCTCCAAAAGGACAAAACAGGAGCCCGACAGGAAAGCATCCCCCGAGGAAGAAGCCCAGAAGGCCCCACCAAAGGTCGACTCCATAGCCCTCGACGCTCGCTTCGATCAGGACGAGCCATCCAGCAGCGAGCAAATCCCACTCCGACCTATTCCGGACGGGGATTTTGAACTCGTTCCCCTCGGCACAGACCCGACCAAGGGAGTGAAGATTGGTAAAGATCTCCCCGACTTGGCCAGGAAGCAAATCAAGGCCTGTCTACGCGAGAATGCTGATCTCTTCGCCTGGAGCGCTGCAGAGATGCCCGGACTCGACCCTGAGGTCGCCTGTCACCACCTCGCCATTGATCCAGCTGCCAAGGCCGTAGTACAACGTAGGCGTAGGCAGTCTCCAGAAAAAACGGAGGCTGCTGAAAAAGCTGTAAAAGACCTCCTAGAGGCAAATTTTATTTCTGAAGCCCGGTATTCCACCTGGCTGTCAAATGTTGTACTTGTGAAAAAGAATAATGGAAAATGGAGAATGTGTGTTGACTATACCGACCTCAACCGGGCTTGCCCGAAGGATGCTTTTCCTTTACCTAACATAGACATGCTGGTCGACAACTCGGCCGGCTACAAGACTTTGTCGTTCATGGATGCCTACTTGGGATATAACCAAATCCCAATGGCTCTGGGCGACAAACACTGCACGACATTCATGACCAGCTCGGGCAACTATTACTACAACGTAATGCCCTTCGGACTGAAAAACGCCGGAGCAACTTACCAACGTATGATGAACAGAGTTTTCAACAAACAGATTGGCGACATGCTCGAGGTATATATGGACGACATGATCGTCAAATCTCGAGCAGACACCGATCACGCAGCTCATCTCAAGACAGTCTTCGCCCAAGCAAGACAGTGCAAAATGAGGTTCAACCCCGAGAAGTGCACGTTCGGGGTTAAGGCAGGAAAATTCCTTGGATTCTATCTAACAGAACGAGGGATTGAAGCCAACCCCGACAAATGTCAGGCATTCTCCAACCTCCCAACACCGACGTCAAAGAAGTCGATACAAATCATGAACGGCATGATGACGTCACTATCCCGCTTCGTCGCGAAGTCCGCTCAGCACGCCCTCCCCTTCTTCAAACTCCTTCGAAAGGAAGCAGCCTTCGAATGGAACGAGGAATGCGAGCACGCACTTCGCCATCTGAAGCAGAGCCTGTCTCAGCCGCCCGTGCTGTCTCGACCAGACGACGGGGAACCGTTGTACTTATACTTGGCCGTTTCGAACGAAGCCATCAGCGCAGCCCTTGTCCGCGAGACTCCCGACGGGCAGAAACCTGTCTACTTCACGAGCAAAGCCTTACAAGGGCCCGAGAGCAGATATCAGCAGATAGAAAAGGTCGCTCTGGCCCTCGTTAACGTTGCGAGGAGGCTCAGACACTACTTTCTAGCCCACACCATCATCGTGCGAACCGATCAGCCGGTGAGGCAACTCCTGGGTCGGCCAGATATGGCGGGCAGGATGCTGAAGTGGTCCTTGGAACTCTCCGAATTTGACATTCAGTACGAAAGCAGGAAAGCCCTGAAAGCACAGGCCTTGGCCGACTTTGTCGCAGAGATGACCACTCACGACCTTCCCCCAGGGAAGGAACACAAGTGGATCATCTTCGTCGACGGAGCGTCCAGCTCGTCCGGTAGCGGCGCAGGGATCCTCCTGGAAAACGAAGAAGGCGTAGTAATCGAGCACTCCTTAATTATCTCCTTCCCGACGTCAAATAACCAGGCAGAATACGAAGCCCTGCTCGCAGGACTGAGACTAGCCGAGGACCTGGGAGCCCGCGAGGATCAAATTTACACCGACTCCCAGCTCGTCGCCTCTCAAGTACAGGGAAGCTACCAGGCCAAAAACGACAACCTCATCGAGTATTTGAACTTAGTCAAAAAACACATGACAAAGTTCGTACGAGCAGAAATTTCTCATGTTCCCCGCGAGCAAAACACGAGGGAGGACATATTGTCCAAACTTGCGAGCACACGAAAGAAGGGCGGGAATAAATCCGTCATCCAGGAATCTCTGGCACGTCCAAGTATCGAACCACCCTCGACTACGGTCGAGATCCATGCCATCGGGGATGCCACGTCCTGGATGACCCCGGTTTATAATTTCCTGACAAAAGGAGAACTCCCGTCGAACCAGGCCGAAGCTGCCATAATCAAGCGACGAGCATGTTCCTATGTGGTTCTCGAGCAGAAATTGTACCGAAGAGGATTCTCCATTCCCCTCTTGAAATGCATCGACGAGTCCACCATCCCCGACGTACTACGAGAGATACACGAAGGGATCAACGCCCAGCACATGGGCGGTAAATCCTTGGCACGGAAAGCCCTTCGAGCGGGATACTACTGGCCGACGATGCAACAGGACGCCAAGGAACACGTGAAAAAATGTGACAAGTGTCAGAAGCACGGGGATATGCACCTCGCCCCTCCGCACGAGCTGAGCACATTGTCTTCCCCATGGCCGTTCGCCTGGTGGGGCATGGACATCCTCGGGCCCTTCGTGCAAGGAACCTACCAGAACAAATTTCTCATCGTCGCCGTGGATTACTTCACAAAGTGGATCGAGGCTGAGGCACTCGCAAAAATCACCTCGCACAATATCCTCCGTTTCTACAAAAGAAACGTCCTCGCCAGGTTCGGAATTCCGCAGGCCCTGGTGACCGACAATGGTACCCAGTTCACGGACCACGGGTTCCGGGACTTCGTCACCAAACTAGGGACAAAACAACATTTCACGTCAGTCGAGCACCCTCAGACCAACGGGCAAGCCGAAGCCGCGAACAGAGTCATCCTCCGAGGGCTCAAACGTCGGCTCGGCGAAGCCAAAAGAGGATGGGTCGAGGAGCTCCACAGCGTCTTGTGGGCATACTGCACCACACCCCACTCAACGACGGGTGAGACACCATTTCGACTGACATATGGCACCGAGGCTGTCATCCCGGTCGAAATCATGGAACCATCCCGACGAACGGAGGAACCCCTCGACGAAGAAATGAACGACGAAGCACTAAGGGATGAACTCGACCTAGTCGAGGAAATCCGATCGGGTGCAACCCTGTGCAAAGCCACCCTAAAACAACGAGTGGCTCTACGCCACAACGACAAGGTCATCAAGCGCGAGTTCGAAATCGGCAGTCTGGTATTACGCAGGAACCAGAAAGATTCCCGCGAAGGGAAGTTGGCCGCGAACTGGGAAGGACCTTACCGCGACCACGGCACCACGGGTACCGGGGCGTACTACCTCGAGCAATTAGACGGAGAGCCATTACCGCGACCCTGGAACGCTGCTAAGCTAAAGCAGTACTACAGTTAGAAACTACCAACACCTGGGACCCTCGACCAACGGCGCCCGCGCTCGGTCAACGAGGAAAAAACGTCCGACTTCGTATAAAGGCTAAGGTACAAGCCCGACATACGGCCAAAACGCACAACATCGCGCGGCAAACGATGACGATCGATAGTGCCCGACGTGGACAGCTACACCGAGCCCCACCGTCGTTGTACCCATGAGGCAGAACACCCAGCTCGCGATGGGCAGTTCACGCCAAGGGCGAATAGTCCCGACCGGGCTTCGCGCCCGACTGAGCAACTTCGCTCCATATGCCCGACAAGTCGTCAAGAATGACGGGCCATCTAAAAGGGTCAAAGGGAAGTCTCTCCCCTCGAGTGCAACACTTAGGTGACTCTGGCCAGCGAAAGAAGGTCGGGCACGTATACAAACGAAAGGCGGGAAGACTCGCCCGCTAAATCACAGGCACTTACGGGCACTCCTCGGGCCCATGACTTAGGCTAAAATTTCATGCAAATATATAAGATTTCAAGCAAGGGCAAAACATCCAAAATGTAAAACAGCATTCAGATAAAAATGCCCGAAGGCGACAAAACAATTATAAACCGACCAAGAAGGCCGGAGATGTTCATAACGTACAACAAACGGGCACACAGGCCCAAAGAATACAAATGTCAAGGGCATGCAGGCCCGCTATCCTAGTCAGGTTTCCCCAGAACCATCATTGTCGACGCTTGGAGAGTCGGGCGAAGGAACGATCACGCCATCCACGATCTGATGTGTGTGGCCGATACCCTCAGTGACCAGACCAGGGTTTAGCAAGGAGAGCTGACCGACTGCAGAGTTGAACCCATCCTCCAGGGCACCGACGCAATCTGCCTCGAGGAGCCGGATATGGGCGACCAGTTCCAACCGACTCTTTAAAGCCGCTATGTCCTCCGGCTCATCCTCGGCAGGTTGCATGGCAGCGTTCATTTCCTCGATGTGCTGGGCCAAGCGTCCGACTTAGGCCCCCAGACGATCCCTGTCTGCCCGGAGAAGCTCCCCCTCCTCGGCCAACTTCCCTGACTTTTCCTTCTCCAGGGTCAACATCTCCCTCTCAGCATCCAGCATCGCCGTCTGCTCGCGGAACATCCCCTCGGAGCGTTCCAGAGCGGTCTTCAACTTCCGCAAGCTCGAGGTAAGGGCCGCCTTCTCCTGCTCGAGTTCTTTGATACGAGCAGGATCCCCTCCTTCCTTGGATAGCACCAAAGCCATCTCGGCCATTCTCACCAGCCCGTCCATACTGGCGGCCAGATACATCTTCTGATCCTCTTTGCTCATCCTTTTGATAGCTTCAGCCTCGTCGGCAATCACTGTCAGAGGGAATCTCTCGAAGAAGCCCACCTCTTTGAAGCAAGGGGGGAAGGCGAAAGACCTAACGGCACTGGCGTCCTCGCCAACAGTCGGACCACTTTCCACACGGGTCCTCTTCCTTTGCATCAGGACGGCACTAGGGTCGACCTCTTCAACTTCTGGGGTCCCATCCGACGCGGCCCCCGAGCTTGGCGGCGAGTCCACCCTCACCGGCTAGGGAGCACTTGGACTGTGTGGCGGTCCCATCCTCGTCGCCTGTGGGGCCTTCACGACCCTCCTGCCTCGCTTCTGGTCGCAAGACAATTTCAGAAGCCTTTCATGTCGACCGGCCATCGAACCTGCACAAAATAAAAGTTGGGTCAGTATCGAGCAAGCTCATAAATAAATGACGAGCAAAGAAATTCAAGCAATAAACGACCTAGCAGACGGGCAGCCTGCCTGTACGTCTCGCACTCGACGAGTGCCTTGGTGTCGATCGGCCGAGACTCAAACGTTGGGTAACCCTCTGCATCCAGGATGTCGTTCGCTTCCCTCGTAACCCACCGGGCAGGGTGGAAGCTATCGACAAACCGACAAAGGGTGGCGTACGCCTCCTCGTCCTCCGAGCACATGTCCCCGGCAGCTGTGTGGTAGTAACCAGTCCCATGCTCGTAGTGCCTGAATATCCAGTGCACAAGGAACTTAGCCGTACGTGCCATCACAGGACTCCCATCGTCGCCCAAAACCGCCTCCCCGTCATCATCGCTTAGAGCCTCCTCCTCCTCATACAGGGTTCCTAAAGCCGAGGTGGTAACTGGCCGCACAACGTACCACTTGTCTTTAAAACCCCGTACGGAGTCCATATACATTTTGAAGAGTCTCCTCGACTGCTTCAAGGAGACCCAGCTGTGTTTCCCTCCTCGGGACTGGCGCTGCAGATGAAAAATCCGGAAGAAGAGCGGTATGGTCGCCCCGATCCTCAGATAGCGACACGTCAACTCAAACGCCCGGATGAAGGCGAGTGAGTTTGGATGTAGCTGGGACGGGGCCAACTCCAGGTGAGTGAAGACCCCGACCTGGAAATCAGTGAAGGGCAGCCGCATCCCAAGATCTTTGAACGCGATCTCGTACATCGCGAAACTATATTCTGGATACACCGAACAGATCCTTGAACGGGAAGACGGGCGCATGACTACGAAGTTCTTTTGGAAGTCGGGCTGGCCCTGGCCCACTTCAATGACAGCATATGGATTTCGGTCGCCCCGGCTGTAGATCGACGCGATCCCCCGGGGCTCGACACCCACCCAGTCCAGCAAAGGGTCGGTCACAGTATCAATCAGGTTGACCGACTCATCGGCGCTTTGTTCTTCACGATCGTGGCGCCCGGAGGAGCTCGGCTCGTCCGCCATGGTTACCTGCAGAGCACGGGAAACCAGTCAATTGGGCACGAAGCCATATGCTCGACAAATCACGACGTCCCATTCACGACCACATAGTCCGTTTCCACGAATGGTTGCCTCCCCGACATCCTGAAACTCGATGTGCTCTTCCTCAAACCAACTACGCGGTCACTCTCCAACATGTCGACCCAAGGTATGAACATGGCGAGCCACACCATGAGGCCCACGGCCAAGACCATGAACATACCGGGCGCGATCATGAATCAGGCGCCCTGGATCATGAAGACCCCGAGCAGCGCTGAAGTTTATCACCTAAAACTATGAATACGCCGACCACAAACATGCGTTTGCCGGTCCTAGGCATGAATATGTCGGGCTAAGTATGAGTTTACCGGGCTAATCCCACGCGCACAGTCCCTAAACATCTACAAACGACAAAAATCATGCATTTTAACAGGAAAATGAAGAAGATAGACCACTTACTTGAATCAAAAAGTAGGATTTGGCTACGGAGTAGAAGAATCTTTGACAGAAGATCGCGACTGGAAAAAATCTGGAAGAGCAACAACAGAGAGAGCACAGAGAATAGAAACGTGTTATGGGGCCCAAAGTTCCTATTTATAGTGATGACGTGGAATACCAAACGTCACCTCGGGAAACCACGGAGTCTCTCTCCTCGACGCGCTGCTCCCAACGCAATGATGACCCTATCCCCATAGGGTGGCGGCACAGTTCCCGAAAGATACCTCGTATGCTCGACAGACGCGCCCGGTGAGGATCCTCCAGGCATCCACCGCGGAAGATGTCTCCGAGCACGGCACGAGGAGGCCCTCGAGGGCCTACACCTCTGTCCCGGGCACGAGACCTCGATGAGGAAACGACCTGAGCTCAAGCTATGGCTCCTCACAAAGGAACCACGACTTGGGGGGCTCCTGTTCTGGACTGGGCCCGACAGGCCCAAAAGCGTTGCAAAGGCCCAGTCCAAATGGACTTACAAGGGCCACGTCGACCAAAGAGTACGACCGTGCCCGACGCGTAGTCGCTGGCTCGACAGTACACCTCCAGCTCGACATGATGTGGTCCAACACCACATTCTGAGGCCCAGCTCGACGTTACCTCGAGCACCCCAGCTAGGGCAGACTCAGTCCAATGTTCCCCCAACGATACTCCGAAAAGACCGCGTCTCCGTCCGCCCGCACTTCACGCAGAACATCCAGGAAGGGGACCGCGTGCGGGTCCCCACTACGCACGTAGAACCTGGCAGTTCCTCCATTGGGCCAAACCTGCCCGGCCCAATGAAGGAACCTTGGCCCAGCGCTGGGGGCTATAAATACCCTCTGCTTCCAGAGGGTCAGGTATTCATCATTCTAACCTTACACTTGCTATTATCTGCTCGTACTCCTACTTACTTCAGCATCGGAGTGCCTTACAGGTACCCCCCCCCACTTCGTTCGAAAAGCTTTCTGCTCGGAGCCAGCCGTGACGGTCCATTTCTGATCAGATCAGATCAGATGGATATCCATCCATTAAAATGTTGTTAATGGAGGATCGAATGAATTTTATTCTTAATGGATAGATTGGATTAGATAATTTTAAAGAAATTTTAGTGCATTGTTAATGGATTAATTAATGAATTATTTTGATCTATCCATTATTAATCCAATTCATATTCATCCAATCCAATCCATCAATTTTGCCGCCCCTAATCAGATTCACCTTTTGATAGTCACAAACTTAATCAGTCTAACTTGAATTGGATTTGTTTTCAAATTCCCAATATCCAGAAACTAATGCAGAGTAGAAAGACACCAAAATTACAGCATAACACATAGCAAGTCTTTTTATCATCTTTCCAGTTGCAGGTGCTAGAGTGGCCTATATAATGACATTGATCAGGTAATTATTTCAACATAGAAAAATGACTCAATTTTGATAGAACCCTATTTTATTACAACAAATTAACAGGAAATCTCGTATTGTGAACATGGAATTATTAGTAAACAGAATTCAACTTTACCTCTTCATGAGTAATAAAAGTGATAACTCCTAAACTTTCCAGGCTTGGTAACTTTGGCCCCATACAAGTTACGAAATATTATGGTGAACACTTCAGAAGAAAATATTTATCACCTAAATTGATAAACCATAAATCAATGAGTAATTACCTGCATCCCAATATAAAGGTACAAAGTTTGTCCTTTCCGAATAGGGGGAGGCAAGACTAATAACAACGAAGGTATGAGGTTGATTAGACTACAGATACATACAACGTGTTGATCTGAGAAGCCAGTATTCGTAGCAAGTCCAGAGAAAAGCAGCAATCTTGGGACATGGTTGGCAGATAAACTATATTAATAGCTAATATGGAAACCAATACCCATGAAAAATGAAAGCGACAGATCAGAAAATAAACCTTAGTAAATAAAAATAGTTGAACCACATTAAGATACTGGATTTTGAAATCATTAGCTTGTCGTTGAAGCCGCAACAACGACACTCGACACTATATCATTCTCTGCACAATAATACATATTTCCACTACTAGATACTTGCTCTTTCTATTGAAAGAATGTAAATGAAATCAAAAGTATGCAAAAGAGTGAAATGAAACCAAAAATAGTTGAATGAACATGTATGTATTTAAAGATGTTTACCTTAGTGTAAGGATTGCAATACTCTCAAACGTAACAACAACATCTTCACCTCCAAATCTAAAGTCAACCGAAGAATTTATTTTATTACCGAAAACCTGATACGAAAATTTTTTGTAAGGGAAAACGACAACAGCAAAATCATGCTCGTGAACCTCAATGTCATATTCTAGAATATCCTCTTTACCTAACCATTCACACCATCTTACTAACATAATAAGTATAACAAAAATATTGGAAATTTAAGGATGGTGAAAAGTTCAAAGAATGGAAAACTATTTAGTGTTGTTATCCTTAAATCTATGGATTCATAATTTGAAATTATATTTGTTCACCACAACAAACTGTATAACCACGAGATCATGAAATGCAGGAACCACTTTATAGTTTAATATAAGATTTGTTTATCAAAATTTTCTGTTAATAGTGGTGTAGTTGATAGAAAATAGTTTTAGAGAGTTGTTTAGAAAGAAGATTATGTCATTGATTTCTTGGATGATATATTATAAGATATCAAATGTCTATTTATAGGCTCAAGTCACCAGCCTCTCAATGGTGGTGAATGTTTCTATATTACTTTAGATTTTTCTAGAGTTTTCATGATATGTTAGTATCATGATAGTTCTAGGTTCTTCTATCTTTTACATACACTTATAGTTCTAGATTATTCTACCATACTCATACACATTATAGTTTCTAGGGTATTCTACCATTACCATACATATTATATTTAGAATATTCTAGAAATTTGTAGCAATTTCAACACTCCTCCTTGATGCAAATTTCTGTAACTCCAAGCATAGTTCGCAACTCTTCAAATCTTGGTCTCAGTAACGCCTTCGTGAATATGTCTGCAATTTGTTCTTCTGTTCTCAAGTTTGATCTCCTTAGTTGCTTCAGCTTCTCTAATAAAGTGATGCTTGATTGCTATGTGTTTTGTTCTACTACGATGCACTGGATTTTTCGCCATTGCAATTGCTGATTTGTTGTCACAATTAATTTTAGTAGGCTCATCTTGTTTTTCTTCCATGTCTTCAAGTATCATGCAAAGTCATATAGCTTGATTCGTTGCTTCAGCAGCAGCCACATACTTTGCTTCTGCTGTTGATTGTGCAACTGTAGCTTGCTTCTTCGACGCTCAAGAGAAAATTCCCAATCCTAATGAGAAAGCATAGCCAGAGGTGCTCTTCATGTCATCTACCAAACCTGCCCAATCACTATCGATGTAGCCAAGTAATCCTGAGTTGGTTTCGGTAGTGTACCATATACCAAACTCTTTTGTTCCTTGTAGATACCTTAAAATTCTTTTTCCTGCTCCAAAGTGTATTTGACTTGGGCTTTGCATGAATCTTGATAGAAGACTTGTAGCATACATTATGTCTGGACGTGTAGCTGTCAAATATAGAAGGCTTCTAATTAGACTTCGATATTTGGATGCATCAGCTTCTGGTGCTCCATCATTCTTCTGTAGTTTCTCATTTGTTATGAGTGGAGTAGCGACAGGTTTGCAACCGTACATATTGAATTTCTTAAGTAAGCCTTCTGTGTATTTCTTTTGCGATATGAATATCCCTTCATTTCTCTAACTTACCTCTATACCAAGGAAGTAACTCATCAAATCAAGGTCGGTCATCTCAATGGTCTTCATCGTTTCTTCTTTGAACTCCATCATCATCTTGGTATTGTTTCTCGTATAGATGAGGTCATCTACATATAAAGAGAGTAAGAGAGTGTACTGACCTTGAGACTTGATGTAAAGTGTAGGCTCACTCTTGCTCCTCCTGAATCCTTGATCTATGAAATACTGATCAATTCCGCTATACCATGCTCGAGGTGCTTGCTTCAAACCGTAAAGTGTTTTTCTTAGTCTTAACACTTTGCTTTCTTCACTTTCAGAAATGAATCCTTGTGGCTGCTCCCCATAGATCTCTTCTTCAAGTACACCATTGAGGAAGGCTGATTTGACATCTAATTGTTGGATACTCCATCCTCTTTGTTCCGCAATAGCTATTAGAGCTCTAATGGTATCAAGACGAGCTACTGGTGCAAATGTATCATTGTAGTCAATCCCAGGTTGTTGTGAGTAACCCTTAGCTACTAACCTTGCCTTGTGTTTCTGTGTGGTGTCGTCAGGGTTGAGCTTTGTCTTATAGATCCACTTAACCCCAATGATATCTTTTCCATGGAGACGATTTACTAACTCCCATGTGTTGTTTTTCTCGACCATATTTATCTCTTCTTCCATTGCCTTGACCTATACTTATTGCTTTGATGCTTCTTCAAAGCTTCCAAGTTCA
This sequence comes from Vicia faba, assembly GCA_948472305.1. Lineage (NCBI taxonomy): Eukaryota > Viridiplantae > Streptophyta > Magnoliopsida > Fabales > Fabaceae > Vicia > Vicia faba. The sequence goes on from OX451736.1 coordinate 1,619,396,006, forward strand.
AGTATGGCCAAGTTACAGATTTCATATATGTCCATCAAAGATCTTACTCGTCTTGGAGTAGACTCTGGTGATGATAATTCTTGATCATGTTGTTGTTGTGGTAGAGGTGAAGAAGGTTCACCTGGGCCTTCTTCCTCAGATTCTTCTTGAGGTAGTTGAGCTGGTATAAGGATGTTCTTCTCCACTTTTTCTTAATCCCAATTCCAAGAAGCATTCTATCAACTTCAACATCTCGACTGATGATGAGTTTTTTAGTTTGCAAGTTGTAGACACGGTAGCCTTTAGAGATTGTGCTATACCCCAGGAAGATACCTCGTATAGTTTTCTCTTCAAGCTTGTGCCTCTTCACGTCTGGAATATGAATGTAGCATATAGATCCAAAGACCCTTAGGTGCTTTGCTGATGGCTTCTTCCCGTTCCAAGCTTCAATTGGAGTCTTATCTTGTACTGACTTAGTTGGACATCTGTTAAGTATGTAAACAGCAGTGTAGACTGCTTCAGCCCAGAATATGTTAGGAAGTCCCTTCTCCTTGAGCATCGATCTAGCCATCTCCATAACTGTGCGATTCTTTCTCTCAGATACACCATTTTGTTGAGGAGAATATGTGACTGTAAGTTGTCACTCTATGCCTTCATCCTCACAAAATCTGTCAAACTCGCGGGAGGTGTATTCTTTGTCGCGACCACTTCTTAGTACTTTTATCCGTTTTCCACTTTGATTTTCAACAAGGGCCTTGAACTTTTTGAATACTCCAAAGACTTCTGATTTTTATTTTAGGAAATAGACCCATGTCATTCTAGAGAAGTCATTAATGAAGAGTATGTAGTACCTGTTGTTCTCGTGTGATAGCGTCGTCATCGGTCCACAGACATCAATATGAATTAGCTCCAACAAATTTTTTGCTCTCCATGCTCCGCTTGTTGAGAACGGAAATCGGTGTTTCTTACCAAGAAGACATCCTTCACACACTTCATTGTTCTCCTTTATGCTTAGAAAATCTCTCATCATGTTCTTCTCATGTAACAACTTTAAGGCATGTGTGTTGAAGTGGCCAAATCTTTGATGCCAGTGCCATGAATCATCAACTTGTTGTACCTTCAAGGCAATGTTAGTTGTATGTTTTAAATTTAGCGGGAAGCTTCTATTGCTCTTATTCATCTTCACTTGGAATATCTCGGCCCTTTTATTTTTGTTGTCTAAGATTTTGCATACTCCTCATTCAAAGTGAAGTGTGTAGCCTTTCTCCATCATTTGGCCAATGCTTAGAAGATTTTCTTTAAGGTTGGGGACTAGTAAGACATCATGGATGAGTTGCGTATCTTTATATGTCTCCACTATGACAGTGCGTATTCCTTTTGATTCAACCACACTTCAATTTCCCAGTCGAACTTTGACTTTGACAGACTCGTCAATGCTTTTGAAAATAGTCTCATCCTTGGCCATGTGATTGCTACATCCACTATCCAAGTACCAACTTCCTCCTTTTTCTTTGACTGAGTCTTGAGTGACATAGAACATACATTGTTCTTGATCATTCTCCTCTGTGATATTAGCTTGATGCCTATTTTTGTTGCGACAATTTTTCTCTACGTGCCCAAACTTCTTGCAATGGTTGTATTGTGGCATATTACGGAACCAACAATTTTTCTCTCCGTGGTCCACTCTTTTGCATATAATGCATGGAGGATTTTTATCTGTTTTGTTCTTAAGGAAATCCCTAGAACCTTCTCTTCTTCTTGAAGTTTCTCCATAATTTTTCTTTACTCAATTTTTTTTTTGTTTTGGGGATGAAATTTGAGCTTTAACTGGAAGACATTTTCAAGTGTATCTTCTTTATGCCTATACAGTCTTTGCTCATATGCTTCAAGAGAGCCCACAAGTTATGTCACTGATAGAGTGGACAGATCTTTGGTTTCTTCAATCGTTGTCACGATTGGGTCAAACTTTAGGGGCATAGTAATTAGAATTTTCTTGTCAAGAATGTCTTTCCCAAAAGCTCTCATTTGATTAACTATTTCTTTAACTTTAGAATAGTAATCTTTAACTGTCTCAGACTCCTTCATCTTCAATAGTTCAAAATCTCTTCTTAGAGATTGAAGTTTGACAGCACGTACCTTAATGCTTCCTTGAAACTCCTCCTGCAATGTGTTCCACGCTTCTTTGGCAGTCTTAGCTCCCATAATTTTTGGAAAAATTACATCAGTTACCGCTTGTTGCAAGGTGAACAATGCCTTTGAATTTTTCTGTTTATTTTTCTTCAACTCTTTTTCTTGAGCTGCATTAAGAGCTGAAGTATCTGCGGGAACAATGAATCCTTCTTCTACTATGTCCCATAAATCTTGAGAAGAAAAAAATGTTTTCATTTTAACACCCCAGAAATCAAAATTTTCTCCATTGAAAATAGGGACAGAAATAGTTGATGGTTGAGTGGTGTTATCCATATCTTAGACAAATATTAGAGTGATTTAATAGTACAAGGGAAATTTTTGAAGTAGTTGGAAGGAATTTGAAATGATATGTATTAATTTAACTACGCCCAATGTATGACCGGACGTAGCTCTGATGCCACTGTTAGTAGTGGTGTAGTTGATAGTTGATAGAAAATAGTTTTAGAGAGTTGTTTAGAAAGAAGGCTATGTCATTGATTTCTTGGATAATACATTACAAGATACCAAATGCCTATTTATAGGCTCAAGTCACCAACCTTTCAATGGTGGTAAATGGTTCTACATTACTTTAGATTTTTCTAGAGTTTTCATGATATGTTAGTATCACTACAAGAAAGATGGTCCCCAGCGACATATATTAGCGACGTGGTTATCACGTGAGTAATAAATGCAGTTGCGACGTGATAACCACGTCACAAACATATTTTAATGATAAATAAAACAAGTCAGAGAAGGTTGTTTAGTAAAAAAATCAACGACGTGTCTTACACGTCGCTACAGAAGGGGGAAATTTGAAATTTGGTAGTGACGTGATAACCACGTCGCTACATTAAAGGGGGGAAATTAAAGTTGATTGATTACAGGGTGGCAGAGTGGGAAAGTGGATTATATTTCTGTTGAGTGTGTAGCGACGTGAGTATCACGTGGCAATGTTGCGAAGTGACAGTCACGTCGCTACTTGATGTTTACATCTCCACGAAATTCTCATCCGTTACAGCATCTGGTGTGGTTTGTTTCCTCTTCCTTTCTTCTTCCTTTCCTCTTCCTTTCTTCTTCCTTTCTTCTTCCTCTCAAACCCAAATTCCCAAATCAAATTTCCTCCATCCCAAATTGTTGAAGAAGAATAAGGTATTCATATTTTGATAAATTTTTATTTCATTTGTTTATTATTTATTATACTGGTAATAAATATTAAAAAGGGTATTTTGTTTAACCTGTAGAGAAATTTGAAGAAGAACACCAAGAGCTACACAAGAAGAAGCAAATTAAGTGAAGAAATTATATAGAGGTATTTATGCATTTTTTTTATATTTTATATGTATTATATAGATTAGTAGTATATGTATTTTGTTTATGTGAATTAAAAAAATATTTTACTTAATTTTAGTTTTAGGTTAATTAGTATTATAGGTTAATGTTTAAAATAAAATGAAAATTAGAATGTTTTATATATTAATATATTATTAAACAGAAATATTATTGTTAATATATATAGGTTAATATTTATTAATATTATTGCATGTTATATAGACATATAAAAAAATTTGTTAGTATATATGTATAAAATAAAAAAATTTGAATATATATTAAAATAAATTTTTTTAGAAAACATAAAATTAAAAGTATTATTTTTTATAGATGTATATATATATGTTAACACATAAATTTAATAACATATTTAAAAACAAAAATGTATATTATATTTATTATAATAGTTTTATTTTTTTATTTATATGTTAAAGATATGAAAAAAAAATTATATATTAAAATAAGAATTTATAAAAAACATAATTAAAAAAAGAGTATATATATTATATTATTATTTTAATATTATTGTTATATATATAATAAAAAGTATATATGTTACATTATTTGTTTTCTAATATTATTGTTGTATATATAATAAAAAGTAAATATGTTATATTATTGTTTTTTGATATTATTGTTATATAATAAAAAATTATATATTTTACATTTGAATATTTATTTATATGTTAGTATATATATAAAAAAGCAAAATTTATATTTTTAAGAATAGTATTAAATAGTTTAAGAATAATATTATTAAGTTGATTAATATTTCTAATGAAAAAGACAATGATTGTATAAATGTGCAGTATGAAATATTATCGGTATTATCGTAGTTGGATGTACGATAGAACATATCCAGGAAGAAGTGGACTTAAACCCAATTTTATAGTAGGAGTTGATGGGTTTATTAAGTGGGCGTTTGCTCAGGATTGTTGTCGAAGCGAAGGAGGGGTTAGGTGTCCCTGTCTTAAATGTGAATGTAGACCAATAATTAGTGACCCAGAGGAAGTAACACGTCATCTGCATAGAAGGGGATTCATTGAAAATTATTGGGTTTGGACGTATAATGGTGAAAAACTACCGGTTAATGTACCAGAGACTAGCAACACGCATGCTTCAAGTAGTCGACTGGTTATGGAGTATGAGGAGAACTTTAATTTGATCGGTGACATGGTTGAGGATGCTTTTGGTGTGAATGTGACATATGATGAACCTGGAGATTTTGACGGGGAAGAGTTGCCGAATGAGGAAGCGCAAAGATTTTATCAATTATTGAACGAGATGAATACGCCGTTGTTTGAGGGGTCGTCAGACTCAAAGCTATCAATGTGTGTGAGATTATTGGCCGCCAAGTCAAATTGGAATGTTTCTGATCAATGTCTGGAAAATTTTGCAAAAATGATGTTGGACTCCACCGCTACGAAAGACAACTTGCCTACAAGTTATTATGATGCAAAGAAGTGGGTGTCGAAGTTGGGTTTAAAAGTAAGAAAGATTGACTGTTGCATTAACGGTTGCATGTTGTTTTATGACAATGAGTTTGGTACTCAAGATGGATCATTAGAGGAGTGTAAGTTTTGTAATAGTCCAAGATATCAAGTTCGCAGTAGAGCCGTTAACAGCAAGCAAAAGCGTGTAGCAGTAAAATCCATGTTTTATCTTCCTATAATACCAAGGTTAAAAAGAATGTTTGCTTCAATGCACAGTGCAAGTCAAATGACATGGCATCATACAAACCAAACAAGTTCTGGCACTATGCGACATCCATCTGATGGTGAGGCATGGAAGCACTTTGATCGGACACATCAAGATTTTGCTGCAGAACCTAGAAATGTCAGGCTTGGATTATGCTCTGATGGATTTTCCCCATACGTGCAAGCGTCAGGAAGTGCGTATTCTTGTTGGCCAGTTATTGTAACACCTTACAACCTCCCTCCTGAGATGTGCATGACAAAACCATACATGTTTTTGACGTGTGTTATTCCAGGCCCGCACAGTCCAAAAGCCGGAATTGATGTGTACTTACAACATTTAATTGATGATTTGAAGAAGATGTGGATTGGAGAATGGACTTATGATATATCCCGTAAACAGAACTTCACATTACGAGCTGCCTTGATGTGGACCGTTAATGACTTTCCAGCATATGGCATGTTGTCTGGTTGGGGTACGCATATGGCATATGGCATGTTGTCTTCCTTGTTGTTTAGTTTCGCGCCTAGTCGGACTGCTGCCAAGGTTATTAATTATATAATCCAGCAGCTGTATAAATCATTTTGGAGGAACTTTGGCGATGTTACAAATAAAGAAGAATGGTTTAAAAAATTTAAGGTATTGTTATTTATTTAAGTTGTAAGTTTAATATATTTTTTTAGTATTGTTATTTAAGTCACATTTTAATGATAATTACTTAACTTTTTATTTTAATGTCATACAACATTGCAGGAAAAATGTGTGTGGGATCCGTTGAATGAGAAAATTATGGAAAAAATCTATTATAGCAGAACTTCTAGAAGATTTTCTGATATAATGCGGCGGGTTAGGGAGAATTATGAGCTGCATGGTATCCGTCCTAACTGGATAGGCGTAGAGGTTTTTGGTGAACTTCGTACATATTGGGGTTCGCCAGAATTCAAGGCCAAATCCGAAAATTTTAAGAAGATGAGGGCATCCGAAAAGGGGATGTGTCAATACTGTTGGAAGTATTAGCACTGCAGAGCATGTCCGGCGGATGGTAAATATTACTAATTTTTTAAGTTATATATATTTTTATTCATAATATTTTTTACTAATTATTTTTAACTTTATTGTTTAGACTAAGGATATGGGGAGACCACCATTGATCATTGAGTTGATTACGAGGATTCGGATAAAGAAATCGGGAGGTTTTTTCGACGAGCGCACAAAGAGAGCTTTTGTAAGTAATTTAATTTATGTTTTTTTTTAAGTTAATAACAAAAATAGTGACGTTATTTTCACGTGGCAATCTATAAGTTGTGGCGTGATTATCATGTGGCAACTGATAAATTGCCACGTGACTGATTTTCATGTGGCAACTGATACATTGCCACGTGAAAATCACGTGACAATTCATAAGTTGATTTGTGAAAATCACGTGACAAATTTTTAATATATTTGAATTTAGTATAATTTAATATATAAATGTTTTAATTTAGCATAAATTTAATATATATATATATATATATATATATATATATATATATATATATATATATATATATATATATATAATTTTTTTTTTAATTTTATTATTTAATGTATGTGTAGGATGATTATCAGACATTGCTTGCAGAAGGGGAGCCGCTTAATGGTGATGTTGATTTCTATATTTGAAATGAGGTTGTTAATGGAAAAGGGCCTAATGGTTGCTTTTTTGCGGGAGGAAATTTGGCCGCCGGCTTGAGAGTTGATGATCGTAATCTGTTTCAACGACTTAAAGATGGAGAGGGAGGGTCACGTCAACCGAATCTGACACAGGATCAACTTGAAACAGTAAGACAATTGGTGGCAAGTGAAGTGAGACGCGAAATGGAGGCCCAAATGACGACAATGAGGCAAGAGCAGGAGCAGTAGTTAGAGATCATGCGGAAGAGGCAATCTGATATGGAGGAGCAGATGAGACGGTTTATGCAAGGTGGTGGAAATCAAAATGTTCCTGATACACAGCCGGATGATGACGGAATTGATGATTTTGATCTTGATAATTATCCGGGTGAAGATGCCCCGTAAAAACATTTTATTTATTTCGTTTTTAAATTTGCATTTATGTAAGATATTTATTTTTATCATTTTAAATTATTAAATTATATAACATTTTATTATATGACTTTATTTTATAAAATTCTATTATTCGAATATATAATAAAATACTATTATTCTAATAATTTTAATATATAAATTTTATTATATAAATTTTATTATTTAAATTTTATTATATAAATTTTATTATTTAAAATTTATTATTTAAATTTTATTATATAAATTTTATTATTTAAATTTTATTACATAAATTAATTAATATAAAAAATAATTACTAAACAATTTTTAAAAATATAAAAACGTCACATGTAGCGACATGGGAATCATGTCACAAATTAGTGAAATGATTCTCACGTCGCAACTAAAGCGGTTGTATGTCAGATTGTATATTCCCTAAAACAAAGCTTTTGCGACGTGAATACCACGTCACAATGTGACATGGGAATCACGTCGCTACTGGCTTGCCACTGGCTCCCCAGCGACATATGTCTCCACGTCGCTATTTTTGTTTTGCCACGTGATTTTGATGTTTGCCACGTGATTTTCACGTGGCAAATAAGCTTCTTTTTTGTAGTGTATCATGATAGTTCTAGGTTCTTCTATCTTTTACATACACTTATAGTTCTAGATTATTCTATTATACTCATACACACTATAGTTTCTAGGGTATTCTACTATTATCATATATATATTATATTTAGAATATTCTAGAAATTTATAGCAATTTTAACATTTTGTAATTGTAATAGGATTGGAGAAAACTTTCTGTATGAGCATAAAATAAAATAAATAAAAAAATTCATGATTCTACATATTTCTAATTGTAATAGAGTTGGAGAAAGTTATAATCTATTAACATAAAAAAGTCAAAAAGTACCCGGTCACTGTCATTAAGAATGCAAGTAATGATCCAACCTCTGAAAAGCATCACCCGACGGAGAAGAATGCTGCCTAATATGCTTTAATTCGCTATGCAAAAACCAGACAAAATTAATGGTATAATAGACATATGGTTCTAACATGATATCGTTCTGCTACTATATAAATTAAATTTTGATCTAAATGGAAGTATCCAAGATCAACACATTAAGTCAATGTTAGACAAAATCAAGCAAATGCTTACACAGTGCTTAGACGACCACTCATATAGAAAATACTCAATTTGCGACAAATTATGCAAAGTGAAAATAAAGAAAAAAACAAATATTGACCATTAAAACCAACTGAATGGATCTATCGGCATTGGGACACACCATTAGTAAATAAATATCACATGATTCTGAATTGTCCCGACTCAGAATTATACCGCAAATTATCAATAACATCAGGGCTTCCATTCACTTGGCCATCACATTTATTATATTATCTACATTCACTATTTAATTCATTCCTTGCATCAAATTTATTAGTGGACTTTAGCAATATCTCATAATTATCACTTGTATTGCCACAGATTTTAGCCCGGCTGTCACAACTCACAAGTTTCAGTCAAGTTCCTATTACATAAAGAATCAGATTTGGCTTGTGGCATGGGCGATCCATTGGTTTCATTTGGTTTTTGATTTTCCAATTCATAATTGAAGTCACTAACACCATCTTCAGAATCCATTGCAGTCAGTTATCTTACTAAAATATTAATATGCGAAATAGCTTCAACATAAGCATTTCTTTCAGAAGCTAGTCGTTGAATTACTAAAGTACACAGTTTTACTTTTTAAAACCTTAAACAATCATATTATCAAGAGAGAAAATCCATCACGTCCATTAAAAAGGAACATTGCAGATTGTTGAAAAGTTATCGAATGCATCACATCAGAGCTAATTATAAGACTGCAGAAACTGCAAGTACCATCGAGAGAGATCCCTTTCCACAACAATCTGGTCTTTGTGGGGAGGATGTTGCTGGCAAGTCTTCACAGGAAGTTTTTTGTTCTAATCGCACCAAAAACTATTTTATTAGTTTTTCTTTCCTCACTCTCATAACTCTGCATCTCTTGAATTGTCGAAGTGTCATATTCTTTCCCTTTCTTCCTATTCGTTGAATTTTCCGAGTATTTTCTTAAATTCGCTTTACAGAATTATGTTAATTTCTTCTCATTTGAGTTGAGAAATTTTCAAGTTTAATTTTTTGAATTCTCTTTGGAGAATTATTTGAATTTCTCTTTGTTGAAGAAATTATTATGAGTGGTCAAATGACCATTATTAATTTCTCTTTGGAGAATTATTTGAGTTTCTTTTTGTTTGAGAAATTATTATGACTAGTCTTTGTATCAGATACTACGAGTGGTGTTGATATCATATTTGAATGGTCTTGTACCATCAGAGGGTGTATTACTAGACTGATTATCTACTATGCAAGTAGTAATCGTATTGTATAGAACTTGATTGTTTTATCCTAGAGGCGGCGCGGTAGTTCGACTATTTTGTATAATTTTGAACAGTGCCGCGAAACGTCTTAAACAGAGCGACCTAGTTCGCGACTCAACCTGGTAATTTCTTCGGTGGCAAATATTTCAAAATCTAAAAACACAATTTTAAGACGTTTCAAACTGCCATGGCTACCGATGAAATTATTGGTACTTTTGCGGATATTGTCTTTGAGAAATCATTCATGTTTGAGGAAAGTCACTTCAAACATTGGCAACAAAAGATGAAGTTCTTAACGTTGAAAATTTTTTTGCTAACGTTATGATCGATGACATTCTGTTGCTCCTTCTGGATCAATCAAACAAACTAACGGTAGTAAATCTGGAGATTTAGAAGGAACACTTAATAGTGTTGAAGTTGAATCTGCTGCATAGATTAAAGCGAACGATTTACAGCATAAGAAAGAAATCACCTTATAGAAAGAGAATGAAAATCTCTACAAAATCATATTTTGAATAGACTCGCAGATGATATGTATGATAATTACAGTTGATGTGATACTGCAAAATAAGATTGAGAGACTCAAAAAAGAAGTATGACATAAAAGCTAGAGCAAAGAAGTATGTTGTTAGCCGTTACTTCAAGTATCAAATGCAAAAATGTAAGGTCGATGGAGGCTCAATGTTACGAACTTCAAAAGATTGCTTAAAAGATTATCACAAAAGGTATGTGTTTAAATGAACAATTTCAAATTGGTTTTATATTGACAAACTATCTCATAGTTTAAATGTTTTAAAAAAAGGGAATCTTAGAGACAATATCAAAAAGAAAAAGTCTTGGTTGTTTCAAACAACAAAAAGAAATTCGGTGTAGTTCTGAAGCCATTTGGAAAATGATTAAAGAATCGGAACCGCAATATTATAAACTAAATTAAGAATGAGAACCCTTCTATGATCCCAATAGCTCCAACTAGGCAACAACCACCACCTAAAAGAAATGACATTGGTTTCCCTTTGTTTTAACTATGGAAAATCAAGTCATATGACTAAGAAATGTATAAGTAAGCTTAAACTTGGTGTTGTCCCTAATACACGGGTCAACCTGACTAGTGGACAATTTATTGCTATAATCATTGAAATCAACATGGTTGATGGATATGTTGGTTGGTGGATAGACACATGCGTCTCTCGTTGTGTCTGTTATGATCGTGTTATGTTTGAAATATACACGAATACTAAAGATAAGAAAGTGTTGTTGGGAGATGGCCAGACCATGAATGTTGTTGGAATTGTAGACATGGAGCTAAATTTTACCTTCAAAAAGACTTTAATCTTAAAGAATGTTATGCATGTTCTCCCTAAGATTAGAAAGAATATTGTTTCTGGTTTTCTTTTAAATAAGACAGGGTTTAGTCAGTCTATTGGGGTAGATTTATACGCCATTACAAAGAATGAAGTTTATATGTTTAAAATTTTTGTAAAGAATTTGAAAATGATATAATAAGAATTTGTAGTGATAGAGAAACTATATGATTCTAGTTTATTAATGAATTTTATACATGGAATTGTACATGAAACGACTGCACCATACTATCTTGTAATGAATGGTAAAGCAGAAAGAAAGAATAGTGTAATTGCAAGCTTCTCAAGTCATATTTAAAGCATGTGTTTTGATGAAGACAACATGGACATCAACATTCAAAGGATGTGCAAAAAGCTTATCAACATCATATAAAAGTCTTGAAGATTATTGAAGAATTATTGAAGAATCATCAAATGTCAAATGGTATAAATAATTCTTAATCTTGAATATAGATGCTCACAAAAAAAATATGCATTCATAATCATATACATATCCAACATGTTTTCACTTAAGAAAAACTTTGTTTAAAATCTTTTTCAAAAAGATTTTTTGAAAATTAACTTTCAGGAACCGGTTCCTCCCTAACAGGGAACCGGGTTCCAAAACTTGTTCAAAAACATGTCCCTGGAATTTGTACCAAGAACCGGGTTGTACCAATAGGGGAACCGGTTCCTGCGTGATATTTTTGAAATCTGACTTATAACGTTCACTAAGAACCGGGTTCTGTCAGTGTCGGAACCGGTTCCTAGTGAACCAGTGCAGCTTTTCTTTTGGTTTTTAAACATTTTTCAAGTGGTATCTTTTCATGAATGCATTGCAACTTTTCATATGAATTGGCATGAATGAAGAGGTTCTTATGACTTTATAAAATGCTGCAGATTTTCTTATTTCAAAAAAAAATGCTTCAGTTTTCAAATTAACAAAAAACCTTCTTCAATAAACAATTTTCTCATTCATTCAAATTTGAATTCATACTTTCATGTGTTCATAATTTTGTGAAACTTGCCATATACACTTTCATTAAATCATTACAAGTTTCATACATACATTGTGAACATTTATATACATTGTTTGAGAATTGTTTTTATCTTGAAGAAGAAGATCAATTGAAGATTGATAGTGCTATCCATCTACTTCAAATAAATCATTGTATTACTTAAAGAAATTATTCCCTTACTATCCAGGATTGTTGGAAGTAAGTGTTGTGATTTGAAGAGGATTGTTCTTCATTCACATTAGTGTTTGTTTGGTCTTAAAGGTGTTAAGAACCTTTGATCACCCTATAGGTTAGATAGTAAGCATAGGTTGTACAATCATTCTAACTATAGTGAAATCTCTTTCGTGTTGGAAAGGGGACTATAGTACTCTCGGATTGTGAGGGGAACCAGGATATATCACTGTGTTCTTTACTTTTCCGCATTTATCGCTTTCATCGCCATAATCAGGAAAAGATAAAGATATAATCAAAACCTTCAAACAGTTAACCAAAAATTACTACCAAGCATTCTCATAAAACCGAATAAATTTTTATAAGACCTAATTCACCCCCCCCCCTCTTAGGCACTCTGAGACCTACAATTGGCATCAGAGCAAGTTATAGGTAACTTGTTCCTAAAGATCCAGAATGGCTTCCGCAAATCATCAACCAGTTTTTAGAGATGGTGGTAGTAACAACAAGCCTCCTCTATTATGTGGTGAATATTTTGACTTCTGGAAAATACGCATGAAGGCGCATTTAGAAGCGCAAGGAGAGGAAGTATGGGATGCTGTTGAAAATGGTCCATTTATCTCGATATCAGTAATCAATGGCATTGGTTCTGCAAAGCCCAAAACTGCATGGGACGACGATGATAAAAAGAAAGTTCTCTATGACAAAAAGGCAATAAACCTTCTTCAAGGTGCACTCAGTATGGACGAATTTTTCCGTGTCTCGAACTGCAAAACAGCAAAAGAAATATGGGATACCCTGGTTCAAACTCATGAAGGAACGACTGAAGTAAAAAGATCAAGGCTAAATACCTTGAGTCAAGAATATGAACTATTTCAAATGCAGCCCGGAGAATCCATTCTTGACTTACAAAAGAGATTTGTGCATTTGACAAATCACTTAAATGCTCTTGGTAAAACCTTGATAAATGATGAACTCAACTTGAAAATCCTTAGATCATTGACTAGGGAATGGAAACCAAAGGTAACGACAGTCTCGGAAAAGAAGAGTCTCTCTGCAATGACTTCCGCTACATTATTTGGCAAACTTCAAGAATACGAAACGGAACTCGGTAGACTTGAAAAACATGAAAATTTAGAGAAGAAATCCAAAGGCATTGCTTTGAAAGTTGATTCAAAAGAAAGTCAAGATAAAGATGCATCGGAGGAAGATGAAAACTTCTTGCTTCTTGTAAAAAGGTTAGGAAAATATTTTGGTCATAAAAATAATCTTCATAATGCTAACTTTGTCAAAAGGAAGAAATTTTATAATCATAAAGATAAAGAAGCCTCCACATCAACACAAGATGTCACATGTTATGAATGTGGAAAGCAAGGTCACATAAAGCCGGATTGTCCAAAACTCTCCAAGAAAAATGGATTCAAAGGCAAAAAGGAGTTCAAGAACAAAAAGGCTTATGTTGCATGGGAAGATAATGAGATAAGTTCTTCATCCGATTCGGGAAGCGACGAATGTGCAAATCTAGCATTAATGGCTTCACATCACTCCGACGATGAAGAAGAGGTTAGTAATAAATTTAATCTTTTTAATGATGATGTTCAAGATGCTATTTATGAACTCTTGAAAGAATGCAAAAGTTTATACAAAAAGGTGTCAAATCAAGAAAAAGAACTTCTAATTTGTTTAGAAAAAATTGACACCATGACTAAAGATTTTGATCTTCAAAAACAGAATTTTATTAAAGAAAAAGAAAACTTTGCATGCTCCAAGTGTGAATCAAATGTCTTTCAAATTGTTCAATTGAAAAGAGTCATTGAACGATATGAAAAAGGACAAATAGGATTGGAAGGATTACTAAGCCAACAACGTTATCCAAATGATAAAAGAGGTCTTGGTTATGTGAATTCTAAGAAACCAAGTAACAATCCCACTGTTTTTGTAAAGGCTAGTAATAGTTCCAATCCCAAGAAAGTAGAAAAGAAGCAAGTTGTTCATAATCATCAAAACAAAAAGGCTAATGTATCGAAAAAGAAAACATTTCCTAAGAAGAAATCTTATCCTTCTAGATATAGAAGCAACTTTGAACCTACTTGTTTTTATTGTGGTATTAAAGGCCATACACCTAATGCTTGCTATGTTAGAAACTTTAGTATAGCAAGTGGGCATTATGTGTGGGTGAAAAGGGAACTAACTATGAAGGACCCAAGGCAACTTGGGTACCTAACAAAGAATAATTTGTTTGTGTAGGTATGCTTGAAATCCACATCAAATGTTTGGTATCTTGATAGTGGATGTTCAAAGCATATGACAGGAGATGTACACCAATTTTCATATCTAGTACATAAAGCCAAATGGTATGTCACCTATGGAGACAACACCAAAGGAAAGATTCTTGGCGTTGGAATAGTTGGCACACCTCCATCCATTCAAATTGAGGATGTTCTCTATGTTGAAGGATGAAAGCACAACCTTCTTAGCATAAGTCAACTTTGTGATAGAGGGCTCAAGATCAAATTCAACAAAGAAGAATGTCTTATTATGGATGAGGCAACTAATGAGGTAAAACTCAAAGGTATAAGAACTAACAATATTTTTATAATTACTTTAGATGATTTGTCTCTGAAGGTACATGTCTTATGGTAAACAACAATGACGCTTGGTTATGGCACAAGAGGATTGCTCACATTCACATGGAGCACTTGAATAAATTAGTTAAGCATGACTTAGTTATTGGTCTACCAAAGATGAAGTTCATCAAAGACAAATTATGTAGCGCTTGCCAAAATGGAAAACAGACCAAAACAACTTTCAAATCTAAGAATGTGGTGTCTACTACAAGGCCACTACAATTGTTACACATGGATCTCTTTGGTCCATCAAGAACAAAAAGCTTCGGAGGTAATGTATACGCTTTGGTTATTATTGATGATTTTTCTAGATATTCTTGGACTTTGTTTCTTGTGCAGAAAAGTGATGCTTTTAAAGCTTTTTAAGAAGTATGCTAAGCAAATCCAAAATGAAAAATCCCTAAAGATTGTATCCATAAGAAGTGATCATGGTGGAGAATTCCAAAATGCACAATTTGAAGAATTCTGTGAAGAACATGGTATCTCTCATAATTTTTCAGCACCTAGAACTCCACAACAGAATGGAGTAGTTGAAAGAAAGAATAGGTTTCTAGTGGAACTTGCAAGAACAATGCTTAGTGATGCAAATCTTCCTAAATATTTTTGGGCGGATGCGGTTAGTACGGCATGTTATGTTGGAAATCGAGTTATTATTAGACCTATAATAAAGAAGACTCCATATGAACTCTTCAAAGGAAGAAAGCCAAATATTGCTCACTTTCATATCTTTGGATGCAAATGTTTTGTTCTTAACAATGACAAAGACAATCTCGGTAAGTTTGACGAGAAATCCGACGAAGGTATATTTCTTTGTTATTCTCTTTCTAGTAAAGCATATAGAATTTATAATAAAAGAACTTTAACTATTGAAGAATCTATGCATGTATCTTTTGATGAAACTAACCCCTCTAAGGAGGAAGTAGTAGTATGTGATGATGATGATCCTATAGATTTACCCCCAGAAGAACTTTCAAATGATCAAGTTGTGAAATCACCGGAAAATCAAGAAAACATTGTACAACAAGATTCAAACATCAATGATCTACCAAAAGAATGGAGAACTCATAGAGACCATCCTATTGACAAAATTATTGGTGACATTAGCCAAGGAGTATCAACAAGGTTGAATCTAAAAGATGCTTGCTTAAACATGGCGTTTGTTTCTCAAATTGAACCTACCAAAGTTGATGAAGCCTTAGGAGATGATCAATGGATTATTGCTATGCAAGAAGAATTAAATCAATTCGAGAGAAATCAAGTTTGGGAACTTGTTCCTAGACCAAGTGGTAAACACATCATAGATACCCGATGGGTGTTTAAGAACAAACTTGATGAGAATGGTCTAATTGTTCGAAACAAAGCAAGGTTAGTTGCCCAAGGCTACAATCAAGAGGAAGGAATCAACTTTGAAGAAACATTTGCTCCAGTTGCAAGGTTAGAAGCTATATGTCTTTTACTTGCTTATGCTTGTTCATTAAATTTTCAGCTTTTTCAAATGGATGTCAAAAGCGCATTCTTGAATTGATACATCAATGAAGAAGTCTATGTCAAACAACCTCTGGGATTTGAAGACTTCAAACATCCTACACATGTCTTTAAGTTGAGAAAGGCTCTTTATGGCTTAAAGCAAGCACCAAGAGCATGGTATGATAGACTTAGCAATTTTTTGTGTGAAAAAGGTTTCGAAAAGGGTAAGGTTGATAAAACCTTGTTCATTAAGAAAATCCAAAGTAACACTTTATTGGTTCAAGTCTATGTTGATGATATCATTTTTGGATCGACTAACAAAGAAATGTGTGAGGAATTCTCATTGATGATGCAAGGAGAATTCGAGATGTCTATGATGGGAAAGATGAACTACTTTCTTGGACTACAAATCAAGCAACTAGAAGATGGAATCTTCATCAACCAATCTAAGTATTGCAAAGAATTATTGAAAAAGTTTGATATGGACAATTGTAAAGCAATGAATACTCCAATGGGCTCCGGTACATATGTTGATCAAGATAAATCCGGTACTCCAATTGATATTACAAAATACCGAGGTATGATTGGTTCCTTATTGTATTTGACGGCAATCCATCCTGATATCATGTTTAGTGTTTGTCTTTGTGCTCGCTTTCAAGCAAATCCAAAGGAATCACACCTCATGGCAGTTAAAAGGATCATGAAGTATCTAAAAGGATCAACCAATGTCGGCTTATGGTATCCTAAAGGTAGTATCTGCACTTTAATTGGTTATTCTGACGCGGATTATGCAGGTTGTAAAACTGATCGTAAAAGCACAAGTGGTACTTGCCACATTATTGGAAATGCATTAGTATCATGGGCTTGTAAAAAGCAAGCATGTGTTGCTCTTAGCACGGCCGAAGCAGAATACATAGCAGCAGGTAGTTGTTGTGCACAAATTCTTTGGCTCAAGCAACAACTCCGTGATTACGGACTTGATCTTGGATGCATTCCTCTTTGATGCGACAATACAAGTGCTATCAATATTACAAAGAATCCGGTCATGCATTCAAGAACCAAACATATAGATATTCGACATCATTTTCTCCGTGATCATGTACTTAAAGGAGATGTCGAAGTCACTTTTGTGGATACTCATAACCAACTCGCAGATATCTTCACAAAATCGCTTGCTCGAGAACCATTCTTCAAAATCCGAAGAGAACTTGGTATTTTGGATGAAGGTGATATCTAAATGTTTCTCATAAGATGCACGTCTTAAATTTTTTTTAAATAAAATTGTTTCACTCTTTTTCCCCATCCTTTTTGATGTTAACAAAGGGGGAGAAGAATATGCATATGTGTTGTTTTGTTTCAAAGAAATTGCAGGCCCAAATAAATATCAAACTCACTCCAAAATTCAAAGAATCATGGACTTAGGGGGAGAATACAATTTAGGGGGAGCCTTGCATTTGCTCAACATGTTTACTACACAAAACAACATAAAACATTTCAAGAATTGTTTTCAAGACTTGGTTGTCATTATCAAAAAGGAGGAGAATGTAATTGCAAGCTTCTCAAGTCATATTTAAAGCATGTGTTTTGATGAAGACAACATGGACATCAACATTCAAAGGATGTGCAAAAAGCTTATCAACATCATATAAAAGTCTTGAAGATTATTGAAGAATCATCAAATGTCAAATGGTATAAATAATTCTTAATCTTGAATATAGATGTTCACAAAAAAAATATGCATTCATAATCATATACATATCCAACATATTTTCACTTAAGAAAAACTTTGTTTAAAATCTTTTTCAAAAAGATTTTTTGAAAATTAACTTTCAGGAACCGGTTCCTCCCTAACAGGGAACCGGGTTCCAAAACTTGTTCAAAAACATGTCCCTGGAATTTGTACCAGGAACCGGGTTGTACCAATAGGGGAACCGGTTCCTGCGTGATATTTTTGAAATCTGACTTATAACGTTCACTAAGAACCGGGTTCTGTCAGTGTCGGAACCGGTTCCTAGCAAACCAGTGCAGCTTTTCTTTTGGTTTTTAAACATTTTTCAAGTGGTATCTTTTCATGAATGCATTGCAACTTTTCATATGAATTGGTATGAATGAAGAGGTTCTTATGACTTTATAAAATGCTACAGATTTTCTTATTTCAAAAAAAAAATGCTTCAATTTTCAAATTAACAAAAAACCTTCTTCAATAAACAATTTTCTCATTCATTCAAATTTGAATTCATACTTTCATGTGTTCATAATTTTGTGAAACTTGCCATATACACTTTCATTAAATCATTACAAGTTTCATACATACATTGTGAACATTTATATACATTGTTTGAGAATTGTTTTTATCTTGAAGAAGAAGATCAATTGAAGATTGATAGTGCTATCCATCTACTTCAAATAAATCATTGTATTACTTAAAGAAATTATTCCCTTACTATCCAGGATTGTTAGAAGTAAGTGTTGTGATTTGAAGAGGATTGTTCTTCATTCACATTAGTGTTTGTTTGGTCTTAAAGGTGTTAAGAACCTTTGATCACCCTATAGGTTAGATAGTAAGCATAGACTGTACAATCATTCTAACTATAGTGAAATCTCTTTCGTGTTGGAAAGGGGACTGGAGTACTCTCGGATTGTGAGGGGAACTAGGATATATCACCGTGTTCTTTACTTTTCCGCATTTATCGCTTTCATCACCATAATCAGGAAAAGATAAAGATATAATCAAAACCTTCAAACACTTAACCAAAAATTACTACCAAGCATTCTCATAAAACCTAATAAATTTTTATAAGACCTAATTCACCCCCCCCCCCCCCCCCCTCTTAGGCACTCTGAGACTTACAAATAAAACTTTTACTGAACTTGTTGCAATTATGTTGAATTCTAGTGTTGCACCTCACTGGTGGAGGGAAATTTTATTGACTATTTGTTATGTCCTGAATAGGGTCCCCAAGTTTAAATGTAAGATATATCCTTATGATATATTAAATAAAAGACAACAAAACTTGTCTTATTTAAGAACTTAGGGTTGTCTGGCTTATGTCAGAATTCCGGATCCAAAACTAGTTAAACTCGCTAGTAGAGCATATGAATGTGTTTTCATTAAGTATGCAACAAACAGTAAATCATATAGGTTTTATGACCTAAAGGAAAAAGTGATCATAGAATCAAATGATACTGAATTCTATGAAGATAAATTTCCTTTCAAATTGAGAAATAGTGGGGGCACACAATCGAGTCACATTCTTGTGATAAGAAGCACAAAAAGAAATGACAATGTAGAAACAGAACTTCGACGAAGTAAACGAGTAAGAGTTGCTAAAGACTATGGGTCTGATTATATGACTTATAATGTAGAAGAAGATCCAATGAATCTTCAAGAAGCCTTGTCATCTCTGGATGCTGATTTATGGCAAGAAGCTACCAATGATGAGATAGAATCTCTAGAATCTAACAAGACCTGGAACTTAGTAGACTTGCCTCCTAGTTGCAAGCCAATTGGTTGTAAATGGTTTTTGAAAAAGAAACTAAAACCCGATGGAACTATTGATAAATATAAGGCTCGTCTTGTTGCCAAGGGTTTTAGACAAAGAGAAAATATAGATTTCTTCGACACCTTTTCTCCCGTCACTAGAATTACATCCATTAGGGTACTTATTTCATTAGCTACTATTTATAACTTAATAGTACACCAAATGGATGTTAAAACAGATTTTTTTAAATAGTGACTTAGAAGAAGAAATCTATATGGAACAACCGGAAGGGTTTGTGATCTATGGACAAGAAAACAAGGTTTGTAAGTTAGATAAGTCTTTGTATGGACTAAAACAAGTTCCAAAGAAATGGCATGTAAAGTTTGATAACTTAATGATATCGAATGGGTACAAAGTGAATGAAAGTGACAAATACGTTTATTACAAATTTGAGAATTGCATTTGCACTAGCATATGTCTATATATTGATGATCTACTCATATTTGGATCAAACTTTCAGGCCATTAATGATATGAAATCATTGTTGTGCAACAACTTTGATATGAAAGACCTCGGAGAAGCGGGTGTGATTCTTGGTATCAAGATCACGAGATCCGAGCAAGGAATTTCTTTGGATCAATCACAATATGTGAAAAAGATCTTAAAGAAATATAATTACTTTGACAGTAAACCTGTGAGCACACCAAATGATCCAAGAGTGAAGCTGTTTAATAACACTGGTGAAAGTGTTAGACAAATAGAATATGCGAGCATCATTGGAAGTCTTAGGTATTCCATTGATTGTACTAAACCTGAAATTGCATATGTCGTGGGATTGTTGTGAGAGTTTACTAGTAGACCGAGTAATGAACATTGACAAGCTATTGGGCGAGTTATGCGGTACCTTAAAAGGACCATGAATTTCAGTTTACATTATCAAAGATTTCTTGTTGTACTTGAAGGATACAATGATGCAGATTGGAATACCTTATCAGATGATTCTAAAGCAACTAGTGGCTATGTATTTAACATAGCTAGAGGAGTTGTATCTTGGAAATCTAAGAAACATACTATCCTGAGAATATAGCATTAGCGACTGCTAGTGAAGAAGCAAGTTGGTTAAGATGCTTGCTAACTGAGATTCCCTTATGGGAAAAACATATGTTAGTTGTGTTGATCCACTATGATAGTACCGCGGCTATTGAAAAAATTAAGAACCATTATTATAATGGTAAAAGACGTCAAGTTATAATAAAGTACAACACTGTTGGAGATTGTATCTCTAAAGGAGCTGTAAGAGTGGATCATGTACGCACTAATGAAAATTTAGCAGATCCTTTGACGAAAGAATTAGCTAGAGAGAAAGCCTATAATAAATCATATAAGATGGGAATAATGCCTATAGGAAAAATGAGTTGATCATGATGGTAACCCGGCCTAAATGACTGGAGATCCCAAGAAATATATTCAATGGATAACAACAAGTTGTGAGTAATATGAGATGATCATGCAAGTAAAGCATGAATCCTGAAGTAATAAGAGGATAAGATAATAGAAACTCTTAATGAGATCTATACTCTGTATGATGGAGTACCTAGGCTACAAGAGTACTCTTGATAGACTCACCTATGTGATTGTGGAACTTAGGCCGGTTCCTATGGAATTTTGAGGCAGAATTCCTAGATCCTCCACTAAACCAGGATATACGTGCAGGGCCATTAAAGCACGGGCTATTAGAATACACCTTAAGAAAAGGTTGTACGCGGGTTTGATGTCTGAGATAGAGTTCAAGACATTTGTGTCACTCTTGTTAAATTGGAATCCTACTTGCTATGCAAAGGTTCAAGTCGTAGACATATTTGTTTATGCACAATCTTAGAAACGTTTGATGTTACTTCTAAAATCAATTTTTTAAATTCAAGTGGGGGATTGTTGGAACATGTCCATGTTCTAATATGTTGAATTTAAAAATTTATGAAGTCCCACATTGTTAGAATATTTTTTTGGTTGAAAAAACCATTTAGTCCCACATTGTTCATGTGAGAAATATTAACTACCTTACTTCACTATATAAGGAGTGCACATGTTTTATTCCAAAACACACCAAAAACTATTCTATTAGTTTTTCCTTCCTCACTCTCATAACTCTGCGTCTCTCGAATTGTCGAAGCGCCATCTTCTTCCCCTTTCTTCCTATTCATTGAATTTTCCGAGTATTTTCTTGAATTCACTTTAGAGAATTATGTTAATTTCTCCTCATTTGAGTTGAGAAATTTTCAAGTTTAATTTTTTGAATTCTCTTTGGAAATCATTTGAATTTCTCTTTGTTGGAGAAATTATTATCAGTGGTCAAATGACCATTATTAATTTCTCTTTGGAGAATTATTTGAGTTTCTTTTTGTTTGAGAAATTATTATGACTGGTCTTTGTACCAGATACTACGAGTGGTGTTGATACCATATTTGAATGGTCTTGTACCATCAGAGGATGTATTACTAGACTGATTATCTACCATGCAACTAGTAATCGTACAATAGAGAACTATGTTGTTTTATCCTGGAGGCGGCGTGGTAGTTCGACTGCTTTTCATAATTTTGAGCAGTGCCGTGAAACGTCTTAAAGAGAGCAACCTAGTCCGCGACTCAACCTGGTAATTTCTTTGGTAGCAAATATTTCAAAATCTGAAAACAACAGTAGCTGTAGATACAGGGAGAGTCATGATAAGGCGAAGCGATCTATCAATCAAATAATAAATTTCCTTCTTTTCACTTGCAACCAAAGATGAACGTAATTCTTGAATAGTTGCAAAATTATTCAAATTTGATGCTTGACGAGCGTCAATAATAAAATGTCAAAGTTAAAATTTCAAATTAATCTTCTCTTGCTTATTGAAGCCCATAGGATAACATTTTTCAACTAGGATGCAAATGGTATCAATGTTAAAAGCCTTGTAATTATCCTTGGGAGACAAAGCACAACTTAGAGTTAACAAATTAATCGCTTACTCACTAAACTTTTTATTCAACTCTTGCAATTGTTTGTCAATGGTAGTGAAAAATATTTCAAATCTAAAATAATGCTCATTGGTTACCTGATTCTCTTCAAGACAAGAACGACCAAACCTTGTTGTTGAATGAACATCATTAAGATCGGGAATCTCAATATCATGTTTTTCACAAAAAGACATCACATAAGAAAACAATTCATCCCAGCCAATTTCTCTTAATTCTTGAATAAGAGTTTTTGTTGTACAAACCAAATTCATAGCATTAACTACATCCTGAGATTGTTGTTGTAAAGATTAACAAGTCATATTTGTGATCCCCATAATTTATTTCATCAAATGCAATATGAATATGAAATCAAATGACTTCAAATAATTATAAGTACTATCAGCATCTCCACGTGAAGCATAACTTAATCCTTCCTTTGAAAATTTTGTTGAAACATTACAAGTTGCTTCATACATAGTTATCAAACTAGAAATAGAAGAGAAGTATGATCCCCAATGAGTATCCCTGGCTCGGTTCAAAGTGCCAATTTGATTTTCACATTTACCAGTTACAATCTCACCAATCTCTAATAAATATTCAATTTCATCTAATTGAGAAGCTTGTAACTTGTTATGGCGCTTTGTAGAAGAACAAATAACATTGACAATTAAAGTCGGCTTCTCAAAGATTTTATGAATTGGTTTAACTTCTCTTGATGCAGTAACCAAATCAAGTTGCAATCGATGAGAAAAATAATGAACGTAATATGCATAAGGATAATCCTTCATAAAGAGTGCTTGTAAACCGTTCCATTCTCCTCTCATATTTCTAGCACCATCATACCCTTGACCATGCATGTTAGGGACATCAAGGATATGTGGAGAAAGTATATCACAAACTTTTGGCATAAGATTTAAAGATGTAATGTCACTAACACGTGCAAGGCTAAAAAAATATTTCTTATATAAAACCATCTTTATCAACAAATCTCAAAACAAGAGAAATTTTCTCTTTTTTTGACTCATCACGCGCTTCATCTACAATTATACAAAATTTGAAATCACCAATTTCTTCACGAATATACTTTTTCACCCTACTTAAAAGAATGTGCAAGATCTCTTTTTGAATTAGATATGAAGTATACTTGCTATTAGATGGAGTATTTTCTAACACAACTTTTGCAACTTCATCATTGTAACATGCTAAGATTTTTATCAATTCAAGAAAATTACCTTTGTTTAATGATTCTGTACTTTCATCATTACCTCTAAAAGCACACGCTTAAAAAGTTAACCAACGAACATTGTCAATTGAAGTCTTGAGACGTAGTCGATTCTTCATGATTTCAATTGAACTTTGAGCTTGAATAATATTCCTAATGTGACCATCTTGATTCAGCAAGTCTTGACAAGCTTTCATAGCATTGTTATATGGTGAACAAGGATATTTCCCTATGTGTTTAAGGAATGTACAATTCTTTCCATTTCTAATTTTCTTCCAACCTCTAAAACCTGTAGAAATGAATACATCAGAACCAGGACGTCCACTTGGTCTTTTTCTTAAAAGATAACATGGTAAGTGTGATACGGTGGCAGAACCGACTGTTACATACTGGTTTTGCATTTTTTTGTTTGCAAATGTCGCGGTAAGCAAGAGTCACCACCGACTTTTTTTTATCCAACAAAGGAAAGGGTAAAAATAATAGAAAAAGACATTTTTCGAGATTTTCTAAGTAAGGGGATAGATTATGGAAAGGGAAGGTGTTAGCACCCTTTCCATCCGTGGTTTACCACAGGCTCTTAGGTACTTGCTCATTTTTGAAAAATGTTCGTGATTATGTGTTTTGAAAGATTTTGTTTGCTTTATGGTAACTCTCGTATCAGTCCTCGAGAGTGTGATAAAGCATTTTTTGAAAAGATTTTGAAAAGTGTGTAAGTGTGAAAATTTTCAAGTTTGAGCAAGTATTTAACAATTATCTACCTACTCGAAAAAGGATGTTGTTTTCCTCCTTTCCTTTAGATAGTGCTATCCTACTATTAGTGAGTAGGTAGCCCTATCTTCGGATGTTGAGGGACAATCGAAGAGACATTTTACAATCACGAAGGCAATTTATAGAGACGCTTTAGCAATTTTCTTTTAGGGACTAGATCATTTACCGAAAGGAAACTATAGGGTCCTCCAGGGACTATGATCTTTTGATTTTATGGGTCTTTGCTAAAGCATTCCCATTCTCGAGGGACATGACTGCTTTATTTTCCGAAAGGCAACCGAAGCGGGGATACCCTAGAGGTGCATATGTGTTCAATTCAGTTATTTTTTGTCTTTTTGTTAGGTTAGCTAACGTTTGATTATAAGTCTTTCCATACACGCTTAGTTACTAGCAGTTAATATATACAGAAATGTAAAGTGCGAAGATAAAATCCTACGCTATTACATGACTTCAGGGAGGGGGTTTACAATGTACAATAATTGGGGGAAGAAAAAAAAAGAAAACGGTAAAAAATCTAATTAGTTTATTACATCCAGTATACTGGTACAATAATGAATAGAAATTGCAAAAATAAATAATGCGCGCGGAAGTTGAAAATACGTCTAACAACCTAGTAAGAAAATCTTTTTGCTTATTTTTTTTGTTTAAGAAAGTAAGTAACCTAAAAATCTATTTAGAAAATAAAATTAATCAAGAAAAATAGTCTAAATTATTTTTTAGTTTTTTTTATTATTTAAAAAATAATAATTAAACATAAATTAAGTCCTAAGTTCTAATTCATTTTTAATTAAAGAAAAATAGTTAAAATAGTTATTAATTAATTCACAAAATTAATTTAATTAAAAAACTAAAACTATATTTTTTTTGATTTTATTATTACATTATACTAATTAAATAAATGAAGAAAACAAATTAAAATAAAAAAATATACAACAAAGTGACAAAAACAATGCGAAATGGGCCACGATTATTACAAATTGGGGGGGTGCTGAAATTGAATTTTGCTAGGGCCAAGTGAATGTTAAGCTCAGGCCACGCTGGATCAAGTGAGATGAGGCCTTGAGGGCGCATGGTGGATCTCAAATTGAAGTCTTTAGATATAGACCCCTTATGATTTGAAGGCTAGATCTGATGGTGTTTGGTACACTTCTGGACATGTAATGCATCGAATCTGCATGAAACAAGTTAGAAAATATAAAAATAGAGCTTACTGAGGCATTTTGTGATGTTTCAAGGCTTGGTAATGATTGCAAAAGCTTCAGGGAGCCTCCAGGAATGTATTTGGATCTTTTGTTTGGACCGAGGAAGGCTGGAACCTAAAATGCGAATTTTACAACTTTAATATTTTTTGCAAAATTTGTAGAGATTTTCCAGGCTGTATCTCATGTGTCTTGAAGCTTTCTAATGTGTCCTTTATATAGAGAGGATGGAGGAGACAAGAGAACAAAGGTAATAACAACCATAAACATGTATTTTTAAAGCCATGAATGATGTTTTGTAACTTTGCCAAAGACATGGAATCTTGTCCTTCTTGAATTTGAATGAATGTGGACACCTTTGTACAAAATTTTATGGGCCTAGGCTGTCCAAAACATCAACCCAAAGCTCAAAGCCCATTTCCAATTATTCTATACATTTTATTTTATATTTATTTGAAATAAATTAAAATAAATATGAACAAGTGTTGTGTTTCTTTAGATTCTGGATTTGTGTTTAGTGTTTGGGAATCTTAGGAGTTTTTGAGAGT
Organism: Vicia faba; assembly: GCA_948472305.1. NCBI lineage: Eukaryota > Viridiplantae > Streptophyta > Magnoliopsida > Fabales > Fabaceae > Vicia > Vicia faba. The sequence continues at coordinate 1,619,422,469 of OX451736.1, forward strand.
TTTTGAAAGTTTGATGAATCCTAACAGTGATGTTTTACACAGTTTAATATTGAACGTTGAGGATGAAGAATGATTGCTGCGTTACTGACTTTCCACGTTGGTTCTTCTTTTTGTGCACAATAGTTCATCACCTGAAATCTTCTTTTTGTCTGCTTTATATAGGTCTTGCAATAGTGACATAAGAAGATACTTTTGGTATGTCCATAATATGAGTTAATGAGCTTTCCAAACCAGGAGATCCTTGTCTGTTTGTAGCCGTTACTTTATGATATTGCATTGATAAATAGTAACGCTTCAGAACTTCTCACATCAGAGGATGAATATTACTGTTGAGAGTCCATTACAGCATGTATCAGAACTTTGCACATCAGAGTATTAGAGATCCTGTTTCACAACGCTGGTGCATTCAGAAGTTGTAACATAACTTCTTCATATAAGCGTGTCACACAGATTTGATGCGTCTGAATCTTTCATGGCACTCTCAACTTCTATGCTCGCATAATCAGAACTTCTAGTGATGTTTTGGAAGAATTTCCAGTTGCATCAGAACATCTTTTTCACATCAGAACTTCCTGCATGTAAAGATACTTTTATAGCGAGCATATTTGTTCTTTATATCATGTGTTTGTTATCATCAAAACTCTAACTGGGATGTAGAACTAATTTATGTTCTAACAACGAGCATAACCCTCGTGTTTAGTTGCCAATGTTTAGTTTTGAACTCTGAACAGACTTCCGATGATAAGCCGAAGAAAGGTGAGGATGACGTCGAGTCATCATGCCCCTTATGTCCTGGGCGACACACGTGTTACAATGGACAGGACAAAGGATCGCAACCCCGCAATGGTAAGCTAACTTCAAAAACTTGAGGGCGAAGTGATCCCATCCTGACGGATGAGCCGTTCCCTCCCCCGGTTAACTACCACTACCCGGTCTTACCTTTAAATTGATAGCTTCTGCTAGAGCACTTGACTTCTTGATGAATCCCTTGAGCTTTTACTATCTTTTTGCTTCTTCTTGCTAGCCTTTGATTGTATGGTTTCCTGTATCGCTCTTGTTAAGCTCCAGCCCGATCCATGTGATATCATCTCGTACTTTGCCTTCCCCCTCTCTTTCTCTTCGTTCCGGGATAGAGCCTTTCACTAAAGGGAAGGTTCCCGAGCTTAGCCGGAAAAATCATGGAAGTAGCACTGCTTTGGCGAAAAATAGACAAGACATATCTGAGTAGCGTTGCATGAACGAAGCGTGGGCGTAAAACATCAAGTGGAGGCGCCAAATCCTTGCAAGAGGGGGCGGTCAAAGCCAAGTCCAGACAAGCTGGCCAAAAGGCATATGGCCAAGGCTGAGCTGGCAGGCTCATCTCACTTATTGTGTGCTTTATTGGAATAGAGTGACATCAAGGGAAAGTGCACTTTATCTTTATTTTTCTCTTTCTACATTCTTTCCAACCCACAACTCAACCCCTTAGGCATCAAGGTCGAAAACCCCAAGGATCGGGCCTCAATCGATCTACTGTTAAGGTAAGGGACACTACAAGAAAAAGGCTCTCCAGCCACGTGATTTTGCCACGTGATTTTCATGTGGCTAAATAAAGCCAGTTGCGACGTGAAAATCACATGGCAACATGTTTTACTAATAAAATAAAGAAGCCTGAAGGTTGTCAGTCTTTTTTTATTAAAAAAATGTTGCAACGTGGGATTAACGTCGCTACTAAAAGTACAATAAAAAATAATTAAATTGCTCTAACGTTCAGATATTTGTCATTTTGAAATTTTGAAAAAGTAAGTTGCGAGGTGTTATTCACGTCACAACATTTAAGAGGGAAAAATCAAATCATTACAGACTGGCGTGTTCAGGCTTTGAAGGATGTGAAGAAAGAGAATATAGCTGTTGGGATTTTTGTGACGTGAAAATCACGTGGCAACGTTGCGGCGTGATTTTCACGTGGCAACGTTGCAGTGTGATTTTCACGTCGCTAAGTGCTTTATATATTTATTTCAATCATGCTCCACAAACAGACAATAGTGTTATACATTGAAAACTCTTCTTCTTCAACCCTCTTCTCCTCATTCCATCCCTCCATAACCATTTTCTTCTTCATAAAATTTGTTCTTCTCCAATATAAAATCCCTTCAATCTCCATTAATTCTTGTTTTAAGGTAAATTCAATTCAATTTTGTCTCTATTTTGTTAACAACTTTTTATTTATTGTATTATTGGATGTAATTTTTTTTTTAATTTTTCTTCGAATAGAAGAAGATTGATAGAAGTAGATTGCAAAAAGGGACAAGAAGATTGAAGGAGTTAGAAGATAAAAGGTATTTTTTGAATTTTTTTTTTGAATTTAGTATATTTTTTGAATTTAGTTAAATTTGGGTTAAATTATAATATTGTAATTTTAATTGAATTTGGTTGAATCTGATTTTATTTAGTTTATAAATACAGAATAAAAAATATTTAATTTGTTAGGAATAATAATATTAATCATTTTTATTATTTAGTTTATTTTAAATTTAAAAACAAAAAATATTATATCGTTATTACTGTATATTTTATATCTTTATAACCATTTAAAATTTAAGTTGATTATATTCTTAGGGGTATATAATAAAAATTTAGTAATAAGTAAATTAATGTTACAAAATAAATAATAATAAATATAGTAATTAGTGAAAAACACAAATAAATAAATAAATTGTGATGAATACAACAGTTATAATTATTAATTTATGTAGTAACGTTAGTGAATAATAAAAATAATAACAATAATCATTTTAATCATTTGCAATTTAAAAATCAAAAAGATTTTATCCTTATAATTTTTTATTTATTAATTTATAAAGAAAGTAAAAAATATTTTTAGGAGTTTATAAATTTTAAGTGTTTAAATTAAATTTTTTTGTCTTAACTGAAAATATTTTTTTTTGGATGAACTATTTTAATAGAATATTGTTAAGTCTAATAAGTTAGAATTAGAAAAAGTATAATAGCCACTTGATGTTTTTTGAAACATATATACATTTACTGTAACTAAAAATTTAATTTTCATAAACATATAAGTAATTACCATAATTCATCATTAAAGCCAAATATATTTAGTGAATATGATTTTTTCTTTAATGAGCCGTTTTAAATATCAATACATAATTGTAAATAAATAGAAATGAAGACAAATTTATGCGTAATTGAAAATAAAGTAAAATTAATACTAATATTTATTATTTATTAATAAAAAAATCCATGGACAAATGTGCCATATTTGACTGTTATTATATTTTTTATTAATTATTATATATTTAATAAACTATATATTAATATATAGTATATTTAGTAGTATATAATAAAAAATATTATATATTAAAAATAGTTAAAGTAAAAGCATATATTTATCTTTAATATTATATGTTTAAGATTATTATTAAGTTGATTAATTAATATTTCTAATTAAATAGGTTTTGATTATATAAATTTGCAGTAAATGGAATATTATAGATATTATCGTAGTTGGATGTACGATAGACTATATCCAGGAAGACGCACACTTAAACCCAATTTTATAGACGGAGTTAATGGTTTTATCACGTGGACGTTTGCTCAGGAACGTTGTCGAAGTGAAGGAGGAGTTAGGTGTCCTTGTCTTAAATGTGGATGTAGATATATAATTAGTGACCCAGAGGAAATAACACGTCATTTGCATAGAAAAGGTTTTATTGAAAATTATTGGGTTTGGACGTATAATGGTGAAACACTGCCGAGTAATGTACCGGAGACTAGCAACACAGATGCTTCAAGTAGTCAACCGGCTATGCAACCGCCAATGGAATTTGAGGAAAACTTTAATCTGATAGGTGACATGGTTGGTGATGCTTTTTGTGTTAACGTGACCTATGATCAACCAGAAGATTTTGACGGGGAAGAGTTGCCGAATGAGGAAGCGCAAAGATTTTATCAGTTGTTGAATGAGATGAATACGTCGTTGTTTGAGGGGTCGTCAGACTCAAAGCTATCAATGTGCGTGAGATTATTGGCCGCCAAGTCAAATTGGAATGTTCCTGATCAGTGTTTGGAGCACTTCGCAAAAATGATGTTGGACTCAACTGCAACGAAAGACAACTTGCCTGCGAGTTTTTATGATGCAAAGAAGTTGGTGTCGAAGTTGGGTTTAAGAGTAAGAAAGATTGATTGTTGCATTAATGGTTGCATGTTATTTTATGACAACGAGTTTGGTACTCAAGATGGATCGTCAGAGGAATGTAAGTTTTGTCAGAGTCCAAGATATAAAGTTCGCAATAGAGCCATTAACAGTAACCAAAAATGTGTAGCAGTAAAGTCCATGTTTTATCTTCCGATAATACCAAGGTTAAAAAGAATGTTTTCTTCAATGCACAATGCAAGTAAAATGACATGGCATCATACAAACAAAACAAGCCCAGGCAATATGCGACACCCATCTGACGACCAAGCATGGAAGCACTTTGATGAGGTACATCCTGATTTTGCCGCGGAACCTAGAAATGTCAGGCTTGGATTATGTTCTGATGGTTTTGCTCTATATGTCCAAGCGTCTGGAAGTGCGTATTCTTGTTGGCCAGTTATTGTAACCTCTTACAATCTCCCTCCTGAGATGTGCATGACAAAACTATACATGTTTTTGACGTGCGTCATTCCAGGACCATCGAGTCCAAAAACCGGAATTGATGTGTACTTACAACCTTTAATTGATGATTTGAAGAGGTTGTGGAATAATGGAGAATGGACTTATGATATATCCCGTAAACAAAACTTTTCTATGCGAGCTTCCTTGATGTAGACCATTAACGACTTTCCAGCATATGGCATTTTGTTTGGTTGGGGTACGCATGGCAGAATGGGTTGTCCGCATTGCATGGAATGCACTAAGGCGTTTACATTGGAAAAAGGGGGGAAAACTCGTGGTTTGACTGTCACCGCAGATTCCTACCATCAAATCATCCCTTTAGAAAAAACAAGACAAATTTCAAAAAGGACGAACGGGTAACAGATCTGCCTCCGCCTCGATTGTCACCAGTTGCTATATGGAACCAAGTTTGTGAACTTCCAAAGTTTACAGATACTGGCAAAGCATGTAGAATTGAAGGATATGGGGTCACACATAATTGGACAAAAAGAAGTATATTTTGGGACCTCCCATATTGGAAAGATAATTTGTTGCGCCATAATCTTGATGTTATGCATATTGAGAAGAATTTTTTTGATAATGTATTTAACACAGTGATGGATGTTAAAGACAGAACAAAAGATAATGTGAAGGCTAGACAAGACATGGAAATTTAGTGTAATCGTAAAGAGTTGGAATTGAAGCCTCAATCAAATGGAAAATTATTTAAACCCAAAGCTTGTTTCAGTCTGACCCCCCAAGAAGCTAAAGCGGTTTGTGGATGGCTAAAAGGTTTGAGAATGCCCGACGGGTATTCTTCAAATTTAGCAAGGTGTGCTGATGCTAACACTGGGAAGTTGCATGGTATGAAAAGTCATTATTGCCATGTTTTTATGGTACTGCTACCAATTGCGTTCGGTTCTCTACCCAAACATGTGCTTAATCTACTCACTGAAATTAGTCAATTTTTTAGAGATATTTGTGCGTCAGCTTTAAGAGTGGATGACATCATTAAGTTGGACCAAAATATTCCAGTCATTCTCTGTAAGTTGGAACAAGTATTTCCGCCTGGTTTTTTTTTACTCCATGGAACATCTACCTGTGCATCTTGCATACAAGGCTTATCTAGGAGGACCTGTTCAATATAGGTGGATGTATCCGTTTGAAAGGTTCATGGGTGATTCAAAGCGATCAGTGAAAAATAAAGCTAAAGTTGAAGGATCAATATGTGCACATTACTTGCATCAAGAAACTTCACATTTTTGCAGTCACTATTTAGAGCACTTGATGTTAACTCAAAGAATCATAAGGAATCCTGTAAATGTTATCGAAAGAAGTCAGTACACCTTATCAGTCTTCGGGCTTCCAGGTCGTCCCTCTGGAAAGAAGGGTGAGCATTGGTTGACCCAACAAGAAATGCAATCTGCACATGTTCATGTCTTGATCAACTGCATTGAAGTTAAACCATATCTTGAGTAAGTATAATCCAACTTTTTAATTTTCTTTACAGTGTGAATATAAAATTGATTACCTTGAAACTTATAGTGTGTTTCTTTTTAGGGAATTTAACAACGCCTATTTTGATAGTACCGGTGTACAATCAACATCTGGTTCAAGGAGAAATTGTATAGGGTTATTGCACCGACTCCAGGCATACTTCATTTGAGAAACTTGTCTAATAGACCTCGTCAAAGTGCAAACAAATGGCACACATACTTCGTGAACGGATATAAATTTCACACTCATGAATGGACTGGAGGGAAAAAAACCATAAACAGTGGCGTATTTGTGAAAGGAGTTACAGATGGTGGTGAAGATGACTTCTATGGTTTTGTTAAACATATCTACGAGTTAGTATACAATTACTTGGACTCGGAAAATAAAGTTGTCTTGTTTTATTGTAAATGGTATGAGCCAACTAGAGGCACAAAAATAGATAAGACATATGGTACTATTGAGATTCAAATGGACCGGAGGTACAAAGAGTACGTGAAGAAGTGAAAAACACAAGAAGGGGGGTTGAATTGTAAAACTTGAAATCAAATGCAGACAACACGATATTTTTATCCTGGTTCGTTTGATCTCAAACTACTCCAGTCCACCCGTCAAGGTGATTTTGCCTCTCTCCAACGAGGACTTAATCCACTATATTCAACTGGATATTACAACTGCTTCAACAACTGCTAAAGCCTTCTTGAATCTAAACCACAGACGGGTTTCTCAAGGAAATTCTTTCTTACAGATAAATGAATACTATATGTGTTGAATGTTTTCTACAAAAACTTTATATCACAACTGTGATAATACACAATTTTAGCTTATGTGAAACTAGGATGCTATAATTATAGAGTAAGCAATTTGAGAGATTGTTTACAGTGATTTCTGGTAAACAACCGCTAGTCCTCCAAACTATCAAATAATCTTAATGACTGTTATTTAATCTCTCTGGTAACTTGCAGGATTGACTAGATTGATCCTAGGATGTATTGGTCATTTGGATAACTCTCATTATAGAACTGATATTCATGGTTGGTATTTAGAATGTTGTGTAGGTGTTTAACTTACTTCGATTAATCTATTAAAGATCTAAAGGCGTGATCAAGTAAATGCGCGCGAAACTAAATTGCATGAATAAAGTTCAATTGTAAAGACATGTAAAAACTGCAGAAAAGACAAGTAAATGACTTCGAAATATAAAAGCATGTAATGTAAAAGATTCTCTGGAATGTAAAAGACTCGAAATATGAAGAAAGTGTTTAAATGCAAGAAATCAGTAAAATGACTTTAAATGAAAAAAAGGTATTCGAATGATAAAAGCATGAAGATAAAGGCATGAAAATATATAAAGGTTTCTGAAATGTAAAGGATTTGAAATGGAAAGAAAACATTTAAATGTAAGACATCAGTAAAAAGACTTCGAATGAAAATATTTTAATGTAAAGGCTTTTGAATGATATTGGCATGAAGATAAAGGAAAAGACTGGAAATGATAAAGAGTTTTATTGAATCATAAACATTTGGTGTTATCATACGTACATTGTTCGTGCATTCGTTTCCCTAGCCATGTGGTATTTTGAATGTTTACTGAATTTTTGTACAATAGATATGACACACGAAATCCTAATGCTAGGACTTCTATTTATACTACTTCGACCATAACGGTCTTGCTATAAGATTCTGCCACGTTCAGAACATGCAAAGCAATGCCCTCCTCTAGCTTCCACGCGTCTTCGAATGCTCCAGCGCATATTATTTAAATTTCGAACATCCCGCTTGCGTTTGAATTTCAAATGTTTTGGCACTCTTCGTTTCGAACTCATTTCTTGGACACAACCTTGTTACCATTTCGAGACTTCTTTGAATGTATCCCCTATAACTGTCACTCGAAGCTCAGAGTTTTGACATGCCCATTCGAAGCACTGCTTCTACCATTTCGAAACAGGACATCTTGCTTTATTCCAATCGAAACATCCAACTTGCTTCGCTTCGAACAATATCATCAAAATCTTCAGCCAACAAAATGCCCCTTTAAAATATGTATTTCGATTCCTTTGAGAAATACTTATTTTAAACATATACGCAAGATTTTGATGCGACCTTTGAATCATCGTAACATTTATTGCATATGACTCCAGTCACGTCAATCATGACGCTTTTCAGATTCCTTAACCGCCTTGAACCATTTCACAGCATGGTGCAGTTACAAAACAATGATTATTATTTAATCACGCCTATTACCAATATCAACTTTATGCCACCTCCTTCTCAAACCAACCCACGACTACCACGTATCATAATCTTACTCAGTGGATGTTTAAACTTCCACACTATAAAAACCCATCAACTTAGTCTTTTATTTTTTCTTCCCACATTCTGAATCTTTTCTTCCTCTCTTCTCACCGAAACCCTAAAAACTTCCAACACTCTTCAAACAATTTCTTCTTCAACTTCATCTCAACTGAAAAAAGCTTCGAAAAAGAAAGGAAAGAACACAGGAACCATAATGGAAAGCAAGGTTGGCACCTATCAAGGTCAATCTGTTCTTATTCCTTAGATGATCTCAAAAGAGAAGGAAATGCTCTACGCATCCCAGGTACTAATTACTACTAACGCCGCTGGCAAGAGGTTAGCTTTAATGGGCCCTCTTACAGTCTTTGAAATCTTAAAAGACACCAGAAAATTTTTCCCTGTTTGTTATAATTTTAAACCTCTGTTTAATAAAATGGATACCCCCAAGACAAGGGAGTCTTCTGATTCGACCACCGTGGAAAATCCAATCATTCCCCCTAAGGACCCTTTTGTGCTAGATTATGTAAAGAGTAACTTCAAACCATTTCGATCTTGCCCCACCTCTGACACAGCCTATCACAACTGGTTTACTAAAGTAGAAGCCAAGAAATCCCAACAATGGGAGGAATTAGGCATTTACAACTTGATTAAACTATCGAAACCAGGCTTTACCTATAGCCACCCATTATTATTCACGTCCTTATATTTCTGGGACAGTACTTACAATACCTTCCATCTCCCTGGTGGAATGATTATACCCACCTTTTTTGACATAGCAGCCATTACTGGGTTATCACCAATAGGAGAAACCTACATTCCTGACAATGAAGAGCATTCGAGCATTATTGACTTCGAAGTCAAGCTAGCCAGCTTTTCAAAGTTCATCAGCCACTATTACACTGAAGGAGACAGTGTGTCAGATGTAGAACACATTGCTTTCCTTACCTTATGGTTATCAAGGTATGTCTTTTGCAGCCGGTCCCTACAGGTAGCCAACAAGTTTATTCCTCTAGCTAGAGATTTACATGAGAATCGGAGGGTGTGTTTAAGCGAACTGCTACTCGTTGACCTTTACGAAAGTCTAAGGTCAGCTGTGTCGAGTTTGAAATCTCACACCTCCAAAAACATCCTGCTAGCTGGCCCTTTCTGGTTACTCCAGTTATGGCTTAATGCCATGTTCGAACCTTCACTATCAACTGCCAATACTATTGCTGAACAGGATCCAGAAATAGCGGATAAAATCATCGAAGGCACTAGGCTGCGAAGACTTACCCCAAACGATGATAAGGATGACTTCAAAGTTCTCTTCTCAAAATACATAATGATCTTTTCCAAGAGGCATAAATTCGAAGAGACCATGGCGCCCTTTTCCTCAAGGACTCATGGACCATCATGGTTCACCATGGCTCTCTCAGAAGCAATCAAAAGCAAAGAAATCCAAGATGTATGGAAAGCCTTTTTGCTGCCCAGATTAATCTCCTCGCGAATTACTCCTGCTAAGAATCAAATCTTCCTTTTTGCTTATCAACCCAACTTCGTTTCGAGACAATTTGGCTTGTGCCAACTAATCCCTGAACCCCTATTCCAAACAGAAAGTGCCATCACCTCTGGGCGAACCTTCAAGGCAAGAGAAGCCAAACTACAACAGGAACAATACCAAGGCTTCGCCCACTTTGAACTAATATCTTTCGAACCTACACACCTCACAGCAAAGGGTTTTCTGGAATGGTGGACAAAGTTCTATCAGTCTTATATGTTCGATACCCTCACTATTCAGCAGAAACTAACTGATGCGTTCGATGTGCAGGTACAATCCAAGAAAGGTATGTTCACTCATGCCAAAGAGATTAGGGCTTTTCAAAATTATTTCGAAACTACTTATGATCCCACACACTTGGAATCCACTGTGCATCAAGCGGCTGAGACCTTGAAGGAAAAATTCAAAGAAAAAATTTCTAAGTTAAAACTTCCTTCAGGGTTGTCACCTGAGGATAGGTATAGGTTGGCATTCGAAATGCATCCACCTAAATTTCCTAGATTGCCTACCTCAGAACTGGCTCTGGCTTGGTTTCCTCCATACCCTTGGTGGTTCACTTGCAAAGAAATGTTCGAATATCTTCAAAAGAAACCAAAGCCATCTGAGACTGTGACATGGGCTCGACATTGGCTCCACAATTTCCCAGGACATCTTCGCTATGACCTTTCTGCCATGTCGATTAAATCTGATCAAGGCGCAGGTGCGAATGCTTGGGAAAATCCCAAATGCTTCTCACTTTCTACATTTTTAACTTTTGCCTTAATTGTTTCGATTTTCAGCCATCAGGATAAAGACTGCTGCTTCAAAGTCAAAAGAGGGAAGCGCCTCTCAGGCATCTGTCGAAACCATTGATAATGTGACTCTATCCAAACCAACAACAACTGCTGCAACAACAACAACAACAACACCAGTAATAACCAGTGCTCCAACTCCACAGGTAATCACTTAGCCTTGATGTTTCGAATACACTAATGTTTCATGATTTGTATCTAACTTATGTTTAAATCTTTTCAGACTAACAAACTCCCGCCAATCACTCCAAAGAAAAGAAAAACAAACACTACTAGGGAAGACCCCAATGCTGGAGGGAATTTACCAGCTGCTTCGAAGAAGAAGTAGAAGAAGGAAATTTCCAAAAGTGCTGTACCAACTAGTGTCTCTGGACTCGATTCGAGAGATGCTGCTCCCTCAACTAAATCCAAAAATCCACCTTCGACCTCCAACGTAATGTTGGAACGTATAGCTAGCAACCTCTCTTCTGAGAGTCCACAGGTAAATTGAACTCTAATCTTTGACAAAATAATTATTCATTACCTTGGTGCATGCTCTTAATATTCTTTGCCTCTGTAGGACATTTTGAATCCAGCTCTCACCACTTCGACTTCCCCATCGAAAACTGTTGCTCCCATCAACTCTTCTCCTCAAGGGGACTCTAGCAACCTGGTGCAGAACAAAGGGTCCTCCAATATGGCGGTTCTGACTGGGGCTTCAGAGCAGTGAGATGACCAGAGTACTTCTCCTCCTCTAAAAGAAACAAATGAATCAACGCTTCATGAATCTGCAAAGACTTTACAAAAGACTTCTCTTCATAAGTCCCCTCTTGAAACCCTTCAAAAGGATCCAAAGGACATTCAAGCTGAAGGAGAGAAAGCTGATTCTGATCAAGGAAATGAAGAATCTGCAGAGGAAGGGTCTGAGGAAGAAGATGCCAACGATGGTTCGACTGCTGGGACAGAGTCAGATGCAAATAGCAGTGAGAACGAAGATATCGAAGTGGTGGATCTGGATGATAATGAAGGCAATGAGCATGAAACGAGTGAAGGTGACGGTGACGCGACCAATAAACCCATGGAAGTCGAAATGGATGTGACTCCCTTGCGCGTGGAACTCCCTCAACCGTCTCTATCCCGAATGACTGAAGAAGAGCTTGCTTTCTTAAGACGAAATGACCCAATTGGGTACATGAAGGCGAAGCTAGCTCAAAGGGATATTCCACCTGCTAGGGCTGGTACAAGTTCGACTAGCCATCCGTTGCCCACAGATGATAGGATTGTACTTCTTAACAGGATTAGGAGAACAATTCTTGATGTGGATTTGTTCGAAGTGCTCAAACAGAATAGCACAGCTTGCTACACTATGAAGGAGCTACTTACAAAAGTCAACCTTGCTACTTGCTCCTTGCCAATTAGCACTATCTTGTTCGATCTTCAATCTCTGCTAGACAATGTGACTGGGTGCCTTCTTCAAGATGAATTTGCTACCAGAAAGGTCCAAGAAAAATGAACTGCAATGGATGCTGCTTATGAGCATGCTTCGAAACTCTCTCAAGAAGCTGAGGATCAAGCCATACATCTAAAGCAAGCAAAAACTGATTATGAAGCTCGAGCTGAGTCTATCCTTCTCTGGGAAAGGAAAATTCAGGAACTTCAACAGAAGGTTAAGGAGGCTCAAGAACAACAATTAGCCTACGAAACCAATACTGCTGGCAACCAATTCGAAGAGCTCCTCAACAAAGGGCTTGCAGAAATGGAAACCGGAGAACAACTCAAGGGAGAAGTGGCTACCTTAGAGGGAGCAAGACGTTTTACTCAAAAAAGGCTTGAGTCTTTTCGAAGTACCTTCAACAGATTGAAGAATAATGTCTATTTTTAAATCTTGGGTTTAATTAGTTTTGAAATTTGGTTTTTTGTCTGTAATACCTGAACAACGCCATTTTGGCAACCCCATATTGCCATTTTGGCATTTTTATGATATTTTGATTACGTTGTTATTATTCGAATCTCCTGCAGGTGTGGCTTATATTTCTTTAAATATTTCCCATTAACCTTTAGGATACGTTTATCATCCATTAACTCTTCGATTTCATATGCATTGTTTGAAAATACCTTTATTATTCGAAAAGGTCCTTCCCAATGAGGTGACCATTTACCTAACGTTTTATTTTTCTTGTCCATGGGCAATATGACTTTCCAGACTAAGTCATTAACAGTGAATGCTTTTCCCTTCACCCTTTTTTTATATGTCTTGGCCACTCTTTCCTTTTGTCTCATCAGGATTTCCAACGCATGCAATCTAACTTCATCCAACTCAACTAACTCATTCATCATCATTTCCCAATATAATGCAACTGGAATTTCGTTTTGTCTTTGAATTCGAACTGATTGTAGATGAATTTCTACTAGCAGAACTGCATCATGACCAAATGTGAGTTGGAAAGGTGTGGTGTTAGTAGCTTCTTTAGGAGATGTTCTACAAGCCCATAGTATTTGGTCCAAAGTTTTGTGCCAGTTCCTTGGCTTTTTACCAATATGTTTCTTGATTAACCCTATTATCACTTTATTAGCTGCTTCGACCTGACCATTTGCTTGAGCATAATATGGCGTTGATGTTAGTAATTTAAACCCCATCTCTTGAGCAAACTCTTGCATCTTTCTACCAGTAAACACAGAACCTTGGTCTGTGGTTATGCTCTCTGGAAATCCGAACCTATAGATAATTTGTTTCTGTATGAACTCAATAATAGCCTCCTGATCAACAACTATTAATGGTATTGCTTCGATCCACTTGGTAAAATAATCTATTCCTACCAAGATATATTTCTGTCCTTTAGACGAAGCAGGATTTATTTCTCCTATTAAATCCAATGCCCATCCTCTAAAGGGCCATGGTTTAATGATTGAATGCAACTCACTTGCAGGAGCATGTTGAATCCCTGCGTGCTTCTGGCATTCTTCACACGCTTTAGCAAAGTCTATACAATCTTTGAGCATACTGGGCCAATACATGCCATATCGAAATAACAACCATTTCATTTTATGACCTGCTTGATGTGCCCCACATGCCCCATTTTGGACTTCTGACAATGCTAAGTATGCCTCACTTTCTCCTAGGCATTTCAGTAATACGCCTTCTTGGGTCTTTCTGAACAATTCGTTTCCCATGAGGACATATGACAATGCTCTATATTTTATCTTCCTATCAACATTCGAAGTTGGATTTGTTAAATAGCTCACAAGTGGACTTCGCCAATCTGCATCTGATAAAGTGTTTATGGCTAATATTTCGAATCCCTGTTTCTCAGCATAACCCAATTTCATACTTTCTAAGTCTGATGGTATGAATCTAGTAGCCATAACTCTACCCCTTAATTCAACTAAATCCTCAAAGTTTTTGGCAGAAACTTTATAACCTGAAGCCAACTGTGCTAAGTCATTTGCTTCTTGGTTTTCTATTCTTGGTATATGTTGAATATCCATGTATTCAAATTTTCTAAGTAGCCTGTTAACTATGACAAAGTATATCATCAAATTTTCCTTTATGCATTTGTACTCCTTTGTTATTTGCTTGACCACTAACTCTGAGTCTCCTTTAATTTCGACTCTAGTTTCCCCCAATTCCAACAAAGCTTCAAGTCCAACAATAAGCGCTTCGTACTCAGCTTCGTTGTTCGAGCAACGAGGACCATCTAATTTATACTTGAATTTTGTTGGAATTCCTTCAGGAGAAATTATGAGAACTCCAACACCACTACCATTCCTGTGGGTCGAACCATCAAAGTATAATTTCCACGGTTGCATTTCAACATAACTCATGACAGTATGTTCAATCAATGAATGGTCCACAATGAAATCAGAAATCACTTGGCCTTTCACATCTTTTAAAGGCATGAAAGTCAAAGAATATTCTGTTAAGGCTAAAGCCCATTTACCAACTCTGCTATGCATTATTGGTTTCGAAAGCATGTGTTTGATAACATCGAAATGAGATGAAACATAAACATCAACAGGCTTTATATAATACTTGAGTTTCATACAAGAAAAGTACAAACAGAGACATAGCTTTTCTATATTGCTATATCTAGTCTCTGCATCATTCAATACTCTACTTAAATAGTATATGGCTCTTTGGATGCCATTGTTATCTTCTTGTGCTAACATACTACCTATACTAACTTCAGAGGCAGATATGTACAATCTCATGGGCTTTCCCCATGAAGGTGCAGACAAGATGGGAGGCTAAGAGAGATATCTTTTTATCTTGTCAAATTCCTCTTGATGGGCTTCGCTCCACTCGAAGGCTTGGCCTTGCTTCAAACGAAGCAACAGAGAGAAAGCTTGGGTTCTTCCACTCAGATTCGAAATGAACCTTCTGAGAAAGTTAATCTTCCCTAGCAAAGATTGCAGCTCCCTTTTTGACGTAGGTGCTTTCGTCTCCATTATGGCTTTGGTTTTATTTTGGTTGATTTCAATTCCTTTCTTGTGAACCACAAAGCCAAGGAAATCTCTAGCCTGCACAAAAAATGCACATTTAAGGGGGTTCATCTTTAAGCCATGTTTTCTCATTCGTTCGAATGATTGGCTCAAATTATGCAAATGGGTTTCTGCAGATATAGATTTGATGACTATATCATCAATATACACCTGCATAAAAGTTTCAATGAAATCATGGAAAATCGAATTCATTGCCCTTTGATAAGTTGCCCCAGCATTCTTTAAACCAAAAGGCATCACCACCCATTCGTAGGTGCCTAAGGCTCCTGGGCAACGAAATGCTGTCTTGGCAACATCTTCTTCAGCAATAAAAATCTGATTGTACCCAGAGTATCCATCTAACATACTTAAATATTCGAATCCTGCAGCAGAGTCTACTAACATTTCTGCCACAGGCATGGAGTACTCATCTTTAGGGGTTGCAGTATTTAAATCCCTAAAATCTATGCATATTCTTAGAGAACCATTTTTCTAAATAACAGGCATATATTTGCTAACCATTCGACATACCTTGTGGTTCTGATGAATCTGCAACGCAGCAACCTTTCGATCTCAGCTTTGATCTTTGTGAGAACCGCTGGTGTGAATCTTCTAGGAGTTTGCTTGATGGGCTTCTTGCCATCCTTGATTGGAAGTCTATGTTCCACTAACTCCCTCTTTAAACCAGGCATTTCGTCATAATCCCACGCGAAGCAATCTTTGTTTTTCTTGAGGACTTCGATCACTTCCTGCTTGAGGCCTGGGTTAAGTTTTGCACTTATGTAGGTTATTCTTTTCGTGTTCTCATCCCCTAAGTTCACTTCTTCGAGTGGATCCTGCGCCAACATTTTGGCACCTGAGTCTATGGGGTCCCTCTCGAAGCCTAAGGGTTCTTTATCATAGATGGCGTCCAGCCTTTGATCTATTTCAAGTTCCTCAAAGGGTGAGCCTTTCAAGCTACCCCCATTTATTTCGCTCATCTTTACAGCCAGTTTATTTATTTCAGCCTCTAAGGCCGCCTTTGATTCGTTCTCAGCCATATAGGCCGAAATCCTTTCGAAAAAGGAGGACTCAGTCATGAGTAAGGTTGTCGAATTCCCAGCCTACTGGCCGTCTTTGTATTGTACATTCGACTCCTTCATCTTCACTGATTATTCTTCTATCCCAATATATGCCATCATGGCGAAGGGTCATATAGTAGTGTGCGTTCCTGGTTTCGTTGATTTCATCATTTGGGACACAAGGAGCAATCTTTGCCAGATGTTTGTCATAATTCCTCTTGTCAACTAAGTTGACTGCTGACATGAAGTAACTCTGGTCCGCTTCAATGTTTTCCACGATCCCATCTTCTCTCCATAAAACTAATCGCTGGTGCATTAACGAAGGAACTGCTCCTACGCCATGGATCCACTCCCTTCCCAGCAACAAGTTGTAGTTGGCCTTGGCTTCGATCACCATGAACATGGTGGGCCTACAGCTTGAGCCTATCGTCAAGTCTAATTGAACCACGCCCAATGTTTTGCCTACTTTTCCTTCATAATTGGATAGAACCATGTTGTGTGGCTTGATGTCTCCTTCGCGTATTTCTAACCTTTTCAGCATGAAATGGGGTATTAAGTTAACTGCAGCGCCCCCATCCACTAAAACCTTATTTACGCCATGGGCACCAACCTTTTCCCGAATGAATAATGGCTTCAGATGATTTTTCATAGCTGGTTCTGGACGCTCAAAGAACGCATTCTGCTCCTCGACAGCTCCGTTATCCATCACGTAGTAGCACACAGGCCTATGCTTCATCAGATCTATGGTATCTTCTTCCTCATACTCGTCAATTTCAGTTTCCTGTCCAAACTCATAAGGAAGCACAGATACCACATTGCAATTTATATTGAATGAAGACTCCCCCTCTGATTCGAAGTTGTCCATTAGCATATCTTCGTCTTCTTCTGGACCCGGAGTATATTCCTTTGGTTCATTTGGTTGTACTTCAGAGAAGAGCCTCCTACTAACTGGGGGTTTGTCTTCAGTTTGATTTTTTGGTGTGGGTTTGTTGGTTCTAGATTCACCTTGGTTTTTTATTGAAGTTACCCTTTATTTGCCACAGCTTCCCTTTCAGCCTTTCGAATTCTCTGTTGCCTTCGCCATTGAGATCTTGACATGGGGTTCCTTCCTTTGTAGTTCTCTAATCTTACTTCTTCCCTCTTCGCTATGTTGAACTGCCTTCTATATGTCATAGCATGGCGTGCGTTTTGTTCATTGTTTCTCCATTTGTCTTTGCCTTTGTCATTTCTGACTTGCAGCCATTTGTCTGTTGGCACTTCAGCAGGAATTTTGAACGTCACTCTTCGAGCGCCCTTGGGATGAGGACTATCAGGCCTTCGTTGATTGTATTTGCTATTGAAACATGGGCCCATATGAATAGTCTCTTGGTGGCTCCAGCAAGGGGCGAAAGGGATTATTTCGAAGGCTCTGGCCATGCTTTGATCATACACAGCAGAACACCTTAGGCATATCAAGCATTTGGTTGCCCCTTTGTAACAGCGAAGCACAAATTCCAACAAACTTTCTCCAGCCTTAGGATAACACCTGAATAACTGGTTATCCTGGCGCCAATTGTTGCCAGTTCGTGCCCTTTGTACCCTCTCGAAGTTTGCAGCGATTCTCCGGTTGCAGAGGATGCTGCACCTAGGGCATAGTATCATTCCTATATCTCCTTTGTGGCACATCATGAGGTAATCCTTAAGACTAGCATCTCCAGCATGATTATCCTCCATTTTATACTTTTCTTTTTCTAAGTATCTCTCCACCTCCTCCATTTCAGAACGAGGTCTCTGCATATCCACCATGTTTACCTCAACATCCTCCCCCTTAGCGTCATCATCTCCCCAACCTGTAGGTTTTATATCTTCAATTTGGATTTTTGAACTCTCTGGGGCAGAATATTTGACCAAGTAGTCAAACTTTCCACTGGGCTCCCCTAAAGTATCCCATATTTCTTTCTGAGGGGAAGTTGGCTTCGTGATCTGGACTTTCTCCAATTCCAGCCTCAGGCCTTCAGTAACCTGTATCAACTCTTGGTTTTGGTTTTCCTGGCCTTCAGTAGCCTGGATTTCTTTTGCAACAGCTAAAGGTGCTGCTTCGATCGAAGTCTCTGGTTGCTTGTGGACGCCTTCAGTGACCTCCTTATTGACTTCGACTAACACCCAGCTTTCATTTTCAGTACCTTTCTCTCCTACTGGAACGTCACTTTGGTCAGCTTCCACCATGTTAATTTCCCCAATGCATGCAGGCTCGGAGTAATTGGTGTCTGCAACATCCAAAGGATCTTCATCTACTTTCATTTTTGCTTTATCAGCGAACTTCAGTCTGCCATCTTTAATTGCATTCTGAATTAGGTCCCTGAAAAGAAAACACTGTGAGGTTTTGTGGCCTAGGAAACTATGATACTTTCAAAATCCTCTTTTCTTCCTTTGATCTAAAGGAGGTATTTTGACATTTGATGGCACAATGAGTTGGCCATCTTTGACAAGTAAATCAAAAATCTCGTCACACTTAGTTACATTGAAGGTATAAACCTTCTTTGGGAATTTGTCACTTTTCTCATTTTCAACAATTTCTTTCCCTTTTGTGGGAACTAATAATTTGCAGGAGTAAGGTGGTGCCTGTTTTAATTCAGCGAGGTCGATTTCGACCTCTTCGAATTCGAATTCAGGATAATCTTCTGTTTCCTCAGTTCCAACATAGGAGACTCTTTCTTTTTTGTTATTTTTAAAAACTCTGGCCTTTTCGGCCTTTAGCCTTTCGACCTGTCGAACCCTATCGGCTAATTGAGCCATATCCCTCAAGTATTGAGTGTCTAATTTCTTTCGAATAGAGTAATCCAGGCCGCCAGCAGCCATTTCGACTAACTCATGTTCAGGAACTACTGTAAAGCATCTAGATTTCAAGAGCCTGAATCTATTTAGATAATCATCTATGGGTTCAGTAAACTTCCTCTTGACACTGGCTAGTTCCTTCAGAATTATTTTTGATTGCCCCATGTAGAACTGCTCATGGAATAATCTCTCCAAAAGAGCCCAAGTATCAATGGACCCAGGAGGCAAAGTGGTGAACCATGTGAAAGCGTTCTTAGTCAGGGAACTTGGGAAATATTTGATCCTAAGGTCTTCATTATTGGCTATATCTCCTGCTTCGGTTAGATACCTGGCTATATGTTCGACTGTTGACTCATTTGTATCCCCAGCAAACTTTGTAAACTTAGGGACTTTATATCCCCTTGGTAAATCAGTGTGCATTATGTAATCTAATATAGGAGATGCATAATTTGGCCTTCGAATTCCTGTGTTGAGGCCATTTTGGGCCATGATTCTCTCTATCATGGTGGTTAAATTATTTTTTGCCAAGATGTTATCGTTTCGAATTCTATGAACGACTGCATCAGCATCTTGATTTCGACCCACCATGACAACTCCTCTAGGTTGTTCTTCTCGAAACTCTAGGACTTCTAGCCTTTCGACCCTTGCCCCTGGTTCCATAATTTCCCTTTGTGGGCCATGAATGATTGGGGCTTCTAACCTTTGTGCCCTTGCCCCCAAATTAACCTCCTCTCTGGCTGGTCTATAGGGTGGGTCGTTAGCAACTTGTTCTATGATAGGTACGTTTGCTCGAACTCCCGCCTGATTCTGCCTACGCCTTTCTGAGGGAGCGAAGAAGTCTTCTATTCGACTCATGTGTATCTGCGTTTTCTCTGTTTGTCACAGTTACATTTTGTACTATTGGGGCAAAGATTTCCTGCATAGTTTGTGCTAACACTCCTATCATATTATGGTTACTGTGATCCGTTAATTGCCTAAAGGCCAACTGATTTTCTGTGGTTAAGATAGGCATTGCATTATAACCCACTGACGCTTGGTTATTTGTCATAAATTGATTTGCCCCAGACCCAGACCCTAATTGTGGTGATGAATTCGATGTGGAATTGTGTAAACCTGCCATAAAAGATGTTGGCATTCCATAAGAGGAATTTCTGGTTCTATTACCATCGAAACCGGGTGGTCTAGTTAGTGGGGTGACGAAATGGGTTTGTGTCCCTGATGGTGGGACGAATCCCCCAGGGTAACCAATGGTTCCAGTATTTCCTAGGATCGAACTGTTAGTTGATATGCCATTTGTTCCATTAGTGGCTACGCTACTGGTAGAAGATGCAACATACTGCGCGTTCGAAGGGATCAAATTGGATGTTCCAATCGAGGCGGAGATATTAGTGCCTGTTGTATGTGGGGCATTTTGTTCCCCTTATTGATTGTCTGGATTAGACATCTTGTTTAAACGTTTTCTTCTGGATAAGGGTTGGTTGCTATTGGTTATTCTACCACTTCTAAGGTTCATATAACAACAAACTTATCACTCAGAGAGTATTTCTACAATGGTTATGTCTCAACAATTTTTTACTTTGTTCTAAATTTCGTAATGACCAATGACGCGTCCCACCGGGTGTGCCAACTTGTTTACAGTGATTTCTGGTAAACAACCGCTAGTCCTCCAAACTATCAAATAATCTTAATGACTGTTATTTAATCTCTCTGGTAACTTGCAGGATCGACTAGATTGATCCTAGGATGTATTGGTCATTTGGATAACTCTCATTATAGAACTGATATTCATGGTTGGTATTTAGAATGTTGTGTAGGTGTTTAACTTACTTCGATTAATCTATTAAAGATCTAAAGGCGTGATCAAGTAAATGCGCGCGAAACTAAATTGCATGAATAAAGTTCAATTGTAAAGACATGTAAAAACTGCAGAAAAGACAAGTAAATGACTTCGAAATATAAAAGCATGTAATGTAAAAGATTCTCTGGAATGTAAAAGACTCGAAATATGAAGAAAGCGTTTAAATGCAAGAAATCAGTAAAATGACTTTAAATGAAAAAAAAGTATTCGAATGATAAAAGCATGAAGATAAAGGCATGAAAATATACAAAGGTTTCTGAAATGTAAAGGATTTGAAATGGAAAGAAAACATTTAAATGTAAGACATCAGTAAAAAGACTTCGAATGAAAATATTTTAATGTAAAGGCTTTTGAATGATATTGACATGAAGATAAAGGAAAAGACTGGAAATGATAAAGAGTTTTATTGAATCATAAACATTTGGTGTTATCATACGTACATTGTTCGTGCATTCGTTTCCCTAGCCATGTGGTATTTTGAATGTTTACTGAATTTTTGTACAATAGATATGACACACGAAATCCTAATGCTAGGACTTCTATTTATACTACTTCGACCATAACGGTCTTGCTATAAGATTCTGCCACGTTCAGAACATGCAAAGCAATGCCCTCCTCTAGCTTCCACGCGTCTTCGAATGCTCCAGCGCATATTATTTAAATTTCGAACATCCCGCTTGCGTTTGAATTTCAAATGTTTTGGCACTCTTCGTTTCGAACTCATTTCTTGGACACAGCCTTGTTACCATTTCGAGACTTCTTTGAATGTATCCCCTATAACTGTCACTCGAAGCTCAGAGTTTTGATATGCCCATTCGAAGCACTGCTTCTACCATTTCGAAACATGACATCTTGCTTTATTCCAATCGAAACATCCAACTTGCTTCGCTTCGAACAATATCATCAAAATCTTCAGCCAACAGAGATATAGCAAGCTGTATGAGTGAGGATGAAGATGATTTGCTTTAGGCGTGTAAAGAGTTGTAGAGCATTAGCCAATTCATTTCTCACTGACTTGTTTATATAGTCTTGGAAAAGATACGTTGTAGTCAATTGTTCCATTTCAATGCCCATTACGTTCTTTCCATATTGAGAAGATATTTGTCTTGGAATAAAGCCGTTGGTAATAAAGTGTCTTGAATGCACAGTACCGTTGTCAATTCAGCGTGTTATTGGCTTTGGCTTATTCTGACGCTTCTAGGTGCTGATGATATTGTTTTGGTCTTGATCAGAGTTTAGAGTATGTTAGGCGCATATCTGTACATCAAGCTTCAGCGTAAGCGCATGCTTTGATCTTCTGATGCTGGCATATGATATTTCATCTTCTGATGCTGATGTTGACATTCTTATGCTGATATCCATCAGAGTTTCTGTAAATGCACAATATAATTTTTAGGTAGCATATATGTCTCATATGAATTATACAATTTATTTAATCTTGCATTTTGTTATCATCAAAACTTTAACTTAGGGTAGTAGATTCAAACTTTGTTCTAACAATCTCCCCCTTTTTGATGATGACAAAAACCATATTTTTTTCAATTGAAATTTAAAGAAAAAATATCAGAGATAACCAAATAATAAATTGTATCAAAGATAAACAGAAAGGTATCAAAGATAAGACGATAGGGAATAAAGAGGTATCAGAGCTATGATCAGAAAAACTCCCCCTGAGTTTGTTACTTCCCTTTAATTCCATGAGTCCTTTAGCATCAGATCTTTCCTTTTCCAGAGTAGAGCTTCAGTGTATTAGAGTTCAACAGATTCTTGTACCTGTAAGCTTATGCAGAACAAAGAAACATTCAAGTATATCAGAGTGTTAGAATGTTTGAGACTTTTGTCTCAGTAATCCGTTATTAAAAAATATCATTCTTTCTCCCCCTTTTTGTCAGCAATCAAAAAGTGCAAATAATTGAAGTTAAAAACGATCAGTGCAGAAAAACGATTGTATTCAGTTCAGAGCTCAGAAAATATTACAGATAACATGTAAAGAAAACAGTGAAAACATCAAGAAACAAAATCTAAGGATGGGGAGGAAGGCGTGTGAACAGAGCTTCTAGCATGTTCTTAATCTGATCAGTGGTTTCCTTCTGCTGATGCACCATGCTGGCTACTGAATCAATCTTACTATCCTGAACATCCATCCTTTCCTTCATTCGTTGATCATTCTCATCCATTCTCTCCTGCAGTCGAAGATCATTTTGCTTCAGCTTTTCAAGAGTCTACCTGTCCAATGCAGCTTGAGAGATGTCAGAATCAGGATGCTTCTGAGAGCTTTCTGCAATAACTTCTTCTTGACTTAAATCTTCAGCTGGAATCGTCTGTTCTTCTGCTGGATGAACTGTTGAAACTGGACGCTTTTTAGACCAAGGCTCACTGTCCAGAAGAATAACTTTATCCTTCAGCAGACCTTCAATTTCTTTCAGCAGATTGCTGAAGTTCTGTTGAGCCTGTCCATAGCTTTGGTCTTGCAGCTTGAAGGTTTCAGCGCATACCCATCTTCTGAATTGTGTCCAGAGGTGGTCTGAAACAGCAGGATCAATCACTTCCAGACTGGCCTGTTTTAGAGAAGAAATCCACTTCTGCATATCTGTTTCAAAATTCAAGATGCTAGAACCAACATCTGGTTGTTTGGGTTTAGGAATGGCAGTTTTATTGATAATGGCAGCAAGGCGTTCAAGGACGGTTAGATCAATGAAGGTCTTGAGGTGGTCATCTGGATTTTTCTTGGGTGAGGGAGTAGGAGAATCAGGTATGATTATTGGTCTGGATGGGGTATTAGGTGGAGTAATTTCTGGTGAGGATGGTAGTTGAGGGATATTAACAGTGGTACCACCAGGAAATTGAATGGCTAAGGGTTGTGGTTCAGCGGATTCATATGATTGAGGTTCAGGGGATTGAGCCTCAGAGTGTTGAGACTCAGGTCGTGGAGATGATTCGTGTTGAGGTGAAGGTGGATTAAGTTCTATTTATGGAGATGGGGGTTGTGGAATTTCTGGTTCTGGTGAGTGTGGATCTTCTGGTATTGGTGAGAGTGTAGTTTCTGGTTGTGGTGAGTGGGGAGTTTCTGGTTGTGGTGAATGGGGAGTTTCTAGTTGAGGATTTGGATTTTCTGTATGGGGAGCGGAAGAGTGTTGATTTATTTCAGAAATAACTTCTTCAAGTTCTGGTTCTGTTGAGGTTGTAGGTTTTGGATTATGAGGTTTGGCGCGGGATCTTCTGAGGGTTAATGACTCAGAAGGGTCAAACTCAGGTTCAGTATCATCAATGGTTGGAATGGGAATTGGGATTTCAAATGAAGTTAGGGTTGGAATAAATGTTGGAACAACAGATGAATTTAAAACATTAACAGAAGACAGATTACCTCTCTTCTTTGGGGTCTGCTGAGACGATCCTTCTGATACAACCTTTCTCTTCTTAGTCTTCTTCAGAGTAACCTCTGGTGTTTGCTGGTGCAGATCTTTAATGTTTAGATCAGGATCTGTGCCATCAGCTTTACAAGCATCCAAGTATCTGAGAACAATGACTGGTTTAGAGTCAATCTCAGAGAACATGGGAAAGTTGTCCAGAGGGACTCTTCTGCTGGTGATTTCAGCATGAGGAGTGACGCTGGGCTCCTTCCTTATGTTCTCTATCAGCTTCATCTTCTTCAGATTCTTGACATTCAGCTGCTTGCCAACAGAAGGTTCTAGAGAGCTTATTTCTTGTGCCTCTGTCAAGTGTTCAATCAGCCTATTCTCCGTTAGAATATCTGATATCAATCTACCGAAGGGTATCCAATCCCTTTTACTCCTTTCTTCTTCTCTCGTTTCCTTTACGCTTGTCTTCAGATGATTGAACAGAAGATGAGCTAGGTTGATCTTGGACTTCTTTGCAATAAAGTAAATCAGAAATTGCTGATCTATGTTTATATAGTCAGGAGAGCTTGTAGGCTTCCTGTGGTTGAAGCAGCCCAGAATGATCTTTGCCCAAATTCTGTGCTGATCTTTCAAATCTCTTATTTTGCTGGAGGGAACCCCATGTGTGAAGATCTCTCTTGCAACTAGGGCAGAGTTTGCACATCTATCTGCCATGTCAATACAGCGGATACCACCACCATTGTATCCAATCAGCCTTGCAATGTGATCTTCAGTAATCACAATCTTCTTTCCCATGATATACGAAGTAACCTGATGAGTTGAGGAAGACGCATGTATCCAGAATTCTTTAACCAAAATGGGGAACGTTGGACCCACCAACCTATCAAAGTACCTTTCCTAACCTTGTGTCTTAATTTCTTCCGACAAATCAAAGCCATTTTCCTTCAAACTGTTGAAATCTACTATCAATTCTGACAGAACTTCCAAGCTCTTGACTGGAGTGAGGAGCGTTCTGAAAGGAATCTGATACTGTTCAGAAGAAGCATCTTGTTGGGAACCTGCAGATGGAGTGCTATAGGATGCCATGTTCACACAAGGGTTTTTGAGAAAAGGATTGAAAATGGTTTCTTTGAGAAAAGATGAACACACAAATGAGAACACAGAAATATTTAGAGGATTGTAAGTGATGGTAAAAAGTGAATGAGTGGTGTGAAGGTGTTTAAATAGGTTTCAAAAAGTGTTTTGAAAACATAAACGTTTTAAGAGAGAGAATTAAATCATGATTACTCGCATTTAATGTTGGCTGATTTTAGGGGATTTAGAAAGATATTTGGAACGGTTACCCATGGCATGTGTCTCAATGCATCCAATCAGCGCTTTGCCTTCTCAGAAGCGTGCACGCGTGTTCTGCCTCAGGAATTAGCTGATAACTGGATGACACTTGTTTGATTTAGTGAACAACACATCTATCCTTGAAATGAAACGCTCAGATCTTTATGGATAGAATCTGATACAATCTGCATGTCTAAATTTCTGAAAGAAGATTGATCAGAAGTTCACAGTAAAATAAAACAAATTCTGAAGGTTAATATATAAAATTAAAACATTTTCACCCTGGGCAGAGCTTCATGCTGAGATGTTTCAGAATGAAGTTGAACCTATCTTCAGAAAGTGGTTTTGTGAAAATATCAGCCCATTGATGGTATGTATCAATAAATTTTAAGTTTAAAATGCCTTTCTGAATATAGTCCCTAATGAAATGATGTTTTATTTCTATATGCTTAGCCCTAGAATGTAAAGTTGGATTTTTACTTAAGCAAATGGCAGAAGTGTTGTCACAGAGTATAAGAATGTTACTCTCAAATATCTGGAAGTCTTCAAGCTGACTTTTCATCCAGAGCATTTGTGTGCTGCATCCTGCTGCTGCTATGTATTCAGCTTCTGCTGTTGATAGCGCAATTATGGATTGCCTTTTGCTGGACCAAGAGATCAGATTTTCTCCCAGAAACTGGCAGCTTCCAGAAGTACTTTTACGCTCTACTCTGTCTCCAGGAAAGTCAGCATCACAGTAACCTACTAAGCTGTAATCACTAGATTTTCTATAAAATAAACCCAGATTAGTAGTACCTTTCAGATACTTGAAAATTCGCTTAACAACTGTTAAGTGAGATTCTCTAGGATCTGATTGGAATCTTGCACAAATGCATACACTGAATAAAATATCAGGCCTTGAAGCCGTCAGATAGAGAAGAGAACCAATCATACCTCTGTAGACCTTCTGTTCTACCTTTTTGCTTACCTCTTCTCTTTCCAGAATGCAAGTGGGATGCATTGGAATCTTTGATGACTTACATTCTGAGAGATCAAATTTCTTCAGAAGTTCTCTGACATATTTGCTCTGATGAATGTAAGTTCCCTCTGGAGTTTGATTGATCTGAATTCCCAGAAAGAATTTCAGTTCCCCCATGAGGCTCATCTCAAATTCTGCCTGCATACACTTAGCAAATTTTCTTCCAAGAGAAGGATTAGTAGATCCAAATATAATATCATAAACATAAATCTGACACACTAAGATGTCATTCTTAACTGTCTTACGGAATAAGGTTGTGTCCACTTTCCCTCTGGTGAATTCCTTTTCTAACAGAAAGTTACTTAGTCTTTCATACCAAGCTCTGGGAGCTTGTTTAAGACCATACAATGACTTCTTTAGTTTGAAAACATACTCTGGATTTTTTGTACTTTCAAAACTAGGGGGTTGGAGCACATAAACCTCTTCTTCTATATAGCCATTTAAGAATGCACTTTTGACATCCATCTGATACAGAGTGATGCCTTTATTAACAGCAAAAGAAATTAAAAGTATGATAGATTCTAACCTGGCGACTGGAGCAAAGGTTTCTGTATAGTCTATCCCCTCTTGCTGACTATAACCTTGTGCTACCAGTCGTGCCTTGTTTCTGATGATTTCACCTTGTTCGTTCAGTTTGTTTCTGAACACCCATTTTATTCCAATGACGTTGAATCCTTTTGGTCTGGGAACTAGATCCCACACGTCATTTCTGGTGAATTGATTCAGCTCTTCTTGCATTGCTAGAATCCAGTCGTTGTCCAGAAGTGCTTCATCAATTGAAGAAGGTTCAATCAGAGAAACAAGTCCCATGAGGGATTCTTCAGAGTTTCTGAAGCTGGCTCTTGTTCTGATTGGATCTTCCTTTCTTCCTAAGATTGTTTCTTCTGGGTGATCCATGCTGCTTCTGGGTAGTCTTTTCTGAGGTTGATCAACAGATGTTGCTGGATTGCTCGCAGTGCCTCTTTCTGATGTTGAAGGAGTGTCTTTGTTGAGAGCTTCTGATGACTTGTCTTCAGAACTTGTGAATTCAACTTCCATACCTGCAAAGACTTCATTCTGCTTTGACTTTTCAGAGTCAAGCTTATCATCAAAAGGAACACTAATTGATTCTTCCACAATCTGTGCTTCTGTATTGTATACTCTGTACCCTCTTGAGCGTTCAGAGTATCCTAACATAATACACTTTTGTGCTTTAGAGTCAAACTTGTTCAAATAATTTTTTGTATTTAAAATAAAACAAGTACATCCAAATGGATGAAAATATGAAATGTTGGGCTTTCTGTTCTTCCACAATTCATATGGAGTCTTTTCCAGAATAGGTCTTATGGAGATTCTATTCTGAATGTAGCACGTTGTGTTTATTGCCTCTGCCCAGAAGATCTTAGCAACGTTTGTCTCATTGATCATGGTTCTGGCCATTTCTTGCAATGTTCTGTTCTTTCGTTCTACAACTCCATTTTTCTGGGGAGTTCTAGGACAAGAGAAATCATGCAGAATGCCTCTGTCATTAAAGAATGACTCAAAATCTTTGTTTTCAAATTCTCCACCATGATCACTTCTGACTTTAACGATTCTAAGATCCTTTTCATTCTGAACTTGGTTACAGAAGGTGACAAACACAGAGTGTGACTCGTCCTTGTGTCTTAAGAACTTTACCCATGTCCATCTGCTATAGTCATCTACGATTACTAACCCGTACTTCTTGCCACTGACTGAAGCAGTTTTAACTGGTCCAAATAAGTCAATGTGCAGAAGTTCTAATGGCTTAGAGGTGGAAACAACGTTTTTAGATTTGAAAGCAGGTTTTGCAAACTTGCCTTTCTGACATGCTTCACACAGAGCATCTGAATTGAACTTCAGATTAGGAAGTCCTCTGACCAGATTGAGTTTGTTAATCTGAGATATTATTCTCATACTAACATACCCCAATCTTCTGTGCCAGATCCATTGCTCGTTGTTAACAGACAGAAGACACTTTACATTCTGACTCTTTAGTTCAGAAAGTTTGATTTTATAAATGTTGTTTTTCCTCTTTCCATTAAATAGGATAGTCCCATCTTTCTGACTAACAGCTTTACATGATTTTTGATTAAAGATTATATCATAACCGTTATCACTTAATTGACTTATGGGTAACAGATTATGCATTAAACCATCAACTAATAGAACATTATTTATAGAGGGAAGATTTCCATTACCTACTGTTCTAGAGCCAATGATCTTTCCCCTCTGATTGCCTCCAAAGCCTACGTGGCCTCCAGGCTTAAGTTCCAGGCTTTGGAACATATGCCTTCTTCCCGTCATGTGTCGTGAGCAGCCAGAGTCCAGGTACCATGACTGGTGTTTCTGATTCGCTGCTAAAGATATCTGCAACATGTATTATTTTATCCTTAGGTACCCATATTTTCTTGGGTCCTGATTTGTTAGCTTTACCAAAACTCTGGTTGAATTTTGGTTTCACAGAGTAATTAATACTAGTATATTTAATGTCATGTGTGTGACCATACACAAAGTGTGAATTCAGAGGAGTGCGTTTAATAATTAGATCCATGGCATTCTTTGGTGTAGGTACCTTACCTTGGTATCCTATTCCCTTTCTGCCATTTCTTCTAACTCCATAGATCATTGAAGCCATTTTGCTTCTATCTATGCTTTTAGCAAGGAACTTCTGAAAGCTGTGATCATACTCCCTGATGATCTCATCAGCGCTGCTGGGAGTTTCAGAAATTGTTTCCTTCTGAGAGTTTTGTAAAATATTTTCTAATTTTGAAATTTTATTTTTCAACTCAGAATTTTCCAATTTGAGACTCTCAGTTTTATCAGAGTCAGAATCAAGATTCCTTTTCAGATTTCTGAATTTAACTCTGATCTGCTGATATCTTTCCATAATTTCGTTAAGGCTTTCAGCAAGTTCAGCCTTAGTAAAATTAATTGCAAAGTCAGGGAATACCTCTTCGGTGTCTGATTCAGAGTCTGATTCAGAAGCTTCACTGTCTTCTAATATGTTAGCCATGAGAGCTACGTTTGCTCTCTCATCATCTGATTCCGAGTCAGCTTCAGACGAGTCAGAGTCATCCCATATAGCCATGAGACTCTTCTTCTTTTCCCTTCCAAACTTCTTTTTGGGCTTTTCCCTCTGAAGCTTTGGACAGTCACTCTTGTAGTGTCCTTGCTCGTTGCATTCAAAGTAGATGATGTCCTTGGTGTTTGGCTTTCTGCTTCCTAAAGAGCCTTCAGATTTTCTGTATCCAGAGGAGGAGTCTGACCTTCTGTATCTGGAGGAGGACTTATTCTGATCGGATCTTCTGGTATTCCTGAACTTTCTTTGCTTCTGCTTCCATAGTTGGTTCACTCTTCTGGAGAGGAGGGAAAGTTCGTCTTCTTCTGATGAGGACCCATCAGAGGTTTCTTCAATAGCCTGCAAAACTTTGGAGTCAGATTTTCTGTTAGATTTTAAAGCTAAAGGCTTACCTTGTTTCTGAGGTTCACCAGAATTTGAAATCTTGAGAACATCGTTTCAATTGATTCACTTTCTTCCATTTTGAATGCCTTATACTTCTGAATGAGCATAAGAGTTTAGTTTCTTTGACCTGAATGTTGCCTTCATGCGTCATTCTGAGAGAGTCAAACATACTCTTTGCAGTGTCTCTGATAGATATCTTTTCATATTCAGCGTAAGAGATGGCGCTGAGAAGAATAGTTCTGGCCTTGTGGTGATTTTTGAAGTCACGCTTTTGTTGATCAGACATTGCCTTCCTGTCAATCTTCTGACCACTTGCATTCACTGGGTGCGTGTATCCATCTGTCACCATTTCCCACAGATCAGCATCATGTGCCAGAAAGAAGCTTTCAATTCTGTCTTTCCAGTAATCAAAATTCTCTCCATCAAAGACTAGAGGTTTACCGCTGAATCTGTCTCTATCTTCATTGTTGTCATTGCTGGTGTGTTGATATGTTCCTGCCATTGTGTTTTTCTGACGCTGGA
The DNA here is from genome assembly GCA_948472305.1 of Vicia faba. Taxonomy (NCBI): domain Eukaryota; kingdom Viridiplantae; phylum Streptophyta; class Magnoliopsida; order Fabales; family Fabaceae; genus Vicia; species Vicia faba. The sequence continues at coordinate 1,619,453,107 of OX451736.1, forward strand.
TATTGTACTGACACGGTTAAGTGTTTTAGCTTAGAACCAGGCACTCTGATGCTGTGATCGGTGGATCTGGAACTGACTGTTTAACGCTGGTTCGCGAAATGTCGCGGAAGCAAGAGTCGCCACCGTCTTTTATTTTCTCCAAATGGAAAGGACAAAAGCACAGAAAAATTCCTTAAAGAGATTGCTCTCGGTTCGGGAGGTAGGTTATAGAAAGGGAAGGTGTTAGCACCCTTTCTATCCATGGTTATCCATGGGCTCTTAGATACTTGCTCATTGTGTTTTCAAAAATGGTTTGTTTGCTTTTCAACTGTGGGTTTTAAAAAGTTTCTTTGAAAATTCCAGTTCGACTCTTGTATCGGTCCTCAAGAGTGTTTGAAAAATTGCTTTCGAAAGCTTTTTGAAAAGGTGTCGGTGTGAAAAGTATTTTTGATTTGTTTTTGAAATTAGAGCAAGTATCTAGAGTTGTCTACCTACCCTAAGGAATTCGTCTGTGTAGATGTCCTTTACAGTAATGCCATCCCACCATTGAGAGGTAGGTAGCACCACTATTGGAGTTGTTCGGGTCAATTCGAGGTTCGGGACATGGTGATCACCAGAGCAATGGGAAGACACTTTAGAAGATACCCTCATGCCAGGTTCCCGGATCATGAGGACTTACTAAGACGTCCTCTACTCGACGATCACCTTTCGAGGCAAGGCAACAATGAGGCGTACCCTAGGGGTGGTGTGTGCGATTCGTGTGTCGTTTTCATTTGCATTTATCTTGTCATGTTATTGGTGTTCTACGCTTGTTTTTATGTTAACATTCATTCTTGCATGCCTTGATTTAACAGTTAAAAATATTGCGAGAAAGTAAAAATTCTAAGCTATTACAAAAGGCGCGGGTCCACATCGCCAAAATTAAACCAGGACCCGATTTGAAAGAAAAATAAAGAAAGTAAAAGAAAATAAAGAATTAAAAGTGCGAAAGATTAATTACATGGCCTTGGGAGAGATACATAAATATTTAAACGAAATAAAATAAATATGCGAATAAGAATTAAAACGAGGGCGTTGGACCCTTTTTGCAGAATTAAAATTACATGGAATTAATTAAAAAAATAAAAGGAGATGTTTTTGGTATTTTATGATTTTTTAGGATTTAAATGAAAAAGAATTAATTGAAACTAAATGCTAACCCTAATTCTATTTGTTTTTTAATTTATTAAGAAAAGAAGATTAAAACCTAATATTAACCCTAATTAATTTACATGCAAATTTAATTATAAAAATAAATATCTAATGTTTAATTATTATGGAATAAAAAAAAATAAAAAAAGATAAAAATTAATTAAACCCTAATTCTATGTTTTTTTAGATTTTTATTAAAAGAGTTAAAATTAAACCTAATTTAACTAATTAATTTATGAACTTATTTACAAAATATTAACTAATTAAATATATTTAATTTTTGGTCTTTTCTGATTTTTATGGTATTTTGTGATTTTATGAAAATATAATTAAATTAACAGAATTAATTAAAAATAATAATTGAAAGTAAAAAAATAAAGAAGAAATAAAGAATAATAAAAGAGTTTGCAAACCTGGGGGTTCAGACCCCAAATAGGAGGTTTTCTCTTAGTAAATCTGGCCCATTTACCTTGGCCCTTTTGACTTTTTCCAGGCAGCGTGCTGGCGTGTTGACTAGGACCTACCATGTTCCTTGGATCTTGGCCTTTGATTGAGTTCCCTTGGACGCGTGGACACTTGATTATGAAGGCGTATGGTGATCTTCAAGGCTTGAACTGCATATGAACATGAGTTGAAAAATAATATTGAAAGGGTGAAGACCTGGGGCTCGAACCCAGGTCATGTACTTTACCAACAACTATGCTTGCCAACCGTGCCAGTTTGCTTATCTGTAAGTAATATGACAAACAAATATAATAAAATAAATATGCGTTAGTGTTTCGTTTTCCGCGCGAAATTTAAACCGGCCAACCATCTAATGCCACGATATCATCTTCTTCTTCATTCCTGAAACACAAAAACATAGGCCACGGTTTTCTGAGCGTTCTCTTAGGCCATCTATGGAAAAATAGCGAATAGCTCTAGGACGCTCATAAATTGGGCGCGACACATGGATTCTTTTCGTCCAGACACGCTCGTTTTAATGGTCAAGGTCCCAAGTCTCAATTTTTTCTTGGATGGAAAGCCCCAAATTGTAATTCCTGCAACCCTAAAAAATGAACATGGTATCTTTGCATACAGCGCATAATAATCCAATCAAAGCATATGGTTAGCTTGCAAACACTTCACTGATCATGAATATATAAACAAAATGCCATGAATGTGCATAGAATGTAAAACACGATTATGAGAAAAAGTGAAAAAAAACTGAACTTCTGTATACCGTTTCAAGGCGTTAGGATTGATGTTTTTGATTGGAATCGTTTCTTGACAACCCTGGCAAGCTAATGGAACAAGTTTGGAGGCTTGAATTGACCTGCAAGTGTATTTTCAGTTATGGAGTTTTTTGACAAATTTCAAGTTTTGCTTTCCAGATTTTTGAGCAGCTGCCTGGTCTTTTGAATTAGGGTTGTGTTCTATGTATAAGTAAGAGTGAATTAGGTCAAGAATTCTGATCAAAATCCATGCATTGATGGTTTATGGGATTTGATTTTCTTCAAGATCTTTTTCAATCTTTTTCCATGCTATTTGATACCAAATCATGCCAAAACTTTCCCTAATTGATCATGCACGAATTTGAGTGTCCAATGAGAATAATTTCTGCACAAAAAGATTTTATTTCATTAGTTTTGTATTTTTCATGCATTTTATTTAATTAAATGAATTATAAATGATAAAAAATCCAAATAAATAAATAAAAATGGAGAAAAACTTCCCTTTGGGCCTAATGGTCGTGTGCATGCTTGGGACAATGAATTGTGGAAGGAAAATGGGCCCATTAGCAATTTTAGGTCATTTGAATCAATGTTGACTTTTCAAAATATCCAAACATTTCCCAACTTCCACAAGGCATAACTTGCTCAATTTTTAAGCTTTTCTCATGGTCTTGGACATTTTGGAAAGGTCTTTGAGTCCTCTAACCAATGCCTTTGGTCCCATGTCATTTTGATTTAACAATCTCAAGTTATGGGCTTTGACGTAAAGTCCCTTTTTGTTGACTTTTGAAAATGACCTATAATGTTGAAATTGATAACTTTTTGTGAGAGCATTTCTTGGATTTGAAGTATGAAGATGAGTTGTAGGAAATGTCTTTATCTTCAAAATGAGCTTTGGATGGAATTTTTCTGATAATCCATGTGAAAGTTATGCCCTGGTCAATTTACAGTTGACTTTTTCAATTGTCCAAATAAGGAAACTTTTGCATCTTGATGATTTTTGAGCCAAGCTTTGAGAATCATGATCAATCATTGATCAAATGATGTTTGTGGCTTCAAAATGATATGTTGACCAAAAATTTGAACTTTTGACTGTCAAATGACCATTTTGCCCATACAGTTGACTGTAGTGCAATTAGGGTTTTGACTGTGCAATTTTGTGCTGAAAGCCTTGAAACTTGGTATGAGGATGCTTGACCATATTTGTAGGCATATGAGACTTGATTGGACCCTTGGAAACTTCATTTTCTTGATCAGAACCAAAACCCTAATCTTGACTGTTTAGGAGACCCTTGACTGTGCAACCCTTGGGGAGATTTTGAAGCTTGACTTGGCAAATCTTTGAAGAATATGGGAGGGCAAATTTTGGGGTACAACAGTTGCCCCTGTTCAATCTTCTTAGACCTGAGGATGCAGATTGGCTGACGTGCCTTTTGTAATCCGAGGGTAGAAGGTGATTGAACACTAGAGTGCCCATAAATTTGCGCTCACATAGTAGCAATGCGATGATGGGAATGGGCTTATAGATGCCATTTGGAGATGGATGGATAGGATGATGGGCTTATAGATGCCATCTGGATGTTGATTGCATAAGAGATTCCTTAGCGAGAACCTGCATACCTGCAAAAGAAAAAATGAGTACCTGACATGTTGCAGGAGCTGGTTTTCAGATGCTTGATTATAGATGTGTCCTGACTGGTTACAGGAGCTGGATCTGGAGCTTCAAACGGTGATGAATGAACCAGGGATGGTTACTACCTCAGCATGAACGGTGAGAGAACCTTGGGTGACTTTAACTTCAACAACGCTCGTTGAGAAAATCTTGGTGGGAATTACCATATTCGCAGTATCGGGAAGAGAACCAATAGGCAATTATAATCTCAAAAGCGGACGTTTGAGAAGAACCTGGAATGGAATTATCATCTCACGCACCGTCGGGGAGAGAACCATAGGAAATTATAATCTCAAAAGCGGACGTCTGAGAAAAACCTGGAATGGAATTATCATCTCACGCACCGTCGGGGAGAGACCCATAGGAAATTATAATCTCAAAAGCGGACGTTTGAGAAAAACCTGGGATGGCATTATCATCTCACACACCGTCGGGGAGAGAACCATAGGAAATTATAATCTCAAAAGCGGACGTCTGAGAAAAACCTGGGCTGGAATTATCACCTCACGCACCGTCGGGGAGGGAACCATAGGAAATTATAATCTCAAAAGCGGACGTGTGAGAAAAACCTGGGCTGGAATTATCACCTCACGCACCGTTGGGGAGGGAACCATAGGAAATTATAATCTCAAAAGCGGACGTTTGAGAAAAACCTGGGCTGGAATTATCACCTCACGCACCGTCGGGGAGGGAACCATAGGAAATTATAATCTCAAAAGCGGACGTTTGAGAAAAACCTGGGCTGGAATTATCACCTCACGCACCGTCGGGGAGGGAACCATAGGAAATTATAATCTCAAAAGCGGACGTTTGAGAAAAACCTGATAACTTCTACTGAGTCTTCATCAGAAAAATCTGTTGGGAGTCGATTTAGCTGGACTAGAGAAGGCCTTGGACTGGATAAGAAATCTTTGGAGTCGATTAACTGAACCGGTCTAGGTCTTGAAATATGATTGAGAATTTAACTGAATTTTCCTGAAAGGTAAAGGTCAGTCATGTGCAATGCATGATATGGATCAAGCAATGATGTTCTCAACATAAATGAGATTTGTATGATATGATGCGTCTATGCATGCTATAATGATGTATGTGATGTTTTATGAATGTGTTTTTTTGTCTTAGGAAAATAAATCCTTGACGGGTGCCGGGAAGTCACTCCTGGGCTGATGTTGGAGAATAAGCTTTTACTTCCGCTGGGGATGATAACTGCAAGAATACCGGTAGGAGAAGATAACTCCGTTGGGGAATAAACTTGGCAAATGGAAGATTCTGCGGGGAGAAAAATACTCTAGCGACCATGCTGGGGAGCGATACTCTGTGGGGAGAGAGATACTTTGTTGAATTGTTGATAATAATTTGCTGGGGATATCCTTGTTGTATTGGAAGTGCTGATAGACTTCGCTGGGGATAAGAAAGAACTATATTGACGACGACCTTTCCGTGGCTTTTGGCTGAGGATAACCCAGTTATATCCTGTTAAGGAAATAACTCTTTAAATAAAGCCGGACGACGCGTTCGTGTTCTGCGAGGGATAAGCTTCCAGAATCTACTGGGGGTAAGCTTACTGCTTGGGGAGATGAATCCCAACTTTCCTGGGGAAATAGATTGGACTCTCTTGGGGAAGTTTTGATATGCTGGGGAAGTGATTCCTTTTAATGTTGATATGCCGCCGGGGAACAATCTTTAGACCAAGACTGCTGGGGATGCTTGTTTAAGAATATCCGTATACTGTGCTGGGGAAAGTTGAGATCTGCGGGAGGATACCCAATTTCCTTAAGGTTTGATAACTCTGCTTGGAGAAGAATGCACTGACTTGCTGACTTACTCTATGGGGAATTAAGATGTACTGGTCATGTTCTTTAGCTGAACCTACCTTGGTACCTTGGAGGACAGAGCAATTAGATTGCTTAGACAACTCCTTATTGCCCCTGTTTCTGAGGTGAAGGCACCTGCGGGGTACTGATAGTTGTTGATGGACGAACCTTCTTTTGGCAGGCAAGTGATAAGATGACAGGACATAGTCGTATGCTTTGATCCCTAACTTTTGCCTGGACCGCCCTTTCGGGTTTTCAGTCCACCGGGATACCCATTTTTGCCCAAGCCTCCCTTTCAGGTTTTCGACTTGCCGGGTGTACAGATTTTTTTCATTTCATCCCTTCATTTTTCCCGAACCCTTTTGGTTCGTCGGGAAGCCCTTATTTTTGCCTAGGTGCGTCAACCTAGCGGGTCTTTGATTATGCGTAGTATTTTTTGACTATGTCCGCGCTCTCAGAATGTAGGGAGTTGCCCCTGTTAGAAGTGTTTTGCCATGCCACCAGAAGATGTTTGATCAGGCAAGATTCGTCGCTGAAATGCCCCAAGTGACTCAGGCGGAGATTTGCCCCAGGCTTTTTGGCCTTTGAGAGATTCTCCGAATCTTGATTGGATTGCCCCAGATAATAGACCATGATCATATCATGCCCCTTTGATTATAAGTGCTTCTGTTCATTAGGCATTCGTCGTGCGAATTTCTATGCTGTTCAAATAAAAAGTCATATGCAAACAAAGTTATGTTAAAAATGCAAAGCTCATGTCTGTCTTGAAGATTTTAAAAATGCATTCTTTTTCATAAAACAAGTGAATGTTTGTAAAACGTGATGTCAACTCCTTCTTTATAGTAAGCCTTAAGGAGTCAGGATACCTTTCGTCACAGTATGCTTTCGAACTAAACCATGCTTCAGCTAGGACTTTTAAGGGTTATAACGTGGCTTGGTTCACGGTTTAAGAAACAAAGGATAAAGGCTCAAATTATTTGTACCCACCCGCTCTTCGTGATGTTCTCCAAACCTAAACTCAGTTGACCGTGCGTTAGACCTTGTTTGAGTCTTTGCTTTGATATACTTGTGACGGTTCGGACTTTGACAGTTTACTTTAAATAGGCAGTCATTTCCTCTTTTTTTGTTGAGGGTTTGTAAGACCTCTTTCTTGTCTGATTTTTTGTTATCCCTTTCTTTTTTGCCTGAACTGTTTCCTTTTTTGGAATTACAGTCAGCGGGATGCCCCAGTTTTGTAAGTCTCTTTCATGGGTTTTGACTTAATGGGTTTTTTTTTATTTTGAAAGATAATGACTGCCTTTCTTTATTGATCATTCGGAACCATCACTGTTTTTTGCTTTGTAAGGACCTCTTTGGTGCCATTCGTTATGCACTTGGATCAACTGAGAGACTACCCTGCCCCAGGTTATGATTAAGGGTTTTAAATTTCGAAAAGAAAAACTCCTAGGGATTATCATCCTTATAACTCCAGTGTTTAGGGATTGAAACAATGCCTGTACCTCATCAGCGGGGTCTGTTCAAAAGCATACTGTAAAGGTTACGGTATCGTTTTCGTCATCCTCCCTCAAGAGGCTTAGAATTATTATTTAAGAGTTTGATCATCAAAAAAAATATGAGAATAATTTGCGTATAGTGAATACGAATATATTGCTTCAAAACAGACATATGCGATGCATTAATGAAATAACAATGTTTAGCAATGAGTAAATGTTTGAACAAAAGAAAATTGCAACTTGAACATTCGAATGAAAAAAAATTCTTCTCATCTCAGGGCTTGTTACTTCAAATGGTGCCTCCTGTAGGGATGGTAGAAGCATTCAGCCTGGCCATCTTGGGTGAATTCCACAGCTTCTTCCTCAATCAGGTCCTGGATCTTATTATTCAAAGTCCAACAATCCTCTGTAGCATGCCCCGGGCTGTCAGAATGATAAGCGCAGCGAGCGTTGGGGTTATACCTTGAAGGTGTCCTATTGGGATTCTTAGGGGGATCCTTTAGAGTTACCAAATTCAACCTCAGCAGTTGTTGTAAGGCTTGAGGCAGCGACACGTTGAGCTTGGTGAATTGCCTTTTGGGCTTGTCTGGCTGAAGCTGGTGAGATTGATACTGAATTGGTGATACTGAAGCCCTCTGAGGAGCTTTTCCCTTGTCTGCTTGTCTCAAGGGTGGTTGAATGATGCCTGGCTCTTCAACCCTAGATGTTTGCCCCAGCTGGTTACCCCGAAGCAGTTGGTTGACGAGGACCCTGAGCTCGTCTTGTTTTTGAGCTAAACTTTGAATGGCAGTCGCCTGCTCCAGCATCTGGACTTTCAACGCATCCACTTCAGCTTGCCAATGTTTCATTCGTTCATCCTCAGCACTGTTCCTGACAAAGGTCTCCATGAGAAGTGTCCTTAGCTCCTCCTGCCCCTTGGATAGATTCAGGAGGATTTCCCCGAACCGAGTATCTTGAGCAAGAAGGTCCTGGTTATCTTGTTGGGAAGCCATTGCTAAAATAAACAGCGCAGATGGGTAAGTGACCTGCAACAAGGGTACCTGTTATGCAATGCATGCAATGTTTTCAAGGATCTCGCGGGGTAAACAAGAAAATTCGTTAGCATTTGGATCCGGTAGCTTGATTGAAGGAACTGCATATTGTGGAGAGTCCTTCGTCAAGGGTCAAAGGCTCACCATATCGAGTGGGTCATAGCCCCTGACAACCTTGGCTAGAGGAAAATAAATCCTCTTTGCCCCTTGCTGGGATAGTTGATTCACCATGACCTGCATCACAAGCCCTTGAGATCCTTGAAATGGATTAGTCCTTATGTAGGATGTATGCAATGGTATGATGTTATGCTATGCATGGGGTAATGTGAGTAACCCTGTTATGAGTCCCAATTAAGGACTGCAAACCAAAACCTGCAAGAAACTTAGTAAACCCTGTTATGAGTCCCAATTAAGGACTAAAACAAACCCTGCAAGAAACTCGGTAAACCTTGTTATGAGTCCTAGTTAAGGACTAAAACAAAAACCTGCAAGAAACTTAGTAAGCCTTGTTATGAGTCCTAGTTAAGGACTAAAACAAAAACCTGCAAGAAACTTGTGTTAGATAACAAGCATGCAAATAGTCAAGTACGAAGGCACACAAGTCACACAAGAGAAGCCCTTAGAGTTTAGGCCAGCATGGGGTCTGGGTATTACCCTCTTGAAGTTGGTGGGCTCAAACCTGTCCTATCAAAGTAACTGGGTTCTAAGGGTCCCAATATCACGGGATTGCTTTCATTGTTCATCGTTTCGATTTAGCCACTGAACTGGCGACCGAAATATTCCAGGAAAGCAACCCTCAATTGAGTGTAGTATCGAGTATCAACCAACCTCGGACTGCACCAAAGTCAGTTATCTCACTACCCTAAAGAGGCCAAGATAGTTCAATTAAGGTTCCTAAGGTCTGTTGATGCTTCACGACACCACGCGGATGCCCCGTACTCTCCTTGACTGAACTCAAGGGTTACCGGTACACACCAAAGTGCCACATCAATGTAGCAGACTGTTTCAACCATGTCGGTATACCCCGCACAGTTCCCTCACAGCCTTGTTGCTACTTTCTAAGAAGGTATCCCCCAGATCCGGGTTAGGATCTATAGAACTCCCAAGACAGTCCCACAATTTAAAGCATACAAGGAAAACAATTGAAAACACAGTTATGAACTAGCCCTAAGGTACACCTCACTTTAAGTTTGTTCCCCAGCAGAGTCGCCAGTTCTGTGATCGGTGGATCTGGAACTGACTGTTTAATGCTGGTTCGCGAAATGTCGCGGAAGCAAGAGTCGCCACCGTCTTTTATTTTCTCCAAATGGAAAGGACAAAAGCACAGAAAAATTCCTTAAAGAGATTGCTCTCGGTTCGGGAGGTAGGTTATAGAAAGGGAAGGTGTTAGCACCCTTTCTATCCATGGTTATCCATGGGCTCTTAGATACTTGCTCATTGTGTTTTCAAAAATGGTTTGTTTGCTTTTCAACTGTGGGTTTTAAAAAGTTTCTTTGAAAATTCCAGTTCGACTCTTGTATCGGTCCTCAAGAGTGTTTGAAAAATTGCTTTCGAAAGCTTTTTGAAAAGGTGTCGGTGTGAAAAGTATTTTTGATTTGTTTTTGAAATTAGAGCAAGTATCTAGAGTTGTCTACCTACCCTAAGGAATTCGTCTGTGTAGATGTCCTTTACAGTAATGCCATCCCACCATTGAGAGGTAGGTAGCACCACTATTGGAGTTGTTCGGGTCAATTCGAGGTTCGGGACATGGTGATCACCAGAGCAATGGGAAGACACCTTAGAAGCTACCCTCATGCCAGGTTCCCGGATCATGAGGACTTACTAAGACGTCCTCTACTCGACGATCACCTTTCGAGGCAAGGCAACAATGAGGCGTACCCTAGGGGTGGTGTGTGCGATTCGTGTGTCGTTTTCATTTGCATTTATCTTGTCATGTTATTGGTGTTCTACGCTTGTTTTTATGTTAACATTCATTCTTGCATGCCTTGATTTAACAGTTAAAAATATTGCGAGAAAGTAAAAATTCTAAGCTATTACAAAAGGCGCGGGTCCATATCGCCAAAATTAAACCAGGACCCGATTTGACAGAAAAATAAAGAAAGTAAAAGAAAATAAAGAATTAAAAGTGCGAAAGATTAATTACATGGCCTTGGGAGAGATACATAAATATTTAAACGAAATAAAATAAATATGCGAATAAGAATTAAAACGAGGGCGTTGGACCCTTTTTGCAGAATTAAAATTACATGGAATTAATTAAAAAAAGAAAAGGAGATGTTTTTGGTATTTTATGATTTTTTAGGATTTAAATGAAAAAGAATTAATTGAAACTAAATGCTAACCCTAATTCTATTTGTTTTTTAATTTATTAAGAAAAAAAGATTAAAACCTAATATTAACCCTAATTAATTTACATGCAAATTTAATTATAAAAATAAATATCTAATGTTTAATTATTATGGAATAAAAAAAATAAAAAAAGATAAAAATTAATTAAACCCTAATTCTATGTTTTTTTAGATTTTTATTAAAAGAGTTAAAATTAAACCTAATTTAACTAATTAATTTATGAACTTATTTACAAAATATTAACTAATTAAATATATTTAATTTTTGGTCTTTTCTGATTTTTATGGTATTTTGTGATTTTATGAAAATATAATTAAATTAACAGAATTAATTAAAAATAATAATTGAAAGTAAAAAAATAAAGAAGAAATAAAGAATAATAAAAGAGTTTGCAAACCTGGGGGTTCAGACCCCAAATAGGAGGTTTTCTCTTAGTAAATCTGGCCCATTTACCTTGGCCCTTTTGACTTTTTCCAGGCAGCGTGCTGGCGTGTTGACTAGGACCTACCATGTTCCTTGGATCTTGGCCTTTGATTGAGTTCCCTTGGACGCGTGGACACTTGATTATGAAGGCGTATGGTGATCTTCAAGGCTTGAACTGCATATGAACATGAGTTGAAAAATAATATTGAAAGGGTGAAGACCTGGGGCTCGAACCCAGGTCATGTACTTTACCAACAACTATGCTTGCCAACCGTGCCAGTTTGCTTATCTGTAAGTAATATGACAAACAAATATAATAAAATAAATATGCGTTAGTGTTTCGTTTTCCGCGCGAAATTTAAACCGGCCAACCATCTAATGCCACGATATCATCTTCTTCTTCATTCCTGAAACACAAAAACATAGGCCACGGTTTTCTGAGCGTTCTCTTAGGCCATCTATGGAAAAATAGCGAATAGCTCTAGGACGCTCATAAATTGGGCGCGACACATGGATTCTTTTCGTCCAGACACGCTCGTTTTAATGGTCAAGGTCCCAAGTCTCAATTTTTTCTTGGATGGAAAGCCCCAAATTGTAATTCCTGCAACCCTAAAAAATGAACATGGTATCTTTGCATACAGCGCATAATAATCCAATCAAAGCATATGGTTAGCTTGCAAACACTTCACTGATCATGAATATATAAACAAAATGCCATGAATGTGCATAGAATGTAAAACACGATTATGAGAAAAAGTGAAAAAAAACTGGACTTCTGTATACCGTTTCAAGGCGTTAGGATTGATGTTTTTGATTGGAATCGTTTCTTGACAACCCTGGAAAGCTAATGGAACAAGTTTGGAGGCTTGAATTGACCTGCAAGTGTATTTTTAGTTATGGAGTTTTTTGACAAATTTCAAGTTTTGCTTTCCAGATTTTTGAGCAGCTGCCTGGTCTTTTGAATTAGGGTTGTGTTCTATGTATAAGTAAGAGTGAATTAGGTCAAGAATTCTGATCAAAATCCATGCATTGATGGTTTATGGGATTTGATTTTCTTCAAGATCTTTTTCAATCTTTTTCCATGCTATTTGATACCAAATCATGCCAAAACTTTCCCTAATTGATCATGCACGAATTTGAGTGTCCAATGAGAATAATTTCTGCACAAAAAGATTTTATTTCATTAGTTTTGTATTTTTCATGCATTTTATTTAATTAAATGAATTATAAATGATAAAAAATCCAAATAAATAAATAAAAATGGAGAAAAACTTCCCTTTGGGCCTAATGGTCGTGTGCATGCTTGGGACAATGAATTGTGGAAGGAAAATGGGCCCATTAGCAATTTTAGGTCATTTGAATCAATGTTGACTTTTCAAAATATCCAAACATTTCCCAACTTCCACAAGGCATAACTTGCTCAATTTTTAAGCTTTTCTCATGTTCTTGGACATTTTGGAAAGGTCTTTGAGTCCTCTAACCAATGCCTTTGGTCCCATGTCATTTTGATTTACCAATCGCAAGTTATGGCCTTTGACTTAAAGTCCCTTTTTGTTGACTTTTGAAAATGACCTATAATGTTGAAATTGATAACTTTTTGTGAGAGAATTTCTTGGATTTGAAGTATGAAGATGAGTTGTAGGAAATGTCTTTCTCTTCAAAATGAGCTTTGGATGGAATTTTTCTGATAATCCATGTGAAAGTTATGCCCTGGTCAATTTACAGTTGACTTTTTCAACTGTCCAAATAAGGAAACTTTTGCATCTTGATGATTTTTGAGCCAAGCTTTGAGAATCATGATCAATCATTGATCAAATGATGTTTGTGGCTTCAAAATGATATGTTGACCAAAAATTTGAACTTTTGACTGTCAAATGACCATTTTGCCCCTATAGTTGACTGTAGTGCAATTAGGGTTTTGACTGTGCAATTTTGTGCTGAAAGCCTTGAAACTTGGTATGAGGATGATTGACCATATTTGTAGGCATATGAGACTTGATTGGACCCTTGGAAACTTCATTTTCTTGATCAGAACCAAAACCCTAATCTTGACTGTTTAGGAGACCCTTGACTGTGCAACCCTTGGGGAGATTTTGAAGCTTGACTTGGCAAATCTTTGAAGAATATGGGAGGGCAAATTTTGGGGTACAACAGATGCCAATTGAAGAAGTGAAAAACACAAGAAGGGAGGTTGAATTGTAAAACTTGAAATCAAATGCAGACAACACGATATTTTTATCCTGGTTCGTTTGATCTCAAACTACTCCAGTCCACCCGTCAAGGTGATTTCACCTCTCTCCAACGAGGTCTTAATCCACTATATTCAACTGAATATTACAACTGCTTCAACAATTGTAATTGCAAGCTTCTCAAGTCATGTTTAAAGCATTGGTTTTGATGAAGACAACATGGATATCAACATTCAAAGGATGTGCAAAAAGTTTATCAATATCATATAAAACCTTGTTACAAGTCTTGAAGATTAGAAGAAGAATTTTTAAAGAAACAACAAATGTCAAAAGGTATAAATAATTCTTAAACTTGAATATAGATGTTCACAAATATGCATTCATAATCATATACATATCCCACATATTTAACAATAAGAAAAACTATGTTTGAAATCTTTTTCAAAAGGATTTTTTGAAAATAAACTTTCAGGAACTGGTTCCTACCTAACAGGGAACCGGGTTCCAAACTTGTTCAAAAAACACTTCCCTGGAATTTGTACCAGGAACCGGGTTGTACCTATAGGGGAACCGGTTCCTGCGTGTTATTTTTTGAATTCTGGGTTATAACGTTCACTAGGAACCGAGTTCTGCTTGGGTCGGAACCGGTTCCCAGCGAACCAGTACAGATTTTCTTTTGTTTTTTGAACATAATTCAAATGGTATTATTTCATGATTGCATTGCATCTTTTCATATCAAATGGCATGAATGAAGAGGTATTTGTGACATTATAAATTGTGCAGATTTTCAAATTCAAATAACTTTCTTCAATTAACAATTTTCATCATTCAAATTTGCATATTCTTACAAACTTTCAAGTGTTCTTACAAATCATAAATTTTGTGAAACTTGCCATATACATTTTCATTAAGAAATCATTACAAGTTTCATACATTCATTGTGAACATTTATAACCATTGCTTGAGAATTGTTTCTTTCTTGAAGAAGAAGATCAATCAAAGATTGATAGTGCTCTCCATCTCTTTCAAATAAATCATTGTATTACAAAAAGAAAGTATTCCCTTACTATCCAGGATTGTTGGAAGTAAGTGTTGTGATTTGAAGAGGATTGTTCTTCATTCACATTAGTGTTTGTTTGACCTTAAAGGTGTTAAGAACCTTTGGTCATCCTATAGGTTAGATAGTAATCATAGGCTGTACAATCATTCTAAACTATAGTGAAATCTCTTTCGTGTTGGAAAGGGGACTGGAGTACTCTCGGATTGTGAGGGGAACCAGGATATATCACCGTGTTCTTTACTTTTCTGCTTTTATCGTTTTCATCACCATAATCAAGAAAAGATAAGATATAGTCAAAAACCTTCAAACACTTAACCACAAATTTCTACAAGTATTCTCATAAAACCGAATAAATTTTTATATACCTAATTCACCCCCCTCTTAGGCACTCTTAGACTTACAATTGGTATCAGAGAAAGTTATAGGTAACTTGTTCCTAAAGATCCAGAATGGCTTCCGCAAATCAAAATCCGGTTTTCAAAGATGGTGGTAGTAACAACAAGCCTCCATTGTTTTGTGGTGAATACTTTGAATTTTGGAAAATTCGCATGAAGGCTCATCTTGAAGCGCAAGGAGAAGAAATATGGAATGCTGTTGAGAATGGTCTATTTACTCCGGTGTGTGTTGTCAATGGTGTTGGGTCATCAAAGCCTAAAGCATCATGGGATGACGATGACAAGAAAAAAGTTCTCTTTGACAAAAAGGCAATCAATATTCTCCAAAGTGATCTTAGTATGGATGAATTTTTCCGAGTATCGGCATGTACAACGACAAAGGAAATTTGGGATACTCTTGTAGAAACTCATGAAGGAACCGCCAAAGTCAAAAGGTCTAGATTGAACACTTTGAGTTAAGAATATGAATTATTCAGAATGCTGCCCGGAGAATCCATCCTTGACTTGCAAAAGAGATTCGTTCACTTGACAAACCATTTGAAGGCACTCGGTAAGACTTTAACTAACGATGAATTAAATCTTAAAGTGCTTAGGTCTTTAACTAGGGAATGACAACCAAAAGTGACGACAATATCCGAAAAGAAAAGCCTTGCAACTATGACTTCCGCAACACTTTTCGGAAAGCTTCAAGAATATGAGACGGAACTTGGAAGGCTTGAAAAACACGAGAATCATGAGAAGAAATCCAAAGGCATTGCTTTGAAAGTTGATTCAAAAGAAAGTCAAGATAAAGATGCATCGGAGGAAGATGAAAACTTCTTGCTTCTTGTAAAAAGGTTAGGAAAATATTTTGGTCATAAAAATAATCTTCATAATGCTAACTTTGTCAAAAGAAAGAAATTTTATAAGCATAAAGATAAAGAAGCCTCCACATCAACACAAGATGTCACATGCTATGAATGTGGAAAGCAAGTTCACATAAAGCCGGATTGTCCAAAACTCTCCAAGAAAAATGGATTCAAAGGAAAAAAAGAGTTCAAGAAAAAAAGGGCTTATGTTGCATGGGAAGATAATGAGATAAGTTCTTCATCCGATTCGGATAGTGACGAAAGTGCAAATCTAGCATTGATGGCTTCACATCACTCCGACGATGAAGAAGAGGTTAGTAATAAATTTAATCTTTTTGATGATGATGTTCAAGGTGCAATTGATGAACTCTTGAAAGAATGCAAAAGTTTATACAAAAAGGTGTCAAAACAAGAAAAAGAACTTATAATTTGTCTAGAAAAAATTGACACCATGACTAAAGATTTTGATCTTCAAAAACAAAATTTTATTAAAGAAAAGGAAAACTTTGCATGCTCCAAGTGTGAATCAAATGTCTTTCAAATTGTTCAATTGAAAAGAGTCATTGAACGATATGAAAAAGGACAAATAGGATTGGAAGGATTACTTAGCCAACAACGTTATCCAAATGATAAAAGAGGTCTTGGTTATGTGAATACTAAGAAACCAAGTAACAATCCCACTGTTTTTGTAAAGGTTTCCAATCCCAAGAAAGTAGAAAAGAAGCAAGTTGTTCATAATCATCAAAAGAAAAAGGCTAATGTATCTAAAAGAAAACAAATTCCTAGATACAAGAGCAAATTTGTTCCAAACTGTTTTTACTGTGGTATTATTGGACACACACCCAATGCATGCTATATTAGAAATTTCAGTATGGCTAGTGGACATTATGCATGGGTGAAAAAGGGAACTAACTATGAAGGACCCAAGGCAACTTGGGTACCTAACAAGAAATAATTTGTTTTTGTAGGTATGCTTGAAATCCACATCAAATGTTTGGTATCTTGATAGTGGATGTTCAAAGCATATGACAGGAGATGTACACCAATTTTCATATCTAGTACATAAAGCCAAAGGGTATGTCACCTATGGAGACAACACCAAAGGAAAGATACTTGGCGTTGGAATAGTTGGCACACCTCCATCCATTCAAATTGAGGATGTTCTCTATGTTGAAGGATTAAAGCACAACCTTCTTAGCATAAGTCAACTTTGCGATAGAGGGTTCAAGATCAAAAACAACAAAGAAGAATGCCTTATTATGGATGAGGCAACCAATGAGGTAAAACTCAAAGGTAAAAGAATTAATAATATATTTATGATTTCCCTTGATGATCCATCTTTGAAGGTAAAATGTCTCATGGCAAACACTGATGATTCATGGCTTTAGCACAAAAGGATTGCTCATATTCATATGGAACTCTTGAATAAACTAATCAAGCGTGATCTTGTCATTGGTTTGCCTAAGAGAAAATTTGTCAAAGATAGACTTTGTGATGCTTGTCAAAAAGGGAAACAAACAAAATCATCTTTCAAATCTAAGAATGTGGTGTCTACTACAAGGCCACTACAATTGTTACACATGGATCTCTTTGGTCTATCAAGAACAAAAAGCTTCGGAGGTAATGTATTCACTTTGGTTATTGTTGATGATTTTTCTAGATATTCTTGGACTTTGTTTCTTGTGCAGAAAAGTGATGCCTTTAAAGCTTTTAAGAAGTATGCTAAGCAAATCCAAAATTAAAAATCACTAAAGATTGTATCCATAAGAAGTGATCATGGTGGAGAATTCCAAAATGCACAATTTGAAGAATTTTGTGAAGAACATGGTATCTCTCATAATTTTTTAGCACCTAGAACTCCACAACAAAATGGAGTAGTTGAAAGAAAGAATAGGTTTCTAGTGGAACTTGCAAGAACAATGCTTAGTGATGCAAATCTTCCTAAATATTTTTGGGCGGATGCGGTTAGTACGGCATGTTATGTTGGAAATCGAGTTATCATTAGACCTATAATAAAGAAGACTTCATATGAACTCTTCAAAGGAAGAAAGCCAAATATTGCTCACTTCCACATTTTTGGATGCAAGTGTTTTGTTCTTAACAATGACAAAGACAATCTCGGTAAGTTTGACGAGAAATCCGACGAAGGTATATTTCTTGGTTATTCTCTTTCTAGTAAAGCATATAGAATTTATAATAAAAGAACTTTAACTATTGAAGAATCTATGCATGTATCTTTTGATGAAACTAACACCTCTAAAGAGGAAGTAGTTGTGTGTGATGATGATGATCCTATAGATTTACCCCCGGAAGAACTTTCAAATGATCAAGTTGTGAAATCACCGGAAAATCAAGAAGACATTGTACAACAAGATTCAAACATCAATGATTTACCAAAAGAATGGAGAACTCATAGAGACCATCCTATTGACAAAATTATTGGTGACATTAGCCAGGGAGTATCAACAAGATTAAATCTAAAAGATGCTTGCTTAAACATGGCGTTTGTTTCTCAAATTTAACCTACCAAAGTTGATGAAGCCTTAGGAGATGATCAATGGATTATTGCTATGCAAGAAGAATTAAATCAATTCGAGAGAAATCAAGTTTGGGAACTTGTTCCTAGACCAAGTGGTAAACACATCATAGGTACCCGATGGGTGTTTAAGAACAAACTTGATGAGAATGGTCTAATTGTTCGAAACAAAGCAAGGTTGGTTGCCCAAGGCTACAATCAAGAGGAAGGAATCGACTTTGAAGAAACATTTGCTCCGGTTGCAAGGTTAGAAGCTATACGTCTTTTACTTGCTTATGCTTGTTCATTAAATTTTCAGCTTTTTCAAATGGACGTCAAAAGCGCATTCTTGAATGGATACATCAATGAAGAAGTCTATGTCAAACAACCTCCGGGATTTGAAGACTTCAAACATCCTACACATGTCTTTAAGTTGAGAAAGGCTCTTTATGGCTTAAAGCAAGCACCAAGAGCATGGTATGATAGACTTAGAAATTTTTTGTGTGAAAAAGGTTTCGAAAAGGGTAAGGTTGATAAAACTTTGTTCATTAAGAAAATAAAAAGTAACACTTTATTGGTTCAAGTCTATGTTGATGATATCATTTTTGGATCGACTAACAAAGAAATGTGTGAGGAATTCTCATTGATGATGCAAGGAGAATTCGAGATGTCTATGATGGGAAAGATGAACTACTTTCTTGGACTACAAATCAAGCAACTAAAAGATGGAATCTTCATCAACCAATCTAAGTATTGCAAAGAATTATTGAAAAAGTTTGATATGGACAATTGTAAAGCAATGAATACTCCAATGGGCTCCGGTACATATGTTGATCAAGATGAATCCGGTACTCCAATTGATATTACAAAATACCGAGGTATGATTGGTTCCTTATTGTATTTGACGGCAAGCCGTCCTGACATAATGTTTAGTGTTTGTCTTTGTGCTCGCTTTCAAGCAAATCCAAAGGAATCACACCTCATGGCAGTTAAAAGGATCATGAAGTATCTCAAAGGAACAACCAATGTCGGCTTATGGTATCCTAAAGGTAGTATTTGCACTTTAATTGGTTATTCTGACGCGGATTATGCAGGTTGTAAAACTGATCATAAAAGCACAAGTGGTACTTATCACATTATTGGAAATGCATTAGTATCATGGGCTTGTAAAAAGCAAGCATGTGTTGCTCTTAGCACGGCCGAAGCAGAATACATAGCAGCAGGTAGTTATTGTGCACAAATTCTTTGGCTCAAGCAACAACTCCGTGATTACGGACTTGATCTCGGATGCATTCCTCTTTGATACGACAATACAAGTGCTATCAATATTACAAAGAATTCGGTCATGCATTCAAGAACCAAACATATAGATATTCGCCATCATTTTCTCCGTGATCATGTACTTCAAGGAGATGTCGAAGTCACTTTTGTGGATACTCATAACCAACTCGCAGATATCTTCACAAAACCGCTTGCTCGAGAACCATTCTTCAAAATCCGAAGAGAACTTGGTATTTTGGATGAAGGTGATCTCTAAATGTTTCTCATAAGGTGCACGTCTTAATTTTTCTTCAAAAAATTTATGTTTCAGTACACTCTGCTTCTACACCTTCTTTTATATGTGTTTAAAATTGTTTGTGTTTTTTAAATGAATTTGTTTCACTCTTTTTCCCCATCCTTTTTGATGTTAACAAAGGGGGAGAAGAATATGCATATGTGTTGTTTTGTTTCAAAGAAATTGCAGGCCAAAATAACTATCATAAGACTCACTCCAAAATTCAAAGAATCATGAACTTAGGGGGAGCATACAATTTAGGGGGAGCATTGCATTTGCTTAACATTTTTGCTACACAAAACAACATAAACATTTCAAGAATTGTTTTCAAGACTTGGTTGTCATCATCAAAAAGGGGGAGAATGTAATTGCAAGCTTCTCAAGTCATGTTTAAAGCATTGGTTTTGATGAAGACAACATGGATATCAACATTCAAAGGATGTGCAAAAAGTTTATCAATATCATATAAAACCTTGTTACAAGTCTTGAAGATTAGAAGAAGAATTTTTAAAGAAACAACAAATGTCAAAAGGTATAAATAATTCTTAAACTTGAATATAGATGTTCACAAATATGCATTCATAATCATATACATATCCCACATTTTTAACAATAAGAAAAACTATGTTTGAAATCTTTTTCAAAAGGATTTTTTGAAAATAAACTTTCAGGAACCGGTTTCTACCTAACAGGGAACCGGGTTCCAAACTTGTTCAAAAAACACTTCCCTGGAATTTGTACCAGGAACCGAGTTGTACCTATAGGGGAACCGGTTCCTGCGTGTTATTTTTTGAATTCTGGGTTATAACGTTCACTAGGAACCGGGTTCTGCCTAGGTCGGAACCGGTTCCCAGCGAACCAGTACAAATTTTCTTTTGTTTTTTGAACATAATTCAAATGGTATTCTTTCATGATTGCATTGCATATTTTCATATCAAATGGCATGAATGAAGAGGTATTTGTGACATTATAAATTGTGCAGATTTTCAAATTCAAATAACTTTCTTCAATTAACAATTTTCATCATTCAAATTTGCATATTCTTACAAACTTTCAAGTGTTCTTACAAATCATAAATTTTGTGAAACTTTCCATATACATTTTCATTAAGAAATCATTACAAGTTTCATACATTCATTGTGAACATTTATAATCATTGCTTGAGAATTGTTTCTTTCTTGAAGAAGAAGATCAATCAAAGATTGATAGTGCTCTCCATCTCTTTCAAATAAATGATTGTATTACAAAAAGAAAGTATTCCCTTACTATCCAAGATTGTTGGAAGTAAGTGTTGTGATTTGAAGAGGATTGTTCTTCATTCACATTAGTGTTTGTTTGACCTTAAAGGTGTTAAGAACCTTTGGTCACCCTATAGGTTAGATAGTAAGCATAGGCTGTACAATCATTCTAAACTATAGTGAAATCTCTTTCATGTTGGAAAGGGGACTGGAGTACTCTCGGATTGTGAGGGGAACCAGGATATATCGCCGTGTTCTTTACTTTTCCGCTTTTATCGTTTTCATCACCATAATCAAGAAAAGATAAGATATAGTCAAAAACCTTCAAACACTTAACCACAAATTTCTACAAGTATTCTCATAAAACCGAATAAATTTTTATATACCTAATTCACCCCCCCCCCCCTCTTAGGCACTCTTAGACTTACAACAACTGCTAAAGCCTTCTTGAATCTAAACCACAGACCGGTTTCTCAAGGAAATTCTTTCTTACAGATAAATGAATACTATATGTGTTGAATGTTTTCTACAAAAACTTTATATCACAACTGTGATAATACACAATTTTAGCTTATGTGAAACTAGGATGCTATAATTATAGAGTAAGCAATTTGAGAGATATAGCAAGCTGTATGAGTGAGGATGAAGATGATTTGCTTTAGGCGTGTAAATAGTTGTAGAGCATTAGCCAATTCATTTCTCACTGACTTGTTTATATAGTTTTGGAAAAGATACATTGTAGTCAATTATTCCATTTCAATGCCCATTACGTTCTTTCCATATTGAGAAGATCTTTGTCTTGGAATAAAGCCGTTGGTAATAAAGTGTCTTGAATGCACAATACCATTGTTAATTCAGTGTGTTATTGGCTTTGGCTTATTCTGACGCTTCTAGGTGCTGATGATATTGTTTTGGTCTTGATCAGAGTTTAGAGTATGTTAGGCGCAGATCTGTACATCAAGCTTCAGCGTAAGCGCATGCTTTGATCTTCTGATGCTGGCATATGATATTTCATCTTCTGATGCTGATGTTGACATTCTTATGCTGATATCCATCAGAGTTTCTGTAAATGCACAATATAATTTTTAGGTAGCATATATGTCTCATATGAATTATACAATTTATTTAATCTTGCATTTTGTTATCATCAAAACTTTAACTTAGGGTAGTAGATTCAAACTTTGTTCTAACAGTACGGCCCTTTCATAATGTCAAATATTGTTAGGCAAGTTTATTATGTTCCTTATCCTTCATTTGTGCCACGTAAACGACGGTGTTGTGTTGTAATAAAAACAAAACCATTGGGTCATATTGAAACTGACGATCTAGTGGAAGATGTTGCTTACCAAGTTGATGAAGTTGAAGTTAATGATGTGATTCCAGATGAACACACTACAAGTTTGTCTGATAGAATGGTTGAGGGGAATCAAGTTGATGAGGATGAAGATCATGAAGATTCTGGATCCGAGGACAATATCACATCAGATGACGAGGATAATATGGATGACGAGCATGACGATTTAGAATAGTGAACCTATATTCATGAGAATTGTGTCTTGTAATTTTACTTGACGAACCGTCTATTGAATGAGTTAATGAATATGTATTCATGAGAATTGTGTCTTGTAATTTTACTTGACAAACCATCTATTGAATGAGTTAATGAATATGTATTCACGAGAAATGTGCTTTTCAAATATATTATATGTTAACTTGTATTTTCTATAAATAGGTAAAAATGCCACCCAAGGATAATAAGGGTAAAGGTCCTAGTGATAGTGGTAGGAAGCCCAGGCATCCAAGGGTAGTAGTATGCCAGTCACCTTACTCAGCCACGTGTCCTCCCCGCAGAGTCAGGTTTATCATATGTCCATGGATAGTACTATGCTATTTACGCCATTACTATCCTCTTCAGTTCCCATCTGGGAGTCCATGTTTTATTAGTCCATCTGGGGCCCACCTGGTTTACCATTCTAGCAGACACAAGTGTCATCATCCTTCCAGCACAGTTTTCCATTTCCCACACAGATGCCCTCATTCGTGCAGCAGCCTGGAGGATCCAGCATCCTACTTCCTACACAGATGCCCCCATCCGTCCAGCAGCCTGGAGGATCCACCTCTTCACGACTCACACAGACTGGTTGCACCCCACATCTCACACATGTACCTGTATCTGATGATCATGCATAGTCGGATGATGACGATCTTGGTATGGGCGATGATTAGATAGATGGGAGAGATCTTCGAGGGGATGATGATCCGAGTGAGATTCATACCATTGATGGGAGATTTTGGATTTGGCCTGAAGGGAACTCGTAAGTTTCTTATTTATTGATTTTTATTTATAAGTACACATTTCCATTTTTAATATAACTTTATATACTTAATTATGCTAATTCAATTATTGTTGTTTTAGTTTCGGGACGAGTCAGACTGCTGCTAGGGTTATAAATTATATAATTCAGCAGAATTATACAAATTTTTTGAAGAGTTTTAGAGAAGTTTTCGATAAAGAAGAATGGTTTAAGCAATTTCAGGTATAATTAATTTTTAAATTCAAAAACAAATAATCAAAATAATTAATGTAAAAAAGGAATTATAAATTAAACAAATACGGGGGGGGGGGGGGGGGGGGGGGGTATGCAGTAAACGGAATTGGGATTTATGGAGCAAAAACAAGGGTCGACCCATCACAATCCAATAACCCAAAACCAAACCCAAAGTCCATAATCCAAGTGTTATTCACAAATTAAGGAGGTAACAAGAGATTAGGGTTTTGGTCTTTTGTATTCCCTCTCACGCGGCGCTCTAACCTCTGGTTCTTATCTCTATTCATCCTTTCCACAAACTGAGTCCCTCTAAACTTCCTTACTACCCAGTTTCTGACTCACCTCGCAAACGTTCGCTTTCTACAGAAACATCCTACGCCTCTTTGTCTCACAGCCGCTAACATCTTTTGAAGCCTCTTTTGAACTCGGATTTAGATCAGAGAGACCCAAAATAGTCTTATCCTTGACCTCCCTCAACCTCTTTGTTACCGGAATATGCCTCTCTCGTCTCTCTAATCCTTCTCTAACCCTAGCAATTTTGAAACGGTATGATATTTTTTTCGTCATTTTTCTCTAGCTTACAGATTTTTTTGTTGATTTTTCTTTTATCTACTCATTAGTTCTTTATAGATGCAGGAATCATGCCATGGAAGTATGAGAACGGGGGAAGAATTCGTACCTGTTGGAGTTCTATAACTTCTCCCTCGCCTTGCTATTTTTTGTGATTTTCTGTAAACTTGGAATGGAGAGGCGAGATTGAGGATGGTGTTCAGTGGTGGCGGAGGATGAATGGGGGGAAAGAGATGATGATGGGGCGAGGCTCTTCTGGTTTGATAATGCCTTTTCTATTTTTCTTTTTGGCCTTTGGCTTTTTGGTATGTTATCTGGTTTTTTGGTTATCAAGTTTTTTGAATGATGATAATGTTGGTTCTGTTCTTGGGTGATGATTATCTGGTTCTGAGTTTGATGAACATCAGATTTGTTTTTGCTCGTTTTCGTGTTCTGTTACTGTGTTTTT
The DNA here is from genome assembly GCA_948472305.1 of Vicia faba. Taxonomy (NCBI): domain Eukaryota; kingdom Viridiplantae; phylum Streptophyta; class Magnoliopsida; order Fabales; family Fabaceae; genus Vicia; species Vicia faba. The sequence continues at coordinate 1,619,477,640 of OX451736.1, forward strand.
TTTGTGTGTGTCCTGTCTCTATGCAAATGAACCCTTTTATATTATGGGTTTTCAATATTGATTATGGCTTTGTGTTTACAACAGGTTTTGTGGTCCTGTGATTACAGTAGGTTTTCTGATTTTGTATTTACAGCAGGTTTTGTGTTTACAGCAGGTTTGGTGTTTACAACAGGTTTTGTGTTTACAGTAGGTTTTTTGGTTTTGTGATTATAGTAGATCTTCTTTTGTAGCAGAGTTTTTGCAGGATGTATTTTGGGCAATTTTGTAGCATATATAACATGCTTATGGGTTGTAGCAGTGCTTGACAATTTTGGGGTTGTTTGTGGCCTAGGTGATCTCTTTCCTCTTTTCTCTCTCAATGAAAATAGAAAATAAATTTTCTCTTTTGCTTATTTTATTAAACATTCTGAAGGGTTTGCAGCATTAGAAAATGATGATGTTCTTTGTTTTTTGAGCAAGTTGACTTGCTATTTTGTGTGGTTTAGCATTTGGCTGTTTGTTATATTTGCCATAAGGCTGCCTTGTTTTAGCTTGCCACGATGCTGCCTTGTTTTAGTTTGCCATGATGCTGCCTTGCTTTAGTTTATGATGATGCAGCCTTGTTTTAGTTTGCCATGATGCTCTGTTTGCAGCCTACTGTTAGCCACTTGTTACCTGCTGCTTTTGCTGTTGTTTATTTGGACTGTTGTAGTATTTTGTTATTGTATGCAGCCTTGGCTATCGTGTTTACGAATTTCTCTTTTTTTCCTTTTTTGTGAACCAAGAAGGGCAACCTTCTTATGATTTGCAACTGGAAGAAATGGGTTGTGATGAAATAAACAACAATCTGATTCCACGTTGCAAACCCTAATGATGAACTTATGAAATAGCTTTTGGAAAATTCCTTGTTCATGTTCATATAATTTTGTATTAATCATGCTTTCTTTCTCTTGTTTTCATGTGAGCAAAAGTGGAGATGACAAAGCAAAGAACACAAGAAATATGTGGCAAACATGAAAGTCTTGGAGAAAATCAAAGGAATTTGATATAGCTTGAATCTTCAAGCAACTTAATCATGGATTAGTTCTCTTAGGCCAAATATTCATTTGATTTTTCTTTGTAACTTAGAACAATTCTTCTTGTATTTTGATGTATTGTATCCAATAGTTGTACCAACTTATCTTTGAATAACAATAACTTGTAAAACATAAAGTATTAAAAGAATTTGAAGTTTTGTAACAACCTTAGACGGTGTGTTTGAAATTGGAGAAGAACTTGAATTGCAGCATAAAGTATTCTTGTGATGTTTTATAACTTGAAATCCTTTATAAACAACAATTTGTAATTTCTCTTCGTATCCTAATTGATTTTTTTTGAAATTCCCAATCAGAATATTTGAAATAAAATGCTCCAGTCTGGTAACTTGAATTCCAAATAATCCAAATAACTTTGTAACTGTATTTCAAACAAACATGCCCTTTGTACTCCACTTCCTAAACAAAATAAATGTTTTAGGGACATAAATCATCTGGTCAACCTGAATCCCAAAATCATGATTGTCTTAAATGACAGTCTTAATCTCCATCTCTTGTCCCAAACAAAACATACTCCAAGAACAAACATTATCCTTTCAGTAAACTGTGTTTAAGAAAAATTCAAAATCAATCAATGCCTTGCGATGATTTGATAATTTTAAAGTCTTCCAAACTCAAATTTCCTCCGATTCTTTGAAGATAAATCCGTGAGCGACATCATACGTGACCATGAACAGACATAATCGTCTCAAAGTCTTGTAACTTGAAGAAATCATAACTATAACCTTGAGGAAACATGAAGACCTATGAAGGCCAATTGGAACTTTGAAAACTCATTTTCTTTTGAGAACTGTAAAAACCCTAATTGCTGATTTACTTCCTCATAAGAGAATCTGTTTGGTCGATTTCTGAGTCAACTTGAATATCCAGAAACCCTAGGGTTGTATCTTATATGAAAAATGGGAGGGAAAATTTTGGAGTACAACAACGGGAAAAAGGTCTATGTTCCAAAGCCTGGAACTTAAAGTTGGAGGAGACGTGAAGTTTGGAGGTAATCAGAAAGGGAAGATTATTGGTTCTGGAACCATTCGAAACGGTAACCTTCCTTCTATCTCTAATGTTTTATTAGTAGAAGGATTAGCTCATAATATATTGTCCATAAGTCAATTAAGTGACAATGGTTATGACATTATCTTCAATCAAAGCTCCTGTAGAGCTGTAAGTAAAAAAGATGGATCAATCCTCTTTTCTGGAAAGAGAAATAACAACATATACAAAATTGATTTATCAGATCTTAAATCTCAGAACGTTAAATGCCTTTTGTCTGTTAGCGATAAGCAATGGGTATGGAACAGAAGATTGGGACATGTTAGTCTAAGAGAAATCTCTCAACTAAATAAATTAAATTTAGTCAGAGGACTTCCCAATCTGAAGTACAACTCAGAAGCTCTGTGCGAAGCATGACAAAAAGGAAAATTTTCAAAACCTTCCTTTAAATCCAAAAATGTTGTCTCTTCCTCTAAGCCATTAGAGTTACTTCATATTAATCTATTTGGGCCAGTTAAAACTCCATCCATCAGAGGCAAAAAGTATGGATTGATCATTGTTGATGACTTCAGCAGATGGACATGGGTAAAGTTTTTAAAACACAAGGATGAGTCACATTCTGTGTTCATTGACTTCTGTACCCAAGTGTAAAACGAAAAAGATTTTAAAATCATAAAAGTCAGAAGTGATCATGGTGGTGAATTTGAAAATCATTATTTTGAAAAATATTTTAAAGAAAATGGTATTGTTCATAATTTTTCTTGTCCTAGAACTCCCCAGCAAAATGGAGTTGTAGAAAGAAAGAATATAACTTTACAAGAAATGGCCAGAACCATGATCAATGAAACTAATATGGCTAAGCACTTTTGGGCAGAAGCAGTGAACACAGCGTGTTACATTCAAAATAGAATATCTATAAGACCTATTCTTGAAAAGACTCCCTATGAATTATGGAAAAACAGAAAGACCAATATTTCTTATTTCCATCCTTTTGGATGTACTTGTTTTATTCTGAACACTAAAGAAACTCTGAACAAGTTTGATTCTAAAGCACAAAAGTGTTTTCTGCTTGGATATTCTGAACGCTCAAAAGGGTATAGAGTATACAACACAAAACCTCTAATTGTTGAAGAATCAATCAAAGTCAGGTTTGATGATAAGCTTGGCCAGCAACAGCCAAAGCAAATTGACTTTTCTGTAGGTACAGAAGATCATCCCTTAAACTCCAAACTTCAGAAGCAAAGGAAGACTCAGAAGCAAAGGAAGACTCAGCAGATCATCCTCTTGACAATGCTCTGGACAACCTCAGAATCTTTGATCAACCCACTCAGAAAAGGTTTCCTAGAATCTCTTTAGCTTACAAAGAAGACGTAATCATTGGAAGAAAAGAAGATCCCATCAGAACAAGATTCTCTCTCAGAATCAATGAAGAATCTTTGTTTGGGTTGGTTTCTCTGATTGAGCCAACTTCCATTGATGAAGCTCTGGAAGATAATGATTGGATCTTAGCAATGCAAGAAGAACTCAATCAATTCTCCAGAAATGATGTATGGGATTTAGTTCCAAGACCCAAAGGATTCAACATTATAGGAACCAAATGGGTTTTCAGAAACAAACTGAACGAGAAAGGAGAGGTGATCAGAAACAAAGCACGACTGGTTGCACAGGGTTATAGTCAACAAGAAGGAATTGATTATAATGAAACCTTTACCCCAGTCGCCAGGATAGAGTCTATAAGATTATTAATTTATTTTGCTGTACAAAATAACATTTCATTATATAAAATGGATGTTAAAAGTGCATTTTTAATTGGCTATATTGAAGAAGAAGTTTATGTCCATCAACCTCCTGGATTTATTGATTCAAAACATCCTGAACATGTTTTTAAATTAAAAAAGTCTTTGTACGGTTTAAAACAAGCTCCCAGAGCTTGGTATGATCGTCTGAGTAATTTTCTTTTAGAAAAAGATTTTACCAGAGGGAAAGTGGACACAACTCTTTTCAGAAAGACATTTAAAAATGATATTTTAATTTGTCAAATTCATGTTGATGATATAATTTTTGGAACCTCTAATATCTCCCTTGGAAAAGAATTTGCTGAGACCATGCAAGCAAAATTTGAGACGTGGAAGTCTAATGGTCCGAAGGACATGCCATCTTCAAGAATGGCGTGATTGAAGGACAATTTAAGACGAATCAGCCAAATATAAGTCACCTCAGAGCTTCTGGCATGTACCAGGACAGGTGTTGGATGTTTAAAGAGAAGTTTTGATACTCTTAGGTTACCCTTCGATTGGTGCATACAAGCTGTATTCACCAATCGAAGATGGACTAATGTGCAGTAAAGGTGTTTCTTGTAGACAAGCAAAGGGTGGGAGTTGGAATCAAAGAGCCACCTGTATAACTATATGCGAATGAGATAACAAAACAAAGATTTGACAGGCCAAGAGGAGGAGATGGTCGAATTGAAGGGAACAAGAACTATTTGATTAGGCTGATTGGATAATTTTCAGATCAAGCAACTAAAGCAGATAATGGCTCAATCGAAGAAGCCACAATGATGAGACCTTGAGCCATTCGAATTGGAACTCAGAGTCAATCGAAGAACAAGGTTTGAGAGCATTCGAAAGAGTCAAGATGTGAAACCTGTCCAGGTTCACTCAAAACCCAAAATGGTAGAAAATAATAAAAAATGGCAACTTTTTAAAGACTTTCAATTCTGCCTTCAAAGCCATGGTTAATGGCTGATTCTTGCCATTTTTGTTCACCACTGTGCCCCTATAAATATAGAGCTAAAGTGCAAAGGACAACCACGCATTGGCTATACACAAGAAGCTGCCCCAGAAAACCACAACAAATTCTCCAAACCTTCACGAAGTTGTCAGAATCAAAGCAATCTTTGTAGGCCTCCTCAATCCAAAGCAAGCATTCCACTCATTCCCTCCGTTGGTAACAGGACTTCGATCTCAAACTCCTTCAATATGTAATTTAAATCCATATTGATTGTATATACATGCTATGAATGATGTTTGTGATTGTTAACATTGTTACATGTGAAAACCAATACCAAGATAACAGGACACCATTATTAGGGATTTGAAACTAAGTCCTTCGAATCTCAAAATCCAGGCGCCTCTGTCCTTCTGGCCTGTGCAGCACGCATGTGTTAATTTCAATATATATATATATATATATATATATATATATATATATATATATATATATATATATATATATATATATATATATATATATATATATATATATATATATGATTTGTTTTACTAATCTAATGTCATGATTTTATTTGTATCAACGAATGAACAAACAACTCAGATGGTAAAGGGGAATGTGTGCAGTCGAAAAGGGCCTCGGTTCGATACCCAGGTCATGTATTATGTTTTTTAACAATTATCTTGCAGATCCAGTGTGCTGCATTTCAAACACTCCTCGTGCGCCTTCAAGCTCCAGTCAATGGATGACAAGGAGATCAAATCCAATGCCCTAGGGGTACCACCTCATGATGGACCCTTAATGGCCAATAGCACATGATCCCAATGTGGCCTGGGTTTAGTTTCATTTAGGCTGAACAAAAGTCCAATTCACACCCCCTGTTATCTTTACTCTCATGGCCCATTTTATTTTCGCTTTTAATTGTTCTGTTTTTTATAGCATTATAAAATCAAACAAAAAAATCACAAAAAAATATTAGGTTAGTATTTTCTCAATTAAAATTTTGTAAATTAATTGATTAATTATCTTAACCCTTTTCTCAATTTAAAAATAAGTAGACTTAGGATTTTTTAATTAAATTTCCTTCCATAGGTCAAAAAAGCAAACAAAAAATATTTTATTTTTCTTAGGAATTTTAGACGTATTTTCAATTCGCGCATTTACTTTTACTGTCACACTTTTGCATATTATTGTATCTGCTTACTGGGATGTAATAGACTTAACTAGGACTTTACTTTGCTGCCTTTAAATTTCCCCATTTTGGACTTGTAATAATCCCCCCCCCCCCCGAAGCCATGTAATAGCGTAGAATTTAATTTCCGCACTTTATATTTCATGTACATATATTAACTATTTAGATGTATGGTAATAGGATTGTATGTCAAGAGCTTAATAATTAAAATGTTAGCAAACCTAAATACAAAGACAAAAATAACTGAATATAACACACTTTCACATGCGCACCTCTAGGGTACTCCCACTTTGGTTTCCTTCAGAAAAATAGTCACATCTCTCGAAACGTGAGAGACTTTAGTGGCTACCCTCCGGTTTAAAGATCATAAGTCCCTCGATAACCCTCTCGACGTTGCCTCGGTAAAAATGATCTTAAAATCCTAGGGTAGTTACTAAGGTTTCTTGCCCAGTTGCCTTTGTGACTATAAACTTCCCTTCGAATGTCCCTCAAACATCCAACGACTAGGGCTGCCTACTCACTAAATAGTAGGATAACACTGTCTAAAGGAAAAGAGGAAAAGAACAATCCTTTCGAGTAAAGTAGATAACTGTTAGATGCTTGCTCAAACAAATTTTTACACTTACACAAAACAACTTTCAAAAACATTTTCAAAATGTTTTATCAACACTCTTGAAGACTGATACAAGAGTTATCATAAAGCAAGCTGCCTTACTATTGGAATTTCAAAGTACTTTTCAAAAAACACACAAAACATAAAGTATTTCAAAATGAGCTAAGCATCTAAGAGCCCGTAGATAACTACGGATGGAAAGAGTGCTAACACATTCCCTTTCCATAATCTACCCCCTTACTCAGAAAACTCTCGAAAGGTATTTTTCTATTCTTTTCACCCTTTCCTTTGTTGGATAAAAGAAAAGCCGGTGGCGACTCTTGCTTACCGCAACAATTGCAAACATAAACACAAAATCAGTATAATAGTCGGTTCTGCCACCGTATCACAATTAATAACCCCTTTTGACCCTTTTTTGTCGATATCCATGTTGTTTTTGCTAAATGGTTGTCTATGAGTGTTTGGTTTATCATTTTTGTATGGATATTGATTCTTTATTTTCTTGAACCCTCAACTATGATTTTTAGTTGAATTTTTAGCTTGCCTTAGAAAGTAGGGAGTATTCACATTATGATGATGGTTGAATTCAAGTTGGAGAGAGGAATATTTATGTGCTTATGTTGTGATTGCTATGAGGTTGTGATAGAAAAGAAAAAAAATGTGAAAAGGAAGTGAAAAGAAAAAGAAAAAAAATGAAAAAAAAAAGCTTTGAAAAAGTAAAACAAAAAGAGTTCGAATAATAGTGCTAATAAGTGATGTGTGTTGGTTTGAAATTTGGAATGAAGAAGAAGTTTGATTGAAATTATTTTGCTTGAGTCTTTGTGAGTTGATCACTCCCTAAGAATTTTTGAATGTCACTTTGATATTCAGTTTCGAGGAAAGGAAGATGGGGAAGACTGGTTTTCCACAGACGAAGCCACTGATCTTACCGGTTGATCAGAATCTGAAAGATGGCCGAAGAAAGATGTCTGCTAGGCTGGAAATTTGAGGAGATGGGGGGGTGTACTTGCAAGGCACTCTGACGATCAAGTAAGAATGGGTGCAAAGAGATACAAGAAAGAGATTAGGGTTTTTAGAGTGAATATTGGATATCTCGCCCTCACAAGTGTGATAGTTTATATAATGCCCCCAACACTTGGCCATTGATTCCTATTTTTGGACCTAGATACTAGGTTCCTCAAAAATAGGTAACTGCCAGGACTTGGTCAAAATGGGAAATCGTGCTCGTAACTAGTCGTTGCTCCGAGCAAGAAATAGATTACAGGCAGACACGTTGTGAGTGTTCTCCTGGTTGTATGCTCCACGCGTGTCGAGCAGACTGGGAGGTGGCTGCCAGTGTGGGAAGACGTACGTCTTAGGTATCGTTGGTCTTATTATCCACGAGATGTGGTCGACCAGATATTCCCGACAAGAAGTTCAGAGTTAATGGACCAACATTGTTGAACCATATGGAAAGTAGAAGCAGATTTGATAATTATAGCCATTGAATCAGTCCATAATATATATATATATATATATATATATATATATATATATATATATATATATATATATATATATATATATATATATATATATATTAAACAAATAAATTTTATATGAGAAAACATCCAAATTTTAGCAAAACAAAAAAAAATCAGAGAAAAATGTTGCATGGGAAAACATATAACATATATAAAAAAGTTATTTATATAAGAATATATTAAAAAAATATATATTTACTCAACAAGTCAAACACATCAAATACTTCTGCAAATACAATGGGCATAGACTTCTTAAATAGACCTCTCAAATGATATAGACATGTACTCAGTGTTTTAAAACCCAGTCTGACCCAGCCGGTCAGACCGGTCTGATCGAGAACCGGTGGGCCAGGAGGTCCGATTAAGGGATAAGACCGGAATTACATTTAGAACGGATGAAACCGGTGTGAACCGTCCGGATCACCGGTTAAACCAGTGAACCGACAGTTTTTACTGAACCAGCGGGTTTGACTATTTATTTTATTTTTTAGGGCTTTTGAAAAAAAATTTAACATAAATGTTTTGCCTCCTCGTTCCCAAACCTAGGCATTTGAAAGGTTTTCTTTTTTATTCTGTCTTTTCTTTTTCTAATTGAATTCATATTCTCAATTTTCTCTACCAACAAAAACTCTCACTTGCTGCTGTTATTTGATATTCCTTGTTTGCCGTCAAAAATTTCATCAAAACATCAAAAACAGGTTATTTCTTTTTTACTTGGTCTAATTTGCATTGATGTTTTTCAATATGAATATTATTGTTTCATTTTGTTGATTAATTGATATAGAAAATAAATGATTAAATTTGATCATTTTCTATAAAATTGGGTCTTTTAGTTTAACAAATTGAGATAGAATTTGTTTGAATGAAGCAGTTTTATACTTTTATGAATTAACTTATTATAGACTGGTAATGAAGTTGTTGTATATTGGAGATTGAAATTGGGATAGATATATATTACTGTAATAGTCGTTGTATATATTATGGAGATAGAAATTGGGTTTAAAACTATGTAATCTAAATTATATAGTAAGACAAAGTTTTCTGTTTTTTATTAATTTAAATTATATAACAAAGAAAAGTTTCAGGATTTTATTAATCTAAAATATATAGCAAAGGCTGGAAAGCAAAGTTTCTATTTTTTATTATATATGGTGATGCACAGTAACGATGCTTGGTAGCCTATATGTAATATACAACAACATACTCATATATTTTGGATTTAGATATGCTACATATTTAATGTTTCTTATAATGTTTTTATAAATTCAATCGTTTTTGTTTAGAATTGTGTTTTGTTAATATTTTTGTAATATAATTTTGTATTTTTAAATTTTGATTGATATTAGATATGGCATCACCCACTGAAGTAATAACTTCGGAAGAAGTTACATCTCAAAATCCAACCCAACTCCAGAGCAGTAGGGGAAAAACTGATATAGCTTGGGGTCATTGTAAACAATTTGAAGAGAAAGGAAAACTTGTTAATTTGTGTATTTACTGTGATAAAATTATTAGAGGAGGGGGGATTAATAGGTTCAAATTCCATTTGGCTGGAATAAAAGGTCAAGTTAAAACATGTAAAAAGGTGTCTCCAGATGTTCAATATCAAATGAAACAAAATCTTGATGAAGGTGCAAATAAGAGAAGAAAGACTCAAGCACAAAATTTTGATGTTGATCTTACTACTCAAGAGGGTGGTGTAGTAGAAATGGATGTAGAACAATCAAGATCAAATTTGGTGACTGTGTCTCAAAAGAGAAAGAATACTAGTCGTATTGGTAATTATTTTATGCCTAGAACAACTCCTGGAGCTCAACCTTCTTTAAAAAGTGTGTTACAAAGTAAAGGAATTGGTGGAGAAGTGTGATCTAGCTATTGCAAGATGGTTCATTGATTCTTCCGTGCCATTCAATGCAGCTAATTCTGCGTATTTTCAATCTATGGCTGATGCACTTTGCAGCACGAGTCCGGGGTATAAAGTTCCAACTATGCATAGTCTTCGTGACTATTTGTTAAATAAATGGGTTGAAGATGTGAACAAATTGATAGAGGAGTATCGTGAGATTTGGAAGAAAACTGGTTGTACTCTAATGGCCGATGGATTGACTGATCGAAAAAGAAGAACTCTTATAAACTTTCTAGTTTATTGTCCCAAAGGTACTATTTTTCTAAAATCCGTTGATGCTTCTCATGCTTCAAAAACTGCAGATATGTTGTATAAGCTTTTTAGAGAGGTGGTTTTATTTGTTGGGTCTGAAAATGTAGTTCACATAGTGACAGATAATACTGCAAATTATGTTGCTGCTGGAAGGTTATTAGAAAATGAGTTTCCTACTTTATTTTGGTCTCCTTGTGCGGCACATTGCATTAACTTGATGTTGCAAGACATGGGAAAATTAGAGGAAGTAAGTGAGACATTGTCACATGCTTCTAATGTTACCAAATATATTTATAACCATTGTTATGCATTGTATTTAATGAGAAAGCAAACAGGTGGAAGAGAAATCCTTCGTCCTGCTCCAACTCGGGTTGCCACTAATTTCATTGCTTTGCAAAGTATTTTGTCTCATAAGAACTCACTAAGAGCCATGGTAACATCTAAAGAATGGACAAGCTCAGCATATGCCAAAGAAGCAAAGGCAAAACAGTTTGTGGATCAAGTTTTAGATTCTGGATTTTGGAGTAAATATGCTGATGTAGTTAAACTCACTGAACCACTTGTGCGTGTGTTGTGTATTGTTGATAGTGAAGATAAACCTGCTATAGGAATTCTATACAAATCTATAGTCAAAGTTAGAGAGGATATGGTGAAGAGGTTTCAAAGAAATAAGAAGAAAGTGGATCCTTACTTGAAAATCTTAGATAAACGTTGGGATTCACAGCTCCGCAAAAATCTTCATGCTGCCGGTTATTAATTGAATCCAGCTTGTAGATATAATGATGTAGAATTTGAAAAACATGCATCCACAACATCAGGACTTTTAGATATCATTGAAAAGCATGCTAATGGAAATTCTGAACTTCGATTGAAGTTAACAGATGAGATGAGAATATTCAAAGACGGTGAATTAGATTTTGGAAGGAAATCAGCCGTGGATGAACGATGTATTGTGAGGGGAGGTAATTTCATAACTTCTAACTCTTGATATATATTTTATTTTATATTTCAATATGTTTATAAATTTATTTAATCACATGGTATAAACAGATCAATGGTGAGAAACTTATGGCACTTGTACACCAACTTTGCAAAGGTTAGCTATTCGTATTTTAAGGCAAACTTGTAGTGCTTCGGGTTGTGAACGCAATTGGAGTATATTTGAGCATATTCATTCCAAAAAAAGAAATAGATTGGAGCACCAAAAGCTTAATGATTTAGTGTTTGTTCGTTACAACTTGAGACTTCAAAATACGTATTATTATGGTTATTTTTCTCTGATCATTATATTTTTATATTTAAATACATATACTTAGATTTAATTCATGTGTGCTTAGGAAAATAAGAAATGGGAGTTATGATCCTATCAATATTGAAACAATTGCCGACCAATCTAGTTGGGTATTAGAGGGTTCACCACCTCTCTTAACCAATGAAGAGTTGGAAGCATTGCGGAATGACCTTGCAAATATGATCATCCAACCAATTTCAAGTGATATTGGTATGTTCTAATATGAGCATAATATAGTTTGTGGTTGTGAATCAATTTAATGTCTCATATTTACCATCTCTAAAAATTTTTTGTTAATTATTTTTTAAAATATTGTTATAGATCAAATAGATTTAGATGAGGATGAAGATAGAGGTATGGGTAATGCACAAGATATTATTGTTGATACTGTGAATCAAGAAAAAAGCAACACCGGAGAAGATGAAGTTGGTGGAGAAGACAATGAAGTTAAAGATTGATATGGATATCAAGATTATGACAATTTGACTTCATGGACATAAAAAATTATGGATCGTTGAGTATGGATTTTTGTGACTTATTATAATACTATAACTTATGAATTGTTAAGTTTCCATCCTCTTTGTTCTGCAATAGCTATTAGAGCTCTAATGGTATCAAGACGAGCTACTGGTGCAAATGTATCATTGTAGTCAATCCCAGGTTACTGTGAGTAACCCTTAGCTACTAACCTTGCCTTGTGTTTATGTGTGGTGCCGTCAGGGTTGAGCTTTGTCTTATAGATCCACTTAACCCCAATGATATCTTTTCCATGGAGACGATTTACTAACTCCCATGTGTTGTTTTTCTCGACCATCTTTATCTCTTCTTCCATTGCCTTGACCTATACTTCTTGCTTTGATGCTTCTTCAAAGCTTCCAAGTTCAAGTATGGCCAAGTTACAGATTTCATATATGTCCATCAAAGATCTTATTCGTCTTGGAGTAGACTCTGGTGATGATAATTCTTGATCATGTTGTTGTGGTAGAGGTGAAGAAGGTTCACCTGGGCCTTCTTCCTCAGATTCTTCTTGAGGTAGTTGAGCTGGTATAAGGACGTTCTTCTCCACTTTTTCTTCATCCCAATTCCAAGAAGCATTCTATCAACTTCAACATCTCGACTGATGATGAGTTTTTTAGTTTGCAAGTTGTAGACACGGTAGCCTTTAGAGATTGTGCTATACCCCAGGAAGATACCTCGTATAGTTTTCTCTTCAAGCTTGTGCCTCTTCACGTCTGGAATATGAATGTAGCATATAGATCCAAAGACCCTTAGGTGCTTTGCTGATGGCTTCTTCCCGTTCCAAACTTCAATTGGAGTCTTATCTTGTACTGACTTAGTTGGATATCTGTTAAGTATGTAAACAGCAGTGTAGACTGCTTCAGCCCAGAATATGTTAGGAAGTCCCTTCTCCTTGAGCATCGATCTAGCCATCTCCATAACTGTGCGATTCTTTCTCTCAGATACACCATTTTGTTGAGGAGAATATGTGACTATAAGTTGTCACTCTATGCCTTCATCCTCACAAAATCTGTCAAACTCGCGGGAGGTGTATTCTTTGCCGCGACCACTTCTTAGTACTTTTATCCGTTTTCCACTTTGATTTTCAACAAGGGCCTTGAACTTTTTGAATACTCCAAAGACTTATGATTTTTCTTTTAGGAAATAGAACCATGTCATTCTAGAGAAGTCATTAATGAAGAGTATGTAGTACATGTTGTTCTCGTATGATAGCGTCCTCATCGGTCCACAGACATCAATATTAATTTATGTTTTTTTTTAAGTTAATAACAAAAATAGTGACGTTATTTTCACGTGGCAATCTATAAGTTGTGGCGTGATTATCATGTGGCAACTGATAAATTGCCACGTGACTGATTTTCATGTGGCAACTGATACATTGCCACGTGAAAATCACGTGACAATTCATAAGTTGATTTGTGAAAATCACGTGACAAATTTTTAATATATTTGAATTTAGTATAATTTAATATATAAATGTTTTAATTTAGCATAAATTTAATATATATATATATATATATATATATATATATATATATATATATATATATATATATATATATATATATATATATATATATATATATATATATATATATATATATATATATATATATATATATATATATATATATATATATATATATATAATTTTTTTTTTAATTTTATTATTTAATGTATGTGTAGGATGATTATCAGACATTGCTTGCAGAAGGGGAGCCGCTTAATGGTGATGTTGATTTCTATATTTGAAATGAGGTTGTTAATGGAAAAGGGCCTAATGGTTGCTTTTTTGCGGGAGGAAATTTGGCCGCCGGCTTGAGAGTTGATGATCGTAATCTGTTTCAACGACTTAAAGATGGAGAGGGAGGGTCACGTCAACCGAATCTGACACAGGATCAACTTGAAACAGTAAGACAATTGGTGGCAAGTGAAGTGAGACGCGAAATGGAGGCCCAAATGACGACAATGAGGCAAGAGCAGGAGCAGTAGTTAGAGATCATGCGGAAGAGGCAATCTGATATGGAGGAGCAGATGAGACGGTTTATGCAAGGTGGTGGAAATCAAAATGTTCCTGATACACAGCCGGATGATGACGGAATTGATGATTTTGATCTTGATAATTATCCGGGTGAAGATGCCCCGTAAAAACATTTTATTTATTTCGTTTTTAAATTTGCATTTATGTAAGATATTTATTTTTATCATTTTAAATTATTAAATTATATAACATTTTATTATATGACTTTATTTTATAAAATTCTATTATTCGAATATATAATAAAATACTATTATTCTAATAATTTTAATATATAAATTTTATTATATAAATTTTATTATATAAATTTTATTATTTAAATTTTATTATATAAATTTTATTATTTAAAATTTATTATTTAAATTTTATTATATAAATTTTATTATTTAAATTTTATTACATAAATTAATTAATATAAAAAATAATTACTAAACAATTTTTAAAAATATAAAAACGTCACATGTAGCGACATGGGAATCATGTCACAAATTAGTGAAATGATTCTCACGTCGCAACTAAAGCGGTTGTATGTCAGATTGTATATTCCCTAAAACAAAGCTTTTGCGACGTGAATACCACGTCACAATGTGACATGGGAATCACGTCGCTACTGGCTTGCCACTGGCTCCCCAGCGACATATGTCTCCACGTCGCTATTTTTGTTTTGCCACGTGATTTTGATGTTTGCCACGTGATTTTCACGTGGCAAATAAGCTTCTTTTTTGTAGTGTATCATGATAGTTCTAGGTTCTTCTATCTTTTACATACACTTATAGTTCTAGATTATTCTATTATACTCATACACACTATAGTTTCTAGGGTATTCTACTATTATCATATATATATTATATTTAGAATATTCTAGAAATTTATAGCAATTTTAACATTTTGTAATTGTAATAGGATTGGAGAAAACTTTCTGTATGAGCATAAAATAAAATAAATAAAAAAATTCATGATTCTACATATTTCTAATTGTAATAGAGTTGGAGAAAGTTATAATCTATTAACATAAAAAAGTCAAAAAGTACCCGGTCACTGTCATTAAGAATGCAAGTAATGATCCAACCTCTGAAAAGCATCACCCGACGGAGAAGAATGCTGCCTAATATGCTTTAATTCGCTATGCAAAAACCAGACAAAATTAATGGTATAATAGACATATGGTTCTAACATGATATCGTTCTGCTACTATATAAATTAAATTTTGATCTAAATGGAAGTATCCAAGATCAACACATTAAGTCAATGTTAGACAAAATCAAGCAAATGCTTACACAGTGCTTAGACGACCACTCATATAGAAAATACTCAATTTGCGACAAATTATGCAAAGTGAAAATAAAGAAAAAAACAAATATTGACCATTAAAACCAACTGAATGGATCTATCGGCATTGGGACACACCATTAGTAAATAAATATCACATGATTCTGAATTGTCCCGACTCAGAATTATACCGCAAATTATCAATAACATCAGGGCTTCCATTCACTTGGCCATCACATTTATTATATTATCTACATTCACTATTTAATTCATTCCTTGCATCAAATTTATTAGTGGACTTTAGCAATATCTCATAATTATCACTTGTATTGCCACAGATTTTAGCCCGGCTGTCACAACTCACAAGTTTCAGTCAAGTTCCTATTACATAAAGAATCAGATTTGGCTTGTGGCATGGGCGATCCATTGGTTTCATTTGGTTTTTGATTTTCCAATTCATAATTGAAGTCACTAACACCATCTTCAGAATCCATTGCAGTCAGTTATCTTACTAAAATATTAATATGCGAAATAGCTTCAACATAAGCATTTCTTTCAGAAGCTAGTCGTTGAATTACTAAAGTACACAGTTTTACTTTTTAAAACCTTAAACAATCATATTATCAAGAGAGAAAATCCATCACGTCCATTAAAAAGGAACATTGCAGATTGTTGAAAAGTTATCGAATGCATCACATCAGAGCTAATTATAAGACTGCAGAAACTGCAAGTACCATCGAGAGAGATCCCTTTCCACAACAATCTGGTCTTTGTGGGGAGGATGTTGCTGGCAAGTCTTCACAGGAAGTTTTTTGTTCTAATCGCACCAAAAACTATTTTATTAGTTTTTCTTTCCTCACTCTCATAACTCTGCATCTCTTGAATTGTCGAAGTGTCATATTCTTTCCCTTTCTTCCTATTCGTTGAATTTTCCGAGTATTTTCTTAAATTCGCTTTACAGAATTATGTTAATTTCTTCTCATTTGAGTTGAGAAATTTTCAAGTTTAATTTTTTGAATTCTCTTTGGAGAATTATTTGAATTTCTCTTTGTTGAAGAAATTATTATGAGTGGTCAAATGACCATTATTAATTTCTCTTTGGAGAATTATTTGAGTTTCTTTTTGTTTGAGAAATTATTATGACTAGTCTTTGTATCAGATACTACGAGTGGTGTTGATATCATATTTGAATGGTCTTGTACCATCAGAGGGTGTATTACTAGACTGATTATCTACTATGCAAGTAGTAATCGTATTGTATAGAACTTGATTGTTTTATCCTAGAGGCGGCGCGGTAGTTCGACTATTTTGTATAATTTTGAACAGTGCCGCGAAACGTCTTAAACAGAGCGACCTAGTTCGCGACTCAACCTGGTAATTTCTTCGGTGGCAAATATTTCAAAATCTAAAAACACAATTTTAAGACGTTTCAAACTGCCATGGCTACCGATGAAATTATTGGTACTTTTGCGGATATTGTCTTTGAGAAATCATTCATGTTTGAGGAAAGTCACTTCAAACATTGGCAACAAAAGATGAAGTTCTTAACGTTGAAAATTTTTTTGCTAACGTTATGATCGATGACATTCTGTTGCTCCTTCTGGATCAATCAAACAAACTAACGGTAGTAAATCTGGAGATTTAGAAGGAACACTTAATAGTGTTGAAGTTGAATCTGCTGCATAGATTAAAGCGAACGATTTACAGCATAAGAAAGAAATCACCTTATAGAAAGAGAATGAAAATCTCTACAAAATCATATTTTGAATAGACTCGCAGATGATATGTATGATAATTACAGTTGATGTGATACTGCAAAATAAGATTGAGAGACTCAAAAAAGAAGTATGACATAAAAGCTAGAGCAAAGAAGTATGTTGTTAGCCGTTACTTCAAGTATCAAATGCAAAAATGTAAGGTCGATGGAGGCTCAATGTTACGAACTTCAAAAGATTGCTTAAAAGATTATCACAAAAGGTATGTGTTTAAATGAACAATTTCAAATTGGTTTTATATTGACAAACTATCTCATAGTTTAAATGTTTTAAAAAAAGGGAATCTTAGAGACAATATCAAAAAGAAAAAGTCTTGGTTGTTTCAAACAACAAAAAGAAATTCGGTGTAGTTCTGAAGCCATTTGGAAAATGATTAAAGAATCGGAACCGCAATATTATAAACTAAATTAAGAATGAGAACCCTTCTATGATCCCAATAGCTCCAACTAGGCAACAACCACCACCTAAAAGAAATGACATTGGTTTCCCTTTGTTTTAACTATGGAAAATCAAGTCATATGACTAAGAAATGTATAAGTAAGCTTAAACTTGGTGTTGTCCCTAATACACGGGTCAACCTGACTAGTGGACAATTTATTGCTATAATCATTGAAATCAACATGGTTGATGGATATGTTGGTTGGTGGATAGACACATGCGTCTCTCGTTGTGTCTGTTATGATCGTGTTATGTTTGAAATATACACGAATACTAAAGATAAGAAAGTGTTGTTGGGAGATGGCCAGACCATGAATGTTGTTGGAATTGTAGACATGGAGCTAAATTTTACCTTCAAAAAGACTTTAATCTTAAAGAATGTTATGCATGTTCTCCCTAAGATTAGAAAGAATATTGTTTCTGGTTTTCTTTTAAATAAGACAGGGTTTAGTCAGTCTATTGGGGTAGATTTATACGCCATTACAAAGAATGAAGTTTATATGTTTAAAATTTTTGTAAAGAATTTGAAAATGATATAATAAGAATTTGTAGTGATAGAGAAACTATATGATTCTAGTTTATTAATGAATTTTATACATGGAATTGTACATGAAACGACTGCACCATACTATCTTGTAATGAATGGTAAAGCAGAAAGAAAGAATAGTGTAATTGCAAGCTTCTCAAGTCATATTTAAAGCATGTGTTTTGATGAAGACAACATGGACATCAACATTCAAAGGATGTGCAAAAAGCTTATCAACATCATATAAAAGTCTTGAAGATTATTGAAGAATTATTGAAGAATCATCAAATGTCAAATGGTATAAATAATTCTTAATCTTGAATATAGATGCTCACAAAAAAAATATGCATTCATAATCATATACATATCCAACATGTTTTCACTTAAGAAAAACTTTGTTTAAAATCTTTTTCAAAAAGATTTTTTGAAAATTAACTTTCAGGAACCGGTTCCTCCCTAACAGGGAACCGGGTTCCAAAACTTGTTCAAAAACATGTCCCTGGAATTTGTACCAAGAACCGGGTTGTACCAATAGGGGAACCGGTTCCTGCGTGATATTTTTGAAATCTGACTTATAACGTTCACTAAGAACCGGGTTCTGTCAGTGTCGGAACCGGTTCCTAGTGAACCAGTGCAGCTTTTCTTTTGGTTTTTAAACATTTTTCAAGTGGTATCTTTTCATGAATGCATTGCAACTTTTCATATGAATTGGCATGAATGAAGAGGTTCTTATGACTTTATAAAATGCTGCAGATTTTCTTATTTCAAAAAAAAATGCTTCAGTTTTCAAATTAACAAAAAACCTTCTTCAATAAACAATTTTCTCATTCATTCAAATTTGAATTCATACTTTCATGTGTTCATAATTTTGTGAAACTTGCCATATACACTTTCATTAAATCATTACAAGTTTCATACATACATTGTGAACATTTATATACATTGTTTGAGAATTGTTTTTATCTTGAAGAAGAAGATCAATTGAAGATTGATAGTGCTATCCATCTACTTCAAATAAATCATTGTATTACTTAAAGAAATTATTCCCTTACTATCCAGGATTGTTGGAAGTAAGTGTTGTGATTTGAAGAGGATTGTTCTTCATTCACATTAGTGTTTGTTTGGTCTTAAAGGTGTTAAGAACCTTTGATCACCCTATAGGTTAGATAGTAAGCATAGGTTGTACAATCATTCTAACTATAGTGAAATCTCTTTCGTGTTGGAAAGGGGACTATAGTACTCTCGGATTGTGAGGGGAACCAGGATATATCACTGTGTTCTTTACTTTTCCGCATTTATCGCTTTCATCGCCATAATCAGGAAAAGATAAAGATATAATCAAAACCTTCAAACAGTTAACCAAAAATTACTACCAAGCATTCTCATAAAACCGAATAAATTTTTATAAGACCTAATTCACCCCCCCCCCCCCCCCCTCTTAGGCACTCTGAGACCTACAATTGGCATCAGAGCAAGTTATAGGTAACTTGTTCCTAAAGATCCAGAATGGCTTCCGCAAATCATCAACCAGTTTTTAGAGATGGTGGTAGTAACAACAAGCCTCCTCTATTATGTGGTGAATATTTTGACTTCTGGAAAATACGCATGAAGGCGCATTTAGAAGCGCAAGGAGAGGAAGTATGGGATGCTGTTGAAAATGGTCCATTTATCTCGATATCAGTAATCAATGGCATTGGTTCTGCAAAGCCCAAAACTGCATGGGACGACGATGATAAAAAGAAAGTTCTCTATGACAAAAAGGCAATAAACCTTCTTCAAGGTGCACTCAGTATGGACGAATTTTTCCGTGTCTCGAACTGCAAAACAGCAAAAGAAATATGGGATACCCTGGTTCAAACTCATGAAGGAACGACTGAAGTAAAAAGATCAAGGCTAAATACCTTGAGTCAAGAATATGAACTATTTCAAATGCAGCCCGGAGAATCCATTCTTGACTTACAAAAGAGATTTGTGCATTTGACAAATCACTTAAATGCTCTTGGTAAAACCTTGATAAATGATGAACTCAACTTGAAAATCCTTAGATCATTGACTAGGGAATGGCAACCAAAGGTAACGACAGTCTCGGAAAAGAAGAGTCTCTCTGCAATGACTTCCGCTACATTATTTGGCAAACTTCAAGAATACGAAACGGAACTCGGTAGACTTGAAAAACATGAAAATTTAGAGAAGAAATCCAAAGGCATTGCTTTGAAAGTTGATTCAAAAGAAAGTCAAGATAAAGATGCATCGGAGGAAGATGAAAACTTCTTGCTTCTTGTAAAAAGGTTAGGAAAATATTTTGGTCATAAAAATAATCTTCATAATGCTAACTTTGTCAAAAGGAAGAAATTTTATAATCATAAAGATAAAGAAGCCTCCACATCAACACAAGATGTCACATGTTATGAATGTGGAAAGCAAGGTCACATAAAGCCGGATTGTCCAAAACTCTCCAAGAAAAATGGATTCAAAGGCAAAAAGGAGTTCAAGAACAAAAAGGCTTATGTTGCATGGGAAGATAATGAGATAAGTTCTTCATCCGATTCGGGAAGCAACGAATGTGCAAATCTAGCATTAATGGCTTCACATCACTCCGACGATGAAGAAGAGGTTAGTAATAAATTTAATCTTTTTAATGATGATGTTCAAGATGCTATTTATGAACTCTTGAAAGAATGCAAAAGTTTATACAAAAAGGTGTCAAATCAAGAAAAAGAACTTCTAATTTGTTTAGAAAAAATTGACACCATGACTAAAGATTTTGATCTTCAAAAACAGAATTTTATTAAAGAAAAAGAAAACTTTGCATGCTCCAAGTGTGAATCAAATGTCTTTCAAATTGTTCAATTGAAAAGAGTCATTGAACGATATGAAAAAGGACAAATAGGATTGGAAGGATTACTAAGCCAACAACGTTATCCAAATGATAAAAGAGGTCTTGGTTATGTGAATTCTAAGAAACCTCACTGGTGGAGGGAAATTTTATTGACTATTTGTTATGTCCTGAATAGGGTCCCCAAGTTAAAATGTAAGATATATCCTTATGATATATTAAATAAAAGACAACAAAACTTGTCTTATTTAAGAACTTAGGGCTGTCGGGCTTATGTCAGAACTCCGGATCCAAAACTAGTTAAACTCGCTAGTAGAGCATATGAATGTGTTTTCATTAAGTATGCAACAAACAGTAAATCATATAGGTTTTATGACCTAAAGGAAAAAGTGATCATAGAATCAAATGATACTGAATTCTATGAAGATAAATTTCCTTTCAAATTGAGAAATAGTGGGGGCACACAATTGAGTCACATTCTTGTGATAAGAAGCACAGAAAGAAATGACAATGTAGAAACAGAACTTCGACGAAGTAAACGAGTAAGAGTTGCTAAAGACTATGGGTCTGATTATATGACTTATAATGTAGAAGAAGATCCAATGAATCTTCAAGAAGCCTTGTCATCTCTGGATGCTGATTTATGGCAAGAAGCTACCAATGATGAGATAGAATCTCTAGAATCTAACAAGACCTGGAACTTAGTAGACTTGCCTCCTAGTTGCAAGCCAATTGGTTGTAAATAGTTTTTGAAAAAGAAACTAAAACCTGATGGAACTATTGATAAATATAAGGTTCGTCTTGTTGCCAAGGGTTTTTGACAAAGAGAAAATATAGATTTCTTCGACACCTTTTCTCCCGTCACTAGAATTACATCCATTAGGGTACTTATTTTATTAGCTACTATTTATAACTTAATAGTACACTAAATGGATGTTAAAATAGATTTTTTTAAATAGTGACTTAGAAGAAGAAATCTATATGGAACAACCGGAAGGGTTTGTGATCTATGGATAAGAAAACAAGGTCTGTAAGTTAGATAAGTCTTTGTATGGACTAAAACAAGTTCCAAAGAAATGGCATGTAAAGTTTGATAACTTAATGATATCGAATGGGTACAAAGTGAATGAAAGTGACAAATACGTTTATTACAAATTTGAGAATTGCATTTGCACTATCATATGTCTATATATAGATGATCTACTCATATTTGGATCAAACTTTCAGGCCATTAATGATATGAAATCTTTGTTGTGCAACAACTTTGATATGAAAGACCTCGGAGAAGCGGGTGTGATTCTTGGTATCAAGATCACGAGATCCGAGCAAGGAATTTATTTGGATCAATCACAATATGTGAAAAAGATCTTAAAGAAATATAATTACTTTGACAGTAAACCTGTGAGCACACCAAATGATCCAAGAGTGAAGCTGTTTAATAACACTGGTGAAAGTGTTAGACAAATAGAATATGTGAGCATCATTGGAAGTCTTAGGTATTCCATTGATTGTACTAAACCTGACATTGCATATGTCGTGGGATTGTTGTGAGAGTTTACTAGTAGACCGAGTAATGAACATTGACAAGCTATTGGGCGAGTTATACGGTACCTTAAAAGGACCATGAATTTCAGTTTACATTATCAAAGATTTCTTGTTGTACTTGAAGGATACAATGATGCAGATTGGAATACCTTATCAGATGATTCTAAAGCAACTAGTGGCTATGTATTTAATATAGCTAGAGGAGTTGTATCTTGGAAATCAAAGAAACATACTATCCTGAGAATATAGCATTAGCGACTGCTAGTGAAGAAGCAAGTTGGTTAAGATGCTTGCTAACTGAGATTCCCTTATGGGAAAAACATATGTTAGTTATGTTGATCCACTGTGATAGTACCGCGGCTATTGCAAAAATTAAGAACCGTTATTATAATGCTAAAAGACGTCAAATTATAAGAAAGCATAACACTGTTGGAGATTGTATCTCTAAAGGAGCTGTAAGAGTGGATCATGTACGCACTGATGAAAATTTAGCAGATCCTTTAACAAAAGAATTAGCTAGAGAGAAAGCCTATAATAAATCATATAAGATGGGAATAATGCCTATAGGAAAAATGAGTTGATCATGATGGTAACCCGGCCTAAATGACTGGAGATCCCAAGAAATATGTTCAATGGATAACAACAAGTTGTGAGTAATATGAGATGATCATGCAAGTAAAGCATGAATCCTGAAGTAATAAGAGGATGAGATAATAGAAACTCTTAATGAGATCTATACTCTGTATGATGGAGTACCTAGGCTACAAGAGTACTCTTGATAGACTCACCTATGTGATTGTGGAACTTAGGCCGGTTCCTATGGAATTTCGAGGCAGAATTCCTAGATCCTTCACTAAACCGGGATATACGTGCAGGGCCATTAAAGCACGAGCTATTAGAATACACCTTAAGAAAAGGTTGTACGCGGGTTTTATGTCTGAGATAGAGTTTAAGACATTTGTGTCACTCTTGTTAAATTGGAATCCTACTTGCTATGCAAAGGTTCAAGTCGTAGACATATTTGTTTATGCACAATCTTAGAAACGTTTGATGTTACTTCTAAAATCAATTTTTTAAATTCAACTGGGGGATTGTTGGAACATGTCCATGTTCTAATATGTTGAATTTAAAAATTTCTCAAGTCCCACATTGTTAGAATATTTTTTTGGTTAAAAAAACCATTTAGTCCCACATTCTTCATGTGAGAAATATTAACTACCTTACTTCACTATATAAGGAGTGCACATGTTTTATTCCAAAACACACCAAAAACTATTCTATTAGTTTTTCCTTCCTCACTCTCATAACTCTGCGTCTCTCGAATTGTTGAAGCGCTATCTTCTTTCCCTTTCTTCCTATTCATTGAATTTTTCGAGTATTTTCTTGAATTCACTTTAGAGAATTATGTTAATTTCTCCTCATTTGAGTTGAGAAATTTTCAAGTTTAATTTTTTGAATTCTCTTTGGAAATCATTTGAATTTCTCTTTGTTGGAGAAATTATTATGAGTGGTCAAATGACCATTATTAATTTCTCTTTGGAGAATTATTTGAGTTTCTTTTTGTTTGAGAAATTATTATGACTGGTCTTTGTACCAGATACTACGAGTGGTGTTGATACCATATTTGAATGGTCTTGTACCATCAGAGGATGTATTACTAGAATGATTATCTACCATGCAAGTAGTAATCATACAATAGAGAACTAGGCTGTTTTATCCTGGAGGCGGCGCGGTAGTTCGATTGCTTTTCATAATTTTGAGTAGTGCCGTGAAACGTCTTAAAGAGAGCGACCTAGTCCGCGACTCAACCTGGTAATTTCTTCGGTGGCAAATATTTCAAAATCTGAAAACAACAGTAGCTGTAGATACAAGGAGAGTCATGATAAGGCGAAGCGATCTATCAATCAAATAATAAATTTCCTTCTTTTCACTTGCAACCAAAGATGAATGTAATTCTTGAATAGTTACAAAATTATTCAAATTCGATGCTTGACGAGCGTCAATAATAAAATGTCGAAGTTGAAATTTCAAATTAATCTTCTCTTACTCATTGAAGCCTGTGATACGGTGGGAGAACTGACTTGAGGTTTTGCGTTTGTATTCGCAAATGTTGCGGTTAGCAAGAGTCGCCACCGACTTTTTATTTTATCCTAAGGAAAGGTTAAAAAAGCACAGCAAAAACCTTTTGAGATGTTTTCTTGGGTTCGGGGAGTAGATTATAGAAAGGGAAGGTATTAGCACCCTTTCTATCCATGGTTATCCATGGGCTCTTAGTTACTTGCTTAGATCACTTGCCTTTTGTTTTCAATTGTTTTAAATGGTGCTTGAGTGTGTGGGTTTTGAAAATGTTTTTGAAAAGAGGCCAATGTGGTGGCAACCTTTGTAATGATCCATGTGGGGATGTATACAAAGATGTATGTCTTTTGAAAAGGTTTTCATTTGTTTTTGAAAGTTGTTTTGAAAGTGTAGTGTTGTGTAGTTTTGAAATTAGGCAAGTGTTTTGTTTTGCAAGTTTGATTCAAGTAACTAAGAGGTTATCTACTCCTAAATTTCTCAAAAGACTATTGCTATATTTTAACCCTTTTAGCAAGTTTGTTCCACCATTGTATTTGGTGGACAACCTTGTGTTAGGATGTGAAAGGGACAGGCGCGGGTCATCGTTTTAGACCATAATTGCAACGGCGTTAAATGTCTTTGAGCAATTTCTCTAAGGGACTTGATCATTTGTTTTGTTTGTTTTGAAAAGTTTTATCGAGGGACTATGATCATTCAAACTGTTTGCTTTGCCCAAAGAAGTTTAACATGCAATATGGCCCATTTATTTGAAGGCAACAAGTGGAAAACCCTAGGGGGTGCAAGTGTGATTTGTGTGTCCATTTTCATACTTGTTTGTCTTGTATTAGGTCAAACTATTTTTTTTTATCGTTTTTCGCATACAAACCCTAATTCTAACATGTTATCATTAGAAAGCAATAAAGTGCGAAATTAAAAATTACTAAGCTATTACAAAACCAAATATGGGAAGGGGGGTACAAATGTTCAAATGGGGATATTGACAAGAATTTAAATCTAAATTATTACATCATTTTGAATATTTGCAATTTAAATAATGTACAAAAATTAGATAAAGATGCAAGATGCACAAAAATGTTTTGTATATGTATGAAAAATATTATTTATGTAAAAGAGAAAAGAAAATAAAAAATGTATTATTTTTTGGAGTATTTTGAACTTAGGGTAAAACCCTAATTTTAAAGAAAATGCATTATTATCTAATTTAATACAACTATTTATTTATTATTTATAAAAATAAAATAAAATGAAGTATATTGTGAAAAAAAGTATTTTTGTATCAAATATTAATAAAAATGGAAAACTCAAGTATTTTTTTTATATTTTAGCTTAAATATATTAATAAACATATATATATATATATATATATATATATATATATATATATATATATATATATATATATATATATATATATATATATATATATATATATATATATATATATATATATATATATATATATATATATATATATATATATATATATATATATATATATATATATATATATATATATATATATATATATATATATATATATATATATATATATATATATATATATATATATTAAACCTTAAATAGGTATTATACACAAAGATAAATATTTATTTAATATTTTAATAAAATAAATAAAAAGAGTATTTTTGTGTGAAATATTTTCAGAAGGTAAATAAAAAATAAAAATAAAAATTGTATTTACACTATTTTCTATTTATTCTAATAATAGCACATATATATTTTATATACAAACAAAAGAAATAAACAAATAAATATGCAAATAAATACAAAAATGATGGAAAAAAATATTTTTAATTTTTAAATGTCATGAGAAAAAATAAACAAAGTTAATCAAAAAAGAAAAAGTCAAAAATGTTAAAATATGAGCAAATGGGCTCAGGGGGGTGTGAATCAAAAAAGGTGGTGTGAAAAGTAAAACAACACAGGCCCAGCCCACTGATCATTGTCTTCAACCTCCAGCTTCAAACATTTGAAAAACGCGCGCCCCTGTTCCTCAATGTCTAACTCCTGATTCTTGGCTTTTCAGCAAAAACTCATAACACAAGAAATGTTCAGCATGAAGAGACGGTTTCAACCATATAAATAACTTGACCTATCTCTCTAAGATGAGGGAGAATTTCTCCTCCCCCAATTTCTGATCTAACTTTTCATCAATGTTCAGACATGAAATTCTCTAAGCACACGAAACATAAATGAAATCTAATCATATGAGCATGTTCAGGGCTATGATTGTGACATGTTTTCTTCAAAAACCTAAAGCTAACAATGCCTAATAAGAGAGATAGAACTCCATGAATATACCTGTTCAGTTGGAATCGAGCTTGGCAATGGAGGATGTTTCAGAGTGAAATGATGACTTGTACAGCTTCCTTGAAGTGTAAGGATGCTTTTCCAATTCCTACTTTGTCTTGAAACTCCCTGAATCGAGCTAGTGAACTCCAACTGCAAAACAGAAAATTAAAAATGGTGAAGTGGCTTGGAGGTGTTACAGGTCTGATTTTAGGACATGGTTAGCTTGCATATGTTGTAGGGAAGATAGAGGAAAAGGTTTGGATCAAAATGCTCGAAGGGATTGGGAGTTTGCACTCAAACTGCAGGGGCTCCCCTGTTTGTACAGTTTTGAGGTGATTAGAGCAATGTGAGTGTTTCAGATGGCAAGGGCTCGTGTGTTAGCTTGGATTTTGTCTATGGAATGTGTTTGATAGCTTTTTGTGTTCTGTGTCTAAGCTGAGATGAGAGATGGCATAAGTTATGGACTTTTCTTCTATCTTAAGCAACAAAAGCAAGTTGGTGGTTTTAGGTTAGTAGGGGGCCTCCTAATGTGCTGCATAAACATCTATTGATCAGTGTGTTATGCACATAATCTTGTGCCAAGCAGATCTTTCATGTACTTGTTGGATTACAAACTTGACATAAAGTTAACCTTTTCAAAAATGGAAATTTCACTTTATCTAGTTTTGGATTAATCTTGCATACAATGCTTGCACTCAAAGAACAACACCTTAACACATTGAATATGCATTAAATTATTGAGTATGAAATGGTTCAAGGACCTGTAATCAAGCATAAAGCAAACTGATTTCAAATTGGCAAGATTATGAACATGTCTTGATGAAGAACAAAAAGTGAATTTTTGCCAACTTGTGAAATTCGAATCTCTCAAGTTATGAGGTTGTTTGATGAGTTCTTGGACATTTTGGAAAGCTTGAAGTGTGTACTACAATCCATCTTTGAAATGCAAATCAAGATTCCAAGTGGAAGGGTATGAAAAGTGGCCTTGAAGTAGGGTAGAAAACCTTGTCAAAATAGGTCAAATTTCACTAAGTTAAAAGATGGTTTAGTGCCCTTATTCAAAAAATTATAACTTGAGATACAAGCTTCAAATGAGAAAACTTTGTGAATCAAAGTTGTAGATTATGCAACAAGCTACAACTTTCATGTTTTGACTTTTGTTTGAATCCAAATGGATCATGGTGAAAAGATGGGGTAAAGTTGGAAAAAATTAGGGTTTTTCATAACTTAGAAAAATTCTAAGTTATGAAAAATTCCATTTTCAAACCCTAATTTGCATTTTGAGATTTCTTGGTGAACAAGTTTCATGATTTGGCATGTTTTGATGAAAAATGAATCTTGACTCTTGATTTTGACCAAAAAGTCAAAGTTTGACTTTTCAGTATACAGTCAAAATTGATCAATTGACTGGGAAATTCAACTGTCAATCTTGTGTACTTGGGATCTTTTGAGCTTGATGAACATGTCAAGATAATTCCATTGAGTCCTTGAGGCCATATGTGAGCTTGGTTTACCATTGGCTAGGTCAAACAGTCAAAAATTGCCTTTGTGCAGTCAAAACCCTAAAAATGACCATTTTGCCCTTTTGATGATCTGATCAAATTTCTTGGGGAATTGTGATCTAGACTTGATCAAATGGTCCATATAAGTTCATAATGTTGATGTGGATCAAATTTCATGAGGTTTGACTGTCAATTGGCCACAGTTGACTTTTTCCCCAATACAGCTGATTTCTAGGTCAACTGTCCAATTGACTGGGTAAAACTTGGAATTAAGACTTGAAACTTGGTATAGGTAAACTTGGGAGTCCAACATGAAGCATGAAAGTCATCTTAGGCATTTCAGGTCAAAACATCCTTGGGCAAACACAAACCCTAATTTGAGTCCACAGTGCAAGGAGAAGTCTTGAGCAGAGGAAACCCTAACTGTATCTTGATCTTCAAAAGGTCTTGTGATGAGAAAATGTTGAGGAAATGGGAGGGAAAATTTTGGGGTACAACAAAGCCCATAGGATAATATTTGTCAACTAGGATGCAAATGGTATCAATGTTAAAAGCCTTGTAATTATCCTTGGGAGACAAAGCACAACTTAGAGTTAACAAATTAATCACTTACTCACTAAACTTTTTATTCAGCTCTTGCAATTGTTTGTCAATGGTAGTGAAAAATATTTCAAATCTAAAATAATGCTCATTGGTTACCTGATTCTCTTCAAGACAAGAACGACCAAACCTTGTTGTTGAATGAACATCATTAAGATCAGGAATCTCAATATCATGTTTTTCACAAAAAGACATCACATAAGAAAACAATTCATCCCAACCAATTTCTCTTAATTCTTGAATAAGAGTTTTTGTTGTACAAACCAAATTCATAGCATTAACTACATCCTGAGATTGTTGTTGTAAAGATTAACAAAGCATATTTGTGATCCCCATAATTTATTTCATCAAATGCAATATGAATATGAAATCAAATGACTTCAAATAATTGTAAGTACTATCAGCATCTCCACGTGAAGCATAACTTAATCCTTCCTTTGAAAATTTTGTTGAAACATTACAAGTTGCTTCATACATAGTTATCAAACTAGAAATAGAAGAGAAGTATGATCCCCAATGAGTATCCCTGGCTTGCTTCAAAGTGCCAATTTGATTTTCACATTTACCAGTTACAATCTCACCAATCTCTAATAAATATTTAATTTTATCTAATTGAGAAGCTTGTAACTCGTTATGGCGCTTTGTAGAAGAACAAATAACATTGACAATTAAAGTCGGCTTCTCAAAGAGTTTATGAATTGGTTTAACTTCTCTTGATGCAGTAACCAAATCAAGTTGCAATCGATGAGAAAAATAATGAACGTAATATGCATAAGGACAATCCTTCATAAAGAGTGCTTGTAAACCGTTCCATTCTCCTCTCATATTTATAGCACCATCATACCCTTGACCACGCATGTTAGAGACATCAAGGATATGTGGAGAAAGTATATCACAAACTTTTGGCATAAGAGTTAAAGATGTAATGTCACTAACACGTGCAAGGCTAAAAAAATCTTTCTTATATAAAACCATCTTTATCAACAAATCTCAAAACAAGAGAAATTTTCTCTTTTTTTGACTCATCACGCGCTTCATCTACAATTATACAAAATTTGAAATCACCAATTTATTCACGAATATACTTTTTCACCCTACTTGAAAGAATGTGCAAGATCTCTTTTTGAATTAGATATGAAGTATACTTGCTATTAGATGGAGTATTTTCTAACACAACTTTTGCAACTTCATCATTGTAACATGCTAAGATTTTTATCAATTCAAGAAAATTACCTTTGTTTAATGATTCTGTACTTTCATCATTACCTCTAAAAGCACATGCTTAAAAAGTTAACCAACGAACATTGTCAATTGAAGTCTTGTGACGTAGTCGATTCTTCATGATTTCAATTGAACTTTGAGCTTGAATAATATTCCTAATGTGACCATCTTGATTCAGAAAGTCTTGACAAGCTTTCATAGCATTGTTATATGGTGAACAAGGATATTTCCCTATGTGTTTAAGGAATGTACAATTCTTTCCATTTCTAATTTTCTTTCAAACTCTAAAACCTATAGAAATGAATACATCAGAACCAGGACGTCCACTTGGTCTTTTTCTTAAAAGATAACATGGTAAGTGTGATACGGTGGCAGAACCGACTGTTACATACTAGTTTTGCATTTTTTGTTCGCAAATGTCGCGGTAAGCAAGAGTCGCCACCGACTTTTTTTTATCCAACAAAGGAAAGGGTAAAAAGAACAGAAAAAGACATTTTTCGAGATTTTCTGAGTAAGGGGGTAGATTATGGAAAGGGAAGGTGTTAGCACCTTTTCCATCTGTGGTTTACCACAGGCTCTTAGGTACTTGCTCATTTTTTAAAACTGTTTGTGATTGTGTGTTTTGAAAGATTTTGTTTGCTTTATGGTAACTCTCGTATCAGTCCTCGAGAGTGTGATAAAGCGTTTTTTGAAAAGATTTTGAAAAGTGTGTAAGTGTGAAAATTTTCAAGTTTGAGCAAGTACCTAACAATTATCTACCTACTAGAAAAAGGATGTTGTTTTCCTCCTTTCCTTTAGATAGTGCTATCCTACTATTAGTGAGTAGGTAGCCCTATCTTCGGATGTTGAGGGACAATCGAAGAGACGTTTTACAATCACGAAGGCAATTTATGGAGACGCTTTAGCAATTTTCTTTTAGGGACTAGATCATTTACCGAAAGGAAACTATAGGGTCCTCCAGGGACTATGATCTTTTTATTTTATGGGTCTTTGCTAAAGCATCCCCATTCTCGAGGGACATGACTGCTTTATTTTCCGAAAGGCAACCGAAGCGGGGATACCCTAGAGGTGCATATGTGTTCAATTCAGTTATTTTTTGTCTTTTTGTTAGGTTAACTAACGTTTGATTATAAGTCTTTCCATACACGCTTAGTTACTAGCAGTTAATATATACAGAAATGTAAAGTGCGAAGATAAAATCCTACGCTATTACATGGCTTCAGGGAGGGGGTTTACAATGTACAAAAATTGGGGGAAGAAAAAAAAAAGAAAACGGTAAAAAATCTAATTAGTTTATTACATCCAGTATACTGGTACAATAATGAATAGAAATTGCAAAAATAAATAATGCACGCGGAAGTTGAAAATACGTCTAACAACCTAGTAAGAAAATCTTTTTGCTAATTTTTTTTTTGTTTAAGAAAGTAAGTAACCTAAAAATATATTTAGAAAATAAAATTAATCAAGAAAAATAGTCTAAATTATTTTTTAGTTTTTTTATTATTTAAAAAATAATAATTAAACATAAATTAAGTCCTAAGTTCTAATTCATTTTTAATTAAAGAAAAATAGTTAAAATAGTTAAAATAGTTATTAATTAATTCACAAAATTAATTTAATTAAAAAACTAAAACTATATTTTTGTGATTTTATTATTACATTATACTAATTAAATAAATGAAGAAAACAAATTAAAATAAAAAAAATATACAGCAAAGTGACAAAAACAATGCGAAATGGGCCACGATTATTAGAAATTGGGGGGGTGCTGAAATTGAATTTTGCTAGGCCCAAGTGAATGTTAAGCTCAGGCCACGCTGGATCAGGTGAGATGAGGCCTTGAAGGCACATGGTGGATCTCAAATTGAAGTCTTTAGATATAGACCCCTTATGATTTGAAGGCTAGATCTGATGGTGTTTGGTACACTTCTGGACATGTAATGCATCGAATCTGCATGAAACAAGTTAGAAAATATAAAAATAGAGCTTATTGAGGCATTTTGTGATGTTTCAAGGCTTGGTAATGATTGCAAAAGCTTCAGGGAGCCTCCAGGAATGTATTTGGATCTTTTGTTTGGACCGAGGAAGGCTGGAACCTAAAATACGAATTTTACAACTTTGATATTTTTTGCAAAATTTGTAGAGATTTTCCAGGTTGTATCTCATGTGTCTTGAAGCTTTCTAATGTGTCCTTTATATAGAGAGGATGGAGGAGACAAGAGAACAAAGGTAATAACAACCATAAACATGTATTTTTAAAGCCATGAATGATGTTTTGTAACTTTACCAAAGACATGGAATCTTGTCCTTCTTGAATTTGAATGAATGTGGACACCTTTGTACAAAATTTTATGGGCCTAGGCTGTCCAAAACATCAACCCAAAGCTCAAAGCCCATTTCCAATTATTCTATACATTTTATTTTATATTTATTTGAAATAAATTAAAATAAATATGAACAAGTGTTGTGTTTCTTTAGATTCTGGATTTGTGTTTAGTGTTTGGGAATCTTAGGAGTTTTTGAGAGTTTTTGAAAGTTTGATGAATCCTAACAGTGATGTTTTACACAGTTTAATATTGAACGTTGAGGATGAAGAATGATTGTTGCGTTACTAACTTTCCACGTTGGTTCTTCTTTTTGTGCACAGTTGTTCATCACCTAAAATCTTCTTTTTGTCTGCTTTATATAGGTCTTGCAATAGTGACATAAGAAGATACTTTTGGTATGTCCATAATATGAGTTAATGAGCTTTCCAAACCAGGAGATCCTTGTCTTTTTGTAGCCGTTACTTTATGATATTGCATTGATAAATAGTAACGCTTCAGAACTTCTCACATTAGAGGATGAATATTACTGTTGAGAGTCCATTACAGCATGTATCAGAACTTTGCACATCAGAGTATCAGAGATCCTGTTTCACAGCGCTGGTGCATTCAGAAGTTGTAACATAACTTCTTCATATAAGCGTGTCACACAGATTTGATGCGTCTGGATCTTTCATGGTACTCTCAACTTCTATGCTCGCATAATCAGAACTTCTAGTGATGTTCTGGAAGAATATCCAGTTGCATCAGAATAACTTTTTCACATCATAACTTCCTGCATGTAAAGATACTTTTATAGCGAGCATATTTGTTCTTTATATCATGTGTTTGTTATCATCAAAACTCTAACTGAGATGTAGAACTAATTTATGTTCTAACAACGAGCATAACCCTCGTGTTTAGTTGCCAATGTTTAGTTTTGAACTCTGAACAGACTGTCGATGATAAGCCGAAGGAATGTGAGGATGACGTCGAGTCATCATGCCCCTTATGTCCTGGGCGACACACGTGTTACAATGGACAGGACAAAGGATCGCGACCCCGCAATGGTAAGCTAACTTCAAAAACTTGAGGGCGAAGTGATCCCATCCTGACGGATGAGTCGTTCCCTCCCCTGGTTAACTACCACTACCCGGTCTTACCTTTAAATTGATAGCTTCCGCTAGAGCACTTGACTTCTTGATGAATCCCTTGAGCTTTTACTATCTTTTTGCTTCTTCTTGCTAGCCTTTGATTGTATGGTTTCCTGTATCGCTCTTGTTAAGCTCCAGCCCGATCCATGTGATCTCATCTCGTACTTTTCCTTCCCCCTGTCTTTCTCTTCGTCCCGGGATAGAGCCTTTCACTAAAGGAAGGTTCCCGAGCTTAGCCGGAAAAAATCGTGGAAGTAGCACTGCTTTGGCGAAAAATAGACAAGACATATCTGAGTAGCGCTGCATGAACAAAGCGTGGGCGTAAAACATCAAGTGGAGGCGCTGAATCCTTGCAAGAGGGGGCGGTCAAAGCCAAGTCCAGACAAGCTGGCCAAAAGGCATATGGCCAAGACTGAGCTGGCAGGCTCATCTCACTTATTGTGTGCTTTATTGGAATAGAGTGACATCAAGGGAAAGTGCACTTTATCTTGATTTTTCTCTTTCTACATTCTTTCCAACCCACAGCTCAACCCCTTAGGCATCAAGGTCGAAAACCCCAAGGATCGGGCCTCAATCGATCTACTGTTAAGGTAAGGGACACTACAAGAAAAAGGATCTCCAGCCACGTGATTTTGCCACGTGATTTTCATGTGGCTAAATAAAGCCAGTTGCGACGTGAAAATCACGTAGCAACATGTTTTACTAATAAAATAAAGAAGCCTGAAGGTTGTCAGTCTTTTTTTATTAAAAAAAATGTTGCAACGTGGGAATAACGTCGCTACTAAAAATACAATAATAAATAATTAAATTGCTCTAACGTTCAAATATTTGTCATTTTGAAATTTTGAAAAAGTAAGTTGCGAGGTGTTATTCACGTCACAACATTTAAGAGGGAAAAATCAAATCATTACAGACTGGCGTGTTCAGGCTTTGAAGGATGTGAAGAAAGAGAATATAGCTGTTGGGATTGTTGTGACGCGAAAATCACGTGGCAACGTTGCAGCGTGATTTTCACGTAGCAACGTTGCGGCGTGATTTTCACGTCGCTAAGTGCTTTAAATATTTATTTCAAGCATGCTCCACAAACAGACAGTAGTGTTATACATTAAAAACTCTTCTTCTTCAACCCTCTTCTCCTCATTCCATCCCTCGATAACCATTTTCTTCTTCATAAAATTTGTTCTTCTCCAATATAAAATCCCTTCAATCTCCGAATTTTTTTTATTAATAACCATGTATTAAAAAAAAATCGTAAATAACCGGGTTTCGGAAAAAATTACGCAAATAACCATGTTTGAGATGGCTCCACAAAGGAGGAGCCATCTCAATTGGCGCATGCACCTCCTTTTTTAAGGGAGGCGCCATCTCACTTGGCGCCTAAGTGCTTAGGGCATGCCCTAAGTCAAGTGAGATGGCGCCTATGTACAAAATTAGGGCAACAAATTTTTTTTTTATTTTCTTTTCTGTGCGTTGCCTATTAGACAGAGATCCACAAAATGGATTTTTTATTTAAAAAAAATAATTACATTCAACTGTTTTACATTAAAAGAACAGACAGTAGTGTTATACATTAAAAACTCTTCTTCTTCAACCCTCTTCTCCTCATTCCATCCCTCGATAACCATTTTCTTCTTCATAAAATTTGTTCTTCTCCAATATAAAATCCCTTCAATCTCCGAATTTTTTTTATTAATAACCATGTATTAAAAAAAAAATCGTAAATAACCGGGTTTCGGAAAAAATTACGCAAGTAACCATGTTTGAGATGGCTCCACAAAGGAGGAGCCATCTCAATTGGCGCATGCACCTCCTTTTTTAAGGGAGGCGCCATCTCACTTGGCGCCTAAGTGCTTAGGGCATGCCCTAAGTCAAGTGAGATGGCGCCTATGTACAAAATTAGGGCAAAAAAATTTTTTTTTATTTTCTTTTCTGTGCGTTGCCTATTAGACAGAGATCCACAAAATGGATTTTTTATTTAAAAAAAATAATTACATTCAACTGTTTTACATTAAAAGAACAGTAAAGAAATGGATACAAAAAATACTGGGAAAAAAAAGATACATCAGTGATCCCCCAGAACCCGGTAATGACCCCCGGTTCCGCATCCCCGTCCTCGCCTTTCTCTTGCTGGGTGCCGTCGCGTTTCCTGCTGCGGAAAGGTCGATGGCCCAGCGAAGTCAATGCGATCCGAATCCATAAAATCAGTAAGATCTCCATATCTCGAAGATCCGCTCTGGTACAGTCGGTTACCCATACCCTCAAAGTTTGGTCGTGTTGGCGGTGGGTGGGGTTCCATGGTTGGTCGGTAGCATTGGTCGTCTGAGTATGGGGGGTAGAAAGGAAATGGATCTTGGGGTGTTTGGTATTGTGGATGTTGGGTTGTTTGGTGATATGGTGGTTGATGGTAGGTTTGGTCGGCTTGGTCATAATCTTCTGACATTCCCATATCAGGGCTAAGGCTGGATGTTGAGGGTGCCATATTGGGATATGTGGAAGACTGAAATTGTGTCTGGGGTATGTGGGTGTGCTGGTATTGGGGTTGGTATTGTGGTTGGGTTTGAGGCATATCCGGGTATTGGTAGTTTGGTGGTGATTGTGGTTGGTAGTACGACATTTGATTGTAGTTGTGTTGTGGTGGGGAATGTGGTTGTGTGTTTGTTGGTCTGTTTCTTCTTGGGGGTTGGTTTGAGGTTGATGGATTTTGGGTTTGTTGATGGGGAATCGAGGGTTGTGCCCATTGTGTGCGTGGGTCAACCAAGTACCTCGGATGAGACACGTGCATTTCTGGGTTACTAACCGACCTGTACCACGACATATATTGATCAGTGTGTCGCATGTTACCTTGAGTAAGGAAAATCGGGGATTACAAGATGTAGCGGTGACGCCTTTGCCACATTTTACACCATTCCGGAGCGAAGTCTTTCCAGTTGGTAAGACCCCACTGGGCGTCGACCCTTTTTAGATGCCAGGGGGACAAATCTGTTGGATCACTTGGTATCTCTTGATGCATTCCGAACTGCATCTTCACACGGTCGTTGTGGTGCATCTCCACAATGTTGAACCGAATGAGTGCAGTCTTTGCAGTCCAAGTTGCTGCATCCTCTGGGTTTGGAGAATGGCCCAAACCCAAATATGGTCTCCAGACGAACTGCGATAAAATTTAAATCAGGTTAGCGCAAAAGTAATGTATATATAATTAAAATGAACAAAAGTGAAAAGCTACGACGTACGTCATCTGGGCCTAAGTGATCCAACAGATTCCGGTAGAGTGCGACATTGAATCTTGGATTCTTGCCGTAATCCATACCCCTCACGCAGTACCTAAAGGAAATGAGAAACATGTTATTTTTAGCATATATTTTGGAAAGAGCAGAATATTTATAAATGCTATAACTTAATGACTTACTTTGTTGCGTACGGGAAACCAAAAGTGTTGTTGTTGATGGGGTTTAAGGACTCCATCCTCCACCAACCCCAGGCTTGTAGTAAAAATGCGCACCCATAAAATGTACATTTTTCCTTGACTGCGTTTTTGAACAAGGAATTGTACAGGTGGGCTAATACTGCAGAACCCCAACTATATTTTCTAGTTTTTTCAAAATTTGTTAGTAAATGTAAGTACATGAAATTTACACTATTTCCCGTACTTTCGGGAAATAAAAATGTACCAAAAAGTATCATAAGATACGTTCTGGCTTTTACTACTCGGTCATTCTCTGAGGAATTTTCATTTAATTCCATACTTGCATAATGCCGTTTCAGGTCAGTGAGTAGTATTCCCTGCCCTCTTGCTCCACCACCTTCTACCATATCCCTACCCAACAGTTCTTCACACTGTGAGTTGGGTTGTTGAACCGACCCGTTCACCGCTTTACCATCGATAGGGAGGCCCAGTAGCATGTACACATCCTCGAGAGTGATGGTACATTCACCTATTGGTAGGTGAAATGTATGGGTCTCCGGTCTCCACCTCTCCAACATTGCAAGAATTAATTTTGAGTCAATGGTGCAGTTAGAGATCTTTATTACATGTCCAAAACCTGCATATTCCAGATAAGGGACGATAAATGGGTCCGGAGCCAGGTAGTTGTGCGAACGGATTCTGAATCTTTTTGTATCCTGAGATCATAATTAAACAAGTGTAAGATTAATTAAGATGAAAAACACGTTATTTGAAGTATGAAAAATGTATAACCAAAGAAGAGACTTACAAATGCAGCAATGTTTTCCCTTGTGCCTCTGTGAGTATCGCCCATTGTTAGAAGAGCCATTGTTCAGAATGCTTGTGAGTATGAAAGACTTAGGAAGAAATAGAGAGTATGATAGACTTAAGAAATATTTCGTAGCAAAGAGTGAGAGTTGTGTGGGTGTGAGAGATGTTTCATAAGGTATGTATTTATAGGCAAATAAGTTTGATGTAGTGGTTGCTTGTGCTTGCATGCCTGCGATGTGTCACATTTGCATGCTTAGGGTGTTACACATATGCATGCATGCATTTACAAAAAATGTAAGGTGTCACTCTTGCAGGCTAGGTGGCAGCCCATGCATGTATCACGATTGGACAGTAAGGGAGGCGCCATCTGACTTGGCGAAAGAGTACAAAAATGAATGGTGTCGCCACCCCATTTGGCGAATAAGAGGTGTCACTTCTTACAGCATTGGCTCAGGCTACGTGACAGCCTTTGGGATTCCTTTCTTTGTTGCATGCAAGGCCATTGGAGTTGATGGGTGGAGTCTTACACAAAACATTTATGTGTGCAGAATAGGGCCAGGATAGGTGGCAGGCTAGGTGGCTTCATAAGCCCATGCATGTATCACGATTGGACAGTAAGGGAGGCGCCATCTCACTTGGCGAAAGAGTACAAAAATGAATGGTGTCGCCACCCCATTTGGCGAATAAGAGGTGTCACTTCTTATAGCATTGGCTCAGGCTACGTGACAGCCTTTGGGATTCCTTTCTTTGTTGCATGCAAGGCCATTGGAGGCCACAATGAAGGCCTGGCAAGACAAGAATACAGGGTCATTTTACCTTCTCAATGGTGCGATTGTGGCAGGTTTCAAGCTTTTCGTATGCCTTGCTCTCATGTCATTGCCGCTTGTGCTCATACCCATCAAGACGCGCTTCAACTGCTCTCAAACGTTTATAAATCTGAAACGTTGCTCACTGTTTACAACAACAACTTTCCTTTGGTGGCAAAACCGGACTATTGGCCTGAATACAACGGCGATATAGTTTGGCACAATGACCAAATGCGAAGGAACAAGAAGGGTCGTCCCAAAAGCAGGCGCATCACAACAGAAATGGACGATCTTGACAGGTTGGAAAGAAAGTGTGGTTTATGCCGTCAGGTCGGACACAATCGCAAAAACTGTCTGAATCGGGCGTCTGGCTCGACCGCATAAATTTTGTAATACAATAAATCTTTTCAATATTTGTGTTGTAAACATTATGGGTTTTCCGTTAATAAAACTGTTAACACAATTTAAGAAATTCAATATAGGAAATTACATTAGGGTTTTCGCGTACAACAATGATTAACGATATTCAATCTAGGAAATTACAACTGTTAACACAATTTCATCTGACCCATGCATCATCAGCATTACATCACTGTCTGTTTTGACTTCCTCCAACCACACATTAGGTCTTCCTGTCGCATGCGAGGTTGTTGTTCGTTTTCGCTGGATCCTTCGAATTTTTTCCCCCTCCGCGATGTCTCCATCTAGCCACCGCATCAACTCCCGCTTCAGACGCTCCATGGAGTGAATGTGCCAGAATTTCATTTTCATCACAGGTTTCGTGGCGGAGAATATAACGTAACCATCTCTGCTAAAAATCATAGGCGACGTCATTACGTAAATAAGGGAGTACAAAATAAAAATACAGTGCGAGAAAGTGTGAGAAATTTCAAAGAAACGGACAAATTATTTATAAAACAGCAAAAAAACCCTAGTTTTGCCCTAGGCGCCAAGTGAGATGGCGCCTCCTCTCATTTTTAAGGAGCATGCGCCATCTCACTTGGCTAAAAGACAAGGGAGGCGCCAAGTGAGATGGCGCCTAGGGCAAAACCCTAGGTGCATGCGCCAATTGAGATGGCTCCTCCTTTGTGGAGCCATCTGAAACATGGTTATTTGCGTAATTTTTTCCGAAACCTGGTTATTTGCGAAATATTTTTTTAATACATGGTTATTAATAAAAAATATTCTCAATCTCCATTAATTCTTGTTTTAAGGTAAATTCAATTCAATTTTGTCTCTATTTTGTTAACAACTTTTTATTTATTGTATTATTGGATGTAATTTTTTTTTAATTTTTCGTTGAATAGAAGAAGATTGATAGAAGTAGATTGCAAAAAGGGACAAGAAGATTGAAGGAGTTAGAAGATAAAAGGTATTTTTTGAATTTTTTTTTTTGAATTTAGTATATTTTCTGAATTTAGTTAAATTTGGGTTAAATTATAATATTGTAATTTTAATTGAATTTGGTTGAATCTGATTTTATTTAGTTTATAAAAATAGAATAAAAAATATTTAATTTGTTAGGAATAATAATATTAATCATTTTTATTATTTAGTTTATTTTAAATTTAAAAACAAAAAAGATTATATCGTTATTACTTTATATTTTATATCTTTATAACCATTTAAAATTTAAGTTGATTATATTCTTAGGGGTATATAATAAAAATTTAGTAATAAGTAAATTAATGTTACAAAATAAATAATAATAAATATAGTAATTAGTGAAAAACACAAATAAATAAATAAATTGTGATGAATATAACAGTTATAATTATTAATTTATGTAGGAACGTTAGTGAATAATAAAAATAATAACAATAATCATTTTAATCATTTGCAATTTAAAAATCAAAAAGATTTTATCCTTATAATTTTTTATTTATTAATTTATAAAGAAAGTAAAAAAAAAATTTAGGAGTTTATAAATTTTAAGTGTTTAAATTAAATTTTTTTGTCTTAACTGAAAATATTTTTTTTTGGATGAACTATTTTAATAGAATATTGTTAAGTCTAATAAGTTAGAATTAGAAAAAGTATAATAGCCACTTGATGTTTTTTGAAACATATGTACATTTACTGTAACTAAAAATTTAATTTTCATAAACATATAAGTAATTACCATAATTCATCATTAAAGCCAAATATATTTAGTGAATATGATTTTTTCTTTAATGAGCCGTTTTAAATATCAATACATAATTGTAAATAAATAGAAATGAAGACAAATTTATGCGTAATTGAAAATAAAGTAAAATTAATACTAATATTTATTATTTATTAATAAAAAAATCCATGGACAAATGTGTCATATTTGACAGTTATCATGTTTTTTATTAATTATTATATATTTAATAAACTATATATTAATATATAGTATATTTAGTAGTATATAATAAAAAATATTATATATTAAAAATAGTTAAAGTAAAAGCATATATTTATATTTAATATTATATGTTTAGGATTATTATTAAGTTGATTAATTAATATTTCTAATTAAATAGGGTTTGATTATATAAATTTGCAGTAAATGGAATATTATAGATATTATTGTAGTTGGATGTACGATAGACTATATCCAGGAAGACGCGCACTTAAACCCAATTTTATAGTCGTAGTTAATGGTTTTATCACGTGGATGTTTGCTCAGGAACATTGTCGAAGTGAAGGAGGAGTTAGGTGTCCTTGTCTTAAATGTGGATGTAGATATATAATTAGTGACCCAGAGGAAATAACACGTCATTTGCATAGAAAAGGTTTCATTGAAAATTATTGGGTTTGGACGTATAATGGTGAAACACTTCCGAGTAATATACCAGAGACTAGCAACACAGATGCTTCAAGTAGTCAACCGACTATGCAACCGCCTATGGAATTTGAGGAAAACTTTAATCTGATAGGTGACATGGTTGGTGATGCTTTTGGTGTTAACGTGACCTATGATCAACCAGAAGATTTTGACGGGGAAGAGTTGCCG
This sequence comes from Vicia faba, assembly GCA_948472305.1. NCBI lineage: Eukaryota > Viridiplantae > Streptophyta > Magnoliopsida > Fabales > Fabaceae > Vicia > Vicia faba. The sequence continues at coordinate 1,619,519,324 of OX451736.1, forward strand.
AATGAGGAAGCGCGGAGATTTTATCAGTTGTTGAATGAGATGAATACGCCGTTGTTTGAGGGGTCGTCAGACTCAAAGCTATTAATGTGCGTGAGATTATTGGCCTCCAAGTCAAATTGGAATGTTCCTAATCAGTGTTTGGAGCACTTCGCAAAAATGATGTTGGACTCAACTGCAACGAAAGACAACTTGCCTGTGAGTTTTTATGATGCAAAGAAGTTGGTGTCGAAGTTGGGTTTAAGAGTAAGAAAGATTGATTGTTGCATTAATGGTTGCATGTTGTTTTATGACAACTAGTTTGGTACTCAAGATGGATCGTCAGAGGAATGTAAGTGTTGGCTGAAGATTTTGATAATGTTATTTAGAAGCCAAAAGAGTTAAACGTTTTGATCGAAATGGAATTAAGCGTCCTATTTCGAAGTAGCTGAAGCAGTGTTTCGAATAAGTGTGTCAAAGCTTGGAGCTTCGAGCGGAAATTATGGAAACGTATCTAAAGGAGTTTCGAAACAACAGCGAGGCTGTGTTTGGGAAGAGCGCTCGAAACAGAGAAACACCAAAGCATTTAAAATTCAAATGGAAGCGGGACTTTCAAAGTTTGAAAGTTATGTGTTGGAGCATTTGGGGACACGTGGAAAGATGAAAGAAGCATTGTCTTGCATGTTCGAAACGTGGCATATTCCTATAGCGAGACCGTTAGGGTCGAATTAGTATAAATAGAAGTCTTAGTATTAGGATTTCAGTGTGTCATATCTATTATACAAAATACTCAGTAACATTCAAACTACCACATGGCAAGGGAAACGAATGCAAGAGAAATGTATGTATGATAGCACCATGTATTTCTGATTTAATGAAAACCTTTTACTATTTCCAGTACTTTCCTTTATTCTTTTTGTCAAGCAACATTTACCAGTTTTCTTATTTACAGTCTTTTCACTTCGAAGTCTCTTCCTCAAAGTTTTACGTTTTATTGTTTTCTTTATATTTCGAGCACTTTATATTTCAGAAAACTGTCACATTTTCCATACCTTTACATTCAAGTTTTGTCTTTCGAACGTATACTTTTACTTGAAATCATTTACAGATTTCTTGCATTAAACGTTTTCTTCGCATTTCAAACTTCTACATTCCAGAAACCTTTTATGTTAACCGTTTTGCAAATCGAAACCATTTACTTCATTTTCATGCAGTTTTATATGTCTTTACAATTAGCATTACAATTAGCATTTATTCGTATAACTTAGTTTTCATACACATTTTGATTATATCTTTAGACTCTTAGAGAGAGAGATCGAAACAAGCCAAACACTTATACAAAATCAACCATGAATATCTGTTTGATTGTGAGAGTAACCTTAATATCCAAGGAGTCCTAGGATCAATCTAGTCGATCCTGTGAGTTACCAGAGGGATTGAATAACAGTAAGAAAGATTATTCGATAGTTTGGAAGACTAGCGGTTGTTTACCAGAAATCACTGGAAACAAATTGGCACACCCGGTGGGACCAATAATTGGATATCAGAATTAAGGATTGTTGAGACGTAACCATTACAAAAACGTTGGAACCTAAGAAGTTTGCTGTTTTATGAACCTGAGAAGTGGTAGGATAACCAATAGCAACCAACCTTTATCCAGAAGAAAACGTTTGGACAAAATGTCTAATTCAGACAATCAACAAGGGGACCAAAGTGGCCCACATGCAACAGGCACTAGCGCGTCCATTTCGAGCGGAACATCTAATGTAATCCCTTCGAATGCACAGTCTGTTGCATCTTCAACCAGTAACATAGCCACCAATGGAATAAGTGGCATATCAACTAATAGTTCGATCTTAGGAAATACTGGAACTATGGGCTACCCTGGGGGATTCGTTCCACCATCAGGGACACAATCCCATTTCGCCACCCCATTAACTAGACCACTCGGTTTCGATGGGAATAGAATCAGAAATTCCTCTTATGGAATGCCAACATCTTTTATGGCAGGTTTACACAATTCCACATCGAATTCATCTCCACAACTAGGGTCTGGGTCTGGGGCGAATCAGTTTATGACAAATAACCAAGGGTCAGTGGGTTATAGCACATTGCCTATCCTAACCACAGATAACCAGTTGGCTTTTAGGCAATTGATGGATGACAGTAACCATAATATGATAGGGGTGTTAGCACAAACCATGCAGGAAATATTTGCCCCAATAGTGCAGAATGTGACTGTGACGAACAGGGAAAACGCTGATAATATGAGTCGAATAGCAGATTTCTTTGCTCCCACAGAAAGGCGTAGGCAGAACCAGGCGGGATTTCGAACAAACATGCCTGTTATAGAACAAATTGCTAACGACCCAATTTATAGACCACCCAGAGAAGAAGTTAACTTAGGGGCCAGGGCACCAAGATTAGAAGCCCCAATAATCCCGGGTCCACAAAGGGAAGTTATGGAACCAGGGGCAAGGATCGAAAGGCCAGAAGCCCCAGAATTTCGAGAAGAACAACCTAGGGGAGTTGTTTTGGTTGGTCGAAATCAAGATGCCGATGCCGTCGTTCATAGGATTCGAAACGATAACATCCTGGCAGAAAACAACCTAACCACCATGATAGAGAGGGTCATGGCCCAGAATGGCCTCAACACAGGAATGAGGAGGCCAAATTACGCTTCTCCTATATTGGACTGCATAATGCATACGGATTTACCAAGGGGATATAAAGTCCCTAAATTTACAAAGTTCGCTGGGGATACTAATGAGTCAACAGTCGAACACATAGCGAGATATCTGACCGAAGCGGGAGACATAGCCAATAATGAAGATCTCAGGATCAAATACTTCCCAAGTTCCTTGACAAAAAACGCCTTCACATGGTTTACCACTTTTCCCCCTGGGTCTATTGACACTTGGGCTCTCTTAGAGAGATTATTCCATGAACAATTTTACATGGGACAATCGAAAATAAGTTTGAAGGAACTGGCCAGTGTTAAGAGAAAGTTCACCGAACCCATAGATGATTATTTGAATAGATTTAGGCTTTTGAAATCCAGATGTTACACAGTAGTGCCTGAACATGAGTTGGTCGAAATGGCCGCCAGTGGCTTGGATTATTCTATTCGAAAGAAACTAGACACTCAGTATTTGAGGGATATGGCTCAGTTAGCCGATAGGGTTCGACAGGTTGAAAGACTAAAGGCCGAAAAAGCCAGAGTCTTTAAGAATAGCAAGAAAGAAAGGATTTCCTATGTTGGGACTGAGGAAGTAGAAGAATATCCTGAATTCGAATTCGAAGAGGTCGAAATCGACCTCGCTGAATTAAAGCAGGCCCCGCCTTACTCCTGTAAAATGTTAGTCCCCACAAAAGGGAAAGATATTGTTGAAAATGAGAAAAGTGACAAATTTCCAAAGAAGGTTTATACCTTCGACGTCACCAAATGTGACGAAATTTTTGACTTGCTTGTCAAGGATGGCCAACTAATTGTGCTACCAAATGTCAAAATACCTCCTTTGGATCAGAGAAAGAAGAGGGGATTTTGCAAATATCATAGTTTCCTGGGCCACAAGACCTCACAATGTTTTCTTTTCAGGGACTTGATTCAAAACGCGATCAAAGATGGCAGACTAAAGTTTGCTGATAAGGCGAAGATGAAAGTGGACGAAGATCCCTTGGACGTCGCAGACACCAACTACTCCGAGCCTGCATGCATTGGAGAGGTCAACATGGTGGAAACTGATCGAAGCGACGCCTTAACAGAAGAGAAGGGTACTGGAGTTGAAAACTGGGTGATGGTCGAAGTCAGCGAGGAGGTCACTGAAGACATCCAGAATACGCCAGAGACTTCGATTGCTGCACCTGTAGCTGTTGCAGGAGAAACCCAGGCTACTGAAGGCCAAGGGAATCAAAACGAAGGATTAACACAAGTCACTGAAGGCTTGAGGCTGGATTTGGAGAAAGTCCAAATCGCGCAGCCAATTCCCCCTCAGAAGGAAATATGGGACACTCTAGGGGAACCCAGTGGAAAATTTGACTATCTGGTCAAATATTCTGCCCCAGAGAGTTCGAAGGTTCAGATTGAGGATATAAAGCCCACAGGATGGGGTGATGATGAAACTAAAGAGGGGGATGTGGAAATAAATATGGTAGATATGGAAAGGCCTCGCTCTGAGATGGAGGAAGTGGAAAAATACTTAGAAAAAGAAAAATACAGAATGGGGGATAATCACACTGGAGATGCTAGTCTCAAAGATTATCTCATGACATGCCACAAAGGAGATTCAGGCATGATATTGTGCCCTAGGTGCAGCATCCTCTGCAACCAAAGGATTGCTGCGAATTTCGAAAGGGTACAGAGGGCTCGAACTGGCAACAATTGGCGCCAGGATAACCAGCTTTTTAGGTGTTATCCCAAGGCTGGAGAAAGTTTGCTGGAGTTTGTTTTTCGCTGCTACAAAGGGGCAACCAAGTGCTTGATTTGCCCAAGGTGTTCTGCTGTGTATGACCAAAGCATGGCCAGGGCCTTCGAAACGATTCCCTTCACCCCTTGCTGGAACCATCAAGAAACTGCCCAGATGGGCCCACGTTTCGACAGCAGACACAAACAGCGAAGGCCTGATAGCCCTCACCCCAAGGCTGCTCGAAGAGTAACTTTCAAACTCCCTGCTGAAGTGCCAACCGATAGATGGTTACAAGTCAGAAATGACAAGGGCAAAGATAGATGGAAAAACGCTGAACGAAATGCATGCCATGCTGTGACATACAGGAGGCAATTCAACACACAAAAAAGGGAGGAAGTGAGATTAGAGAATTACAAAGGAAGGAACCCCATGTCAAGATCCCAGTGGCGCAGACAGCAAAGGATTCGAAAGGCTGAGAGAGAAGCTGTGGCAAACAAAGGGGATACTTCAATAAAAAACCAAGGTGAATCTAGCACCAACAAATCAAAAAATCAAACTGAAGATAAACCTCCAGTCAATAGGAGGCTCTTCTCTGAAGAACAATGCAATGAACCAAAGGAATACACCCCAGGCCCGGAAGAGGACGAAGATATGATAACAGATAACTTCGAATCGGAGGGGGAGTCTTCATTCAACTTGAACTGTAACGTGGTGTCTGTGCTTCCCTGCGAATTTGGGCAGGAAACCGAAATCAACGAATATGAGGAGGAAGACACCACAGATTTGATGAAACACAGGCCCGTGTGCTACTACGTGATGGACAATGGGGCTGTTGAGGAACAAAATGCGTTCTTTGAACGTCCAGAACCTGCAATGAAGAATCATCTCAAGCCACTTTTCATTCGGGCGAAAGTGGGTGTCCATGGTGTGAACAAAGTTCTAGTGGATGGGGGTGCTGCAGTCAATTTGATACCCCATTTCATGCTAAAAAGATTAGAGATCCGCGAAGGAGATATCAAGCCCCATAATATGGTTATGTCCAATTATGAGGGAAAAGTGGGCAAAACACTGGGGGTGGTCCAGTTGGAATTGACAATAGGCTCAAGCTGTAGGCCCACCATGTTTATGGTGATCGAAGCCAAGGCCAACTATAACCTGCTGCTGGGAAGAGAGTGGATCCATGGCGTGGGGGCAGTTCCCTCGTCAATGCATCAGCGACTAGTTCTGTGGAGAGATGATGGAATCGTGGAAAACATCGAAGCAGACCAGAGTTACTTTATGTCAACTGTCAATTTAGTTGACAAAAGGGACTATGATAAAAATCTGGCAAAGATTGCTCCATGTGTTCCAAATGATGAGATGAATGAAACTAGAAACGCCCACTACTACATGACACTTCGTCATGACGGCCTTTACTGGGATAGAACAATAATCAGTGAAGAAGAGGAAGTCGAAAGCACTGTACAAAAACGGCCAGCAGGCTGGGACTTCGACAACCTTAGCCATGACTGAGTCTACCTTTTTCGAAAGGATTTCGGCCTATATGGCTGAGAACGAATCAAAAGCGGCCTTAGAGGCTGAAATAAACAAATCAACTATAAAGACGAACGAAGTTAGTGGGGAGGGTTCGAAATGCTCACCCATCAAAGAATTTGAGATGGATCAAAGGTTGGATGCCATCTATGATACAGAACCCTTAGGCTTCGAAAGGGACCCCATAAACTCAGGTGTCAAAATGGTGGCACAGGATCCGCTCGAAGAAGTCAACTTAGGGGATGAAAAAACGAAAAGAGTAACTTACATAAGTGCTAAACTTAGCCCAAGCCTCAAGAAGAAAGTGATCGAAGTCCTTAAGGAAAACAAAGATTGCTTCGCATGGGATTATGATGAGATGCCTGGTTTAAAGAGGGAATTGGTCGAACACAGACTGCCAATCAAAAATGGCAAGAGGCCCATCAAACAAACTCCTAGAAGGTTTGCACCAGCGGTTCTCACAAAAATTAAAACTGAGATCGAAAGGTTGCTGCGCTGCAAATTCATCAGAACAACAAGGTACGTTGAATGGTTAGCAAACATAGTACCCGTTATTAAGAAAAATGGTTCTTTAAGAATTTGCATAGATTTTAGGGATTTAAACACTGCAACCCCTAAGGATGAATATTCCATGCCCGTGGCAGAAATGCTAGTAGATTCTGCTGCAGGGTTCGAATACTTGAGTATGTTAGATGGATACTCTGGGTATAACCAGATTTTCATTGCTGAAGAAGATGTTGCAAAAACAACATTTCGTTGCCCAGGAGCCTTAGGCACCTACGAATGGGTGGTGATGCCTTTTGGTTTAAAGAATGCTGGGGCAACTTATCAAAGGGCAATGAATTCAATTTTTCATGATTTCATTGAAACCTTCATGCAGGTGTATATTGACGATATAGTCATCAAATCTATATCTGCAGAAACACATTTGCATCATTTAAGCCAATCATTCGAGCGAATGAGAAAACATGGCTTAAAGATGAATCCCCTTAAATGTGCATTTTTTGTGCAGGCTGGAGATTTTCTTGGTTTTGTGGTCCACAAGAAAGGAATCAAAATCAACCAGAACAAAACCAAAGCCATAATGGAGACAAAAGCACCTGTGTCAAAAAGGGAGTTGCAATCTCTGCTAGGGAAAATTAACTTCCTCAGAAGATTCATCTCGAACCTGAGTGGAAGAACCCAAGCTTTCTCTCCGTTACTTCGTCTGAAGCAAGGTCAAGCCTTCGAATGGAACGAAGCTCACCAGGAGGCGTTTGACAGAATAAAAGAATATCTTTCTCAGCCTCCTATTTTGTCTCCACCATCATGGGGGAAGCCCATGAGATTGTACATATCTGCCTCTGAAGTTAGTATAGGTAGTATGCTAGCACAAGAGGATAGCAATGGCGTCGAAAGAGCCATATACTATTTAAGTAGAGTGCTAAATGATGCAGAGACCAGATATAGCAATTTAGAAAAGCTATGTCTCTGTTTTTATTTCTCTTGTATGAAACTCAAGTATTATATAAAACCTGTTGATGTTTATGTTTCATCTCACTTCGATGTCATTAAACATATGCTTTCAAAACCAATAATGCATAGCAGAGTTGGCAAGTGGGCTTTAGCCTTAACAGAATATTCATTGACTTTCATGCCTTTAAAAGCTATGAAAGGTCAAGTGATTTCTGATTTCATTGTGGACCATTCGTTGGTTGAGCAGACAAGCATGAGTTACGTCGAAATGCAACCATGGAAATTGTACTTTGATGGTTCAACCCACAGGAATGGAAGTGGTGTTGGAGTCCTTCTAATTTCTCCTGAAGGAATTCCAACAAAATTCAAGTATAAATTAGATGGTCCTCGTTGTTCGAACAACGAAGTTGAGTATGAAGCGCTCATTGTTGGACTTGAAGCTTTGTTGGAATTGGGGGCAACCAGAGTCGAAATTAAAGGAGACTCTGAATTGGTGGTCAAACAAATCACAAAGGAATACAAGTGCATAAAGGAAAATTTAATGGTATACTTCGTCATAGTCAATAGGCTATTAAGGAAATTTGAATACATGGATATTCAACACATACCAAGAGTAGAGAACCAAGAAGCAAATGACTTAGCGCAGTTGGCTTCAGGTTATAAAGTGTCTACCAAGAACTTTAAGGATTTGGTCGAATTAAAGGGAAGAGTTATGGCTACTAGATTCACACCATCGGATCTGGAAAGTATGAGATTGGGATATGCTGAGAAACAGGGATTCGAAATACTAGCCATAAATACTTTGTCAGATGCAGATTGGCGAAGTCCATTGAAGAGTTATTTAGCAGACCCAACTCTAAAGGTGGACAGAAAAACAAAATATAGAGCATTGTCATATCTCCTCATGGGGAACGAATTGTTCAAAAAGACCCAAGAGGGTGTATTATTGAAATGCCTAGGAGAGAGTGAGGCATATTTAGCATTGTCTGAAGTCCATAATGGGGCATGTGGGGCACACCAAGCAGGCCATAAAATGAAATGGTTGCTATTTCGATACGGTTTGTATTGGCCTAGTATGCTCAAAGATTGCATAGACTTTGCTAAAGGATGTGAGGAATGTCAGAAACATGCAGGAATTCAACATGCCCCTGCAAGTGAGTTGCATTCGATCATCAAACCATGGCCATTTAGAGGATGGGCATTGGATTTGATAGGAGAAATAAATCCTGCTTCGTCCAAAGGACAGAAATACATCTTGGTGGGAGTAGATTATTTTACCAAATGGATCGAAGCTATACCTCTGGTAGTTGCTGATCAAGAGGCAATTATTGAATTTATACAAAAGCATATTATCTATAGGTTTGGATTGCCAGAAAGCATAACTACAGACCAAGGCTCTGTATTTACTGGTAGAAAGATGCAAGGATTTGCCCAAGAAATAGGGTTTAGATTGCTAACATCAACACCATATTATGCTCAAGCAAACGGACAAGTCGAAGCAGCAAATAAAGTAATAATAGGATTAATCAAGAAGCATATTGGCAAGAGGCCAAGAAATTGGCACAAAACTCTGGACCAAGTGTTATGGGCTTGTAGAACATCTCCTAAGGAAGCTACTAACACTACGCCTTTCCAACTTACATTTGGGTATGATGCAGTGTTACCAGTAGAAATTCATCTGCAATCAGTTCAAATTCAGAGACAAAACGAAATCCCAACTGCATTATATTGGGAAATGATGATTAATGAATTAGTTGAGTTGGACGAAATTAGATTACATGCATTGGAAATTTTGATGAGTCAAAAAGAAAGAGTGGCCAGAACATACAATAAAAGGGTGAAGAAAAAAGTATTCATTATTAATGACTTGGTTTGGAGAGTCATATTTCCTATGGATAAGAAGAATAAAGCGTTAGGTAAATGGTCACCTCATTGGGAAGGACCTTTTCGAATATTAAAAGTGTTTTCAAACAATGCATACGAAGTCGAAGAACTCTTCGATGATAAACGTGTCCTAAAGGTAAATGGGAAATATTTAAAGAAATATAAGCCAAGCCTGCGGGAGATTCGAATAGTAACAACGTAAACAAAATATTATAAAAAGCCAAGATGGCAAGATAGAATGCCAAAATGGCGTTGTTCGAATATTACATGTAAGAAACCAAAGTTATAGTCAGATAAACATCAGAATCTAGAAATAAGCATTATTTTTCAATCGATTAAAGGTGCTTCGAAATGTTTCAAGTTTCTGCTGAGCGAACCGCCTGGCTCCTTCCAAGGTTGCTACTTCCCATTTAAGTTTTTCTGCAGTCTCCATTTCTGCAAGCCCCTGGTTGAGAAGCTCTTCGAATTGGTTGCCTACAGGATTGGTTTCGAAGGCTAGTTGTTGTTCCTTAGCCTCCTTAACTTTTTGCTGAAGTTCCAGAATCTGCCTTTCCCAAATAAGAATGGACTCAGCTCGAGCCTCATAATCAGTTTTCGCCTGCTTCAGATGCATAGCTTGATCCTCAGCTTCTTGAGAAAGTTTCGAAGCTTGTTCATAAGCGGCATCCATGGCAATGCGTTTCTCGTGAACCTTCTTGGCAGCAGATTCGTCTTGGAGAAGGTAGCCAGTTACGTTGTCCAGCAAATTCTGAAGGTCAAACAAGAGAGTACTAACTGGCAAGGAGCAGGTGGAAAGATTGACCTTTGTGAGCAGCTCCTTTATAGTATAGCAAGCAGTACTATCTTGCTTAAGCACTTCGAATATATCCACATTGAGAATAGTTCTCCTAATTTTGTTGAGAAGAACAACTCTTTCATTTGTGGGAAGAGGATAGCTGGTTGAACTTGTGCCAGCCCTAGCGAGTTGGACGTCCCTCTGAGCCAACTTTGCCTTCATGTACCCAATGGGGTCATTTCGCCTCAGAAGTGCCAGTTCCTCGTCAGTCATTCGAGACAGAGAGGATTGGGGGAATTCCACGCGTAGGGGAACCACGTTTGTTTCAACCTCTAGGGTTTCGTTGATTGCATCACCATCCCCTTCATTTGCTTCGTGCTCTTGGTCTTCTTCATCCTCGTCCGAATCTACCACTTCGATACCATCCCTTTCGCCGCTATTTGCGTTAGACTCCGTCCCAGTAGTCGAACCGTCATTGACATTTTCCTCGTCATTGGCATTTTCCTCCTCAGATTCTTTGTCTGCAGATTCTTCGGCTCCTTGCCCAGAATCAACTTTCTCTTCTTCAGTCTGAGTGTCCTTTGGGTCCTCTTGAAGAGTTTCAAGAGGGGACTTCTGAAGAGAAGCCCTTTGCAAATCCTCTGCAGACGTTTGAAGTATTGTTTCGTTCACCTCTTTCAGAGGAATGGAGGTACCTTGATCATCCTGCTGATCAGAAGTCCCAGCCAGAACCGCCACATTGGAGGAACCTTTGTTTTGGACCAAGTTGCTGGAATCTCCTTGAGGAGAGGAGTTGAGCGGAGCAGCAGCTCTGGATGGTGAGGTCGAAATGGTGGAAGTGGGATTCAAAATGTTCTGCAGGGAACAGCAGAATGTTAAAGAAAAACATTCACCAAGGTAATAAGAAGTTAGTGTTGGAAACAATTTTTAGAAGTTCGATTTACCTGTGGACCCTCAGAGGAGAGGTTACTAGCTATACGTTCCAACGATGGGTTGGAGGTCGAAGGTGGATTTTTGGATTTAGGTAAGGGAGCAGCATCCCTGGAATCGAGTCCAGAGACACTAGTCGGAATAGTGCTTTTAGAAGTATCTTTCTTTAACTTCTTCTTCGAGGCAGTATTTAAGTTTCCTCCAGCCTTGGGGTCTTCCCCAGTGGTGCTTGATTTCCGTTTCTTGGGAGTAGTAGGAGGAAGCTTGTTGGTCTGAAAGAATTTTAACGAAAAGTTAGATATAAACCATAAAGCTTGAGTGAATTCGAAACGTCAAGGCTAAGTGATTACCGTGGGAATTGGAGCACTTGTTGTTGTTGGCGTTATTGTTGTTGTTGTAGTTGCAGCAGTAGTAGTTGTTTCGGGTGGAGTAGCTTTTTCAGTAGTTTCGATGGAGGCTTGAGAGGCACTCCCTTCCTTCGATTTCGAGGCAGCTGTCTTTATCCTGATAGCTGAAAATCAAAACAATTAAAGCAAAGGTTAAAGATATGGAAAATAAAAGACATTTGGGATTTTCCCAAGCATTCGCACCTGTGCCTTGATCAGATTTAATTGACATGGCAGAAAGGTCGTATCGAAGGTGTCCTGGGAAATCATGAAGCCAGTATCGAGCCCATGTCACAGTCTCAGATGGCTTTGGTTTCCTTTGAAGATATTTGAACATCTCTTTGAAAGTAAACCACCATGGATATGGGGGAAACCAAGCCAGAGCCAGTTATGAGGTAGGTAATCTGGGAAACTTAGGTGGATGCATTTCGAATGCCAACCTATACCTATCCTCAGGTGACAACCCTGAAAGAAGTTTTAGCTTAGAAACTTTTTGTTTAAATTTTTCCTTCAAGGTCTCAGCTGCTTGATGCACAGTGGAGTCCAAGCGCGTGGGGTCGTAAGTAGTTTCAAAATAATTTTGAAAAGCTTTAATCTCTTTGGCATGAGTAAACATACCTTTCTTTGCTGGTACCTGCACATCGAAGGCATCAATTAGTTTCTGTCGAATTGTAAGTGTATCGAACATATAAGTTTGATAAAACTTAATCCACCACTCCAGAAATCCTTTAGCCGCGAGATGGGTAGGTTCGAAGGCTATCAGCTCAAATTGGGCAAAGCCTTGGTATTGTTCTTGCTGGATTTTGGCTTCCCTTGCCTTGAAAGGTCGTCCAGAAGTGATGGCGCTCTCAGTTTGGAACAAAGGTTCAGGAATCAGTTGGCATAAGCCAAACTGCCTCGAAACGAAGTTTGGTTGGTAGGCAAAGAGAAGGATTTGGTTCTTGGCTGGGGTTATCCTTGAAGAGATGAGTCTAGGCAGCAAGAAAGCTCTCCATACATCCTGAATCTCCTTGCTCTTGATGGCTTCTGAAAGAGCCATGGTGAACCAAGAAGGTCCATGAGCCCTCGAAGCAAAAGGCGCCATGCTCTCTTCGAACTTGTGCCTTTTGGAGAATATCATGATGTACTTCGAGAACTGAACTTTGAAGTCATCTTTGTCATCATTAGGAGTCAGCCTTCGAAGCCTAGTGCCTTCGACTATCCTATCACTTATCTCAGAATCTTGCTCATCAATAGTATTGGCGGTTGATAAGGAAGGTTCGAACATGGCATTTAGCCATAGTTGGAGTAACCAAAATGGGCCAGCCAGTAAAATGTTTTTGGAGGTGTGGGATTTGAGGCTCGAAACAGCTGACCTCAGGCTTTCATAGAGGTCAACTAAGAGTAATTCACTTAGGCACACTTTTCGATTTTCATGTAAATCCCTAGCTAGAGGAATGAACCTACTAGCTACCTGCAGGGATCTACTGCAGAAAACGTATCTAGACAGCCACAGGGTTAAAAAAGCAATGTGCTCTACGTCAGACACATTGTCCCCTTCAGCATGATAATGACTGATAAATTTGGAAAAGCTGGCTAACTTGACTTCGAAGTCAATTATGCTTGAGTGCTCTTCGTTGTCAGGAACATAAGTTTCTCCCACTGGCGACAGCCCAGTAATGGCCGCTATATCGAAGAAGGTTGGGGTGATCATTCCACCTGGGAGATGGAAAGTGTTGTAGGTACTGTCCCAGAAATAAAGGGACGCGAATAGCAGAGGATGGCTGTAGGTGAATCCAGGTTTCGATAGCTTAATCAGGTTATAAATGCCTAATTCTTCCCATTGCTGGGATTTCTTGGCTTCTACTTTTGTGAACCAATTTTGATAAGCAATATCAGAAGTAGGGCAAGATCGAAATGGCTTAAAATTGCTTTTTACATAATCCAAAACAAAGGGGTCCTTGGGAAGAACAGTTGGGGTTTCTACGGTATTTGAACTAGGAGATTCTACTGCCCTAGGGGCATCCATTTTGTTGAATAAGGGTTTGAAGCTATAACAGACGGGAAAAATTGTCCTGGTGTCCTTTAATATTTCAAAAACCGTAAGAGGGTCGTTTAAGGCTAACCTCTTACCAGCAACGTGGGTAGGAATGAGTACCTGTGACGCGTACAACATTTCTTTTTCTTTGGAAATCATCTGAGGAGCAAGAGCAGATTGGCCTTGAATGGTGATGATTTTACTTTCCATGGTAGCTCCTGTAGTTTTTCCTTTCTTCTTGGAGACTTTCTTGAGTTGGGATGAAGTAGAAGAAGACATTTTTGTTGTTTGAAAGCTTAGATTGTTTTATGAGAGAAGGAGGGTAAAAATTCAGAATGTGAAAGATTTAAGAGTGTGAAAAGGAAAGAAGAAGATTAAGTTGATGTTTTATAATGGGAAGTTTAAGCATCCACCGAATAGAGATGTGATACGTGGAGATCATGGGTTGGTGTGATGAAGAGGTGGCGTGAAGTTGATATAGGTAATAGGCGTGATTTAAAAGATAATCATTACTTATAACTGCACCACGCTGTGAAGTGACTCCGGGCGGTTAAGGAATCCAAAAGGTGTTATGATTGATGTGACTGGAGTCAAATGCATTAAATGTTACGATGGTTCGAAAGTCCTATCAAAATCTTGTGTAGATGTTTAAAATAGGTATTTCTCAGAGGAATCGAAATACATATTTTAAAGGGGCAATTTGTTGGCTGAAGATTTTGATAATGTTATTTAGAAGCCAAAAGAGTTAAACTTTTTGATCGAAATGGAATTAAGCGTCCTATTTCGAAGTAGCAGAAGCAGTGTTTCGAATAAGTGTGTCAAAGCTTAGAGCTTCGAGCGGCAATTATGGGAACGTATCTAAAGGAGTTTCGAAACAACAGCGAGGCTGTGTTTGGGAAGAGCGCTCGAAACAGAGAAACACCAAAGCATTTAAAATTCAAATGGAAGCGGGACTTTCAAAGTTTGAAAGTTATGTGTTGGAGCATTTGGGGACACGTGGAAAGATGAAAGAATCATTGTCTTGCATGTTCGAAACGTGGCATATTCCTATAGCGAGACCGTTAGGGTCGAATTAGTATAAATAGAAGTCTTAGTATTAGGATTTCAGTGTGTCATATCTATTATACAAAATACTCAGTAACATTCAAACTACCACATGGCAAGGGAAACGAATGCAAGAGAAATGTATGTATGATAGCACCATGTATTTCTGATTTAATGAAAACCTTTTACTATTTCCAGTACTTTCCTTTATTCTTTTTGTCAAGCAACATTTACCAGTTTTCTTATTTACAGTCTTTTCACTTCGAAGTCTCTTCCTCAAAGTTTTACGTTTTATTGTTTTCTTTATATTTCGAGCACTTTATATTTCAGAAAACTGTCACATTTTCCATACCTTTACATTCAAGTTTTGTCTTTCGAACGTATACTTTTACTTGAAATCATTTACAGATTTCTTGCATTAAACGTTTTCTTCGCATTTCAAACTTCTACATTCCAGAAACCTTTTATGTTAACCGTTTTGCAAATCGAAACCATTTACTTCATTTTCATGCAGTTTTATATGTCTTTACAATTAGCATTACAATTAGCATTTATTCGTATAACTTAGTTTTCATACACATTTTGATTATATCTTTAGACTCTTAGAGAGAGAGATCGAAACAAGCCAAACACTTATACAAAATCAACCATGAATATCTGTTTGATTGTGAGAGTAACCTTAATATCCAAGGAGTCCTAGGATCAATCTAGTCGATCCTGTGAGTTACCAGAGGGATTGAATAACAGTAAGAAAGATTATTCGATAGTTTGGAAGACTAGCGGTTGTTTACCAGAAATCACTGGAAACAGTAAGTTTTGTCAGAGTCCAAGATATAAAGTTCGCAATAGAGCCATTAACAGTAACCAAAAACGTGTAACAGTAAAGTCCATGTTTTATCTTCCGATAATACCAAGGTTAAAAAAAATGTTTTCTTCAATGCACAGTGCAAGTAAAATGACATGGCATCATACAAACAAAACAAGCCCAGGCAATATGCGACACCCATCCGACGACCAGGCATGGAAGCACTTTGATGAGGTACATCCTGATTTTGCCGCGTGTTGTACCCCAAAATTTGCCCTCGCATTTTTCCACAAGAAATCACAGCTTCAGGCGTTTCCTGATTTTTCAAACTGGCTCAAGAATCGGTCAAACAGACTTTTCTCGTCAGTCAGGACACAATTAGGGTTTCATTGATTTTCAGGGCTCTGGAATGTTTCACACAGTTGGCTTAGGGTTTTGGTTGACTTTGGCTCAACTTTGATCAGGCGAACGCTCTTTGGAATTTAATCAGGACTTAGGGTTTTTGTGGGCACATTCTCAGAAGGATTAAAATTCTACAATGCTTTGCAAGTTATTCCGAGATTTGGTTTGAATTCGCATTGTTTGACTTAATCAGTAAAAGAGGGCATTTGAATTGAATTCACGTTTGTTTGATTGAACCAGTCAAAGGATACATTCAGTTTGGATTTACAAGTGTTTGGTAAGAAATCAGTGAAAAGAGAATGCGCCTGATCAGTTGTTTTGATTAACTGTTGCTTTGCTTTGGGTGTTGGAAACGCCAGGTTTAATTGATCAAGTGCTAAAGCTTTGTTTATTTAAATTATTTATTATTCTAAGATTAAGTGATTGGAATTTATCTTTCAATTATTTTAATTCAAAGAATTTTAAATAATAAATAAACAATAAAGGAAATAGAATTAATTGGATAATAAAAACTTTTATTTATTTTTAAATTATTCGTACAATTATTGTTTACAATTTATTTACAACAATGATTTTACATTAGTTTAAATTTAAATAAAAAATGAAACTATCCTATTTTTTCTAATTCTTCATTCTTCATTTAATACCCCTCTCCATTCAAATATTCATCTGCAAAAGAAAAGAAGAAAAGTCAAATAGCAGATAAATAAATAATGACAAATAAATAAAAGACAGTTCATCATTAAGGGCCACTGATTGGGATCAGTTAACCCTCTCTGCAAATCACGGGATTTCTCCTGGTTCACAAAGAGGGACGAATTTTTATTTGCTAAAAAATGAATGCACAAAAGTCAAAATTGCACAATTCAAAAATTGTCCAAACTGCATAAGTTCAAGTCTCAAAACTCCAAGTGGAAATCAAACTGAAAGTCCAAACTGAATCACAACTTTCAAACCATCCAAAAACTGTCAAAGTACAAGTTACTATCCAAAAGGCTACCCAAGCTGTCAAAGAAAAGAAGACTTGGGAAGATATCAAAAGATCCAAAAGCACAAAAGCTGTCAAAAGAAGAGATAAAATGTGCAGAGAAAATTTGATATGCAAGCAAGCCATTTCTTTTCATCATTTCCCAAAAATAAAGTGGCCCTTTCAGAACAAAAAGTACAAGCACAAACATAGTTTAATATATTAGCTGTACTGAAGAGAAAGAGAAGAGAGATAGAAGAGCAGGTTTTGCAGGCTTAGGCTTTAGGCTTGAGAGATAGAAAGATATATAAAACACAAAACAAAAGACAGTACAGTAGAGAAGGAGAGAGCAAAACCAATACAAAAAAAGATATACAAAATCATAAGCCTTCAAGTCTCACAAAAAAGACCAACAATCTGAAAAGGCCATAACCTGTAAGCCATTCAAAAACCATTAAACCACTGTCAAAGAAACGAGCCTGATATCCAAGACCAAAAGCCAGAATGTCCAGCTCAAAAACATAAACAAACAAACCTGTACCTGTACCATTAAAAACTCCAACACAAAAACCAGTTGCAAATAGGCCATCAACCTAAAGCATCAAACCTGAAGCATTAAACCTGCCTTAACCATCAAACATTAAAGCCTCTAAGAACCCTGTCAAACTGATCAAAAAGGAAACCAACAAACAAAAACCCAATACTGACCCAAGTTCATAACAAAAGCACAAAACCAGCCTTAAACATCACAAGCCATACCAGCATATACCTAAAACATGTAATCCTCGAGCCCTCAAAGAGCACCATCATTGGGCAAAAGGGATAACGCAACAAACATTCCAAAGGAAACTGAGGGACAAGTAAAAGAAGTATCTCAAGGCATCCAACACATGCAACATAAGCATGCATCCAGGGCCCTCAGAACCTTAGGTTCATCCTTGGGCAAAGAAGATACAAAGGCAGCATTAACAAACCAAAAAAGCATTTCAACAGGCAACTCAGTGGTAAATTCAGGCCCTCAGAAGGGTCATCACAGGGCAATCCAAAGGCAATCAAAAGGAAATCAAAAGGCAAGCATAGAGAGGTATCGAGGCAGTAAAAGAGAAGAAGAAATTCAGAGAGACAAAGCGTACCAAGGAAACCAAACACAAACATTCGAGGCGACATAAACGGAAGGCAACACAAGAAGGAGAAGAAGAAAAGAAGACATGTGTATCAAGCTTTCAGCTTGACATCATAAAGCCTAAAAGAAAGGTACAGAAATACCAAGTTTTCCCAAAGCTAGCTTCCATCATCACCGAACCCCCGCCAAATCCGCCTCAGCGCCTCCTCGTTCTCTCCTTCTCCGTCTCCGACAGGTAGTACTCCCTTTCCCTCGTTTCAAAATCTTGCATAAACCATAAACAAAATCAGAGTATATAAGAATCACAACATGCATAAAACGTGAAACCCTCAAAGGATGCGCTAGAACAAAAGTCTTACCCTTTTACCGTTGCTTGAACAAACGCGAGGGGAAGGATGAGAGGTGGCGTAGGTGGCTAGGCGGGGAGATCGCGCTCAGAAACGAATGGAGAAGATGAACGAAAAACGAATGAACGACGCTTATGTCGCTCTCAAAACCCTAAAGCAGTTCCCAACTGAAAACAAAACCTTCAAACCCTAAAGCGTGTTGTGCCAACTTGGGCCTTGCCCACCTCTGAAATGCCTAAAGCCCATTCAAACCCTTTCATTTAGCTTTTTAAAAACATATCATTTTGATTAATAAATTAACAAAACATAACCTTTTTTTTTACACTAACAATGTTTTTATATATAGCATAATATAGAAACTTATACAAATAACATTTTTTCTTTATAAATAAACTTACATTTTTCTTTTATTTTTCTATACATAGAATATATAATTTTCCTTAAGATTAATACTTAATTTGTACATTAATACTTTAACACTTTTGAAATATATTTTTCAATATACATAGACTTTAAAACATTTAATTAAAATACTTTTTGTACATACAAATAAAGATACATTTTTTTTATTACACAATATAATCAAAATTGAAAATACCTTTTTATTTTAATTCAAATATTCTTAAATAAAGATACTTTTTATATCAAATGTAAAATAATAACTTTCAAACTTAGAATATTTTCTTTTCTTAAAACATCCTTTTTGTACATGTCAAAGAAAATACAAGATCACAAATCAAAGATTAATAAATATTTAATTCTTTTCTTTAAGTCAACCATACCTTAATAATACATTTAATTTCACATTGTCGCACCTGTAAATAATTACATACACGTATACACGTACACTTACACAATACACTTACATTGCTCCTATACACATTTTCTTATATTTGTATATTCGTTACATTTACATTTGATCGATTCGATTTGGTTGTAACTTATTGGACACTACATTCCTAAGTCTCATCCCCATTTGTAAATTTGTACCCCCACTCCCGGATACTTATTTTGTAATAGCGTAGACTTTAAATTCTTGCAATTTACCGCTTTCAACTATACCATGGTTAGACCTAGGGTTTGCATGTACATAAAATCAAATGCTAGATAACCTAATACAAGACAAATACATGAAATCAATACACAATCACACTTGCACCCCCTAGGGTAATCCCACATGTTGCCTTCCAAAATGGGCCATGCTTGCACGTCGAGTATCTTTGGCAAAACAAATGCAAATGATCATAAGTCCCTCGATGACGCTTTCGAATGTTGCCTAAAACGGAATGATCATAGTCCCTTCAAAGCAAATTGCCAAAGACACTTGGCACCATTGCATTCATGGTCCATACGATGACCCGCGCCCGTCCCGAACAAACTTCCTAAACGCAAGATTGTCCACCAAATTCAATGGTGGAACAAAATTGTTAAAAAGGGTTGAAAACATAGAGAAAACCTTTGAGTACAATAGGGTAGACAAAACTCTTAGTTACTTGAGATCAACTTGCAAAAACACTTGCCTTCTTTTAAAAAAAAAACACATTTCATACACACTTTCAAAACAAACCCTCAAAAACATTTGAAATATCTTTTCGAAAATATCCACACTTTTGTAAAACACTCAAACACGAGTCGAATACATTGGTTGCCTAAAACAAGGCATCTCTTCAAAAACATTTTCAAAACACACACACACACCACAATTTCAAGCAATCGAAAATCAAGGCAAGTGATCTGAAAAACCAAGTAACTAAGAGCCCATGGATAACCATGGATGAAAAGGGTGCTAATACCTTCCCTTTTCATAATCTACCCCCCGAACCCACGAAATATCTCAAAAGGTTTTTGCTGTGCTTTTTAACCTTTCCTTAGGATAAAATAAAAAGTCGGTGGCGACTCTTGCTCAACCGAACAAGTGCGAAAACAAACGCAAAAAACTCAAGTCAGTTCTCCCACCGTATCACAGAACTGGCGACTCTGCTGGGGAAGACTTTAAAAGTGGGGTTACCTTAGGGTTTAGATCACCTTTGTTTTCAATTGATTGCTTTGTTTGCTTTTACATTTGTGGGCTTTGTATCGGAGTTTCATAGATCCTAACCCGGATCTGGGGAATACCCTTTTAGGTAGCATAATCTGTGAGGGACCTGTCTGGCGTATACCGACATGGGTGAAGCAGTGGCTACATTGATGTGGCGCCTTGGTCTGTACCGATATCCCTCGTGTTGAAACGGGGAGAATATGGGTCTTCCAAGGAGTCGTTAAGCACCAACCGACCTTAGAACCCCAAATTGACCCAACTTGGCCATTAGAACAGTAGCAGTATGCTACACTCATTGAGGCTAAACTCTCGCGATGGTTCCGGCCGCAAGAAAAGATAGCGATGTTGGAGTTATGACCGATTGAGGGTAGCCAATGATTTGAGATCCTCTAGAACCCGGTTACTTTTGATAGGACAGGTTTTAACCAACGAAACTGAAAGAGGGTAGTATCTGAACCTCATGCAAGCCTAAACCTAAGGACTTGTTTGCTTTGTGTGAATATGTTTGTCTGTATATACACTCACTTGCTTTCGCATACATGTACATGACATCATGACATCATACCATAGCATTTTCAATAACCATTTCAAGGATCTCGAGGGTTCTTTTGATGCAGTGTTACGTTGAACCAGACATCTACCAAGGGGCAAGAGGTTTCTCCTCTAAACAAATTCCATCAAAGATTAAGTACAACAACTTGAATCAGTGGCTATGACCCACTCGACATGGTGAGCTTGATTCTCGTGGAAAGACATCCACCGATACAAAGCTCTCCAATCAAAGATCAAGCGCAACAACTTGAATCAATGGCTATGACCCACTCGACATGGTGAGCTTGATTCTAGTGGAAAGACATCCACCGGTGCAAAGTTCTCCAATCAAAGATCCAAGTTCAACCTCTAACATTTTCTTGTGTTTACCCCAAGAGGTCCTTGAAAGCATGCATCCACATATCATGCATTGCATTTTGACAGTCTTTCCTTTTTCAGGTTTCCTTACTCTCCTGTTGTTTATTTCAGCAAGAGATGGCTCTAGAAAGGTCTATCAAAGACATCCAAGACCAGACTGCTCAGCTGCAGGAGATGTTCCTGAACTTGTCTCTGGGGCAAGAAGAGATGAAAGCTCTCCTCGCCAAGAACTTGGAGAATTCCAACAATGCCAGGAGTGATCAGCTTGCGGAGCTGCAGTTTGATCTGACAACCTTGAGGACCCAAGTGATGGGACAGTTGGTGGGCCAGATGGCTCTCATCCAAGACCTATCTCAAAGACAAGAGGAACTCAGAGTTCTTGTCCGCCAACTGCTTCCAAACAACCAACTGGGGCAAACAGCTGAGGTTGAAGAGCAAGTCACCGCTCAGCCTCCATCCACTCAAGAAGACAAGGGGAAAGCTCCTTTGCTTGCTTCAGGGTCACAAGCCCATCAACAACCTCGCCAGCGTCAAAGGGGTAATCGGCATAAGCAAGAAACATCGGGAAGACAGTTCACGGAGACTGAAATACCATCATTCTTCATACTGAAGCGCCTGTTGGAGGTCAACTTGCTCACCCTAAAGGATCCTCCTCAGAAGCTCAATACCTCCTCTCCTAACTATCATCCCGACGCATTTTGTGTTTACCACTCCTACAGCCCGGGACACGACACCAACAACTGTTGGGCCTTGAAGAACAAGATTCAAGATCTGATCGATATTGGAGTGCTGGAATTCATGCCAGACGGTGAGATGAAAATCTTCCGTTAAAGGGTTCTCCACTTGAAGTGACGAAGCTCAAGCTGAAAGACTTTTGCTTCTTTTTGAATTTTCAAAGTTGTAATTTCTTTTGCTGTCAAACAATTATCTGTTGATGTTAAACTCTGTTTTCATTAATGCATTGCATATGTTTGTCTTGAATTCATCCATTCGCTTCATTACTCTTATGCTTTTCTTTATGATATTTGACTCTTGATAAAAATCTGTAAGCCTTTAGAGGGAGGATGACGAAACAATACCATGATCTTATACAGTATGCTTTTGAACAGACCTTGCTGATGATGTACAGGCATTTCTTTCAATTCCCAAACACTGGAGTTATAAGGAAGTTAATCCATAGTCAACCCCTTCGAGCCAAAGAAGTAGGAGTTTTCTGTTCTGAACAATCAAAACCTTTGATATAAACCTGGGGCAGGGTAGTCTCTCAGTTAATTCAAAGAAAATGTGCATTGAAGTCGCAAACTCAAGTTCGTAACTCAACGAACAACGAATGATAAGAAAAGCGTTCCTTTGGAATAAAAAGACAAGGGTGGTTCCCTATCACATAGACAGTCAATCTCTCGAAAGAGAAAAAGCCCACTGAGCCAAAACCTATAAAGGAGGCTTAAGAAAGTTGGGGCATCCCGCTGACGGTAATCCCGGAAAATGGTAACAGTCAGGCAAAAGTTAGGGATAACAAATCAAAATCAAAATAGTGAGGTCATTACAAAATCCTCAACAACATGAAAAATGTTGAAAAAGAAAAGAGGAGATGATGACTGTCTCCCCAAATTCAACTGGTGAACCATCACCCAAAAGTCGTTCCAAACTCAAAACAGAGTGTGACACACAATTAACTGAGCTTAGGTTGAAGAACATCATGAAGAGCGGGTGGGTACAAATATACTTTGAGCCTTTATCCTTTGTTTCTTAAACCGTGAACCAAGCCACGTTACAACCCTTTAAAAGTCCTAATTGAAGCATGGGTTAGTTCGAAAGCATACTGTTACAAAAGGTATCCCGACTCCTGTAGGGCTTTACTCTAAATCTTGTGTTGACCTGTCTTATGAAAAGTTTTCTCCTAAAAACGCATTTTTCAAAACTTTGAGACAAACATAAACTTTGCATTGCTTGAATATCACTGTCTGCATTTGACTTTTTGTTTGACAGCAAAGAAATTCATACAGCGAATGTTCGGAGGAACGAAAACTCTCTCAGTAAGTAAAAATCACTTCAAGAGGATAACACTTCCATTGCAAATCTCCTATCAACAAGGGGCATGACATAACACCATCCAATTAACCTGGGGCAGTCCAGTCAAGGTCCAACAGATCTTTCAAAATTCAATTAACCTGGGACAGTCCAGTCAAGATTTCAAGAAATCTCTCAATATGCAGAGTAATCTGATTCAAGATTCCTTCATCACCACTTGGGGCATTCAAATGTCAGAAGTGTTCAACAAATCAACTATCACATTTCCAGACTCGATTCCTGTATCTAGCCAGGGCACGTTTGAAGAGTTTGAGGATTCGGTTCCTGTACCCAGCCAGGGCATATTTGTTGACGACTATTTCCAGACTCGATTCCTGTATCTAGCCAGGGCACGTCTGAAGAGTTTGAAGATTCGATTCCTGTATCCAGCCATGGCATATCTGTTGACGACTATTTCCATACTCGATTCCTGTATCTAGCCAGGGCACGTCTGAAGAGTTTGAGGATTCAATTCCTGTATCCAGCCAGGGCATATCTGTTGACGACTATTTCCAGACTCGATTCCTGTATCTAGCCAGGGCACGTCTGAAGAGTTTGAAGATTCGATTCCTGTATCCAGCCAGGGCATATCTGTTAACTATCACCTTTCCAGACTCGATTCCTGTATCCAGCCAGGGCACGTCTGAAGAGTTCCAGATCAACACCTGTAACAAGCCAGGAAAACATCTGTGAGCGACCGATTGTAGACCAACACCTGTAACAAGCCAGGAAATTATCTGCATCACCACTTGGGGCATTCGAATGTCAAAAGTGTTCAAAAACCCGATGCAGTTTTACACGGACTCATCATCAGGAAATCCTACACAGATCTCCTCAAAATAGGAAGACCCCAGTAGTTTGGCATACAACCCAAGCTTCTGAGTTTCCCAACAGTGGTCCCAAGACTTCTCATTTTCAACAATCAGAAGATTCTTGCCCTCCACAGCAGCAGCCAAGGATTTGTTCTCCCCGGCAGCAGTCAAGGTTCTTTTATCTTCAGCCATCCAGGATTCATTTATCCTCAGCAAGATAGCTTATCAGCTTACATGCACATTCATCACATTCATGTCATAAACATTGATGTCACATACATTACATCATGCATCATAACATTGCATACAACTAACCCTTTACCTTTTCAGGTAAGATCAGTCGACAGACAAAAATCATTATCTTCCGAGATTCATCCAGAAATAGTTCAGATGTGACCCGGACACGGCGACATTCTGGTACTTATTCCAGATTCACCCGATGCAGTTTTACACGGACTCATCATCAGGAAACCCTACACCGGTTCCTATTCAACTACAAGACTTCTGAAAACAGTTCACGGGTTCTCCAGTAACAGATGTTAACCTATCACTTGTTCGGATTCTTCTCAAGACTTCTGAAAACAGTTTATGGATTCTTCCCAACAACGGATGTTAATCTATCACTTGTTCAGATGCAACTTTTGAAAACAGTTTACGGACACTTCCCAACAACGGATGCTGCTCTATTGCTTATTCAACTTCAAGATTTCTGAAAACAGTTCACGGGTTCTCCAGTAACGGATGTTAACCTATTGCTTGTTCAGATTCTTCTCAAGACTTCTGAAAACAGTTTACGGATTCTTCCCAACAACGGATGTTAATCTATCGCTTGTTCAGATGCAACCTTTTGAAAACAGTTTACGGATTCTTCCCAACAACGGATGTTAATCTATTGCTTATTCAATCTCAACTCCTGAAAACAGTTCACGGATTCTCCGGACACGGATGTCAATCTATTGCTTATTCAGACCCCCCAGTTCAGAGATATTCCAAAACATGGGTGCCTTTCTGATACTCGTCCACTCACCATTGACATACAGTTCAACATTTCCAAATGGCATCTCTAAGCCCATTTCCAGATGGCATCTAAAAGTCCATCCTCCTGCCAGCAGTCACCAAATGGCATCTTTAAGCCCATTTCCAGATGGCATCTCTAAGCCCATCCCCCGACAAGATTCTATCGCATCAGATGGCATCTTTAAGCCCATCACCAAATGGCATCTGTAAGCCCATTCACCTATACCATCACATCGACGAGTGCAAATTTTCTGGGTACTTTAGTGTCCAATCTTCTTTTACCTTCAAGTCGCGAAAGGCAAACTTGCCAATCTAACTCTTCAGGTTCAGGAAGATTGAACAGGGGCAACTGTTGTACCCCAAAATTTTCCCTCTCATTTTTCTACAAGAAATCACAGCTTCAGGCGTTTCCTGATTTTTCAAACTGGCTCAAGAATCGGTCAAACAGACTTTTCTCGTCAGTCAGGACACAGTTAGGGTTTCATTGATTTTCAGGGCTCTGGAATGTTTCACACAGTTGGCTTAGGGTTTTGGTTGACTTTGGCTCAACTTTGATCAGGCGAACGCTCTTTGGAATTTAATCAGGAATTAGGGTTTTTGTGGGCACATTCTCAGAAGGATTAAAATTCTACAATGCTTTGCAAGTTATTCCGAGATTTGGTTTGAATTCGCATTGTTTGACTTAATCAGTAAAAGAGGGCATTTGGATTGAATTCACGTTTGTTTGATTGAACCAATCAAAGGATAAATTCAGTTTGGATTTACAAGTGTTTGGTAAGAAATCAGTGAAAAGAGAATGCGCCCGATCAGTTGTTTTGATTAACTGTTGCTTTGCTTTGGGTGTTGGAAACGCCAGGTTTAATTGATTAAGTGCTAAAGCTTTGTTTATTTAAATTATTTATTATTCTAAGATTAAGTGATTGGAATTTATCTTTCAATTATTTTAATTCAAAGAATTTTAAATAATAAATAAACAATAAAGAAAATAGAATTAATTGGATAATAAAAACTTTTATTTATTTTTAAATTATTCGTACAATTATTGTTTACAATTTATTTACAACAATGATATTACATTAGTTTAAATTTAAATAAAAAAATGAAACTATCCTATTTTTTCTAATTCTTCATTCTTCATTTAATACCCCTCTCCATTCAAATATTCATCTGCAAAAGAAAAGAAGAAAAGTCAAATAGCAGATAAATAAATAATGACAGATAAATAAAAGACAGTTCATCATTAAGGGCCACTGATTGGGATCAATTAACCCTCTCTGCAAAACTGCATAATTCAAGTGCACAAAAGTCAAAATTGAATGCACAAAAGTCAAAATTGCTTAAAAATGAATGCACAAAAGTCAAAATTGCACAATTCAAAAATTGTCCAAACTGCATAAGTTCAAGTCTCAAAACTCCAAGTGCAAATCAAACTGAAAGTCCAAACTGAATCACAACTTTCAAACCATCCAAAAACTGTCAAAGTACAAGTTACTATCCAAAAGGCTACCCAAGTTGTCAAAGAAAAGAAGACTTGGGAAGATATCAAAAGATCCAAAAGCACAAAAGCTGTCAAAAGAAGAGATAAAATGTGCAGAGAAAATTTGATATGCAAGCAAGCCATTTCTTTTCATCATTTCCCAAAAATAAAGTGGCCCTTTCAGAACAAAAAGTACAAGCACAAACATAGTTTAATATATTAGCTGTACTGAAGAGAAAGAGAAGAGAGATAGAAGAGCAGGTTTTGCAGGCTTAGGCTTTAGGCTTGAGAGATAGAAAGATATATAAAACACAAAACAAAAGACAGTACAGTAGAGAAGGAGAGAGCAAAACCAATACAAAAAAAGATATACAAAAGCATAAGCCTTCAAGTCTCACAAAAAAGACCAACAATCTGAAAAGGCCATAACCTGTAAGCCATTCAAAAACCATTAAACCACTGTCAAAGCAAAGAGCCTGATATCCAAGACCAAAAGCCAGAATGTCCAGCTCAAAAACATAAACAAACAAACCTGTACCTGTACCATTAAAAACTCCAACACAAAAACCAGTTGCAAAAAGGCCATCAACCTAAAGCATCAAACCTGAAGCATTAAACCTGCCTTAACCATCAAACATTAAAGCCTCTAAGTACCCTGTCAAACTGATCAAAAAGGAAACCAACAAACAAAAACCCAATACTGACCCAAGTTCATAACAAAAGCACAAAACCAGCCTTAAACATCACAAGCCATACCAGCATATACCTAAAACCTGTAATCCTCGAGCCCTCAAAGAGCACCATCATTGGGCAAAAGGGATAACGCAACAAACATTCCAAAGGCAACTGAGGGACAAGTAAAAGAAGTATCTCAAGGCATCCAACACAGGCAACATAAGCATGCATCCAGGGCCCTCAGAACCTTAGGTTCATCCTTGGGCAAAGAAGATACAAAGGCAGCATTAACAAACCAAAAAAGCATTTCAACAGGCAACTCAGTGGTAAATCCAGGCCCTCAGAAGGGTCATCACAGGGAAATCCAAAGGCAATCAAAAGGCAATCAAAAGGAAAGCATACAGAGGTATCGAGGCAGTAAAAGAGAAGAAGAAAGTCAGAGAGACAAAGCGTACCAAGGCAACCAAACACAAACATTCGAGGCGACATAAACGGAAGGCAACACAAGAAGGAGAAGAAGAAAAGAAGACATGTGTATCAAGCTTTCAGCTTGACATCATAAAGCCTAAAAGAAAGGTACAGAAATACCAAGTTTTCCCAAAGCTAGCTTTTGTCATCATCGAACCCCCGCCAAAGCCGCCTCAGCACCTCCTCGTTCTCTCCTTCTCCGTCTCCGACAGGTAGTACTCCCTTTCCCTCGTTTCAAAATCTTGCATAAACCATAAACAAAATCAGAGTATATAAGAATCACAACATGCATAAAACATGAAACCCTCAAAGGATGCGCTAGAACAAAAGTCTTACCCTTTTACCGTTGCTTGAACAAACGCGAGAGGAAGGATGAGAGGTGGCGTAGGTGGCTAGGCGGGGAGATTGCACTCAGAAACAAACGGAGAAGATGAACGAAAAACGAACGAACGGCGCTTCTGTCGCTCTCAAAACCCTAAAGCAATTCCCAACTGAAAACAAAACCTTCAAACCCTAAAGCGTGTTGTGCCAACTTGGGCCTTGCCCACCTCTGAAATGCCTAAAGCCCATTCTAACCCTTTCATTTAGCTTTTTAAAAACATATCATTTTGATTAATAAATTAACAAAACATAACCTTTTTTTTTTACACTAACAATGTTTTTATATATAGCATAATATAGAAACTTATACAAATAACATTTTTTCTTTATAAATAAACTTACATTTTTCTTTTATTTTTCTATACATAGAATATATAATTTTCCTTAAGATTAATACTTAATTTGTACATTAATACTTTAACACTTTTGAAATATATTTTTCAATATACATAGACTTTAAAACATTTAATTAAAATACTTTTTGTACATACAAATAAAGATACATTTTTTTTATTACACAATATAATCAAAATTGAAAACACCTTTTTCTTTTAATTCAAATATTCTTATATAAAGATACTTTTTATATCAAATGTAAAATAATAACTTTCAAACTTAGAATATTTTCTTTTCTTAAAACATCCTTTTTGTACATGTCAAAGAAAATACAAGATCACAAATCAAAGATTAATAAATATTTAATTCTTTTCTTTAAGTCAACCATACCTTAATAATACATTTAATTTCACATTGTCGCACCTGTAAATAATTACATACACGTACACTTACACAATACACTTACATTGCTCCTATACACATTTGCTTATATTTGTATATTCGTTACATTTACATTTGATCGATTCGATTTGGTTGTAACTTATTGGACACTACATTCCTAAGTCTCATCCCCATTTGTAAATTTGTACCCCCACTCCCGGATACTTATTTTGTAATAGCGTAGACTTTAAATTCTTGCAATTTACCGCTTTCAACTATACCATGGTTAGACCTAGGGTTTGTGTGATCGGTGGATCTGGAACTGACTGTTTAATGCTGGTTCGCGAAATGTCGCGGAAGCAAGAGTCGCCACCGTCTTTTATTTTCTCCAAATGGAAAGGACAAAAGCACAGAAAAATTCCTTAAAGAGATTGCTCTCGGTTCGGGAGGTAGGTTATAGAAAGGGAAGGTGTTAGCACCCTTTCTATCCATGGTTATCCATGGGCTCTTAGATACTTGCTCATTGTGTTTTCAAAAATGGTTTGTTTGCTTTTCAACTGTGGGTTTTAAAAAAAGTTTCTTTGAAAAATTTCAGTTCGACTCTTGTATCGGTCCTCAAGAGTGTTTGAAAAATGCTTTCGAAAGCTTTTTGAAAATGTGTTGGTGTGAAAAGTATTTTTGATTTGTTTTGAAGTTTAGAGCAAGTATCTAGAGTCGTCTACCTACCCTAAGGAATTCGTCTGTGTAGATGTCCTTTAAAGTAGTGCCATCCCACCATTGAGAGGTAGGTAGCACCACCGTTGGAGGTGTTCGGGTCAATTCGAGGTTTGGGACATGGTGATCACTTGAGCAATGGGAAGACACCTTAGAAGCTACCCTCATGCCAGGTTCCCGGATCATGAGGACTTACTAAGACATCCTCTACCCGACGATCACCTTTCGAGGCAAGGCAACAGTGAGGCATACCCTAGGGGTGGTGTGTGCGATTCGTGTGTCGTTTTCATTTGCATTTATCTTGTCATGTTATTGGTGTTCTACGCTTGTTTTTATTTTTTGTCCATACATTCTTTCATGCCTTGATTAACGGTTAAAAATATTGCGGGAAAAGTAAATTCTAAGCTATTACAAACGGCGCGGGTCCACATCGCCAAAAGTTTCTCGAACCCGATTTGACAGAAAATAAATAAACAAAGTAAATAAAGAATTAAAAGTGCGAGCAATTATTTACATGGCTTTGGGAGAGATACACGAATATTATACGAAAGAAGAAATAAATATGCGAATTGAATTTTAAATCGAAACGAGGGCGTTAGACCCTTTTTGCAAAATTAAACTAATGAGGAATTAATTAAAATTAGAAAGAACTTGTTTTTTTGGTATTTTTTAGTATTTTAGGATTTAATATGAAAAAGGAATTAATTGAAATTAAATTCTAACCCTAATTCTATTTTATTTTTAATTTGTTAAGAAAAGATTAAATTTTGACCTAATATTTAACCTAATTATTTATATACAAATTTAATTATAAAAACAAATATTTAATTATTTATGAATTTATGAAAGAAAAATAAAACGGATGAAAAATTATGAATTAACCCTATTTCCACATTTTTTAGATTTTTTTATTAAAAGAATTAAAATTGCAAACCTAATTTAAAACTAAATTCAATTACATGCAATTTATTTACAAGAAATATTAAAATAAAAAATATTTATTATTTTTCCTTTTCTGATTTTTTTTTGTGGTATTTTTTTATATTTATGAAAATAATAAAACTAATTACTAAAACAATAATAAAAAAGAAGTAAAAATAATAATACAAAAAAAAGTAAGGAAAATAAAAAATATGCAAACCTGGGGGTTCAGACCCCAAATAGGAGGTGAATCTTGAGGAATCTGGCCCAATAGCTTTGGCCTGTTTGGACTTTTGCTGGACACGTGCATGTGCGTTGACTCAAACCTATGGTGTTCCTCCAATCTGCAGCCCTTGGATTGCTCTCAACGTACGCGTGGCTGGATTGATTAGGAAGGCGTATGGTGATCCCCAGCACG
Source organism: Vicia faba (assembly GCA_948472305.1). NCBI lineage: Eukaryota > Viridiplantae > Streptophyta > Magnoliopsida > Fabales > Fabaceae > Vicia > Vicia faba. The sequence continues at coordinate 1,619,549,991 of OX451736.1, forward strand.
TGAAACTGCATGTGAAGATTTATTGAAAAATAATATTGAAGTAATGAAGACCTGGGGCTCGAACCCAGGTCATGTGCTTTACCACCACTACGCCTTGCCAGCTGAACCAGTTTACGCATGTTAATATATAATAAACAACAAATATAATAAATAAAAACAAGCGTTAGTGGGGCCTCTGCGCGCGAAATTCAAAAGAGCCAACCAACATACGCCACGAGGTCATCTTCTTCGTTGTGTTTATTTTCCTGAAACATACAAAGAAACAGGCAACGGTTTTATTAGCGTTCTCCTAGGCCATCTATGGAAAAATAGCGAATAGCCCAGGAACGCTCATAAATTGAGCGCGAGCATAGCTTCTTCTTCGTCCAGACACGCTGATTCCAATGGTGGTGGTTTCACACCCTAATTTTTCCTCATTTAAAAATCCCCAATTTGGAGCTTCCTGAACCCTAAAAATCATCAATGGCGAAATCGTGTATATCACATAAAAATGCAATTAAATATATGGGTTAGCTTCAGAATTGCATAAGGAGTATGAATCAATGAACAAAATATCATGAGGATGCCTGCAAATCAAAACACGAACATGCAATTTTCATGAAATATTTTAAGTTCTGTATACCAATTCTTGAGGTTTTGATGAGTGTTTTTGATTGGGAATCGTTCAATGAACCTTCAGCAAGCTAATGAAACAAAAATTATGCCTTGAATCGCCCTAGAATGTGATTTTTAGTTTTGAGTTTCTTGACAAATTTTTCAAGTTTGTGAATGGTTTCTGCGCAGCTTCAATGGTCCTCGAGATTAGGTTTATGTTCAGGCTTATGTATTGAATCAATTAGGTCAAGAAAAATAGAACAAATCAATTGCATTCATGGTTTTTGGAAATTTGATTTTTAAGATCTTTTTTCAATCTTTTCCATGTGTTTTTGCTCTCAATCATATCCAATTGCATTGGTTCTTTCCTTATCTGGCTAGGCACGAAATCTTGAGGGTAAAACATGCACAAAAAGATTTAAAACTTTAGGTTAAGTATTTTTCATATATTTAATTTGATTTAAATGAATTATTATAAATAAAAATTCAAATAAATAAATAAAAAATGAAGAAATACTTCCCTTTGGGCCAAGTGGTCGTGCACATGCTTGGGATGATGAATTGTGGAAGAAAAATGGGCCCATTAGCAATTTTAGGTCATTTGAATCAATGTTGACTTTTCAAAATATCCAAAAATTTCCCAACTTCCACAAGGCATAACTTGCTCAATTTTTAAGCTTTGCTCATGTTCTTGGACATTTTGGAAAGGTCTTTGAGTCCTCCAACCAATTCCTTTGGTCCCATGTCATTTTGATTTACAAATCTCAAGTTATGGCCTTTGACTTAAAGTCCCTTTTTGTTGACTTTTGAAAATGACCTATAATGTTGAAATTGATAACTTTTTGTGAGAGCATTTCTTGGACTTGAGGTATGAAGATGAGTTGTAGGAAATGTATTTATCTTCAAAATGAGCTTTGGATGGAATTTTTCTGATAATCCATGTGAAAGTTATGCCCTGGTCAATTTACAGTTGACTTTTTCAACTGTCCAAATAAGGAAACTTTTGCATCTTGATGATTTTTGAGCCAAATTTTGAGAATCATGATCAAGCATTGATCAAATGATGTTTGTGGCTTCAAAATGATATGTTGATCAAAAATTTGAACTTTTGACTGTCAAATGACCATTTTGCCCCTATAGTTGACTGTAGTGCAATTTAGGGTTTTGACTGTGCAATTTTGAGCTGAATGTCTTGAAACTTGGTATGAGGATGCTTGACCATATTTGTAGGCATGTGAGACTTGATTGGACCTTTGGAAACTTCAACTTCTTGATCAAAATAAAAACCCTAATCTTGACTGTTTAGGAGACCCTTGACTGTGCAACCCTTAGGGAGATTTTGAGGCTTGTCTTGGCAAATCTTTGAAGAATATGGGAGGGCAAATTTTGGGGTACAACAGTTGCCCCTGTTCAATCTTCTTAGACCTGAGGATGCAGATTGGCTGACGTGCCTTTCGTAATCCGAGGGTGGAAGATGATTGAACACTAGAGTGCCCAGAAATTTGCGCTCACATAGTAGCAGTGTGATGATGGAATGGGCTTATAGATGCCATTTAGAGGTTGGTGAATAGGATGATGGGCTTATAGATGCCGTCTGGATGTTGATCGCGTAAGAGATTCCTTAGCGAGAACCTGCATACCTGCAAAAGAAAAATGAGTACCTGACACGTTGCAAGAACTGGTTTTCAGATGCTTGGTATAGATGTGTCCTGCCTGGTTACAGGAGCTGGATCTGGAGCTTCAAACGGTGATGAATGAACCAGGGATGGTTACTACCTTAGCATGAACGGTAGGTGAACCTTGGGTGATTTTAACTTCAACAACGCTCGTTGAGAAAATCTTGGTGGGAATTACCATCTTCGCAGTATCGGGAAGAGAACCAAAGGAAATTATAATCGGAAAGGGAATTATCACCTCACGCACCATCGGAGAGGGAACCATAGGAAATTATAACCTAAAAGGGAATTATCACCTCACGCACCATCGGAGAGGGAACCATAGGAAATTATAACCTAAAAGGGAATTATCACCTCACGCACCATCGGAGAGGGAACCATAGGAAATTATAACCTAAAAGGGAATTATCACCTCACACACCATCGGAGAGGGAACCATAGGAAATTATAACCTAAAAGGGAATTATCACCTCACGCACCATCGGAGAGGGAACCATAGGAAATTATAACCTAAAAGGGAATTATCACCTCACGCACCATCGGAGAGGGAACCATAGGAAATTATAACCTAAAAGGGAATTATCACATCACGCACCATCAGAGAGGGAACCATAGGAAATTATAACCTAAAAGGGAATTATCACCTCACGCACCATCGGAGAGGGAACCATAGGAAATTATAACCTAAAAGGGAATTATCACCTCACGCACCATCGGAGAGGGAACCATAGGAAATTATAGCCTAAAAAGGAATTATCACCTCACGCACCATCGGAGAGGGAACCATAGGAAATTATAATCTCAAAGAAAAGCCTGATAACTTCTACTGAGTCTTCATCAGAAAAATCTGTTGGGAGTCGATTTAGCTGGACTAGAGAAGGCCTTGGACTGGATAAGAAATCTTTGGAGTCGATTACTGAACCGGTCTAGGTCTTGAAATATGATGGAGAATTTAGCTGAATCTTTCCTGAAAGGTAAAGGTCAGTCATATGCAATGCATGATATGGATCAAGCAATGATGTTCTCAACATAAATGAGATTTGTATGATACGATGCGTCTATGCATGCTATAATGATGTATGTGATGTTTTATGAATGTATGTTTTCGTCTAGGAAAGTAAATCCTTGATGGGTGCCGGGAAGCCACTCCTGGGCTGATATTGAAGAGTAGATTTTGCTTCCGTTGGGGATGATAACTGCAAGAATACCGGTAGGAGAAGATGACTCCGCTGAGGAATAAACTTGGCGAATGGAAGATTCTGCGGGGGGGAAAATACTCTAGCGACCATGCTGGGAAGTGATACTCTGTGGGGAGAGGGATGCTTTTGCTGAATTTTTGATAATAACTTGCTGAGGATATCCTTGTTGGGTTGGAAGTGCTGATAGACTTTGCTGGGGGTAAGAGAATTTCGTCGAGGACGATCTTTCCATAGCTTTTGGCTGAGGATAACCCAGTTATATCCTGTTAAGGAAATAACTCTTTAAATAAAGCCGGGCGACGCGTTCGTGCTTGGCGAGGATACGCTTCCAGAATCTACTGGGGATAAGCTTACTACTTGGGGAGATGGATTCCAACTTTCCTGGGGAACTAGATTGGAATCTCCTGGGGAAGCTTTGGAACTGCGGGGAAGTGATTCCTTTGAATGTTGGTACGCCGCCGGGGAACAATCTTTAGACCAGGACTGCCGGGGATGCTTGTTAAGAATATATGTACATGGCTGCTGGGGGAGATGTTGAGATCTACTGGAGGATACTCAACTTCCTTAAGATTTGATAACTCTGCTTGGAGAAGAATGCACTGACTTGCTGGCTCATTCTCTGGGGAATTAAGATGTACTGGTCATGTTCTTTAGCTGAACATCCCTTGATACCTTGGAGACAGAGCAATTAGATCGCTTGGACGGCTCATCATTGCCCCTGTTTCTGAGGTGGGAGAGGAAGACCTGTGAGGTGCTGATAGTTGTTGATGGACAAACTCTTCTTCTGATAGGCCAGTGACAAGATGTCGGGACATAGTCGTACGCTTTTGATCCATAACTTTTGCCTGGACCGCCCTTTTGGGTTCTCAGTCCACCGGGATACCCATTTTTGCCCAAGCCGCCCTTTCAGGTTTTCGACTTGCCGGGTGTACATGTTTTTTCGTTTCATCCCTTCATTTTGCCCGAACCCTTTTGGTTCGTCGGGAAGCCCTTATTTTTGCCTAGGTGTGTCAACCTAGCGGGTCTTTGATTGTGCGTAGTATTTTTTCCACTATGTCCACGCTTTCAGAATGTAGGGGGTTGCCCTTGTCAGAAGTGTTTTGTCATGCCACCAGAGAGTGTTTGATCAGGCAAGATTCGTTGCTGGAGCGCCTCAAGTGACTTAGGCGGAGATTTGCCCCAGGCTGTTTGGCCTTTGAGAGATTCTCCGAATCTTGATTGGATTTCCCCAGATGATGGACCATGGTCATGCCATGCCCCTTGATTGGAGATACTCTTGTTCATTAGACTTTCATTGTGCGAATTTCCCTGCTGTTCAAACAAAAAGTCATATGCAAACAAAGTTATGTTAAAAAATGCAAAGCCTATGTCTGTCTTGAAGATTTTGTAAATGCATTCTCTTTCTTTTTTTTTTTTAAAACAAGTGATTGTTTGTAAAACGTGATGTCAACAACGTATTTACCGTAGGCCTTAAGGAGTCAGGATACCTTTCGTAACAATATGCTTTTGAACTAACCCATGCTTCAGCTAGGACTTTTAAGGGTTATAACGTGGCCTGGTTCACGGTTTAAGAAACAAAGGATAAAGGCTCAAATTATTTATACCCACCCGCTCTTCGTGATGTTCTTCAAACCTAAACTCAGTTGATCGTGCGTTAGACCTTGGTTGAGTCTTTGCTTTGATATACCAGCGATGGTTCGGATATTGACAGTATATTTTGATTAGGCAGTGCTTTCCTTTTTTGTTGAGGGTTTGTAGGACCTCTTTCTTTTTGATTTCGTTATCCCTATTTTATTTTTTTTTATTTTTTTTTTTATTTTTTTTTGCCTGAACTGTTTCCTTTTTTGGAATTACAGTCAGCGGGATGCCCCAGTTTTGTAAGTCTCCTTCATGGGTTTTGACTTAATGGGTTTTATTTTGAGAAATGATGACTGCCTATCTTTACGATCGTTCGGAACCATCACTGTCTTTCTTTGTTTTGTAAGGACCTCTTTGGTGCCATTTGTTATGCACTTGGATCAACTGAGAGAACTAAACTGCCCCAGGTTATGATTAAGGGTTTTAAATTTCGAAAAGAAAAACTCCTACTTCTTTGGCTCAGAGGGGTTGACGAGGGATTATCATCCTTATAACTCCAGTGTTTAGGGATTGAAACAATGCCTGTACCTCATCAGCGGGGTCTGTTCAAAAGCATACTGTAGATTGCGGTATCGTTTTCGTCATCCTCCCTCAAGAGGCTTAGAATTATTAATCGAGAGTTGACATCAGAAAAAATATGAAAATAATTTGCGTCTAGTGAATACGAATATATTGCTTCAAAACAGACATATGCGATGCATTAATGAAATAACAATGTTTATCAATGAGTAAATGTTTGAACAAAAGAAAATTGCAACTTGAACATTCGAATGAACAAAAATTCTTCTCATCTCAGGGCTTGTTATTTCAACTGGTGCATCTTGTAGGGATGGCAGGAGCATTCAGCCTGGCCCATCTGGGTAAAATCCACAGCTCTTTCATTGATCAGATCTTGAATCTTATTCTTCAAAGCCCAGCAGTCGTCGGTGTCATGTCCTGGGCTGTTAGAATGGTATGCACATCTTTCCTCAGGATTGTACTTTAGGGAGGTTGTATTGAGACGCCTAGGAGGGCCCCTTACCGTCACCAGATTCAACCTCAACAATTGTTGTAAAGCTTGAGACGGTGACACGTTGAGTTTGGTGAACTGCCTTTCAGGCTTGTCTGGCTGAAGCTGGTGAGGTTGATACTGAATTGGTGATACTGAAGCCATCTGAGGAGCTTTTCCCTTGTCTGCTTGTCTCAAGGGTGGTTGAATGATGACTGGCTCTTCAACCCTAGATGTTTGCCCCAGCTGGTTACCCCGAAGCAGTTGGTTAACGAGAACCCCGAGCTCTTCTTGTCTTTGAGCTAACCCTTGAATAGCAGTCACCTGCCCCAGCATCTGGATTTTCAATGCATCCACCTCAGCTTGCAGGTGTTTCGGCCTTTCATCCTCAGCACTATTCTTGACAAAGGTCTCCCTGAGAAGTGTCCCTAGCTCCTCCTGCCCCTTGGATAGATTCAGGAGGATTTCCCTGAACTGAATCTCTTGAGCGAGAAGGTCCTGGTTATCTGGTTGGAAGGCCATTGCTGAAATAAACAGTGAGAAAGGTAAGTGACCTGCAACGAAGATACCTGTTATGTAATGATGCGTATGACATGCATGCAATGTTTTCAAGGACCTCGCGGGGTAAACAAGAAAACTGTTAGAATTGGGATCCGGTAGCTTGATTGAAAGAGACTTCACATTTGTTGAGAGTCTTTCTTCCCAGGGTCAAAGGCTCACCATATCAAGTGGGTCATAGCCTCTGACAACTTTGGCTAGAGGAAAATAAATCCTTTTTGCCCCTTGCTAGATGTTTGATTCATCATGACCTGCATCACAAGCCCCTTGAGATCCTTGAAATGGGTTAGGATGTATGCAATGGTATGATTTTATACTATGCATGGGGTAATGTAAGTAACCCTGTTATGAGTCCCAATTAAGGGCTGCAAACCAAAACCTGCAAGAAACTCAAGTAAAAACTGTCATGAGTCCCAATTAAGGACTAAAACAACACCTGCAAGAAACTCGGTAAACCTTGTTATGAGTCCCAGTTAAGGACTATAAACAAAACCTGTAAGAGACATAGTAAACCCTGTTATGAGTCCCAGTTAAGGACTATAAACAAAACCTGCAAGTAGTTTATGTGTCAGATAACACGCATGCAATTAGTCAAGTATGAAGGCACGCAAGTCACACAAGAGAAGCCCTTAGAGTTTAGGCCGACATGAGGTCTAGGTATTACCCTCTTTTAGTTTGTTGGTTCATACCTGTCCTATCAAAGTAACCGGGTTCTTAGAGGATCCCAATATCATTGACTACCCCCAATCGGTCATAACTCCAGCATCGCAATCTTTTCTTGCGGCCAGAACCATCACGAGAGTTTAGCCTCAATGGGCGTAGCATACTGCTACTGTTCTAATGGCCAAGTTGTGTCAATTAAGGTTCTAAGGTTGTTGGTGCTTAACGACTCCTCAGAAGACCCATATTCTCCTCGTTGCAACACAAGGGATATCGGTACAGACAAAGGTGCCACACCAACGTAGCCACTGTTTCACCCGTGTCGGTCTACGCCGGATAGGTCCCTCACAGCTTATGCTACCTAAACAGGGTATCCCCAGATCCGGGTTAGGATCTATGTAACTCCCATGCAACCCACAAATTTAAAGCAGACAAGTCAATACAATTGAAAACACAGTCATGAACTAACCCTAAGGTACACCTCACTTTATAAAGAAGTCCCCAGCAGAGTCGCCAGTTCTGTGATCGGTGGATCTGGAACTGACTGTTTAATGCTGGTTCGCGAAATGTCGCGGAAGCAAGAGTCGCCACCGTCTTTTATTTTCTCCAAATGGAAAGGACAAAAGCACAGAAAAATTCCTTAAAGAGATTGCTCTCGGTTCGGGAGGTAGGTTATAGAAAGGGAAGGTGTTAGCACCCTTTCTATCCATGGTTATCCATGGGCTCTTAGATACTTGCTCATTGTGTTTTCAAAAATGGTTTGTTTGCTTTTCAACTGTGGGTTTTAAAAAAAGTTTCTTTGAAAAATTTCAGTTCGACTCTTGTATCGGTCCTCAAGAGTGTTTGAAAAATGCTTTCGAAAGCTTTTTGAAAATGTGTTGGTGTGAAAAGTATTTTTGATTTGTTTTGAAGTTTAGAGCAAGTATCTAGAGTCGTCTACCTACCCTAAGGAATTCGTCTGTGTAGATGTCCTTTAAAGTAGTGCCATCCCACCATTGAGAGGTAGGTAGCACCACCGTTGGAGGTGTTCGGGTCAATTCGAGGTTCGGGACATGGTGATCACTAGAGCAATGGGAAGACACCTTAGAAGCTACCCTCATGCCAGGTTCCCGGATCATGAGGACTTACTAAGACATCCTCTACTCGACGATCACCTTTCGAGGCAAGGCAACAGTGAGGCGTACCCTAGGGGTGGTGTGTGCGATTCGTGTGTCGTTTTCATTTGCATTTATCTTGTCATGTTATTGGTGTTCTACGCTTGTTTTTATTTTTTGTCCATACATTCTTTCATGCCTTGATTAACGGTTAAAAATATTGCGGGAAAAGTAAATTCTAAGCTATTACAAACGGCGCGGGTCCACATCGCCAAAAGTTTCTCGAACCCGATTTGACAGAAAATAAATAAACAAAGTAAATAAAGAATTAAAAGTGCGAGCAATTATTTACATGGCTTTGGGAGAGATACACGAATATTATACGAAAGAAGAAATAAATATGCGAATTGAATTTTAAATCGAAACGAGGGCGTTGGACCCTTTTTGCAAAATTAAACTAATGAGGAATTAATTAAAATTAGAAAGAACTTGTTTTTTTGGTATTTTTTAGTATTTTAGGATTTAATATGAAAAAGGAATTAATTGAAATTAAATGCTAACCCTAATTCTATTTTATTTTTAATTTGTTAAGAAAAGATTAAATTTTGACCTAATATTTAACCTAATTATTTATATACAAATTTAATTATAAAAACAAATATTTAATTATTTATGAATTTATGAAAGAAAAATAAAACGGATGAAAAATTATGAATTAACCCTATTTCCACATTTTTTAGATTTTTTTATTAAAAGAATTAAAATTGCAAACCTAATTTAAAACTAAATTCAATTACATGCAATTTATTTACAAGAAATATTAAAATAAAAAATATTTATTATTTTTCCTTTTCTGATTTTTTTTGTGGTATTTTTTTATATTTATGAAAATAATAAAACTAATTACTAAAACAATAATAAAAAAGAAGTAAAAATAATAATACAAAAAAAAGTAAGGAAAATAAAAAATATGCAAACCTGGGGGTTCAGACCCCAAATAGGAGGTGAATCTTGAGGAATCTGGCCCAATAGCTTTGGCCTGTTTGGACTTTTGCTGGACACGTGCATGTGCGTTGACTCAAACCTATGGTGTTCCTCCAATCTGCAGCCCTTGGATTGCTCTCAACGTACGCGTGGTTGGATTGATTAGGAAGGCGTATGGTGATCCCCAGCACGTGAAACTGCATGTGAAGATTTATTGAAAAATAATATTGAAGTAATGAAGACCTGGGGCTCGAACCCAGGTCATGTGCTTTGCCACCACTACGCCTTGCCAGCTGAACCAGTTTACGCATGTTAATATATAATAAACAACAAATATAATAAATAAAAACAAGCGTTAGTGGGGCCTCTGCGCGCGAAATTCAAAAGAGCCAACCAACATACGCCACGAGGTCATCTTCTTCGTTGTGTTTATTTTCCTGAAACATACAAAGAAACAGGCAACGGTTTTATTAGCGTTCTCCTAGGCCATCTATGGAAAAATAGCGAATAGCCCAGGAACGCTCATAAATTGAGCGCGAGCATAGCTTCTTCTTCGTCCAGACACGCTGATTCCAATGGTGGTGGTTTCACACCCTAATTTTTCCTCATTTAAAAATCCCCAATTTGGAGCTTCCTGAACCCTAAAAATCATCAATGGCGAAATCGTGTATAGCACATAAAAATGCAATTAAATATATGGGTTAGCTTCAGAATTGCATAAGGAGTATGAATCAATGAACAAAATATCATGAGGATGCCTGCAAATCAAAACACGAACATGCAATTTTCATGAAATATTTTAAGTTCTGTATACCAATTCTTGAGGTTTTGATGAGTGTTTTTGATTGGGAATCGTTCAATGAACCTTCAGCAAGCTAATGAAACAAAAATTATGCCTTGAATCGCCCTAGAATGTAATTTTTAGTTTTGAGTTTCTTGACAAATTTTTCAAGTTTGTGAATGGTTTCTGCGCAGCTTCAATGGTCCTCGAGATTAGGTTTATGTTCAGGCTTATGTATTGAATCAATTAGGTCAAGAAAAATAGAACAAATCAATTGCATTCATGGTTTTTGGAAATTTGATTTTTAAGATCTTTTTTCAATCTTTTCCATGTGTTTTTGCTCTCAATCATATCCAATTGCATTGGTTCTTTCCTTATCTGGCTAGGCACGAAATCTTGAGGGTAAAACATGCACAAAAAGATTTAAAACTTTAGGTTAAGTATTTTTCATATATTTAATTTGATTTAAATGAATTATTATAAATAAAAATTCAAATAAATAAATAAAAAATGAAGAAATACTTCCCTTTGGGCCAAGTGGTCGTGCACATGCTTGGGATGATGAATTGTGGAATAAAAATGGGCCCATTAGCAATTTTAAGTCATTTGAATCAATGTTGACTTGCTCAATTTTTAAGCTTAGCTCATGTTCTTGAACATTTTGGAAAGGTCTTTGAGTCCTCCAACCAATGCCTTTGGTCCCATGTCATTTTGATTTACCAATCTCAAGTTATGGCCTTTGACCTAAAGTCCCTTTTTGTTGACTTTTGAAAATGACCTATAATGTTGAAATTGATAACTTTTTGTGAGAGGATTTCTTGGACTTGAGGTATGAAGATGAGTTGTAGGAAATGTCTTTCTCTTCAAAATGAGCTTTGGATGGAATTTTTCTGATAATCCATGTGAAAGTTATGCCCTGGTCAATTTACAGTTGACTTTTTCAACTGTCCAAATAAGGAAACTTTTGCATCTTGATGATTTTTGAGCCAAATTTTGAGAATCATGATCAAGCATTGATCAAATGATGTTTGTGGCTTCAAAATGATATGTTGATCAAAAATTTGAACTTTTGACTGTCAAATGACCATTTTGCCCCTACAGTTGACTGTAGTGCAATTTAGGGTTTTGACTGTGCAATTTTGAGCTGAATGTCTTGAAACTTGGTATGAGGATGCTTGACCATATTTGTAGGCATGTGAGACTTGATTGGACCTTTGGAAACTTCAACTTCTTGATCAGAATAAAAACCATAATCTTGACTGTTTAGGAGACCCTTGACTGTGCAACCCTTAGGGAGATTTTGAGGCTTGTCTTGGCAAATCTTTGAAGAATATGGGAGGGCAAATTTTGGGGTACAACAGTTTGCATGTACATAAAATCAAACGCTAGATAACCTAATACAAGACAAATACATGAAATCAATACACAATCACACTTGCACCCCCTAGGGTAATCCCACATGTTGCCTTCCAAAATGGGCCATGCTTGCACGTCGAGTATCTTTGGCAAAACAAATGCAAATGATCATAAGTCCCTCGATGACGCTTTCGAATGTTGCCTAAAACGGAATGATCATAGTCCCTTCAAAGCAAATTGCCAAAGACACTTGGCACCATTGCATTCATGGTCCATACGATGACCCGCGCTCGTCCCGAACAAACTTCCTAAACGCAAGATTGTCCACCAAATTCAATGGTGGAACAAAATTGTTAAAAAGGGTTGAAAACATAGAGAAAACCTTTGAGTACAATAGGGTAGACAAAACTCTTAGTTACTTGAGATCAACTTGCAAAAACACTTGCCTTCTTTAAAAAAAAACACATTTCATACACACTTTCAAAACAAACCCTCAAAAACATTTGAAATATCTTTTCGAAAAGATCCACACTTTTGTAAAACACTCAAACACGAGTCGAATACATTGGTTGCCTAAAACAAGGCATCTCTTCAAAAACATTTTCAAAACACACACACACACCACAATTTCAAGCAATCGAAAATCAAGGCAAGTGATCTGAAAAACCAAGTAACTAAGAGCCCATGGATAACCATGGATGAAAAGGGTGCTAATACCTCCCCTTTTCATAATCTACCCCCCGAACCCACGAAATATCTCAAAAGGTTTTTGCTGTTCTTTTTAACCTTTCCTTAGGATAAAATAAAAAGTCGGTGGCGACTCTTGCTCAACCGAACAAGTGCGAAAACAAACGCAAAAAACTCAAGTCAGTTCTCCCACCGTATCACACCGCGGAACCTAGAAATGTCAGGCTTGGATTATGCTCTGATGGTTTTGCTCCATATGTCCAAGCGTCTGGAAGTGCGTATTCTTGTTGGCCAATTATTGTAACCTCTTACGATCTCCCTCCTGAGATGTGCATGACAAAACCATACATGTTTTTGACGTGCGTCATTCCAGGACCATTGAGTCCAAAAACTGGAATTGATGTGTACTTACAACCTTTAATTGATGATTTGAAGAGGTTGTGGAATAATGGAGAATGGACTTATGATATATCCCGTAAACAAAACTTTTCTATGCGAGCTGCCTTGATATGGACCATTAACGACTTTCCAGCATATGGCATTTTGTCTGGTTGGGGTACGCATGGCAGAATGGGTTGTCCGCATTGCATGGAATGCACTAAGGCGTTTACATTGGAAAAAGGGGGGGAAACTCGTGGTTTGACTGTCACCGCAGATTCCTACCATCAAATCATCCCTTTAGAAAAAACAAGACAAATTTCAAAAAGGACGAACGGGTAACAGATCTGCCTCCGCCTCGATTGTCACCAGTTGCTATATGGAACCAAGTTTGTGAACTTCCAAAGTTTACAGATACTGGCAAAGCATGTAGAATTGAAGGATATAGGGCCACACATAATTGGACAAAAATAAGTATATTTTGGGTCCTCCCATATTGGAAAGATAATTTGTTGCGCCATAATCTTGATGTTATGCATATTGAGAAGAATTTTTTTGATAACGTATTTAACACAGTGATGGATGTTAAAGACAGAACAAAAGATGATGTGAAGGCTAGACAAGACATGGAAATTTAGTGTAATCGTAAAGAGTTGGAATTGAAGCCTCAATCAAATGGAAAATTATTTAAACCAAAAGCTTGTTTCAGTCTGACCCCCCAAGAAGCTAAAGCGGTTTGTGGATGGCTAAAAGGTTTGAGAATGCCCGACGGGTATTCTTCAAATTTAGCAAGGTGTGGTGATGCTAAAACTGGGAAGTTGCATGGTATGAAAAGTCATGATTGCCATGTTTTTATGGTACAATTGCTACCAATTGCGTTCGGTTCTCTACCCAAACATGTGCTTAATCCACTCACTGAAATTAGTCAATTTTTTAGAGATATTTGTGCGTCAGCTTTAAGAGTGGATGACATCATTAAGTTGGACCAAAATATTCCAGTCATTCTCTGTAAGTTGGAACAAGTATTTCCGCCTGGTTTTTTTGACTCCGTGGAACATCTACCTGTGCATCTTGCATACGAGGCTTATCTAGGAGGACCTGTTCAATATAGGTGGATGTATCTGTTTGAATGGTTCATGGGTGATTCAAAGCGATCAGTTAAAAATAAAGCTAAAGTTGAAGGATCAATATGTGCACATTACTTGCATAGAGAAACTTCACATTTTTGCAGTCACTATTTCAAGCACTTGATTTTAACTCCAAGAATCATAAGGAATCCTGTAAATGTTATCGAAAGAAGTCAGTACACCTTATCAGTCTTCGGGCTTCCAGGTCGTCCCTCTGGAAAGAAGGGTGAGCATTGGTTGACCCAACAAGAAGTGCAATTTGCACATGTTCATGTCTTGATCAACTGCATTGAAGTTAAACCATATCTTGAGTAAGTATAATCCAACTTTTTAATTTTCTTTACAGTGTGAATATAAAATTAATTACCTTGAAATTATAGTGTGTTTCTTTTTAGGGAATTTAACAACGCCTATTTTGATAGTACCGGTGTACAATCAACATCTGGTGTCATTCATGCCCAATTTCCAACATGGTTCAAGGAGAAATTGTATAGGGTTGTTGCACCGACTCCAAACATACTTCATTTGAGAAACTTGTCTAATGGCCCTCGTCAAAGTGCAAACAAATGGCACACATACTTCGTGAACGGATATACATTTCACACTCATGAATGGACTGGAGGGAAAAAACCATAAACAGTGGCGTATTTGTGAAAGGAGTTACAGATGGTGGTGAAGATGACTTCTATGGTTTTGTTAAACATATCTACGAGTTAGTATACAATTACTTCGACTCGGAAAATAAAGTTGTCTTGTTTTATTGTAAATGGTATGATCCAACTAGAGGCACAAAAATAGATAAGACATATGATACTATTGAGATTCAAATGGACCGGAGGTACAAAGAGTATGGCCCTTTCATAATGTCAAATATTGTTAGGCAAGTTTATTATGTTCCTTATCCTTCATTTGTGCCACGTAAATGACGGTGTTGTGTTGTAATAAAAACAAAACCATTGGGTCATATTGAAACTGGCGATCTAGTGGAAGATGTTGCTTACCAAGTTGATGAAGTTGAAGTTAATGATGTGATTCCAGATGAACACACTACAAGTTTGTCTGATACAATGGTTGAGGGGAATCAAGTTGATGAGGATGAAGATCATGAAGATTCTGGATTCGAGGACAATATCACATCAGATGACGAGGATAATATGGATGACGAGCATGACGATTTAGAATAATGAACCTATATTCATGAGAATTGTGTCTTGTAATTTTACTTGACGAACCATCTATTGAATGAGTTAATGAATATGTATTCATGAGAATTGTGTCTTGTAATTTTACTTGACAAACCATCTATTGAATGAGTTAATGAATATGTATTCACGAGAAATGTGCTTTTCAAATATATTATATGTTAACTTGTATTTTCTATAGATAGGTAAAAATGCCACCCAAGGATAATAAGGGTAAAGGTCCTAGTGATAGTGGTAGGAAGCCCAAGCATCCAAGGGTAGTAGTATGCCAGTCACCTTACTCAGCCACGTGTCCTCCCCCGCAGAGTCAGGTTCATCATATGTCCATGGATAGTACTATGCTATTTACGCCATTATTATCCTCTTCAGTTCCCATCTGGGAGTCCATGTTTTATTAGTCCATCTGGGGCCTACCTGGTGTACCATTCCAGCAGACACAAGTGTCGTCATCCTTCCATCACAGTTTTCCATTTCCCACACAGATGCCCTCATTCGTGCAGCAGCCTGGAGGATCCAGCATCCCACTTCCTACACAGATGCCCCCATTCATCCAGCAGCCTGGAGGATCCACCTCTTCACGACTCACACAGACTGGTCGCACCCCACACCTCACACATGTACCTGTATCTGATGATCATGCATAGTCGGATGATGATGATCTTGGTGTGGGCGATGATCAGATAGATGGGAGAGATCTTCGAGGGGATGATGATCCGAGTGAGATTCATACCATTGATGGGATATTTTGGATTTGGACTGAAGGGAACTCGTAAGTTTCTTATTTATTGATTTTTATTTATAAGTACACATTTCCATTTTTAATATAACTTTATATACTTAATTATGCTAATTCAATTATTGTTGTTTTAGTTTCGGGACGAGTCGGACTGCTGCTAGGGTTATAAATTATATAATTCAGCAGAATTATACAAATTTTTTGAAGAATTTTAGAGAAGTTTTCGATAAAGAAGAATGGTTTAAGCAATTTCAGGTATAATTAATTTTTAAATTCAAAAACAAATAATCAAAATAATTAATGTAAAAAAGGAATTATAAATTAAACAAATACGGGGGGGGGGGGGGGGGGGGGGGGTATGCAGTAAATGGAATTGGGCTTTATGGAGCAAAAACAAGGGTCGACCCATCACAATCCAATAACCCAAAACCAAACCCAAAGTCCATAATCCAAGTGTTATTCACAGATTAAGGAGGTAACAAGAGATTAGGGTTTTGGTATTTTGTATTCCCTCTCACGCGGCACTCTAACCTCTGGTTCTTATCTCTATTCATCCTTTCCATAAACAGAGTCCCTCTAAACTTCCTTACTACCCCGTTTCTGACTCACCTCGCAAACGTTCGCTTTCTACAGAAACATCCTACGCCTCTTTGTCTCACAGCGGCTAACATCTTTTGAAGCCTCTTTTGAACTCGGATTTAGATCAGAGAGACCCAAAATCGTCTCATCCTTGACCTCCCTCAACCTCTTTGTTACCGGAATATGCCTCTCTCGTCTCTCTAATCCTTCTCTAACCCTAGCGATTTTGAAAAGGTATGATCTTTTTTTCGTCATTTTTCTCTAGCTTACAGATTTTTTTGTTGATTTTTATTTTATCTACTCATTAGTTCTTTATAGATGCAGGAATCATGCCATGGAAGTATGAGAACAGGGGAAGAATTTGTACCTGTTGGAGTTCTATAACTTCTCCCTCGCCTTGCTATTTTTTGTGATTTTCTACAAACTTGGAATGGAGAGGCGAGATTGAGGATGGTGTTCAGTGGTGGCGGAGGATGAATGGGGGGAAAGAGATGATGATGGGGCGAGGCTCTTCTGGTTTGATAATGCCTTTTCTATTTTTCTTTTTGGCCTTTGGCTTTTTGGTATGTTATCTGGTTTTTTGGTTATCAAGTTTTTTGAATGATGATAATGTTGGTTCTGTTCTTGGGTGATGATTATCTGGTTCTGAGTTTGATGAACATCATTGTTTTTGCTTGTTTTCTTGTTCTGTTACTGTGTTTTTTTGCGTGTGTCATGTCTCTATGCAAATGAACCCTTTTATATTGTGGGTTTTCAATATTGGTTATGGTTTTGTGTTTACAACAGGTTTTATGGTCCTGTGATTATAGTAGGTTTTCTGATTTTGTATTTACAGCAGGTTTTGTGTTTACAGCAGGTTTTGTGTTTACAACAGGTTTTGTGTTTACAGTAGGTTTTCTGGTTTTGTGATTACAGCAGATCTTCTTTTGTAGCAGAGTTTTTGCAGGATGTATTTTGGGCAAATTTGTAGCATATATAACATGCTTATGGGTTGTAGCAGTGCTTGACAATTTTGGGGTTGTTTGTGGCCTAGGTGATCTCTTTCCTCTTTTCTCTCTCAATGAAAATAGAAAAGCAATTTTCTCTTTTGCTTATTTTATTAAACATTCTGAAGGGTTTGCAGCATTAGAAAATGATGATGTTCTTTGTTTTTTGAGAAAGTTGACTTGCTATTTTGTGTGGTTTAGCATTTGGCTGTTTGTTATATTTGCCATGAGGCTGCCTTGTTTTAGCTTGCCACGATGCTGCCTTGTTTTAGTTTGCCATGATGCTGCCTTGCTTTATTTTATGATGATGCTGCCTTGTTTTAGCTTGCCATGATGCTCTGTTTGCAGCCTACTGTTAGCCACTTGTTACCTGCTGCTTTTGCTGTTGTTTATTTGGACTGTTGTAGTATTTTGTTATTGTATGCAGCCTTGGGCTATCGTGTTTGCGAATTTCTCTTTTTTTCCTTTTTTGTGAATCAAGAAGGGCAACCTTCTTGTGATTTGCAACTAGAAGAAATGGGTTGTGATGAAATAAACAACAATCTGATTCCACGTTGCAAACCCTAATGATGAACTTATGAAATAGCTTTTGGAAAATTCCTTGTTCATGTTCATATAATTTTGTATCAATCATGCTTTCTTTCTCTTGTTTTCATGTGAGCAAAAGTGGAGATGACAAAGCAAAGAACACAAGAAATATGTGGCAAACATGAAAGTCTTGGAGAAAATCAAAGGAATTTGATATAGCTTGAATCTTCAAGCAACTTAATCATGGATTAGTTCTCTTAGGCCAAATATTCATTTGTTTTTTCTTTGTAACTTAGAACAATTCTTCTTGTATTTTGATGTATTGAATCCAATAGTTGTACCAACTTATCTTTGAATAACAATAAGTTGTAAAACATAAAGTATTAAAAGAATTTGAAGTTTTGTAACAACCTTGGACGGTGTGTTTGAAATTGGAGAAGAACTTGAATTGCAGCATAAAGTATTCTTGTGATGTTTTATAACCTGAAATCCTTTATAAACAACAATTTGTAATTTCTCTTCGTATCTGTTGTACCCCAAAATTTGCCCTCCCATATTCTTCAAGATTTGTCAAGATCAATCTTCAAATGGATCAAGGGATTGCACAGTCAAACATCCTCCTAAACCAGTCAAAATTAGGGTTTTGGTTCTTGCAAAGAATTTGAGGTTTTTAATGGTTCAATCAAGTCCCATAGGCCTATATATGTAACACCCCGTTTTCTATTAATTGATTTATTTGAATTTGGGAATTTATTTTATTAGAATTAATAAAATAAAAAGAATTATTTATTTTGGAGTATTTGAGGAAAATAAAAGAAACAAGGAATATTGGGATTTTTATGTTATTGGGCTTAGATGTTGTTAGTAAAGAGTGGGGGTGCAGAGAAATAAAGTTATGTTTGGGACTTAGGCCATTTTCTCATTTTTGGTTTTCACGTAAGAACAGAAGTTGGAATTTGGGAAAATAGAGCTCTGAAGAACGGAGAACGAAGAACATCGCTCAAGAACTCAAAGCTGCTAATTGATAAGGTAAGGGGGGTTTATACTCGATTTATATTTGTTTATGGGTTTATGTACGGTTGATTCGGGTAATTGTAGGAAAATCCCAATTGTTAGATGTTTCTAGGGATCGATAACCGTAGGACTGAACCTTGTTAGAAAAGGGTTAGGTTCCCAATTTTTATGAATCGATTAGGAATTTTAGGTCCCAAATGAGGAATTGGGAGTATATATCTAATGATCGTGAATTTACCTTGGAAGTTATAGGGATGACCTCAGTGTCAGTAGATTCCCCCAAAGGGACGGTTAATCCCCGGTTAAGGTTACTATAATGATTGTTGGTATTTTGGATATGGTGTTGTTGTGAATTGTACAAACCTGATGTCGTTAGGTACCGAATTACGCGTTTGGACTGCCGTTTCTGAGCTGCTGCAGGTTCAGGAAAATCCTGTTACGCGCTCAGCAACACGGGCCGTGTTGCACAACACGGGTGCCCGTGTTGCTCTTCTGTGTTGGGAGATGTTGTGCTCTGGTTGCACGACACGGGCCGTGTTGCACAACACGGGTACCCGTGTCAGATCCCCTGTACTGATAAAAATAAAATGTGCGTTTTCTGGACGTGCTGCACAACACGGGCCGTGTTGCACAACACGGGTACCCGTGTTGCTCTGCTGTGATGATTTTCTGAATTTTTGGTTTCAGTGTTTTGATGTTGGATTTTTATTGCCATGCTTTTAGATATGTTATCGAGCATGAATTATGATATAATTGATGTGATTGGTTGATGTTTGAATAGTATGCTGAGTGATTTACATGCTATTCGTAACTTGATATGATTGATGTTTAAATAGTATGCTGAGTGGTTACATGCTATTCATATCATGTTATGTTTGATATTGTTGATGTGCATGATATGTTGATCGATGTTCATAGTATGCTGAGTGTTACATACTTACATATCATGTTGCATTTGTTAATTCCCATTGTGTGGAATTAACATGGTGGCCAATATACGTGTCCGCGATTTAATGGAACGTTGAGGTGGTAGCCGTGTCCGCGATATAATGGAACGGTGAGTTATCCGTGACCCGCGATTTAATGGGGCGGTAAAGTGGTACCACATGCATGGGTGTGTTGCATTACTCGAATATAACATGAATGGATGATTCTTCCAATGTTATATTTGATTGTTTGTATGCACGTATGATTTGATAAATGGTTGATGATGTTTGATGAATATTTGCAAATATGAAAGGCAATATGTCATGGATATATGAATTGAAAAGGTTTTGTAAACTATGAAATATGCTAATGATTGGGTGATGCTTATGATTTCGTGAATTGATTGTTATGAATGTATAACCAAATGTATATTTGAGAAGCTCACCCTTACTGTTGAATATTTCAGATTGAGGAGCTTCGCTCAGGTGCTTGGCGAAGGCTTATCGTGTCTAGTTTAGTTTCGTTTTAGTATGTCCGGGTCATGCTCTGATAGTTGTAACTCCGGGAACGTTTGGTTGTCGAGCTGCTTTAGTCAGACTCGTTTATTTTCTTTTAATTGTTATAATATGACGTTGACTTTTCCAGGTGTTAATCCCTGATGATTGAAAATATTATAACATTTGATTTTATTAAATAAATTATTCCGCTGTGTAGACATGTATGAGTTACCACTAAAATTATGCATGACAGGAATTTATTTTATTAAAAGAGAATTGTAGCATTCCTCGATTATTACATGTACTCTGAGTTGATAATTTTTAATATTTGCGAAAATTATATGCGGTGGGTTAGAGGGTGTTACAATATACATTGCCAAGCATCTACATGTCAAGTCTCAAGACTCACAGGGTCCAATTGCACAGTCAAAAGCCCTAGTTGCTCCACAATCAACTGCAGAGGCAAAATGGTCATTTGGCAGTCAAAAGTCAAAATTTTTGGTCAACATCTTATTTTGAAGCCACAATCATCATTTGATCAAGTCTTGATCATTATTCCATAAGCATGGCTCAAAAATCATCAAGATGCAAAAGTTTCTATTTTTGGACAGTTGAAAAGTCAACTGTAACTTGACCAAGGCATAACTTTTTCATGGTTCATCAGAAAAATCCCATCCAATGCTCATTTTGAAGGGGATGACATTTCCTAAAACTCATCTTCATATTCCAAGTCCAAGAAATGCTCTCACAAAAAGTTATCAATTTCTACATTATAGGTCAATTTCAAAAGTCAACAAAAATGCACTTTAAGTCAAAGACCATAACTTGAGATTGGTAAATCAAAATGACATGGGACCAAAGGCATTGGTTACAGGACTTCAAGACCTTTCCAAAATGTCCAAGAACATGTTCATATGATCAAAATTGATCAAGATATGCATTGGAGAAGTTGGGAAATGTTTGGGGATTTACAAAAGTCAACTTTGCCTAAAACACCTTGTTTTTGCTAATGGGCCTCAAATTTATTCTTGAATCTTTATCCAAAGCCTATGCACGACCCATTGAGCTTAAATTGATTTATTTTCTTATTTTTTATTAATTAATTGATTTTTTTTATTAATATTAATTCATTTAATTGATTTAATTGTAGGAAAATACCAAGATATGGTTTTCAAATCTTTTTGTGATGCAAATAAACTCAACACATGCTGAAGATTTCGTGTACACATCAAGGAGACAAAATCATCCAATTTTGGCAAGTTTTATCAATCAAAAAGGTTGAAAAAGATTTGATTGAAATCAAATATTGAAATCATAAAGCCATGGATTTTTGGACAAAGTTTTACCCTAATTCCATTCCACTACATATACTAAAGCTAACCCTAATGCTGTGGACGTGCAAGCTGCTGCAAAAAGCCACAAACTATTTCCAAAAAACCAAGAACAAAGTCAAAACTGAATTCAACCTTCCAGGCCAATTCAAAGCCTTTTCTTGATTCCAATACGTTGCAGGGACTCCCAGAAACGCATTGCATTTTGTGGGGGTTAAAAACCCCCGCTATTTGATTGTTTTTGTTACAGGCCAGGTGAAGAAGACGAGACGTGTAAGCACACCACTGGATAATTCAAATATAACACGCGTTTTTTATCTTTCCAGCATATGCGTTTGTTTTCCTATATTATTTTTATTGCCCACTATACTAACAGATGCAACACCATGGCGTAGTGGAAAGTGAGGTGGACGTTCACTATTGGGACCTGGGTTCGATTCCCAGGTCCCCCAAACCTTGTTTCATATTTTTTTCTAATATATTCATATGCAGCGCTTGCCAAGGATTCCATCATACACCTTCCTCTCATCCAGACGCCAAGTGTCCTCAAGCGTCCATCCAAAGGCCAAAAGGTGAGGAGCACCATGCTCCCAGTCAACAAGCGTTCTTGAGGATCCAGAAAGTCAACAGGCTTGGCTTAATGGGCCTGAATTGCCAAACTCACCTCCAAGCTGGCCCAGCACCCCTGGTTTATTCTTTTTTTTGTTCATTCTTTTTTTTATTATCTTTATTAATTATTATTATTAATTACTATTAGCATTATCTAACAAATAATTATTTTTATAGTTAATTCAGAAAACAATATTTTCTTAAAATTATTATTATTATTTATTAATTTCATTTAATTATTTTTTGTAAATAAAATACTAATAAATTGGTTTAGTTTAATTAGGTAATTTTAACTTCTTTTTTTTACAATAAATAAAATTAGTTTAGAATTAGGGTTTTGTTTACTAACTTTTTAATTTCTTTTATTTTATTTTCATTAAAATATAAAAAACGTAAAAAACATTTTTTCTTTAATTAATTAATTAATTAGCAAATTAGGTTTAATTAAAAAAAAAGGGACAACTTCTTTATTTCTCAAGAGGGTCAAAACCCTAAGGCTGTCCCGATTCGATTCTTTCGCGCTTTACTTTATTTTAATCATATTTATGTATCTGTTTCCGAGGATGTAATAGTTAATTAGGTTATTACCGCATTATTTATTTTCTCGCATTTATTTCCAAACGGGTTTTTGTTTTTGGCGATGTATAGACCCGCACCTTGTAATAGCGTAGATTTACCTTTCCGCACTTTATTTTCCGCACTCTTAACTGTTAATATGCATGCAAGACTTGGATGAAAATTAAAAACAACTCGTAGATCACCATGATACATGTACAAGATAATATAACATGAAAACAACACACAAGCACATGCCACTCCTAGGGTACGCCTCATTGGTTGCCTCGAACGTGGTCGTCAAGTATAGGGTGTCTTAGAGGTCGCCCTCCTGTCTAAAGATCCAGTTGCCTCGAAACGGTTGCCTCGGATAAAAAAGGATCTAGGACATTAGGGTTACGTCTAAGGTGTCCTACTATTGCTTCGGTGACCACACTGTCCCTAATAATCGAATTGACCTGAATACCTCCAACGACGGTGCTACCTACTTCTCAATAGTGGGATAGTACTGTCTAAAGGACTCTTACACAGCCTAATTCCTTAGAGTAGGTAGATTCTCGTGGGTACTTGCTCTTTCAAACAAACAAAACAACTTTTCGCACTGACACTTTCAAAAAGTTTTCAAACAAATTTTTTATACACTCTTGAGGACAGATACAAGAGTTACTTAGAAATTTTTCAAACGAAACTTTTTCAAAACCCAGACACACTTGAAAAGCAAACAATTTTTGAAAACATAAGAGCAAGTACCTAAGAGCCCATGGATAACCATGGATAGAAAGGATGCTAACACCTTCCCTTTCTATAAATCTACCTCCCGAACTGAGAAACATTCTCAAAGAAGGAATTTTGCTGTGCTTTTGTCCTTTCCATGTTGGAGAACATAAAAGACGGTGGCGACTCTTGCTTACCGCGACATTTCGCGAAACCAGCTAAAAACAGTCAGTTCTATTTCCACCGATCACAGAACTGGCGACTCTGCTGGGGAATTTATAAAAGTGAGGTGTACCTTAGGATTAGACCACTCTTATGTTTTCAATTGCCTGTTTTGATTGCTTTAATATTGTGGGCCTGTTTTAGGAGTTTCATAGATCCTAACCCGGATCTGGGGGATACCTTTTAGGTAGCAACAAACTGTGAGGGAACTGTGCGGGGTATACCGACACGGTTGAAGCAGTTGCTACATTGATGTGGCACTTTGGTGAGTACCGGTAACCCTTAAGTCAAGTCAAGGAGAGTACGGGGCCGCCGCGTGGTGTCGTGAAGCATCAACTGACCTTAGGAACCTTACTTGACCATCCTGGCCTCTTTAGGGTAGTGAGATGACCGACTTTGGTGCAGTCCGAAGTTGGTAGATACTCGATACTACACTCATTGAGGGTTGTTTTCTTGGAATATTTTGATCGCCAGTTCAGTGGCTAAATCAAAACAATGAACATAGAAAACAACCCAATGATATTGAGCTCCCTAGAACCCGGTTACTTTTGATAGGACATGTTTTGAGCCCACCAACTTCAAGAGGGTAGTACCTAGGCCCCATGCTGGCCTAAACTCTAAGGGATGTCTGGCGTGACTTGTGTGCCTTATCATGTTTGCTTTTTGTGAATACTTGTGGTGTGCTCTTATCATAATATCATAGCATCATACAACATCATATGCATCCACTAACCACTTCAGGGGTTCGAATCTTCATCTTTGTTCTTGTTTTATAGGACATGGAAACTATCCCCAGAAAGACAATTCAGATCAACCTTGTAAGGGTCCCTCCTCAGCTTAAGGAGCTTACATCCAGGATTCCCGAGAACTCTTCCTTCAGTGAAAGGCATGGTAGACTCATTAGCTTGGTCAACACCAACATTGAAGAAGATATGATAAAGGTTCTCTTCCAGTTCTTTGACCCTTTGCACCACTATTTTACCTTCCGGGATTATCAATTGGTGCCTACTTTGGAAGAGTTTTCTCAACTTCTGAAGATTCCTATCCTTAGTCAACTACCCTACAACGGTATGGAAAAGGAGCCAAAGCTTGAAGAGGTTGCTAAAGCATTACGCCTACAACCATCTGACATCAAGGGACATTGGGAAGTTAGAAGTGGTATCAAAGGATTCTTGGCAAAGTTCCTATTTGAGAAGGCACAAGAATGTTGGAATTCCCTTGACCTACAAGCTTTTGAAGAAGTTGTGGCACTCCTTGTCTATGGGTTGGTATTGTTCCCTAATCCGGATCAGCTTATAGATATCAATGCTGTCAAGATCTTCATGTCCAGGAATCCTATACCTACATTGCTTGGGGACATCCTCCACTCATGTTACACTCGAACCATGAGAAAAAGAGGTGTTCTCATGTGCTGCACTCCTCTCCTGGAAAGGTGGTTTATTTCGCACCTTCTGCAATTAGTTTTGAAGAACGAACGGGGTTTGAGATGGTCACAACGATTAATGACTCTTACACATGCTGACATACATTGGTGTTCTCGGTCCAGAGAAAATGTCACTATCATTGATCGTTGCGGAGAGTTTCCTAATGTTCCTCTACTTGGAATCAGAGGGGGCATTACTTACAACCCATGTCTGGCTTTGAGACAGTTTGGATATGCTCAGAGGGATGGCCCTCATGACATGTTGATTCCTGACATAGTTTTTGACTTCGACAACGATGCACAAGGACTTCGCCAGAAATTCATTAGAGCTTGGAGGATGCCTAACAAGGTGGACAACAAGACGCTGGGGCACAAGAACTCCATCCCCCTAGAGCCTTATCTCAAGTGGGTACGAGCCCGTTCCCAAAAGTTGGTAATGTCATATCCACATGTTCTTCCCGTAATCAAAGAGCCTGTTTTGGAAGGAGAGGTGCCCTATACCATTCAACATCCTGACATGCCAACATCTTGGGAAGAAATGCAAAAAAGCTGGATCCAGCTCAAGGAAGAACGGAATTCTCTTGAAACCAGTCTACATGCCAGTGAGAAGAAGGTCTTGGAGCTCACCCGTCTACTTCACGAGGAAAAGACTATCAACACCTACATCGCTCCAAAGAAGATGCACAGTGTCTTTTGGGATTAATTATTTTGTAATGTTTTGCCCATGAGGCCTTGATGTACTGAACAAATTATTTCTTAATATAACGTGTGTTCCTTTTTTGTCTACAACGAATTTGAACTTTCGAACCCTTGAATGCATTGCATAAATAGCATATCATGCATCATGTGCATAACAGGTACTCTTTTTCTACAGGTTGCTTAATCTTCTTCGCTGTTTATTTCAGCAATCATCATGAATCCTGAATCATCTAATGAACAAGCTATCAAGGCCCTCCAGGCCCAGAACGCCCAGTTTCAAGAGTTGGTCATGAGCTTAGCCCAGGGTCAGCAGGAATTGAAGACTCTGCTGTTGAAGAAGAAGAAGAGGACTGTGTTGTTCAACACTGGACGGAGGTTTGGTAATACACTGCAAAATGAGGCTGATCAAGCTACTTCCTCTGTAGGGAAAGACAGTCCCCAAAGGGGAATGGTTCCTAGTCCTGTGGTCTCCGACAACGAGACAAATTTCAATGATGAACAGTACCCTCCTGCTGAGGACAGGTACAAACAACTGGAGGACCGTCTGAGTGCCATGGAGATTCAATAGGTGCCTGGGTTGGATTTTGGGGATCTAGGTTTATCTTCTGGGGTGGTGATCCCACACAAGTTCAAGGCACCTTCTTTTGCGAAGTACGACGGGGCATCTTGTCCTAAGCTGCATCTCAGATCATATGTAAGGAAGATCCAACCTTACACTGCAGACAAGAATCTATGGATCCATTTCTTCTAGGATAGCCTTTCAGGGGCTCAACTCGAGTGGTTCTATCAGCTGGATGGAGCCAGTATTCGAAACTGGGAGGACTTGGCTACTGCATTTTATAAGCAGTATCAGTACAATGCCGACCTCGCTCCTACATGTACCCAACTCCAGGGTATGTCGCTAGGGACGGGAGAATGTTTTAAAGAGTACGCGCAAAAGTGGAGAGACCTGGCTGGCAGGGTGCAGCCACCATTGACTGACCGTGAACTCGTGGACATGTTCTTGGGGACCCTGTCTGGTCCGTTCTTCAACCACCTGATTGGTAATTCTTCTGCAGGGTTTACAGACCTCATTCTGACTGGTGAAAGGATATAAGCTGGTATCAAGTCGGGGAAGATACAGAAAGGTGCATCCTCAAGTTCTGAAAAGAAACCCTTCAAGAAGGAATCTAGTGCTGTTTATGGTTCGAGGAAACAGAATAAACCGGAACGCCGCCAAGCTGTCAACGCAGTGGTTATTTCTAAGCCTGCTGCTGCTCCTCGGCAATATAACCAACCAAGGGGTGAGAGGCCCAGAAGAGAGTACACTCGGCTCAGTATGACTCTATCTCAGATATTGTCGCAACTACTGTCAACCAATCTGGTAACCATCAAAGAAGCTCCGAAGGTAGTGAACACAACCTCTCCAAAGTACAACCCCAACGCCCGTTGCGCTTATCACTCTGATAGCCCGGGGCATTCTACTGATGATTGTTGGGCTCTGAGGAATAAGGTTCAGGACCTTATTGATGCTAAAGAAATACAGTTCGAGGCGCCCGAAAGGCCCAATGTTGTGACTGCTCCCATGCCCCAGCATGGAGTGAATGTTGTTGAAGAAGACCAGTATGTAGCCTCTATGGAAGAGATTGTTACTCTATTGTTGACTGTCAAAAGGAACCTGTTGCTAGCCGGTTTATTTCCGGGATGTAGTAAAGGTTGGCTTCTATGTTCTGTTTCACCTGCTGGTTGTCCTTTGTTGAAGTCAGGTATCCAAAGCCTGATGGATAATAAAGAGATCTTGTTTGAGAAGATTGCCGTTCCTGTTATCCCTACTGAAGAAGTGTCCATCGTTACTATTTTCAACAATTCTACTAAGGCTCCCTCAAAGAAGCCTGTCAAAATCATGTCCACTCAGAAGATTGCTCCTATCATCATTACTGTTCCGGGGCCCATCCCCTATACATCTGACAAAGCTGTCCCTTGGCACTATGGGGCGGATGTTTATGTGCTCGGAGTAAAACAGGAGTTCGATACAAGTACCGGCGTCACCAACATCACCGGGCCTGCTAAAGTCACTCGCAGTGGTAGGCTCTTCTCACCTGATATTGCGCCACCAGTTATTCAAAGACCTCTTGTTGTCACACCTTCCAGTGTGCCTGTTTCCCCTCCTGATCAAGTTTCTACCCCTGCTGCCGAGCCATCTGACGCTCGGGGCAAAGGGATTGCTACTGATGTGCCTGCCCAGACGGAGGCACCGAAGACTGTCAATGTTGAAGCTTCCAAGCAAGAGATGGAAGAGATTCTTAAAATTATCAAGAAGAGTGACTTCAATGTAGTTGAGCAGCTGGGGCACACCCCCTCTAAAATTTCTATGTTATCACTATTGTTGTGTTCAGAGGCCCATGCCAAGGCCCTAATTTCCTTCCTGAAGACGACCCATGTGCCACAAGAAACGTCTGCTGATCAATTTACCGATTGTGTGGCCAACTTGACTGCTGACAATGGTTTGGGTTTCTCCGACGCCGATCTGACGGCTAAGGGAAAGAACCATAACGACGCCCTGCATGTCTCCATTGAATGCAGGGGAACTACTCTTGCCCATGTGTTGGTAGACACTGGTTCTTCATTGAATGTATTGCCCAAGAAGGCTCTAGACAGGCTGGATTGTGAGGGTTTAGAGCACAAGCCAAGTAACATTGTTGTTTGGGCCTTTGACGGGTCCAAGAGGATGGTACATGGTGAAGTTGACATTCCAATCAGGGTTGGTTCTCAAGTTTTTGATTCTACATTTTATGTGATGGACATCCGACCGTCCTATTCTTGTTTGCTGGGTCGCCCTTGGATCCATAAGGCGGGAGCTGTGACCTCCACATTACATCAGAAGCTTAAATACCCGGTCAGAGGGAAGATTGTTACAGTGTAGGGGAGGAAGAATATATGGTCAGCCATCTTAATTCGTTTCGGTACATAGAGATGGATGGGGAGTTCATTGAGACCCCCTTTCAACATTTTGAAGAGGTGCCTCAGACACTGGCATCAGCAGAGACTGTGACTGAAGAAGATTCTCCTTTGAAGATGGCTTTTTTGAAGGATGCCCGGGCTGTGATCGAGAAGGGTGGGTGCGCAAACTGGGGCCGACTTCCTGATTTCACTCCGAAGACTGACAAATTTGGTTTAGGTTTCACTGCAGAAGCTCAGAGGGTTGTCCGTAAGGCAAGGATTGGAAGACCTCCTGTGCTCATCACCAACCCGGGAGTGAATGCTATTGAAGACGATGTGGAGGAATCTGAATTTGACAGCTGGATCTACCCAACGACCAACGGTGGACTGAACAACTGGACTGCCAAAGATTTCATACCTATTACTTTTGTCACTCAGTAATGAACTCCTTTGTTTTAAATTTGTAACGAACAATAATTTGAAACTTTATGGCTCGGTGTCTTACCCGGGGCACCGTGGCTTCATTTGTGAGGGCTTATTATTTGTCATTTTCATATATCATGAATAAAAACATTGGACGTTTTTCGCATTTCAAATCTTGTGCTCCCTTTCTTTCTTTATATATTGCAAAACAGCTATATTTACACACACTCACCTATACAGGTTCCAATCCACTCTGGATCTCACTGGTAACGACTCTGCTACTGCCAGTTATGACTTCGAAAATCTGATCAACTTAGCCGAAGATGAAGGTGAAGATGATTGTGAAGTGCCTGGTGAGCTTGCAAGACTGTTACTCTAGGAAGAGAGGGCCATTCAGGCACATGAAGAGCCAGTGGAAACGGTAAATCTGGGTACTGAGACAGACAGAAAGGAAGTCAAGATTGGTGCCAATCTGGAGGCTAGTGTGAAACAACGGTTGATTCAGATGTTGCATGATTATGTGGAAATCTTTGCCTGGTCTTACGAAGACATGCCTGGGTTGGATACTGACATTGTGGTTCATCACTTGCCTACCAAGGGAGAATGCCCTCCGGTAAAATAGAAGGTCCGCCGTATGCGTCCGGAGATATCCGAGAAAATCAAAGCTGAGGTTATGAAACAATTTGATGCCGGTTTTCTAGCAGTGACTTCTTACCCTCAGTGGGTTGCTAACGTGGTTCCAGTTCCGAAGAAAGATGGTAAGGTCCGAATGTGTGTTGATTACAGGGATTTGAACATGGCAAGCCCCAAGGATGATTTCCCTCTGCCTCACATTGACGTTCTGGTTGACAACACCGCTCAGCATAAGGTATTCTCCTTCATGGACGGGTTCTCCGGTTATAATCAAATCAAGATGGCTCCTGAATACATGGAGAAGACCACTTTTGTTACTCAGTGGGGAACCTTTTGCTACAAGGTCATGCCTTTTGGGTTGAAAAATGCTGGGGCAACCTACCAACGTGTCATGGTTGCTTTATTTCATGACATGATCCATCATGAGATCGAAGTATACGTCGACGATATGATTGCAAGGTCTCAAACTGAGGAGGAACACCTTGACCATCTACGGAAGCTGTTTGACCGTCTGAAGTTGTACAAGCTGAGGTTGAACCCGAACAAGTGCACCTTCGGGGTGAGATCTGGAAAACTACTAGGTTTCGTCGTGAGCGACAAAGGTATTCAAGTGGACCATGCCAAGGTGAAAGCCATACAAGAGATGCCAGTTCCCAGGACAGAGAAAGAAGTCAGAGGCTTTCTAGGACATCTGAATTACATTGCCCGATTCATCTCACATCTAACTGCTACCTGTGAACCAATCTTCAAGCTGCTGAAGAAAGATCGAGTAGTATGTTGGAACGATGAATGTCAGGCCGCTTTCGACAGAATCAAAGAGTATCTCCAAGAACCACCCATTCTTATGCCACCGGTTGAAGGGAGACCTCTAATATTATACTTGACAGTACTTGACAGCTCAATGGGGTGTGTGCTGGGGCAGCATGACGAGTCTGGCCGAAAAGAGCACGCCATTTATTACCTTAGCAAAAAGTTTACCGACTGTCAGACCCGATACTCACTGCTCGAGAAAACTTGCTGCGCTTTGGTATGGGCTGCTCGCCGGCTGAGACAGTATATGTTGACTCACACTACTCTGTTGATTTCAAAAATGGATCCAATCAAGTACATCTTCGAAAAGCCTGCCTTGTCCGGAAGAATAGCAAGATGGCAGATGATCTTGACTGAATACGACATCCAGTACACGACTCAAAAAGCAATCAAGGGAAGTGTATTGGCAGACCATTTGGCACACCAGGCAGTGGATGATTACCAGTCGATGAACTTTGAATTTCCAGACGAGAATATCATGGTAGTGACTGATTGTGAAGTACCCGGACCGGATGAAGGACCCGAGGAAGGATCCTGATGGTCTATGCACTTTGACGAAGCCTCGAACGCTTTGGGTAACGGTATTGGCGCTGTGATCATATCCCCTAAAGGCACTCATACTCCACTCACTGCCCGACTATGTTTCAACTGCACCAACAACATGGCAGAGTATGAAGCATGCATCATGGGTCTTCAAGCTGCAATTGACTTAAGGATCAAGTTTCTGAGGGTTTTAGGAGATTCCGCTCTCGTGATCAGTCAGATCAAAGGCGAGTGGGATACGAAACACCCAAATCTTATTCCTTACAAAGAGTATGTGTTGACATTGATCCCCCATTTCACAGAGATAACTTTTGAACACTTCCCAAGAGAGGAGAATCAGTTGGCGGACGCGCTGGCTACGATGGCTTCTATGTTCAAAGTCAAATGGGATAACGAGGCTCCCCGGATCATTATCTGGAAACTGGATGAACCTGCATATTGCTGTGATCTTGAGGCTGAAGAGGTAACTGAAAAACCTTGGTATCATGAAGTGAAGAGGTACTTGGAAGCTCAAGAATACCCCGAGGGTGCATCTGTTAACGACAAGAAGTTCCTGAGAAGGTTTGCGGCAAATTCTTCCTCAGCAACGGCATTCTGTACAAGCGAAACCATGATTCGACCTTACTGCGTTGTGTGGATAAGACTGAAGCAGAAAGGATCATGGCAGAGCTACATGAAGGTACCTTTGGAACACATTCCAGTGGACATACCATGGCAAAGAAAATCCTCCGGGCAGGATATTTCTGGTCCACAATGGAAGCCGACTGTTACCAACATTCTCGGACGTGTCACAAATGCCAGATTTATGCTGATAAGGTGCACATTCCTCCAGTTCCTCTGAACGTTTTTATAGCACCTTGGCCTTTTGCAATGTGGGGCATTGATATGATCGGCGAAATCAGACCTACGGCATCTAACGGGCATCGCTTCATCCTGGTAGCAATTGATTACTTCACAAAGTGGGTTGAAGTTGCTTCCTATGCTACCGTAACCAAGAATGTCGTGACACGGTTCATTCGGCATAACCTGATCTGTCGATACGGAGTCCCGGAAAGGATCATTACGGATAATGGTACCAATCTTAACAACAAGATGGTCACTGAGCTCTGCGAGCAATACAAGATACAACACCACAACTCTTCTCCTTACCGGCCGAAGATGAATAGGGTTGTCGAAGCAGCTAATAAGAATATTAAAAAGATTGTGCAGAATATGACAGTGACCTACAAAGATTGGCACGAGATGTTACCGTTTGCTCTTCATGGGTACCGTACCTCAGCACGGACGTCAACAGGGGCAACACCCTTTTCCTTGGTCTATGGCATGGAGGCAGTCTTGCCTATTGAAGTCCAGATACCCTCTCTCTGGATAATGAAAGATGCAGGTTTGAGCGAAGATGACTGGATCCAGACTCGACTTGATCAATTAAATCTAATTGATGAAAAGAGACTCACCGCTATTTGTCATGGTCAAACGTACCAAAAACGGATGATCAAGGCATTTAACAAGAAAGTCATATGCCAAGAGTATCAAGTTGGAGACCTGGTAATCAAGCGCATCATTCTTCCTCAAAGTGATCCCAGGGGAAAATGGACCCCTACGTACGAAGGGCCATTTGTGGTTAAACATATCTTCTCAGGAGGAGCTATGATTCTAACCACCATGGACGGTGACGACCTTCCTCACCCCGCCAATGCAGACATAGTAAAAAGATACTACGCATGATCAAAGACCCGCTAGGTTGACACACCTAGGCAAAAATAAGGGCTTCCCTGCGAACCAAAAGGGTTCGGGCAAAAATAAGGGATAAAATGAAAAAATATGTACACCCGGCAAGTCGAAAACCTGAAAAGGAGGCTTGGGCAAAAATGGGTATCCCGATGGACTGAAAACCCGAAAGGGCGGTCCAGGCAAAAGTTAGGGATAAAGCGTAATACTATGTCTCATTGGATCACCTTGCATCCAGAATTCGGTATCAACTATCAGGCTCAGACGGCACCAATCAGTCGGCTTCATCTTCAACTAAGCAGCAAAGTGATGAGACGCTTGAAGACATAAAGGCGATAGCAGAGTTGGAACCCAGGGGGATTATTTTTCACATAGCTGTTTTGTTTTCTTTTCACAAAATTGTATAAAATCTATGTTATCCGGCGGCACGCTCTTACTAGGATGTCAGCCTCTTGTACACAAACGCCTATTTTCAGGAAAATTCAAAAATCAATACAAATTCACTTTTCCAGACAAATTGCCAATTATTTTTCCTTTTTCTGTTTTGTTTTGCGAAGAACGTCCAATGTTCATTTTTGATATATGCATTTGACACTAATTGCTAACTCATAAATATTTGCATACGAAACAAAGGACTAATTACAGGTGACATCAGAAACAGGGGCAATAATGAGTTGTCCAAGCGATCTAGTTGCTCAGTCCACCAAGGTACCAAGGTAAGTTCGGCCGAAGAATGTAACCAAGATACCTCCACTCCCCGCAGAGTAAGACAGGGTTCAACAGTACTCTCCTCCGAGCAGAGTTGGTCCCCCATAAGCCCTATAAAGGCACAGTATCCCTAGCAAGTCAGCGATACTCTCCTCAAGCAGAGTTAGTCTACTGTCAGCCTTAAGGAAGTCGGGTATCCCCAGAAGATCTCAATATTCCCCAGCGGAGTATACAGATGTTCCTAAGCAAGCATCCCCGGCAGTCTTGATCTAAGATTATTCCCCGGCGGAATACAGACACCCCAGTGGAGCCACTTCCCCAGTACAGTCCAAAAGTTTCCCCAGGAGAGTTGAATCAATCTCCCCAGTAGATTCTGGAAGCTTATCCCCAGTAGATTCTGGAAGCTTATCCCCTGCAGAGTAAATATCTCTCCCCGGCTTTATTCAAAGGTTATTCCACACCAGAGCTTATAACTGGGTTATCCTCAGCTATTTACAACGGAAAGATCGTCCTCGGCGAAGTTCTTCCTATCCCCCAGCAGAGTTCATCAAATTCCTCAACAAAACTTATCCACGGAATCCCCAGCGGAGTTATCATCAAAACCTCAGCGAAGCATCTCTTCCCACAGAGCAATTCCCCGCAGAGTAATCTCTCCAGTAAGTTTATTCCCCAACGGAGTCATCTTCTCCTACCGGTTTATTCTTGCAATCATCATCCCCAGCGGAAATGAAGAACTCTACTCTTCAGCATCAGCCCAGGATTCTACAAGTTCCCGGCACTCGTCAAGGATTTATTTTCCTAGACGAAAATACATTCATAGACATTTCACATTTCATACATCCTGCTTACATACATGATAAAGTGCATACAACACTATCTCATTTTGAGCATCATGACATCATGCATTTCATACATCATGACATTGCATACAACTGATGTTTTGCCTTTTCAGGAAAAAGGTCAATCCAAAGATGATTACTATCAACTGTCGCAATCCCAGATTCGATACCTGTATCTAGCCAGGGCATATCTGTGAGCGATTAATTGTGGATTCGATACTTGTATCTAGCCAGGGCATGTCCGCATGAAGAGTTTAGAGATTCGATTCCTGTATCCAGCCAGGGCATATCTGTAGACGACAAATTCCAGATTCGATTCCTGTATCTAGCCAGGGCATATCTGTGAGTAACTGATTGTGGATTCGATACCTGTATCCAGCCAGGGCATGTCTGCATGAAGAGTTTAGAGATTCGATTCCTATATCCAGCCAGGGCATATATGTAGACGAAAAATTCCAGATTCGATTCTTGTATCTAGCCAGGGCATATCTGTGAGTAACTGATTGTAGATTCGATACCTGTATCTAGCCAGGGCATGTCCGCGTGAAGAGTTTAGAGATTCGATTCCTGTATCCAGCCAGGGCATATCTGTAGACGACAAATTCCAGATTCGATTCCTGTATCTAGCCAGGGCATATATGTGAGTAACTAATTATGGATTCGATACCTGTATCCATCCAGGGCATGTCTACATGAAGAGTTTAGAGATTCGATTCCTGTATCCAGCCAGGGCATATCTGTAGACGACAAATTCCAGATTTGATTCCTGTATCTAGCCAGGGCATATCTGTGAGTAACTGATTGTAGATTCGACACCTGTATCTAGCCAGGGCATGTCTGCATGAAGAGTTTAGATTCGACTCCTGTATCCAGCCAGTGCATATCTGTAGACGAGTAATTCCATATTCGATTCCTGTATCTAGCCAGGGCATATCTGTGAGTAATTGATTATGGATTCGATACCTGTATCCAGCCAGGGCATGTCTGCATGAAGAGTTTAGAGATTCGATACCTGTATCCAGCCAGGGCATATCTGTAGACGAATAATTCCAGATTCGATTCCTGTATCTAGCCAGGGCATATCTGTGAGTGATTGATTATAGATTCGATACCTGTATCCAGCCAGGGCATGTCTGCATGAAGAGTTTCTAGATTTGATTCCTGTATCCAGCCAGGGCACGTCTGTAAGCAACCTTTTGAAGTTCCGGATTCGATTCCTGTATCTAGCCAGGGCACATCTGTGAGCAATTGAT
Organism: Vicia faba; assembly: GCA_948472305.1. Lineage (NCBI taxonomy): Eukaryota > Viridiplantae > Streptophyta > Magnoliopsida > Fabales > Fabaceae > Vicia > Vicia faba. The sequence goes on from OX451736.1 coordinate 1,619,585,589, forward strand.
TATAGATTCGATACCTGTATCTAGCCAGGGCATATCTGCATGAAGAGTTTGAAGATCAACACCTGTAACAGGCCAGGAAATTATCTTTCTTTCTCAGGTACGCAAGTTCTCGCTAAGGAATCTCTTACGCGATCGACACACACTTCCAGATGGCATCTATAAGCCCATCCTCCCATCCATCATATCTCTAAATGGCATCTGTAAGCCCATTCCCGACATCACAATGCTGATATTCTATTATGCGAGTGCAAATTTCTGGGCACTCTAGTGTTCAATCATCTTCCACCCTCGGATCACGAAAGGCACGCAAGCCAATCTACATCCTCAGGTCTAAGAAGATTGAACAGGGGCAACTGTTGTACCCCAAAATTTGCCCTCCCATATTCTTCAAGATTTGTCAAGATCAATCTTCAAATGGATCAAGGGATTGCACAATCAAACATCCTCCTAAACTAGTCAAAATTAGGGTTTTGGTTCTTGCAAAGAATTTGAGGTTTTTAATGGTTCAATCAAGTCCCATATGCCTATATACATTGCCAAGCATCTACATGTCAAGTCTCAAGACTCACAGGGTCCAATTGCACAGTCAAAAACCCTAGTTGCTCCACAATCAACTGCAGGGGCAAAATGGTCATTTGGCAGTCAAAAGTCAAAATTTTTGGTCAACATCTTATTTTGAAGCCACAATCATCATTTGATCAAGTCTTGATCATGATTCCACAAGCATGGCTCAAAAATCATCAAGATGCAAAAGTTTCTATTTTTTGACAGTTGAAAAGTCAACTGTAACTTGACCAAGGCATAACTTTTTCATGGTTCATCAGAAAAATCCCATCCAATGCTCATTTTGAAGGGGATGACATTTCCTACAACTCATCTTCACATTCCAAGTCCAAGAAATGCTCTCACAAAAAGTTATCAATTTCTACATTATAGGTCAATTTCAAAAGTCAACAAAAATGCACTTTAAGTCAAAGACCATAACTTGAGATTGGTAAATCAAAATGACATGGGACCAAAGGCATTGGTTACAGGACTTCAAGACCTTTCCAAAATGTCCAAGAACATGTTCATATGATCAAAATTGATCAAGATATGCATTGGAGAAGTTGGGAAATGTTTGGGGATTTACAAAAGTCAACTTTGCCTAAAACACCTTGTTTTTGCTAATGGGCCTCAAATTTATTCTTGAATCTTTATCCAAAGCCTATGCACGACCCATTGAGCTTAAATTGATTTATTTTCTTATTTTTTATTAATTAATTGATTTTTTTTATTAATATTAATTCATTTAATTGATTTAATTGTAGGAAAATACCAAGATATGGTTTTCAAATCTTTTTGTGATGCAAATAAACTCAACACATGCTGAAGATTTCGTGTACACATCAAGGAGACAAAATCATCCAATTTTGGCAAGTTTTATCAATCAAAAAGGTTGAAAAAGATTTGATTGAAATCAAATATTGAAATCATAAAGCCATGGATTTTTGGACAAAGTTTTACCCTAATTCCATTCCACTACATATACTAAAGCTAACCCTAATGTTGTGGACGTGCAAGCTGCTGCAAAAAGCCACAAACTAATTCCAAAAAACCAAGAACAAAGTCAAAACTGAATTCAACCTTCTAGGCCAATTCAAAGCCTTTTCTTGATTCCAATACGTTGCAGGGACTCCCAGAAACGCATTGCAATCAAAACCAAGCGTTTAACCTCAAGAAATCGCTCTATACAGTCATACGGTTTACCACTTTTTTTCAAAATCATAATCATCGATTCATGCATTTTTAACATCTTTTATTGATTGTTTTATGTTTATAGAACTCAGGTGAAACTTTTGATGTGATTCAATTGCGTTATGGTGCCCTGAAACGAAAATTACCATGGACGAATTCTAGGTTTTCAAAGCTTTCAATTTAGGGATTCCCAGCATAGGAAAAATTGAACCTTCTCACGCATATGGTTGAATTCGTCAAGGCCAGACGAACTCAACCCAACCCTCGCGCCCTATTTATATAGCTTGTACATCTAATCGCTATTTTTCCTTTTTGCATTTTGTGGGGGTTAAAAACCCCCGCTATTTGATTGTTTTTGTTATAGGCCAGGTGAAGAAGACGAGACGTGTAAGCACACCATTGGATAATTCAAATATAACGCGCATGTTTTATCTTTCCAGCATATGCGTTTGTTTTCCTATATTATTTTTATTGCCCACTATACTAACAGATGCAGCACCATGGCGTAGTGGAAAGTGAGGTGGACGTTCACTATTGGGACCTGGGTTCGATTCCCAGGTCCCCCAAACCTTGTTTCATATTTTTTCTAATATATTCATATGCAGCGCTTGCCAAGGATTCCATCATACACCTTCCTCATCCAGACGCCAAGTGTCCTCAAGCGTCCATCCAAAGGCCAAAAGGTGAGGAGCACCATGCTCCCAGTCAACAAGCGTTCTTGAGGATCCAGAAAGTCAACAGGCTTGGCTTAATGGGCCTGAATTTCCAAACTCACCTCCAATCTGGCCCAGCACCCCTGGTTTATTCTTTTTTTTGTTCATTCTTTTTTTTTATTATCTTTATTAATTATTATTATTAATTACTATTAGCAATATCTAACAAATAATTATTTTTATAGTTAATTAAGAAAACAATATTTTCTTAAAATTATTATTATTATTTATTAATTTCATTTAATTATTTTTTGTAAATAAAATACTAATAAATTGGTTTAGTTTAATTAGGTAATTTTAACTTCTTTTTTTTACAAAAAATAAAATTAGTTTAGAATTAGGGTTTTGTTAACTAACTTTTTAATTCCTTTTATTTTATCTTCATTAAAATATAAAAAACGTAAAAAACATTTTTTTTTCTTTAATTAATTAATTAATTAGCAAATTAGGTTTAATTAAAAAAAAAAGGACAACTTCTTTATTTCTCAAGAGGGTCAAAACCCTAAGGCCGTCCCGATTCGATTCTTTCGCGCTTTACTTTATTTTAATCATATTTATGTATCTGTTTCCGAGGATGTAATAGTTAATTAGGTTTTTACCGCATTATTTATTTTCTCGCATTTATTTCCAAACGGGTTTTTGTTTTTGGCGATGTATAGACCCGCGCCTTGTAATAGCATAGATTTACCTTTCCGCACTTTATTTTCCACACTCTTAACTGTTAATATGCATGCAAGACTTGGATGAAAATTAAAAACAACTCGTAGATCACCATGATACATGGACAAGATAATATAACATGAAAACAACACACAAGCACATGCCACTCCTAGGGTACGCCTCATTGGTTGCCTCGAACGTGGTCGTCAAGTATAGGGTGTCTTAGAGGTCGCCCTCCTGTCTAAAGATCCAGTTGCCTCGAAACGGTTTTCTCGGATAAAAAAGGATCTAGGACATTAGGGTTACTTCTAAGGTGTCCTACTATTGCTTCGGTGACCACACTGTCCCTAATAATCGAATTGACCTGAATACCTCCAACGATGGTGCTACCTACTTCTCAATAGTGGGAAAGTATTTTCTAAAGGACTCTTACACAGCCTAATTCCTTAGAGTAGGTAGATTCTCGTGGGTACTTGCTCTTTCAAACAAACAAAACAACTTTTCGCACTGACACTTTCAAAAAGTTTTCAAACAAATTTTTCATACACTCTTGAGGACAGATACAAGAGTTACTTAGAAATTTTTCAAACGAAACTTTTTCAAAACCCACACACACTTGAAAAGCAAACAATTTTTGAAAACATAAGAGCAAGTACCTAAGAGCCCATGGATAACCATGGATAGAAAGGTTGCTAACACCTTCCCTTTCTATAAATCTACCTCCCAAACCGAGAAACATTCTCAAAGAAGGAATTTTGCTGTGCTTTTGTCCTTTCCATGTTGGAGAACATAAAAGACGGTGGCGACTCTTGCTTATCGCGACATTTCGCGAAACCAACTAAAAACAGTCAGTTCTATTTCCACCGATCACAGTATCCTAATTGATTTATCCTAATTGATTTTTTTTTGAAATTCCCAATCAGAATATCTGAAATAAAATGCTCCAGTCTGGTAACTTGAATTCCAAATAATCCAAATAACTTTGTAACTGTATTTCAAACAAACATGCCCTTTGTACTCCACTTCCTAAACAAAATAAATGTTTTAAGGACGTAAATCATCTGGTCAACCTGAATCCCAAAATCATGATTGTCTTAAATGACAGTCTTAATCTCCATCTCTTGTCCCAAACAAAACATACTCCAAGAATAAACATTATCCTTTCAGTAAACTGTGTTTAAGAAAAATTCAAAATCAATCAATGCCTTGCGATGATTTGATAATTTTAAAGTCTTCCAAACTCAAATTTCCTCCGATTCTTTGAAGATAAACCCGTGAGCAAAATCATACGTGACCATGAACAGACATAATCGTCTCAAAGTCTTGTAACTTGAAGAAATCATAACTATAACCTTGAGGAAACATGAAGACCTATGAAGGCCAATTGGAACTTTGAAAACTCATTTTCTTTTGAGAACTGTAAAAACCCTAATTGCTGATTTACTGCCTCAGAAGAGAATCTGTCTGGTCGATTTCTGAGTCAACTTGAATATCCAGAAACCCTAGGGTTGTATCTTATTTGAAAAATGGGAGGGAAAATTTTGGAGTACAACAACGGGAAAAAGGTCTATGTTCCAAAGCCTGGAACTTAAAGCTGGAGGAGACGTGAAGTTTGGAGGTAATCAGAAAGGGAAGATTATTGGTTCTGGAACCATTGGAAACGATAACCTTCCTTCTATCTATAATGTTTTATTAGTAGAAGGATTAGCTCATAATCTATTGTCCATAAGTCAATTAAGTGACAATGGTTATGACATTATCTTCAATCAAAGCTCATGTAGAGTTGTAAGTCAAAAAGATGGATCAATCCTCTTTTCTGGCAAGAGAAAGAACAACATATACAAAATTGATTTATCAGATCTTAAATCTTAGAATGTTAAATGCCTTTTGTCTGTTAGCGATAAGCAATGGGTATGGAACAGAAGATTGGGACATGTTAGTCTAAGAAAAATCTCTCAACTAAATAAATTAAATTTAGTCAGAGGACTTCCCAATCTGAAGTACAACTCAGAAGCTCTGTGCGAAGCGTGTCAAAAAGGAAAATTTTCAAAACCTTCCTTTAAATCCAAAAATGTTGTCTCTTCCTCTAAGCCATTAGAGTTACTTCATATTGATCTGTTTGGGCCAGTTAAAACTCCATCCATCAGTGGCAAAAAGTATGGATTGATCATTGTTGATGACTTCAGCAGATGGACATGGGTAAAGTTTTTAAAACACAAGGATGAGTCACATTCTGTGTTCATTGACTTCTGTACCCAAGTGCAAAACGAAAAAGATTTTAAAATCATAAAAGTCAGAAGTGATCATGGTGGTGAATTTGAAAATCATTATTTTTAAAAATATTTTAAAGAAAATGGTATTGTTCATAATTTTTCTTGTCCTAAAACTCCCCAGCAAAATGGAGTTGTAGAAAGAAAGAATAGAACTTTACAAGAAATGGTCAGAACCATGACCAATGAAACTAATATGGCTAAGCACTTTTGGGCAGAAGCAGTGAACACGGCGTGTTACATTCAGAATAGAATCTCTATAAGACCTATTCTTGAAAAGACTCCCTATGAATTGTGGAAAAACAGAAAGCCCAACATTTCTTATTTCCATCCTTTTGGATGTACTTGTTTTATTCTGAACACTAAAGAAACTCTGAACATGTGTGATTCTAAAGCACAAAAGTGTTTTCTGCTTGGATATTCTGAACGCTCAAAAGGCTATAGAGTATACAACACAAAACCTCTGATTGTTGAAGAATCAATCAAAGTCAGGTTTGATGATAAGCTTGGCCAGCAACAGCCAAAGCAAATTGACTTTTCTGTAGGTACAGAAGATCATCCCTTAAACTCGAAACTTCAGAAGCAAAGTAAGACTCAGAAGCAAAGGAAGACTCAGCAGATCATCTTCTTGACAATGCTCTGGACAACCTCAGAATCTCGGATCAACCCACTCAGAAAAGGTTTCCTAGTGTCTCTTCATCTTACAAAGAAGACGTAATCATTGGAAGAAAAGAAGATCCCATCAGAACAAGATCCTCTCTCAGAATCAATGAAGAATCTTTGTTTGGTTTGGTTTCTCTGATTGAGCCAACTTCCATTGATGAAGCTCTGGAAGATAATGATTGGATCTTAGCAATGCAAGAAGAACTCAATCAATTCTCCAGAAATGATGTATGGGATTTAGTTCCAAGACCCAAAGGATTCAACATTATAGGAACCAAATGGGTTTTCAGAAACAAACTGAACGAGAAAGGATAGGTGATCAGAAACAAAGCACGACTGGTTGCACAGGGTTATAGTCAACAAGAAGGAATTGATTATAATGAAACCTTTGCCCCAGTCGCCAGGTTAGAGTCTATAAGATTATTAATTTATTTTGCTGTACAAAATAACATTTCATTATATAAAATGGATGTTAAAAGTGAATTTTTAAATGGCTATATTGAAGAAGAAGTTTATGTCCATCAACCTCCTGGATTTATTGATTCAAAACATCCAGAACATGTTTTTAAATTAAAAAAGTCTTTGTACGGTTTAAAATAAGCTCCCAGAGCTTTGTATGATCGTCTGAGTAATTTTCTTTTAGAAAAAGATTTTACCAGAGGGAAAGTGGACACAACTCTTTTCAGAAAGACATTTAAAAATGATATTTTAATTTGTCAAATTTATGTTGATGATATAATTTTTGGAACCTCTAATATCTCCCTTGGAAAAGAATTTGCTGAGACCATGCAGGCAGAATTTGAGACGTGGAAGTCTAATGGTCCGAAGGACATGCCATCTTCAAGAATGGCGTGATTGAAGGATAATTTAAGACGAATCAGCCAAATATAAGTCACCTCAGAGATTTTGGCATGTACCAGGACAGGTGTTGGATGTTTAAAGAGAAGTTTTGATACTCTTAGGTTACCCTTCGATTGGTGCATACAAGCTATATTCACCAATCGAAGATGGACTAATGTGCAGTAAAGGTGTTTCTTGTAGACAAGCAAAGGGTGGGAGTTGGAATCAAAGATCCACCTGTATAACTATATGCGAATGAGATAACAAAACGAAGCTTTGACAGGCCAAGAGGAGGAGATGGTTGAATTGAAGGGAACAAGAACTATTTGATTGGGCTGATTGGATAATTTTCAGATCAAGCAACTAAAGCAGATAATGGCTCAATCGAAGAAGCCATAATGATGACACCTTGAGCCATTCGAATTGGAACTCAGAGTCAATCGAAGAACAAGGTTTGAGAGCATTCGAAAGAGTCAAGATGTGAAACCTGTCCAGGTTCACTCAAAACCCAAAATAGTAGAAAATAATAAAAAAATGGCAACTTTTTAAAGACTTTCAATTCTGCCTTCAAAGCCATGGTTAATGGCTGATTCTTGCCATTTTTGTTCACCACTGTGCCCCTATAAATATAGAGCTAAAGTGCAAAGGACAACCACGCATTGGCTATACACAAGAAGCTGCCCCAGAAAATCACACCAAATTCTCCAAACCTTCACGAAGTTGTCAGAATCAAAGCAATCTTTGCAGGCCTCCTCAATCCAAAGCAAGCATTCCACTCATTCCCTCCGTTGGTAACAGGCCTTCGATCTCAAACTCCTTCAATATGTAATTTAAATCCATATTGATTGTATATACATGCTATGAATGATGTTTGTGATTGTTAACGTTGTTACATGTGAAAACCAATACCAAGATAACAGGACACCATTATTAGGGATTTGAAACTAAGTCCTTCGAATCTCAAAATCCAGGCGCCTTTGTCCTTCTGGCCTGTGCAGCACGCATGTGTTATATATATATATATATATATATATATATATATATATATATATATATATATATATATATATATATATATATATATATATATATATATATATATATATATATATATATATATATATATATATATATATATATATATATATATATATATATATATATATATGATTTGTTTTACTAATCTAATGTCATGATTTTATTTGTATCAACGAATGAACAAACAACTCAGATGGTAAAGGGGAATGTGTGCAGTCGAAAAGGGCCTCGGTTGGATACCCAGGTCATGTATTATGTTTTTTAACAATTATCTTGCAGATCCAGTGTGCTGCGTTTCAAACACTCCTCGTGCACCTTCAAGCTCCAGCCAATGGATGACAAGGAGATCAAATCCAATGCCCCAGGGGTACCACCTCATGATGGACCCTTAATGGCCAATAGCACATGATCCTAATGTGGCCTGGGTTTAGTTTCATTTAGGCTGAACAAGAGTCCAATTCACACCCCCTGTTACCTTTAATCTCATGGCCCATTTTATTTTCGCTTTTAATTGTTCAGTTTTTTATAGCATTATAAAATCAAACAAAAAAATTAGAAAAAAATATTAGGTTAGTATTTTCTCAATTAAAATTTTGTAAATTAATTGATTAATTATCTTAACCCTTTTCTCAATTTAAAAATAAGTAGACTTAGGATTTTTTAATTAAATTTCCTTCCATAGGTAAAAAAAGCAAAAAATTTTTTTTTTTATTTTTCTTAGGAATTTTAGACGTATTTTCAATTCGCGCATTTACTTTTACTGTCACACTTTTGCATATTATTGTATCTGCTTACTGGGATGTAATAGACTTAACTAGGACTTTACTTTGCTGCCTTTAAATTTTCCCCATTTTGGACTTGTAATAATCCCCCCCCCCCCCCGAAGCCATGTAATAGCGTAGAATTTAATTTCCACACTTTATATTTCCTATACATATATTAACTGTTTAGATGTATGGTAATAGGATTGTATGTCAAGAGCTTAATAATCAAAATGTTAGCAAACCTAAATACAAAGACAAAAATAACTGAATATAACAGACTTTCACATGCGCACCTCTAGGGTACTCCCACTTTGGTTTCCTTCAGAAAAATAGTCATATCTCTCGAAACGTGAGAGACTTTAGTGGCTACCCTCCGGTTTAAAGATCATAAGTCCCTCGATAACCCTCTCGACGTTGCCTCGGTAAAAATGATCTTAAAATCCTAGGGTAGTTACTAAGGTTTCTTGCTCAGTTGCCTTTGTGACTATAAACTTCCCTTCGAATGTCCCTCAAACATCCAACGTCTAGGGCTTCCTACTCACTAAATAGTAGGATAACACTGTCTAAAGGAAAAGAGGAAAAGAACAATCCTTTCGAGTAAAGTAGATAGCTGTTAGATGCTTGCTCAAACAAATTTTTACACTTACACAAAACAACTTTCAAAAACATTTTCAAAATGTTTTATCAACACTCTTGAGGACTGATACAAGAGTTATCATAAAGCAAGCTGCCTTACTATTGGAATTTCAAAATACTTTTCAAAAAACACACAAAACACAAAGTATTTCAAAATGAGCTAAGCATCTAAGAGCCCGTAGATAACTACGGATAGAAAGAGTGCTAACACATTCCCTTTCCATAATCTACCCCTTTACTCAGAAAACTCTTGAAAGGTCTTTTTCTATTCTTTTCACCCTTTCCTTTGTTGGATAAAAGAAAAGTCGGTGGCGACTCTTGCTTACCGCAACATTTGCGAACATAAACACAAAATCAGTATAATAGTGGTTCTTCCACCGTATCACAATTAGTAACCCCTTTTGACCCTTTTTTGTCGATATCCATGTTGTTTTTGCTAAATGGTTGTCTATGAGTGTTTGGTTTATCAGTTTTGTATGGATATTGATTCTTTATTTTCTTGAACCCTCAACTATGATTTTTAGTTGAATTTTTAGCTTGCCTTAGAAAGTAGGGAGTATTCACATTATGATGATGGTTGAATTCAAGTTGGGGAGAGGAATATTTATGTGATTATGTTGTGATTGCTATGAGGTTGTGATAGAAAAGAAAAAAATGTGAAAAGGAAGTGAAAAGAAAAAGAAAAAAAAATGAAAAAAAAAAGCTTTGAAAAAGTAAAACAAAAAGAGTTCGAATAATAGTGCTAATAAGTGATGTGTGTTGGTTTGAAATTTGGAATGAAGAAGAAGTTTGATTGAAATTATTTTGCTTGAGTCTTTGTGAGTTGATCACTCCCTAAGATTTTTTGAATGTCACTTTGATATTCAGTTTCGAGGAAAGGAAGATGGGGAAGACTGATTTTCCACAGACGAAGCCACTGATCTTACCGGTTGATCAGAATCTGAAAGATGGCCGAAGAAAGACGTCTGCTAGGCTGGAAATTTGAGGAGATAGGGGGTGTACTTGCAAGGCACTCTGACGATCAAGTAAGAATGGGTGCAAAGAGATACAAGAAAGAGATTAGGGTTTTTAGAGTGAATATTGGATATCTCGCCCTCACAAGTGTGAGGGTTTATATAATTCCCCCAACACTTGGCCATTGATTCCTATTTTTGGACCTAGATACTAGGTTCCTCAAAAATAGGTAACTGCCAGGACTTGGTCAAAATGGGAAATCGTGCTCGTAACTAGTCGTTGCTCCGATCAAGAAAGAGATTATAGGCAGACACGTTGTGAGTGTTCTCCTGGTTGTCTGCTCCACGCGTGTCGAGCAGACTGGGAGGTGGCTGCCAGTGTGGGAAGACGTACGTCTTAGGTATCGTTGATCTTATTATCCACGAGATGTGGTCGACCAGATATTCCCGACAAGAAGTTCAGAGTTAATGGACCATCGTTGTTGAACCATATGGAAAGTAGAAGCAGATTTGATAATTATAGCCATTGAACCAGTCCATAATATATGAGAAAACATCCAAATTTTAGCAAAAAAAAAAAAACAGAGAAAAATGTTGCATGGGAAAACATCTAACATATATAAAAAAGCTATTTATATAAGAATATATTAAAAATATATATATTTACTCAACAAGTCAAACACATCAAATACTTCTGCAAATACAATGGGCATAAACTTCTTAAATAGACCTCTCAAATGATATAGACATGTACTCAGTGTTTTAAAACCCAGTCTGACCCATCCGGTCTGACCGAGAACCGGTGGGCCAGGCGGTCCGATTAAGGGATAAGATCGGAATTACATTTAGAACGGATGAAACCGGTGTGAACCGTCCGGATCACCGGTTAAACCAGTGAACCGGCGGTTTTTACTGAACCGGCGAGTTTGACTATTTATTTTATTTTTTAGGGCTTTTGAAAAAAAAATTAACATAAACGCTTTGCCTCCTCGTTTCCCAAACCTAGGCATTTGAAAGGTTTTCTTTTTTATTCTGTCTTTTCTTTTTCTAATTGAAGTCATATTCTCAATTTTCTCTACCAACAAAAACTCCCACTTGCTGCTGTTATTTGATATTCCTTGTTTGCCGTCAAAAATTTCATCAAAACATCAAAAACATGTTATTTCTTTTTTACTTGGTCTAATTTGCATTGATGTTTTTCAATATGAATATTATTGTTTAATTTTGTTGATTAATTGATATAGAAAATAAATGATTAAATTTGATCATTTTCTATAAAATTGGGTCTTTTAGTTTAACAAATTGAGATAGAATTTGTATGAATGAAGCAGTTTTATACTTTTATGAATTAACTTATTATAGACTGGTAATGAAGTTGTTGTATATTGGAGATTGAAATTGGGATAGATATATATTACTGTAATAGTCGTTATATATATATATATTATGGAGATAGAAATTGGGTTTAAAACTATGTAATCTAAATTATATAGTAAGACAAAGTTTTCTGTTTTTTATTAATTTAAATTATACAACAAAGAAAAGTTTCAGAATTTTATTAATCTAAAATATATAGCAAAGGCTGAAAAGCAAAGTTTCTATTTTTTTATTATATATGGTGATACACAGTAACGATGCTTGGTAGCCTATATGTAATATACAACAACATACTCATATATTTTGGATTTAGATATGCTACATATTTAATGTTTCTTATAATGTTTTTATAAATTCAATAGTTTTTCTTTAGAATTGTGTTTTGTTAATATTTTTGTAATATAGTTTTGTATTTTTAAATTTTGATTGATATTAGATATGGCATCACCCGCTGAAGTAATAACTTCGGAAGAAGTTACATCTCAAAATCCAACCCAACTCCAGAGCAGTAGGGGAAAAACTGATATAGCTTGGGGTCATTATAAACAAATTGAAGAGAAAGGAAAACTTGTTAATTTGTGTATTTACTGTGATAAAATTATTAGAGGGGGGGGGGGGGGATTAATAGGTTCAAATTCCATTTGGCTGAAATAAAAGGTCAAGTTGAAACATGTAAAAAGGTGCCTCCAGATGTTCAATATCAAATGAAACAAAATCTTGATGAAGGTGCAAATAAGAGAAGAAAGACTCAAGCACAAAATTTTGATGTTAATCTTACTACTCAAGAGGGTGGCGTAGTAGAAATGGATGTAGAACAATCAAGATCAAATTTGGTGATTGTGTCTCAAAAGAGAAAAAATATTAGTCGTATTGGTAATTATTTTATGCCTAGAACAACTCCTGGAGCTCAACCTTCTTTAAAAAGTGTGTTACAAAGTAAGGAATTGGTGGAGAAGTGTGATCTATCTATTGCAAGATGGTTCATTGATTCTTCTGTGCCATTCAATGCAGCTAATTCTGCGTATTTTCAATCTATGGCTGATGCACTTTGCAGCACGAGTCCGGGGTATAAAGTTCCAACTATGCATAGTCTTCGTGACTATTTGTTAAATAAATGGGTTGAAGATGTGAACAAATTGATAAAAGAGTATCGTGAGATTTGGAAGAAAACTGGTTGTACTCTAATGGCCGATGGATGGACTGATCGAAAAAGAAGAACTCTTATAAACTTTCTAGTTTATTGTCCCAAATGTACTATTTTTCTAAAATCCGTTGATGCTTCTCATGCTTCAAAAACTGCAGATATGTTGTATAAGTTTTTTAGAGAGGTGGTTTTATTTGTTGGGTCTAAAAATGTAGTTCACATAGTGACAGATAATGCTGCAAATTATGTTGCTGCTGGAAGGTTATTAGAAAATGAGTTTCCTACTTTATTTTGGTCTCCTTATGCAGCACATTGCATTAACTTGATGTTGCAAGACATGGGAAAATTAGAGGAAGTAAGTGAGACATTGTCACATGCTTCTAATGTTACCAAATATATTTATAACCATTGTTATGCATTGTATTTAATGAGAAAGCAAACAGGTGGAAGAGAAATCCTTCGTCCTGCTCCAACTCGGTTTGCCACTAATTTCATTGCTTTGCAAAGTATTTTGTCTCACAAGAACTCACTAAGAGCCATGGTAACATCTACAGAATGGACAAGCTCAGCATATGCCAAAGAAGCAAAGGCAAAACAGTTTGTGGATCAAGTTTTAGATTCTGGATTTTGGAGTAAATGTGCTGATGTAGTTAAACTCACTGAACCACTTGTGCGTGTATTGCGTATTATTGATAGTGAAGATAAACCTGCTATGGGCATTCTATACAAATCTATAGTCAAAGCTAGAGAGGATATGGTGAGGAGGTTTCAAAGAAATAAGAAGAAAGTGGATCCTTACTTGAAAATCTTAGATAAACGTTGGGATTCACAGCTCCGTAAAAATCTTTATGCTGCCGGTTATTGGTTGAATCCAGCTTGTAGATATAATGATGTAGAATTTGAAAAACATGCATCCACAACATCAGGACTTTTAGATGTCATTGAAAAGCATGCTAATGGAAATTTTGAACTTCGATTGAAGTTAACAGATGAGATGAGAATATTCAAAGACGGTGAATTAGATTTTGGAAGGAAATCAGCCGTGGATGAATGATGTATTGTGAGGGGAGGTAATTTCATAACTTCTAACTCTTGATATATATTTTATTTTATATTTCAAAATGTTTATAAATTTATTTAATCACATGGTATAAACAGATCAATGGTGAGAAACTTATGGCACTTGTACACCAACTTTGCAAAGGTTAGCTATTCGTATTTTAAGCCAAACTTGTAGTGCTTCGGGTTGTGAACGCAATTGGAGTATATTTGAGCATATTCATTCCAAAAAAAGAAATAGATTGGAGCACCAAAAGCTTAATGATTTAGTGTTTGTTCGTTACAACTTGAGACTTCAAAATAGGTATTATTATGATTATTTTTCTCTGATCATTAAATTTTTATATTTAAATACATATACTTAGATTTAATTCATGTGTGCTTAGGAAAATAAGAAATGGGAGTTATGATCCTATCAATATTGAAACAATTGCCGACCATTCTAGTTAGGTATTAGAGGATTCACCACCTCTCTTAACCAATGAAGAGTTGGAAGCATTGCGGAATGACCTTGCAAATATGACCATCCAACCAATTTCAAGTGATATTGGTATGTTCTAATATGAGCATAATATAGTTTGTGGTTGTGAATAAATTTAATGTCTCATATTTACCATCTCTAAATTTTTTTTTAAAATATTGTTATAGATCAAATAGATTTAGATGAGGATGAAGATAGAGATATGGGTAATGCACAAGATACTATTGTTGATACTGTGAATCAAGAAAAAAGTAACACCAGAAAAGATGAAGTTGGTGGAGAAGACAATGAAGTTGAAGATGGATATGGATATCAAGATTATGACAATTTGACTTCATGGACATAAAAAATTATGGATCGTTGAGTATGGATTTTTGTGACTTATTATAATACTATAACTTATGAATTGTTAAGTTTCTATCACTTCTTTGAATTTATAATTTGCTACATTAAGTTTCTATCACTTATTTTGATTGTTACTAATACTTTTGCTTATTCTAAATTTATTGAATTTATAATTTTCTATATTATTATAGTTACAAATTTCAGGTAATAAATATATTTTTTTATAGAAACCGGATCAAAAGTCATGCAGTCTGAATAGTGACCCACTGGTCCGACCAGTAACCCAGTGACCCAATAACTTTACCAAGTCGATCACCGGAATTTTAAAACATTGATAAGAGATATGCATCTCTATCATATCTCCATCATAATTTCAAAAATAAATTGATCAACCTAAATGTTATAATGACTAAGAAATAAAATTAAGATATTGAAGTTTTTCCAAAAATAAAAACTGTAACTATATTTTTTTATGTAATGAAATAATAATAATAATCAGAAACTCAATAAATTATCAAAAAAAATTAAAAATATGTAATCAAATAATAATAATTATCAGAAACTCAGACACACAAGTGCAATTTTATAACTTGTTAACAGCTTAAACTTAATGCCATCTTGGCATGATCCACCTACCATTCAGATGTTCTCTAACATCATGAAAATTCACCACCTGATCATTTTGGAACGTGTGGTAGTTGTTTGTTTCTAAAGAATAAAACACAAGATTCTGTCCATAAAATCTAGGAAAATAAATTTTGTTTTCCATTCCCGGAATGTTTGCCACAGCTGAAAAGGATGTTTTGCCGACAAAAAGCATGTGATTTTTTAGGCTTTCCACTTTGATCCATGTCATTGTAGACTCATTCAACTTGAAAACTTGAACTCCATTTGGCAAAGGACATTCAAATACTGACAATAGATTGCCATCACATTCAACTAGAAAGTTGTTCAAGTAACTGCTACATGGAGCTTGAAGCTCTTCAAGTACTTTCCAACTATAATTTTCTCTTGTTGCTTGTACTACTGCTAATTTTCCTGTTTTGCTAAGAAAATAAAATAATCCATTATGAAAAGCGGGGACTTACGTTGCGGAGAGTAAATTCCTTGTCTTCAAATGTGAAAATGCCATTTCTTCCTTCCAGAAGGTGATGTACATATCCTTTTGTCAATGATGATACTGAAAATCCTTTAACAAACTCAAGAGTCACACATTGAAAAGAGGTTGGGGAATGTGACATGCCAAAACACCTGATATTTCGGGTTCCTGTACCCCAAAATGGAAATGATAGCACTTGCTTTGTAAAAGGATTGAAGAAAACTTTAAAAGTTCCGTCAACTGACACCAGCAATAGCCAACCATCTTTTGAACAACAAATTTCTGAGTTCAAGCTCCAAACATCATCTTGAGGAAATTTTATGATGTATTTGTACTCGAGACCATGCTTCGGACTCACAAAAGTGAACACCTTGTCCTTTGAGAACACAAGTAAAGGACACATGGAGCGATCATCAAACCTTGACATTGACATGGAAGAAGATGATCTCCATTGAATCGGTGGTGCTGCTAGACGAAGGAATTTATTGGTAGCTCGAAAACTCAAATAATCAAGTACATCATTAATATGTTTTGCAATCACTTCAAGCAATTCTATGGGAAGTGCATATTCATTATGAGCTTTATCACAAAGATTTTTTTTCTCTCTAATTTCTTCTTTGAGCGTAGTAGTCATCCTACAAAACAAATAATATTAAAAGCATAATCAAATTAAAACTGGCAGGAACTAATAAGGGCTAGGTCAAGTGGCTTGAACTAACTGAGCTAAGGATTAAGAAAGTCTACGGATCAAGTCTTGGCAAGGATGTAAATATATTAATAACAGTGTAATTAAAAAAAAGGACTTAACATATTTTTGAAATAAATGCGTAAAAAAAAATTACCTGATAACCGGAAGGAACCATCTTGAATAAGACCGAGTTTCTGATAAATTAGAGAAATGCTGAGAAGTTACAAGGCAATTGTCTTCAATGTTGTAAATATAAAAAAATTTGCAATCTTTTAAAGCAATATAGATGCGGCCTCCTTCTGTTTCTGGATTGGATACTGGACAAGCAAAGGCTGGGTCAAGACTGGATATAAAGAACACTTTATCCTTGATGCTTTCCACCTTTACCCACACTCCTTGAGAAGAATCAAATTTGAAAACAAAAACTGCAGTAACCCTATCTCGTTCATGGTAAACTTGTATTCGAAATAGTATGTTGTTGGATACAATCAAGTGACTGAGCTCATGAAAACTAGTTGGTAGATGCATGAGATCAGTTGTGCAGTTTATTGTAAAGCCATTAAGTTTATGTTTTTCAATAACTACTATAATAGAACGGTCCTGAGTCCACATTCCTGCATAGACGCGATGATTCCAGTAAAATGGGTTTTCAAAATAGACTCTCTTTCCCCGCATAAGAGATTTACCCTCCATAGCTAAAACTCTCGCAATATCTTCATTAAAGCAGGCCTCAGTCCATTGCTTATCTCCAAGTTGGTAGTAAAATATTGAAAGGCTATAGGATGGAAATAAAAAAATGGAGCATGGTTGATCATTGGTAGATGGAGGGGATGACAAAATGCAACTGTAAAAAATAGTGCCATGGTGTTTAAGGCGTGGGAGGATGATTTTGTTAAGGTTACACGGATTCCAAAGAAACAATTTACTAACATATTTTGATATCTTGTTTTCCCAAAGAAACCAACCATGTTGTACTGTTAGTAGCTTTGATTTCTTGAATTCTGGATTCCATGTAGAATAGGATTTGGATGGATCTGATATGCTGCAAAAGGTTTGATGAGTGCTTAGGGTTTTATCACTGAAATACATAAGCAATTGCTTAGAGATTGAAGTTTGACAGCACGTACCTTAACGCTTCCTTGAAACTCCTCCTGCAATGTGTTCCACGCTTCTTTGGCAGTCTTAGCTCCCATAATTTTTGGAAAAATTACATCAGTTACCGCTTGTTGCAAGGTGAACAATGCCTTTGAATTTTTCTGTTTATTTTTCTTCAACTCTTTTTCTTGAGCTGCATTAAGAGCTGAAGTATCTGCGGGAACAATGAATCCTTCTTCTACTATGTCCCATAAATCTTGAGAAGAAAAAAATGTTTTCCTTTTAACACCCCAGAAATCAAAATTTTCTCCATTGAAAGTAGGGACAGAAATAGTTGATGGTTGAGTGGTGTTATCCATATCTTAGACAAATATTGGAGTGATTTAATAGTACAAGGGAAATTTTTGAAGTAGTTGGAAGGAATTTGAAATGATTTGTATTAATTTAACTACGCTCAATGTATGACCGAACGTAGCTCTGATGCCACTGTTAGTAGTGGTGTAGTTGATAGTTGATAGAAAATAGTTTTAGAGAGTTGTTTAGAAAGAAGGCTATGTCATTGATTTCTTGGATGATACATTACAAGATACCAAATGCCTATTTATAGGCTCAAGTCACCAACCTTTCAATGGTGGTGAATGGTTCTACATTACTTTAGATTTTTCTAGAGTTTTCATGATATGTTAGTATCATGATAGTTCTAGGTTCTTCTATCTTTTACATAAACTTATAGTTCTAGATTATTCCTAGAAATTTATAGCAATTTCAACATTTTATAATTGTAATAGGATTGGAGAAAACTTTCTGTATCAGCATAAAATAAAATAAATAAAAAAATTCATGATTCTACATATTTCTAATTGTAATAGAGTTGGAGAAAGTTATAATCTATTAACATAAAAAAGTCAAAAAGTACCCGGTCACTGTGATTAAGAATGCAAGTAATGATCCAACCTCTGAAAAGCATCACCCGACGGAGAAGAATGCTGCCTAATATGCTTTAATTCGCTATGCAAAAACCAGACAAAATTAATGGTATAATAGACATATGGTTCTAACATGATATCGTTCTGCTACTATATAAATTAAATTTTGATCTAAATGGAAGTATCCAAGATCAATACATTAAGTCAATGTTAGACAAAATCAAGCAAATGCTTACACAGTGCTTAGACGACCACTCATATAGAAAATACTCAATTTGCGACAAATTATGCAAAGTGAAAATAAAGAAAAAAACAAATATTGACCATTAAAACCAACTGAATGGATCTATCGGCATTGGGACACACCATTAGTAAATAAATATCACATGATTCTGAATTGTCCCGACTCAGAATTATACCGCAAATTATCAATAACATCAGGGCTTCCATTCACTTGGCCATCACATTTATTATATTATCTACATTCACTATTTAATTCATTCCTTGCATCAAATTTATTAGTGGACTTTAGCAATATCTCATAATTATCACTTGTATTGCCACAGATTTTAGCCTGGCTGTCACAACTCACAAGTTTCAGTCAAGTTCCTATTACATAAAGAATCAGATTTGGCTTGTGGCATGGGCGATCCATTGGTTTCATTTGGTTTTTGATTTTCCAATTCATAATTGAAGTCACTAACACCATCTTCAGAATCCATTGCAGTCAGTTTACCATCTTACTAAAATATTAATATGCGAAATAGCTTCAACATAAGCATTTCTTTCAGAAGCTAGTCGTTGAATTACTAAAGTACACAGTTTTACTTTTTAAAACCTTAAACAATCATATTAAGAGAGAAAATCCATTATAAGACAAGGATATTTGAAGAAGTTTTCTGTGTGTTGTTTTATTAAATGATATTTTGTCTCTTATACAAGAGTAAATGTGACAGTTATAGAGATTCCTAAAACCTCTCCATAAGGCCACTAACATGATATACAAGCCATGATTTTAGGCATGAATAAACTAACAGCATTGACCGAGTTTAGTTGAATAAATAATAACAAATAATTAAATTAAATAACATTAATTTAATTCTCTAACATGCCCCCGCAAGCTGGACGGCCGACGGGAAAGTCCGAGCTTGTTGATGATAAATTCAAACTGAGGACGGTGGAGAGGCTTCGTCAGAACATCGGCGAGCTGGTCGCCAGTGGAAACATGAGTTACCCGGAAAACACCACGTTGCACATTCTCCCGAACAAAGTGATAGGTGATGGCAATGTGTTTCATTCTGGAGTGGAATACAGGATTGGATGAGAGAAAGGTGGCACCCATATTGTCACAATATATGGCAGGTTCATGGATCCTGTGATGGAGCTCTTTGAGGAGAGACATGAGCCAAAGAACTTCGGATGCAGTGTCTGCGAGGGCTCGGTACTCGGATTCTGTGGAGGAACGAGCCACAGCTCTTTGCTTTTTGGAGCCCCAAGAGATAGGGGTGGAACCGAGATAAATTATGAATCCAGTTGTGGAGACGTAAGTGTCCCTGTCACCAGCCCAGTCGGCATCGGAAAAGGCATGTAATGTTGTGGATGGGCTGGGAGAAACAACGATGCCCCTGTCGATAGTTCCGACAAGGTATCGAAGCAAGTGTTTGAGAGCAGCCCAGTGAGATGATGTGGGATGTTGCATAAATTGGGACAGTCTATTGACTGCATATGCAACATCAGGACGGGTTAAGCTTAGGTATTGCAAGCTTCCGACGATACAACGATAATCGGTGGGTGAGGGAAGTGGTTCACCTTCTGTTTTGAGTAGGGGAGTTGATGCAGAGAGTGGTGTTGTGACTGGTTTGGCATCCTCCATGCCAGCTTTGATGAGCACATCACTGATATATTTTCTTTGAGACAAAAAGAGGCCACCAGAGTGATGTTGAATTACTTCAACACCCAGGAAATATGACAAGGTGCCTAAATCCTTGAGAGAGAATTGTGCAGCAAGGCGTTGAATAAGTTGGGTCACGGCTGTGTCGGTGTTTCTGGTGACGATAATATCATCCACATATACCAATAATACAAGAAAGATTGACTCACTGGAATGGATGAAAAGTGACGCATCTGCCGCAGAGGTTACAAAACCAATTTTGAGTAAAAAGAGTGAAGCTGTTTAATAACACTGGTGAAAGTGTTAGACAAATAGAATATGCGAGCATCATTGGAAGTCTTAGGTATTCCATTGATTGTACTAAACCTGACATTGCATATGTCGTGGTATTGTTGTGAGAGTTTACTAGTAGACCGAGTAATGAACATTGACAAGCTATTGGGCGAGTTATACGGTACCTTAAAAGGACCATGAATTTCAGTTTACATTATCAAAGATTTCTTGTTGTACTTGAAGGATACAATGATGCAGATTGAAATACCTTATCAGATGATTCTAAAGCAACTAGTGGCTATGTATTTAACATAGCTAGAGAAGTTGTATCTTGGAAATCAAAGAAACATACTATCCTGAGAATATAGCATTAGTGACTGCTAGTGAAGAAGCAAGTTGGTTAAGATGCTTGCTAACTGAGATTCCCTTATGGGAAAAACATATGTTAGTTGTGTTGATCCACTGTGATAGTACCGCGGCTATTGAAAAAATTAAGAACCGTTATTATAATGGTAAAAGACGTCAAATTATAAGAAAGCACAACACTGTTGGAGATTGTATCTCTAAAGGAGCTGTAAGAGTGGATCATGTACGCACTGATGAAAATTTAGCAGATCCTTTGATAAAAGAATTAGCTAGAGAGAAAGCCTATAATAAATCATATAAGATGGGAATAATGCCTATAGGAAAAATGAGTTGATCATGATGGTAACCCGGCCTAAATGACTGGAGATCCCAAGAAATATGTTCAATGGATAACAACAAGTTGTGAGTAATATGAGATGATTATGCAAGTAAAGCATGAATCCTGAAGTAATAAAAGGATGAGATAATAGAAACTCTTAATGAGATCTATACTCTGTATGATGGAGTACCTAGGCTATAAGAGTACTCTTGATAGACTCACTTATGTGATTGTGGAACTTAGGCCGGTTCCTATGGAATTTCGAGGCAGAATTCCTAGATCCTTCACTAAACCAGGATATACGTGCAGGGCCATTAAAGCACGGGCTATTAGAATACACCTTAAGAAAAGGTTGTACGCGGGTTTGATGTCTGAGATATAGTTCAAGACATTTGTGTCACTCTTGTTAAATTGGAATCCTACTTGCTATGCAAAGGTTCAAGTTGTAGACATATTTGTTTATGCACAATCTTAGAAACGTTTGATGTTACTTCTAAAATCAATTTTTTAAATTCAAGTGGGGGATTGTTGGAACATGTCCATGTTCTAATATGTTGAATTTAAAAATTTCTCAAGTCCCACATTATTAGAATATTTTTTTGGTTGAAAAAACCATTTAGTCCCACATTGTTCATGTGAGAAAAATTAACTACCTTACTTCACTATATAAGGAGTGCACATGTTTTATTTCAAAACACACCAAAAACTATTCTATTAGTTTTTCCTTCCTCACTCTCATAACTCTGCGTCTCTCGAATTGTTGAAGCACCATCTTCTTCCCCTTTCTTCCTATTCATTGAATTTTCTGTGTATTTTCTTGAATTCACTTTAGATAATTATGTTAATTTCTCCTCATTTGAGTTAAGAAATTTTCAAGTTTAATTTTTTGAACTCTCTTTGGAAATCATTTGAATTTCTCTTTGTTGGAGAAATTATTATGAGTGGTCAAATGACCATTATTAATTTCTCTTTGGAGAATTATTTGAGTTTCTTTTTGTTTGAGAAATTATTATGACTGGTCTTTGTACCAGATACTACGAGTGGTGTTGATACCATATTTGAATGGTCTTGTACCATCAGAGGATGTATTACTAGACTGATTATCTACCATGCAAGTAGTAATCGTACAATAGAGAACTAGGCTGTTTTATCCTTGAGGCGGCGCGGTAGTTCGACTGCTTTTCATGATTTTGAGCAGTGCCGTGAAACGTCTTAAAGAGAGCGACCTAGTCCGCGACTCAACCTGGTAATTTCTTCGGTGGTAAATATTTCAAAATATGAAAACAACAGTAGCTGTAGATACAGGGAGAGTCATGATAAGGCGAAGCAATCTATCAATCAAATAATAAATTTCCTTCTTTTCACTTGCAACCAAAGATGAACGTAATTCTTGAATAGTTACAAAATTATTCAAATTCGATGCTTGACGAGCGTCAATAATAAAATGTCGAAGTTGAAATTTCAAATTAATCTTCTCTTGCTCATTGAAGCCCATAGGATAATATTTGTCAACTAGGATGCAAATGGTATCAATGTTAAAAGCCTTGTAATTATCCTTGGGAGACAAAACACAACTTAGAGTTAACAAATTAATCGCTTACTCACTAAACTTTTTATTCAACTCTTGCAATTGTTTGTCAATGGTAGTGAAAAATATTTCAAATCTAAAATAATGCTCATTGGTTACCTGATTCTCTTCAAGACAAGAACGACCAAACCTTGTTGTTGAATGAACATCATTAAGATCGGGAATCTCAATATCATGTTTTCACAAAAATACATAACATAAGAAAACAATTCATCCCAACCAATTTGTCTTAATTCTTGAATAAGAGTTTTTGTTGTACAAACCAAATTCATAGCATTAACTACATCCTGAGATTGTTGTTGTAAAGATTAACAAAGCATATTTGTGATCCCCATAATTTATTTCATCAAATGCAATATGAATATGAAATCAAATGACTTCAAATAATTGTAAGTACTATCAGCATCTCCACGTGAAGCATAACTTAATCCTTCCTTTGAAAATTTTGTTGAAACATTACAAGTTGCTTCATACATAGTTATCAAACTAGAAATAGAAGAGAAGTATGATCCCCAATGAGTATCCCTGGCTTGCTTCAAAGTGCCAATTTGATTTTCACATTTACCAGTTACAATCTCACCAATCTCTAATAAATATTCAATTTCATCTAATTGAGAAGCTTGTAACTCGTTATGGCGCTTTGTAGAAGAACAAATAACATTGACAATTAAAGTCGGCTTCTCAAAGAGTTTATGAATTGGTTTAACTTCTCTTGATGCAGTAACCAAATCAAGTTGCAATCGATGAGAAAAATAATGAACGTAATATGCATAAGGACAATCCTTCATAAAGAGTGCTTGTAAACCGTTCCATTCTCCTCTCATATTTCTAGCACCATCATACCCTTGACCACGCATGTTAGAGACATCAAGGATATGTGGAGAAAGTATATCACAAACTTTTGTCATAAGAGTTAAAGATGTAATGTCACTAACACGTGCAAGGCTAAAAAAATCTTTCTTATATAAAACCATCTTTATCAACAAATCTCAAAACAAGAGAAATTTTCTCTTTTTTTGACTCATCACGCGCTTCATCTACAACTATACAAAATTTGAAATCACCAATTTCTTCACGAATATACTTTTTCACCCTACTTGAAAGAATGTGCAAGATCTCTTTTTGAATTAGATATGAAGTATACTTGCTATTAGATGGAGTATTTTCTAACACAACTTTTGCAACTTCATCATTGTAACATGCTAAGATTTTTATCAATTCAAGAAAATTACCTTTGTTTAATGATTCTGTACTTTCATCATTACCTCTAAAAGCACACGCTTAAAAAGTTAACCAACGAACATTGTCAATTGAAGTCTTGAGACGTAGTCGATTCTTCATGATTTCAATTGAACTTTGAGCTTGAATAATATTCCTAATGTGACCGTCTTGATTCAGAAAGTCTTGACAAGCTTTCATAGCATTGTTATATGGTGAACAAGGATATTTCCCTATGTGTTTAAGGAATGTACAATTCTTTCCATTTCTAATTTTCTTTCAACCTCTAAAACCTGTAAAAATGAATACATCAGAACCAGGACGTCCACTTGGTCTTTTTCTTAAAAGATAACATGGTAAGTGTGATACGGTGGCAGAACCGACTGTTACATACTGGTTTTGCATTTTTTTGTTTGCAAATGTCGCGGTAAGCAAGAGTCGCCACCGACTTTTTTTATCCAACAAAGGAAAGGGTAAAAAGAACAGAAAAAGAAATTTTTCAAGATTTTCTGAGTAAGGGGGTAGATTATGGAAAGGGAAGGTGTTAGCACCCTTTCCATCCGTGGTTTACCACGGGCTCTTAGGTACTTGCTCATTTTTAAAAACTGTTCGTGATTGTGTGTTTTGAAAGATTTTGTTTGCTTTATGGTAACTCTCGTATCAGTCCTCGAGAGTGTGATAAAGCGTTTTTTGAAAAGATTTTGAAAAGTGTGTAAGTGTGAAAAATTTCAAGTTTGAGCAAGTACCTAACAATTATCTACCTACTAGAAAAAGGATGTTGTTTTCATCCTTTCCTTTAGATAGTGATATCCTACTATTAGTGAGTAGGTAGCCCTATCTTCGGATGTTGAGGGACAATCGAAGAGACGTTTTACAATCACGAAGGCAATTTATGGAGACGCTTTAGCAATTTTCTTTTAGGGACTAGATCATTTACCGAAAGGAAACTATAGGGTCCTCCAGGGACTATGATCTTTTGATTTTATGGGTATTTGCTAAAACATCCCCATTCTCGAGGGACATGACTGCTTTATTTTCCGAAAGGCAACCGAAGCGGGGATACCCTAGAGGTGCATATGTGTTCAATTCAGTTTTTTTTGTCTTTTTGTTAGGTTAGCTAACGTTTGATTATAAGTCTTTCCATACACGCTTAGTTACTAGCAGTTAATATATACAAAAATGTAAAGTGCGAAGATAAAATCCTACGCTATTACATGGCTTCAGGGAGGGGGTTACAATGTACAAAAATTGGGGGAAGAAAAAAAAAGAAAACAGTAAAAAATCTAATTAGTTTATTACATCCAGTATACTGGTACAATAATGAATAGAAATTGCAAAAATAAATAATGCGCGCAGAAGTTGAAAATACGTCTAACAACCTAGTAAGAAAATCTTTTTGCTTATTTTTTTTTGTTTAAGAAAGTAAGTAACCTAAAAATCTATTTAGAAAATAAAATTAATCAAGAAAAATAGTCTAAATTATTTTTTAGTTTTTTTTATTATTTAAAAAATAATAATTAAACATAAATTAAGTCCTAAGTTCTAATTCATTTGTAATTAAAGAAAAATAGTTAAAATAGTTATTAATTAATTCACAAAATTAATTTAATTAAAAAACTAAAACTATATTTTTGTGATTTTATTATTACATTATACTAATTAAATAAATGAAGAAAACAAATTAAAATAAAAAAATATACAGCAAAGTGACAAAAACAATGCGAAATGGGCCACAATTATTAGAAATTGGGGGGATGCTGAAATTGAATTTTGCTAGGCCCAAGTGAATGTTAAGCTCAGGCCACGCTGGATCAGGTGAGATGAGGCCTTGAGGGCGCATGGTGGATCTCAAATTGAAGTCTTTAGATATAGATCTGATGATTTAAAGGCTAGATCTGATGGTGTTTGGTACACTTCTGGACATGTAATGCATCGAATCTGCATGAAACAAGTTAAAAAAATATAAAAATAGAGCTTACTGAGGCATTTTGTGATGTTTCAAGGCTTGGTAATGATTGCAAAAGCTTTAGGGAGCCTCCAGGAATGTATTTGGATCTTTTGTTTGGACCGAGGAAGGCTGGAACCTAAAATGCGAATTTTACAACTTTGATATTTTTTGCAAAATTTGTAGAGATTTTCCAGGCTGTATCTCATGTGTCTTGAAGCTTTCTAATGTGTCCTTTATATAGAGAGGATGGAGGAGACAAGAGAACAAAGGTAATAACAACCATAAACATGTATTTTTAAAGCCATGAATGATGTTTTGTAACTTTGCCAAAGACATGGAATCTTGTCCTTCTTAAATTTGAATGAATGTGGACACCTTTGTACAAAATTTTATGGGCCTAGGCTGTCCAAAACATCAACCCAAAGCTCAAAGCCCATTTCCAATTATTCTATACATTTTATTTTATATTTATTTGAAATAAATTAAAATAAATATGAACAAGTGTTGTGTTTCTTTAGATTCTGGATTTGTGTTTAGTGTTTGGGAATCTTAGGAGTTTTTGAGAGTTTTTGAAAGTTTGATGAATCCTAACAGTGATGTTTTACACAGTTTAATATTGAACGTTGAGGATGAAGAATGATTGTTGCGTTACTGACTTTCCACGTTGGTTCTTCTTTTTGTGCACAGTAGTTCATCACCTGAAATCTTCTTTTTGTCTGCTTTATATAGGTCTTGCAATAGTGACATAAGAAGATACTTTTGGTATGTCCATAATATGAGTTAATGAGCTTTCCAAACCAGGAGATCCTTGTCTGTTTGTAGCCGTTACTTTATGATATTGCATTGATAAATAGTAACGCTTCAGAACTTCTCACATTAGAGGATGAATATTACTGTTGAGGGTCCATTACAGCATGTATCAGAACTTTACACATCAGAGTATCAGAGATCCTGTTTCACAGCGCTGGTGCATTCAGAAGTTGTAACATAACTTCTTCATATAAGCGTGTCACACAGATTTGATGCGTCTGAATCTTTCATGGTACTCTCAACTTCTATGCTCGCATAATCAGAACTTCTAGTGATGTTCTGGAAGAATATCCAGTTGCATCAAAACATCTTTTTCACATCAGAACTTCTTGCATGTAAAGATACTTTTATAGCGAGCATATTTGTTCTTTATATCATGTGTTTGTTATCATCAAAACTCTAACTGGGATGTAGAACTAATTTATGTTCTAACAACGAGCATAACCCTCGTGTTTAGTTGCCAATGTTTAGTTTTGAACTCTGAACAGACTGTCGATGATAAGCCGAAGGAAGGTGAGGATGACGTCGAGTCATCATGCCCCTTATGTCCTGGGCGACACACGTGTTACAATGGACAGGACAAAGGATCGCGACCCCGCAAGGGTAAGCTAACTTCAAAAACTTGAGGGCGAAGTGATCCCATCCTGACGGATGAGCCATTCCCTCCCCCGGTTAACTACCACTACCCGGTCTTACCTTTAAATTGATAGCTTCCGCTAGAGCACTTGACTTCTTGATGAATCCCTTGAGCTTTTACTATCTTTTTGCTTCTTCTTGCTAGCCTTTGATTGTATGGTTTCCTGTATCTCTCTTGTTACGCTCCAGCCCGATCCATGTGATCTCATCTCGTACTTTGCCTTCCCCCTCTCTTTCTCTTCGTCCCGGGATAGAGCCTTTCACTAAAGGGAAGGTTCCCGAGCTTAGTCGGAAAAAATCGTGGAAGTAGCACTGCTTTGGCGAAAAATAGACAAGACATATATGAGTAGCGCTGCGTGAACGAAGCGTGGGCGTAAAACATTAAGTGGAGGCGCCTAATCCTTGCAAGAGGGGGCGGTCAAAGCCAAGTCCAGACAAGCTGGCCAAAAGGCATATGGCCAAGGCTGAGCTGGCAGGCTCATCTCACTTATTGTGTGCTTTATTGGAATAGAGTGACATCAATGGAAAGTGAACTTTATCTTGATTTTTCTCTTTCTACATTCTTTCCAACCCACAGCTCAACCCCTTAGGCATCAAGGTCGAAAACCCCAAGGATCGGGCCTCAATCGATCTACTGTTAAGGTAAGGGACACTACAAGAAAAAGGCTCTCCAACCACGTGATTTTGCCACGTGATTTTCATGTGGCTAAATAAAGCCAGTTGCGACATGAAAATCACGTGGCAACATGTTTTACTAATAAAATAAAGAAGCCTGAAGGTTGTCAGTCTTGTTTTATTAAAAAAAATGTTGCAACGTGGGATTAACGTCGCTACTAAAATACAATAAAAAATAATTAAATTGCTCTAACGTTCAGATATTTGTCATTTTGAAATTTTGAAAAATTAAGTTGCGAGGTGTTATTCACGTCACAACATTTAAGAGGGAAAAATCAAATCATTACAGACTGGCGTGTTCAGGCTTTGAAGGATGTGAAGAAAGAGAATATAGTTGTTGGGATTGTTGTGACGTGAAAATCACGTGGCAACGTGCGGCGTGATTTTCACGTGGCAACGTTGCGGCGTGATTTTCACGTCGCTAAGTGCTTTATATATTTATTTCAAGCATGCTCCACAAACAGACAGTAGTGTTATACATTAAAAACACTTCTTCTTCAACCCTCTTCTCCTCATTCCATCCCTCCATAACCATTTTCTTCTTCATAAAATTTGTTCTGTTCCAATATAAAATCCCTTCAATCTCCATTAATTCTTGTTTTAAGGTAAATTCAATTCAATTTTGTCTCTATTTTGTTAACAACTTTTTATTTATTGTATTATTGGATGTAATTTTTTTTTAATTTTTCTTTGAATAGAAGAAGATTGATAGAAGTAGATTACAAAAAGGGACAAGATGATTGAAGGAGTTAGAAGATAAAAGGTATTTTTTGAATTTTTTTTTTTAAATTTAGTATATTTTCTGAATTTAGTTAAATTTGGGTTAAGTTATAATATTGTAATTTTAATTGAATTTGGTTGAATCTGATTTTATTTTGTTTATAAAAACAGAATAAAAATATTTAATTTGTTAGGAATAATAATATTAATCATTTTTATTATTTAGTTTATTTTAAATTTAAAAACAAAAAAGATTATATCGTTATTACTTTATATTTTATATCTTTATAATCATTTAAAATTTAAGTTGATTATATTCTTAGGGGTATATAATAAAAATTTAGTAATAAGTAAATTAATGTTACAAAATAAATAATAATAAATATAGTAATTAGTGAAAAACACAAATAAATAAATAAATTGTGATGAATATAACAGTTATAATTATTAATTTATGTAGTAACGTTAGTGAATAATAAAAATAATAACAATAATCATTTTAATCATTTGCAATTTAAAAATCAAAAAGATTTTATCCTTATAATTTTTTATTTATTAATTTATAAAGAAAGTAAAAAATATTTTTAGGAGTTTATAAATTTTAAGTGTTTAAATTAAATTGTTTTGTCTTAACTGAAAATATTTTTTTTTGGATGAACTATTTTAATAGAATATTGTTAAGTCTAATAAGTTAGAATTAGAAAAAGTATAATAGCCACTTGATGTTTTTTGAAACATATGTACATTTACTGTAACTAAAAATTTAATTTTCATAAACATATAAGTAATTACCATAATTCATCATTAAAGCCAAATATATTTAGTGAATATGATTTTTTCTTTAATGAGCTGTTTTAAATATCAATACATAATTGTAAATAAATAGAAATGAAGACAAATTTATGCGTAATTGAAAATAAAGTAAAATTAATACTAATATTTATTATTTATTAATAAAAAACTCCATGGACAAATGTGTCATATTTGACAGTTATCATATTTAGTAGTATATAATAAAAAATATTATATATTAAAAATAGTTAAAGTAAACGCATATATTTATATTTAATATTATATGTTTAGGATTATTATTAAGTTGATTAATTAATATTTCTAATTAAATAGGTTTTGATTATATAAATTTGCAGTAAATGGAATATTATCGTAGTTGGATGTACGATAGACTATATCCAGGAAGACGCGCACTTAAACCCAATTTTATAGACGGAGTTAATGGTTTTATCACGTGGACGTTTGCTCAGGAACGTTGTCGAAGTGAAGGAGGAGTTAGGTGTCCTTGTCTTAAATGTGGATGTAGATATATAATTAGTGACCCAGAGGAAATAACACGTCATTTGCATAGAAAAGGTTTCATTGAAAATTATTGGGTTTGGACGTATAATGGTGAAACACTGCCGAGTAATCTACCGGAGACTAGCAACACAGATGCTTCAAGTAGTCAACCGGTTATGCAACCGCCTATGGAATTTGGGGAAAACTTTAATCTTATAGGTGACATGGTTGGTGATGCTTTTGGTGTTAACGTGACCTATGATCAAGCAGAAGATTTTGACGGGGAAGAGTTGCCGAATGAGGAAGCGCAGAGATTTTATCAGTTGCTGAATGAGATGAATACACCGTTGTTTGAGGGGTCGTCAGACTCAAAGCTATCAATGTGCGTGAGATTATTGGCCGCCAAGTCAAATTGGAATGTTCCTGATCAGTGTTTGGAGCACTTCGCAAAAATGATGTTGGACTCAACTGCAACGAAAGATAACTTGCTTGCGAGTTTTTATGATGCAAAGAAGTTGGTGTCGAAGTTGGGTTTAAGAGTAAGAAAGATTGATTGTTGCATTAATGGTTGCATGTTGTTTTATGACAACGAGTTTGGTACTCAAGATGGATCGTCAGAGGAATGTAAGTTTTGTCAGAGTCCAAGATATAAAGTTCGCAATAGAGCCATTAACAGTAACCAAAAACGTGTAGCAGTAAAGTCCATGTTTTATCTTCCGATAATACCAAGGTTAAAAAGAATGTTTTCTTAAATGCACAGTGCAAGTAAAATGACATGGCATCATACAAACAAAACAAGCCCAGGCAATATGTGACACCCATCTGACGACCAGGCATGGAAGCACTTTGATGAGGTACATCCTGATTTTGCCGCGGAACTTAGAAATGTCAGGCTTGGATTATGCTCTGATGGTTTTGCTCCATATGTCCAAGCGTCTGGAAGTGCGTATTCTTGTTGGCCAGTTATTGTAACCTCTTACAATCTCCCTCCTGAGATGTGCATGACAAAACCATACATGTTTTTGACGTGCGTCATTCCAGGAACATCGAGTCCAAAAACCGAAATTGATGTGTACTTACAACCTTTAATTGATGATTTGAAGAGGTTGTGGAATAATGGAGAATGGACTTATGATATATCCCGTAAACAAAACTTTTCTATGCGAGCTGCCTTGATATGGACCATTAACGACTTTCCAGCATATGGCATTTTGTCTGGTTGGGGTACGCATGGCAGAATGGTTTGTCCATATTGCATGGAATGCACTAAGGCGTTTACATTGGAAAAAGGGGGGAAAACTCGTGGTTTGACTGTCACCGCAGATTCCTACCATCAAATCATCCCTTTAGAAAAAACAAGACAAATTTCAAAAAGGACGAACGGGTAACAGATCTGCCTCCGCCTAGATTGTCACCAGTTGCTATATGGAACCAAGTTTGTGAACTTCCAAAGTTTACAGATACTGGCAAAGCATGTAGAATTGAAGGATATGGGGTCACACATAATTGGACAAAAAGACGTATATTTTGGGACCTCCCATATTGGAAAGATAATTTGTTACGCCATAATCTTGATGTTATGCATATTGAGAAGAATTTTTTTGATAACGTATTTAACACAGTGATGGATGTTAAAGACGGAACAAAAGATAATGTGAAGGCTAGACAAGACATGGAAATTTAGTGTAATCGTAAAGAGTTGGAATTGAAGCCTCAATCAAATGGAAAATTATTTAAACCCAAAGCTTGTTTCAGTCTGACCCCCCAAGAAGCTAAAGCGGTTTGTGGATGGCTAAAAGGTTTGAGAATGCCCGACGGGTATTCTTCAAATTTAGCAAGGTGTGTTGATGCTAACACTGGGAAGTTGCATGGTATGAAAAGTCATGATTGCCATGTTTTTATGGTACAATTGCTACCAATTGCGTCTGGTTCTCTACCCAAACATGTGCTTAATCCACTCACTGAAATTAGTCAATTTTTTAGAGATATTTGTGCGTCAGCTTTAAGAGTGGATGACATCATTAAGTTGGACCAAAATATTCCAGTCATTCTCTATAAGTTGGAACAAGTATTTCCGCCTGGTTTTTTTGACTCCATGGAACATCTACCTGTGCATCTTGCATACGAGGCTTATCTAGGAGGACATGTTCAATATAGGTGGATGTATCCGTTTGAAAGGTTCATGGGTGATTCAAAGCAATCAATGAAAAATAAAGCTAAAGTTGAAGGATCAATATGTGCACATTACTTGCATCGAGAAACTTCACATTTTTGCAGTCACTATTTCAAGCACTTGATGTTAACTCCAAGAATCATAAGGAATCCTGTAAATGTTATCGAAAGAAGTCAGTACACCTTATCAGTCTTCGGGCTTCCAGGTCGTCCCTCTGGAAAGAAGGGTGAGCATTGGTTGACCCAACAAAAAATGCAATCTGCACATGTTCATGTCTTGATCAACTGCATTGAAGTTAAACCATATCTTGAGTAAGTATAATCCAACTTTTTAATTTTCTTTAAAGTGTGAATATAAAATTGATTACCTTGAAACTTATAGTGTGTTTCTTTTTAGGGAATTTAACAACGCCTATTTTGATAGTACCGGTGTACAATCAACATCTGGTGTCATTCATGCCCAATTTCCAACATGGTTCAAGGAGAAATTGTATAGGGTTGTTGCACCGACTCCAGAAATACTTCATTTGAGAAACTTGTCTAATGGCCCTCGTCAAAGTGAAAACAAATGGCACACATACTTCATGAACGGATATAAATTTCACACTCATGAATGGACTGGAGGGAAAAAAAACCATAAACAGTGGCGTATTTGTGAAAGGAGTTACAGATGGTGGTGAAGATGACTTCTATGGTTTTGTTAAACATATCTACGAGTTAGTATACAATTACTTGGACTCGGAAAATAAAGTTGTCTTGTTTTATTGTAAATGGTATGAGCCAACTAGAGGCACAAAAATAGATAAGACATATGGTACTGTTGAGACTCAAATGGACCGGAGGTACAAAGAGTACGGCCCTTTCATAATGTCAAATATTGTTAGGCAAGTTTATTATGTTCCTTATCCTTCATTTGTGCCACGTAAACGACGGTGTTGTGTTGTAATAAAAACAAAACCATTGGGTCATATTGAAACTGAAGATCTAGTGGAAGATGTTGCTTACCAAGTTGATGAAGTTGAAGTTAATGATGTGATTCCAGATGAACACACTACAAGTTTGTTTGATACAATGGTTGAGGGGAATCAAGTTGATGAGGATGAAGATCATGAAGATTCTGGATCCGAGGACAATATCACATCAGATGACGAGGATAATATGGATGACGAGCATGACGATTTAGAATAGTGAACCTATATTCATGAGAATTGTGTCTTGTAATTTTACTTGACGAACCATCTATTGAATGAGTTAATGAATATGTATTCATGAGAATTGTGTCTTGTAATTTTACTTGACAAACCATCTATTGAATGAGTTAATGAATATGTATTCACGAGAAATGTGCTTTTCAAATATATTATATGTTAACTTATATTTTCTATAAATAGGTAAAAATGCCAACCAAGGATAATAAGGGTAAAGGTCCTTGTGATAGTTGTAGGAAGCCCAGGCATCCAAGGGTAGTAGTATGCCAGTCACCTTACTCAGCCACGTGTCCTCCCCCACAGAGTCAGGTTCATCATATGTCTATGGATAGTACTATGCTATTTACGCCATTACTATCCTCTTCAGTTCCCATCTGGGAGTCCATGTTTTATTAGTCCATCTGGGGCCCACCTGGTTTACCATTCCAGCTGACACAAGTGTCGTCATCCTTCCAGCATAGTTTTCCATTTCCCACACAGATGCCCTTATTCGTGCAGCAGCCTGGAGGATCCAGCATCCCACTTCCTACACAGATGCCTCCATCCGTCCAGCAGCCTGGAGGATCCACCTCTTCACGACTCACACAGACTGGTCGCACCCTACATCTCACACATGTACCTGTATTTGATGATCATGCACAGTCGGATGATGACGATCTTGGTGTGGGCGATGATCAGATAGATGGGAGAGATCTTCGAGGGGATGATGATCTGAGTGAGATTCATACCATTGATGGGAGATTTTGGATTTGGACTGAAGGGAACTCGTAAGTTTCTTATTTATTGATTTTTATTTATAAGTACACATTTCCATTTTTAATATAACTTTATATACTTAATTATGCTAATTCAATTATTGTTGTTTTAGTTTCGGGACGAGTCGGACTGCTGCTAGGGTTATAAATTATATAATTCAGCAGAATTATACAAATTTTTTGAAGAGTTTTAGAGAAGTTTTCGATAAAGAAGAATGGTTTAAGCAATTTCAGGTCTAATTAATTTTTAAATTCAAAAACAAATAATCAAAATAATTAATGTAAAAAAGAAATTATAAATTAAACAAATACCGGGGGGGGGGGGGGGGGGGTATGCAGTAAACGGAATTGGGCTTTATGGAGCAAAAACAAGGGTCGACCCATCACAATCCAATAACCCAAAACCAAACCCAAAGTCCATAATCCAAGTGTTATTCACAGATTAAGGAGGTAACAAGAGATTAGGGTTTTGGTATTTTGTATTCCCTCTCACGCGGCACTCTAACCTCTGGTTCTTATCTCTATTCATCCTTTCCATAAACAGAGTCCCTCTAAACTTCCTTACTACCCCGTTTCTGACTCACCTCGCAAACGTTCGCTTTCTACAGAAACATCCTACGCCTCTTTGTCTCATAGCGGCTAACATCTTTTGAAGCCTCTTTTGAACTCGGATTTAGATCAGAGAGACCCAAAATCGTCTCATCCTTGACCTCCCTCAACCTCTTTGTTACCGGAATATGCCTCTCTCGTCTCTCTAATCCTTCTCTAACCCTAGCGATTTTGAAAAGGTATGATCTTTTTTTCGTCATTTTTCTCTAGCTTACATATTTTTTTGTTGATTTTTCTTTTATCTACTCATTAGTTCTTTATAGATGCAGGAATCATGCCATGGAAGTATGAGAACGGGGGAAGAATTCGTACCTGTTGGAGTTCTATAACTTCTCCCTCGCCTTGCTATTTTTTGTGATTTTCTGCAAACATGGAATGGAGAGGCGAGATTGAGGATGGTGTTCAGTGGTGGCGGAGGATGAATGGGGGGAAAGAGATGATGATGGGGCAAGGCTCTTCTGGTTTGATAATTCCTTTTCTATTTTTCTTTTTGGCCTTTGGCTTTTTGGTATGTTATCTGGTTTTTTGGTTATCAAGTTTTTTGAATGATGATAATGTTGGTTCTGTTCTTGGATGATGATTATCTGGTTCTGAGTTTGATGAACATCAGATTTGTTTTTGCTCGTTTTCTTGTTCTGTTACTGTGTTTTTTTGCGTGTGTCCTGTCTCTATGCAAATGAACCCTTTTATATTGTGGGTTTTCAATATTGATTATGGTTGTGTTTACAACAGGTTTTGTGGTCCTGTGATTACAGTAGGTTTTCTGATTTTGTATTTACAGCAGGTTTTGTGTTTACAGCAGGTTTTGTGTTTACAACTGGTTTTGTGTTTACAGTAGGTTTTCTGTTTTTGTGATTACAACAGATCATCTTTTGTAGCAGAGTTTTTGCAGGATGTATTTTGGGCAATTTTGTAGCATATATAACATGCTTATGGGTTGTAGCAGTGCTTAACAATTTTGGGGTTGTTTGTGGCCTAGGTGATCTCTTTCCTCTTTTCTCTCTCAATGAAAATAGAAAAGCAATTTTCTCTTTTGCTTATTTTATTAAACATTCTGAAGGGTTTGCAGCATTAGAAAATGATGATGTTCTTTGTTTTTTGAGCAAGTTGACTTGCTATTTTGTGTGGTTTAGCATTTGGCTGTTTGTTATATTTTCCATGAGGCTGCCTTGTTTTAGCTTGCCACGATGCTGCCTTGTTTTAGTTTGCCATGATGCTGCCTTGCTTTAGTTTATGATAATGCTGCCTTGTTTTAGTTTTCCATGATACTCTGTTTGCAGCCTACTGTTAGCCACTTGTTACCTGCTGCTTTTGATGTTGTTTATTTGGACTTGTTGTACCCCAAAATTTGCCCTCCCATATTCTTCAAAGTTTTGACAAGCATCATCTCAATTTGCTCAAGTCTACTCAAGGGTTGCACAGATCAAACACCCTCCTAAGCCAGTCAAATTAGGGTTTTGGTTCTTGCAAAGAAGTTGAGGTTTTCAAGGGTCCAATCAAGTCCCATATGCCCATATACATTGTCAAGCATCTACATGCCAAGTTTCAAGGCTCACAAGGTCAAGTTGCACAGTCAAAAACCCTAATTGCCTCACAATCAACTGCAGGGGCAAAATGGTCATTTGGCAGTCAAAAGTCAAAATTTTTGGTCAACATCTTATTTTGAAGCCACAATCATCATTTGATCAAGTCTTGATCATAATTCCTCAAGAATGGCTCAAAAATCATCAAGATGCAAAAGTTTCCATTTTTGGACAATTGAAAAGTCAACTGTAACTTGACCAAGGCATAACTTTTTCATGGTTCATCAGAAAAATCCCATCCAATGCTCATTTTGAAGGGGAGGAAATTTCCTACAACTCATCTTCACATTCCAAGTCCAAGAAATGCTCTCACAAAAAGTTATCAATTTCAACATTATAGGTCATTTTTAAAAGTCAACAAAAAGGCATTTTAAGTCAAAGACCATAACTTGATATTGGTAACTCAAAATGACATGGGACCAAAGGCATTGGTTAGAGTACTTCAAGACCTTTCCAAAGTGTCCAAGAACATGTTCATATGATCAAAATTGAGCAAGATATGCATTGGAGAAGTTGGGAAATTTTTGTGAAATGGCAAAGGTCAACTATCCTTGAAACTTCAATTTTTGACAAAAGGGCCCACTTTTTTCCACTTGATTCAGCCTTGTCATGCCACCCACGTGTCCCATGATTAATTTAAAGATTAAACATTAATTTTTCTATTTTATTTAATTTTTATTGATTTAATCCATTTTAAATCCATAAAATTCAAATAAAATCAAAAAAATTAATTAAAGGGGGTCTTTGTGGTTTGAATGACCTTTATATGCCATTTACTAGCTGCCAAATTCGTGCAAGCTATTTTTTGTACAGAAAATTTTGAATTTGTGCCAAGATGTCCAGATACATGTAAGCATGGAAAGGGAAAATTTTGCAAATTTTGGAAGCTTTTTAATTTGTTGGATTTTGGTTTGAAAGCATGGCTTTATGGCTTGGATTCTTGCCTTATTTCTTTGTCCCCTCCATCTCCTCTATAAATACAAGCCATGAGAAAGCATTATAGACAAATACACACAGCCTAGAGAACGCCTCAAAATTGCAAAAATTTCCTTGAAGTTGTCAACCTCGAAAGACCTGATCTAGCCAGATTCAACTACTTCCAAGCACTCCATCAACATCCCAGGTCCCCCAAATGCTTATTTCTATTTTTCCATAACATGTTCCTGTGCAGGTTTCACAAAGGCTTTCCACCATGTGCATCAAACGATCATGCGCCAAGTGGCCTCAAAGATCAATCCAGGGGTTATGAGATGCTGGATACCATGCTCCAAGTCAAAGCACGTGAAGGAAATTCCTAAAGTCAACAAAGGCTTAAGCTTATTGGACCATATTGCTTCCTCAAACCTCCATACCTGGGCCAACACCCCCATGGTTCTTTCATATTTTCTTTTGTTTTCTTTTCCTTTTTTATTTTCTTTTAACTAATTATTATTATTAACTATTATTATTATTATTTAATTCATAGATAATTATTTTCATAAACAAAAAAAATCAAAAAAACTAATATTTTTATTATTCTTATTTATTAATTTCACTTTAATTCATTGTTTTGTAATTAAATTATAATTAATTAATTAGTTTAATTAGGCAATTTTAATCTTTTTTTTAATAACTAAAATAAATTTAGAATTAGATTTTATTAACTTTTAATTTTAATTCCTTTTTATTTTATTTCATTAAAAACATAAAAACACAAAAATATCATTTTCTTAATTAATTAATTAATTAGTTATTAGTTTTAATTTCATTAATTACAAAAAAGGACAAAAAATTCAATTCTTTTCTTAAAAGGGTCAACACCCTTAGGACGTTCCCGATTCTTCCTTTCGCGCGTATTTATTTTCTTATTTTATATTTATGTATCTGTACATAGTATGTAATAGTTAATTAGGGATTTTTACCGCTTTATTTAAATTCTCGCACTTATTTACCAAAACGGGTTTTTGTCTTTTAGTGATGTATAGACCCGCGCCTTGTAATAGTTAGATTTACATTTCCGCAATTTATTTTCCGCACTCCTAACTGTTAAAAAAATGCATGAAAGAATGTATGTAAATAAAATTAATCCGTAGCTCACAAATAACATGTACAAGATAAAACATTAACTGAAACACAACACACAAAACACATGTCACTTCTAGGGTACGCCTCACTGGTTGCCTCGACGTGGTCATCAAGTATAGGACGTCTTAGAGGTCGCCCTTCTATCTAAGATCCAGTTGCCTCGAAACGGTTTCCTCGGATAAAAGGATCTAGGACATTAGGGTTACTTCTAAGATGTCCTACCATTGCTTTGGTGACCACACTGTCCCGATAATCGAATTGACCCGAACAACTCCAACGATGGTGCTACCTACCTCTCAATGGTGGGATAGCACTATCTAAAGGACTCTTACACAGCTTAATTCCTTAGAGTAGGTAGATTTCTCTTAAGTACTTGCTCTTCTCAAAAACAAACAAAACCAATTTTCACACTTCACACTTTCTAAAAGTTTTCAAACAAATTTTTCATACACTCTTGAGGACAGATACAAGAGTTACTTAGAAATTTTTCAACGAAACTTTTTCAAACCCACACACACATTTGAAAAGCAAACAAATTTTGAAAACATAAGAGCAAGTACCTAAGAGCCCGTGGATAACTACGGATAGAAATGGTGCTAACACCTTCCCTTTCTATAAATCTACCTCCCGAACCGAGAGAAATCTCAAAGAAGGAATTTTGCTGTGCTTTTGTCCTTTCCATGTTGGAGAACATAAAAGACGGTGGCGACTCTTGCTTACCGCGACATTTCGCGAAACCAACTTAAAAAATAGTCAGTTCTATTTCCACCGACCACAGAACTGGCGACTCTGCTGGGGATACCATCTTATAAGTGGGGTGTACCTTAGGAATAGTTCATCATCATGTTTTCAATTGCTTGATCTGTTTGCTTTAATATTGTTGGCCTGTCTTGGGAGCTTCATAGATCCTAACTCGGGTCTGGGGGATACCTCTTAGAAAGTAGCAACAAACTGTGAGGGAACTGTGCGGGGTATACCGACACGGTTGAAACAGTTTGCTACGTTGATGTGGCACTTTGGTGAGTACCGGTAACCCTTGAGTCAAGTCAAGGAGAGTACGGGGCCGCCGCGTGGTGTCGTGAAGCATCAACTGACCTTAGGAACCTTACTTGACCATCCTGGCCTCTTTAGGGGTAGTGAGATGACTGACTTTGGTGCAGTCCGAAGTTGGTTGATACTCGATACTACACTCATTGAGGGTTGTTTTCTTGGAATATTTTGATCGCCAGTTCAGTGGCTAAATCAAAACAATGAACATAGAAAACAACCCTATGATATTGAGCTCCTTAGAACCCGGTTACTTTTGATAGGACAGGTTTTGAGCCCACCAACTTCAAGAGGGTAGTATCCCAAACTTCATGCTGGCCTAAACTCTAAGGGCTCTTTGTGTGACTTGTGTGCCTTCAAACTTGACTACTTGCATACTTGTTATCTGACACTTGAGTTTCTTGCAGGTTTTGTTTACAGTCCTTAATCTGGACTCATAACAGGGTTTACCTACATTACTCCACGCATAGCATAACATCATACCATCATACCATTGCATGCATCCTACATAAGGACTAATCCATTTTAAGGACCTCAAGGGTTTTGTGATGCAGGTCATGATGAATCAAATGTCCAGCAAGGGGTAAAGGGGATTTATTTTCCTCTAGCCAAGGTTAATGACTTGAGTCAGGGGCTATGACCCACTCGATATGGTGAGCCTCGACTCTTGAAGAAGGACTCTCAGCAACATGAAGTTCCTTCAATCAAGCTACAAAATTCAAGTTCTAACAATCTTTCTTGTTTATCCCGCGAGATCCTTGAAAACATTGCATGCATATCATACATATCATTGCATTGCAGGTCCCCTTTTGACAGGTCACTTACCTTCTTCGCTGTTTATTTCAGCAATGGCTTCCCAACAAGACAACCAGGATCTTCATGCTCAAGAGACTCGGTTCGGGGAGATCCTCCTAAATCTATCCAAGGGGCAGGAAGAGCTGAGAACCCTCCTCATGGGGACTTTGGTCAGGAACAGTCCTGAAGACGATAAGGACGAACGGCTGAAACGTCTACAAGCTGAGGTGGAT
The DNA here is from genome assembly GCA_948472305.1 of Vicia faba. Taxonomy (NCBI): domain Eukaryota; kingdom Viridiplantae; phylum Streptophyta; class Magnoliopsida; order Fabales; family Fabaceae; genus Vicia; species Vicia faba. The sequence continues at coordinate 1,619,626,280 of OX451736.1, forward strand.
ATAATAAGAACCCAGATGCTAGGGCAAATGGCTTTTATCCAAGACTTATCTCAAAGACAAGGAGAGCTCAGGGTTCTCGTCAACCAACTGCTTCGGGATAACCAACTGGGGCAAACATCTAAGGTTGAAGAGCAAGCCATCATTCAACCACCTGTGGGGAAAGAAGACAAGCGAAAAGCTCCTCAGTTTGCTTCGGGGTCACAAGCCCAGCATCAACCTCACCAGCGTCAACAGGGTAATTGGCGTAAGCAAAATACGTCTGGAAGACATTTCTCAGAGACTGGTGTGCCATCCTCACTAATACTGAAACGCTTGTTGGAGGTCAAGCTGATTGCTTTAAAGGATCCTCCCAAGAAGCTCAACATAACCTTCCTAAAGTACAATCCTAATGAAAGGTGTGCCTACCATTCTGACAGTCCTGGACATGACACTGACGACTGTTGGAGCCTGAGGAACAAGATCCAAGACTTGATCGACGGAAGGGTGCTAGAGTTCATGCCGGGAGGGAAAATGAAAATCTTCTGCTGAGAATCTTCCATCTGAAATGACTGGTGCAAACTAAGAAGCTTTTGTTCATTCGAATGTTCAAGTTGTATTTTTCTCTGATTGTTCAAACATTTGTTCATGTCAAACTCTTTTACTTTATCAATGCATCGCATATGTCTGTTTTGAATCAATATATTCTCATTCGCTATATTCAAACTGCTTTCATTTTTTGATGTCAACTCTCAATTAATAATTCTAAGCCTCTTGAGGGAGGATGACAAAAACGATACCATAATCTACAGTATGCATTTGAACAGACCCCGCTGATGAGGTACAGGGATTGTTTCAATTCCTAAACACTGGAGTTATAAGGAAGATAATCCCTCGTCAACCCCTTCGAGCCAAAGAAGTAGGAGTTTTTCTTTTCGAAACCCTTAATCATAACCTGGGGCAGGGTAGTTCTCTCAGTTGATCCAAGTGCACAACGAATAGCACCAAAGAGGTCCTCACAAAACAAAAGACAGTGATGGTTCCGAATAATCATAAAGACAGGCAGTCATTATCCCTCAAAATAAACGCCCATTAAGTCAAAACCTATGAAGGAGACTTACAAAACTGGGGCATCCCGCTGACTGTAATCACAAAAGAAACAGTTCAGGCAAAAAACAGGGATAACGAAATCAAAAAGAAAAGAGGACCTGCAAACCCTCAATAAGGAAATGACTGCCTATTCAAAATAAAATGTCAACATCCGAACCATCATGGGAATATTAGGACAAAGACTCGAACAAGGTCTAACGCACGATCAACTGAGTTTAGGTTTGAAGAACATCACGAAGAGCGGGTGGGTACAAATATAATTTGAGCCTTTATCCTTTGTTTCTTAAACCGTGAACCAGGCCACGTTATAACCCTTAAAAGTCCTAGCTGAAGCATGGGTTAGTTCGAAAGCGTACTATTACGAAAGGTATCCTGACTCCTTAAGGCTTGCGGTAAAATAACGAGTTGACATCACAGTTTACAAAAAATTTCACTTGTTTTTATGAAAAAACTGCATTTTCAAAAACTTCAAGACAGACATAAGCTTTGCATTTTTAATATAACATTGTTTGCATATGACTTTTTGTTCGAACAACAGAGAAATTCGCGCGAAGAATATCTAATGAACAAAAGCACTTCCAATCAAGGGGCATGGCATGATCATCGTCCATCATCTAGGGCAGTTAAGTCAAGATTCGGAGAATCTCTCAAAAGGCCAATCAACATGGGGCAAATCTCTACCTGGATCACTTGGGGCGTTGGACGATCAAACGAAGATCTTCTGGTAGTAGGGCAACGCAACACTACTGACAGGGTCCCTACATCCTGAGAGCATGGACATAGTCGAAAAAAATATTACGCATAATCAAAGACCCGCTAGGTTGACACACCTAGGCAAAAATAAGGGCTTCCCAGCTAACCAAAAGGGTTTGGGCAAAAATAAGGGATGAAATAGAAAAATCTGTACACCCGGCAAGTCGAAAACCTGAAAAGGCGGCTTGGGCAAAAATGGGTATCCCGATGGACTGAAAACCCGAGAGGGCGGTCCAGGCAAAAGTTAGGGATCAAAAGCATACGACTATGTCCCGGCATCTCGTCACTTGCCTACCAGAAGAAAATTTGTCAATCGGCAGTCATCAAGCACCTCCACAGGTACCTTCTCCCGCAGAAACTGGGGCAATAAGAATTGCCTAAGCAATCTAGTTGCTCTATCCACCAAGGTACCAAGGTAGGTTCGGCTGAAGAACGACCAGGATACCTTCACTCCCCGTCGAGTAAAATAAGATTCAACAATTCTCCTCAAGCAGAGTTGGTCTCCAATCAGCCCCGAGAAGGCACAATATCTCCAGCAAGTCAGCAACACTCTCCCCAAGCAGAGTTAGTCTACTATCAGCCTTAAGGAAGTTGGGTATCCCTAGAAGATCTCGATATTCCCCAGCGGAGTATACAGATGTTCCTGAGCAAGCATCCCCGGCAGTCTTTGTGATTGGTGGATCTGGAACTGACTGTTTTTTAAGCTGGTTTCACGAAATGTCGCGGTAAGCAAGAGTCGCCACCGTCTTTTATTTTCTCCAACATGGAAAGGACAAAAGCACAGAAAAATTCCTTATTGAGATTAGTTTCTCGGTTCGGGAGGTAGATTTATAGAAAGGGAAGGTGTTAGCACTCTTTCTATCCATGGTTATTGTTGTACCCCAAAATTTTCCCTCCCATATTCTTCAAAATTTGCAAAGAGCATGCTTCAAAATTCCCCAAGGGTTGCACAGTTCAAGGGCCTCCTAACAGTCAAAAACTAGGGTTTTGGTTCTGACAAAGAAATTGAAGTTTTCAAGGGTCCAATCAAGTCCCACATGCCTACAAACATGGTCAAGCATCCTCATACCAAGTTTCAAGACTTACAACACAAAATTGCACAGTCAAAAACCCTAATTGCACTACAGTCAACTGTAGGGGCAAAATGGTCATTTGACAGTCAAAAGTTCAAATTTTTGGTCAACATCTCATTTTGAAGAACACAAACATCATTTGATCAATGCTTGATCATGATTCTCAAAGCTTGGCTCAAAAAGTCTCAAGATGCAAAAGTTTCCATATTTGGACAGTTGAAAAAGTCAACTGTAACTTGACCAAGGCATAACTTCCACATGGTTTATCATAAAAATTCCATACAAAGCTCATTTTGAAGAGAATGACATTTCCTACAATTCCTCTTCACACTTCAAGTCCAAGAAATGCTTTCATAAAAAGTTATCAATTTCAACATTATAGGTCATTTTCAAAAGTCAACAAAAAGGGACTTTAAGTCAAAAGCCATAACTTGAGATTGGTAAATAAAAATGACATGGGACCAAAGACATTGGTTAGAGGACTTCAAGACCTTTCCAAAATGTCCAAGAACATGATCAAAGCTTAAAAATTGAGCAAGATATGCCTTGTGGAAGTTGGGAAATTTTTGGATATTTTGAAAAGTCAACTTTGCTTCAAATGTCTTAAAATTGCTAATGGGCCACATTTTCTTCCAAGATTCGTCATCCAAAGCATGTGCACGACCATTTGGCCCAAAGGGGATTTATTCATCATTTTTATTTATTTATTTGAATTTTTAATTACAATTAATTCATTTAAATTAAATAAAATATGGAAAAATACTAAACCAAAGTTTTTAAATCTTTTTGTGCAAGATAAACTCTTCTTAAAGGCTCAAGATTCGTGCATAATCAAAATTGGAAGGTTTTGCCATGATTGGAATCAAAAACATGTGAAAAAAGATTTGAAAATATATGCATAAAAATCAAATATCTTGTACATCAATGCAAAGGGTTTTGGATCCAATTTTCAACCCTAATCAGTTCCCTTACTTATACTAATGCAAACCCTAGTGCTAGAGACCTCTAAGCTGCGCCCCATCTGAAGAAAGAACTTTGCACTTTTGTCAAAAAAATCAAAAACTGAAATCTGCCTTGGAGGACGATTCAAAGGGAAATTTTGATCCCAAAAGCTTCCTAGGACACCTTTGAACCTGCCTGAATACTTTTCCACGCTTCCAACCTCAGGAATTGGTACATAGAAGTCAAGTTGTTCCATCTTTTTTGCATAGTCGTGTTTTATCATTCAGGCCATATTCATGCATTCTAACGTTTGTTTTATGCTAATATGAACTCAACAAAACTCATGGCATCACTGAATTAAATTAAAACTGCTTGTATAGAGAATTGCCATTGTTGTTTTTTAGGGTTACAGGAGCCACGAATTGGGGCTTTACGCCTGGGAAAAAATTAGCTAACCTAAGTGGCATCGTTGGAATCAGGAGCTCATGACAAATCCAACACACTAGTCGCGCTCAATTTATGAGCGACAGATCTCTAATCGCTATTTTCATGTTCATCAGATTGTGGGGGTTTAAAACCCCGCTATTTAAATGTATTTTTGTTTCAGAACGAGGAAGAAGATGATGCATGGAAGACAGTGATTGGTTGGTTCAAAACTTGGCGCGCGTTTCTTTGTTTCAGACCACTTGCACTTATTTTTCATTATAATATTTGGGTTGCGTTATAATAACAAAGAAAGCCAGCAGCACAATTGGTCAAGCGTTGTATTGGTAACCTCTGGGACCTGGGTTCGATCCCCAGGTCCCCCATGTTATTTCATTATTTTTCTTGCTAATATCTTCCTATGCAGCGTGCCTCCTAAGGTTCACCATACTCTCCATATCCAAGCTTGCCACATGGCCTGTAACCTCAATCCAAGGGCACTGATTGGAAGAGCACCATGGGCATGGGTCAATGCACGCACACGCTTCCAGAAAAAAGTCAGAAGGGCCAGGGTTTCGATGGGCCTAAATGGCTGAATCACACCTCCAATTTGGGACAACAAACCCCCATTGTTTGCTTTCTTTCACCCTTTTATTTTTATTTTTATTTGCTTAATTCAATTTTAATTTAATTCATCAAATTAATATTTCCATAATATAAAAAGGTAATAAAAATCAGAAAGTCATAAAAATTGAAATATATTTCATTTAATGTTATTTTTGTAAAAAAGGTCTTATTAATTAATTAGTTTTTTTTTATTCTAGGTTAACTTTAACATTTTCTTAATAAATTTAAAATTTGTAGAATTAGGTTATAATTACTTTTATCTTTTTCTTTTCTTTTATCATTATTAATTATTAATTATTTTCTTGTAAATAAAATTGCATTAATTAATTAGGTTTAATTTTAGGTTCAATTTTAATATTTTTTCTTAATAAATTAAAAATAACTAGAATTAGGGTTAATATTTTAATTCCATAAATCTTCTCATAAAAAATCCATAAATACAAAAAACTAAAAAATAATTTCTTTTCATTTTAATTTAATTAATTTCATAGTTACAATTTAATTTCCTTAAAAGGGTCCAACGCCCTCGCACTCCCGATTTTAATTCTCTTCACATTTTTTATTTCCTTTCTTATAATATTAATGTAATTCTCCCAAAGCCGTGTAAATTGGACGTTTTATTTCTCGCACTTTATTCTTATGTCAAATCGGGTCCTGGATTTAATTTGACGATGTGGACCCGCGCCTTTGTAATAGTTTAGGAACTTTAATTCTCGCTCTTTTTAACTGCTAATAAATTGCATGCAAGAATGAATGTTAAAATAAAAACAAAAGCGTAGATCACCCATGACATGAACAAGACAAAAATAAATGAACATGACACACAAATCACACACCACCCCTAGGGTACGCCTCACTGTTGCCTTGCCCCTCGAAAGGTGATCGTCGAGTAGAGGATGTCTTAGTAAGTCCTCATGATCCGGGAACCTGGCATGAGGGTAGCTTCTAAGGTATCTTCCTATTGCTCTGGTGATCACCATGTCCCGAAACTTCGAATTGACCCGAACACCTCTAACGGTGGTGCTACCATCCTCTCAATGGTGGGATGGCACTACTTTAAAGGACATTTACACAGACGAATTCCTCAGGGTAGGTAGACGACTCTAGATACTTGCTCTAATTTCAAAAACAAATCAAAAATACTTTTCACACCGACACCTTTTCAAAAGCTTTCGAAAGCAATTTTTCAAACACTCTTGAGGACCGATACAAGAGTCGAACTGGAATTTTCAAAGAAACTTTTTAAAACCCACAGTTGAAAAGCAAACAAACCATTTTTGAAAACACAATGAGCAAGTATCTAAGAGCCCATGGATAACCATGGATAGAAAGGGTGCTAACACCTTCCCTTTCTATAATCTACCTCCCGAACCGAGAGCAATCTCTATAAGGAATTTTTATGTGCTTTTGTCCTTTCCATTTGGAGAAAATAAAAGACGGTGGCGACTCTTGCTTCCACGACATTTCGCGATCCAGCTAAAAACAGTCAGTTCCAGATCCACCGATCACAGAACTGGCGACTCTGCTGGGGACACTATTATAAAAGTGGGGTGTACCTTAGGACTAAGATCACTTGTGTTTTCAATTGTCTGAATTGTTTGCTTTATTATTGTGGGCTGCATCGGAGTTGCATAGATCCTAACCCGGAGCTGGGGATACCCTGTTAGGTAGCATAAGCTATGAGGGACCTGTCCGGCGTAGACCGACACGGGTGAAACAGTGGCTACGTTGGTGTGGCACCTTGGTCTGTACCTATATCCCTTGTGTTGCAACGAGGAGAATATGGGTCTTCTGAGGAGTCATTAAGCACCAACAACCTTAGAACCTTAAAAGACACAACTTGGCCATTAGAACAGTAGCAGTGTGCTACGCCCATTGAGGCTAAACTCTCGTGATGGTTCTGGCCGCAAGAAAAGATTGCGATGCTGGAGTTATGATCGATTGAGGGTAGTCAATGATATTGGGATCCTCTAAGAACCCGGTTACTTTTGATAGGACAGGTATGAACCAACAAACTGAAAGAGGGTAATACCTAGACCTCATGCTGGCCTAAATTCTAAGGGCTTCTCTTGTGTGACTTGTGTGCCTTCGTACTTGACTACTTGCATGCTTGTTATCTGACACAGGAACTACTTGCAGGTTTTGTTTATAGTCCTTAATTGGGACTCATAACAGGGTTACTAAGTTCTTGCAAGTTTTGTTTATAGTCCTTAATTGGGACTCATAACAGGGTTACTAAGTTCTTGCAGGTTTTGTTTATAGTCCTTAATTGGGACTCATAACAGGGTGTACTGAGTTTCTTGCAGGTTTTGTCTATAGTCCTTAATGGGGACTCAAAACAGGGTTTACTTACATCACCCCATGCATAGCATAACATCATACCATTGCATACATCCTACATAAGGACTAATCCATTTCAAGGATCTCAAGGGTTTGTGATGCAGGTCATGATAAATCAAACATCTAGCAAGGGGCAAAGAGGATTTATTTTCCTCTAGTCAAGGTTGTCAGAGGCTATGACCCACTTGATATGGTGAGCTTTGACACTTGAAGAAGGTTCCCCTAGCCAAGGTTGTCAGGGGCTATGGCCCACTGGATATGGTGAGCCTTTGACCCTTGGAAGAAAGACTCTCAACAAATATGAAGTTCTTTCAATCAAGCTACCGGATCCAAATGCTAACAAATTTTCTTGTTTACCCTGCGAGGTCCTTGAAAACATTGCATACATATCATGCATATCATCGTGTGATCGGTGGGTCTGGAACGGACTGTTTAACGCTGGTTCGCGAAATGTCGCGGAAGCAAGAGTCGCCACCGTCTTTTATTTTCTCCAAATGGAAAGGACAAAAGCACAGAAAAATTTCTTATAGAGATTACTCTCGGTTCGGGAGGTAGGTTATAGAAAGGGAAGGTGTTAGCACCCTTTCTATCCATGGTTATCCATGGGCTCTTAGATACTTGCTCATTTGTGTTTTCAAAATTGTTTGTTTGCTTTTCAACTGTGGGTTTTAAAAAGTTTCTTTGAAAATTTCAGTTCGACTCTTGTATCGGTCCTCAAGAGTGTTTGAAAAATTGCTTTCGAAAGCTTTTTGAAAATGTGTTGGTGCGAAAAGTATTTTTGAACTTGTTTTGAAATTAGAGCAAGTATCTACGAGAACCTACCTACCCTAAGGAATTCGTCTGTGTAGATGTCCTTTAAAGTAGTGCCATCCCACCATTGAGAGGTAGGTAGCACCACCGTTGGAGGTGTTCGGGTCAATTCGAGGTTCGGGACATGGTGATCACCAGAGCAATGGGAAGACACCTTAGAAGCTACCCTCATGCCAGGTTCCCGGATCATGAGGACTTACTAAGACATCCTCTACTCGACGATCACCTTTCGAGGCAAGGCAACAGTGAGGCGTACCCTAGGGGTGGTGTGTGATTTGTGTGTCATGTTCATTTATTTTGTCTTGTCATGTCATGGGTGATCTACGCGTTTGTTTTTATTTTTGTCATTCATTCTTGCATGCCATTATTAACAGTTAAAAAAGTGCGGAAAGATAAAGTTCTAAGCTATTACAAAAGGCGCGGGTCCACATCGCCAAAATTTCCAGAACCCGATTTGACAGAAAAATAAAGAATTAAAAGTGCGACAGATAAAAATGTTACATGGCCTTGGGAGAGGTACATAAATATTACACGAGAAATAAATAAACACGCGAATTAAATAAGAATTAAAACGAGGGCGTTGGACCCTTTTTTGCAAAATTAAATTAAATGATGGAATTAATTAATTAAGAAAAGAAAAGAAATTGTTTTTGGTATTTTTTGGTATTTTATGATTTTAATGAAAAAGAATTAATTAAAATAAATGCTAACCCTAATTCTAGTTGTTTTTAATTTATTATGAAAACATATTAAAGTTTAACCTAAAATTAACCCTAATTATTTTACGTGCAACTTAATTACTAAAATAAATATTTTAATATTTAATTATTATGAAAGAAAATAAAAAAAGGATAAAAAATTAATTAAACCTTAATTCTGCCAATTTTAGATTTTTATTATGAAAATATTACAATTAAACCTAATTTAATAACTAAAATTAATTAATGTAATTTATTAGCAAAAATACTAAAATAAAATATTTATTAATTTTTCTCTTTTCTGATTTTTTTTGTTTTTTGTGTTTTTATGAAAATAATAAATTAATCAAAAGACAATAATAAAAAGAAAATAGAAATAATGCAAAAGAAAGAATGTAAAAAAAAATGGCAAACCTAGGGGGTGTTGTCCCCAGTTGGAGGTGAATTATAGTGATTATGCCCACTTATTTAAGGCCTCAATTGACTTTCCCTGCCAGCGCATAGCCTCTTTGACTCATGTCCATGCTGCTCTCCCAACCATAACCCTTGGATTAATCTCGCCTTACGCGTGGCAAACTGGATCAGGAGGACGTATGGTGTTTCTTTGGACTGAAGCTGCATAGGATAAGATTAATAGGAAAAATATTGAAAGAGAATGGGGACCTGGGATCGAACCCAGGTCCTATGGTTTACCACTGCCACGCTTCACCACTGAGCCATCCAACGCGCGTTTATCATATAATAACTAACAAAAAATATAAAAGAAACAAGCGTTAGTGGGGCGCTTTTCGCGCGAAATTTGAACCGGCCAATCAACTGGTGCCACAGGATCGTCTTCCTCGTTGTTTTATTTTTCCTGAAACATAAAAACATAGGCCACGGTTTTCATATTGTTCCCTTAGGCCCTTTTCTGGAAAATAGAGAATAGCCCAGGAAGGCTCATAAATTGAGCGCGAGGGTGGGTTTCTCTTCGTCCAAATGTGCTGAGCATGGTCATGGCATCGTGGTGGTCTAATTTTACAGCGTTTAGAAACGCCTAAATTGAAGCTTGCAAAACCCTAAATATTGTTAATGGCAAATCTTCATATAGGGCATGAAAACAAAATTAAACTATTGGGTTAGCATCAGAATCAAACAATGAACATGAATCAAGCGTTAAAAATTACAAAAGATGCATGAATTGAGATGCACGGCTATGAATTTTTTTTTGTACAGGTGAGATTGCTCTCACGTTTCTGGGCACGAAAGCTTGTAGTTTTTGATCCAAACCCCTTCTCTGAAGCCTCAGCAAGCTAATGGAATTGATCTTTGGCCTTGAATTGTCCTGGAAATTGGTTTTCAGATTTGGAATTTTTGCCAAAAAATTTGAGTTTGATAATGGAGTTTATGCGCAGCTTTTTGGTTAGGAGGCACTAGGTCTTGATCCAGCTTATGTATGGAGTGAATTAGGTCAAAGAAAACAATCAAAAACCTAGGCATTCATGTCTTGCAAGATTTGATTTCCAAAGATCTTTTTTCAATATTTTCATGCCTACTTGGTACAAATCATGGCCAATTGTCTTCAATTCTTTCCAAATCCAGCTATGCACGAAATATTGAGTATATAATATGCATAAAAAGATTTAAAACCTAGGTTTAGTATTTTTCATGCATTTATTTTAATTTAAATGAATTATTAATAATAAAAATCCAAATAAATAAATAAAAAATGATAAAAACTTCCCTTTGGGCAAAATGGTCGTGCCCATGCCTTGGATAATGAATTGTGGAAGAAAAAGAGGCCCACTAGCAATTTTAGGTCATTTGAAGCAATGTTGACTTTTCAAAATATCCAAAATTTCCCAACTTCCACAAGGCATAACTTGCTCAATTGTTAAGCTTTGCTCATGTTCTTGGACATTTTGGAAAGGTCTTTGAGTCCTCTAACCAATGCCATTGGTCCCATGTAATTTTGATTTACCAATCTCAAGTTATGGCCTTTGACTTAAAGTCCCTTTTTGTTGACTTTTGAAAATGACCTATAATGTTGAGATTGATAACTTTTTGTGAGAGCATTTCTTGGACTTGGAGTGTGAAGAGGAGTTGTAGGAAATGTCTTTCTCTTCAAAATGAGCTTTGGATGGAATTTTTCTGATAATCCATGTGAAAGTTATGCCCTGGTCAACTTACAGTTGACTTTTTCAACTGTCCAAATAAGGAAACTTTTGCATCTTGATGATTTTTGAGCCAAGCTTTGAGAATCATGATCAAGCATTGATCAAATGATGTTTGTGGCTTCAAAATGAGATGTTGACCAAAAATTTGAACTTTTGACTGCCAAATGACCATTTTGCCCCTACAGTTGACTGTAGTGCAATTAGGGTTTTGACTGTGCAATTTTGTGCTGAAAGTCTTGAAACTTGATATGAGGATACTTGACCATGTTTATAGGCATGTGGGACTTGATTGGACCCTTGAAAACTTCCTTTTCTTGATCAGAACCAAAACCCTAATTTTGACTGTTCAGGAGGCTCTTACACTGTGCAACCCTTGGGGAATTTTGAAGCTTGACTTGGCAATTTCTTGAAGAATATGGGAGGGCAAATTTTGGGGTACAACAGTTGCCCCTGTTCAATCTTCTTAGACCTGAGGATGCAGATTGGCTGACGTGCCTTTCGTAATCCGAGGGTAGAAGATGATTGAACACTAGAGTGCCCAGAAATTTGCGCTCACATAGTAGCAGTGTGATGATGGGAATGGGCTTATAGATGCCATTTGGAGATTGATGAATAGGATGATGGGCTTATAGATGCCATCTGGATGTTGATCGCGTAAGAGATTCCTTAGCGATAACTTGCGTACCTGCAAAAGAAAAAATGAGTACCTGACATGTTGCAGGAACTGGTCTTCAGATGCTTTATGTAGATATGTCCTGACTGGTTACAGGAATCGGATCTTCGAATTCTTCAGACGTGCCCTGGTGAGATACAGGAATCGAGTCTGGTAATGTTAGCCTCCAACGGATACACCCTGGCAAGATTCAGGTATCGGATCCTCGAACTCTTCAGACACACCCTGGCGAGATACAGGAATCGGATCTGGTACTGTTAGTCTTCAACAGATACACCCTGGCAAGATTCAGGCATCGGATCCTCGAACTCTTCAGACACACCCTGGAAAGATACAGGAATCGGATCTGGTATTGCTAGTCTTCAACGGATACACCCTGGCAAGATTCAGGTATCGGATCCTCGAACTCTTCAGACACACCCTGGCGAGATACAGGAATCGGATCTGGAATTCAGAAAGGTTGGTGAGTTGTCTCTACTGACAGGTTATTTCCATGGACGAGTGGTCTATAACGACGAGTGTCTATAACGACGAGTGTCTATAACGACGAGTGTCTATAACGACGAGTGTCTATAACGACGAGTGTCTATAACGACGAGTGTCTATAACGACGAGTGTCTATAACGACGAGTGTCTATAACGACGAGTGTCTATAACAACGAGTGTCTATAACAACGAGTGTCTATAAAGACGAGTGTCTATAACGACGAGTGTCTATAACGACGAGTGTCTATAACGACGAGTGTCTATAACGACGAGTGTCTATAACGACGAGTGTCTATAACGACGAGTGTCTATAACGACGAGTGTCTATAACGACGAGTGTCTATAACGACGAGTGTCTATAACGACGAGTGTCTATAACGACGAGTGTCTATAACGATGAGTGTCTATAACGACGGGTGTCTATAACGACGGGTGTCTATAACGACGGGTGTCTATAACGACGGGTGTCTATAACGACGGGTGTCTATAAAGACGAGTGTCTATGACGACGAGTGTCTATGACGACGAGTGTCTATAACGACGAGTGTCTATAACAACGAGTGTCTATGACGACGAGTGTCTATGACGACGAGTGTCTATAACGACGAGTGTCTATGACGACGAGTGTCTATAACGACGAATGGAAGTAATTTTAACTGGACTTGTCTTCTTTTGACTGGATTTGTCTACTCTGACTGAATTTGTCTACTCTGACTGAATTTGTCTTTTTTGACATAGCTGATCATTTAACTGTATCTTTCCTGAAAGGTAAAGGTCAGTCATATGCAATGCATGATATGAATCAAGCAATGATGTTCTCAACACATGAGATTGTATGATATGATGCGTATGTGCATGTATCATGATGTATAACAATGTGATGTTTATGAATGTATCTTCGTCTAGGAAAATAGATCCTTGACGGATGCCGGGAAGTCAAATCCTGGGCTGATGTTGAAGAGTGAGATTCTTCGTTTCCGTTGGGGATGATGATTGCAAGAATACTGGTAGGAGAAGATAACTCCGTTGGGAAATAAACTTGGCGAATAGATTACTCTGCGGGGAGTGAACTTTGTGGGGAAAGAGAGGTACTTTGCTGAGGTGATAATAACTTGCTGGGGATACCTTTGTTGTATTGGGAGTGTGAACCGACTTCGCTGGGGATAAGAAGACTGTGTCGACGACGATCTTTCCGTGGCTCTTGGCTGAGGATAACCCAGTTATATCCTGGTAAGGAAATAACTCTTTGAATAAAGTCGGGCGACGCGTTCGCGCTCTGCGAGGATAAGCTTCCAGAATCTACTGGGGATAGGCTTACTGCTTGTGGAGGTGGATTCCAACTTTCCTGGGGAAATCTTGATTGGACTCTCCTAGGGAAGTTTTGGACTGTATTGGGAAAAGGCTCTGCTGAATGTCTGATATACCGCCGGGGAATAATCTTTAGGCCGAGACTGCCGGGGATGCTTGTTAAGAATATGTATATGCTGCCGGGGAATGTTGGGATCTGCTGGAGGATACCCAACTTCTTTAAGGTTTGATGAAAGCTTTGCTTGGGGAGAGTGCACTGACTTGCTGGCTCACTCTCTGGGGAATTAAGATATCTGGTTATGTTCTTTAGCTGAACCTACCTTGGTACCTTGGAGGACAAAACAATTAGATTGCTTAGACAACACTTTATTGCCCCTGTTTCTATGGGCGAAGGCACCTGTGGGGTGCTGATAGTTGTTGAGGGTCAAACTTTCTTCAGGTAGGCAAATGACAAGATGACAGGACATAGTCGTACGCTTTGATCCCTAACTTTTGCCTGGACCGCCCTTTCGGGTTTTCAGTCCACCGGGATACCCATTTTTGCCCAAGCCGCGTTTTCAGGTTTTCGACTTGCCGGGTGTACAGATTTTTTCATTTCATCCCTTATTTTTGCCCGAACCCTTTTGGTTCGCCGGGAAGCCCTTATTTTTGCCTAGGTACGTCAACCTAGCGGGTCTTTGATTTTGCGTAGTATTTTTTCGACTATGTCCATGTTCTCAGAATGTAGGGAGTTGCCCCTGTTTAGAAGTGTTTTTGTCATGCCACCAGAAGATGTTTAATCAGGCAAGATTCATTGTTGGAATGCCCCAAGTGATTCAGGCAGAGATTTGCCCCAAGCTATTTGGCCTTTTGAGAGATTCTCCGAATCTTGACTTAACTGCCCCAGATGATAGACCATGATCATGCCATGCCCCTTGATTGGAAGTACTTCTGTTCATTAGGCTTTCATCGTGCGAATTTCCCTGTTGTTCAAACAAAAGTCATATGCAAACAATGTTATATCAAAAATGCAAAGCTTATGTCTGTCTTGAAGATTTTAAAAATGCATTATTTTTCATAAAACAAGTGAATGTTTGTAAAACGTGATGTCAACTCCGTATTTTACCGTAAGCCTTAAGGAGTCAGGATACCCTTCGTAACAGTATGCTTTCGAACTAACCCATGCTTCAGCTAGGACTTTTAAGGGTTATAACGTGGCCTGGTTCACGGTTTAAGAAACAAAGGATAAAGGCTCAAATTATTTGTACCCACCCACTCTTCGTGATGTTCTCCAAACCTAAACTCAGTTGATCATACGTTAGACCTTGTTTGAGTCTTTGCTCTGATTTTCCGGTGATGATTCGGATGTTGATAACCTATTTTGAATAGGCAGTCATTTTTTTTATTGAGGGTTGGTAAGACCTCTTTCTTGTCTGATTTTTTTGTTATCCCTTTCTTTTTTTGCCTGAACTGTTTCTTTTTGGAATTACAGTCAGCGGGATGCCCCAGTTTTGTAAGTCTCCTTCATGGGTTTTGACTTAATGGGTTTTTTATTTTGAAAGATAATGATTGCCTTTCTTTATTGATTATTCGGAACCATCACTGTCTTTCTTCGTTTTGTAAGGACTTCTTTGGTGCCATTCGTTATGCACTTGGATCAACCGAGAGAACTACCCTGCCCCAGGTTATGATAAAGGGTTTTAATTTTCGAAAAGAAAAACTCCTACTTCTTTGGCTCAGAGGGGTTGACGAGGGATTATCTTCCTGATTACTCCAGTGTTTAGGAATTGAAACAATGCCTGTACCTCATCAGCAGGGTCTGTTCAAAAGCATATTGTAGATTATGGTATCGTTTTCGTCATCCTCCCTCAAGAGGCTTAGAGTTTCTTAATCAAGAGTTGACATCAGAAAAAACATGAAAGTAATTTGCATTTAGTGAATACGAATATATTGTTTCAAAACAGACATATGCGATGCATTAAAGAAATAACAATGTTTAACATGAGTAAATGTTTGAACAATCAAAAGAGAATTACAACTTGAATTCAAATGAACAAAAAAAGTGCTTTCTATCCTAGCCATGTTTTGGCATGGAAGCAGTGATCACGTTGGGAGCCTCTGGAGAGTCGAGTTGGACTTCCTTTGCGTTAATCAGATCTTGAACCCTATTTCTCAAAGTCCAACAGTCATCTGTAGCATGCCCCGGGCTGTCGGAATGATAGGCGCAGCGAGCATTGGGATTGTACCTTGAAGGTGTCCTGTTAGGATTTTTCGGGGGATCCATGAGAGTTACCAACTTGGTTTCCAGCAGCTGTGGCAATATCTGTGACAAGGTCATGCCGAGGGGAGTAAATTGCCTCTTAGGTCTTTCTTCCCTTTGTTGATGGTGACGCTGAGGAGCACCGGCCGACTTTACAATAGCTACTGCGTTGACCGCACTAGATTCTCTCTTGGATGGTTTCTTCTCAGTGTTCGAGGAATCATCATTATGTATTTTCCCTGACTTGATGCCAGCTTCTATTCTTTCCCCGGTCAAGACTAAATCTGTAAATCCAACAGCAGAATTCCCAATCAGGTGGTTGAAGAATGGACCGGACAGGGTCCCTAAGAACATATCGACGAGCTCGCGGTCGGTTAGAGGTGGTTGTACCCTTCCAGCAAGGTCCCTCCACTTTTGAGAATACTCTTTAAAACCTTCACTTGCACCCATAGACATTCCTTGAAGTTGAGTGCGCGTGGGAGCAAGGTCGGCGTTGTACTGGTACTGCTTGTAGAAAGCAGTGGCCAAGTCCTCCCAGCTGCGGATGTTGGCTCCATTCAGTTGATAGAACCAGTCAAGCTGAGTCCCTGAAAGACTCTCCTGGAAAAAGTGGATCCATAAGTTCCTGTCGGCCGTGTAGGGCTGGATCCTCCTCATGTATGACCTGAGATGCAGCTTTGGACAGGATGCCCCGTCGTACTTTGCAAATGCAGGTGCCTTGAATTTGTGCGGGATCACTACCCCAAAAGACAGACCTAGATCCTCGAAGTCTAAGCCAGGCACTTTTTGTATCTCCATAGCACTTAGCCGGTCTTCCAACTGTTCGTACCTATCCTCAGCCGGAGGGTACTGTTCGTCGTTGAAATCTGTCTCATTGTCGGAGACCACTGGACTGGGAACCCTTTCCTCTTGATGACTGCCTTTCCCCACAGATGGAGTTGTCCTCTCAGCTTCATCCTGCAGTGTGTTCCCAGATCTGCGTCTAGGGCTGAACAAAACAGTCCTCTTCTTCTTCTTTTTCAAGAGCAGGGTCTTCAGATCTTGTTGCCCCTGGGTCAAATTCATGATCAGCTCTTGGAACTGGGCGTTCTGATCCTGGAGGGCCTTGATAGTGTTCTCGGTTGAGGATTCAGGATTCATGACGAGACTGCTGAAATAAACAGCGAAGAAGGTAAGCAACCTGCAGAGAATGGGTACCTGTTACGCAATGATATGTATGATATGCATGCAATGATTTCAAGGACCTCGCGGGGTAAACAGAGAAACTTGTTAGAGTTGGAATTTGCATTTTGTAGCTTGATGGGAGAAACTTCATGTTGTTGAGAGTCCTTCCTCAAGGGTCAAGGCTCACCATATCGAGTGGGTCATAGCCCCTGACAACCTTGGCTAGAGGAAAATAAATCCTCTTTGCCCCTTGCTGGGATAGTTGATTCACCATGACCTGCATCACAAGCCCTTGAGATCCTTGAAATGAGTTAGGATGTATGCAATGGTATGATGTTATGGTATGCATGGGGTAATGTGAGTAAACCCTGTTATGAGTCCCAATTAAGGACATAAACAAAACCTGCAAAAAACTAGTCTGCAAGAAACTCAGTACATTCTGTTATAAGCCCTAATTAAGGACTATAAACAAAACCTGCAAGAAACTCAATACACTCCGTTATGAGTCCTAATTAAGGACTATAAACAAAACCTGCAAGAAACTTAGTAAGCCCTGTCATGTGTCCCAATTAAGGACTAAAACAAAACCTGCAAGCAGTTCATGTGTCAGATAAAGCATGCAAGTAGTCAAGTACGAAGGCACACAAGTCACACATGACAAGCCCTTAGTGTTTAGGCCAGCATGGGGTCTGGGTATTACCCTCTTGAAGTTGGTGGGTTCAACCTGTCCTATTAGAAGTAACCGGGTTCTAAGGGTCCCAATATCACCGGATTGCTTTCATTGTTCATCGTTTCGATTTAGCCACTGAACTGGCGACCGAAATATTCCAGGAAAGCAACCCTCAATTGAGTGTAGTATCGAGTATCAACCAACCTCGGACTGCACCAAAGTCAGTTATCTCACTACCCTAAAGAGGCCAAGATAGTTCAATTAAGGTTCCTAAGGTCTGTTGATGCTTCACGACACCACGCGGAGGCCCCGTACTCTCCTTGACTGAACTCAAGGGTTACCGGTACACACCAAAGTGCCACATCAACGTAGCAGACTGTTTCAACCATGTCGGTATACCCCGCACAGTTCCCTCACAGTCTTGTTGCTACTTTCTAAGAAGGTATCCCCCAGATCCGGGTTAGGATCTATAGAACTCCCAAGACAGTACCCACAATAATAAAGCAAACAATTCAGACAATTGAAAACACAAATGATCTTAGTCCTAAGGTACACCTCACTTTAAGTTTCCCCAGCAGAGTCGCCAGTTCTGTGATCGGTGAATCTGGAACTGATTGTTTAACGCTGGTTCGCGAAATGTCGCGGAAGCAAGAGTCGCCACCGTCTTTTATTTTCTCCAAATGGAAAGGACAAAAGCATAGAAAAATTCCTTATAGAGATTGCTCTCGGTTCGGGAGGTAGGTTATAGAAAGGGAAGGTGTTAGCACCCTTTCTATCCATGGTTATCCATGGGCTCTTAGATACTTGCTCATTTGTGTTTTCAAAATTGTTTGTTTGCTTTTCAACTGTGTGTTTTAAAAAGTTTCTTTGAAAATTTCAGTTCGACTCTTGTATCGGTCCTCAAGAGTGTTTGAAAAATTGCTTTCGAAAGCTTTTTGAAAATGTGTTGGTGCGAAAAGTATTTTTGAACTTGTTTTGAAATTAGAGCAAGTATCTACGAGAACCTACCTACCCTAAGGAATTCGTCTGTGTAGATGTCCTTTAAAGTAGTGCCATCCCACCATTGAGAGGTAGGTAGCACCACCGTTGGAGGTGTTCGGGTCAATTCGAGGTTCGGGACATGGTGATCACCAGAGCAATGGGAAGACACCTTAGAAGCTACCCTCATGCCAGGTTCTCGGATCATGAGGACTTACTAAGACATCCTCTACTCGACGATCACCTTTCGAGGCAAGGCAACAGTGAGGCGTACCCTAGGGGTGGTGTGTGATTTGTGTGTCATGTTCATTTATTTTGTCTTGTCATGTCATGGGTGATCTACGCGTTTGTTTTTATTTTTGTCATTCATTCTTGCATGCCATTATTAACAGTTAAAAAAGTGCGGAAAGATAAAGTTCTAAGCTATTACAAAAGGCGCGGGTCCACATCGCCAAAATTTCCAGAACCCGATTTGACAGAAAAATAAAGAATTAAAAGTGCGACAGATAAAAATGTTACATGGCCTTGGGAGAGGTACATAAATATTACACGAGAAAGAAATAAACACGCGAATTAAATAAGAATTAAAACGAGGGCGTTGGACCCTTTTTTGCAAAATTAAATTAAATGATGGAATTAATTAATTAAGAAAAGAAAAGAAATTGTTTTTGGTATTTTTTGGTATTTTATGATTTTAATGAAAAAGAATTAATTAAAATAAATGCTAACCCTAATTCTAGTTGTTTTTAATTTATTATGAAAACATATTAAAGTTTAACCTAAAATTAACCCTAATTATTTTACGTGCAACTTAATTACAAAAATAAATATTTTAATATTTAATTATTATGAAATAAAATAAAAAAAGGATAAAAAATTAATTAAACCTTAATTCTACCAATTTTAGATTTTTATTATGAAAATATTACAATTAAACCTAATTTAATAACTAAAATTAATTAATGTAATTTATTTGCAAAAATACTAAAATAAAATATTTATTAATTTTTCTCTTTTCTGATTTTTTTGTTTTTTGTGTTTTTATTAAAATAATAAATTAATCAAAAGACAATAATAAAAAGAAAATAGAAATAATGCAAAAGAAAGAATGTAAAAAAAATGGCAAACCTAGGGGGGTGTTGTCCCCAGTTGGAGGTGAATTATAGTGATTAGGCCCACTTATTTAAGGCCTCAATTGACTTTCCCTGCCAGCGCATAGCCTCTTTGACTCATGTCCATGCTGCTCTCCCAACCATAACCCTTGGATTAATCTCGCCTTACGCGTGGCAAACTGGATCAGGAGGACGTATGGTGTTTCTTTGGACTGAAGCTGCATAGGATAAGATTAATAGGAAAAATATTGAAAGAGAATGGGGACCTGGGATCGAACCCAGGTCCTATGGTTTACCACTGCCACGCTTCACCACTGAGCCATCCAACGCGCGTTTATCATATAATAACTAACACAAAATATAAAAGAAACAAGCGTTAGTGGGGCGCTTTTCGCGCGAAATTTGAACCGGCCAATCAACTGGTGCCACAGGATCGTCTTCCTCGTTGTTTTACTTTTCCTGAAACATAAAAACATAGGCCACAGTTTTCATATTGTTCCCTTAGGCCCTTTTCTGGAAAATAGCGAATAGCCCAGGAAGGCTCATAAATTGAGCGCGAGGGTGGGTTTCTCTTCGTCCAAATGTGCTGAGCATGGTCATGGCATCGTGGTGGTCTAATTTTACAGCGTTTGGAAACGCCTAAATTGAAGCTTGCAAAACCCTAAATATTGTTAATGGCAAATCTTCATATAGGGCATGAAAACAAAATTAAACTATTGGGTTAGCATCAGAATCAAACAATGAACATGAATCAAGCGTTAAAAATTACAAAAGATGCATGAATTGAGATGCACGACTATGAATTTTTTTCTGTACAGGTGAGATTGCTCTCACGTTTCTGGGCACGAAAGCTTGTAGTTTTTGATCCAAACCCCTTCTCTGAAGCCTCAGCAAGCTAATGGAATTGATCTTTGGCCTTGAATTGTCCTGGAAATTGGTTTTCAGATTTGGAATTTTTGCCAAAAAATTTGAGTTTGATAATGGAGTTTATGCGCAGCTTTTTGGTTAGGAGGCACTAGGTCTTGATCCAGCTTATGTATGGAGTGAATTAGGTCAAAGAAAACAATCAAAAACCTTGGCATTCATGTCTTGCAAGATTTGATTTCCAAAGATCTTTTTTCAATATTTTCATGCCTACTTGGTACAAATCATGGCCAATTGCCTTCAATTCTTTCCAAATCCAGCTATGCACGAAATATTGAGTATATAATATGCATAAAAAGATTTAAAACCTAGGTTTAGTATTTTTCATGCATTTATTTTAATTTAAATGAATTATTAATAATAAAAATCCAAATAAATAAATAAAAAATGATAAAAACTTCCCTTTGGGCAAAATGGTCGTGCCCATGCCTTGGATAATGAATTGTGGAAGAAAAAGAGGCCCACTAGCAATTTTAGGTCATTTGAAGCAATGTTGACTTTTCAAAATATCCAAAAATTTCCCAACTTCCACAAGGCATAACTTGCTCAATTTTTAAGCTTTGCTCATGTTCTTGGACATTTTGGAAAGGTCTTTGAGTTCTCTAACCAATGCCTTTGGTCCCATGTCATTTTGATTTACCAATCTCAAGTTATGGCCTTTGACTTAAAGTCCCTTTTTGTTGACTTTTGAAAATGACCTTTAATGTTGAGATTGATAACTTTTTGTGAGAGCATTTCTTGGACTTGGAGTGTGAAGAGGAGTTGTAGGAAATGTCTTTCTCTTCAAAATGAGCTTTGGATGGAATTTTTCTGATAATCCATGTGAAAGTTATGCCCTGGTCAACTTACAGTTGACTTTTTCAGCTGTCCAAATAAGGAAACTTTTGCATCTTGATGATTTTTGAGCCAAGCTTTGAGAATCATGATCAAGCATTGATCAAATGATGTTTGTGGCTTCAAAATGAGATGTTGACCAAAAATTTGAACTTTTGACTGCCAAATGACCATTTTGCCCCTACAGTTGACTGTAGTGCAATTAGGGTTTTGACTGTGCAATTTTGTGCTGAAAGTCTTGAAACTTGATATGAGGATACTTGACCATGTTTATAGGCATGTGGGACTTGATTGGACCCTTGAAAACTTCCTTTTCTTGATCAGAACCAAAACCCTAATTTTGACTGTTCAGGAGGCTCTTACACTGTGCAACCCTTGGGGAATTTTGAAGCTTGACTTGGCAATTTCTTGAAGAATATGGGAGGGCAAATTTTGGGGTACAACACATCGCATTACAGGTACCCTCTTGACAGGTCACTTACCTTTGTCGCTGTTTATTTCAGCAATGACTTCCCAACAAGATAACCAGGACCTTCTTGCTCAAGAGACTCGGTTCGGGGAAATCCTCCTAAATCTATCCAAGGGGCAGGAGGAGCTGAGAACACTCCTCATGGAGACTTTGGTCAGGAACAGCGCTGAGGACGAACGGCTGAAACATCTGCAAGCTAAAGTGGATGCATTGAAAGCCCAGATGTTGGGGCAAGTGACTGCCATTCAAGGTTTAGCTCAAAGACAAGAAGATCTCGGAGTTCTCATCAACCAACTTCTTCGGGATAACCAGCTGGGGAAAACACCTAGGGTTGAAGGGACAGTCATCATTCAACCATCTTTGAGACAAGGAGGTAAGGGGAGAGCTCCTCAGATGGCTCCAGCGTCACAAATTCAGCATCAACCTCACCAGTTTCAGCCAGACAAGCCCAGGAGGCAATTCACCCAGCTCAACATGTCGCTATTACAAGCTTTACAACGCCTGTTGAGGTTGAATATGATCATATTAAGGGCTCATCCCCGGAACCCCAACACAGCATCTCCTGTCTATGATCCCAATAAGAGGTGTGCCTACCACTCTGCCAGCCCAGGACATGATACAAATGAATGTTGGGCTCTGAAAAACAAGATCCAGGACCTGATTGATGAAGGGGCATTGGAGTTCACACAAGATGGTCAGGCTGAATTTTTCTACCATCCCTCCAAGGCTCACCATTTGAAGTGACAAGCCCTGAGACTAGAAAACTTTTGTTCATTCGAATGTTCAAGTTGTAATTTTCTTTTGTTCAAACACTTACTCATGTTAAACGTTGTTATTTCATTAATGCATCGCATACGTCTGTCTTGAAGCAATATATTCGTATTCACTATATGCAAATTACTTTCATATTTTTTCTGATGATCAGCGCTCGATTAATAATTCTAAGCCTCTTGAGGGAGGATGACGAAAACGATACCACGATCTTTACAGTATGCTTTTGAACAGACCCCGCTGATGAGGTACAGGCATTGTTTCAATCCCTAAACACTGGAGTTATAAGGAAGATAATCTCTCGTTAACCCCTTTGAGCCAAAGAAGTAGGAGTTTTTATTTTCGAAAATTAAAACCCTTTATCACAACCTGGGGCAGGGTAGTTTTCTCAGTTGATCCAAGTGCATGACAAATGGCACCAAAGAGGCCCTTACAAAAAAAAAGGAAGACAGTGATGGTTCCGAATAATCAATAAAGGAAGGCAGTCATTATCTCAAAAATAAAAGCCCATTAAGTCAAAACCTATGAAGGAGACTTACAAAAACTGGGGCATCCCGCTGACTGTAGTCACAAAAGAAACAGTTCAGGCAAAAAAAAAACAGGGATAACAAAATCAAAAAAAAAAAGAAGAAAGAGGTCCTACAAACCCTCAACCAAAAAAGAAATGACGGCCTATTAGAAATAAACTATCGGTATTCGAACCATCACCAGAATATCAAAGTAAAGACTCAAACAAGGTCTAACGCGCGATCAGCTGAGTTTAGGTTTGAAGAACATCACGAAGAGCGGGTGGGTACAAATAATTTGAGCCTTTATCCTTTGTTTCTTAAACCGTGAACCAGGCCACGCTACAACCCTTAAAAGTCCTAGCTGAAGCATGGGTTAGGTCGAAAGCATACTGTTACCAAAGGTATCCTGACTCCTTAAGGCTTGCTGTAAAATACTGAGTTGACATCACATTTTACAAAATTCGCTTGTTTTGCTGAAAAATGCATTTTCAAAAAAAATCCAAGACAGACATAAGCTTTGCATTTTTAAATAACATTGTTTGCATATGACTCTTTGTTCGAACAACAAAGAAATTCGCACGAAGAATATCTGGGGAACAAAAGCACTTCCAATCAAGGGGCAGACATGATCATGGTCTATCATCTGGGGCAGTTAAGTCAAGATTCGGAGAATCTCTCAAAAGGCCAACCAACTTGGGGAAAATCTCCAGCTGGATCACTTGGGGCATTGGACGATCAAACGAAGATCTTATGGCGGTATGACAAAACACTTCTAACAGGGGCAACTCCTTGCATTCTGAAAGCACGGACATAGTCGAAAAAATACTACGCAAAATCAAAGACCCGCTAGGTTGACGTACCTAGGCAAAAATAAGGGCTTCCCGGCGAACCAAAAGGGTTCGGGCAAAATGAAGGGATGAAATAAAAAAAAATCTGTACACCCGGCAAGTCGAAAACTTGAAAAGGCGGCTTGGGCAAAAATGGGTATCCCGTTGAACTGAAAACCCGAAAGGACGGTCCAGGCAAAAGTTAGGGATTAAAGCGTACGACTATGTCCTGCCATCCTGTCACCTGCCTACCAGAAGAAGGTTTGCCATCAACAACTATCAGCACCTCACAGGTCTTCCTCTCCCACCTCAGAAGCCGCCCAAGCGATCTAATTGTTCTGTCCTCCAAGGTACCAAGGTAGGTTCAGCTGAAGAACATAATCAGCATATCTTAATTCCCCAGAGAGTGAGCCAGCAAGTCAGTGCACTCTCCCCAAGCAAAGCTATTATCAAACTTAAGGAAATTGGGAATCCTCCCGCAAATCTCAACGTTCTCCAGCAGTATATATGCATTCTTAACAAGCATCCACAGGCAACCCTACACCGGTTCCTTTTCTTTCAGAAAAAGTCTTACACGGACTTACCTCAAAGATAACCTTACCCCGGTTCATCAAGAAGTCTTACACGAACTTACCCCGCAGTAGCCTTACCCCGGTTCATCAAGAAGTTTTACACGAACTTACCCCGCAGTAGCCTTACCCCGGTTCATCAAGAAGTTTTACACGAACTTACCCCGCAGTAACCTTACCCTGGTTCCGCCAAAAGTTTTACACGAACTTATCCCGAAGAAACCCTACACAGGTTCTCCTTCCCCAAAGATGCAGTTTTACACGGGCTCATCGTCAAAGTAACCCCACACAGGTTCCTTTCTCAAGCTCCAGACGTAGTTTTACACGGACTCGTCATCAGTCAACCCTACACAGGTGTCCTTCTTTCCAAGATGTGGTTTTACACGAGCTCATCATCAGGCAACCCTACATAGGTTCCCTCTTTCAACTTACAAAAATTACAGTTCAAAGCTTCCCCAGGAGAGTCCAATCCAGCTTCCCCAGGAAAGTTGGAATCCATCTCCCCAAGCAGTAAGCTTATCCCCAGTAGATTCTGGAAGCTTATCCCTCGTAGAGCACGAACGCGTCTCCCGGCTTTATTCAAAGAGTTATTTCCCTACCAGGATATAACTGGGTTATCCTCAGCCAAAATCCACGGAAAGAGCGTCCTCGGCGAAGTCTTCTTATCCCCAGCAAAGTCTATTAACATTTCCAACACAACAATGGTATCCCCAGCAAAATTACCATCAACATTTCAACAGCATACCTCTCTCCCCACAGAGTATTGCTTCCCAGCAAGATCGCTAGAGTACTTTTCTCCCCGCAGAGTAATCCATTCGCCAAGTTCATTCCCCAACAGAGTTATCTTCTCCTACCGGTATTCTTGCAACTATCATCCCCAGCGGAGGCAAAAATCTATTCTTCAACATCAGCCCAGGAGTGACTTCCCGGCACCCGTCAAGGATTTTATTTTCCTAAAAGACAAAAAGATACATTCATAAACATCATATTTTCATACATTATAGCATGCATCTACGCATCATATCTCACAAATCTCATTTATATTGAGAACATCATTGCTTGATCCATATCACGCATTGCATATGACTGACCTTTACCTTTCAGGAAAGATTCAGTTAAGTTCTCAATTATATTTCAAGACCTAGACCGGTTCAGTTAAATCGACCCTAAGATTTTTCTGTTTCTTATCCAGTCAAAGGCCTTCTCTGGTTCAGTCAGATCGACCCTAAGATCTCCCTGTTTCTTATCCAGTTGAAGACATTTCAAGACCTTGATCGGTTCAGTTAAATCGACCCTAAGATTTCTCTGTTTCTTATCCAGTCAAAGGCCTTCTCTGGTTCAGTCAGATCGACCCTAAGATCTCCCTGTTTCTTATCCAGTTGAAGACATTTCAAGACCTTGACCGGTTCAGTTAAATCGACCCTAAGATTTCTCTGTTTCTTATCCAGTCAAAGGCCTTCTCTGGTTCAGTCAGATCGACCCTAAGATCTCCCTGTTTCTTATCCAGTTGAAGATATTTCAAGACCTTGACCGGTTCAGTTAAATCGACCCTAAGATTTCTCTATTTCTTATCCAGTTAAAGGCCTTCTCTGGTTTAGTCAGATCGACCCTAAGATCTCCCTGTTTCTTATCCAGTTGAAGACATTTCAAGACCTTGACCGGTTCAGTTAAATCGACCCTAAGATTTCTCTGTTTCTTATCCAGTCAAAGGCCTTCTCTGGTTCAGTCAGATCGACCCTAAGATCTCCCTATTTCTTATCCAGTTGAAGACATTTCAAGACCTTGACTGGTTCAGTTAAATCGACCCTAAGATTTTTCTGTTTCTTATCCAGTCAAAGGCCTTCTCTGGTTCAGTCAGATCGACCCTAAGATCTCCCTGTTTCTTATCCAGTTGAAGATTTCAAGACCTAGACCGGTTCAGTTAAATCGACCCTAAGATTTTTCTGTTTCTTATCCAGTCAAAGGCCTTCTCTGGTTCAGTCAGATCGACCCTAAGATCTCCCTGTTTCTTATCCAGTCAAAGGCCTTCTCTAGTCCAGTTAAATCGACCCCTAACAGATTTTCCTGATAAAGACTCAGTAGAAGATATCCAAGATTCTCTCAGCGTTACTGCTGAGGTTGAAGTCGCCCAAGATTCTCTCAGCGTTACTGTTGAGGTAGAAGTCGCCCAAGATTCTCTCAGCGTTACTTTTGAGGTAGAAGACATCCAAGGTTCTCTCAGCGTTCCTGTTGAGGCAGTAATCGTCCAAGATTCTCTCAGCATTCCTGTTGAGGTTGAAGTCGCCCAAGGTTCTCTCAGCGTTCCTGTTGAGGTAGTAATCGTTCAAGGTTCTCTCACCATCCCGTTGAGGTAGTAACCATCCCTGGTTCATTCATCACCTTTTGAAGCTCCAGATTCAATTCCTGTAACCAGTCAGGGCGCATCTATATAAAGAGTTTGAAGACCAGCTCCTGCAACAGGCCAGGTAAACATTTTCTTCTGCATGTACGCAAGTTCTCGCTAAGGAATCTCTTACGCGATCGACGCCCAGATGGCATCTATAAGGCCATCCACCCTCCATCATCTCTTAGCATGGCATCTATAAGCCCATCATCCTATCCATCAATCTCCAAATGGCATCTGTAAGCCCATTCCCACCACCACACTACTATGTGAGCGCAAATTTCTGGGCACTCTAGTGTTCAATCATCTTCCACCTTCGGATTACGAAAGGCACGTCAGCCAATCTACATCCCCAGGTCTAAGAATATTGAACAGGGGAAACTGTTGTACCCCAAAATTTGCCCTCCCATATTCTTTAAAATTTGCAAAGAGCATGCTTCAAAATTCCCCAAGGGTTGCACAGTTCAAGGGCCTCCTAACAGTCAAAAACTAGGGTTTTGGTTCTGACAAAGAAATTGAAGTTTTCAAGGGTCCAATCAAGTCCCACATGCCTACAAACATGGTCAAGCATCCTCATACCAAGTTTCAAGACTTACAGCACAAAATTGCACAGTCAAAAACCCTAATTGCACTACAGTCAACTGTAGGGGCAAAATGGTCATTTGACAGTCAAAAGTTCAAATTTTTGGTCAACATCTCATTTTGAATCCACAAACATCATTTTATCAATGCTTGATCATGATTCTCAAATCTTGGCTAAAAAAGTCTCAAGATGCAAAAGTTTCCATATTTGGACAGTTGAAAAAGTCAACTGTAACTTGACCAAGGCATAACTTCCACATGGTTTATCAGAAAAATTCCATCCAAAGCTAATTTTGAAGAGAATGAAATTTCCTACAACTCCTCTTCACACTTCAAGTCCAAGAAATGCTCTCATAAAAAGTTATCAATTTCAACATTATAGGTCATTTTCAAAAGTCAACAAAAAGGGACTTTAAGTCAAAAGCTATAACTTGAGATTGGTAAATCAAAATGACATGGGACCAAAGGCATTGATTAGAGGACTGCAATACCTTTCCAAAATGTCCAAGAACATGATCAAAGCTTAAACATTGAGCAAGATATGCCTTGTGGAAGTTGGGAAATTTTTGGATATTTTGAAAAGTCAACTTTGCTTCAAATGTCTTAAAATTGCTAATGGGCCACATTTTCTTCCAAGATTCATCATCCAAAGCATGTGCACGACCGTTTGGCCCAAAGGGGATTTATTCATCATTTTTATTTATTTATTTGAATTTTTAATTACAATTAATTCATTTAAATTAAATAAAATATGGAAAAATACTAAACCAAAGTTTTTAAATCTTTTTGTGCAAGATAAACTCTTCTTAAAGGCTCAAGATTCGTGCATAATCAAAATTGGAAGGTTTTGCCATGATTGGAATCAAAAACATGTGAAAAAAGATTTGAAAATATATGCATAAAAATCAAATATCTTGTACATCAATGCAAAGGGTTTTGGATCCAATTTTCAACCCTAATCAGTTCCCATACTTATACTAATGCAAACCCTAGTGCTAGAGACCTCTAAGCTGCGCCCCATATGAAGAAAGAACTTTGCACTTTTGTCAAAAAAATCAAAAACTGAAATCTGCCTTGGAGGACGATTCAAAGGGAAATTTTGATCCCAAAAGCTTCCTAGGACACCTTTGAACCTGCCTGAATACTTTTCCACGCTTCCAACCTCAGGAATTGGTACATAGAAGTCAAGTTGTTCCATCTTTTTTGCATAGTCGTGTTTTATCATTCAGGCCATATTCATGCATTCTAACGTTTGTTTTATGCTAATATGAACTCAACAAAACTCATGGCATCACTAAATTAAATTAAAACTGCTTGTATAGAGAATTGCCATTGTTGTTTTTTAGGGTTGCAAGAGCCACGAATTGGGGCTTTACGTCTGGGAAAAAATTAGCTAACCTAAGTGGCATCGTTGGAATCAGGAGCTCATGACAAATCCAACACACTCGTCGCGCTCAATTTATGAGCGACAGATCTCTAATCGTTATTTTCATGTTCATCAGATTGTGGGGGTTTAAAACCCCCGCTATTTAAATGTATTTTTGTTTCAGAACGAGGAAAAAGATGATGCGTGGAAGACAGTGATTGGTTGGTTCAAAACTTGGTGCGCGTTTCTTTGTTTCAGACCACTTGCACTTATTTTTCATTATAATATTTGGGTTGCGTTATAATAACAAAGAAAGCCAGCAACACAATTGGTCAAGCGTTGTGTTTGTAACCTCTGGGACTTGGGTTCGATCCCCAGGTCCCCCATGTTATTTCATTATTTTTCTTGCTAATATCTTCCTATGCAGCGTGCCTCCTAAGGTTCACCATACTCTCCATATCCAAGCTTGCCACATGGCCTGTAACCTCAATCCAAGGGCACTGATTGGAAGAGCACCATGGGCATGGGTCAATGCACGCACACGCTTCCAGAAAAAAGTAAGAAGGGCCAGGGTTTCAATGGGCCTAAATGGCTGAATCACACCTCCAATTTGGGACAACAAACCCCCATTGTTTGCTTTCTTTCACCCTTTTATTTTTATTTTTATTTGCTTAATTCAATTTTAATTTAATTCATCAAATTAATATTTCCATAATATAAAAAGGTAATAAAAATCAGAAAGTCATAAAAATTGAAATATATTTCATTTAATGTTATTTTTGTAAAAAAGGTCTTATTAATTAATTAGTTTTTTTTTATTCTAGGTTAACTTTAACATTTTCTTAATAAATTTAAAATTTGTAGAATTAGGTTATAATTACTTTTATCTTTTTCTTTTCTTTTATCATTATTAATTATTAATTATTTTCTTGTAAATAAAATTGCATTAATTAATTAGGTTTAATTTTAGGTTCAATTTTAATATTTTTTCTTAATAAATTAAAAATAACTAGAATTAGGGTTAATATTTTAATTCCATAAATCTTCTCATTAAAAATCCATAAATACAAAAAACTAAAAAATAATTTCTTTTCATTTTAATTTAATTAATTTCATAGTTACAATTTAATTTCCTTAAAAGGGTCCAACGCCCTCGCACTCCCGATTTTAATTCTCTTCGCATTTTTTATTTCCTTTCTTATAATATTAATGTAATTCTCCCAAAGCCGTGTAAATTGGACGTTTTATTTCTCGCACTTTATTCTTATGTCAAATCGGGTCCTGGATTTAATTTGGCGATGTGGACCCGCGCCTTTGTAATAGTTTAGGAACTTTAATTCTCGCTCTTTTTAACTGCTAATAAATTGCATGCAAGAATGAATGTTAAAATAAAAACAAAAGCGTAGATCACCCATGACATGAACAAGACAAAAATAAATGAACATGACACACAAATCACACACCACCCCTAGGGTACGCCTCACTGTTGCCTTGCCCCTCGAAAGGTGATCGTCGAGTAGAGGATGTCTTAGTAAGTCCTCATGATCCGGGAACCTGGCATGAGGGTAGCTTCTAAGGTATCTTCCTATTGCTCTGGTGATCACCATGTCCCGAAACTTCGAATTGACCCGAACACCTCTAACGGTGGTGCTACCTACCTCTCAATGGTGGGATGAAACTACTTTAAAGGACATTTACACAGACGAATTCCTTAGGGTAGGTAGACGACTCTAGATACTTGCTCTAATTTCAAAAACAAATCAAAAATACTTTTCACACCGACACCTTTTCAAAAGCTTTCGAAAGCAATTTTTCAAACACTCTTGAGGACCGATACAAGAGTCGAACTGGAATTTTCAAAGAAACTTTTTAAAACCCACAGTTGAAAAGCAAACAAACCATTTTTGAAAACACAATGAGCAAGTATCTAAGAGCCCATGGATAACCATGGATAGAAAGGGTGCTAACACCTTCCCTTTCTATAATCTACCTCCCGAACCGAGAGCAATCTCTATAAGGAATTTTTCTGTGCTTTTGTCCTTTCCATTTGGAGAAAATAAAAGACGGTGGCGACTCTTGCTTCCGCGACATTTCGCGAACCAGCTAAAAACAGTCAGTTCCAGATCCACCGATCACAGTTATCCATGGGCTCTTAGATACTTGCTCACTTGTGTTTTCAAAATGTTTGTTTGCTTTTCGAGGTGAGTGGGTTTGAAAAAGTTTCTTTGAAAGTTTCAGATTGACTCTTGTATCAGTCCTCAAGAGTGTTTGAAAAGTTGTTTTGAAAGCATTTTGAAAAGTGTAAGGTGTGAAAAGTATTTTTGATTTGTTTTTGAAAAGAGCAAGTATCCATGAGTCATCTACCTACCCTAAGGAATTAAGCTGTGTGAGTGTCCTTTAGGTAGTGCCATCCCACCATTGAGAGATAGGTAGCACCACCGTTGGAGGTGTTCGGATCAATTCGACGGTTAGGGACAGTGTGGTCACCGGGCAACAGTAAGATACCTTAGAAGCTACCCTTATGCCATTGATCTTTTATTCCGAGGCAACCGTTGCGAGGCAACTTATTCGAGACAACTAGATCAATGGAACATAAGGACTTACTAAGACGTCCTATACTCGACGACCACGTTTCGAGGGACAAGGCAACAGTGTGATCACCAGAGCAACAGTAGGATACCTTAGAAGCTACCCTTATGCCATGTTCATGGACATAAGGACTTACTAAGACGTCTTATACTCGATGACCACCTTTCGAGGGGCAAGGCAACAGTGAGGCGTACCCTAGGAGTGGTGTGTGAATTGTGTGTCATTTTCAGTTATTATTTGTCTTGTCATGCATTGGTGATCTACGTTTTGATTTTATTTTTGGGCATTCATTCTTTCATGTGATTGTTAATAGTTAAAAGGTTCGGGAATTTAAAGTGCGGAAAAGATAAAGGTCCTACGCTATTACAAAGGCGCGGGTCTACATCGCCAAATTAAACCAAGACCCGATTTAAAATAAAGTGCAGAAAGTAAATGCCTAATTAACTATTACAGGGCTTTGGGGCAAATACATTACATTCATAAAAAGAAATAAAATAAACGCGCGCAAAGAAAATATAATCGAATGCGAGGGCGTTGGACCCTTTAAAGAAATTAAAATGAGATTAATAAATTAATTAAGTTAAATAAAGGAAAGGACTTATTTTTTATGTTTTTGGATTTATGACATTAAAGAAAATTAAATTGGAATTAAAAGTCAAATAATTCTAGTTCTAATTGTTTTTTTAATTTATTAAAGAAAATTGTCTAAGTTAAACCTAATTTAAACCTAATTGATTAATTACAAGTATTTACAAAATTAATTAATGGTTAACAACAATTATAATAAGAAAATATAAATATTTATTTAAAAAGATAAAAATGTGCTAAAGACCTATTTTTTTTATATTTTTTAGTTATTGAGAGAAAAACATTAAAGTTAGCAACCTAAAATTACAACTAAATTAATTATTGAATTTATTTACAAAAAAAGTTGATGAATTAAATTAAAATAAAACATATTTTTATTTTTTATGATTTTCTGATTTTTTTGTTTTTATGAAAATTGTTTTAATGAATTAATTAGAAATAAAATAAATAAAAAAAATGAAAAGAAAAGGAAACAAAATGCAAACTGTGGGGGGGGGGGGGGGGGGTTGACCCCAATTTTGGAGGTGATTTGATGAATGCTGGCCCAACAGGAGGAGGCCCTTTGTTGACTTTTTGAATCATGTGGAGAACGTTTGACTGATGCCTATGGTGGATGGCAGGTAGCAGCCACTGGATTGACCATTTGAGACACATGGCAAGCGCCAACGCTAGGGTGTATGATGGCTCGCTGGATAGTGTACTGCACAGGAACAGGTTAAACAAAATAATAGAAGTAATGTGAGGGGACCTGGGATTCGAACCCAGGTCACAGTGTTTACCAATGAAAGCCTTTACCAAGTGAGCTATCAACGCGTTTTGTACATAGGATAAAAGACAAATAATATAAAACAAAATGGACATTAGTGTTATGAAATAAAAAAAAAAAGGGCGCTGGATTTCAAACCAACCACTCACGCCATGCCACGCAATCGTCTTCTCCGAATGGACCTGTAAAAAAGGGATAGCGGGGGTTTTGAACCCCCCCCCCCCCCCCCCAAAAAAAAACACAAGCTTTTTGAAAATAGCGAATAGGCCGTGTTCAATCATAAATTGGGCGCGACCAGTGATTTGGAATCCTCATGTTGCCACGATCCTGTTCCTACTGGTTTTAGAGTCCAATTTTACCATATACCTAAATCCCCAATTTAAAGTTTCAGGAACCCTAGTTTTTGTTCATGGTAGATTCGGATTCAGATGCCTATAACTCAATTGGATGGCACCAAAAGCTTCAGAGAACCCTTATTAGTACAAATCAAGCAAGAACAATCAATGAAAATGGATGAATCGTGCTATGCATTTCTGAAAAAAAGAATAAACCGTGTAGCTTCGTGGGACTGGTTCTTTGCATGTTTGAGCATGGTTTTTATTGCTAGAGTTTCCTTGGGACCTCAGGAAGGTGTTTGGATCAGAATGGGGGCTCAACAAATGCTCTAAGGCAGTTTTCAGTTTTGCAAATTTTATGTGAAAATGTAAAGTTTGCTCTGAGTTTTTTGTGCAGTTCTGGTCGTGTCTATCTTTGTGATCACTTGCATATGTGTTATGTAACATGTTTTGATAAGAGTTATGGCCTCATAATGCCTTGCCTTCATGTTCAAGATTTTGACATAACTCCATTAACAAACTTTCCTCTTTTGAGCCAATTTTGAATTCTTGCTCCATTTGACCTTGAAACGAAATTGGGATGTTGCATAATGATGTTTCAAAGCTAGTTAAGACCAAATATCCCCCTTAATTGAACTTCTTGATTTTTATTTGATTTTAAAGGATTTAAAATGAATTAAATCCAATAAAATCAAATAAAAATGAAAAAATTAAATTTAAAATTTGAAATAAAATGTGGGACACGTGGGAAGCATGGCCAAGCTGATTCAAGTGAAAAAAGTGGGGCCCTTTTGTCAAAAATGAAATTTCAAGGATAAATGATTTTGGCCATTTCACAAAAATTTCCCAACTTCTCCAATGCATATCTTGCTCAATTTTTAAGCTTTGATCATGTTCTTGGACATTTTAGAAAGGTCTTGAAGTCCTATAACCAATTTCTTTGGTCCCATGTCATTTTGATTTACCAATATCAAATTATGGTCTTTGACTTAAAGTCCCTTTTTGTTGACTTTTGAAAATGACCTATAATGTTGAAATTGATAACTTTTTGTGAGAGCATTTCTTGGACTTGGAGTGTGAAGATGAGTTGTAGGAAATGTCTCCCCCTTCAAGATGAGCATTGGATGGGATTTTTCTGATGAACCATGAAAAAGTTATGCCTTGGTCAAGTTACAATTGACTTTTCAGCTGTCCAAAAATAGAAACTTTTGCATCTTGAGACTTTTTGAGCCATACTTTTGAGAATCATGATCAAGCATTGATCAAATGATGTTTGTGGCTTCAAAATAAGATGTTGACCAAAATTTTTGACTTTTGACTACCAAATGACCATTTTGCCCCTACAGTTGACTGTTGAGTAATTAGGGTTTTTGACTGTGCAACTTGACCTTGTGAGCCTTGAAACTTGACATGTAGGTGCTTGACAATGTTTATAGGCATAGGAGACTTGATTGAGCTCTTGAAAACTTCAACTTCCTTGCAAGAACCAAAACCCTAGTTTGACTGTCTTAGGAGGATGGTTTGACTGTGTGGCCCTTGAGTAAACTTGAACCAATTATGGATGATTCTTGTCAAAACTTTGAAGATTATGGGAGGGAAAATTTTGGGGTACAACAGTTGCCCCTGTTCAATCTTCTTAGACCTGAGGATGTAGATTGGCGTGACGTGCCTTTCGTAATCCGAAGGTGAAAGATGATTGAACACTAGAGTGCCCAGAAATTTGCACTCACATAGTAGAGTATCAACAGTGTGATAGCGGGAATGGGCTTACAGATGCAATTCAGAGAGGTAGTGGATAGGAGGATGGGCTTATAGATGCCATCTGGAGGTGTCGATCGCGTAAGAGATTCCTTAGCGAGAACTTGCGTACCTGAGAAAGAAAGAAAATTACCTGGTCTGTTACAGGAGTTGACTTTCAAACTCTTTATGTAGACGTGCCCTGGCTGGATACAGGAATCGAATCTTTAAACTCTTCAGACGTGCCCTGTCAAGATACAGGAATCGAGTCTGGTACTGTAGTCGTCAACAGATACTCCCTGGCAAGATACAGGAATCGGATCTTCGAACTCTTCAGACGTGCCCTGTCAAGATACAGGAATCGAGTCTGGTACTGTAGTCGTCGACAGATACTCCCTGGCAAGATACAGGAATCGGATCTTCGAACTCTTCAGACGTGCCCTGTCAAGATACAGGAATCGAGTCTGGTACTGTAGTCGTCAACAGATACTCCCTAGTAAGATACAGGAATCGGATCTTCGAACTCTTCAGACGTGCCCTGTCAAGATACAGGAATCGAGTCTGGTACTGTAGTCGTCAACAGATACTCCCTGGCAAGATACAGGAATCGGCTCTTCGAACTCTTCAGACGTGCCCTGTCAAGATACAGGAATCGAGTCTGGTACTGTAGTCGTCAACAGATACTCCCTGGCAAGATACAGGAATCGGATCTTCGAACTCTTCAGACGTGCCCTGTCAAGATACAGGAATCGAGTCTGGTACTGTAGTCGTCAACAGATACACCCTGGCAAGATACAGGAATCGGATCTAGAATCACGACAGTTGATAGCAATTATCTTTGTATTAACTTTTGTCCTGAAAAGACAAAACGTTAGTTGTATGCGATGCCATGATGTATGACATGCGAGATGCTCTCAGAATGAATGAGATTGTATGTTCATGATGCGTATATGCATGCTATAATGTATGAAGATGTGTTGTTTATGAATGTATGTTTTCGTCTTAGGAAACAAATCCTTGACGGGTGCCGGGAAGTCAAATCCTGGGCTGATGTGAATAGCATTCTTTGTTTCCACTGGGGAGTGATGGTTGCAAGAATAAACCGGTAGGAGAAGATGACTCCGTTGGGGAAATAAACTTGTTGGAGAGATTACTCTGCGGGGAGAAAATTATTCTAGCGATCTTGCTGGGGAGCAATACTCTGTGGGGAGAGAGGTACTCTTGTTGAGATGTTGGTAGTAACTTCGCTAGGGATACCGTTGTTATATTGGAAGTTTTAATAGGCTCCGCTGGGGATAAGAAGACTTCGCCGAGGACGATCTTTCCGTGGCTTTTGGTTGAGGATAACCCAGTTATAAGCTCTGGTGGAGCATAACCTTTGAATAAAGCCGGGAGACGCGTTCGTGCTCTGTAGGGGATAAGCTTCCAGAATCTACTGGGGGTAAGCTTCCTGCTGGGGAGATGATTCAGCTTTCCTGGGGAAACTTCTGGACTGGACTCTCCTGGGGAAATGTTTGAGATGTATTGGGAAAGTGGCTCCGCTGGATGTCTGTATACCGCCGGGGAACAATCTTAGATCAAGACTGCCGGGGATGCTTATTAGGAATGTTCGTATATTGCGCTGAGGAATGTTGAGATCTGCTGGGGATAATCCAACTTCCTTAAGGCTGATGGTATAGCTTGGGGAGAGTGCATTGACTTGCTGGTTTACTCTCTGGGGAATTAAGGTATACTGGTTATGTTCTTTGGCTGAACCTACCTTGATACCTCGGTGAACAGAACAATTAGATCGCTTAGACCACTCATCATTGCCCCTGTTTCTAATGTTACCTGTAATTAATCCTTTGTTTCGTATGCAAATATTTATGAGTTAGCAGTTATTGTCAAATGCATATATCACAAATTGAACCTTGGACGTCCTTCACAAAACAAAACAGAAAAGGAAAATAATCGGCAATTTTAACTGAAAAGTGTATTTGTATTGATTTTTGAATTGCCTGTAAATAGGCGTTTATGTACAAGAGGCTGACGTCCTAGTAAGAGAACGCCGCCGAATAAGAGTTTATACAAATTTGTACAAAGGAAAATAAAACAGCTGTGTGAAAAGAATAATCCCACTGGGTTCCAACTCTGCTATCGCCTTTATATCTTTGAGCGTCTCATCACTTGATGACCTAACCGAAGATGAAGATGATTGATCAATTCCGTCTGAACTTGATGTTGATACCGGATTCCGGATACAAAGTGATCCAATGAGACATAGTATTACGCTTTATCCCTAACTTTTGCCTGGACCGCCCTTTCGGGTTTTCAGTCCACCGGGATACCCATTTTTGCCCAAGTCTCCTTTTCAGGTTTTCGACTTGCCGGGTGTACAGATTTTTTTTATTTCATCCCTCATTTTGCCCGAACCCTTTTGGTTTGCCGGGAAGCCCTAATTTTTGCCTAGGTATGTCAACCTAGCGGGTCTTTTATCATGCGTAGTATCTTTTTACTATGTCTGCATTGGCGGGGTAAGGAAGGTCGTCACCATCCATGGTGGTCAGAATCATGGCTCCTCCTGAGAACACATGTTTAACCACAAATGGCCCTTCGTACGTAGGGGTCCATTTCCCCTTGGATCACTCTGTGGAAGAATGATGCGCTTGATTACCATATCCCCAACTTGATATTCTTGTGGTCTGACCTTTTTGTTAAATGCCCTGATCATCCGTTTTTGATACGTTTGACCATGACAAATAGCAGTAAGTCTCTTTTCGTCAATCAAATTTAGCTGATCAAGTTGTGTCTGGATCCAATCATCTTCATTCAGATCTGTATCCTTCATTATCCGAAGAGAGGGTATTTGCACTTCGATCGGTAAAACTGCCTCCATACCGTAGACCAAGGAGAAAGGAGTTGCCCCGGTTGACGTCCTGGCTGAGGTACGGTACCCATGAAGAGCGAACGGTAACATCTCGTGCCAATCTTTATAGGTCACTGTCATCTTCTGCACGATTTTCTTAATGTTTTTATTCGCTGCTTCTACAGCCCCATTCATCTTCGGCCGATAAGGAGAAGAGTTGTGGTGCTGTATTTTGAACTGCTCACAGAGCTCAGTGATCATCTTGTTATTGAGATTGGTACCGTTGTCTGTAATGATCCTCTCCGGGACGCCGTATCGACATATCAGGTTATGCCGAATGAACCGTGCCACGACATTCTTGGTTACCGTAGCGTAGGAAGCTGCTTCAACCCACTTTGTAAAGTAATCAATCGCTACAAGGATGAAGCGATGCCCGTTAGATGTCGTAGGTCTGATCTCACCGATCATATCAATGCCCCACATGGAAAAAGGCCAAGGTGCAGTCAGGACATTCAGAGGAACTGGAGGAACATGCACCTTATCAGCATAAATCTGGCACTTGTGACACGTCCGAGAATGTTGGTAACAATCAGCTTCCATTGTGGACCAGAAATACCCTGCCCGAAGGATCTTCTTAGCCATAGTGTGTCCACTGGAATGTGTTCCGAAGGTCCCTTCATGTAACTCCGCCATAATCCTTTCTGCTTCAGTCTTATCCACACAACGCAGTAAGGTCGAATCATGGTTTCGCTTGTACAGAATGTCGTTGCTAAGGAAGAACTTCGCTGCGAACCTTCTCAGAAACTTCTTATCGTTGACAGATGCACCTTCAGGGTATTCCTGAGCTTCCAAGTATCTCTTCACCTCATGGTACCAAGGCTTCTCAGTTACTAATTCGGTCTCAAGATCACAACAGTATGCCAGTTCGTCCAGTTTCCAGATGATGATCCGGGGAGCCTCATTGTCCCATTTGACCTTGAACATAGAAGACATCGTAGCTAACGCGTCCGCCAACTGGTTTTCTTCTCTTGGGAAATGTTCAAAAGTTATCTCTGAGAAGTGGGGGATCAATGTCAACACACATTCTCTGTAAGGGATAAGATTCAGATGTTTCGTATCCCACTCCCCTTTGATCTGATTGATCACGAGAGCGGAATCTCCGAAGACACTCAGAAACTTGATCCTTAAGTCGATCGCAGCTCGAAGACCCATGATGCACGCCTCATACTCCGCCATGTTGTTGGTGCAGTTGAAACATAGCCGGGCAGTGAGTGGAGTATGAGTGCCTTGAGGGGATATGATCACAACGCCGATACTGTTACCCAAAGCGTTGGAGGCTCCGTCAAAGTGCATAGACCATCGGGATCCTTCCTCAGGTCCTTCATCCGGTCCAGGTACTTCACAATCAGTCACTATCATGATGCTCTCGTCTGGAAACTCGAAGTTCATTGACTGATAGTCGTCTACTGCCTGGTGTGCCAAGTGGTCTGCCAATACACTTCCTTTGATGGCTTTCTGGGTCGTGTATTGGATGTCGTATTCTGTCAAGATCATTTGCCATCTTGCTATTCTCCCAGACAGAGCAGGCTTTTCAAATATGTACTTTATAGGATCCATCTTTGAGATCAACAAGGTAGTGTGAGTCAGCATATACTGTCTCAGCCGGCGAGCAGCCCATACCAAAGCGCAGCAAGTTTTCTCGAGCAGTGAGTATCAGGTCTCGTAGTCGGTAAACTTTTTGCTAAGGTAATAAATGGCATGCTCTTTTCGGCCAGACTCGTCATGCTGCCCCAGCACACACCCCATTGAGTTGTCAAGTACTGTCAGGTATAATATCAGAGGTCTCCCCTCAACCGGTGGCATAAGAATGGGTGATTCTTGGAGATACTCTTTGATTCTGTCAAAAGCAGCCTGACATTCATCATTCCAACATACTACTTGATCTTTCTTCAGCAGCTTAAAGATTGGTTCACAAGTAGCAGTTAGGTGCGAGATGAATCGAGCAATGTAA
This sequence comes from Vicia faba, assembly GCA_948472305.1. NCBI lineage: Eukaryota > Viridiplantae > Streptophyta > Magnoliopsida > Fabales > Fabaceae > Vicia > Vicia faba. The sequence continues at coordinate 1,619,665,923 of OX451736.1, forward strand.
TTCAGGCGTCCTAAAAAGCCTCTGACTTCTTTCTCTGTCTTAGGAGCTGGCATCTCTTGAATGGCTTTAACCTTGGCAGGGTCCACTTGAATGCCCTTGTCACTCACAACGAAGCCTAATAACTTTCCAGATCTTACCCCGAAGGTGCACTTGTTCGGGTTCAACCTCAGCTTGTACAGTTTCAGACGGTCAAACAGTTTCTGCAGATGATCAAGGTGTTCTTCCTCAGTTTGGGACCTTGCAATCATGTCCTCAACATATACTTCTATCTCATGATGGATCATGTCATGAAATAAAGCAACCATGGCACGTTGGTACGTTGCCCCAGCATTTTTCAGTCCAAAAGGCATGACCTTGTAGCAGAAGGTGCCCCACTGAGTAACAAAGGTAGTCTTTTCCATGTCTTCAGGAGCCATCTTGATTTGATTGTAACCTGAGAAGCCATCCATGAAGGAGAACACCTTATACTGAGCAGTATTATCAACCAGAACGTCAATGTGAGGTAGGGGAAAGTCATCTTTGGGGCTGACCCTGTTCAGATCCCTGTAGTCAACACACATTCTGACTTTATCATCTTTCTTCGGTACCGGCACCACATTAGCAACCCGCTGAGGGTAAGAAGTCACTGCAAGAAACCCGGCGTCAAACTGTTTCATAACCTCGGCTTTGATCTTCTCAGACATCTCTGGACGCATACGGCGGACCTTTTGCTTAACCGGAGGGCAGTCTTCCTTGGTAGGCAAATGATGGACCACAATGTCGGTATCCAACCCGGGCATGTCTTCGTAGGACCAGGCGAATATTTCCATGTAGTCATGTAACATCTGAGTCAACCGTTGCTTCACGCTAAGCTCTAGGTTGGCACCAATCTTGACTTCCTTACGGTCGGTCTCAGTACCCAGATTTATTGTCTCCACTGGCTCTTCATGTGGTTGAATTGCTCTCTCTTCTTAGAGTAACAGTCTTGCAAGCTCGCCAGGCACTTCGCAATCATCTTCACCTTCGTCTTCGGCTAAGTTGATCGGATTTTCGAAGTCATAACTGGCAGTAGCAGAGTCGTTACCAGTGAGATCCAGAGTTGATTGAAACCTGTATGAGTGAGTGTATGTAAATACAGCTGTTTCAAAATATATAAAGAAAGGAAAGAAAAGGAGCGCAAGATTTGAAATGTGAAAAACGTCCAATGCTTTTATTTATGATATATGACAGTGACAAACAAAAGCCCTCATAAATAAGACCACGGTGCCCCGGGTAAGACACCGGGCCATACAATTTCAAATTATTGTTTATTACAAATCCAAAACAAAGAAGTTCATTATTGGGTGACAAAAGTTATGGGTGTAAAGTCTTTAGCAGTCCAATTGGTCAATCCACCATCAGTCGTCGGGTAGATCCAGCTATCAAACTCTGACTCTTCCACTTCGTCTTCCTCTCCAATAACATTCACTCCTGAGTGGGTGATGAGCACAGGAGGTCTTCCAATTCTCGCCTTGCGCACAGCCTTCTGAGCCTCTGCAGTGAAACCCAACCCAAACTTGTTAGTTTTAGGAGTAAAATCAGGGAGCTTGCCCCAGTTTGCACATTCACCTCTTTCAATCACAGCCCGGGCGTCCTTTAAGGAGGCCATCTTCAAAGGAGAAACCTCTTCGACCACTGCTTCTGCTGCTGCCAATGTTTGTGGCACCTCTTCAAAATGTTGAAAGGGGGTCTCAATGAACTCCCCATCCATTTCCACGTACCTGGAGGAGTTGAGGTGGCTGACCATGTATTCCTCTTCCCCTTGCACTGTTACAATCTTCCCCCTAACTGGGTACTTGAGTTTCTGATGCAACGTGGAGGTCACAGCTCCAGCCTTGTGGATCCACGGGCGACCCAGCAAACAAGAATAGGATGGACAGATGTCCATCACATAGAATTTTGAATCAAAGACCTGTGACCCAACCATGATTGGGATGTCAACCTCACCATGTACCATCCTTTTGGACCCGTCAAAGGCCCGGACAATAATGTTACTTGGTTTGAGTTCTAGACCCTCACAGTCCAGCCTGTCCAGAGCCTTCTTGGGTAGCACGTTTAATGAAGAACCAGTGTCAACCAGCACGTGAGCAAGCGTAGTGTCCCTGCATTCAATGGAGACATGCAGGGCATCATTATGGTTCTTCCCCTTGGCTGTCAGATCGGCATCAGAGAAACCCAGGCCATTATCAGCGATTAGGTTGGCCACACAGTCGGTGAACTGATCAACAGACGTCTCTTGGGGTACGTGGGCCGTTTTTAAGAAAGCAATCAGGGCCTTGGCATGGGCCTCCGAACACAGCAACACTGATAGCATGGAGATTTTGGAGGGGGTATGCCCCAGCTGTTCGACAATGTTGAAATCACTTTTCTTTGTTATTTTGAGGATCTCTTCCATCTCCTGCCTGGAAGCCTCAACAATGGTCTTTGGTGCCTCCGTCCGGGCAGGCACATCAACAGAAATCCCCTTGCCCCGAGCATCAGATGACTCGGCAGCAGGGGTGGAAACTTGGTCAGGGGAAGAGACAGACACACTGGCAGGTGTGATGATCAAAGGCCTCTGAATTACCGGAGGAGCAATGTCTGGTGAGAACAGTCTTCCACTACGAGTGACCTTAGCAGGCCCAGTGATGTTGGTGACACCAGTATCAGTGTTGAACTCTTGTTTCACACCCAGAACATAAACATCTGCCCCATAGTGCCATGGGACAGCCTTATCAGACTTGTAGGGAATAGGCCCCGGAACAGTAATGGTGATGGGAGCAATCTTGTGAACAGGCAAAATTTGGACAGGCTTCTTTGAAGGAGCCTTGGAAGGGTTGTTGAAAATGGTAACAATTGAAACTTCTTCAACAGGGGCAGCAGGAACAACAGTCTTTCTGAACAAAATCTCTTTACTATCCATCAGGTTTTGGACGCCTGATTTCAGCAAAGAACAACCAGCAGGGGAAGCAACACATAGAGGGCAACCTTTGCCACATCCCGGAAATAAACCGGCTAGCAACAGGTTCCTCTTGACCATCAGCAACGGAGTAGCAACATCATCCACCGAAGCTACATACAAATCCTCCTCAACAGCATTCACTCCATGCTGGGGCATGGGAGCGGTCACAACATTTGGCCTCTCGGGCGCCTCGAACTGTATCTCCTTGGCATCAATAAGGTCCTGAACCTTATTCTTTAGGGCCCAACAGTCATCTGTGTTATGCCCCGGGCTATCAGAGTGATAAGCGCAACGGGCGTTGGGGTTGAACCTGGGGGATGTAGTATTCACAACCTTAGGGGCCTCTCTAACAGTCACCAAGCTGGCTGATAACAGTTGCGGCAGGATCTGAGAGAGAGTCATGCTGAGCTGAGTATACTGCCGTTTGGGCCTCTCAGCTCTGGGTTGGTTGTACTGTTGTGGAGCAGTAGCAGGCTTAGAAATAACCACCGCGTTGACAGCTTGGCGGTGTTCAGGTTTGCTTTGCCTTCTTGGACCATACACAGCACTAGCCTCTTTCTTGAAGGGCTTCTTTTCAGCATTTGAGGAGGCAATCTTCTGTATCTTCCCCGATTTTATACCAGCCTCGATCCTCTCACCAGTCAGGATCAGATCAGTAAACCCAGCAGAGGAATTACCAATGAGATGATTGAAAAATGGACCAGATAGGGTCCCCAAAAACATATCCACCAGCTCTCGGTCCGTCAATGGTGGCTGCACCCTGCCAGTCAGATCCCTCCATTTCTGTGCGTACTCCTTAAAACCTTCACCCGATCCTAACGACATACCCTGGAGTTGGGTACGCGTAGGAGCGAGGTCGGAATTATATTGATACTGCTTGTAAAAAGCAGTGGCCAGATCCTCCCAGTTACGAATGTTGGTCCCATCCAGCTGATAGAACCATTCGAGGTGAGTCCCTGAAAGACTCTCCTGGAAGAAGTGGATCCATAAGTTCTTGTCTGCTGTGTAAGGCTGGATCTTCCTTACATAAGAACGGAGGTGCATCTTGGGACAGGAAGCCCCGTCATACTTCACAAAGGCAGGTGCCTTGAACTTGTGTGGGATCACCAGCCCAATAGATAACCCCAAGTCTCCGAAATCCAGTCCAGGCACACGCTGAATTTCCATAGCATTTAATCTGTCCTCCAGCTGCTTGTACCGGTCCTCAGCAGGAGGGTACTGTTCGTCGTTGAAGTCTGTCTCCGTATCAGAGACCACAGGAGTAGGGACCTCCCTTTCTTGGTGACTACCTTCCCCCACAGATGGAGTAGTCCTCTCAGCTTCATTTTGCAAAGTGTTCCCGAGTCTGCGCCCAGTGTTAAATAGCACAGTCCTCTTCTTCTTCTTATTCTTCTTCAGGAGCATAGCCTTCAGCTCCTTTTGACCTTGAGCCAAACCCATGATCAGCTCCTGAAATTGTGCGTTCTGCGCCTGAAGGGCCTTGATAGTCAGCTCGGTAGATGATTCAGGGTTCATGATGCTGAAATAAACAGCGAAGAACAGTAAGCAGCCTGAAAAGAAGAGTACCTGTGATGCACATGATGAATGATATGTGTTTATGCAATGCATTCAAGGGTTCTAAAATTCGAATTTGTTGTAGACAAAAAGGAACACACGTTATCATTAAGGAAATAATTGTTTGATACATCAAAGCCTCATGGGCAAACATTACAAAGCAGATCAATCCCAAAAGACACTACGCATCCTCTTCGGAGCAATATAGGTATTGAGATTCCTTTCCTCGTGCAGTAGGCGGGTGAGCTCCAGGACCTTCTTCTCACTAGCATGTAGACTGGTCTCCAGAGAATTTCGTTCTTCCTTAAGCTGGATCCAGCTCTTCTGCATCTCTTCCCAGGACGTGGGCATGTCAGGATGTTGAATGGTGTAGGACACCTCTCCTTTTAAGTCTGGCTCTTTGATCACGGGGAGAACATGAGGATATGGCATCACCAGCTTCTGGGAGCGGGCTCGTACCCACTTGAGATAAGGCTCCAATGGGATGGAGTTCTTGTGCCCCAGGGTCTTGCTGTCTATCTTGCTGGGCATCCTCCAAGCTCTGATAAATTTCTGGCGAAGTCCTTGTGCATCGTTGTCGAAGTAAAAAACTATGTCAGGAATTAACATGTCATGTGGGCCGTCCCTCCGAGCATAACCAAACTGTCTCCAAGCCAGGCATGGGTTGTAAGTAATACCTCCTCTGATTCCAAGTAAAGGAACATTAGGGTACTCCCCGCAACGATCAATGATAGTGACATCCTCTCTGGACCGAGAGCACCAATGTATATCTACATGTGTAAGAGTCATCAATCGTTGTGACCATCTCAAACCCCGCTCGTTCTTCAAAACTGATTGTGGAAGGTGCGAAATAAACCACCTTCCCAGGAGGGGAGTGCAGCATATAAGAACACCCCTTTTTCTCATGGTTCGAGTGTAACATGAGTGAAGGATGTCCCCCAGCAACGTAGGTATAGGATTCCTGGACATGAAGACCTTGACAGCACTGATATCTATAAGCTGATCTGGCTTAGGGAACAGCACCAACCCATAGACAAGGAGGGCTACAACTTCTTCAAAGGCTTGTAGGTCAAGGGAATTCCAACACTCTTGGGCCTTCTCAAACAGAAACTTTACCAAGAACCCTTTGATACCATTTCTGGCTTCCCAATGCCCCTTGATGTCAGATGGTTGTAGGCATAATGCTTTAGCTACTTCTTCAAGTTTTGGTTCCCTTTCTGTACCGTTGTAGGGTAGTTGATTGAGAATGGGAATCTTCAGAAGCTGGGAAAACTCTTCTAAAGTAGGCACCAGCTGATAATCCGGGAAAGTAAAACAGTGATGCAGAGGGTCAAAGAATTGGAAGAGGACCTTTACCATCTCTTCCTCAATATTGGTATTGACCAGGCTGATGAGTCTACCATGCCTTTCACTGAATGACGAGTTCTCAAGAATCCTGGATGTAAGCTCCTTAAGCTGAGGAGGGACCCTTACAAGGTTGATCTGACTTGTCTTTCTGCGGATAGTTTCCATGTCCTACAAAACAAGAACAAAGATGAAGATTCGAACCCCTGAAATGGTTAGTGGATGCATATGATGCTGTATGATGTTATGATGCTATGATTAAACACACCACAAATATTTACAAAGGCAAACATGTAAGGCACACAAGTCACACAAGACAAGCCCTTAGAGTTTAGGCCAGCATGGGGTCTGGGTATTACCCTCTTGAAGTTGGTGGGCTCAAACCTGTCCTATCAAAGTAACCGGGTTCAAAGGATCTCAATATCATTGGATTGCTTTCATTGTTCATCGTTTCGATTTAGCCACTGACTGGCGATCAAAATATCCCAAGAAAACAACCCTCAATTGAGTGTAGTATCGAGTATCAACCGACTTCGGAGTACACCAAAGTAGTTATCTCACTACCCTAAAGAGGCCAAGATGGTTCAATTAAGGTTCCTAAGGTCTGTTGATGCTTCACGACACCACGCGGAGGCCCCGTACTCTCCTTGATTGAACTCAAGGATTACCGGTACACACCAAAGTGCCACATCAACGTAGCAGACTGCTTCAACCATGTCGGTATACCCCGCACAGTTCCCTCACAGCCTTGTTGCTACTTTCTAAGAAGGTATCCCCAGATCCGGGTTAGGATCTATAGAACTCCCAAGACAGTCCCACAATTTAAATCAAACAAGTCAAAGCAATTGAAAACACAGTGATCTTAGTCCTAAGGAACACCTCACTTTATAAGAAATACCCAGCAGAGTCGCCAGTTCTGTGATCGGTGGATCTGGAACTGACTGTTTTTTAAGCTGGTTTCGCGAAATGTCGCGGTAAGCAAGAGTCTCCACCGTCTTTTATTTTCTCCAACATGGAAAGGACAAAAGCACAGAAAAATTCCTTATTGAGATTAGTTTCTCGGTTCGGGAGGTAGATTTATAGAAAGGGAAGGTGTTAGCACCCTTTCTATCCATGGTTATCCATGGGCTCTTAGATACTTGCTCACTTGTGTTTTCAAAATGTTTGTTTGCTTTTCGAGGTGAGTGGGTTTGAAAAAGTTTCTTTGAAAATTTCAGATCGACTCTTGTATCAGTCCTCAAGAGTGTTTGAAAAGTTGTTTTGAGAGCTTTTTGAAAAGTGTAAGGTGTGAAAAGTATTTTGATTTGTTTTTGAAAAGAGCAAGTATCCATGAGTCATCTACCTACCCTAAGGAATTAAGCTGTGTGAGTGTCCTTTAGGTAGTGCCATCCCACCATTGAGAGATAGGTAGCACCACCGTTGGAGGTGTTCGGGTCAATTCGAGGGTTAGGGACAGTATGGTCACCGGGCAACAGTAAGATACCTTAGAAGCTACCCTTATGCCATTGATCTTTTATTCCGAGGCAACTGTTCCGAGGCAACTTATTCGAGGCAACTAGATCAATGGAACATAAGGACTTACTAAGACGTCCTGTACTCGACGACCACGTTTCGAGGGACAAGGCAACAGTGTGATCACCAGAGCAACAATAGGATACCTTAGAAGCTACCCTTATGCCATGTTTATGGACATAAGGACTTACTAAGACGTCCTATACTCGATGACCACCTTTCGAGGGGCAAGGCAACAGTGAGGCGTACCCTAGGAGTGGTGTGTGAATTGTGTGTCATTTTCAGTTATTATTTGTCTTGTCATGCATTGGTGATCTACGTTTTGATTTTATTTTTGGGCATTCATTCTTTCATGTGATTGTTAACAGTTAAAAGGTGCGGGAATTTAAAGTGCGGAAAAGATAAAGGTCCTACGCTATTACAAAGGCGCAGGTCTACATCGCCAAATTAAACCAAGACCCGATTTAAAATAAAGTGCAGAAAGTAAATGCCTAATTAACTATTACAGGGCTTTGGGGCAAATACATTACATTCATAAAAAGAAATAAAATAAACGCGCGCAAAGAAAATATATTCAAATGCGAGGGCGTTGGACCCTTTAAAGAAATTAAAATGAGATTATTAAATTAATTAAGTTAAATAAAGGAAAGGACTTATTTTTTATGTTTTTGGATTTATGACATTAAAGAAAATTAAATTGGAATTAAAAGTCAAATAATTCTAGTTCTAATTGTTTTTTAAATTTATTAAAGAAAATTGTCTAAGTTAAACCTAATTTAAACCTAATTGATTAATTACAAGTATTTACAAAATTAATTAATGGTTAACAACAATTATAATAAGAAAATATAAATATTTATTTAAAAAGATAAAAATGTGCTAAAGACCTATTTTTTTTTATTTTTTAGTTATTGAGAGAAAAACATTAAAGTTAGCAACCTAAAATTACAACTAAATTAATTATTGAATTTATTTACAAAAAAAGTTGATGAATTAAATTAAAATAAAATATATTTTTATTTTTTATGATTTTATGATTTTTTTGTTTTTATGAAAATTGTTTTAATGAGTTAATTAGAAATAAAACAAATAAAAAAAATGAAAAGAAAAGGAAACAAAATGCAAACTGTGGGGGGGGGGGGGGGGGGGGTTGACCCCAATTTTGGAGGTGATTTGATGAATGCTGGCCCAACAGGAGGAGGCCCTTTGCTGACTTTTTGAATCATGTGGAGAACGTTTGACTGATGCCTATGGTGGATGGCAGGTAGCAGCCACTGGATTGACCATTTGAGACACATGGTAAGCGCCAACGCTAGGGTGTATGATGGCTCGCTGGATAGTGTACTGCACAGGAACGGGTTAAACAAAATAATAGAAGTAATGTGAGGGGACCTGGGATTTGAACCCAGGTCCCAGTGTTTACCAATGAAAGCCTTTACCAAGTGAGCTATCAACGCGTTTTGTACATAGGATAAAAGACAAATAATATAAAACAAAATGGACATTAGTGTTATGAAATAAAAAAAAAAGGCGCTGGATTTCAAACCAACCACTCACGCCATGCCACGCAATCGTCTTTTCCGAATGGACCTGTAAAAAAGGGATAGCGGGGGTTTTGAACCCCCCCCCCCCCCCCCCAAAACACAAGCTTTTTGAAAATAGCGAATAGGCCGTGTTCAATCATAAATTGGGCGCGACCAGTGATTCGGAATCCTCATGTTGCCACGATCCTGTTCCTACTGGTTTTAGAGTCCAATTTTACCATATACCTAAAGCCCCAATTTAAAGTTTCAGGAACCCTAGTTTTTGTTCATGGTAGATTCGGATTCAGATGCCTATAACTCAATTGGATGGCACCAAAAGCTTCAGAGAACCCTTATTAGTACAAATCAAGCAAGAAAAATCAATGAAAATGGATGAATCGTGCTATGCATTTCTGAAAAAAAGAACAAACCGTGTAGCTTCGTGGGACTGGTTCTTTGCACGTTTGAGCGTGGTTTTGATTGCTAGAGTTCCTTGGGACCTCAGGAAGGTGTTTGGATCAGAATGGGGGCTCAACAAATGCTCTAAGGCAGTTTTCAGTTTTGCAAATTTTATGTGAAAATGTAAAGTTTGCTCTGAGTTTTTTGTGCAGTTCTGGTCGTGTCTATCTTTGTGATCACTTGCATATGTGTTATGTAACATGTTTTGATAAGAGTTATGGCCTCATAATGCCTTGCCTTCATGTTCAAGATTTTGACATAACTCCATTAACAAACTTTCCTCTTTTGAGCCAATTTTGAATTCTTGCTCCATTTGGCCTTGAAACGAAATTGGGATGTTGCATAATGATGTTTCAAAGCTAGTTAAGACCAAATATCCCCCTTAATTGAACTTCTTGATTTTTATTTGATTTTAAAGGATTTAAAATGAATTAAATCCAATAAAATCAAATAAAAATGAAAAAATTAAATTTAAAATTTGAAATAAAATGTGGGACACGTGGGAAGCATGGTCAAGCTGATTCAAGTGAAAAAAGTGGGCCCCTTTTGTCAAAAATGAAATTTCAAGGATAAATGATTTTGGCCATTTCACAAAATTTCCCAACTTCTCCAATGCATATCTTGCTCAATTTTTAAGCTTTGATCATGTTCTTGGACATTTTAGAAAGGTCTTGAAGTCATCTAACCAATGTCTTTGGTCCCATGTCATTTTAATTTACCAATCTCAAATTATGGTCTTTGACTTAAAGTCCCTTTTTGTTGACTTTTGAAAATAACCTATAATGTTGAAATTGATAACTTTTTGTGAGAGCATTTCTTGGACTTGGAGTGTGAAGATGAGTTATAGGAAATGTCTCCCCCTTCAAGATGAGAATTGGATGAGATTTTTCTGATGAACCATGAAAAAGTTATGCCTTGGTCAAGTTACAGTTGACTTTTCAGCTGTCCAAAAATAGAAACTTTTGCATCTTGAGACTTTTTGAGCCATACTTTTGAGAATCATGATCAAGAATTGATCAAATGATGTTTGTGGCTTCAAAATAAGATGTTGACCAAAAATTTTGACTTTTGACTGCCAAATGACCATTTTGCCCCTACAGTTGACTGTTGAGCAATTAGGGTTTTTGACTGTGCAACTTGACCTTGTGAGCCTTGAAACTTGACATGTAGGTGCTTGACAATGTTTATAGGCATAGGAGACTTGATTGAGCTCTTGAAAACTTCAACTTCCTTGCAAGAACCAAAACCCTAGTTTGACTGTCTTAGGAGGATGGTTTGACTGTGTGGCCCTTGAGTAAACTTGAACCAATTGTGGATGATTCTTGTCAAAACTTTGAAGATTATGGGAGGGCAAATTTTGGGGTACAACAGTCTTGATCTAAGATTGTTCCCCGGCGGAATACCAGACACCCCAGTGAAGCCATTCCCTAGTACAGTCCAAGAGTTTCCCCAAGAGAGTTGAATCATCCTCCCCAGTAGACTATGGAAGCTTATCCCCAGTAGATTCTGGAAGCTTATCCCCTGCAGAGTACGAACGCTTCTCCCCGGCTTTATTTCAGAAGGTTATTCCCCACCAGGGCTTATAACTGGGTTATCATCAGCTAATTACCATGGAAAGATCGTCCTCGGCGAAGTTCTTCCTCCCCCTAGCGGAGTTCATCAATTCCCTCAACAAAGCTTATCAACGGTATCCCCAGCGGAGTTATCATCAAGCCTCAGCGAAGTATCTCTTCCCACATAGTAATTCCCCGCAGAGTAATCTCTCCAACAAGTTTATTCCCCAACGAAGTCATCTTCTCCTACCGGTTTATTCTTGCAACCATCATCCCCAGCGGAAACGAAGAACTCTACTCTTCAACATCAGCCCAGGATTCAACAAACTCCCGGCATTCGTCAAGGATTTATTTTCCCAGACGAGAATACATTCATAAACATCACATCTTCATACATTATAGCATGCATACGCATCATACAACACAAATCTCATTTATTTTTGAGAACATCTTAAAATCATGCAGTTCATGCATCATGACATTGCATATGACTAATACTTTGCCTTTTCAGGAAAAAAGTCAATCAAAAGATGATTACCATCTACCTTTACAGTTCCAGATCAACATCGGTAACAAGCCAGGAAAATTCTATGGACGACTGATCGTGGGTTAATATCTGAAACCAAATAGGACAATTATCTACTTGATCATCCTCAGGCAACCCTACACCGGTTCCTTTTCTTTCAGAAGAAGTCTTACACGGGCTCATCAACAGGCAACCCTACATCGGTTCCTTCTCAACCTCAGATGCAGTTTTACACGAACTCATCATCAGGCAACCCTACACCGGTTCCTTCTCAATTTTCAGACGAAGTCTTACACGGACTTATCATCAAAGTAACCCTACGCCGGTTCCTTTTCTTTCAGAAAAAGTCTTACACAGACTTATCTCAAGATGACCTTACCCCGGTTCATCAAGAAGTTTTACACGAACTTATCCTGCAGTAACCTTACCCCGGTTCCTCCAGAAGTCTTACACGGACTTATCTCAAGATGACCTTACCCCGGTTCACCAAGAAGTTTTACACGAACTTATCCTGCAGTAACCTTACCCCGGTTCCTCCAGAAGTTTTACACGGACTTATCTCAAGATGACCTTACCCTGGTTCATCCAGAAGTTTTACACGAACTTATCCTGCAGTAACCTTACCCCGGTTCCTCCAGAAGTCTTACACGGACTTATCTCAAGATGACCTTACCCCGGTTCATCAAGAAGTTTTACACGAACTTATCCTGCAGTAACCTTACCCCGGTTCCTCCAGAAGTCTTACACGGACTTATCTCAAAATGACCTTACCCCGGTTCATCAAGAAGTTTTACACGAACTTATCCTGCAGTAACCTTACCCCGGTTCCTCCAGAAGTCTTACACGGACTTATCTCAAGATGACCTTACCCCGGTTCATCCAGAAGTTTTACACGAACTTAACCTGCGGTAACCTTACCCCGGTTCCTCCAGAAGTCTTACACAGACTTATCCCGAAGTAACCTTACCCCGGTTCCTCCAGAAGTCTTACACAGACTTATCCCGAAGTAACCTTACCCCGGTTCCTCCAGAAGTTTTACACGAACTTATCCCGAAGAAACCCTACACAGGTTCTCTCTTCCCAAAGATGCAGTTTTACACGAACTCGTCATCAGAAACCCTACCCAGGTTTTACTTCTTCCAGGATGCAGTTTTACACGGACTCATCATCAAAGTAACCCCACACAGGTTCCCTTCTCAAACTCCAGACGTAGTTTTACACGGACTCGTCATCAGTAAACCCTACACAGGTTTCCTTCTCAGCTCTAGATGCGGTTTTACACGGACTCGTCATCAAAGTAACCCTACACAAGTTCCTTCTCCACTTCAGATGCAGTCTTATACGGACTCATTATCAGTAAACCCTACACAGGTTTCCCTCCTCCAAAGATGCAGTTTTACACGAGCTCATCATCAGTCAACCCTACACAGGTGTCCTTCTTTCCAAGATGCAGTTTTACACGAGCTCATCATCAGGAAACCCTACACGGGTTCTCTCTTTCAACTTACAAAAATTACAATTCAACAGACCACCTCCAGATGGCATCTATAAGCCCATCCACCTATCAACAATTTCCAAATGGCATCTATAAGCCCATTCCCGACAAGGTTCTGTCACATCTCCAGATGGCATCTATAAGCCCATCCTCCTATCCACCATCTCTCCAAATGGCATCTATAAGCCCATTCCCTACATCACAGTGCTGATATTCTACTATGCGAGTGCAAATTTCTGGGCACTCTAGTGTTCAATCATCTTCCACCTTCGGATCACGAAAGGCACACAAGCCAATCTACATCCTCAGGTCTAAGAAGATTGAACAGGGGAAACTGTTGTACCCCAAAATTTGTCCTCCCATATTCTTCAAAGTTTTGACAAGCATCATCTCAATTTGCTCAAGTCTACTCAAGGGTTGCACAGTTCAAACACCCTCCTAAGCCAGTCAAATTAGGGTTTTGGTTCTTGCAAAGAAGTTGAGGTTTTCAAGGGTCCAATCAAGTCCCATATGCCCATATACATTGTCAAGCATCTACATGCCAAGTTTCAAGGCTCACAAGGTCAAGTTGCACAGTCAAAAACCCTAATTGCCTCACAATCAACTGCAGAGGCAAAATGGTCATTTGGCAGTCAAAAGTCAAATTTTTTGGTCAACATCTTATTTTGAAGCCACAATCATCATTTGATCAAGTCTTGATCATAATTCCTCAAGAATGGCTCAAAAATCATCAAGATGCAAAAGTTTCCATTTTTGGACAGCTGAAAAGTCAACTGTAACTTGACCAAGGCATAACTTTTTCATGGTTCCTCAGAAAAATCCCATCCAATGCTCATTTTGAAGGGGAGGACATTTCCTACAACTCATCTTCACATTCCAAGTCCAAGAAATGCTCTCACAAAAAGTTATCAATTTCAACATTATAGGTCATTTTTAAAAGTCAACAAAAAGGAATTTTAAGTCAAAGACCATAACTTAATATTGGTAAATCAAAATGACATGGTACCAAAGGCATTGGTTAGAGGACTTCAAGACCTTTCCAAAATGTCCAAGAACATGTTCATATGATCAAAATTGAGCAAGATATGCATTGGAGAAGTTGGAAAAAATTTGTGAAATGGCAAAGGTCAACTATCCTTGAAACTTCAATTTTTGACAAAAGGGCCCACTTTTTTCTACTTGATTCAGCCTTGTCATGCCACCCACGTGTCCCATGATTAATTTCAAGATTAAACATTAATTTTTCTATTTTATTTAATTTTTATTGATTTAATCCATTTTAAATCCATAAAATTCAAATAAAATCAAAAAAATTAATTAAAGGGGATCTTTGTGGTTTGAATGACCTTTATATGCCATTTACTAGCTGCCAAATTCGTGCAAGCTATTTTTTGTACACAAAATTTTGAATTTGTGCCAAGATGTCCAGATACATGTAAGCATGGAAAGGGAAAGTTTTGCAAATTTTGGAAGCTTTTTAATTTGTTGGATTTTGGTTTGAAAGCATGGTTTTATGGCTTGGATTCTTGCCTTATTTCTTTGTCCCCTCCATCTCCTCTATAAATACAAGCCATGAGAAAGCATTATAGACAAATACACACAGCCTAGAGAACGCCTCAAAATTGCAAATATATCCTTGAAGTTGTCAACCTCGAAAGACCTGATCTAGCCAGATTCAACTACTTCCAAGCACTCCATCAACATCCCAGGTCCCCCAAATGCTTATTTCTATTTTTCCATAACATGTTCCTGTGCAGGTTTCACAAAGGCTTTCCACCATGTGCATCAAACGATCATGCGCTAAGTGGCCTCAAAGATCAATCCAGGGGCTATGAGATGCTGGATACCATGCTCCAAGTCAAAGCACGTGAAGGCAATTCCTAAATTCAACAAAGGATTAAGCTTATTGGGCCATATTGCTTCCTCAAACCTCCATACCTGGGCCAACACCCCCATGGTTCTTTCATATTTTCTTTTGTTTTCTTTTCCTTTTTTATTTTCTTTTAACTAATTATTATTATTAACTATTATTATTATTATTATTAAATTCATAGATAATTATTTTCATAATCAAAAAAATCAAAAACACTAATATTTTTATTATTCTTATTTATTAATTTCACTTTAATTCATTGTTTTGTAATCAAATTATAATTAACTAATTAGTTTAATTAGGCAATTTTAATATTTTTTTTAATAACTAAAATAAATTTAGAATTAGATTTTATTAACTTTTAATTTTAATTCCTTTTTATTTTATTTCATTAAAAACATAAAAACAAAAAAATATCATTTTCTTAATTAATTAATTAATTAGTTATTAGTTTTAATTTCATTAATTACAAAAAAGGACAAAAAATTCAATTCTTTTCTTAAAAGGGTCAACACTCTTAGGACGTTCCCGATTCTTTCTTTCGCGCGTATTTATTTTCTTATTTTATATTTATGTATCTGTACATAGAATGTAATAGTTAATTAGGGATTTTTACCGCTTTATTTAAATTCTCGCACTTATTTACCAAAACGGGTTTTTGTCTTTTGGCGATGTATAGACCCCGCCTTGTAATAGTTAGATTTACATTTCCGCAATTTATTTTCCGCACTCCTAACTGTTAAAAAAATGCATGAAAGAATGTATGTAAATAAAATTAATCCGTAGCTCACAAATAACATGTACAAGATAAAACATTAACTGAAACACAACACACAAAACACATGCCACTTCTAGGGTATGCCTCACTGGTTGCCTCGACGTGGTCATCAAGTATAGGACGTCTTAGAGGTCGCCCTTCTGTCTAAGATCCAGTTGCCTCGAAACGGTTGCCTCGGATAAAAGGATCTAGGACATTAGGGTTACTTCTAAGATGTCCTACCATTGCTTTGGTGACCACACTGTCCCGATAATCGAATTGACCCGAACAACTCCAACGACGGTGCTACCTACCTCTCAATGGTGGGATAGCACTATCTAAAAGACTCTTACACAGCTTAATTCCTTAGAGTAGGTAGATTTCTCTTAAGTACTTGCTCTTCTCAAAAACAAACAAAACAACTTTTCACACTTCACACTTTCTAAAAGTTTTCAAACAAATTTTTCATACACTCTTGAGGACAGATACAAAAGTTACTTAGAAATTTTTCAACGAAACTTTTTCAAACCCACACACACATTTGAAAAGCAAATAAATTTTGAAAACATAAGAGCAAGTACCTAAGAGCCCGTGGATAACCACGGATAGAAAGGGTGCTAACACCTTCCCTTTCTATAAATCTACCTCCCGAACCGAGAGAAATCTCAAAGAAGGAATTTTGCTGTGCTTTTGTCTTTTCCATGTTGGAGAACATAAAAGACGGTGGCGACTCTTGCTTACCGTGACATTTCGCGAAACCAGCTTAAAAAACAGTCAGTTCTATTTCCACCGACCACAGGACTGTTGTAGTATTTTGTTATTGTATGCAGCCTTGGGCTATCGTGTTTGCGAATTTCTCTTTTTTTTCCTTTTTTGTGAACCAAGAAGGGCAACCTTCTTGTGATTTTCAACTGGAAGAAATGGGTTGTGATGAAATAAACAACAATCTGATTCCACGTTGCAAACCCTAATGATGAACTTATGAAATAGCTTTTGGAAAATTCCTTGTTCATGTTCATATAATTTTGTATTAATCATGCTTTCTTTCTCTTGTTTTCATGTGAGCAAAAGTGGAGATGACAAAGCAAAGAACACAAGAAATATGTGGCAAACATGAAAGTCTTGGAGAAAATCAAAGGAATTTGATATAGCTTGAATCTTCAAGCAACTTAATCATGGATTAGTTCTCTTAGGCCAAATATTCATTTGATTTTTCTTTGTAACTTAGAACAATTCTTCTTGTATTTTGATGTATTGTATCCAATAGTTGTACCAACTTATCTTTGAATAACAATAAGTTGTAAAACATAAAGTATTAAAAGAATTTGAAGTTTTGTAACAACCTTGGACGGTGTGTTTGAAATTGGAGAAGAACTTGAATTGCAGCATAAAGTATTCTTGTGATGTTTTATAACTTGAAATCCTTTATAAACAACAATTTGTAATTTCTCTTCGTATCCTAATTGATTTTTTTTGAAATTCCCAATCAGAATATTTGAAATAAAATGCTCTAGTCTAGTAACTTGAATTCCAAATAATCCAAATAACTTTGTAACTGTATTTCAAACAAACATGCCCTTTGTACTCCACTTCCTAAACAAAATAAATGTTTTAAGGACGTAAATCATTTGGTCAACCTGAATCCCAAAATCACGATTGTCTTAAATGACAGTCTTAATCTCCATCTCTTGTCCCAAACAAAACATACTCCAAGAACAAACATTATCCTTTCAGTAAACTGTGTTTAAGAAAAATTCAAAATCAATCAATGCCTTGCGATGATTTGATAATTTTAAAGTCTTCCAAACTCAAATTTCCTCCGATTCTTTGAAGATAAACCAGTGAGCGACATCATACGTGACCATGAACATACATAATCGTCTCAAAGTCTTGTAACTTGAAGAAATCATAATTATAACCTTGAGGAAACATGAAGACCTATGAAGGCCAATTGGAACTTTGAAAACTCATTTTCTTTTGAGAACTGTAAAAACCCTAATTGCTGATTTACTGCTTCAGAAGAGAATCTGTCTGGTCGATTTCTGAGTCAACTTGAATATCCAGAAACCCTAGGGTTGTATCTTATATGAAAAATGGGAGGGAAAATTTTGGAGTACAACAACGGGAAAAAGGTCTATGTTCCAAAGCCTGGAACTTAAAGTTGGAGGAGACGTGAAGTTTGGAGGTAATCAGAAAGGGAAGATTATTGGTTCTGGAACCATTGGAAACGGTAACCTTCATTCTATCTCTAATGTTTTATTAGTAGAAGGATTAGATCATAATCCATTGTCCATAAGTCAATTAAGTGACAATGGTTATGGCATTATCTTCAATCAAAGCTCTTGTAGAGCTGTAAGTCAAAAAGATGGATCAATCATCTTTTCTGGCAAGAGAAAGAACAACATATACAAAATTGATTTATCAGATCTTAAATCTCAGAATGTTAAATGCCTTTTGTCTATTAGCGATAAGCAATGGGTATGGAACAGAAGATTGGGACATGTTAGTCTAAGAAAAATCTCTCAACTAAATAAATTAAATTTAGTCAGAGGACTTCCCAATCTGAAGTACAACTCAGAAGCTTTGTGCGAAGCGTGTCAAAAAGGAAAATTTTCAAAACCTTCCTTTAAATCCAAAAATGTTGTCTCTTCCTCTAAGCCATTAGAGTTACTTCATATTGATCTGTTTGGGCCAGTTAAAACTCCATCCATCAGAGGCAAAAAGTATGGATTGATCATTGTTGATGACTTCAGCAGATGGACATGGGTAAAGTTTTTAAAACACAAGGATGAGTCACATTCTGTGTTCATTGACTTCTGTACCCAAGTGCAAAACGAAAAAGATTTTAAAATCATAAAAGTCAGAAGTGATCATGGTGGTGAATTTGAAAATCATTATTTTGAAAAATATTTTAAAGCAAATGGTATTGTTCATAATTTTTCTTGTCCTAGAACTCCCCAGCAAAATGGAGTTGTAGAAAGAAAGAATAGAACTTTACAAGAAATGGCCAGAACCATGATCAATGAAACTAATATGGCTAAGCACTTTTGGGCAGAAGCAGTGAACACAGCGTGTTACATTCAGAATAGAATCTCTATAAGACCTATTCTTGAAAAGACTCCCTATGAATTGTGGAAAAACAGAAAGCCCAACATTTCTTATTTCCATCCTTTTGGATGTACTTGTTTTATTTTGAACACTAAAGAAACTATGAACAAGTTTGATTTTAAAGCACAAAAGTGTTTTCTGCTTGGATATTCTGAACGCTCAAAAGGCTATAGAGTATACAACACAGAACCTCTGATTGTTGAAGAATCAATCAAAGTCAGGTTTGATGATAACCTTGGCCAGCAACAGCCAAAGCAAATTGACTTTTCTGTAGGTACAGAAGATCATCCCTTAAACTCGAAACTTCAGAAGCAAAGGAAGACTCAGAAGCAAAGGAAGACTCAGCAGATCATCCTCTTGACAATGCTCTGGACAACCTCAGAATCTCTGATCAACCCACTCAGAAAAGGTTTCCTAGAATCTCTTCAGCTTACAAAGAAGACGTAATCATTGGAAGAAAAGAAGATCCCATCAGAATAAGATCCTCTCTCAGAATCAATGAAGAATCTTTGTTTGGTTTGGTTTCTCTGATTGAGCCAACTTCCATTGATGAAGCTCTGGAAAATAATGATTGGATCTTAGCAATGCAAGAAGAACTCAATCAATTCTCCAGAAATGATGTATGGGATTTAGTTCCAAGACCCAAAGGATTCAACATTATAGGAACCAAATGGGTTTTCAGAAACAAACTGAACGAGAAAGGAGAGATGATCAGAAACAAAGCACGATTGGTTGCACAGGGTTATAGTCAACAAGAAGGAATTGATTATAATGAAACCTTTGCCCCAGTCGCCAGGTTAGAGTCTATAAGATTATTAATTTATTTTGTTGTACAAAATAACATTTCATTATATAAAATGGATGTTAAAAGTGCATTTTTAAATGGCTATATTGAAGAAGAAGTTTATGTCCATCAACCTCCTGGATTTATTGATTCAAAACATCCAGAACATGTTTTTAAATTAAAAAAGTCTTTGTAAGGTTTAAAACAATCTCCCAGAGCTTGGTATGATCGTCTGAGTAATTTTCTTTTAGAAAAAGATTTTACTAGAGGGAAAGTGGACACAACTCTTTTCAGAAAGACATTTAAAAATGATATTTTAATTTTTCAAATTTATGTTGATGATATAATTTTTGGAACCTCTAATATCTCCCTTGGAAAAGAATTTGCTGAGACCATGCAGGCAGAATTTGAGACGTGGAAATCTAATGGTCCGAAGGCATGCCATCTTCAAGAATGGCGTGATTGAAGGATAATTTGAGACGAATCAGCCAAATATAAGTCACCTCAGAGCTTCTGGCATGTACTAGGACAGGTGTTGGATGTTTAAAGAGAAGTTTTGATACTCTTAGGTTACCCTTCGATTGGTGCATACAAGCTATATTCACCAATCGAAGATGGACTAATGTGCAGTAAAGGTGTTTCTTGTAGACAAGCAAAGGGTGGGAGTTGGAATCAAAGAGCCACCTGTATAACTATATGCGAATGAGATGACAAAACGAAGCTTTGACAGGCTAAGAGGAGGAGATGGTCGAATTGAAGGGAACAAGAACTATTTGATTGGGCTGATTGGATAATTTTTAGGTCAAGCAACTAAAGCAGATAATGGCTCAATCAAAGAAGCCACAATGATGAGACCCTGAGCCATTCAAATTGGAACTCAGAGTCAATCGAAGAACAAGGTTTGAGAGCATTCAAAAGAGTCTAGATGTGAAACCTGTCCAGGTTCACTCAAAACCCAAAATGGTAGAAAATAATAAAAAATGGCAACTTTTTAAAGACTTTCAATTCTGCCTTCTAAGCCATGGTTAATGGTTGATTCTTGCCATTTTTGTTCACCACTGTGCCCCTATAAATATAGAGTTAAAGTGCAAAGGACAACCACACATTGGCTATACACAAGAAGCTGCCCCAGAAAACCACACCAAATTCTCCAAACCTTCACGAAGTTGTCAGAATCAAAGCAATCTTTGCAGGCCTCCTCAATCCAAAGCAAGCATTCCACTCATTCCCTCCGTTGGTAACAGGCCTTCAATTTCAAACTCCTTCAATATGTAATTTAAATCCATATTGATTGTATATACATGCTATGAATGATGTTTGTGATTGTTAACGTTGTTACATGTGAAAACCAATACCAAGATAACAGGACACCATTATTAGGGATTTGAAACTAAGTCCTTCGAATCTAAAAATCCAGGCGCCTCTGTCCTTCTGGCCTGTGCAGCACGCATGTGTTGATTTCAAATATATATATATATATATATATATATATATATATATATATATATATATATATATATATATATATATATATATATATATATATATATATATATATATATATATATATATATATATATATATATATATATATATATATATATATATATATATATATATATATATATATATATATATATATATGATTTGTTTTACTAATCTAATGTCATGATTTTATTTGTATCAACGAATGAACAAACAACTCATATGGTAAAGGGGAATGTGTGCAGTCGAAAAGGGCCTCGGTTTGATACCCAGGTCATGTATTATGTTTTTTAACAATTATCTTGCAGATCCAGTGTGCTGCGTTTCAAACACTCCCCGTGCGCCTTCAAGCTCCAGCCAATGGATGACAAGGAGATCAAATCCAATGCCCTAGGGGTACCACCTCATGATGGACCCTTAATGGCCAATAGCACATGATCCCAATGTGGTCTGGGTTTAGTTTCATTTAGGCTGAACAAAAGTCCAATTCACACCCCCTGTTACCTTTACTCTCATGGCCCATTTTATTTTCGCTTTTAATTGTTCAGTTTTTTATAGCATTATAAAATCAAACAAAAAAATCACAAAAAAATATTAGGTTAGTATTTTCTCAATTAAAATTTTGTAAATTAATTGATTAATTATCTTAACCCTTTTCTCAATTTAAAAATAAGTAGACTTAGGATTTTTTAATTAAATTTCCTTCCATAGGTAAAAAAAGCAAACAAAAAATATTTTATTTTTCTTAGGAATTTTAGACGTATTTTCAATTCGCGCATTTACTTTTACTGTCACACTTTTGCATATTATTGTATCTGCTTACTGGGATTTAATAGACTTAACTAGGACTTTACTTTGCTGCCTTTAAATTTCCCCATTTTGGACTTGTAATAATCCCCCCCCCCCCCCCCCCGAAGCCATGTAATAGCGTAGAATTTAATTTCCGCACTTTATATTTCCTGTACATATATTAACTGTTTAGATGTATGGTAATAGGATTGTATGTCAAGAGCTTAATAATCAAAATGTTAGCAAACCTAAATACAAAGACAAAAATAACTGAATATAACACACTTTCACATGCGCACCTCTAGGGTACTCCCACTTTGGTTTCCTTCAGAAAAATAGTCACATCTCTCGAAACGTGAGAGACTTTAGTGGCTACCCTCCGGTTTAAAGATCATAAGTCCCTCGATAACCCTCTCGACGTTGCCTCGGTAAAAATGATCTTAAAATCCTAGGGTAGTTACTAAGGTTTCTTGCCCAGTTGCCTTTGTGACTATAAACTTCCCTTTGAATGTCCCTCAAACATCCAACGACTAGGGCTGCCTACTCACTAAATAGTAGGATAACAATGTCTAAAGGAAAAGAGGAAAAGAACAATCCTTTCGAGTAAAGTAGATAGATGTTAGATGCTTGCTAAAACAAATTTTTACACTTACACAAAACAACTTTCAAAAACATTTTCAAAATGTTTTATCAACACTCTTGAGGACTGATACAAGAGTTATCATAAAGCAAGATGCCTTACTATTGGAATTTCAAAATACTTTTCAAAAAACACACAAAACACAAAGTATTTCAAAATGAGCTAAGCATCTAAGAGCCCGTAGATAACTACGGATGGAAAGAGTGCTAACACATTCCCTTTCCATAATCTACCCCCCTTACTCAAAAAACTCTCGAAAGGTCTTTTTCTATTCTTTTCACCCTTTCCTTTGTTGGATAAAAGAAAAGTCGGTGGCGACTCTTATTTACCGCAACATTTGCGAACATAAACACAAAATCAGTATAATAGCCGGTTTTGCCACCGTATCACAATTACTAACCCCTTTTGACCCTTTTTTGTCGATATACATGTTGTTTTTGCTAAATGGTTGTCTATGAGTGTTTGGTTTATCAGTTTTGTATGGATATTGATTCTTTATTTTCTTGAACCCTCAACTATGATTTTTAGTTGAATTTTTAGCTTGCTTTAGAAAGTAGGGAGTATTCACATTATGATGATGGTTGAATTCAAGTTGGGGAGAGGAATATTTATGTGCTTATGTTGTGATTGCTATGAGGTTGTGATAGAAAAGAAAAAAAATGTGAAAAGGAAGTGAAAAGAAAAAGAAAGAAAAAAAAAAGCTTTGAAAAAGTAAAACAAAAAGAGTTCGAATAATAGTGCTAATAAGTGATGTGTGTTGGTTTGAAATTTGGAATGAAGAAGAAGTTTGATTGAAATTATTTTGCTTAAGTCTTTGTGAGTTGATCACTCCCTAAGAGTTTTTGAATGTCACTTTGATATTCAGTTTCGAGGAAAGGAAGATGGGGAAGACTGATTTTCCACAGACGAAGCCACTGATCTTACCGGTTGATCAGAATCTGAAAGATGGTCGAAGAAATACGTCTGCTAGGCTAGAAATTTGAGGAGATGAGGGGGTGTACTTGCAAGGCACTCTGACAATCAAGTAAGAATGGGTGCAAAGAGATACAAGAAAGAGATTAGGGTTTTTAGAGTGAATATTGGATATCTCGCCCTCACAAGTGTGAGGGTTTATATAATGCCCCCAACACTTGGCCATTGATTCCTATTTTTGGACCTAGATACTAGGTTCCTCAAAAATAGGTAACTGCCAGGACTTGGTCAAAATGGGAAATCGTGCTCGTAACTAGTCGTTGTGAGTGTTCTCCTGGTTGTCTGCTCCACGCGTGTCGAGCAGACTGGGAGGTGGCTGCCAGTGTGGGAAGACGTACGTCTTAGGTATCGTTGGTTTTATTATCCACGAGATATGGTCGATCAGATATTCCCGACAAGAAGTTCAGAGTTAATGGACCAACGTTGTTGAACCATATGGAAAGTAGAAGCAGATTTGATAATTATAGCCATTGAACCAGTCCATAATATATATATATATATATATATATATATATATATATATATATATATATATATATATATATATATATATATATATATATATATATATATATATATATATATATATATATATATATATATATATATATTAAACAAATAAATTTTATATGAGAAAACATCCAAATTTTAGCAAAACAAAAAAAACAGAGAAAAATGTTGCATGGGAAAACATCTAACATATATAAAAAAGTTATTTATATAAGAATATATTAAAAATATATATATTTACTCAACAAGTCAAACACATCAAATACTTCTGCAAATACAATGGGCATAGACTTCTTAAATAGACCTCTCAAATGATATAGACATGTACTCAGTGTTTTAAAACCCAGTCTAACCCGGCCGGTCGGACCGGTCTGACCGAGAACCGGTGGGCTGGACGGTCTGATTAAGGGATAAGACCGGAATTACATTTAGAACGGATGAAACTGGTGTGAATCGTTTGGATCACCGGTTAAACCAGTGAACCGGCGGTTTTTACTGAACCGGCGGGTTTGACTATTTATTTTATTTTTTAGGGCTTTTGAAAAAAAATATTAACATAAACGCTTTGCCTCCTCGTTTTCCAAACCTAGGCATTTGAAAGATTTTCTTTTGTATTCTGTCTTTTCTTTTTCTAATTGAAGTCATATTCTCAATTTTCTCTACCAACAAAAACTCCCACTTGCTGCTGTTATTTGATATTCCTTGTTTGCCGTCAAAAATTTCATCAAAACATCAAAAACAAGTTATTTCTTTTTTACTTGGTCTAATTTGCATTGATGTTTTTCAATATGAATATTATTGTTTCATTTTGTTGATTAATTGATATAGAAAATAAATGATTAAATTTGATCATTTTCTATAAAATTGGGTCTTTTAGTTTAACAAATTGAGATAGAATTTGTATGAATGAATCAGTTTTATACTTTTATGAATTAACTTATTATAGACTGGTAATGAAGTTGTTGTATATTGGAGATTGAAATTGGGATAGATATATATTACTGTAATAGTCGTTGTATATATTATGGAGATAGAAATTGGGTTTAAAACTATGTAATCTAAATTATATAGTAAGACAAAGTTTTCTGTTTTTTATTAATTTAAATTATATAACAAAGAAAAGTTTCAGAATTTTATTAATCTAAAATATATAGCAAAGGCTGGAAAGCAAAGTTTCTATTTTTTATTATATATGGTGATGCACAGTAACGATGCTTGGTAGCCTATATGTAATATACAACAACATACTCATATATTTTGGATTTAGATATGCTACATATTTAATGTTTCTTATAATGTTTTTATAAATTCAATAGTTTTTGTTTAGAATTGTGTTTTGTTAATATTTTTGTAATATAGTTTTGTATTTTTAAATTTTGATTGATATTAGATATGGCATCACCCGCTGAAGTAATAACTTCGGAAGAAGTTACATCTCAAAATCCAACCCAACTCCAGAGCAGTAGGGGAAAAACTGATATAGCTTGGGGTCATTGTAAACAAATTGAAGAGAAAGGAAAACTTGTTAATTTGTGTATTTACTGTGATAAAATTATTAGAGGAGGGGGATTAATAGGTTCAAATTCCATTTGGCTGGAATAAAAGGTCAAGTTGAAACATGTAAAAAGGTGCCTCCAGATGTTCAATATCAAATGAAACAAAATCTTGATGAAGGTGCAAATAAGAGAAGAAAGACTCAAGCACAAAATTTTGATGTTGATCTTACTACTAAAGAGGGTGGTGTAGTAGAAATAGATGTAGAACAATCAAGATCAAATTTAGTGATTGTGTCTCAAAAGAGAAAGAATACTAGTCGTATTGGTAATTATTTTATGCCTAGAACAACTCCTGGAGCTCAACCTTCTTTAAAAAGTGTGTTACAAAGTAAGGAATTGGTGGAGAAGTGTGATCTAGCTATTGCGAGATGGTTCATTGATTCTACTGTGCCATTCAATGCAGCTAATTCTGCGTATTTTCAATCTATGGCTGATGCACTTTGCAGCACGAGTCTGGGGTATAAAGTTCCAACTATGCATAGTCTTCGTGACTATTTGTTAAATAATGGGTTGAAGATGTGAACAAATTGATAGAGGAGTATCGTGAGATTTGGAAGAAAACTGGTTGTACTCTAATGGCCGATGGATGGACTGATCGAAAAAGAAGAACTCTTATAAACTTTCTAGTTTATTGTCCCAAAGATACTATTTTTCTAAAATCCGTTGATGCTTCTCATGCTTCAAAAACTGCAGATATGTTGTATAAGCTTTTTAGAGAGGTGATTTTATTTGTTGGGTCTGAAAATTTAGTTCACATAGTGACAGATAATGCTGCAAATTATGTTGCTGCTGGAAGGTTATTAGAAAATGAGTTTCCTACTTTATTTTGGTCTCCTTGTGCGGCACATTGCATTAACTTGATGTTGCAAGACATGGGAAAATTAGAGGAAGTAAATGAGACATTGTCACATGCTTCTAATGTTACCAAATATATTTATAACCATTGTTATGCATTGTATTTAATGAGAAAGCAAACAGGTGGAAGAGAAATCCTTCGTCCTGCTCCAACTCGGTTTGCCACTAATTTCATTGCTTTGCAAAGTATTTTGTCTCACAAGAACTCACTAAGAGCCATGGTAACATCTAAAGAATGGACAAGCTCAGCATATGCCAAAGAAGCAAAGGCAAAACAGTTTGTGGATCAAGTTTTAGATTATGGATTTTGGAGTAAATGTGCTGATGTAGTTAAACTCACTGAACCACTTGTGCGTGTGTTGCGTATTGTTGATAGTGAAGATAAACCTGCTATGGGCATTCTATACAAATCTATAGTCAAATCTAGAGAGGATATGGTGAGGAGGTTTCAAAGAAATAAGAAGAAAGTGGATCCTTACTTGAAAATCTTAGATAAACGTTGGGATTCACAGCTCCGCAAAAATCTTCATGCTGCCGGTTATTGGTTGAATCCAGCTTGTAGATATAATGATGTAGAATTTGAAAAACATGCATCCACAACATCAGGACTTTTAGATGTCATTGAAAAGCATGCTAATGGAAATTCTGAACTTCGATTGAAGTTAACAGATGAGATGAGAATATTCAAAGACGGTGAATTAGATTTTGGAAGGAAATCAGTCGTGGATGAACGATGTATTGTGAGGGGAGGTAATTTCATAACTTCTAACTCTTGATATATATTTTATTTTATATTTCAATATGTTTATAAATTTATTTAATCACATGGTATAAACAGATCAATGGTGAGAAACTTATGGCACTTGTACACCAACTTTGCAAAGGTTAGCTATTCGTATTTTAAGCCAAACTTGTAGTGCTTCGGGTTGTGAACGCAATTGGAGTATATTTTAGCATATTCATTCCAAAAAAAAGAAATAGATTGGAGCACCAAAAGCTTAATGATTTAGTGTTTGTTCGTTACAACTTGAGACTTCAAAATAGGTATTATTATGATTATTTTTTTCTGATCATTATATTTTTATATTTAAATACATATACTTAGATTTAATTCATGTGTGCTTAGGAAAATAAGAAATGGGAGTTATGATCCTATCAATATTGAAACAATTGCCGACCATTCTAGTTGGGTATTAGAGGATTCACCACCTCTCTTAATCAATAAAGAGTTGGAAGCATTGCGGAATGACCTTGCAAATATGACCATCCAACCAATTTCAAGTGATATTGGTATGTTCTAATATGAGCATAATATAGTTTGTGGTTGTGAATCAATTTAATGTCTCATATTTACCATCTCTAAATTTTTTTTGTTAATTATTTTTTAAAATATTGTTATAGATCAAATAGATTTAGATGAGGATGGAGATAGAGATATGAGTAATGCACAAGATACTATTGTTGATACTGTGAATCAAGAAAAAAGTAACACCAGAGAAGATGAAGTTGGTGGAGAAGACAATGAAGTTGAAGATGAATATGGATATCAAGATTATGACAATTTGACTTCATGGACATAAAAAATTATGGATAGTTGAGTATGGATTTTTGGGACTTATTATAATACTATAACTTATGAATTGTTAAGTTTCTATCACTTCTTTGAATTTATAATTTGCTACATTAAGTTTCTATCACTTATTTTGATTGTTACTAATACTTTTGTTTATTCTAAATTATTTGAATTTATAATTTTCTATATTATTATAGTTACAAATTTCAGGTAATAAATATATTTTTTATAGAAACCGGATCAAAAGCCATGCGGTCTGAACAGTGACCCACTGGTCCGACCAGTAACCAAGTGACCCAATAACTTTACCGAATCGATCACCGAGATTTTAAAACATTGGTAAGAGATATGCATCTCTATCATATCTCCATCATAATTTCTAAAATAAATTGATCAACCTAAATGTTATAATGACTAAGAAATAAAATTAAGATATTGAAGTTTTTCCAAAAATAAAAACTGTAACTATATTTTTTTATGTAATGAAATAATAATAATAATCAGAAACTCAATAAATTATCAAAAAAAAATTAAAAATATGTAATCAAATAATAATAATTATCAGAAACTCGGACACACAAGTGCAATTTTATAACTTGTTAACAGCTTAAACTTAATGCCATCTTGGCATGATCCACCTACCATTCAGATGTTCTCTAACATCATGAAAATTCACCACCTGATCATTTTGGAACGTGTGGTAGTTGTTTGTTTCTAAAGAATAAAACACAAGATTCTGTCCATAAAATCTAGGAAAATAAATTTTGTTTTCCATTCCCGGAATGTTTGCCACAGCAGAAAAGGATGTTTTGCCGACAAAAAGCATGTGATTTTTTAGGCTTTCCACTTTGATCCATGTCATTGTAGACTCATTCAACTTGAAAACTTGAACTCCATTTGGCAAAGGACATTCAAATACTGACAATAGATTGCCATCACATTCAACTAGAAAGTTGTTCAAGTAACTGCTACATGGAGCTTGAAGCTCTTCAAGTACTTTCCAACTATAATTTTCTCTTGTTGCTTGTACTACTGCTAATTTTCCTGTTTTGCTAAGAAAATAAAATAATCCATTATGAAAAGCGGGACTTACGTTGCGGAGAGTAAATTCCTTGTCTTCAAATGTGAAAATGCCATTTCTTCCTTCCAGAAGGTGATGTACATATCCTTTTGTCAATGATGATACTGAAAATCCTTTAACAAACTCAAGAGTCACACATTGAAAAGAGGTTGGGGAATGTGACATGCCAAAACACCTGGTATTTCGGGTTCCTGTACCCCAAAATGGAAATGATAGCACTTGCTTTGTAAAAGGATTGAAGAAAACTTTAAAAGTTCCGTCAACTGACACCAGCAATAGCCAACCATCTTTTGAACAACAAATTTCTGAATTCAAGCTCCAAACTTCATCTTGAGGAAATTTTATGATGTATTTGTACTCGAGACCATGCTTCGGACTCACAAAAGTGAAGACCTTGTCCTTTGAGAACACAAGTAAAGGACACATGGAGCGATCATCAAACCTTGACATTGACATGGAAGAAGATGACCTCCATTGAATCGGTGGTGCTGCTAGACGAAGGAATTTATTGGTAGCTCGAAAACTCAAATAATCAAGTACATCATTAATATGTTTTGCAATCACTTCAAGCAATTCTATGGGAAGTGCATATTCATTATGAGCTTTATCACAAAGATTTTTTTTCTCTTTAATTTCTTCTTTGAGCGTAGTAGTCATCCTACAAAACAAATAATATTAAAAGCATAATCAAATTAAAACTGGCAGGAACTAATAAGGGCTAGGTCAAGTGGCTTGAACTAACTGAGCTAAGGATTAAGAAAGTCTACGGATCAAGTCTTGGCAAGGATGTAAATATATTAATAACAGTGTAATTAAAAAAAAGGACTTAACATATTTTTGAAATAAATACGTAAAAAAGAATTACCCGAAAACGGGAAGGAACCATCTTGAATAAGACCGAGTTTCTGATAAATTAGAGAAATGCTGAGAAGTTACAAGGCAATTGTCTTCAATGTTGTAAATATAAAAAAATTTGCAATCTTTTAAAGCAATATAGATGTGGCCTCCTTCTGTTTCTGGATTGGATACTGGACAAGCAAAGGCTGGGTCAAGACTGGATATAAAGAACACTTTATCCTTGATGCTTTCCACCTTTACCCACACTCCTTGAGAAGAATCAAATTTGAAAACAAAAACTGCAGTAACCCTATCTCGTTCATGGTAAACTTGTATTCGAAATAGTATGTTGTTGGATACAATCAAGTGACTGAGCTCATGAAAACTAGTTGGTAGATGCATGAGATCAGTTGTGCAGTTTATTGTAAAGCCATTAAGTTTATGTTTTTCAATAACTACTATAATAGAACGGTCCTGAGTCCACATTCCTGCATAGACGCGATGATTCCAGTAAAATGGGTTTTCAAAATAGACTCTCTTTCCCCGCATAAGAGATTTACCCTCCATAGCTAAAACTCTCGCAATATCTTCATTAAAGCAGGCCTCAGTCCATTGCTTATCTCCAAGTTGGTAGTAAAATATTGAAAGGCTATAGGATGGAAATAAAAAAATGGAGCATGGTTGATCATTGGTAGATGGAGGGGATGACAAAATGCAACTGTAAAAAATAGTGCCATGGTGTTTAAGGCGTGGGAGGATGATTTTGTTAAGGTTACACGGATTCCAAAGAAACAATTTACTAACATATTTTGATATCTTGTTTTCCCAAAGAAACCAACCATGTTGTACTGTTAGTAGCTTTGATTTCTTGAATTCTGGATTCCATGTAGAATAGGATTTGGATGGATCTGATATGCTGCAAAAGGTTTGATGAGTGCTTAGGGTTTTATCACTGAAATACATAAGCAATGGTTTTATCTCTCCTTCCATTGAGTTAGGATAAGCTGCAACTATCAATTAATTGCTGCAATCAACTATCAATTGATTAACGATATAGGAATGAATTTTAAAACAAAAGTAACCTTGAAGATAATGATTACTTCAAAACAATTAGGGTTCACCAAATAATGGGATTACCTTTAAATAATATTAACAAAACCTAATATATAGGAAGCAACAAGAGAAATAGCTTAAATTTAGTTTAGATTATCATATAGATAGAGATACTTTAAATAAAATATGAAGGAAATAAACTGAATTCCGGTTAAAAAGGCAAGAAGATTTTATTTAAACGATAAGCAGCTTAAAAAATTATCATGTGTGCCGGCATTAAAATTAAAAATAAATATTGTTTTTTTTTCCAATATATATTGTTCTATTTTAACAAATTCTCATTAATTTCTTTAGTTTTTTATTTGTTACTGAAGAATATTTATAGTAGCAAACATATCATAATTGATTATTTAATTACCATTATTATTATTTATATCATCAATTGCAATTAAACTAATTAATATTAATATCAATTATAATTACTAGTATATCCGCACGTACGCACGAGTACTGATTGGTATGCACGTTTTTGTTTTTAAAATGTAATAAAAATGTAAATAAGAAAAACAAAATTGTTTTATCAAAATAGTCTGTTATTTTAAAAAAGAAAGACATATTTTTAAAATAAAAACAAAATTGTTTTACATCAATAATATATATTGTAATTTTTCATATATTATTTTTAAAAAAAATGTATTTTAAATTAAAAATAATTTCAAAATACAAATATTAGATACATAAATAATTAAAAAACAACACATTTTTCTCATGTTTCGATTAATATATTATTTTTAGTTTTTTTAATTATACAAAAAATGTAATAACTCGTGCGTTCGCACAAATTTTCACGTGATTACCCGTACGTTCACACAGTACTACTGTGTTACTCGTCCATTTGCACGGGTACTGGTGTGTTATGCGCATTTGTATTCAAAAATATAATAAAAATGAAATGACAAAAAGATAATTGTCTAACCAAAATAGATGATTATTTAAAAAAATAATAATAAATCAGTTTTTATAATTTTTTTTCATATATAAAAATATTTGAATCAATAGTGTAATTATTCTTATATATAAATATTTTTGTTTTGAAAATATATAAAAAAATATTAAATCAATTGTAAAATTGTTTCCGTTATTATTCAATATTTAAATTAATAGCTTAATATCAGTACAATATATATGTATCATATCAATACATATGTGTTCGCACGAGTATTGATATGGTACACACGCTTTTGTTTTCAAAATTCAATAAAAATTTAAATAAGAAAAATAAAATTATTTTGCCAAAAGAATTTATTATTTTAAAAAGAAAGACATATTTTTAAAATAAAAACAAAATTATTTTACTAAAATTGTTTTATATCAATAATATATATTTCAAATTTTCATATATTATCTTTAAAAATATTGAATCATAAATTAAAAATAATTTCAAATATACATAATCATTTAATTTCATAAATATCAACTAATAACTTAGTATTTGAAAATATATTAACAACATAAATAAATATATTTTGCCCGTGAATTTTGTTCAATTGTACAAAAGATATAATAACTCTTGGATTTGCAAAGATAGATACGCATGTGTTCGTACGAGTACTGATGTGTTACGTGCATTTGTTTCAAAGATATAATAAAACAGTAAATTGAAAAAAAAAGATGAAATTGCCTAACCATAATAGTTTATTATTTTAAAATATATATATAAATATAAATATTTTTGTTTTGTAAATATTTATATAAATATTTAAATCAATCGTAAATTATATTCCGTTATTATTCAATAGTTTAATATCAATTTCATATATGGGTATCATATCAGTGTTCGTGTGTTCACACGAGTATTGGTATAATATATTAAATTATCGTTAATTATTTATAAATTTAAATACTATGTATTATCTAAATTTAATTGGTTATGTTATGTGCCACTTCATTATATTGTTAAATTAGATTAAAAAAATTCTAAATTTTTAAAAAATGGTAAATTTGATATTTTGATAATAGTAATAATGATTTGATACTTGATAAGAACAATAAAATTATAAATTATTTATAAATTAATAATCAATAAAATTGTTTACATACAAAGTTAATCACAGTTAAGTTAATTAAACATATTTTTTCTCTATTTTATTTTAATGGCTAAAAAAAAGTTAGTGAATTCAATGTGAGACAATGAGTTCAAACATAAAAGTGAGGTGGAAAATACTTAGATGCAATAAAAAATGCTTTATGAATGTAATATGTTCTCCAGAACCAGCATTAAGTTTGTACATCTAAAATTTCATTTTGTTTCACATCACCAACCATGATTTTAATCTACATATCAACATCTCATAGAGAATGGATTTGAGTGAGGGAAACAGTGGGAAAAAAAGTAACCGAAAACAGTTGCTAGTAATGGAAATTTAGTGATACAATGCACTTAGAGGAATGTGTTACATTCTAACAAATAGCTAGCAGGAATTAGTAGGCCTGTAGAAGGAATTATCAGGTTTTGTTTTCTAATTTTTAATTCTAAACTGGATGTCATGATAAAATAACTAATATTTTCATTTGTCTTAAACTGGTACCCAAGCATCCCAGTCAATTCAAGCATCCTAGACAACTCAAGCATCTTAACCAGCTCAAGCATCTCAGCCAGCTCAAACATCCCATCTAGCTCAAGCATCTCAGCCAGCTCAAGCATCCCAACCAGCTCAGACATCTCAACCAACTACTTCTCAATCATCCAAGAAAGTGAATCCCAAATTCAAAAGTTGCAAGTTAGAAGGCCAAATGAACCTTTTATCTCACCTTATACAACAACTAGGTTGAATGCATCTAAAACTATTGTAGGTCCAACAACAAGAAGGACGACACCTACTAAGAGAGACACAACAAAATAGAAAGCTTAGATTAATGTCTTTAATGTAATAGTTCTGTTAGGTTATGTTAACTTTAGTTAAGCTATTTTAAAGTATTTTGAATCTATATTATCTAGTGTTGTTTTGGACCTGTCATATCAGGTTTCTTGAACATGTAAAGTATGATTTTTGGATATGTAATAGTAGTGTTTTTGGACCTGTAATAGCAGGTTTCTTGGACATGTAATATATGGTTTTTGGACCTGTAATATCATGTTTTTTGAACATGAAATTTATGAATATTAGTGGTATCTACCACCTTATGTATTGTTGTTGACTTCATTCAATTGATTTTGTATATGTTATGGTATGACTTCATTCAAAATGTTACACCAGTTAATAGAATTTACAAAATTCATCAAAAATACAGTTCCAAAATTACACCAGTTTCATACTGAAATTTACACCAGTTTCATACAGTTGCATACTGGAATTTACACCAGTTCCAAAATTCATTACAAAATATTACAAATAAAATATACAAACTCATCAATTAACAACATTATCTTCTTTTCAAATGATATTACAAACGATACTGGAATTTACAACCTCACCCAGATGACAAAAATTAACAAAATACAGAAAAAAATTTCCATTTTTTTACGGAATTCATCATTTTCTTCATTTCAATTTGTAACCCCCTTATCTTTTGTTTCAGTCCATCCTTTTGTTCCTTTAAAGACAATATCTCCATTTTTGCTGCATCAAGGTCATTTTGAAGCTTCTCTAACCTACTATTTTGCTTCTTTATAAACTGTTTTTTCTTGTCCACAACATCATCATAGAACCATTGAAAGCATCCACATTCAGTTTCAGATGAACCCTATGTCATTCCAAATTTGGATAGTTCAGAAAAAATAATATAAATAAGTCATTTCATTTCTTTCTTACCTTATAATGACGACAACCCCATAATTGCTTCCCAAAATTCGTTTGCGTTGAAGCCCTTCGAAGAACGGTCGTGTCTCCACAGCCACATATGGGTTTCCATCGCAAATTACCATTTAAACATCCACCGTTGTTGACCTTCGAATCGTATGAACACTGACCTGAGTACGCTAATGATGATTGCTTCATTTTCCTCAAGCAATTACAGAATCATAAGGGGAAGAAAATTGTTGAACCCTGGAATTTGGGAGAGTTTGGGGTAGAAGAGAAAGAAATGGGTGATGCAGACTTGAAGAGAATGAAGAATATGACATAACATTCCACATCAACTGCCACGCATACAAAGCAAACGTCCGTTTGTGCCTTTTGGACGGAAAGGACTACTGTGGTCCTTTTTGAACAATTAAAGGACCACTTTGAAACTTTTTAAAGATAAGAGACCAGAATAGATCCAAAGGTAAACACTACAAAAAAGAAGCTTAGTTGCCACGTGAAAATCACGTGGCAAACATCAAAATCACGTGGCAAAGCAAAATTAGCGACGTGGTGAGTTATGTCGCTGGAGAGTAAGTGGCAAGCAAGTAGGGACGTGATTCCCACGTCACAAAGTTGTGACGTGGTATTCACGTCGCTACATATTTGTTAATGGCAGCTTTATTAGCGACGTGAGAGTCATGTCACTAATTTGTGACATGATTCCCACGTCGCTACAGGGGACGTTTTTATTTTTTAAAAAATTGTTAATAATTATTTTTTATATTAATTCATTAATGTAATAAAATTTAAATAATAAAATTTATATAATAAAATTTAAATAATAAAATTTATATAATAAAATTTATATATTAAAATTTATATAATAAATTTTATATAATAAAATTTATATATTAAAATTATTAGAATAATAGTATTTTATTTTATATTTCGAATAATAGAATTTTATAAAATAAATTCATATAATTAAATGTTATATAATTTAATAATTTAAAATGATAAAAATAAATATCTTACATAAATGCAAATATAAAAACGAAATAAAAAAAATGTTTTCACGGGGCATCTTCACCCGGAAAATTATCAAGATCAAAGTCATCAAGTCCGTCATCATCCGGCTGTGTATGATCAGGAACATTTTGATTTCGACCGCCTTGCATAAACTGTCTCATCTGCTCCTCCATATCAGATTTCCGCTTCCGCATGATCTCTAACTGACGCTCCTGCTCTTGCCTCATTGTCGTCATTTGGGCCTCCATTTCGCGTCTCACTTCACTGGCCGCCAATTGTCGTACTGTTTCAAGTTGAACCTGAGTCAGATTGGGTTGACGTGACCCCCCTTCTCCATCTCTAAGTCTTTGAAACAGATTACGATCACCAACTCTCAAGCCGGCGGCCAAATTTCCTCCCGCAAAAAAGCAACCATTAGGCCCTTTTCCATTAACAACCTCATTCCAAATATAGAAATCAACATCCCCATTAAGCGGCTCCCCCTCTGCTGGCCTATATTGCAGATTGTGTTCCAGAAAACGTGCTAGCAATGTCTGATAATCATCCTACACATACATTAAATAATACAATTAAAAAAAAATTAAAACATTTATATATTAAATTATACTAAATTCAAATATATTAAAAATTTGTCACGTGATTTTCACAAATCAACTTATGAATTGCCACGTGAGTTTCCCGTGGCAATGTATCAGTTGCCACATGAAAATCAGTCACCTGGCAATTTATCAGTTGCCACATGATAATCACGCCACAACTTATAGATTGCCACGTGGAAATAACGTCACTATTTTTGTTATTAACTTAAAAAAAAAACATAAGTTTAATTACTTACAAAAGCTTTCTGGGTGCGGTCGTCGACAAAACCTCCCGATTTCTTTGTCCGAGTCCTCGTAATCAACTCAATGATCAATGGTGGTCTCCCCATCTCCTTAGTCTAAACAATAAAGTTAAAAATAATTAGTAAAAAATATTATGAATAAAAATATATATAACTTAAAAAATTAGTAATATTTACCATCCGCCGGACATGCTCTGCAGTGCTAATACTTCCAACAGTATTGACACATCCCCCCTTTTCGGATGCCCTCATCTTCTTAAAATTTTCGGATTTGGCCTTGAATTCTGGCGAACCCCAATATGTACGAAGTTCGCCAAAAACCTCTACGCCTATCCAGTTAGGACGGATACCATGCAGCTCATAATTCTCCCTAACCCGCCGCATTATATCAGAAAATCTTCTAGAAGTTCTGCTATAATAGATTTTTTCCATAATTTTCTCATTCAACGGATCCCACACACATTTTTCCTGCAATGTTGTATGACATTAAAATAAAAAGTTAAGCAATTATCATTAAAATGTGACTTAAGGTGAATTGGTAGCGCAAAGACTGATAAGGTGAATTGACTCCTCTGATTGACATTTACAGGATTCCGTATGATTCTAGGAGTTAACATCAAGTGATTGAAATAGTGACTGCAAAAATGTGATGTTTCCCGATGCAAGTAATATGCACATATAGATCCTTCTACTCTAGCTTTATTTTTTACCGATCTCTTTGAATCACCCATGAACCTTTCAAATGGATACATCCACCTATATTGAACAGGTCCACCAAGATAAGCTTCATATGCAAGATGCATAGGTAAATGTTCCATGGAGTCAAAGAAACCAGGCGGAAATACTTGTTCCAACTTACAAAGAATGAGTGCAATGTTTTGGTCCAACTTAATGATGTCTTCCACTTTTAAAGCTGACGCACAAATATCTCTAAAAAATTGACTAATTTCAGTTAGTGGGTCAAGAACATGTTTGGGTAGCGATCCAAATGCAATTGGTAGCAACTGTTCCATAAAAATGTGACAATCATGACTTTTCATACCATGTAATTTTTCAGTGTTAGGGTCAGCACACCTTGCTAAATTTGATGAATACCCATCGGGCATTCTCAATTCTTTTAACCATCGACAAACCGCTTTAGCTTCTTGGGAAGTCAGACTGAAACAAGCCTTGGGTTTTAATAATTTTCCATTCGGTTGAGGCTTCAACTCCAACTCTCTTCGATTACACCAAATTCCCATGTCTTGTCTGGCCTTCTCATTATCTTTTGTTTTTCCTGTCACATCCATCACTGTGTTAAATACATTATCAAAAAAATTCTTCTCAATATGCATAACATCAAGATTATGGCGCAACAAATTATCTTTCCAATACGGAAGATCCCAAAATATACTTCTTTTTGTCCAATTGTGGGTGACGCCGTATCCTTCAATTCGGCATGCTTTCCCAGTATCTGTAAATTTTGGTAGTTCACATACTTGGTTCCATATAACCCCTGGTGGCAATCGAGGCGGAGGCAAATCTTTCTCTCGTACATCTTTTTTAAAATTTGTCTTGTTTCTTCTATACGGGTGATTTGCTGGTAGGAATCTGCGGTGACAGTCAAACCATGAGCTTTTCCCACCTTTATCCAACGTAAATGCTTTGGTGTATCCCATGCAATGCGGACAACCCATTTTTCCATGCGTACCCCAACCAGACAACATGCCATATGCTGGAAAGTCATTAACGGTCCACATCAAGGCAGCTCGTAATGTGAAGTTCTGTTTACGGGATATATCATAAGTCCATTCTCCAATCCACAT
The DNA here is from genome assembly GCA_948472305.1 of Vicia faba. NCBI lineage: Eukaryota > Viridiplantae > Streptophyta > Magnoliopsida > Fabales > Fabaceae > Vicia > Vicia faba. The sequence continues at coordinate 1,619,704,181 of OX451736.1, forward strand.
CTTCTTCAAATCATCAATTAAAGGTTGTAAGTACACATCAATTCCGGCTTTTGGACTGTGCGGGCCTGGAATAACACACGTCAAAAACATGTATGGTTTTGTCATGCACATCTCAGGAGGGAGGTTGTAAGGTGTTACAATAACTGGCCAACAAGAGTACGCACTTCCTGACGCTTGCACGTATGGGGCAAATCCATCAGAGCATAATCCAAGCCTGACATTTCTAGGTTCTGCAGCAAAATCTGGATGTGTCCGATCAAAGTGCTTCCATGCCTCACCATCAGATGGATGTCGCATAGTGCCAGAACTTGTTTGGTTTGTATGATGCCATGTCATTTGACTTGCACTGTGCATTGAAGCAAACATTCTTTTTAATCTTGGTATTATAGGAAGATAAAACATGGATTTTACTGCTACACGCTTTTGCTTGCTGTTAACGGCTCTACTGCGAACTTGATATCTTGGACTATTACAAAACTTACACTCCTCTAACGATCCATCTTGAGTACCAAACTCATTGTCATAAAACAACATGCAACCGTTAATGCAACAGTCAATCTTTCTTACTTTTAAACCCAACTTCGACACCCACTTCTTTGCATCATAATAACTTGTAGGCAAATTGTCTTTCGTAGCGGTGGAGTCCAACATCATTTTTGCAAAATGTTCCAAACATTGATCAGAAACATTCCAATTTGACTTGGCAGCCAATAATCTCACACACATTGATAGCTTCGAGTCTGACGACCCCTCAAACAACGGCGTATTCATCTCGTTCAATAATTGATAAAATCTTTGCGCTTCCTCATTCGGCAACTCTTCCCCGTCAAAATCTTCAGGTTCATCATATGTCACGTTCACACCAAAAGCATCCTCAACCATGTCACCGATCAAATTAAAGTTCTCCTCATACTCCATAACCGGTCGACTACTTGAAGCATGCGTGTTGCTAGTCTCTGGTACATTAACCGGTAGTTCTTCACTATTATACGTTCAAACCCAATAATTTTCAATGAATCCCCTTCTATGCAGATGACGTGTTACTTCCTCTGGGTCACTAATTATTGGTCTACATTCACACTTAAGACAGGGACATCTAACCCCTCCTTCGCTTCGACAACAATCCTGAGCAAACGCCCACTTAATAAATCCATCAACTCCTACTATAAAATTGGGTTTAAGTCCACTTCTTCCTGGATATGTTCTATCGTACATCCAACTGCGATAATACCGATAATATTCCATACTGCACATTTATACAATCATTGTCTTTTTCATTAGAAATATTCTTAAACTATTTAATACTATTCTTAAAAATATAAATTTTGCTTTTTTATATATATACTAACATATAAATAAATATTCAAATGTAAAATATATAATTTTTTATTACATAACAATAATATCAAAAAACAATAATATAACATATTTACTTTTTATTATATATACAACAATAATATTAGAAAACAAATAATGTAAGATACATACTATTTATTATATATATAACAATAATATTAAAATAATAATATAATATATATATTCTTTTTTTAATTATGTTTTTTATAAATTCTTATTTTAATATATAATTTTTTTTCCATATCTAATTAACATATAAATAAAAAAATAAAACTATTATAATAAATATAATATACATCTATAAAAAACATGTTATTAAATATGTTATTAAATTTATGTTTTCTAAAATTTTTTAAAAAATATATTAAATATGTTATTAAAAAATATGCAATCTGAACAAATATATTTGTTAACATATATATATATATATATATACATCTATAAATTTTTTTTTTTTAATTTTATGTTTTCTAAAATTTTTTATTATCAGTACATTTATACTACTAACAATATATACATATATACTTCCTAACCACAAAATACATATACAAATCTAATCTATATAATACATATAAAATCTAAAAAAAAATGCATAAATACCTCTATATAATTTCTTCAATAAATTTGCGTCTTCTTGGATAGTTCTTGGTGTTCTTCAAATTTCTCTACAAATAATAATGAACAACCGAACAAATATCATTTTAAATATTTCATTCCAGTATAAAAAATAACGAACAAACGAAATAAACATTTAACAAAATATGAATACCTTAGATTTCTTCAACAAATTGGAATGGAAGAAAATTGATTCGCGAAATTGGGTTTGAGAGGAACAATTTTGGGTTTGTGAGGAAGTTGCTGTAATGTTTGAGAGAGTAGCAAGGAAAGGAAGAAGAAGAAAGCACGCTACTGTAAATCAAAATTTTGAACATATGTAACTTCTAGTAGCGACGTGACTGTCACGTCGCAACGTTGCCACGTGATAATCACGTCGCTACAAACTAATCATAAATACTATTCTCTCTCCAACACTGCAACTCTGCCATCAGCGAAATTATTTTTCCCCTAAAAAATTTAGCGACGTGGCTATCACGTCGCTACAAAATTTCAAATTTCCCCCTGAAAAACGTTCACCAATTTGCATTAAATGTCATTAAAATATATTAGCGACGTGATTATCACGTCGCTACTACCCACGTGATAAGCACGTCGCTAATATATGTCGCTGGGGACATATATTTTTGTAGTGAAAGTTAAGGGACTAAAAAGGATATATATATATATATATATATATATATATATATATATATATATATATATATATATATATATATATATATATATATATATATATATATATATATATATATATATATATATATATATATATATATATATATATATATATATATATATATATATATATATATATATATATATTATTTCTATATATAAATATTTTTGTTTTGAAAATATCTATATAAATATTTAAATCAATAATAAATTGTATTCCGTTATTGTTCAATAGCTTAATATCAACTTCATATGTGTTTGGTGCATCTAAAATTTCGTTTTGTTTCACAATATCAACATCTCATAGAGAATGGATTTGAGTGAGGGGAACAGTGGGAAAAAAAGTAACCGAAAACAGTTGCTAGTAATGGAAATTTAGTGATACAATGCACTTAGAGGAATGTGTTACATTCTAACAAATAGCTAGCAGGAATTAGTAGGCCTGTAGAAGGAATTATCAGGTTTTGTTTTTTAATTTTTAATTCTAAACTGGATATGTCATGATAAAATAACTAATATTTTCATTTTTCTTAAACTGGTACCCATAGATATTTCTAATTTGTTTTCTCTGTTCACCAATTATGATGACACCATGTTAACCTATGCAAATACACTATTTGGTGATTTATTCGCTATTAGATTTAGTGTGGCAACTAAATCTATTAAGAGAAAATTCATTTAATCTATCCATTAAAAGATCCATCCAATCTAACTATTAAATAAAAAGTAAATTAACAAATTAAATTAAATCCATCCGTTTATATACATAGATGGATCCATATTTAGGTGATCCAATAAATTATTTTTATATTATTATCTAAATTCAATAAAAAAAAAATTTTAAATTAATAAAACTTTTTTTTTTGAAAATTAAGAAAACTATGTTATTCAGAATTTTAAAAAATCGAATTTTTTAGAAAAATCAAAAAATTGATTTTTTTTTAAATAAAAAATTGAAAAATCGAGTTATTTTCGAAAAATCAGAAAAATCAAGTTTTTTTTCGAAAAATTGAGTTTGTTCGAAAAACAAGTTTTTTCGGAAAATCGAAAAATCGAGTTTTTCCTGCAAAAAATCAAAAAATCGAGTTTTTTCGTAAAATAGAAAAATCAAGTTTTTTCAAAAAATTGAAAAAACGAGTTTTCTTGGAAAATCGATAAAATCTTTTTGGGAAAAACGAAAAAAACGACTTTTTTGGGAAAATCGAAAAATCGAGCTTTTTGAAAAATCGAGTTTTTTTCTTTCAGAAAATCGAAAAAAATTGAGTTTTATCAGAAAATTGAAAATCATGTTTTTTTGAAAAATCAAAAAATCGAGTTTTTTTTGCGGAAAATCGAAATATCGAGTTTTTTCGGAAAATCAAAAAGTCACGTTTTTTCAGAAAATCGAAAAGTCGAGTTTTTTCTGATAATCGAAAAATCGAGTTTAACAAAAAATCGAGTTTTTTTGGAAAATCGTATTTTTTTTAGATAATCGAAAAAATCGAGTTTTTTCGAAAAATTAAAAAAACGAGTTTTTTGGAAAATCGGAAAATCAAGTTTTTTTTTGGAAAATCAAAAAATTTCTGAAATACATAAAATTCGAGTTTATTTTGGAAAATCGAAAAATCGAATTTTTTTGAAAAATCAAATATTGAGTTTTTTTTAAAATACAAAAAAATCGAGTTTATTCGAAAATACAAAGTATATTTATAAAAAAAAATAGATATATTTAAATTAATTTTTTTGGATGGATGGATATCCATCCATTAAAATATTGTTAATGGATGGATCGAATGAATTTTATTCTTAATGGATAGATTGGATTAGATAATTTTAAAGAAATTTTAGTGCATTGTTAATGGATTAATTAATGAATTATTTTGATCTATCCATTATTAATCCAATTCATATTCATCCAATCCAATCCATCAATTTTGCCGCCCCTAATCAGATTCACCTTTTGATAGTCACAAACTTAATCAGTCTAACTTGAATTGGATTTGTTTTCAAATTCCCAATATCCAAAAACTAATGCAGAGTAGAAAGACACCAAAATTACAGCATAACACATAGCAAGTCTTTTTATCATCTTTCCAGTTGCAGGTGCTAGAGTGGCCTATATAATGACATTGATCAGGTAATTATTTCAACATAGAAAAATGACTCAATTTTGATAGAACCCTATTTTATTACAACAAATTAACAGGAAATCTCGTATTGTGAACATGGAATTATTAGTAAACAGAATTCAACTTTACCTCTTCATGAGTAATAAAAGTGACAACTCCTAAACTTTCCAGGCTTGGTAACTTTGGCCCCATACAAGCTACGAAATATTGTGGTGAACACTTCAGAAGAAAATATTTATCACCTAAATTGATAAACCATAAATCAATGAGTAATTACCTGCATCCCAATATAAAGGTACAAAGTTTGTCCTTTCAGAATAGGGGGAGGCAAGACTAATAACAACGAAGGTATGAGGTTGATTAGACTACAGATACATACAACGTGTAGATCTGAGAAGCCAGTATTCGTAGCAAGTCCAGAGAAAAGCAGCAATCTTGGGACATGGTTGGCAGATAAACTATATTAATAGCTAATATGGAAACCAATACCCATGAAAAATGAAAGCGACAGATCAGAAAATAAACCTTAGTAAATAAAAATAGTTGAACCACATTACGATACTGGATTTTGTTCTACTACTATTCTTGGTCTCAGTAACGCCTTCGTGAATATGTCTGCAATTTGTTCTTCTGTTCTCGAGTTTGATCTCCTTAGTTGCTTCAGCTTCTCTAATAAAGTGATGCTTGATTGCTATGTGTTTTGTTCTACTACGATGCACTGGATTTTTCGCCATTGCAATTGCTGATTTGTTGTCACAATTAATTTTAGTAGGCTCATCTTGTTTTTCTTCCATGTCTTCAAGTGTCATGCAAAGTCATATAGCTTGATTTGTTGCTTCAGCAGCAGCCACATACTTTGCTTCTGCTGTTGATTGTGCAACTGTAGCTTGCTTCTTCGACCGCTCAAGAGAAAATTCCTAATCCTAATGAGAAAGCATAGCCAGAGGTACTCTTCATGTCATCTACCGAACCTGCCCAATCACTATCGATGTAGCCAAGTAATCCTGAGTTGGTTTCGGTAGTGTACCATATACCAAACTCTTTTGTTCCTTGTAGATACCTTAAAATTCTTTTTCCTGCTCCAAAGTGTATTTGACTTGGGCTTTGCATGAATCTTGATATAAGACTTGTAGCATACATTATGTCTGGACGTGTAGCTGTCAAATATAGAAGGCTTCTAATTAGACTTCGATATTTGGATGCATCAGCTTCTGGTGTTCCATCATTCTTCTGTAGTTTCTCATTTGTTATGAGTGGAGTAGCGACAGGTTTGCAACCGTACATATTGAATTTCTTAAGTAAGCCTTCTGTGTATTTCTTTTGCGAGATGAATATCCCTTCATTTCTCTGACTTACCTCTATACCAAGGAAGTAACTCATCAAATCAAGGTCGGTCATCTCAAAGGTCTTCATCGTGTCTTCTTTGAACTCCATCATCATCTTGGTATTGTTTCTCGTATAGATGAGGTCATCTACATATAAAGAGAGTAAGAGAGTGTACTGACCTTGAGACTTGATGTAAAGTGTAGGCTCACTCTTGCTCCTCCTGAATCCTTGATCTATGAAATACTGATCAATTCCGCTATACCATGCTCGAGGTGCTTGCTTCAAACCGTAAAGTGTTTTTCTTAGTCTTAACACTTTGCTTTCTTCACTTTCAGAAATGAATCCTTGTGGCTGCTCCACATAGATCTCTTCTTCAAGTACACCATTGAGGAAGGCTGATTTGACATCTAATTGCTGGATACTCCATCCTCTTTGTTCCGCAATAGCTATTAGAGCTCTAATGGTATCAAGACGAGCTATTGGTGCAAATGTATCATTGTAGTCAATCCCAGGTTGCTGTGAGTAACCCTTAGCTACTAACCTTGCCTTGTGTTTCTGTGTGGTGCCGTCAGGGTTGAGCTTTGTCTTATAGATCCACTTAACCCCAATGATATCTTTTCCATGGAGACGATTTACTAACTCCCATGTGTTGTTTTTCTCGACCATCTTTATCTCTTCTTCCATTGCCTTGACCTATACTTCTTGCTTTGATGCTTCTTCAAAGCTTCCAAGTTCAAGTATGGCCAAGTTACAGATTTTATATATGCCCATCAAAGATCTTACTCGTCTTGGAGTAGACTCTGGTGATGATAATTCTTGATCATGTTGTTGTGGTAGAGGTGAAGAAGGTTCACCCGGGCCTTCTTCCTCAGATTCTTCTTGAGGTAGTTAAGCTGGTATAAGGATGTTCTTCTCCACTTTTTCTTCATCCCAATTCCAAGAAGCATTCTATCAACTTCAACATCTCGACTGATGATGAGTTTTTTAGTTTGCAAGTTGTAGACACAGTAGCCTTTAGAGATTGTGCTATACCCCAGGAAGATACCTCGTATAGTTTTCTCTTCAAGCTTGTGCCTCTTCACGTCTGGAATATGAATGTAGCATATAGATCCAAAGACCCTTAGGTGCTTTGCTGATGGCTTCTTCCCGTTCCAAACTTCAATTAGAGTCTTATCTTGTACTGACTTAGTTGGACATCTGTTAAGTATGTAAACAGCAGTGTAGACTGCTTCAGCCCAGAATATGTTAGGAAGTCCCTTCTCCTTGAGCATCGATCTAGCCATCTCCATAACTGTGCGATTCTTTCTCTCAGATACACCATTTTGTTGAGGAGAATATGTGACTGTAAGTTGTCACTCTATGCCTTCATCCTCACAAAATCTATCAAACTCGCGGGAGGTGTATTCTTTGCCGCGACCACTTCTTAGTACTTTTATCCGTTTTCCACTTTGATTTTCAACAAGGGCCTTGAACTTTTTGAATACTCCAAAGACTTCTGATTTTTCTTTTAGGAAATAGACCCATGTCATTCTAGAGAAGTCATTAATGAAGAGTATGTAGTACCTGTTGTTCTCGTGTGATAGCGTCCTCATCGGTCCACAGACATCAATATGAATTAGCTCCAACAAATTTTTTGCTCTCCGTGCTCCGCTTGTTGAGAACGGAAATCGGTGTTTCTTACCAAGAAGACATCCTTCACACACTTCATTGTTCTCCTTTATGCTTAGAAAATCTCTCATCATGTTCTTCTCATGTAACAACTTTAAGGCATGTGTGTTGAAGTGGCCAAATCTTTGATGCCAGTGCCATGAATCATCAACTTGTTGTACCTTCAAGGCAATGTTAGTTGTATGTTTTAAATTTAGCGGGAAGCTTATATTGCTCTTATTCATCTTCACTTGGATTATCTCGGCCCTTTTATTTTTGTTGTCTAAGATTTTGCATACTCCTCCTTCAAAGTGAAGTGTGTAGCCTCTCTCCATCATTTGGCCAATGCTTAGAAGATTTTCTTTAAGGTTGGGGACTAGTAAGACATCATGGATGAGTTGCGTATCTTTATCTGTCTCCACTATGACAGTGCCTATTCCTTTTGATTCAACCACACTTCAATTTCCCAGACGAACTTTGACTTTGACAGACTCGTCAATGCTTTTGAAAATAGTCTCATCCTTGGCCATGTGATTGCTACATCCACTATCCAAGTACCAACTTCCTCCTTTTTCTTTGACTGAGTCTTGAGTGACATAGAACATACATTGTTCTTGATCATTCTCCTTTGTGATATTAGCTTGATGCCTATTTTTGTTGCGACAATTTTTCTCTATGTGCCCAAACTTCTTGCAATGGTTGTATTGTGGCATATTACGGAACCAACAATTTTTCTCTCTGTGGCCCACTCTTTTGCATATAATGCATGGAGGATTTTTATCTGTTTTGTTCTTAAGGAAATCCCTAGAACCTTCCCTTCTTCTTGAAGTTTCTCCATAATTTTTCTTTCCTCAATTTTTTTTTGTTTTGGGGATGAAATTTGAGCTTTAACTGGAAGACATTTTCAAGTGTATCTTCTTTATGCCTATACAGTCTTTGCTCATATGCTTCAAGAGAGCCCACAAGTTTTGTCACTGATAGAGTGGACAAATCTTTGATTTCTTCAATCGTTGTCACGATTGGGTCAAACTTTAGGGGCATAGTAATTAGAATTTTCTTGTCAAGAATGTCTTCCCCAAAAGCTCTCATTTGATTAACTATTTCTTTAACTTTAGAATAGTAATCTTTAACTGTCTCAGACTCCTTCATCTTCAATAGTTCAAAATCTCTTCTTAGAGATTGAAGTTTGACAGCACGTACCTTAACGCTTCCTTGAAACTCCTCCTGCAATGTGTTCCACGCTTCTTTGGCAGTCTTAGCTCCCATAATTTTTGGAAAAATTACATCAGTTACCGCTTGTTGCAAGGTGAACAATGCCTTTGAATTTTTCTGTTTATTTTTCTTCAACTCTTTTTCTTGAGATACATTAAGAGCTGAAGTATCTGCGGGAACAATGAATCCTTCTTCTACTATGTCCCATAAATCTTGAGAAGAAAAAAATGTTTTCATTTTAACACCCCAGAAATCAAAGTTTTCTCCTTTGAAAATAGGGGACAGAAATAGTTGATGGTTGAGTGGTGTTATCCATATCTTAGACAAATATTGGAGTGATTTAATAGTACAAGGGAAATTTTTGAAGTAGTTGGAAGGAATTTGAAATGATATGTATTAATTTAACTACGCCCAATGTATGACCGGACGTAGCTCTGATGCCACTGTTAGTAGTGGTGTAGTTGATAGTTGATAGAAAATAGTTTTAGAGAGTTGTTTAGAAAGAAGGCTATGTCATTGATTTCTTGGATGATACATTACAAGATACCAAATGCTTATTTATAGGCTCAAGTCACCAACCTTTCAATGGTGGTGAATGGTTCTACATTACTTTAGATTTTTCTAGAGTTTTCATGATATGTTAGTATCATGATAGTTTTAGGTTCTTCTATCTTTTATATACACTTATAGTTCTAGATTATTCTGTTATATTCATACACACTATAGTTTCTACGGTATTCTACTATTATCATATATATATTATATTTAGAATATTCTAGAAATTTATAATAATTTCAACATTTTGTAATTGTAATAGGATTGGAGAAAACTTTCTGTATGAGCATAAAATAAAATAAATAAAAAAATTCATGATTCTACATATTTCTAATTGTAATAGAGTTGGAGAAAGTTATAATCTATTAACATAAAAAAGTCAAAAAGTACCCGGTCACTGTGATTAAGAATGCAAGTAATGATCCAACCTCTGAAAAGCATCACCCGACGGAGAAGAATGCTGCCTAATATGCTTTAATTCGCTATGCAAAAACCAGACAAAATTAATGGTATAATAGACATATGGTTCTAACATGATATCGTTCTGCTACTATATAAATTAAATTTTGATCTAAATGGAAGTATCCAAGATCAACACTACAAGATCAATACATTAAGTCAATGTTAGACAAAATCAAGCAAATGCTTACACAGTGCTTAGACGACCATTCATATAGAAAATACTCAATTTGCGACAAATTATGCAAAGTGAAAATAAAGAAAAAAACAAATATTGACCATTAAAACCAACTGAGTGGATCTATCGGCATTGGGACACACCATTAGTAAATAAATATCACATGATTCTGAATTGTCCCGACTCAGAATTATACCGCAAATTACCAATAACATCAGGGCTTCCATTCACTTGGCCATCACATTTATTATATTATCTACATTCACTATTTAATTCATTCCTTGCATCAAATTTATTAGTGGACTTTAGCAATATCTCATAATTATCACTTGTATTGCCACAGATTTTAGCCTGGCTGTCACAACTCACAAGTTTCAGTCAGTTTACCATCTTACTAAAATATTAATATGCGAAATAGCTTCAACATAAGCATTTCTTTCAGAAGCTAGTCGTTGAATTACTAAAGTACACAGTTTTACTTTTTAAAACCTTAAACAATCATATTATCAAGAGAGAAAATCCATCACGTCCATTAAAAAGGAACATTGCAGATTGTTGAAAAGTTATCGAATGCATCACATCAGAGCTAATTATAAGACTGCAGAAACTGCAAGTACCATCGAGAGAGATCCCTTTCCACAACAATCTGGTCTTTGTGGGGAGGATGTTGCTGGCAAGTCTTCACAGGAAGTTTTTTGTTCTACTGCGGATGGGAGACGACCAAAGCTTCTTCCACAGATCCTGAAATTGGGGGTTTTGAGAGGCCAGGCTTATTAACATCTTTCAAATGGGCGCACAGGCGATAAGCTGTTCTCACAGAATATTCTCCCGATTTTTCATAATGCCACACTTGCTTGTTCTCCACATTCCTTCTAGACAAAGGAATCTCAAGGATTTGCTTTGCTTCCCCCTTCCTCAAAGATTCTATTAACCAAGTATACTTTCCTCAAAGATTCTAATATCTGCTTTTGAAAACCCTTTCGAACAAAGAGCCTTCCTCCTTCATGAGCCTCCAAAAGTGTTTCCCTAATAGGCTTAAGTTAAACTCACTGAAACCTCTAAATCCCATCCCTCCAACCTTCTTTGATCTTGCCAGCCTCTCCCACGCATCCAATGGATCTTTTTCTCCAATGGTAGAACCACGATATAAAGTTTGAGGTGGCCACCAAATTAAACTATCATTTATAAATCAAATATTATACCATAATGTATATAAAATATCTAAATTATAATAAATAAAAAGTTGAACATGAAATGATTAAAGATTATTGCATAAAAATAACTTAAAGTAATGCTCTATGATTTTTTTTTAGTTATTTCTCTTTGTTAACCATCATACTATCTCTTACAGAATCAGTTTCCATTTTATTTCTCAATCTTGTCTTGATAATTTTTATTACCGAAAAAGATCTTTTCGTAGTAGCTGTTGGAACATGTTCATTTCCAATATGTTGAATTTAAAAATTTCTCAAACCCCACATTGTTAGAATATCTTTTTGGTTGAAAAAACCATTTATTCTCACATTGGTAATGTGAAAAATATTAACTACCTTATTTCACTATATAAGGAGTGCACATGTTTCATTCCTAATCACATCAAAAACTATTTTATTAGTTTTTTCTTTCCTCACTCTCATAACTCTGCATCTCTTGAATTGTCGAAGTGTCATATTCTTTCCCTTTCTTCCTATTCGTTGAATTTTCCGAGTATTTTCTTGAATTCACTTTACAGAATTATGTTAATTTCTTCTCATTTGAGTTGAGAAATTTTCAAGTTTAATTTTTTGAATTCTCTTTGGAGAATTATTTGAATTTCTCTTTGTTGGAGAAATTATTATGAGTGGTCAATGACCATTATTAATTTCTCTTTGGAGAATTATTTGAGTTTCTTTTTGTTTGACAAATTATTATGACTAGTCTTTGTATCAGATACTACGAGTGGTGTTGATACCATATTTGAATGGTCTTGTACCATCATAGGATGTATTACTAGACTGATTATCTACCATGCAAGTAGTAATCGTATAGTATAGAACTGGATTGTTTTATCCTAGAGGCGGCGCGGTAGTTCGACTGTTTTGTATAATTTTGAACAGTGCCGCGAAACGTCTTAAAGAGAGCGACCTAGTTCGCGACTCAACCTGGTAATTTCTTCGGTGGCAAATATTTCAAAATCTAAAAACACAATTTTAAGACGTTTCAAACTGCCATGGCTACCGAAGAAATTATTGGTACTTTTGCGGATATTGTCTTTGAGAAATCATTCATGTTTGAGGAAAGTCACTTCAAACGTTGGCAACAAAAGATGAAGTTCTAAACGTTGAAAATTTTTTTGCTAACGTTATGATCGATGACATTCTGTTGCTCCTTCTGGATCAATCGAACAAACTAACGGTAGTAAATCTGGAGATTTAGAAGGAACACTTAATAGTGTTGAAGTTGAATCTACTGCATAGATTAAAGCGAACGTTTACAGCATAAGAAAGAAATCACCTTATAGAAAGAGAATGAAAATCTCTACAAAATCATATTTTGAATAGACTCGCAGATGATCTGTATGATAATTACAGTTGATGTGATACTGCAAAACAAGATTGAGAGGCTAAAAAAAAAGAAGTATGACATAGAAGCTAGAGCAAAGAAGTATGTTGTTAGCCGTTACTTCAAGTATCAAATGCAAAAATGTAAGGTCGATGGAGGCTCAATATTACGAACTTCAAAAGATTGCTTAAAAGATTATCACCAAAGGTATGTGTTTAAATGAACAATTTCAAATTGGTTTTATATTGACAAACTATCTCATAGTTTAAATGTTTTAAAAAAAAGAATCTTAGAGACAATATCAAAAAGAAAAAGTCTTGGTTGTTTCAAACAACAAAAAGAAATTCGGTGTAGTTCTGAAGCCATTTGGAAAATGATTAAAGAATCGGAACCACAATATTATAAACTAAATTAAGAATGAGAACCCTTCTATGATCCCAATAGCTCCAACTAGGCAACAACCACCACCTAAAAGAAATGACATTGGTTTCCCTTTGTTTTAACTATGGAAAATCAAGTCATATGACTAAGAAATGTATAAGTAAGCTTAAACTTGGTGTTGTCCCTAATACACAGGTCAACCTGACTAGTGGACAATTTATTGCTATAATCATTGAAATCAACATGGTTGATGGATATGTTGGTTGGTGGATAGACACATGTGTCTCTCGTTGTGTCTGTTATGATCGTGTTATGTTTGAAACATACACGAATACTAAAGATAAGAAAGTGTTGTTGGGAGATGGCCAGACCATGAATGTTGTTGGAATTGTAGACATGGAGCTAAATTTTACCTTCAAAAAGACTTTAATCTTAAAGAATGTTATGCATGTTCTTCCTAAGATTAGAAAGAATATTGTTTCTGGTTTTCTTTTAAATAAGACAGGGTTTAGTCAGTCTATTGGGGTAGATTTATACGCCATTACGAAGAATGAAGTTTATATATTTAAAATTTTTGTAAAGAATTTGAAAATGATATAATAAGAATTTGTAGTGATAGAGAAACTGTATGATTCTAGTTTATTAATGAATTTTATACATGGAATTGTACATGAAACGACTGCACCATACTATCTTGCAATGAATGGTAAAGCAGAAAGAAAGAATAGAACTTTTACTGAACTTGTTGCAATTATGTTGAATTCTAGTGTTGCACCTCACTGATGGAGGGAAATTTTATTGACTATTTGTTATGTCCTGAATAGGTTCCCCAAGTTAAAATGTAAGATATATCCTTATGATATATTAAATATAAGACAACAAAACTTATATTATTTAAGAACTTAGGGTTGTCTGGCTTATGTCAGAATTCTGGATACAAAACTAGTTAAACTCGCTAGTAGAGCATATGAATGTGTTTTCATTAAGTATGCAACAAACAGTAAATCATATAGGTTTTATGACCTAAAGGAAAAAGTGATCATAGAATCAAATGATACTGAATTCTATGAAGATAAATTTCCTTTCAAATTGAGAAATAATGGGGGCACACAATCGAGTCACATTCTAGTGATAAGAAGCACAGAAAGAAATGACAATGTAGAAACAGAACTTCGACGAAGTAAACGAGTAAGAGTTGCTAAAGACTATGGGTCTGATTATATGACTTATAATGTAGAAGAAGATACAATGAATCTTCAAGAAGCCTTGTCATCTCTGGATGCTGATTTATGGCAAGAAGCTACCAATGATGAGATAGAATCTCTAGAATCTAACAAGACCTGGAACTTAGTAAACTTGCCTCCTAGTTGCAAGCCAATTGGTTGTAAATGGTTTTTGAAAAAGAAACTAAAACCTGATGGAACTATTGATAAATATAAGGCTCGTCTTATTGCCAAGGGTTTTAGACAAAGAGAAAATATAGATTTCTTCGACACCTTTTCTCCCGTCACTAGAATTACATCCATTAGGGTACTTATTTCATTAGCTACTATTTATAACTTAATAGTACACCAAATGGATGTTAAAACAGATTTTTTTAAATAGTGACTTAGAAGAAAAAATCTATACGGAACAACCGGAAGGGTTTGTGATCTATGGACAAGAAAACAAGGTCTGTAAGTTAGATAAGTCTTTGTATGGACTAAAACAAGTTCCAAAGAAATGGCATGTAAAGTTTGATAACTTAATGATATCGAATGGGTACAAAGTGAATGAAAGTGACAAATACGTTTATTACAAATTTGAGAATTCCATTTGCACTATCATATGTCTATATATAGATGATCTACTCATATTTGGATCAAACTTTCAGGCCATTAATGATATGAAATCATTGTTGTGCAACAACTTTGATATGAAAGACCTCGGAGAAGCGGGTGTGATTCTTGGTATCAAGATCACGAGATCCGAGCAAGGAATTTCTTTGGATCAATCACAATATGTGAAAAAGATCTTAAAGAAATATAATTACTTTGACAGTAAACCTGTGAGCACACAAAATGATCCAAGAGTGAAGCTGTTTAATAACACTGGTGAAAGTGTTAGACAAATAGAATATGCGAGCATCATTGGAAGTCTTAGGTATTCCATTGATTGTACTAAACCTGACATTGCATATGTCGTGGGATTGTTGTGAGAGTTTACTAGTAGACCGAGTAATGAACATTGACAAGCTATTGGGCGAGTTATACGGTACCTTAAAAGGACCATGAATTTCAGTTTACATTATCAAAGATTTCTTGTTGTACTTGAAGGATACAATGATGCAGATTGGAATACCTTATCAGATGATTCTAAAGCAACTAGTGGCTATGTATTTAACATAGCTAGAGGAGTTGTATCTTGGAATTCAAAGAAACATACTATCCTGATCATGTTGGTAACCCGTCCTAAATGACTGGAGATCCCAAGAAATATGTTCAATGGATAACAACAAGTTGTGAGTAATATGAGATGATCATGCAAGTAAAGCATGAATCCTGAAGTAATAAGAGGATGAGATAATAGAAACTCTTAATGAGATCTATACTCTGTATGATGGAGTACCTAGGCTACAAGAGCACTCTTGATAGACTCACCTATGTGATTGTGGAACTTAGGCCGGTTCCTATGGAATTTCGAGGCAGAATTCCTAGATCCTTCACTAAACCAGGATATACGTGCAGGGCCATTAAAGCACGAGCTATTAGAATACACCTTAAGAAAAGGTTGTACGCGGGTTTTATGTCTGAGATAGAGTTTAAGACATTTGTGTCACTCTTGTTAAATTGGAATCCTACTTGCTATGCAAAGGTTCAAGTCGTAGACATATTTGTTTATGCACAATCTTAGAAACGTTTGATGTTACTTCTAAAATCAATTTTTTAAATTCAAGTGGGGGATTGTTGGAACATGTCCATGTTCTAATATGTTGAATTTAAAAATTTCTCAAGTCCCACATTGTTAGAATATTTTTTTGGTTGAAAAAACCATTTAGTCCCACATTGTTCATGTGAGAAATATTAACTACCTTACTTCACTATATAAGGAGTGCACATGTTTTATTCCAAAACACACCAAAAAATATTCTTTTAGTTTTTCCTTCCTCACTCTCATAACTTTGCGTCTCTCGAATTGTTGAAGCGCCATCTTCTTCCCCTTTCTTCCTATTCATTGAATTTTCTGAGTATTTTCTTGAATTCACTTTAGAGAATTATGTTAATTTCTCCTCATTTGAGTTGAGAAATTTTCAAGTTTAATTTTTTGAATTCTCTTTGGAAATCATTTGAATTTCTCTTTGTTGGAGAAATTATTATGAGTGGTCAAATGACCATTATTAATTTCTCTTTGGAGAATTATTTGAGTTTCTTTTTGTTTGAGAAATTATTATGACTGGTCTTTGTACCAGATACTACGAGTGGTGTTGATACCATATTTGAATGGTCTTGTACCATCAGAGGATGTATTACTAGACTGATTATCTACCATGCAAGTAGTAATCGTACAATAGAGAACTAGGCCGTTTTATCCTGGAGGCGGTGCGGTAGTTCGATTGCTTTTCATAATTTTGAGCAGTGCCGTTAAACGTCTTAAAGAGAGCGACCTAGTCCGCGACTCAACCTGGTAATTTCTTCGGTGGCAAATATTTCAAAATCTGAAAACAACAGTAGCTGAAGATACAAGGAGATTCATGATAAGGCGAAGCGATTTATCAATCAAATAATAAATTTCCTTCTTTTCACTTGCAACCAAAGATGAACGTAATTCTTGAATAGTTACAAAATTATTCAAATTCGATGCTTGACGAGCGTCAATAATAAAATGTCGAAGTTGAAATTTCAAATTAATCTTCTCTTGATCATTGAAGCCCATAGGATAATATTTGTCAACTAGGATGCAAATGGTATCAATGTTAAAAGCCTTGTAATTATCCTTGGGAGACAAAGCACAACTTAGAGTTAACAAATTAATCGCTTACTCACTAAAATTTTTATTCAACTCTTGCAATTGTTTGTCAATGGTAGTGAAAAATATTTCAAATCTAAAATAATGCTCATTGGTTACCTGATTCTCTTCAAGACAAGAACGACCAAACCTTGTTGTTGAATGAACATCATTAAGATCAGGAATCTCAATATCATGTTTTTCACAAAAAGACATCACATAAGAAAACAATTCATCCCAACCAATTTCTCTTAATTCTTGAATAAGAGTTTTTGTTGTACAAACCAAATTCATAGCATTAACTACATCCTGAGATTGTTGTTGTAAAGATTAACAAAGCATATTTGTGATCCCCATAATTTATTTCATCAAATGCAATATGAATATGAAATCAAATGACTTCAAATAATTGTAAGTACTATCAGCATCTCCACGTGAAGCATAACTTAATCCTTCCTTTGAAAATTTTGTTGAAACATTACAAGTTGCTCCATACATAGTTATCAAACTAGAAATAGAAGAGAAGTATGATCCCCAATGAGTATCACTGGCTCGCTTCAAAGTGCCAATTTGATTTTCACATTTACCAGTTACAATCATACCAATCTCTAATAAATATTCAATTTCATCTAATTGAGAAGCTTGTAACTCGTTATGGTGCTTTGTACAAGAAAAAATAACATTGACAATTAAAGTCGGCTTCTCAAAGAGTTTATGAATTGGTTTAACTTCTCTTGATGCAGTAACCAAATCAAGTTGAAATCGATGATAAAAATAATGAACGTAATATGCATAAGGACAATCCTTCATAAAGAGTGCTTGTAAACCGTTCCATTCTCCTCTCATATTTATAGCACCATCATACCCTTGACCACGCATGTTAGAGACATCAAGGATATGTGGAGAAAGTATATCACAAAATTTTGGCATAAGAGTTAAAGATGTAATGTCACTAACACGTGCAAGGCTAAAAAATCTTTCTTATATAAAACCATCTTTATCAACAAATCTCAAAACAAGAGAAATTTTCTCTTTTTTTGACTCATCACACGCTTCATCTACAATTATACAAAATTTGAAATCACCAATTTCTTCACGAATATACTTTTTCACCCTACTTGAAAGAATGTGTAAGATCTCTTTTTGAATTAGATATGAAGTATACTTGCTATTAGATGGAGTATTTTCTAACACAACTTTTGCAACTTCATCATTGTAACATGCTAAGATTTTTATCAATTCAAGAAAATTACCTTTGTTTAATGATTCTGTACTTTCATCATTACCTCTAAAAGCACATGCTTAAAAAGTTAACCAACGAACATTGTCAATTGAAGTCTTGAGACGTAGTCGATTCTTCATGATTTCAATTGAACTTTGAGCTTGAATAATATTCCTAATGTGACCATCTTGATTCAGAATGTCTTGACAAGCTTTCATAGCATTGTTATATGGTGAACAAGGATATTTCCCTATGTGTTTAAGGAATGTACAATTCTTTCCATTTCTAATTTTCTTTCAAACTCTAAAACCTGTAGAAATGAATACATCAGAACCAGGACGTCCACTTGGTCTTTTTCTTAGAAGATAACATGGTAAGTGTGATACGGTGGCAGAACCGACTGTTACATACTGGTTTTGCATTTTTTTGTTCGCAAATGTCGCGGTAAGCAAGAGTCGCCACCGACTTTTTTTTATCCAACAAAGGAAAGGGTAAAAAGAACAGAAAAAGACATTTTTCGAGATTTTCTGAGTAAGGGGGTAGATTATGGAAAGGGAAGGTGTTAGCACCCTTTCCATCCGTGGTTTACCACGGGCTCTTAGGTACTTGCTCATTTTTTAAAACTGTTCGTGATTGTGTGTTTTGAAAGATTTTGTTTGCTTTATGGTAACTCTCGTATCAGTCCTCGAGAGTGTGATAAAGCGTTTTTTGAAAAGATTTTGAAAAGTGTGTAAGTGTGAAAAATTTCAAGTTTGAGCAAGTACCTAACAATTATCTACCTACTAGAAAAAGGATGTTGTTTTCCTCCTTTCCTTTAGATAGTGCTATCCTACTATTAGTGAGTAGGTAGCCCTATCTCCGGATGTTGAGGGACAATCAAAGAGACGTTTTACAATCACGAAGGCAATTTATGGAGACGCTTTAGCAATTTTATTTTAGGGACTAGATCATTTACCGAAAGGAAATTATAGGGTCCTCCAGGGACTATGATCTTTTGATTTTATGGGTCTTTGCTAAAGCATCCCCATTCTCGAGGGACATGACTGCTTTATTTTCCGAAAGGCACCCGAAGCGGGGATACCCTAGAGGTGCATGTGTTCAATTCAGTTATTTTTTGTCTTTTTGTTAGGTTAACTAACGTTTGATTATAAGTCTTTCCATACACGCTTAGTTACTATCAGTTAATATATACATAAATGTAAAGTGCGAAGATAAAATCCTACGCTATTACATGGCTTCAGGGAGGGGGTTTACAATATACAAAAATTGGGGGAAGAAAAAAAAAAGAAAACGGTAAAAAATCTAATTAGTTTATTACATCCAGTATACTGGTACAATAATGAATAGAAATTGCAAAAATAAATAATGCGCGCGGAAGTTGAAAATACGTCTAACAACCTAGTAAGAAAATCTTTTTGCTTATTTTTTTTTTGTTTAAGAAAGTAAGTAACCTAAAAATCTATTTAGAAAATAAAATTAATCAAGAAAAATAGTCTAAATTATTTTTTAGTTTTTTTTATTATTTAAAAAATAATAATTAAACATAAATTAAGTCCTAAGTTCTAATTCATTTTTAATTAAAGAAAAATAGTTAAAATAGTTATTAATTAATTCACAAAATTAATTTAATTAAAAAACTAAAACTATATTTTTGTGATTTTATTATTACATTATACTAATTAAATAAATGAAGAAAACAAATTATAATAAAAAAATATACAGCAAAGTGACAAAAACAATGCGAAATGGGCCACGATTATTAGAAATTGGGGGGGGTGTTGAAATTGAATTTTGCTAGGCCCAAGTGAATGTTAAGCTCAGGCCACGCTGGATCAGGTCAGATGAGGCCTTGAGGGCGCATGGTGGATCTCAAATTGAAGTCTTTATATATAGACCCCTTATGATTTGAAGGCTAGATCTGATGGTGTTTGGTACACTTCTGGACATGTAATGCATCGAATCTGCATGAAACAAGTTAGAAAATATAAAATTAGAGCTTACTGAGGCATTTTGTGATGTTTCAAGGCTTGATAATGATTGCAAAAGCTTCAGGGAGCCTCCAGGAATGTATTTGAATCTTTTGTTTGGACCGAGGAAGGCTGGAACCTAAAATGCGAATTTTACAACTTTGACATTTTTTGCAAAATTTGTAGAGATTTTCCAGGTTGTATCTCATGTGTCTTGAAGCTTTCTAATGTGTCCTTTATATAGAGAGGATGGAGGAGACAAGAGAACAAAGGTAATAACAACCATAAACATGTATTTTTAAAGCCATGAATGATGTTTTGTAACTTTGCCAAAGACATGGAATCGTGTCCTTCTTGAATTTGAATGAATGTGGACACCTTTGTACAAAATTTTATGGGCCTAGGCTGTCCAAAACATCAACCCAAAGCTCAAAGCCCATTTCCAATTATTCTATACATTTTATTTTATATTTATTTGAAATAAATTAAAATAAATATGAACAAGTGTTATGTTTCTTTAGATTCTGGATTTGTGTTTAGTGTTTGGGAATCTTAGGAGTTTTTGAGAGTTTTTGAAAGTTTGATGAATCCTAACAGTGATGTTTTACACAGTTTAATATTGAACGTTGAGGATGAAGAATGATTGCTGCGTTACTGACTTTCCACGTTGGTTCTTCTTTTTGTGCACAGTTGTTCATCACCTGAAATCTTCTTTTTGTCTTCTTTATATAGGTCTTGGAATAGTGACATAAGAAGATACTTTTGGTATGTCCATAATATGAGTTAATGAGCTTTCCAAACCAGGAGATCATTGTCTGTTTGTAGCCGTTACTTTATGATATTGCATTGATAAATAGTAACACTTCAGAACTTCTCACATTAGAGGATGAATATTATTGTTGAGAGTCCATTACAGCATGTATCAGAACTTTGTACATCAGAGTATCAGAGATCCTGTTTCACAGCGCTGGTGCATTCAGAAGTTGTAACATAACTTCTTCATATAAGCGTGTCACACAGATTTGATGCGTCTGAATCCTTCATGGTACTCTCAACTTCTATGCTCGCATAATCAGAACTTCTAGTGATGTTCTGGAAGAATATACAGTTGCATTAGAACATCTTTTTCACATCAGAACTTCCTGCATGTAAAGATACTTTTATAGCGAGCATATTTGTTCTTTATATCATATGTTTGTTATCATCAAAACTCTAACTGGGATGTAGAACTAATTTATGTTCTAACAACGAGCATAACCCTCGTGTTTAGTTGCCAATGTTTAGTTTTGAACTCTGAACAGACTTCCGATGATAAGCCGAAGGAAGGTGAGGATGACGTCGAGTCATCATGCCCCTTATGTCCTGGGCGACACACGTGTTACAATGGACAGGACAAAGGATCGCGACCCCGCAATGGTAAGCTAACTTCAAAAACTTGAGGGCGAAGTGATCCCATCCTGACGGATGAGCCGTTCCCTCCCCCGGTTAACTACCACTACCCGGTCTTACCTTTAAATTGATATCTTCCGCTAGAGCACTTGACTTCTTGATGAATCCCTTGAGCTTTTACTATCTTTTTGCTTCTTCTTGCTAGCCTTTGATTGTATGGTTTCATGTATCGCTCTTGTTAAGCTCCAGCCCGATCCATGTGATCTCATCTCGTACTTTACCTTCCCCCTCTCTTTCTCTTCGTCCCGGGATAGAGCCTTTCACTAAAGGGAAGGTTCCTGAGCTTAGCCGGAAAAAATCGTGGAAGTAGCACTGCTTTGGCGAAAAATAGACAAGACATATCTGAGTAGCGCTGCATGAACGAAGCGTGGGCGTAAAACATCAAGTGGAGGCACTGAATCCTTGCAAGAGGGGGCGGTCAAAGCCAAGTCCAGACAAGCTGGCCAAAAGGCATATGGCCAAGGCTGAGCTGGCAGGCTCATCTCACTTATTGTGTGCTTTATTGGAATAGAGTGACATCAAGGGAAAGTGAACATTATCTTGATTTTTCTCTTTCTACATTCTTTCCAACCCACAACTCAACCCCTTAGGCATCAAGGTCGAAAACCCCAAGGATCGGGCCTCAATCGATCTACTGTTAAGGTAAGGGACACTACAAGAAAAAGGCTCTCCAGCCACGTGATTTTGCCACGTGATTTTCATGTGGCTAAATAAAGCCAGTTGCGATGTGAAAATCACGTGGCAACATGTTTTACTAATAAAATAAAGAAGCCTGAAGGTTGTTAGTCTTTTTTTATTAAAAAAAATGTTGCAACGTGGGATTAACGTCGCTACAAAAAATACAATAAAAAATAATTAAATTGCTCTAACGTTCAGATATTTGTCATTTTGAAAATTTGAAAAAGTAAGTTGCGAGGTGTTATTCACGTCACAACATTTAAGAGGGAAAAATCAAATCATTACAGACTGGCGTGTTCAGGCTTTGAAGGATGTGAAGAAAGAGAATATAGCTGTTGGGATTGTTGTGACGTGAAAATCACGTGGCAACGTTGCGGCGTGATTTTCACGTGGCAACATTGCGGTGTGATTTTCACGTCGCTAAGTGCTTTATATATTTATTTCAAGCATGCTCCACAAACAGACAGTAGTGTTATACATTGAAAACTCTTCTTCTTCAACCCTCTTCTCCTCATTCCATCCCTCCATAACCATTTTCTTCTTCATAAAATTTGTTCTTCTCCAATATAAAATCCCTTCAATCTCCATTAATTCTTGTTTTAAGGTAAATTCAATTCAATTTTGTCTCTATTTTGTTAACAACTTTTTATTTATTGTATTATTGGATGTAATTTTTTTTTAATTTTTCTTTGAATAGAAGAAGATTGATAAAAGTAGATTGCAAAAAGGGACAAGAAGATTGAAGGAGTTAGAAGATAAAAGGTATTTTTTGAATTTTTTATTTTGAATTTAGTATATTTTCTGAATTTAGTTAAATTTGGGTTAAATTATAATATTGTAATTTTAATTGAATTTGGTTGAATCTGATTTTATTTAGTTTATAAAAACAGAATAAAAAATATTTAATTTGTTAGGAATAATAATATTAATCATTTTTATTATTTAGTTTATTTTAAATTTAAAAACAAAAAAGATTATATCGTTATTACTTTATATTTTATATCTTTATAACCATTTAAAATTTAAGTTGATTATATTCTTAGGGGTATATAATAAAAATTTAGTAATAAGTAAATTAATGTTACAAAATAAATAATAATAAATATAGTAATTAGTGAAAAACACAAATAAATAAATAAATTGTGATGAATATAACAGTTATAATTATTAATTTATGTAGTAACGTTAGTGAATAATAAAAATAATAACAATAATCATTTTAATCATTTGCAATTTAAAAATCAAAAAGATTTTATCCTTATAATTTTTTATTTATTAATTTATAAAGAAAGTAAAAAATATTTTTAGGAGTTTATAAATTTTAAGTGTTTAAATTAAATTTTTTTGTCTTAACTGAAAATATTTTTTTTTGGATGAACTATTTTAATAGAATATTGTTAAGTCTAATAAGTTAGAATTAGAAAAAGTATAATAGCCACTTGATGTTTTTTGAAACATATGTACATTTACTATAACTAAAAATTTAATTTTCATAAACATATAAGTAATTACCATAATTCATCATTAAAGCCACATATATTTAGTGAATATGATTTTTTCTTTAATGAGCCGTTTTAAATATCAATACATAATTGTAAATAAATAGAAATGAAGACAAATTTATGCGTAATTGAAAATAAAGTAAAATTAATACTAATATTTATTATTTATTAATAAAAAAATCCATGGACAAATGTGTCATATTTGACAGTTATCATATTTTTTATTAATTATTATATATTTAATAAACTATATATTAATATATAGTATATTTAGTAGTATATAATAAAAAATATTATATATTAAAAATAGTTAAAGTAAAAGCATATATTTATATTTAATATTATATGTTTAGGATTATTATTAAGTTGATTAATTAATATTTCTAATTAAATAGGTTTTGATTATATAAATTTGCAGTAAATGGAATATTATAGATATTATCGTAGTTGGATGTACGATAGACTATATCCAGGAAGACGCGCACTTAAACCCAATTTTATAGACGAAGTTAATGGTTTTATCACGTGGACGTTTGCTCAGGAACGTTGTCGAAGTGAAGGAGGAGTTAGGTGTCCTTGTCTTAAATGTGGATGTGGATATATAATTAGTGACCCAGAGGAAATAACACGTCATTTGCATAGAAAAGGTTTCATTGAAAATTATTGGGTTTGGACGTATAATGGTGAAACACTGCCGAGTAATGTACCGGAGACTAGCAACACATATGCTTCAAGTAGTCAACTGGCTATGCAACTGCCTATGGAATTTGAGGAAAACTTTAATCTGATAGGTGACATGGTTGGTGATGCTTTTGGTGTTAACGTGACCTATGATCAACCAGAAGATTTTGACGGGGAAGAGTTGCCGAATGAGGAAGCGCAGAGATTTTACCAGTTGTTGAATGAGATGAATACGTCGTTGTTTGAGGAGTCGTCAGACTCAAAGCTATCAATGTGCGTGAGATTATTGGCCGCCAAGTCAAATTGGAATGTTCCTGATCAGTGTTTGGAGCACTTCGCAAAAATGATGTTGGACTCAACTGCAACGAAAGACAACTTGCCTGCGAGTTTTTATGATGCAAAGAAGTTGGTGTCGAAGTTGGGTTTAAGAGTAAGAAAGATTGATTGTTGCATTAATGGTTGCATGTTGTTTTATGACAACGAGTTTGGTACTCAAGATGGATCGTCAGAGGAATGTAAGTTTTGTCAGAGTCCAAGATATAAAGTTTGCAATAGAGCCATTAACAGTAACCAAAAACGTGTACCAGTAAAGTCCATGTTTTATCTTCCGATAATACCAAGGTTAAAAAGAATGTTTTCTTCAATGCACAGTGCAAGTAAAATGACATGGCATCATACAAACAAAACAAGCCCAGGCAATATGCGACACCCATCTGACGACCAGGCATGGAAGCACTTTGATGAGGTACATCCTGATTTTGCCGCGGAACCTAGAAATGTCAGGCTTGGATTATGCTCTGATGGTTTTGCTCCATATGTCCAAGCGTCTAGAAGTGCGTATTCTTGTTGGCCAGTTATTGTAACCTCTTACAATCTCCCTCCTGAGATGTGCATGACAAAACCATACATGTTTTTGACGTGCGTCATTCCAGGACCATCGAGTCCAAAAACCGGAATTGATGTGTACTTACAACCTTTAATTGATGATTTGAAGAGGTTGTGGAATAATGGAGAATGGACTTATGATATATCCCGTAAACAAAACTTTTCTATGCGAGCTGCCTTGATGTGGACCATTAACGAATTTCCAGCATATGGCATTTTGTCTGGTTGGGGTACGCATGTCAGAATGGGTTGTTTGCATTGCATGGAATGCACTAAGGCGTTTACATTGGAAAAAGGGGGGGGGGGGGGGGGAAACTCGTGGTTTGACTGTCACCGCAGATTCCTACCATCAAATCATCCCTTTAGAAAAAACAAGACAAATTTCAAAAAGGACGAACGGGTAACAGATCTGCCTCCGCCTCGATTGTCACCAGTTGCTATATGGAACCAAGTTTGTGAACTTCCAAAGTTTACAGATACTGGCAAAGCATGTAGAATTGAAGGATATGGGGTCACACATAATTGGACAAAAATAAGTATATTTTGGGACCTCCCATATTGGAAAGATAATTTGTTGCGCCATAATCTTGATGTTATGCATATTGAGAAGAATTTTTTTGATAACGTATTTAACACAGTGATGGATGTTAAAGACAGAACAAAAGATAATGTGAAGGCTAGACAAGACATGGAAATTTAGTGTAATCGTAAAGAGTTGGAATTGAAGCCTCAATCAAATGGAAAATTATTTAAACCCAAAGCTTGTTTCAGTATGACCCCCCAAGAAGCTAAAGCGGTTTGTGGATGGCTAAAAGGATTGAGAATGCCCGACGGGTATTCTTAAAATTTAGCAAGGTGTGCTGATGCTAACACTGGGAAGTTGCATGGTATGTGTTGTACCCCAAAATTTGCCCTCCCATATTCTTCAAGGTTTGCTAAGATCATGCTTCAAAATCTCCCAAGAGTTGCACAGTCCAATTGCCTCCTAATAGTCAAAAATTAGGGTTTTGGTTCTGGCAAAGAAGTTGAAGTTTTCCAAGGGTCCAAACAAGTCCCACATGCCTATAAAAATTGTCAAGCATCCATATGCCAAGTTTCAGGGCTCACAACACAAAATTGCACAGTCAAAAACCCTAAATTGCTTCACAGTCAACTGCAGGGGCAAAATGGTCATTTGACCGTCAAAAGTCCAAATTTTTGGTCAACATCTTATTTTAAAGCCACAAACATCATTTGATAAATTCTTGATCATGATTCTCAAAGCATGGCTCAAAAAGTCTCAAGATGCAAAAGTTTCTATATTTGGACAGTTGAAAAAGTCAACTGCAAATTGACCAGGGCATAACTTCCACATGGTTTATCAGAAAAATTCCATCCAAAGCTCATTTTGAATAGAATAACATTTCCTACAACTCATCTTCACACTTCAAGTCCAAGAAATGCTCTCACAAAAAGTTATCAATCTCAACATTATAGGTCATTTTCAAAAGTCAACAAAAAGGCACTTTAAGTCAAAGATCATAACTTGAGATTGTTAAATCAAAATGACATGGGACCAAATACATTGGTTAGAGGAATTCAAGACCTTTTCAAAATGTCCAAGAACATGATCAAAGCTTAAAAATTGAGCAAGATGTGCCTTATGGAAGTTGGGAAATTTTGGGAATTTTTGAAAAGTCAACTTTGCTTCAAATGCCTCAAAATTGCTAATGGGCCTCAATTTCTTCCAAGAATCATCACCCAAAAGCTATGCACGACCCATTGACATCCAAGGGAGTTATTTTTATCATTTTTGATTAATTATTTGAATTATTATTATTATTAATTCACTTAATTAAAATTAAATATGACAAAAATAGCAAATCAATGTTTTTAAATCCTTTTATGCAGCAAATACCTTCCACATGTGATAGAGATTTCGTGCACCTTCTCAAGGGGACAAAATCATCTAAATTTGGCAAGATTTCAATGGAAAAAGGATTGAAAAAGATATGGAAAAATCAAATCTCAAAAACATGAATGCAAGGACTTTGGGCTTGGATTGTTAACCTAATTCACTCCACATATATGCAGGAACATAAACCTAATCCTGAGAACAAGAAAGCTGCGCTCAAACTAGAAGAACAAACTTTGCATTTTTTCCAAAAAAATTGAAAATTGTTTTCACAGCTAGAGCTCGTTTCAAAGCCAAATAACTATTCCATCACACTCCTGGCATTACCAGGAAGCTTCTCCAATTGAAACCAACCCTCCACGCGCAAAGAATTGGTAGATAGAAGTCTAACTTTTCTGTAAAATTTTCTTAATCATATTTGAATTTACATGCATTTTCCATACGTTCTAATGCTTGATTTACACTAATATAAACTCTCTGAAGCTATTGATGTATTTTAATTGAGTTAATATTGCCTGTATGAGAAGTTGCCATGGACGCAGGTTAGGGTTTCAGGAGCTTCCATTTGGGGCTTTGCGTATATGGAAAAATTAGGCCATGAAACTTACACCATTGAAACCAGGATGCCCAAACGAATTGAACAACCACCTCGCGCCCTTTTTATATTCCCTCATGTGCTAATCGCTATTTTTGAATGTTGCAGTTAGTGGGGGTTTAAAACCCCCGCTATTTGATATTAGTTTCAGGAAAAAACGAAGAAGCAAGGGAGAAGAAGATGAGTTGTTGGCTTGTGGTTGGTTAGTTCAAACATTGGCGCGTTATTTTATTGTCCAGCATAATACGTGTTTCTCTCTCATAATAATCATGGTCCACTAAATGAACAAAGAGACTCAATGGCTCAGCTGGCATGTGTGTTGTCCTACAGGTATTGGGACCTGGGTTCGATTCCCAGGTCCCCTTGCATATTTCATATTTTTTCCTCTAACATGTTCCAGCGCTGCACTCATCCAGTGGTCCACCAAACGCCTTGCCTGCTTGCCTGCCAAGTGTCCCCAGGGATCCATCCAAAAGCCAGAATGTGCTGACTACCATGTACACTAGTCAACCACACGCACACAAGCATTGAAAAGTCAAACAAGCCTTGAATTCAGTGGGCCTAATTCCTTGCACATACCTCCAAATTGGGCAGAAAACCCCCCTTTGTTTGTATTTTCTTTCACTCATTTTTTTTCTCTTTTATTTATTTTAATTTAATTATTTTCTTTTAATTCACCAAATTAATTTTTTATAATACAAAAAAAATACAAAAAAATCAGAAATCATAAAAATAAAAATATGTTTATTTAATTTTTTAATTCACTAATAGTTTTTGTAAATAAATTCCAATAATCAATTTAGGTTAACTTTAGGTTTAACTTTAATGTTTTTTTTAAATAACTAAAATACATAAAAATTAGGTTTTTAGCATTTTTATTCTTTTCTCATTTAATAAATTTTTCTCATTATTATTAATCATTAATTATTTTTGTAAGTAAATATGTAATTAAATAATTTGAGTAAATTAGGTTTAAACTTTAATTCTTTTCCTTAAATAATTAAAAACATGTAGAATTAGGGTTTCTTTTCCTTTTAATTTTCTTTATGTCCATTAAATACAAAAACATTAAAAATAATTTCTTTTCTCTATTTCATCATTGTTGTACCCCAAAATTTGCCCTCCCATATTCATCAAGAATTGTCAAAGTCAAGGTCACAAAAGTCCCCCAGGGTTGTGCAGCTCAACTGTCTCCTAGACAGTCAAAACTAGGGTTTGAGTTCTGGTCAAGCAAATGAACTTTTCAAAGGCCCAATCAAGTCTCACATGCCTACAAAGATGGTCAAGTACCCTCATGTCAAGTTTCAAGACATTCAGCTCAAAATTGCACAGTCAAAACCCTAGGTTGCACTACAGTCAACTGTAGGGGCAAAATGGTCATTTGACAGTCAAAAGTTCAAATTTTTGGTCAACACATCATTTTGAAGCCACAAACATCATTTTATCAATGCTTGATCATGATTTTCAAGATTTGGCTCAGAAATCATCAAAGATGCAAAAGTTGCTATATTTGGACAGTTGAAAAAGTCAACTGAAATTGACCAGGGCATAACTTTCACATGGATTATCAGAAAAATTCCATCCAAAGCTCATTTTGAAGAGAAAGACATTTCCTACAATTCATCTTCATGTTCCAAGTCCAAGAAATGCTCTCACAAAAAGTTATCAATTTCAACATTATAGGTCATTTTCAAAAGTCAACAAAAAGTGACTTTAAGTCAAAGGCCATAACTTGAGATTGGTGAATCAAAATAACATGGGACCAAAGGCATTGGTTAAAGGACTCAAAGACCTTTCCAAAATGTCCAAGAACATGTTAAAAGCTTAAAAATTGACCAAGTTATGCCTTGTGGAAGTTGGGAAATTTTTGGAAATTTTTGAAAGTCAACATTGATGCAAAAGGCCTAAAAATGCAAATGGGCCTATTTTCCTTCCAAATTTCTTCATGCCAAGCCTATGCACGACCACTAGGCCCAAAGGGAAGTATTCTCATATTTTTTAATTATTTATTTGAATTAATATTAATTTATATTCATTTAAATGATTTTAATATATGAAAAATATCAAACCTAATCTAAAAAATCTTTTTACACACATTATAGGCTCAATATTTCGTGTGAAGGCAAATGAGGAAAGATTTGGGGTGATTGGATGCAAATTGGTACAAAAGCCATAGAAAAAGATTCAAAAAGATTTCATAAAAATCAAATATACAAAACCATGAATGCTTGAGATTTTGTGTAATTTTTTCAACCTAAATCATTCCCTATATGATCAACATCACAACCCTAATGCAGAAGACTGAAAAAGCTGCGCACAACACACTTTGGCAAATTGAAAATTTTCACATAAAACTCATAGACTGAATTCAAGGATATAGGACGATTCAAGCTTGGATTTTTGTTTCAATAGCATTCTGAGGCATCACTGAGTGTTTCTCAATCAATAACCACGACAAAAACACCTTGAATTGGTATGAAGAACCTTGACTGAACCAAGAAAATTCCAAACTCGTGCATCATGATTTACATGTTTTTACAGCATTTTGTCCATTAATTCATGTTTCTATTGATGTTTCTGAACTAACTGCAGCGTTTGATTGTATTTTTGAGTCACATACACGATTATGCCATTGTCAAATATTAGGGTTTGCAGGTTCTTGATTTAGGGCTTTTGCATATAAGGAAAATTATGACTCATGGGTGCCATGACTGAACTCAGCACCTCAAGACGAAGAGACCTATACCCTCGCGAACAATTTATGATGCCTAGAAAGCTATTCGCTATTTTCTCAAATCCACCTTAAGACCACGCTAAAAAAACCGTCGCCTATTCCTTTTGTTTTACAGGGTGGGGAAGAAGACAAGCGCGTGTCAATCAGTGATACGTCCATTCAAAACTTCGCGCGTTTTCATCATTATGCATTGTTTTTGCTTTATATTGTTTAATTGATGTTATATATTAAATGAAGCGCAAGTGGCACAGATGGCAGGGACTAAGGCGTGTGACCTCAAAGACCTGGGTTCAAGTCCCAGGTCTTGCATCTTTGCCATATTATTTTTCATAATAAATTCTTATGCAGCGCTAACATGAAAGACCACCATATTCCACTCTCATCCATTAGCCACGCGTCCCACATGATCAGATTAAAGGCTACGATTCAAAGAACACCATGCACCA
This sequence comes from Vicia faba, assembly GCA_948472305.1. Lineage (NCBI taxonomy): Eukaryota > Viridiplantae > Streptophyta > Magnoliopsida > Fabales > Fabaceae > Vicia > Vicia faba. Next base: position 1,619,735,274 of record OX451736.1, read on the forward strand.
GGTCAAAGCGCTGACACCCAATCCAAAAGGTCAACGAGCTTCCATGCTTATTGGGCTTAATCTTTGGACCAACACCTCCTAAATTGGGGATTACACCCCACTCTGGTTTGATTTCTTTTTTTATTTCATTTATTTTAATTTTAATTGTTATGTTTATTGTAATTATTTGTTTTAACTAATTATTTTTAACAAAAATCTATAAAAACACTAAAAATCAGAAAAAATACAAAAAAACATAATATTTATTTTATAACAATTATTTTCATAAATAAACTAGCATGTAAATAAATTAGTGTAATTAGGTTTTAATTCTAATTCCTTTATTTTAATAAAAATCAAAAAAATGTAGAATTTAGGTTAATTGTTAATTATTTCTATTTCTTTTTTTTTCCCTCACAATAATAATTGTTATTTATTTATTTATTTTCATAATTAAAAAATTGTACATAATAAATTTTAGGTTTAATATTAGATCTTATTTTAATTCTTTCTTAATAACTAAAAAATATTAGAATTAGGGTTTGCTTCTTAATTTAATTTTAATTAACTCCTTTTTTCTTTTAAATCTTAAAAAAAACAAAATATCAAAAACATTTAATTCTTTTTTTATCATTTTATTTTTAATGCTCATTAACTTTTAATTATTTGCAAAAAAGGGTCCAACGCCCGTCATTAATCATTTAATCGCGCATTTATTTTATTATCGTTCATATAATTTTGTAAATATCCCAAAGCCATGTAACTTTACTTTTCGCACTTTATTTCCTCGCATTATTTATTTTTTCGCTAAATCGGGTCCGGTTTAATTTTGGCGATGTGGACCCGCGCCTTTGTAATAGTCGTAGATTTATCTTTTCCGCACTCCTAACTGTTAACCAAGCATGAAAGAATGAATGTCTAATTAAAATCAAGCGTAGATCACGACAAACATGACAAGACAAAAATAACTGAAACATGACACACAATTCGCACACACACCACCCCTAGGGTACGCCTCACTGTCGCCTTGCCTCGAAAGGTGATCGTCGAGTAGAGGATGTCTTAGTAAGTCCTCATGATCCGGGAACCTGGCATGAGGGTAGCTTCTAAGGTGTCTTCCCATTGCTCTGGTGATCACCATGTCCCGAACCTCGAATTGACCCGAACACCTCCAACGGTGGTGCTACCTACCTCTCAATGGTGGGATGGCACTACTTTTAAAGACATTTACACAGACGAATTCCTTAGGGTAGGTAGGTTCTCAAGGATACTTGCTCTAATTTCAAACAAATCACACCAACACATTTTCAAAAGCTTTCAAAGCAAATTTTTCAAACACTCTGACGTATGAGTCGAACTGAAATTTTTCAAAAGAAACTTTTTTTAAACCCACATTGAAAAGCAAGCAAACATTTTGAAAACACATTGAGCAAGTATCTAAGAGCCCATGGATAACCATGGATAGAAAGGGTGCTAACACCTTCCCTTTCTATAACCTACCTCCCGAACCGAGAGCAATCTCTTTTAAGGAATTTTTCTGTGCTTTTGTCCTTTCCATTTGGAGAAAATAAAAGACGGTGGCGACTCTTGCTTCCGCGACATTTCGCGAACCAGCGTTAAACAGTCAGTTCCAGATCCACCGATCACAGAACTGGCGACTCTGCTGGGGAATTTATTATAAAGTGAGGTGTACCTTAGGGCTAGGTCATAACTGTGTTTTCACTTGTATTGTTTTGCTTGCTTTACTATTGTGGGTTGCATCGGAGATACATAGATCCTAACCCGGATCTGGGGATACCCTGTTTAGGTAGCATAAGCTGTGAGGGACCTGTCCGGCGTAGACCGACACAGGTGAAGCAGTGGCTACGTTGGTGTGACACCTTAGTCTGTACCGATATCCCTTGTGTCGCAACGGGGAGAATATGGGTCTTCTAAGGAGTCATTAAGCACCAACAACCTTAGAACCTTAATTGACACAACTTGGCCTTTAGAACAGTAGCAGTATGCTACGCCCATTGAGGCTAAACTCTCGTGATGGTTCTGGCCGCAAGAAAAGATTGCGATGCTGGAGTTATGACCGATTGAGGGTAGTCAATGATATTGGGATCCTCTAAGAACCCGGTTACTTTTGATTAGGACAGGTATGAACCAACAAACTGAAAGAGGGTAGTACCTAGACCTCATGCTGGCCTAAACTTTAGGGGCTTGCCTTGTGTGACTTGTGTGCCTTACTATGTTTGCCTTTGTATCTGTATGTGGTGTGCTTTATCATAACATCATAGCATCATGAGCATTGCATGCATCCTGCATAAGAACTGACCATTTCAAAGACAAGAGGGTTTCATCTTTGCTCTGTTTTGTAGGACATTATGATGCCTGTACGAAGGAATACTATCCGGTTCAACTTTGTCCGTTCACCTGAGTTGCTTGATGAGTTGGTTAGCAGAATTCCAAACACCACTTCCTTCATTCAGAGGCATGGTTCTCTTCTCAGTTTAGTCACTGCAAAGCGGGATCAACAGTTGATGAGTGTTCTGACCCAGTTCTATGACCCTCAGTACCAGTGCTTTACCTTCCAAGACTTCCAGCTGGTCCCTACCCTGGAAGAGTTCTCTAATCTGCTTGGTATCCCTATCTTGGATCAGACTCCCTTTACTGGTTGGGAAAAGACCCTCAGGCTTGAGGACATTGCTGCAGCTCTTCCTTTGACCCATCAAGAGGTAACAGACAACTGGGTAACTAGAAGCGGAGTTAAGGGTTTCTTGGCCAAGTTTCTGATTGGTAAAGCTAACAGCTTCTGGGATGACTTGGACTTTAGGGCATATGAAGACATCTTGGCTCTCCTAATCTATGGGTTAGTCCTGTTTCCTAATCCTGACAACTTCATCAATGTCACTTCCATTAGGATCTTTATGTCTCAGAATCCTGTGCCCACTCTCTTGGGTGACATCTTGCAACAACTTCATGCCCGTACCACCCGAAGACGAGGAACCCTATGGTGTTGTATCCCTTTGTTGGTGAGGTGGTTTATTTCGCACCTCCCTAAGTCCGTACTGAAGAACCAAGAAGGAAGAGGTTGGGCTCACAGGTTGATGTCTCTCACAGATAAAGACATCATTTGGACTTGCAGAGGTTTGGATGAGATAGCTATTATTGATCGATGCGGGGAATATCCTAATGTTCCTCTGATTGGTACTCAAGGAGGGATCTCTTACAATCCATGTCTAGCACTCCGTCAGTTTGGAAGAGCAAGAAGAGCAGGCCCCCATGAGATGTTGGTGCCTCACAACAGTTTCGAGTTTCAGATGGATAGTGACGAGCTGCGTCGTAGGTTCATCAAGGCTTGGGAGAAGGTTCATAAAGCTGACCCACAAGAGCTAGGGCCAAAGACTTCTCTACCTATGGAAGCCTACTACAAATGGGTCCGCATCCGTGCTCAGAAGTTAGGTATGCCGTATGAAGCTGTCAGACCCGTCATTCTTGAGTGTCCTGATAAAGATGGTGTTCCTCCAACTGTCCTTCCTCCTCAGATACCTACTGATTATGAGACATTGAAGAGATCTTGGTCGCAACTGCAAGAAGAACGGGATTCTTACCGGGAAAAGTTCAACGAGCAGGAATCAAAGATCCAGAAGCTGACAAAGCAGTTGGAGAATGAAAGAGCTCTGAATGCCTACCTCCGTACTGAGAAGAGGAGACCATGGGATCAATGAGGAGTTCTGAATGTGCCTTTACAGTTTCTATTTCCTTTCCAGTTGTTTCATTTCATGTAAACGCCTAAGGGCAACTTGTTGAATAATTTCAGTTACAAAGTTGAATCTAATGAAGTGTGTTCCTTTTTGTTTAACAAAGTTGATTCCCGATTGTCTTTGAAAACATAATTCATACGCATTTCATACATCATGTGCATAGCAGGTTTTCCCCTTTTTCAGGTTGCTTACAGTTCTTCGCTGTTTATTTCAGCATCATGAATTCCGGATCTGAATCAACTGAGACTTCAATCAAGGCTCTCCAGGCGCAGAATGCGCAGTTTCAAGAGTTAATCCTGGGTCTAGCTAAAGGCCAAGATGAGCTGAAGGCCATGCTCCTGAAGAAGGAGAAGAAGATGAAAAGAAGGACTGTTCTATTCAACACGGGCCGAAGGATGGGTAATACTCTACACAATGAAGAGGTTGCTTCTTCTGTTGGCAAGAGTCCTTCTCAGGCAGAAGCAAGGGTTCCTAGTCCGGTGGTCTCCGACAACGAGACAGATTTTGATGAGGAACAGTATCCTCCTGAAGACAATAAGTACAAACAACTGGAGGACAGGTTGAAGGCCATGGAAGTGCAACAGACACCTGGGCTGGATTTCGGAGATCTGGGTTTGTCGACTGGTGTGATCATTCCACATAAATTCAAAGCTCCCACCTTCTCCAAGTATGACGGGGCATCCTGTCCCAAGTTGCATTTGAGGTCCTATGTGCGAAAGATTCAGCCGTACTCTGCGGACAAGAATCTATGGATCCACTTCTTCCAGGAGAGTCTTTCAGGGACTCATCTCGAATGGTTCTATCAGCTGGATGGGACCAAAGTTCGTAACTGGGAGGAGCTGGCTACTGCTTTCTACAAGCAGTATCAGTATAATGCCGACCTTGCCCCCACACGTACCCAACTCCAGGGTATGTCGTTAGGTGCGAGTGAAGGTTTTAAAGAGTACGCGCAAAAATGGAGAGATCTGGCTGGCAGGGTGCAGCCACCTTTGACTGATCGAGAATTAGTGGATATGTTCTTGGGGACCCTGTCTGGGCCGTTCTTTAATCATCTCATTGGGAATTCTTCTGCTGGTTTCACTGATTTGATCTTAACTGGAGAGAGAATTGAAGCTGGGTTGAAGTCTGGGAGGATTGCAAAGGTTGCATCATCATCTGGGTCAGACAAGAAACCGTTTAAAAAGGAGTCTAGTGCTGTGTATGGCTCCAGAAAATCAGAAAGACCTGATCAACGCCAATCTGTCAGCGCGGTAATGATCGCTAAGCCTGCTACCGCTCCCCGGCCAAACAATCCTCAAAGGGTTGATAGACCCCGGAGAGAGTTTACCCGGTTAAGCATGACCCTATCGCAGATTCTGCCACAGCTGCTCGCAACCAATTTGGTATCTGTCAAGGAGGCACCAAAGTTCCCTAACACTACCTCTCCTAAGTACAACCCGAATGCCCGTTGTGCTTACCATTCAGATAGCCCAGGGCATGCCACTGATGACTGTTGGGCACTAAGGAACAAGCTGCAGGACCTCATTGACGCTAAAGAGGTACAGTTCGAGGCGTCTGACAAACCTAATGTGGTGACAGCTCCCCTGCCTGCTCATGGAGTTAATGCTATTGGTGATGAAGAGGAAGTTGATGAAGCTGAGTTTGATAGCTGGATCTACCCGGCTGCTGATGGTGGACTCAACAATTGGAGCGCAAAGGACAACCTCCATGTTTCTTTGGTTACTAAGTAATGAATTCCCATGTTTTGTTATTTTGTAATAGACAATGATAAACTCTATGGCCCGGTGTCTTACCCGAGGCACCGTGGTTCTATTTGTGAGGGCATATGAACTGTCATTTTATACATCATAAATGAAAATCTTGGACTATTTTCGCATTGCAAATATTGTGTTCCTTTTTTCTTCCTTTCATTTCCTTTACATAATTTTCAAAACAGCTGTATTTACACACACACTCACTCATACAGGTTCCAATCCACTCTGGATCTCACTGATAACAGCTCTGCTAATGCCAATTATGACTTCGAAAATCCGATCAACTTAGCCGAAGACGAAGGTGAAGATGATTGCGAAGTGCCTGGCGAGCTTGCAAGACTGTTGCTTCAAGAAGAGAGGGCAATTCAACCCCATGAAGAGCCAGTGGAAACCATAAACTTGGGTACTGAGGCAGACAGAAAAGAGGTAAAGATTGGTGCTAACCTAGAGCTCAGCGTGAAGCAACGGTTAACCAAGATGCTGCATGACTATATGGAGATCTTTGCCTGGTCCTACGAAGACATGCCAGGGTTGGATACCGATATTGTTGTCCATCATTTGCCAACTAGGGAAGACTGCCCTCCAGTTAAACAAAAGGTTCGTCGGATGCGTCCAGAGATGTCAGAGAAGATTAAGGCTGAGGTGATGAAACAGTTTGATGCCGGATTCCTTGCAGTAACTTCTTACCCTCAGTGGGTTGCTAATGTGGTGCCAGTACCTAAAAAGGATGGCAAGGTCAGAATGTGTGTTGATTACAGGGATCTAAACAGGGCCAGCCCCAAGGATGACTTCCCCTTACCTCACATTGATATCCTTGTGGATAATACAGCTCAGCACAAGGTATTCTCTTTCATGGATGGCTTTTCAGGCTACAATCAGATCAAGATGGCACCTGAAGACATGGAGAAGACTACATTTGTTACTCAGTGGGGCACCTTCTGTTACAAGGTCATGCCGTTCGGATTAAAGAATGCTGGGGCAACCTACCAGCGTGCCATGGTTGCCTTATTTCATGATATGATCCATCACGAGATCGAAGTGTATGTGGACGACATGATCGCTAGGTCCCAGACTGAGGAAGAGCATCTAGATCACCTACAGAAGTTGTTTGACCGGTTGAAACTGTACAAGCTGAGATTGAACCCGAACAAGTGCACCTTCGGGGTAAGATCTGGGAAGTTGCTAGGCTTCGTGGTCAGTGATAAAGGTATTCAAGTGGACCCTGCTAAGGTCAAGGCTATTCAAGAGATGCCAGTTCCCAAGACAGAGAAGGAAGTCAGAGGCTTTTTAGGACGCCTGAATTACATCGCTCGATTCATATCTCATTTGACTGCTACCTGTGAACCAATCTTCAAGCTGCTGAAGAAAGATCAGGTAGTACGTTGGAACGATGAATGTCAGGCTGCCTTCGACAAAATCAAAGACTATCTCCAAGAACCACCTATCCTTATGCCACCGGTTGAAGGGAGACCTCTGATCCTATATCTAACAGTGCTAGACAACTCAATGGGGTGTGTGCTGGGGCAGCATGACGAGTCTGGCCGAAAAGAGCATGCCATTTATTACCTTAGCAAAAAGTTTACCGACTGTGAGACCCGATACTCACTGCTTGAGAAAACTTGCTGTGCTTTGGTATGGGCTGCTCGCCGGCTGAGACAGTATATGCTGACTCACACTACCTTGTTGATCTCAAAAATGGATCCGATAAAATACATATTTGAAAAGCCTGCTCTGTCTGGGAGAATTGCAAGATGGCAGATGATCTTGACAGAATACGACATTCAGTACACAACCCAGAAAGCCATCAAGGGGAGTGTATTGGCAGACCACTTAGCTCATCAAGCTGTAGATGACTACCAATCAATGAACTTCGAGTTTCCGGATGAAAGCATCATGATTGTGACTGATTGTGAAGTGCCTGGACCGGATGAAGGACCTGAACCAGGATCCCGATGGTCTATGCACTTTGACGGAGCTTCCAATGCTTTGGGAAATGGTATCGGCGCCATCATCATATCTCCACAAGGTACTCATACTCCACTCACTGCCCGGCTATGTTTCAACTGTACCAACAACATGGCGGAGTATGAAGCGTGTATCATGGGTCTTCAAGCTGCGATCGACTTACGGATCAAGTTCCTCAGTGTCTTCGGAGATTCCGCTCTAGTGATCAATCAGATTAATGGAGAGTGGGATACGAAACATCCAAACTTGATTCCTTACAGAGAATGTGTGTTGACCCTGATTCCCCACTTTACAGAGATAACCTTTGAGCACTTTCCAAGAGAAGAGAATCAGTTAGCGGACGCGTTAGCTACAATGTCTTCAATGTTCAAGGTTAAATGGGATAACGAAGCTCCCCAGATCACCATCGAGAAACTGGACGAACCGGCATACTGTTGTGATCTCGAAACTGAATTGGTAACTGAGAAGCCTTGGTACCACGAAGTGAAGAGATATCTGGAAGCTCAGGAATACCCTGAAGGTGCCTCTGTCAACGATAAGAAATTCCTGAGGAGGTTCGCAGCCAAGTTCTTCCTAAGCAACGGCGTCTTGTACAAGCGAAACCATGATTCAGCCTTACTGCGTTGTGTGGACAAAATTGAAGCAGAAAGAATCATGGAAGAGCTACATGAAGGGACCTTTGGTACGCATTCCAGTGGGCATACTATGGCTAAGAAAATCCTACGGGCAGGATATTATTGGTCCACAATGGAAGCTGACTGCTATCAACACTCCAGGACATGCCACAAGTGTCAGATCTATGCAGATAAGGTGCATGTTCCTCCGGTTCCTCTGAATGTTCTGACTGCACCTTGGCCGTTTGCAATGTGGGGCATAGACATGATCGGCGAGATAAGACCTACGGCATCCAATGGACATCGCTTCATCCTAGTGGCGATCGACTATTTTACGAAGTGGGTTGAAGCAGCATCCTATGCTACAGTAACCAAGACTGTTGTGGCACGGTTTATTCGGCATAATCTGATTTGTCGATACGGCGTCCCTGAACGGATCATTACAGACAACGGTACCAATCTGAACAATAAGATGATCGCTGAGCTCTGCGAACAGTTCAAGATACAGCACCACAATTCTTCTCCTTACAGACCGAAGATGAATGGGGCTGTAGAAGCAGCAAATAAAAACATCAAGAAGATCGTGCAAAAAATGACAGTAACGTACAAAGATTGGCACGAGATGTTACCGTTCGCTCTGCATGGGTACCGTACCTCAGCAAGGACGTCAACCGGGGCAACTCCTTTCTCTCTGGTTTATGGTATGGAGGCAGTCTTGCCAATCGAGGTGCAAATTCCTTCTCTCCGGATAATGAAGGATGCAAACCTGAACGAAGATGATTGGATCCAGACACGACTTGACCAACTCAACCTCATTGACGAAAAGAGACTTGCTGCTATCTGTCATGGTCAGACGTATCAAAAACGGATGATCAGGGCATTTAACAAAAAGGTCAGACCACAGGAATATCAAGTTGGGGATCTGGTTATCAAGAGAATCATCCTTCCTCAGAGTGATCCAAGGGGCAAATGGACCCCTACGTACGAAGGGCCATTTGTGGTTAAGCATGTGTTCTCAGGAGGAGCAATGATCTTAACTAACATGGATGGTGACGACCTTCCTCACCCCGCCAATGCAGACATAGTTAAAAAATACTACGCATGAAAAAAAACCCGCTAGGCTGACATGCCTAGGCAAAAATTAGGGCTTCCCGTCGAACCAAAAGGGTTCGGGCAAAATGTAGGGATGAAAATGAAAAAATCTGTACACCCGGCAAGTCGAAAACCTGAAAGGGCGGCTTGGGCAAAAATGGGTATCCCGGTGGACTGAAAACCCGAAAGGGCGGTCCAGGCAAAAATTAGGGATAAAAGCGTAAAACTATGTCTCATTGGATCACTTTACATCCAGAATCCGGTATCTGCATCAAGTTCAGACGGCATCGATCAGTCAGCTTCACCTTCAACTAAGGTCATCAAGTGATGAGACGCTCGGAGTTATAAAGGCAATAGCAGAGTTGAAACCCAGTGGATCATTCATCTTTCACACAGCTGTTTTATTTTCATTTGTACAAAACTTGTATAAATTCTTTTGATCGGCGACGTACCTCTTACTAGGACGTCAGCCTCTTGTACACAAAACGCCTATTTTCAGGCCATTCAAAAATCAATAAAAATATATTTTCAGTTAAACGTGCCAAGTATTTTTCTTTTTCTGTTTTGTTTTGCGAAGAACGTCCAAGGTTCAATTTATGATGTATGCATTGACAATAATTTGCTAACTCATAAATATTTGCATACGAAACAAAGGAATTCATTGCAGGTGACACTAGAAACAGGGGCAATAAAAGAGTTGTCCGAGCAGCTAATTGTTCTATCCCCCAAGGTACTAAGGTAGGTTCAGCTAAAGAACACGGCCAAGCGTATCTTAATCCCCCAGAGAGTGGTTCAACAAGTCAATACACCTTCTTCTCCAAGCAAATCATCAAATATCAAGGAAATTGAGTATCCTCCTGTAGATCTCAATACCTCCCCAGCAGCATGTATTCTTAACAAGCATCCCCGGCAGTCTTGGTCTAAAGATTGTTCCCCGGCGGTATCTCACTATCCAAAGGAACCACTTCCCTGCAATTCAAACCTCCCCCAGAAGAGTCCAATACAGCTTCACCGGAAAATTGGAATCCATATCCCCAAGCAATAAGCTTATCCCCAGTAGATTCTGGAAGCTCATCCCTCGCAGAACACGAACGCGTCGTCCCGGCTTGATTTAAAGAGTTATTTCCGTAACAGGATATAACTGGGTTATCCTCAGCCAAAAGCCACGGAAAGAGCGTCCTCGGCAAAGTATCTTTCTACCCCCAGCGAAGTCTATCAAACACTTCCAGCACAATAAGGATATCCCCAGCATAACTCATCAACGGATATCCCCAGCGGAGTTATCTTCATCAACTCAGCAAAACATCGCTATCCCCCACAGAGTAGTACTTCCCAGCATGATCGCTAGAGTATCTTTTCTCCCGCAGAATTATTTCATTTGCCAAGTTTATTCCTCAACGGAGTTATCTTCTCCTACCGGTATTCTTGCAACAATCATCCACAGCGGAAGCAAAATCTCTTCCTCAACATCAGCCCAGGATATGACGTCCCGGCACCCGTCAAGGATTTATTTTCCTAGACGAAAACATACACGAATCATCACATACATCATTGTAGCATGCATAACGTATTGCATCATACAAGTCTCATTTATATTGATAACATCATTGCTTGATCCATATCATGCATTGCATATAACTAACCTCTACCTTTCAGGAAGGGTACAGTTGAAATTCCCAAACGTATTTCAAAGATGTCTCTAGTCCAGTTAAATCGACTCCAAACAGATTTTTCTGATAAAGACTCAGTAGAAGTTATGGTTCCCTCTCCAACGGCGTGTGAGGTAGTAATCCCTTTTTCAAGATGTTCTCCTCTCCGACGATGAGCGTGAGGTGATATTCTTTTGTGGTCCCCTCTCCGACGGTGAGCGTGAGGTGGTAATTCCTTTTTCAAGATGTTCTCCTCTCCGACGATGAGCGTGAGGTGATATTCTTTTGTGGTCCCCTCTCCGACGGTGAGCGTGAGGTGGTAATTCCTTTTTCAAGATGTTCTCCTCTCCGACGATGAGCGTGAGGTGATATTCTCTTATGGTTCCCTCTCCAACGACGTGTGAGGTAGTAATCCCTTTTTCAGATGTTCCCCTCTCCGGCATGAGCGTGAGGTGATAGTCTCTTATGGTCCCCTCTCCAACGGCGTGTGAGGTAGTAATCCCTTTTTCAGATGTTCCCCTCTCCGGCATGAGCGTGAGGTGATATCTCCTTTCAGATTATAATTTCCTATAGTTCCCTCTCCAACGTGAGTGAGGTAACTCCCTTTGAGATTGTAATGTCCTTTGGTTCTCTTCCTGACACTACGAAGATGGTAATTCTCACCAAGATTTTCTCAACGAGCGTTGTTGAGATCATTCAGGATTCTCTTACCCTTCATGCTAAGGCAGTAACCATCCCTGGTTCATTCATCAGCGTTTGAAGCTCCAGACCCAGCTCCTGTAATCAGTCAGGACACATCTATATCAAGCATCTAAAATTAGCTCCTGCGACGTGTCAGGTACTCATTTTCTCTTTTGCAGGTATGCAGGTTCTAGCGAAGGAATCTCTTACGCAGTCAGCATCCAGATGGCATCTATAAGCCCATCACCCTATTCAGCAATCTCTAAATGGCATCTATAAGCCCATTCCCCATCACTGTCACTATGTGAGCGCAAATTTCTGGGCACTTTAGTGTTCAATCATCTTCTACCCTCGGATTACGAAAGGCACGTCAGCCAATCTGCATTCTCAGGTCTAAGAAGATTGAACAGGGGCAACTGTTGTACCCCAAAATTTGCCCTCCCATATTCATCAAGAATTGTCAAAGTCAAGGTCACAAAAGTCCCCCAGGGTTGTGCAGCTCAACTGTCTCCTAGACAGTCAAAACTAGGGTTTGAGTTCTGGTCAAGCAAATGAACTTTTCAAAGGCCCAATCAAGTCTCACATGCCTACAAAGATGGTCAAGTACCCTCATGTCAAGTTTCAAGACATTCAGCTCAAAATTGCACAGTCAAAACCCTAGGTTGCACTACAGTCAACTGTAGGGGCAAAATGGTCATTTGACAGTCAAAAGTTCAAATTTTTGGTCAACACATCATTTTGAAGCCACAAACATCATTTGATCAATGCTTGATCATGATTTTCAAGATTTGGCTCAGAAATCATCAAAGATGCAAAAGTTGCTATATTTGGACAGCTGAAAAAGTCAACTGAAATTGACCAGGGCATAACTTTCACATGGATTATCAGAAAAATTCCATCCAAAGCTCATTTTGAAGAGAAAGACATTTCCTACAATTCATCTTCATGTTCCAAGTCCAAGAAATGCTCTCACAAAAAGTTATCAATTTCAACATTATAGGTCATTTTCAAAAGTCAACAAAAAGTGACTTTAAGTCAAAGGCAATAACTTGAGATTGGTGAATCAAAATAACATGGGACCAAAGGCATTGGTTAAAGGACTCAAAGACCTTTCCAAAATGTCCAAGAACATGTTAAAAGCTTAAAAATTGACCAAGTTATGCCTTGTGGAAGTTGGGAAATTTTTGGAAATTTTTGAAAGTCAACATTGATGCAAAAGGCCTAAAAATGCAAATGGGCCTATTTTCCTTCCAAATTTCTTCATGCCAAGCCTATGCACGACCACTAGGCCCAAAGGGAAGTATTCTCATATTTTTTAATTATTTATTTGAATTAATATTAATTTATATTCATTTAAATGATTTTAATATATGAAAAATATCAAACCTAATCTAAAAAATCTTTTTACACACATTATAGGCTCAATATTTCGTGTGAAGGCAAATGAGGAAAGATTTGGGGTGATTGGATGCAAATTGGTACAAAAGCCATAGAAAAAGATTCAAAAAGATTTCATAAAAATCAAATATACAAAACCATGAATGCTTGAGATTTTGTGTAATTTTTTCAACCTAAATCATTCCCTATATGATCAACATCACAACCCTAATGCAGAAGACTGAAAAAGCTGCGCACAACACACTTTGGCAAATTGAAAATTTTCACATAAAACTCATAGACTGAATTCAAGGATATAGGACGATTCAAGCTTGGATTTTTGTTTCAATAGCATTCTGAGGCATCACTGAGTGTTTCTCAATCAATAACCACGACAAAAACACCTTGAATTGGTATGAAGAACCTTGACTGAACCAAGAAAATTCCAAACTCGTGCATCATGATTTACATGTTTTTACAGCATTTTGTCCATTAATTCATGTTTCTATTGATGTTTCTGAACTAACTGCAGCGTTTGATTGTATTTTTGAGTCACATACACGATTATGCCATTGTCAAATATTAGGGTTTGCAGGTTCTTGATTTAGGGCTTTTGCATATAAGGAAAATTATGACTCATGGGTGCCATGACTGAACTCAGCACCTCAAGACGAAGAGACCTATACCCTCGCGAACAATTTATGATGCCTAGAAAGCTATTCGCTATTTTCTCAAATCCACCTTAAGACCACGCTAAAAAAACCGTCGCCTATTCCTTTTGTTTTACAGGGTGGGGAAGAAGACAAGCGCGTGTCAATCAGTGATACGTCCATTCAAAACTTCGCGCGTTTTCATCATTATGCATTGTTTTTGCTTTATATTGTTTAATTGATGTTATATATTAAATGAAGCGCAAGTGGCACAGATGGCAGGGACTAAGGCGTGTGACCTCAAAGACCTGGGTTCAAGTCCCAGGTCTTGCATCTTTGCCATATTATTTTTCATAATAAATTCTTATGCAGCGCTAACATGAAAGACCACCATATTCCACTCTCATCCATTAGCCACGCGTCCCACATGATCAGATTAAAGGCTACGATTCAAAGAACACCATGCACCAGGTCAAAGCGCTGACACCCAATCCAAAAGGTCAACGAGCTTCCATGCTTATTGGGCTTAATCTTTGGACCAACACCTCCTAAATTGGGGATTACACCCCACTCTGGTTTGATTTCTTTTTTTATTTCATTTATTTTAATTTTAATTGTTATGTTTATTGTAATTATTTGTTTTAACTAATTATTTTTAACAAAAATCTATAAAAACACTAAAAATCAGAAAAAATACAAAAAAACATAATATTTATTTTATAACAATTATTTTCATAAATAAACTAGCATGTAAATAAATTAGTGTAATTAGGTTTTAATTCTAATTCCTTTATTTTAATAAAAATCAAAAAAATGTAGAATTTAGGTTAATTGTTAATTATTTCTATTTCTTTTTTTTTCCCTCACAATAATAATTGTTATTTATTTATTTATTTTCATAATTAAAAAATTGTACATAATAAATTTTAGGTTTAATATTAGATCTTATTTTAATTCTTTCTTAATAACTAAAAAATATTAGAATTAGGGTTTGCTTCTTAATTTAATTTTAATTAACTCCTTTTTTCTTTTAAATCTTAAAAAAAACAAAATATCAAAAACATTTAATTCTTTTTTTATCATTTTATTTTTAATGCTCATTAACTTTTAATTATTTGCAAAAAAGGGTCCAACGCCCGTCATTAATCATTTAATCGCGCATTTATTTTATTATCGTTCATATAATTTTGTAAATATCCCAAAGCCATGTAACTTTACTTTTCGCACTTTATTTCCTCGCATTATTTATTTTTTCGCTAAATCGGGTCCGGTTTAATTTTGGCGATGTGGACCCGCGCCTTTGTAATAGTCGTAGATTTATCTTTTCCGCACTCCTAACTGTTAACCAAGCATGAAAGAATGAATGTCTAATTAAAATCAAGCGTAGATCACGACAAACATGACAAGACAAAAATAACTGAAACATGACACACAATTCGCACACACACCACCCCTAGGGTACGCCTCACTGTCGCCTTGCCTCGAAAGGTGATCGTCGAGTAGAGGATGTCTTAGTAAGTCCTCATGATCCGGGAACCTGGCATGAGGGTAGCTTCTAAGGTGTCTTCCCATTGCTCTGGTGATCACCATGTCCCGAACCTCGAATTGACCCGAACACCTCCAACGGTGGTGCTACCTACCTCTCAATGGTGGGATGGCACTACTTTTAAAGACATTTACACAGACGAATTCCTTAGGGTAGGTAGGTTCTCAAGGATACTTGCTCTAATTTCAAACAAATCACACCAACACATTTTCAAAAGCTTTCAAAGCAAATTTTTCAAACACTCTGACGTATGAGTCGAACTGAAATTTTTCAAAAGAAACTTTTTTTAAACCCACATTGAAAAGCAAGCAAACATTTTGAAAACACATTGAGCAAGTATCTAAGAGCCCATGGATAACCATGGATAGAAAGGGTGCTAACACCTTCCCTTTCTATAACCTACCTCCCGAACCGAGAGCAATCTCTTTTAAGGAATTTTTCTGTGCTTTTGTCCTTTCCATTTGGAGAAAATAAAAGACGGTGGCGACTCTTGCTTCCGCGACATTTCGCGAACCAGCGTTAAACAGTCAGTTCCAGATCCACCGATCACAATCATTAATTAATTTGTAATTTCAATTTAATTTCTTTAAAGGGTCCAACGCCCTCACACCTTCGATTATAGTTTCTTTTCGCGTGTTTGCTTCTATTCTTCATTTTAAATATTATGTAATTGCCCCAAAGCCTTGTAATAGATAATTAGGACATTTACTTTCCGCACTCTTTATTCAAAATTGGGTCTCTGTTAATTTGGCGATGTAGACCCGCGCCTTGTAATAGCGTAGGACCTTTATTTTCCGCATTTTAATTTCCGCACCCTTTTAACTGTTAATCACATGAAAGAATGTATGCCCCAAATAAAATCAAAGCGTAGATCACCCAATGCATAACAAGACAAATAATAACTGAAAATGACACACGATTCACACACCACTCCTAGGGTACGCCTCATTGTTGCCTTGCCCCTCAAAACGTGGTTGTCGAGTATAGGACGTCTTAGTAAGTCCTTGTGTTCCATTGATCTAGCTACCTCGAAATGGTTGCCTCGAACAAGTTGCCTCGAAACAAGTTGCCTCGGAATAGTTGCCTCGGAATAAAAAGATCAATGGCATAAGGGTAGCTTCTAAGGTATCCTACTGTTGCTCTGGTGACCACATTGTCCCTAAACTCGAATTGACCCGAACACCTCCAACAGTGGTGCTACCTACCTCTCAATGGTGGGATGGCACTACCTTAAGGACATTAACACAGCCTAATTCCTTAGGGTAGGTAGATGACTCGTAGATACTTGCTCTAATTCAAAACAAATCAAAAACTTCTTTCCACACCGACACTTTGCAAAAAGCTTTCAAAAGCAATTTTTCAAACACTCTTGAGGACTGATACAAGAGTCGATCTGAAACTTTCAAAGAAACTTTTTCAAACTCACTCACAATTGAAAAGCAAACACATTTTGAAAACACAAATGAGCAAGTACCTAAGAGCCCATGGATAACCATGGATAGAAAGGGTGCTAACACCTTCCCTTTCTATAAATCTACCTCCCGAACCGAGAGCTAATCTCAATAAGGAATTTTTCTGTGCTTTTGTCCTTTCCATGTTGGAGAAAATAAAAGACGGTGGCGACTCTTGCTTCCGCGACATTTCGCGAACCAGCGTTAAACAGTCAGTTCCAGATCCACCGATCACAGAACTGGAGACTCTGCTGGGGATGCTTAATAAGTGAGGTGTACCTTAGGATTAGATCATTCTATGTTTTCAATTGCTTGGTTTGTTTGCTTTATATTTATGGGTTGCATCGGAGTTTCATAGATCCTAACCAGGATCTGGGGAATACCCTTCTTTAGGTAGCATAAGTTGTGAGGGACCTGTCCGGCGTAGACCGACACGGGTGAAACAGTGGCTACGTTGGTGTGACACCTTGGTCTGTACCGATATCCCTTGTGTCGCAACGAGGAGAATATGGGTCTTCTGAGGAGTCATTAAGCACCAACCGACCTTAGAACCTTAAATGACCCAACTTGGCCAATAGAACAGTAGCAGTATGCTACACCCATTGAGGCTAAACTCTCGTGATGGTTCTGGCCGCAAGAAAAGATTGCGATGCTGGAGTTATGACCGATTGAGGGTAGTCAGTGATATTGGGATCCTCTAGAACCCGGTTACTTCTGATAGGACAGGTCTTAACCAACAAACTGAAAGAGGGTAATACCTAGACCCCATGCTGGCCTTAACTCTAAGGGCTCTCTTGTGTGACTTGTGTGCCTTCCAACTTGACTATTTGCATGCTTGTTATCTGACGCTTGAGTTTCTTGCAGGTTTTGTTTACAGTCCTTAATTGGGACTCATACCAGGGTTTACCTACTTTACCCCATGCATAGAATAACATCATACCATTGCATACATCCTGCATAAAGACTAATCCATTTCAAGGACCTCAAGGGCTTGTGATGCAGGTCATGATGAATCAAAGTGTCTAGTAAGGGGAAAAGAGGATTTATTTTCCTCTAGACAAGGTTGTCATGGGCTATGACCCACTGGATATGGTGAGCCTTTGACCCTTGAAGAAGGACTCTCTACAGCATGCAGTTCCTTCAATCAAGCTACCAGATCCCAGCTCTAACAAATTTCTTGTTTACCCCGCGAGATCCTTGAAAACATTACATGCATCTCATACATATCATTTAATTACAGGTACCCTTGTTACAGGTCACTTACCATCTGCGCTGTTTATTTCAGCCATGGCTTGCCAACAAGACAACCAGGACCTTCATGCTCAAGAGACTCGGTTCGAGGAAATCCTCCTGAATCTCTCCAAGGGGCAGGAAGAGCTGAGAACACTCCTCATGGGGAATCTGGCCAAGAAAAGTCCCGAGGATGACAAGGACGAACGGTTGAAACGCCTGCAAACTGAGGTGGATGCAATGAAAGCCCAGATATTGGGGAAGGTGACTATCATTCAAGGCTTAGCTCAAAGACAAGAAGAGCTCGGGGTTCTTGTCAACCAACTGCTTCAGGGTAACCAGCTGGGGCAAACATCTAAGGGT
Source organism: Vicia faba (assembly GCA_948472305.1). Lineage (NCBI taxonomy): Eukaryota > Viridiplantae > Streptophyta > Magnoliopsida > Fabales > Fabaceae > Vicia > Vicia faba. The sequence goes on from OX451736.1 coordinate 1,619,753,374, forward strand.
GGAAAGCCAGTCATCATTCAATCACCTTTGAGACAAGAAGACAGGGGAAGAGCTCCTCAAATGGCTTCAGTGACACAAATTCAGCATCAACCTCACCAGTTTCAGCCAGACAAGCCTGGGAGGAAATTCACCCAGCTCAACATGTCGCTGTTTCAAGCCTTACAACGCTTGTTGAGATTGAATCTGATCACATTAAGGGCCCCTCTCCGGAAGCCCAACACATCTGCTCCTAATTATCATCCCAAAAAAAGGTGCGCCTACCACTCTGCCAGCCCGGGACACGACACAAATGAGTGTTGGGCTCTGAAGAATAAGATCCAGGACCTGATTGATGAAAGAGCATTGGAGTTTACACAAGATGGTCAAGCTGAGTTTTTCTACCATCCCTCCAAGGCTCACCATTTGAAGTGACAAGCCCAGAGAGGAGAAGACTTTTTGCTCATTGGGATTTTTCAAATTGTATTTTTCTTGTTTGTTCAAACAATTATCATGTCAAACTCTTTTAGTCCATTAATGCATCGCATATGTCTGTTTTGGAATTAATACAATTGTTTTAGTTATATTCAAAACTACTTTCATTTTTTGTGATGTTCAACGCTCGATTAATAATTCTAAGCCTCTTGAGGGAGGATGACGAAAACGATACCGCAATCTACAGTATGCTTTTGAACAGACCCCGCTGATGAGGTACAAGCATTGTTTCAATCCCTAAACACTGGAGTTATAAGGAAGATAATCCCTCGTCAACCCCTCTGAGCCAAAGAAGTAGGAGTTTTTCTTTTCGAAATTTAAAACCCTTTATCATAACCTGGGGCAGGGTAGTTCTTGTTGTACCCCAAATTTTGACCTAAGATATCATCTCATACCTGCATCATTACATTACAAGTGTTTTGATCCATTGATTTTAAAATTCATGACTTTTTTCAGGCCAAGAGCTATTTATGTTGAACACTAAATCATTTAATCGATTCATGCTAAAATAATGTTTATTAATTATTTATTATCTTAAATTTAAATAATTGAAATTTGTTTTCGATTATTATGTAGTTTAAAGATGTATAGATAATAAAATAAACATTAGGGAAGAGGCGCATTAATTGTGCAGACAATATTTATTTATTACTCACTATCTTAAATTTAAATAACTGGAATTCATTCTCAGTTATTACATAATTTAAAGGTTTATGAATAATATAATAAATATTCGGAAAAGTTTATTGGTCAATAACGATTATTTAATCATTTGTCATTCTAAGTTAAATAATTGAAATTCTATTTTAATTATTATTTAGAAAGTTATGGATGATGAATTAAATAATTGAGGCTATTAATTGATCAATGATCATTATTTATTTATCTGTTTATTATTCTGAATGTAGGTAATTGGAATTCGTTTTCAATTATTATACGATTAAAGAATTGTAAACGATAAAACAAATAATTAGAGAGAAAGAAGAAATTAATTGGCGAATATTGGATTTTTATTCATTTTTTCTAATTGTACAATTATTATGTAAATATTGTATCTATTACAACAAAATTACAATAATAAGTTTACAAAGTTAAAATGAAATAAAAAATTAATCTAATATTCCTAATTCTAAATCTTCTGATCCAATGCATTTTTTGTCTGCTCACTTGATGTTACCTGCAAAATTAAAAGAGATTAGAATTCGAACAAATAATTAAAAGCGAAATTATTTAATGTTCATCATTAAAAGCAATGGCCGGAATCAGTTACTCTTTTTTGCAAATCACGGGATTTCTCCCGGTTCACAAAAAAGAGAGGAATTTTTAAATGAATGCACAAGTTCATTTTTGTGTCAAAAATTGCATGTTTTAAATTAATTGCATTTTTCAAAATCCAAATGCATATTTCAAAAAAACATACAGCATACAAAGTCCCTGCATGATCTCAACAACATATGCAAGCAAGCAAATGCCAACGTAAACCTATGCCCACATAGTAGAAAACAAAACATAAGCTACTATTGCATTAGAAATCAAAATATGCAGTTTAACCAATATGCAAGCAATGTGACATTCCTTATTTTCATCATTTTCCTGGCCTTTTGCAATTTCAGAAATAGTACAGCCTATCATTTTATTGTCAAAACTGTACTGAGAGAGAAAAAGAGAGGAGGAAGTGTGGTTTTACAGGTTTGGCTTAGGCAGGAAAGAGATACAAGACAAACTGCAGTAATATAGCCAGTAGAAATAAAAACATAAAAGAGGAATAGAGACAACTTAGAGGTAGCAGTATGGTGCAGATATGTCAGGGAAGAGGGTGAAAGTATTTCAAAAAATCTCCAGCCTGTAACGTAAACAAAGAGGAGAGAAGACTGTTATAACATAAACAAAAAAAATCACATATCATATAGATATCCAAGCCTTCAAGACTTGGAAAAAATAGTTATCAACAATCTCACACAAAAAACCAGCAGAACCTGCATAACCATTACTGTCAAAAAAACCATTTCACCATATGGCCTAAACCTCACAAACTGATTGAGCCTTTAAGCCAACATCACCATTACTGTCAAATAGATATCAAAAAACAATCTCACACAAAAAACCAATTCAAACCATACAACCAATATGGCCTAGCAACAAAAAAACCTATTCCCCTGTTTCCATCAACATGTCCAACCAACACAAAACCAGCATACTCATAAACCTGTCAAACTTATTATCCAAGCCTGAACATCATCAATCACAGACCTGTTGAAGCCAAGCTAGGCCAAACCTGAAACGATCCATACCAAAACCAACCTTGAAGGCAACATGAGCCAGGCCTCAGAATTACCATCACTGGCCATTCAAAGCATACAACTCAAAGCCTCAAAAACATTATCATAGGCCAATGAACATCGTACAGAAGCACGGTTAAGAAGAAAGAAGCTAGTCAAAAACATTTTCCAACAGTAGCACTCAATCTTCCAGAAACATCAAAGCACAGTACCAGCAAAAGAAGAAGAGAAAGATCGAAGCACAGTACCAGCAAGAAGAAGAAGGAAATCACATAAAATACCAGTCACCGAAGCGAGCTCACGACCCTCCTCTCCTCGCCGCCTGGCCTCCTTCACTCCCGACCTCCTCCTCCGTCTCCGCCTAGGTAACGATTCCCTCTCCCTTTTTACTTCTATGGTACCTCCATCAATAACAAGAATCAAAACAGAATAAGAATCCCGTAATCAGAATCACACATGCAAAAATGAAACTAAGCTTTAACAAATCAGAAGCATATTTTACCGTAAATCCGTAGCCGTCCCTTTTTTCGTTTGGCTAGAGGGAAGAAGACAGCGTGAGCGGGTGGCCATGGTAAGAAGTTAGATAGCGAAACTCAGAAGCAAAGCATGGAGAAGAAGACGCGAAGAAGATGACGAAGAAGAGAGATGAGCGTCGTTCTGCCTAGCAGAACCCTAATCCCCAATTATGTTAAACAATTAACCATAAACATTTTGTAAAACTGATGGGCCTCACCCCATTTCTCCTGCTTGAGCCCACGACCTGCTTCTGCACCCCCCCCCCCCATTTTGATTTCTGCGTGGGCCACTAATATCTGGCCCATTTATATTTTGCTTGCTTTTTTATTTTGATACACTTTCTTTTATTTTTACTTTCTCCAATCTTTTTTTACAATTATTATTATGTTAATTAATTGGTAGGTATAATAAAAAACAAAAAGATATGTCTAACTAGGTGTTTTTTTATTAATTAGTTTGACCCTTTAGTTTAATCTTGGATTTAATTTAAGAGTTTTAATTTTATTTCATTAGGGTAAATTAATGACTTTCCATTTAATTTAAAATCTCTTAATAAGCATTTTATTTTCATATACATAAAAAATATAGAATTTAAGAATGTAGACATTTTATTTTTTTCTAATTAATTCTCCTCTTACATCGTTATTAAACAAAACTCTAAAACATATAAAAATAGAGAAACTTTAAAAATATTTTATTAATTCATTTTCTTGCTTTATTAATATTAATATCAAAATATATAAAATAAAAACCTAAGACTAAAAAACATTATGTCTTCGTTAAATAATTCTCTTGTTTTTTTTATCCATATCAAAAATGCGTAAAAAGTAAAAAATACTTTCTTTTCGTTAATATTAAACAAAAATCAAAAAAATACATTATTCGCATCATTTAATCTATCATTTAAATTATCGTTATTTAATCATTATTCGCATATTTTGTCTGTGTATCTATTCAATATTTATTTGTTTATTCTGTTTATGTTTAAATCCAAAGGAAAAACAATAAATTTGTTGACTTCATGTCCTCAAGTCTAACTGCGCGAACTTTCGCATTTCATTAAAACTTAGGATAATTTTTCCTCAAGTATTCAACCTTTTCAAAACTTATACCTTTTAAGCAAAAACTTCGACGTTAGGTCGTCGTATCTTCAAAAAACCTTCCGTACCCCTTGTCGGCCAAAACGATTTATTTTCAATCAAGCAATCGATTTTTTAAATAAAACAGATATTTCAAAAGGTTCCTATAGAGTACTATAGATGCATTGGGTGCTAATACCTTCCCATTGTATAACCAACCCCCGAACCATAAGATCTCTTTTCAAAAACGCTTTGTATTTTTATTATTATTTACATTGCATATTTAGGGTTTTATTTCGCTCTTTCCCTTTTCCTTTGGAAACAATAAAGCGTGGTGGCGACTCTTGCTTTTGTGAGATGAATTAATCAATAATTCGATCTCCGATTTACCCCGCTACATTTTGTATCGCTACAGAATTGGCGACTCTGCTGGGGAAAGATTGACCTTTTGCTGGTCCATCCCTAAGTGGGTTAAGCCTAATTTGTCTTATCTGTTTACTATTATTTGATTTGCTTGATTATATGTTTAAATTGGGGTGTTTGGGTTTTTTTGCAAAGGACGAATCCTATACCCGGATTAAGTAACGCTTAAGGAATAGGACGGGCGGTATAGTCATGTTAACTTTGAGGGAGTAATCCCGAAGAAGGAGGCATGAGATCCCCCACTCAATGGAAGGCCCTCTTGAACTTAATATTTGTTTACCGAGTAATCGGGAAGACATTATTATTTTCGACCTAGGAGCCCGAGAAGTTGAGGACCGTAGAACCCTAACCCATCTTGGCCTTTTTAGGTGTAGCGCGGAGACTATAACGGAGTAATTCGGAAGTAGTTGTTACGCGATGCTACGCTCGGATGAGTTTCTCTTGAGAATATTGCTAATTATCGAGTAATCAAGACGTTGGCAATATCCGAAGGAGGAATGTAGACTCTGGGAACCCTTAGAACCATGTCTTACAGGTGTGATTGAAACGTTAGTACATACCTTTGGGTGGGCTTTACCCTCGACTCCATGCTGAACGTTGAACCTTTGAACCCCATGTTTGTAAACTTGTGTGTGACTGTTGCATTATCATTCATTCATGCATTCATCAACATCTTTGTAAAAAGCTTGTTTTTCAAGGAACTTTGGAATGATTTTTGCAAACGTCTCAGGGTATTATGGAACTTGGAAGGAGAAATACTCGAAGCTTTAGCTTCAAGGAGCCCGAGATTGAAGAACTGAAGAGTTTGATTCCGAAGATAGAGAGTCCGACAGATTTTCAGAAGAAGTATGGGTCCATCGTACCGCTCATGAAGCGCAAGATGAAGAAAGGCATCCTCAACATGTTGGTTCAGTTCTATGATCCCCTGTACCGATGTTTCGCCTTTCCGGATTATCAGTTGATGCCCACTTTAGAGGAGTACTCCTATATTCTTGGTTTGCCAATCGCCGACCGTGTTCCTTTTTCTGGATTAGAGGAGGAGCCCAAATCCCACGAGATAGCAACCATCACCCACTTGAAGAAGTCAGAGATAGAGGAGAACATGACTACGAAAGGAGGAATCCGGGGTTTGCCGGCGCAGTTTCTGTTGAAGAAAGCTCGCCACTTTGCTGATACAAAGGACACTGTTGCCTTCGAGGACGTGTTTGCTTTACTCGCATATGGTCTTTTCTTATTCCCTAACGTTGATAAATTTGTGGATATCAACGCCATCAGAATTTTCCTGATTGGAAATCCGGTCCCTACGCTGCTAGGGGACACCTACTACTCCATCCATCTTCGAAATTCTTATTAAGGAGGGATGATTATTTGTTGTGTGTCGTTGCTGTATCAGTGGTACGTCTCGCATTTACCTGGGTCCGATGCTTTCTGGGATCTCGAGAAGGAACCGCGTTGGGCGCCATAGATTATGGCTCTCACTCATTTCGACATTGACTGGTACAATCGAGTTTACCATGACGTGGAGATCATTGATAGCTGTGGTGCTTTTCCCAACGTACCTCTTCTCGGTACGAGGGGTGGAATCAACTACAACCCTGTTCTAGCGCGCCGTCAGTTCGGGTACCCGATGAGAGATAAGCCGAACAACATCCATGTGAGTGGTCTCTTTCTTCAGGAAGGACAAGATCATCAGGCTGCTAAGAGGGAGATTGAAGGAGCTTGGCGCTATATCCACAAGAAAGGGAGAGATATGCTGGGACATAGAGGTGCCGTTTCTTTGGAGCCTTACCTGCAGTGGGTCCGTGCTAGGGCTTGTGCTCTCAAGATGCCATATAAACTTGAGAAACCTTTATTCCCTGCCATCGCACCATCATCTGTTGTTATCCCTATCGCGGATGTAGGAGAATATCAAGGAAATCTGGCTAGGATGAAGTCCGAGAGGGATGCTTGGAAGGAAAAGTACCATATGTCTGAATATGAGAATCGAGTCCTGACTCGACAGCTAAAAGAAAAGAAGGAGTTGCTGCTTATTCAAGACGGCCGTTTCGTTGACCATGATGAGAAACTTCGTCAGAAGGATGCCTTGCTGAAGAAGTATGCGAGTGAAAGGAAAAGAAAGAGGGAAGGTTCGGTAAGCGTGGCTCTCGTTCCTAATCCGCAGGGAGAAATCATTGATCGACTGATAGCTGAGAAGAAGGAGATGGAAGACTTTTACGAAGAAAAGATCAAGAAGCTCCAATTACAGCTGGTGTTTGGTCCGTCATCTGAGGATTCCGAGTGAGCTTTAGCTTTTAGTTTATTTTATTGATGTCATTTTGTAAAAATATGTAAAAGAGCTTCATGCTCCGAAGTTGTAATTTATTGCTTTATTAAGGGCTTCATGCTCCGAAGTTGTAATTTATTGTTTTATTTTGGGCTTCCTGCTCCAAAGTTGTAATTTATTGCTTTCATGTTTAAAATTGTAATTTATCACTTTACTATGGTTTTCATGTTTCGAAGTTGTAATTTATTGCTTTCATTATTGGATTTGTTATCCCAAGGTTGTAATTTACTGTTCCAAATTGTAAGTTGTAATTTATCGCTTTCGATTAATGGATTGAGTTTTTGTTGTTCCAAATTCCTTTACCATTGATGTATGCAAAATTATTAAAGTTCCTTGAAAAACTTTTAAAATGAGTCATCATTTGCATCGCCATCATGCATCATTTCACATTCCACCTCACATGTTTTCTAGAGTCTCATCCTTGTTCTTTTTCCACCGAAGGTTGTCAAGCTGTCTCACCGATACGACACTCGGGCCAATTGTCAGAGGAAAATGGAAGATTTGGAACAGGAAAATCATGAGCTTCGTGGGGAAGTTGCTACGCTTCGTGTCGAGATGGAAAAGTTAACTGCGTTAGTGGAAAGTTTGGTGGCTGTTCAGAATCAGCCATCGACTACGGCTGCCGAGATTCAGACTTCAACTCCAGTGGTTTCCGAGATTGTCACAGTTCCTGCCTCCGTAACTCAAATCAACTCTCCGCTTCAACATCAGATGCCAAAAGGTTTTCCGTGGGGAATGCCTTACAACTTTGTGCCAGAAGGGTATCAGCCTGCCGTACAACCTCTATTTCAACCTGCATTGTCTCTTCCTCAACCAGAGACAACTGCCATGTCGCCAGTAATTCCATCCGTAACACCTTTTCCGCAACCAATTATGACGACCGTTGCTCCTGTGGTCCACTCCGTGCCATACTTGAATGAACCAATTTATCCTGCCGAGCCCGCTGAAATTTTGGGTCTTTTTGATAGAATGGAAGAATTTCAGGATCAGTTCCAGGAAATGCAGAAGGAGCTTAGAGCATTGAAAGGGAAGGATTTGTTTGGGAAGAGTACGCATGACCTTTGTTTAGTTCCGAATGTCAAGATTCCAGCAAAATTCAAAGTTCCAGACTTTGAGAGATATAAGGGTGATTCGTGTCCTAGAAGTCATTTGACAATGTACGTGAGGAAGATGTCTACGTACTCCGATGATCATGATTTGTTGATTCATTATTTTCAAGACAGTTTGACGGGTGCTGCTCTAAAGTGGTATATGGGTTTAGACAGCATTCGAATCCGCAACTTTAACGATCTTAGTGAAGCCTTTGTCCATCAGTACAAGTACAACGTTGACATGGCGCCGGACAGGGATCAACTCCGGGCGATGTCGCAAAGAGACCGAGAATCTTTTAAGGAATATGCCCAGAGGTGGCGTGAAATTGCTGCTCAAATCTATCCACCTCTTGAGGAGAAAGAGATGACTAAGATATTTTTGAAGACTTTAGGATCTTTTTACTATGAAAGAATGATAGCCAGCGCACCCAGTGACTTCACCTAAATGGTAAGCATGGGCATGCGATTAGAGGAAGGGATTCGTGAAGGGCGTTTGGTCAAAGAAGGGAGTCTGTCTAGCAGTGCGAAGAAGTTTGGAAGTGTTTTCCCGAAAAGAAAAGAGCAGGACGTCAGTGCTTTGTTTCCAGGTAGGCCTAGGAGAGGTTACTCTCACGTTACGGCGGTCACTCCGGCTGTCCGCCCAACTTTGATGACCCCAACTCATCAAACTCCACCAACTCAACAACGGCCTTTTCAGCAGCAGCCTCGACAACAGGCTTATCCGTTCAACAATCAGAGCCGTTCACCCAGAAAACCGCAGCTCGATGCCATTCCTATGACTTGTACTAAATTGTTCCCTGCTCTCATCAGAAAGAATCTCATCACGACAAAGCCTCCTCCTGTCGCGCCGAACAGTGCTTCTCCGTGGTACAAGGCGGATCAATTTTGTGAATATCATCAAGGGTCGTCGGGGCACAACCTTGAGAATTGCTTTGCTCTGAAGGCGGACGTACAGAGGTTAATTAAGAATGGCATCTTGTCTTTTAAGGATGTTAATCCAAATGTTAGAGATAATCCTTTGCCTCGACATGGGGCAGCTTCAGTGAATATGGTGGAAGGTTGTCCGGGGAAGTTTCGGGTTTTTCAAGTCGAACACATAAGAGAATCATTGATCAGGTTACATCAGAGTTTGAGAAGACTTGGCTTTGTTAGGCGCCAGCACGATTATGACGTTTGTGAGTTTTGTTCGAGAGAGGATGATTGCCCTATTGTGAAGGAGGATATTCAGAAGTTGCTAGATCAGAGAGTTATCACTATTACCTATGACCGAAATCCGGAAGATGAAGTGAATGTTATCACCACAATTCAATTTGCCAGAATCAGTAGAGATTGCCTACAACAGTCAGACTGCGCCTGTTGATCCTTTGATTATTTACCCACCTGGCCATGTGCCTTACAACTCAGACCAAGCTGTGCCGTACAAGTATAACGCCACGATGATTGAGAATGGGGTAGAAGTCCCCATACCAACCAGACCGTCTTTTGTTAACATTGCTGATGTGAGTAGAGTTACGAGAAGTGGGCGTGTTTTTGCAGCAGTGCCTTCGAAGAGACCAGAAGTTCAAGTTAGGAGGCCCATACCGGCGGAGATTCCAATAAGAAACGTTGAACCAAGGGTTGAGATAGGCCGATCCAGTGAACCTATCCCTCACCCTGAGGATGATGAGATCCTAAAGCTTATCAAAAGGAGTGAGTATAAGATTGTGGACCAGCTTTTGCAAACACCTTCCAAGATTTCCTTGCTTGCCTTATTGAGAGATTCTGGTGCACATAGAGAAGCCTTGATGAAGGTCTTGGACCAGGCGTTCGTGGACCATGATGTGACGGTTGATCAGTTTGATGGGATTGTGGGAAATATAACTTCGTGTAACAATCTTGGGTTCAGTGATGAAGAACTCCCGGAGGAGGGGAGAAACCATAATATGGCTTTGCACATTTCAGTAAGTTGTGGAAACGATACCTTATCGAGCGTGTTGGTGGATACAGGCTCGTCGTTGAATGTGATGCCCAAGACCACATTGTCTCGGCTCTCATATCCCGGTGCTCCTATGAGGCCTAGTGGAGTAATTGTTAAAGCATTTGATGGTTCTAGGAAGACAGTCATCGGTGAAGTGGATCTTCCTATAGTGATTGGTCCTCATACTTTTCAAATCACTTTCCAAGTGATGGACATCTGTGCTGCCTACAGTTGTTTATTGGGTCGTCCTTGGATCCATGATGCCGGGGCAGTCACCTCTACGCTCCATCAGAGACTAAAGCTTGTAAGACATGGGAAGCTAGTGATGATTGGGGGAGAGCAGGCCATGGTGGTAAGCCATTTATCATCATTTTCTTTTATTGATGCTGACGAGGATGTGGGGACCCAGTTCCAGGGTCTATCTGTTGCTAAGAATACAGTGAAGAAGCAAGGGGCATCCATCTCTTCTTTCGAGGATGCGCGGCGAGTGGTGGAAAGTGGTTCGGCCGAAGGATGGGGCCAGGTGTTGACGTTACCCGAGAACAAGTCTGGGGAAGGTCTGGGTTTTCATCCATTATCTGCAAGGGTCGAGAAAGAGGTGGTTGTTCGTCCGATTCAAGAGGTTTTCCGAAGTGTAGGGTTTGTACATCCTGAGGTTGATGCTATCATAGATGATGATTCCGAGGAGGATTTGCCCGTGTTTGTGACGCCTGGGTTGGCTTGCCAAAACTGGATAGCTGTTGATGTTCCTGTGGTTATGCACATTTCTGAGTAATGTTTTATTTATTTTCCTTTGAAAAATTCGCTCTGCCCAAGGCGAAACGTATTTTGTGTCGGGCTATGAAAAATAATTCCTTTTGCTCTGCCCAAGGCAAAAGAGAAATGTATGGGCTCTTTGTTTCAAGTATTTCCCTTTAATGAATAAAAATGTTATTTTGTCCACTACCGTTTTATTTTTTACTTTTTCGGGGAAATAGTAATGAAAATTAACTTAATAACCTTTTGTTTTATTTGCACAAATCGATTTCTAAAATAAAGCATAATCATATGTGCAGATTAATCCATGACTTAACCATCGAAAACAATGATCCTATGCCCTCTCCCAACTTTGAATTCCCTGTGTTCAGAGCCGAAGAAGAGGTTGACGAAGAGATTCCTGTTGAGATTTCCCATTTGCTTGAGCATGATGAGAAGGTTATTCAACCATTTGAAGAACCTGTAGAGTTGGTTAACTTGGGTGATGAAGAGGATAGAAAGGAAGTCAAAGTCGGAGCTTTGCTTATCCCGGAAGTTAAGGAGAAAATGTTGGAGCTTCTCAAAGAGTATGTTGATGTGTTTGCTTGGTCCTACCAAGACATGCCGGGGTTGGACAATGACATTGTGGAACATCGTTTACCGTTGAGACCTGAGTGTCCACCGATCAAGCAGAAGTTGAGAAGGACTCGTCCCGATATGGCAGACAAGATTAAAGAGGAGGTTCAGAAACAGATCAATGCAGGTTTCCTTGTTACGTCGGTCTATCCTCAGTGGTTAGCCAACATAGTGCCTGTTGCTAAGAAGGATGGCAAAGTTCAGATGTGTGTAGACTACAGAGATCTGAATAGAGCTAGTCCGAAGGATGACTTCCCATTACCTCATATTGACGTATTGGTCGACAGTACCGCCAAGTTCAAAGTCTTTTCTTTCATGGATGGTTTTTCTGGTTACAATCAAATCAAGATGGCGCCGGAAGATATGGAGAAGACCGCTTTCATTACCCCGTGGGGAACATTTTGTTATCGGGTTATGCCATTTGGTTTGAGGAATGCTGGTGCAACATACCAAAGGGCCATGACTGCTTTGTTCCATGACATGATGCATAAGGAGATCGAAGTGTATGTGGATGATATGATTGCCAAATCACAGACTGAGGAAGATCATTTGGAACATTTGTTGAAGTTATTCCAGCGTTTGAGAAAGTACAAACTCCGTCTGAATCCCAACAAGTGCACTTTTGGTGTTCGTTCTGGAAGACTTCTAGGCTTCATTGTCAGTCAGAAAGGTATTGAAGTAGATCCTGATAAAGTCAAAGCCATTCGGGAAATGCCCGCACCCAAGACGGAAAAACAAGTAAGAGGATTCCTTGGGAGACTGAACTACATTTCTAGATTTATATCTCATATGACTGCTACCTGTGGGCCGATTTTCAAGCTTCTCCAGAAGAACCAAGGATGCGTGTGGACAGAAGATTGTCAGAGAGCTTTTGACAGCATCAAAGAATATTTGCTTGAACCTCCCATTTTGATTCCTCCGGTGGAAGGAAGACCGTTGATTATGTACCTGACTATATTGGAAGATTCCATGGGATGTGTGCTTGGTCAACAAGATGAGACTGGAAGAAAAGAACATGCTGTATATTATTTGAGTAAGAAATTCACAGACTGTGAGTCTCGGTACTCATTGCTTGAGAAAACCTGTTGTGCTTTAGCTTGGGCTGCTCGCCGTCTGCGCCAGTATATGATTAACCACACCACTTGGTTGATCTCCAAAATGGACCCGATCAAGTATATCTTTGAGAAGCCCGCCTTATCTGGAAGAATAGCCCGTTGGCAAATGTTGTTATCCGAATATGACATTGAGTATCACACTCAGAAAGCGATCAAAGGGAGTATTTTAGCCGATCATTTGGCTCACCAACCAATTGAAGACTATCAATCCATCAAGTTCGATTTCCCAGATGAAGATGTTATGTACTTGAAAGCTAAAGATTGTGAAGAGCCGTTACCTGAAGAAGGACCTGATCCCGAATCACATTGGGGCTTGATATTTGACGGAGCTGTGAATTCCTATGGAAATGGAATTGGGGCAATCATCGTTACTCCCCGAGGTACTCATATCCCGTTCACGGCAAGACTGAAGTTTGACTATACGAACAACATGGCGGAATATGAGGCATGTATTATGGGTCTCGAAGAAGCAGTGGATCTAAGGATTAAGATTCTTGATATTTACTGAGATTCGGCATTGGTAATTAATCAAATCAAAGGAGAATGGGAGACTCGTCATCCTGGTTTGATCCCTTACAGAGACTATGCTAGAAGGTTGTTAACTTTCTTTAACAAGGTGGAATTACATCATATCCCTAGAGACGAGAATCAAATGGCTGATGCCTTAGCTACTTTGTCTTCAATGTTTCAAGTGAATGGTTGGAACGACGTGCCTACAATCCGAGTTATGCGCCTCGACAGACCTGCTCATGTGTTCTCAGTAGAAGAGGTCACCGACGACAAACCGTGGTTCTATGACATTAAACGTGTTCTTCAAACTCAAGAGTACCCGCCTGGGGCATCCGGTAAAGATAGGAAGACGTTGAGAAGATTAGCAAGCAGTTTCTTTCTCAATGAAGAAGTGTTGTATAAGAGGAATTACGACATGGTCTTGCTCAGATGTGTAGACAGACGTGAAGCAGACATGCTGATGCAAGAAGTGCATGAAGGATCCTTTGGAACTCATGCCAATGGACATGCAATGGCTAGGAGGATGTTAAGAGCTGGTTACTATTGGATGACAATGGAATCTGATTGCTGCAAGTATGTGAAGAAGTGTCATAAATGCCAGATTTATGCGGACAAGATGCACGTGCCGCCGACCCTCCTCAATGTTATATCTTCACCTTGGCCTTTCTCTATGTGGGGCATTGATATGATTGGAATGATTGAACCCAAAGCTTCAAATGGTCATCGCTTCATCTTGGTAGCGATCGATTATTTTACTAAGTGGGTGGAAGCGGCATCTTATGCTAATGTAACCAGACAGGTGGTAGTCAGATTTATCAAGAATCAGATCATTTGTCGATACGGTATCCCGAGCAAGATCATCACTGATAATGGTTCGAATTTGAATAACAAGATGATGAGAGAGCTTTGTGAAGAGTTCAAGATCGAACATCATAATTCTTCTCCTTACAGACCGAAGATGAATGGGGCTGTTGAAGCTGCGAACAAGAATATCAAGAAGATTGTCCAGAAGATGGTGGTAACTTATAAAGACTGGCATGAGATGCTTCCGTTTGCTTTACACGGATACCGTACTTCAGTTCGAACTTCTACAGGTGCGACCCCATTTTCCCTAGTTTACGGTATGGAAGCAGTACTCCCCGTGGAGGTTGAGATTCCGTCTCTGAGAGTGTTGATGGAAGCTAAACTTTCTGAGGCTGAATGGTGTCAAAGTAGATATGATCAGTTGAATCTAATCGAAGAGAAGAGATTGACAGCGTTGTGTCACGGTCAATTATATCAGCAGAGGATGAAGAAGGCTTTTGATAAGAAGGTTCGACCGCGCGAGTTCAGAGAAGGTGACCTTGTACTCAAGAAAATATTATCTTTCCAACCTGATTCTAGGGGCAAGTGGGCTCCGAATTATGAAGGACCGTATGTTGTTAAGAAAGTCTTCTCTGGAGGTGCCATGATTCTCACTGTGATCGGTGGATCTGGAACTGACTGTTTAACGCTGGTTCGCGAAATGTCGCGGAAGCAAGAGTCGCCACCGTCTTTTATTTTCTCCAAATGGAAAGGACAAAAGCACAGAAAAATTCCTTAAAGAGATTGCTCTCGGTTCGGGAGGTAGGTTATAGAAAGGGAAGGTGTTAGCACCCTTTCTATCCATGGTTATCCATGGGCTCTTAGATACTTGCTCACTTGTGTTTTCAAAAATGGTTTGTTTTCTTTTCAACTGTGGGTTTTAAAAAGTTTCTTTGAAAATTTCAGTTCGACTCTTGTATCGGTCCTCAAGAGTGTTTGAAAAGTTGCTTTCGAAAGCTTTTTGAAAAGGTGTCGGTGTGAAAAGTATTTTTGATTTGTTTTGAAATTTAGAGCAAGTATCTAGAGTCGTCTACCTACCCTAAGGAATTCGTCTGTGTAAATGTCCTTTAAAGTAGTGTCATCCCACCATTGAGAGGTAGGTAGCACCACCATTGGAGGTGTTCGGGTCAATTCGAGGTTCGGGACATGGTGATCACCAGAGCAATGGGAAGACACCTTAGAAGCTACCCTCATGCCAGGTTCCCGGATCATGAGGACTTACTAAGACATCCTCTACTCGACGATCACCTTTCGAGGCAAGGCAACAGTGAGGCGTACCCTAGGGGTGGTGTGTGCGAATTGTGTGTCGTTTTCATTTGTATTTATCTTGTCATGTCATTGGTGTTCTACGCTTGTTTTTATTTCGTCCATACATTCTTTCATGTCATTTAATTAACAGTTAAAAAATTGCGAGGAAAGTAAATTATAAGCTATTACAAATGGCGCGGGTCCACATCGCCAAAATTAACCCGGACCCGATTTGACAGAAAATAAATAAAGTAAAAGAAAATAAAAGAATTAAAAGTGCGAGAGGTATTTACAAGGCTTCGGGAGAGATACATAAATATTTAAATGAAATAAACTAAATACGCGAATTAATAAGAAATTAAGAACGAAACGAGGGCGTTGGACCCTTTTGCAAAGATTGAATTAACGAGGATTTAATTAATTAAAAAGAAAGCAAGAATTTTGTGTTTTTTTTTTTGGTATTTTTGTATTTTTAAGATTTAATGTGAAAAGGGAGAATTAATTAAAATCAAAATAAGATGCAAACCCTAATTCTATTTATTTTTTAATTTATTAAGGAATATTGAAATTTTTAACCTAAATTAAACCTAATTTTTACATGCAAATTTGATTATAAAAATAAATAAAATAAATATTTAATTATTTGAAAGAAAAATAAAAAGGGTGAA
Source organism: Vicia faba (assembly GCA_948472305.1). Classification (NCBI taxonomy): domain Eukaryota; kingdom Viridiplantae; phylum Streptophyta; class Magnoliopsida; order Fabales; family Fabaceae; genus Vicia; species Vicia faba. Next base: position 1,619,769,268 of record OX451736.1, read on the forward strand.
AAATTATTAATTAAACCTATTCTATATTTTTTTAGATTTTTGTTATTAAAAGAATTAAAATTAACCTAATTTAAAACTAATTTTATTTACATGCAAAGTTATTTATAAAATACTAGAAATAAAAATATTTATTATTTTAATCCTTTTCTGATTTTTATGTGTATTTTTATATTTTGTGAAAATAATTGATTAATTCAAAACAATAAAGAAAATAAAATAATAATTGAAAATAAAATATAAGGAAAATATAGAGAATTGCAAACCAGGGGGTATCAGTCCCCAGATAGGAGGTATATTTTAGGAATTCTGGCCCAATAAGCATGGCCTTGTTGACCTTTACTGGACGCGTGTGACGCATGGACTAGGGTTTATGGTGTTCCCCAATCCATAGCCATTGATCTGATGAGCCTGGACAGATGGACGTTGATCTTTGAGAGTGTATGATGCGCTTCAATATTGCACCTGCACGTGAATTTTTATGGCAAAATATTATGGAAATAACGAAGACCTGGGGCTCGAACCCAGGTCATATACATTGCCAACGCTCTCGCTTACCAACTGTGCCAACTCACGCGTTATTACTATTAAACAAACAACAAAGATTATAAAAGAAGTAACAATGTTAATGAATCTTCGCGCGCGCGTTTTCAAATAGCCCTATCACGTCTTGCCACCACACCATCTTCTTCCTCGTGTTTTATTTTTCCTGAAACAATAACAACATAAGCAACGGTTTTCACGCGTTGCTGAAAGTACCATATGAAAAAATAGCGAATAGGCCACAAGGCCTCATAAATTGATCGCGATTGCTGGTTTCTATTCGTCCAAACGCGTTGAATCCAATGGTCTTGGTCTCAGCCTCTAATTTTGCCTTATTTCAAAAGCCCTAATTCTAAGGTTGAAGAACCCTAAATATCAACAATGGCATCTTTGCATACAACACATAAAAACGCAATTAGTTCACATGGTAAGCGTCAGAATGCATCATTGAATAAGAATACATAAACTAAATATCATGGAAATGCCTCAAAATTAAGATACGAGTATGCAATTTTATGAGAAAAATTTGGATTCTGTACAGCGATTCTTGAGGTTTGGATGACCGTTTTTGATTGGGAATCGTCCACTGATGCTTGAGGAAACTAATGGAACAAAAATTCTGCCTTGAATCGCCCTAGAAGTGAGTTTTCAGAATTGACTTTTTTTGAGAAAAATTTCAAGTTTGGTTATGGCTTTGTTGAGCAGCTGCGTGTGTATTAACATTAGGGTTTCCTTTTGGCTTATGTACTGAGTCCATTAGGTTAACAAATTTGATCAGAATCTCTTGTATTCATGAATTTGAAGATTTGATTTTTCCACCATGATTTCCATATCTTTTTCCATGTGTTTTTGGTTCAAATCAGCTCCAATCTCTCTAAATCTTCCCTTATTTGCATATGCACGAATTATTGAGACTAAAACATGTACAAAAAGATTTGTTAGGTTAAGTTAAGTATTTTTCACATATTTAATTGATTTAAGTGAATTAATATAAATAAAAATTCAAATAAATAAATAAAAAATGAATAAAACTTCCTTTTGGGCCAAGTGGTCGTGCACATGCTTGGAATGATGAATTGTGGAAGAAAAATGGGCCCATTAGCAATTTTAGGTCATTTGAATCAATGTTGACTTTTCAAAATATCCAAAAATTTCCCAACTTCCACAAGGCATAACTTGCTCAATTTTTAGCCTTTTCTCATGTTCTTGGACATTTTGGAAAGGTCTTTGAGTCTTCTAACCAATGTATTTGGTCCCATGTCATTTTGATTTATCAATCTCAAGTTATGGTCTTTGACTTAAAGTCCCTTTTTGTTGACTTTTGAAAATGACCTATAATGTTGAAATTGATAACTTTTTGTGAGAGCATTTCTTGGACTTGAAGTATGAAGATGAGTTGTAGGAAATGTCTTTCTCTTCAAAATGAGCTTTGGATGGAATTTTTCTGATAATCCATGTGAAAGTTATGCCCTAGTCAATTTCAGTTGACTTTTTCAACTGTCCAAATAAGGAAACTTTTGCATCTTGATGATTTCTGAGCCAAATTTTGAGAATCATGATCAAGCATTGATCAAATGATGTTTGTGGCTTCAAAATGATATGTTGATCAAAAATTTGAACTTTTGACTGCCAAATGACCATTTTGCCCCTACAGTTGACTGTAGTGCAATTAGGGTTTTTGACTGTGCAATTTTGTGCTGAATGTCTTGAAACTTGACATGAGGATGCTTGACCATGTTTGTAGGCATGTGGGACTTGATTGGACCCTTGGAAACTTCATTTTCTTTGTTAGAACACAAACCCTAATTTTGACTGTATAGGAGACCTTTGCACTGTGCAACCCTTGGGGAGATTTTGAAGCTTGACTTAGAAAATCTTTGAAGAATATGGGAGGGCAAATTTTGGGGTACAACACTCACCAATATGGACGGTGAAGATCTTCCGCGTCCCATGAACGCCGATGCAGTCAAGAAGTATTTCGCTTAGGCAAACTTCTGGTCAAATCAGTCTTGGCATCTGAGCACATTCTGGAATTCAAAGTTGTTAGGGAGAATAGTGATCATTGTTTTTGTATAACCTTTTATTTCATGTACTATTTCCCAAGCTTTTGTAAATCCTTGGAGTCGCATTTTTAGCGAACTACCATCTTATTAATGAAATTTGAGCATTTACCTTTTGTGGGCAAAATTTTAATTTTTTCGGAAATATTTGAAACAAAGTTATTAAAGTATTCTCATTTTAAAAAAAGTGTGTCGTGAATAACGAAAGGAATATTAATAGTTGTTCCGAAGATGGTCAAGCCATGAAATGCGAAGCAGTACAGTAGTTTATCCGTGCATGATGAGCATGTTTCGTTTCAAAATCGTCATGAGATGTTGGTTGTGTAAACTTGTGTTTCTCGGGGTACTAAGTTTGGTGACTCCCCAGCTGCTCCAGTTGAGCATTGTTTTGGCTATCTCTATTTGGGCGATTTCTGAAGTTTGGTACGCTTTGTCTCATACCGTGGTCTATTGGTGTTAGAAGATTGAATTTGGATGCTTTTCTCCTCAGAAGACTTGAGCCTTGTAGCGTGATACTCTCCGACGTTGCTTTGTGTTTCCAGTTCCGTTTATCTTCCGTCTTTCTAAGATTGGCCGAGTATCTATTTTGCTGTGATAGCATATTATCTTTAAGATAGTCCATTTGTCTGTCTTTGTCAGCATAACATTCATTCACTCATTTACACTTATATCAGCATGCATATCCACATTTGCCGTTGATTTTGGGTCGTACTTTGTTTGTTCGAACAATATACATTTTTGTTCTTCCAAGTAGAAGGTTAGCTTAGGCAGAAAATGTGTTTCCTTTCTAAATTCCCCAATGGAGCTAACCCTCGTGGATGATTTTTGATTCAGCTTACCTTGTCCATTTCTGGATAGGATGAATTCCCCAATCGAGTTACTTTCTCATTGGGTGGAGTCTTATTTGACTGTTTTCTCTCTAGGTTATTCCTGGATGAAGTTGCTGCCTCTTGCATAGGCTATTTCTTTGATTCTCCCCAGTAAGTTCGCGACCTAGACGGCTGGTGCATTTATGTTGCACCTTTAAGTAGGTGATCTCCTCGGGAAGGATTGATTCATGGTTCTCTTTGACGAGGATTTTATTCTCTGCCAATATCATCGCAATTTCCTTCTGTTTGTTTTTTTTTTGGAAGACGACAAGCGGCAGCTCTTCATGAGCAACTTGTACGTTACTTTTTGAAAGCACCGAGCAGCAGTTCTTCACGAGCTACTAGTGCGTCATTTTTATTTTTCTGAAAGCGTCGAGCAGCAATTCTTCATGAGCTACTAGTGCGTTATTATTTTTTGAAAGCGCCGAGCAGCAGTTCTTCACGAGCTACTAGTGCGTTATTACTTTTGAAAGCGCCGAGCAGCAGTTCTTCACGAGCTACTAGTGCGTCATTTTATTTTTCTGAAAGCGACGAGCAGCAAACTCTTCATGAGTTACCAGTATGTTATTACTTTTCTGGAATACAACAAGCGGCAGCTTCTTTATTTGAGCAGCTTGTATGTTATTGGTATTTTCTTTGGACAACAACAAGCGGCAGCTTCTTTATTTGAGCAGCTTGTATGTTATCGGTATTTTCTTTGGACAACAGCAAGGGGCAACCTCTTTATTTGAGCAACTTGTATGTTGTCGGTATTTTCTCTGGACGACAACAAGTGGCAGTTTTCTTTATTCGAACAACCTGCGTATCTACAATCTTATTACTTCAGCATTAATGAGTATATCTCTGAAAATCTAGCAGAGAAGTCTGTTACGAATCTGTACCTCCAGAAGTCGGTAATCAGTTATCAGCAACTTGATACTCTCTGTCTATCATTGACCTTGAGTTGCGAACTCACTGTTTTGGATCAATGATCTGTTATGGCCTATGCAAGATGCTCTCTTTGTTAGGGTTAGAGGTCGTATTCCCTCGATTTTATTCGCTGTCAGAAGTCTGTCGTTTGAAGTCGATAGCTTGTTTCCCCAGTAATGTATAATCCATGCCTCTGTGTTTTGTTGGTGTTCGATTCCCCCAACATTGTCTTGTTTCACACAATATCTTTCTCTGTAAGTTCGATCGCTGCATTCATATCAAACATGACGACGGCATCTTAGGACAAAATTTGCGTAGTTATGTATTTAAGTACCTTCAATCTCGTCGAAACGAAGATTTCAATCTTCATATCTCCGGATAGAAGAAACTTAAATAGGGGCAGCTGTTGTACCCCAAATTTTGACCTAAGATATCATCTCCTACCTGCATCATTACATTACAAGTGTTTTGATCCATTGATTTTAAAATTCATGACTTTTTTCAGGCCAAGAGCTATTTATGTTGAACACTAAATCATTTAATCGATTCGTGCTAAAATAATGTTTATTAATTATTTATTATCTTAAATTTAAATAATTGAAATTTGTTTTCGATTATTATGTAGTTTAAAGATGTATAGATAATAAAATAAACATTAGAGAAGAGGCGCATTAATTGTGCAGACAGTATTTATTTATTACTCACTATCTTAAATTTAAATAACTGGAATTCATTCTCAGTTATTACATAATTTAAAGGTTTATGAATAATATAATAAATATTCGGAAAAGTTTATTGGTCAATAACGATTATTTAATCATTTGTCATTCTAAGTTAAATAATTGAAATTCTATTTTAATTATTATTTAGAAAGTTATGGATGATGAATTAAATAATTGAGGCTATTAATTGATCAATGATCATTATTTATTTATCTGTTTATTATTCTGAATGTAGGTAATTGGAATTCGTTTTCAATTATTATACGATTAAAGAATTGTAAACGATAAAACAAATAATTAGAGAGAAAGAAGAAATTAATTGGCGAATATTGGATTTTTATTCATTTTTTCTAATTGTACAATTATTATGTAAATATTGTATCTATTACAACAAAATTACAATAATAAGTTTACAAAGTTAAAATGAAATAAAAAATTAATCTAATATTCCTAATTCTAAATCTTCTGATCCAATGCATTTTTTGTCTGCTCACTTGATGTTACCTGCAAAATTAAAAGAGATTAGAATTCGAACAAATAATTAAAAGCGAAATTATTTAATGTTCATCATTAAAAGCAATGGCCGGAATCAGTTACTCTTTTTTGCAAATCACGGGATTTCTCCCGGTTCACAAAAAAGAGAGGAATTTTTAAATGAATGCACAAGTTCATTTTTGTGTCAAAAATTGCATGTTTTAAATTAATTGCATTTTTCAAAATCCAAATGCATATTTCAAAAAAACATACAGCATACAAAGTCCCTGCATGATCTCAACAACATATGCAAGCAAGCAAATGCCAACGTAAACCTATGCCCACATAGTAGAAAACAAAACATAAGCTACTATTGCATTAGAAATCAAAATATGCAGTTTAACCAATATGCAAGCAATGTGACATTCCTTATTTTCATCATTTTCCTGGCCTTTTGCAATTTCAGAAATAGTACAGCCTATCATTTTATTGTCAAAACTGTACTGAGAGAGAAAAAGAGAGGAGGAAGTGTGGTTTTACAGGTTTGGCTTAGGCAGGAAAGAGATACAAGACAAACTGCAGTAATATAGCCAGTAGAAATAAAAACATAAAAGAGGAATAGAGACAACTTAGAGGTAGCAGTATGGTGCAGATATGCCAGGGAAGAGGGTGAAAGTATTTCAAAAAATCTCCAGCCTGTAACGTAAACAAAGAGGAGAGAAGACTGTTATAACATAAACAAAAAAAATCACATATCATATAGATATCCAAGCCTTCAAGACTTGGAAAAAATAGTTATCAACAATCTCACACAAAAAACCAGCAGAACCTGCATAACCATTACTGTCAAAAAAACCATTTCACCATATGGCCTAAACCTCACAAACTGATTGAGCCTTTAAGCCAACATCACCATTACTGTCAAATAGATATCAAAAAACAATCTCACACAAAAAACCAATTCAAACCATACAACCAATATGGCCTAGCAACAAAAAAACCTATTCCCCTGTTTCCATCAACCTGTCTGTTGCACCCCAAAATTTGCCCTCCCATATTCTCCAAGAAATTGCCAAGCCAAGTCACAAAAATCCCCAAGGGTTGCACAGTCCAACTGTCTCCTATACAGTCAAAACTAGGGTTTGTGTTCTGATCAAAAATTGAAGGTTTCAAAGGTACAATCAAGTCTCACATGCCTACAAATGTGGTCAAGCATCCTCATATCAAGTTTCAAGGCAGTCAGCTCAAAATTGCACAGTCAAAACCCTAAATTGCACTACAGTCAACTGTAGGGGCAAAATGGTCATTTGACAGTCAAAAGTTCAAATTTTTGGTCAATATATCATTTTGAAGCCACAAACATCATTTGATCAATGCTTGATCATGATTCTCAAAATTTGGCTCAGAAAATCATCAAGATGCAAAAGTTACTATATTTGGACAGCTGAAAAAGTCAACTGAAATTGACCAGGGCATAACTTTCACATGGATCATCAGAAAAATTCCATCCAAAGCTCATTTTGAAGATAAAGACATTTCCTACAACTCATCTTCATACTTCAAGTCCAAGAAATGCTCTCACAAAAAGTTATCAATTTCAACATTATAGGTCATTTTCAAAAGTCAACAAAAAGGGACTTTAAGTCAAAGGCCATAACTTGAGATTGGTAAATCAAAATGACATGGGACCAAAGTTATTGGTTAAAGGACTCAAAGACCTTTCCAAAATGTCCAAGAACATGAGAAAAGCTTAAAAATTGAGCAAGTTATGCCTTGTGGAAGTTGGGAAATTTTTGGATATTTTGAAAAGTCAACTTTGATCCAAATGACCTAAAATTGCTAATGGGCCCATTTTTCTTCCATGATTCATCATTCCAAGCATATGCACGACCACTTGGCCCAAAGGGAAGTATTTTCTCATTTTTTATTTATTTATTTGAATTATTATTAATATTAATTCATTTAAATCATTTAAATATGTGGAAAATATATAACTTGACCTAAAAAATCTTTTTATGCATGTTTTAAGGTCAATATTTCGTGTAAAGACAAATTAGGAAAGATTTGGGGTGATTGAATGCAAATTGATACAAGAACATGTGAAAAAGATTCAAAAAGATCCTTAAGCAAATCAAATCTTCAATCAAAGATTACAAGGGATTTTTATCAATTTTCTTAACCTAATAGCCTCATTACATAAGCACAAAGAGAACCCTAATCATATAGACAAAAAGCTGCGCAGAAGAACAATAGACAAACTTGAAAAATTGTTGAAAAAACTCAACTCTGAAATCCTTGCTAGAGGTGGATTCAAGGCACAAAACCGATTCCAAAAGCTTCCTTGGCAATCCCTGAACGCATTCCAATCCCAAACATCCATCAACACGCCAAGAACTGGTAGTTTGAACTCAAGCTGCATCAAGAAAATTCCATTATCGTACATCATGATTCAAGCATGTTTACAGCATTTTTTCCATTGATTCTTATTCCTCATTTGTTTTTTAGACTAACCATGATGTTTAATTGAACTATTATGCTGTATATGAGGTTTTGCCATGCGCGATTTCTAGGGTTTTTCAGAGCTTAAATTTAGGGTTTCTTAAAAGAGGAAAAATTGGACATCCTCAGTACCATGGTTGGATTCAGCGTATAGAGACGAAGAAGAATCAGTTGTCGCGCCTAATTTATATTCAATGAGGACCTAATCGCTATTTTCCAGAAACGCCCCTAAAACCACGCTTAAGAAACCGTTGCTTATGTTGTTTGTTTTTCAGGATGATGGAGACGATGACATCGTGGCAAAACGTGACTGGTTAGTTTCAAATTTCGCGCGCGTAGGTCCACCAACGCGTTGTTTCTCTTATTATGTTTGTTGTATATTTAATTAACGAATGTGTGTAGTGGCTCAGCTGGCAAGGTGTGATGTTGGTAACCCCCATGACCTGGGTTCAAGTCCCAGGTCTTGCATATTTCGCTATTATTTTTCAATCCAAATTCCTATGCAGTGTCAATATTATGGATGCATCATGCGCCTCAAAATCTAAAGGTCCACGCGTCCAGCAAATTCAAATCAAGGGCAGGGATTCAAAGAGCACGCTAAGCCCAGGTCAGCGCGCTGGCACACAAACTGAAAAGGTCAAATGGACCAAAGCTTAATGGGCCAGCATTCTAAGGCCTATACCTCCACTTTGGGGCCTGAACCCCCCCCTGGTTTGCTTTCTCTATATTTTTCTTATTTTATTTTTAATTGTTATTTTATTTTCTTTATTTGTTTAAATTAATTATTTTTCTACAAAATATAAAAAACATCATAAAAAAAATCAGAAAAAGACAAAAATGTAATAAAGTATTTAATTTTCATATTTTCTTACAAATAATGGCATGTAAATAAATTTAGTATTAAATAGGTTTTAATTTTAATTTCTTTTAAATAACAAAATACAAAAAAAAATGTAGAACTAGGTTTAATTGATAATTTTTATTCCTTTTCTTTTTTTCATAATATTATTTATCTTATTTATTTTCACAATTAAAATTGCATAAATTAACTTAGGTTTAATTTAGGTTATATTTTAATATTTTCATAACAAACTTAAAAACCATTAGAATTAGGGTTAGTTAATTTTAATTAATTCTTTTTTTCTGTTAAATCTTAAAAAACATAAAAGTACATAAAACATTTTCCTTTAATTTTAATTTTAATTCCTTATTAATAATATTTTGCAAAAGGGTCCAACGCCCTCGTTCGTAATTTATTTAATTTCGCATATTTATTTTTATTTCATTCAAATAATCATGTACCTCTCCCAAAGCCATGTAACTCGGACAATTTAAATTTCTCGCACTTTTATTTCTTTTGCTTTATTTACTTTTTCTGTCAAATCGGGTCCGGTTTAATTTTGGCGGTGTGGACCCGCGCCATTTGTAATAGTTTAGAATTTACTTTTCCCGCAAATATTAACTGTTAAATAAGCATGCAAGAATGAATGGCCTTAAAAATAAAATCAAGCGTAGATCACAACAAACATGACAAGACAAATACAAATGAAAACGACACACAATTCGCACACACCACCCCTAGGGTACGCCTCACTGTTGCCTTGCCTCGAAAGGTGATCGTCGAGTAGAGGATGTCTTAGTAAGTCCTCATGATCCGGGAACCTGGCATGAGGGTAGCTTCTAAGGTGTCTTCCTATTGCTCTGGTGATCACCATGTCCCGAACCCTCGAATTGACCCGAACACCTCCAATGGTGGTGCTACCTACCTCTCAATGGTGGGATGGCACTACCTTAAAGGACATTTACACAGACGAATTCCTTAGGGTAGGTAGGTTCTCATAGATACTTGCTCTAATCTCAAAACATAATCAAAACATACTTTTCACACCAACACATTTTTAGAAGCTTTCAAAACAAACTTTTCAAACACTCTGACGTACGAGTCGAACTGAAATTTTTCAAAGAAACTTTTTAAAACCCACATTGAAAAGCAAACAAACCTTTTTGAAAACACATTGAGCAAGTATCTAAGAGCCCATGGATAACCATGGATAGAAAGGGTGCTAACACCTTCCCTTTCTATAACCTACCTCCCGAACCGAGAGCAATCTCTTTAAGTAATTTTTCTGTGCTTTTGTCCTTTCCATTTGGAGAAAATAAAAGACGGTGGCGACTCTTGCTTCCGCGACATTTCGCGAACCAGCGTTAAACAGTCAGTTCCAGATCCACCGATCACAGAACTGGCGACTCTGCTGGGGATAATACTCAAAGTGAGGTGTACCTTAGGGCTAGGTCATAACTGTGTTTTCAATTGTATTGACTTGCTTGCTTTACTATTGTGGGTTGCTTGGGAGTTCTATAGATCCTAACCCGGATCTGGGGATACCTTTCTTAGAAAGTAGCAACAAGGCTGTGAGGGAGCTGTGCGGGGTATACCGACATGGTTGAAACAGTCTGCTACGTTGATGTGACACTTTGGTGTGTACCGGTAACCCTTGAGTTCAGTCAAGGAGAGTACGGGGCCTCCGCGTGGTGTCGTGAAGCATCAACAGACCTTAGGAACCTTAATTGAACTATCTTGGCCTCTTTAGGGTAGTGAGATAACTGACTTTGGTGCAGTCCGAGGTTGGTTGATACTCGATACTACGCTCAATTGAGGGTTGCTTTCCTGGAATATTTCGGTCGCCAGTTCAGTGGCTAAATCGAAACGATGAACAATGAAAGCAATCCCGTGATATTGGGAACCTTAGAACCCGGTTACTTTGATTAGGACAGGTTGAACCCACCAACTTCAAGAGGGTACTACCCAGACCCCATGCTGGCTTAAACCCTAAGGGTTTCTCTTGTGTGACTTGTGTGCCTTTGTACTTGCCTACTTGCATGCTTGTTAGCTGACACATGAACTATTTGCAGGTTTTGTTTATAGTCCTTAACTAGGACTCATGACAAGGTTTACCAAATCTCTTGCAGGTCTTGTTTATAGTCCTTAATAGGGACTCATAACAGGGTACCAAGTTTCTTGCAGGTCTTGTTTATAGTCCTTAATAGGGACTCATAACAGGGTTACTAAGTCTTGCAGGTTTTGTTTATAGTCCTTAACTGGAACTCATAACAGGGTTTACTAGATCTCTTGCAGGTTTTGTTTATAGTCCTTAATTGGGACTCATAACAAAGTATACTGAATTTCTTGCAGGGTCTGTTTATAGTCCTTAATTGGGACTCATAACAGGGTTTACCTACATCACCCCATGCATAGCATGACATCATACCATTGCATACATCCTAATCCATTTCAAGGATCTCAAGGGCTTGTGATGCAGGTCATGATGAACCAACTGTCCAGCAAGGGGCAAAGAGGATTTATTTTCCTCTAACCAAGGTTGTCAGGGGCTATGACCCACTGGACATGGTGAGCCTTTGATCCTTGGAGAAGAATTCTCAACAACATGGGTTCCTTTCCATCAAGCTATAAATTCAAATGCTAACAAATTTTCTTGTTTCTCCCGCGAGGTCCTTGAAAACATTACATGCATGTCATACATCTCATTGCATTGCAGGTGTCCCTTTGACAGGTTGCTTACCCTTCTTCGCTGTTTATTTCAGCCGATCGTCATGAATCCTGAATCTTCAACCGAGCACACTATCAAGGACCTCAAGGCTCAGAATGCCCAGTTCCAAGAGCTGATCATGAATTTGACCCAGGGGCAACAAGATCTGAAGGTTTTGCTCTTGAAGAAAGAAAAGAAGAAGAAGAGGACTGTTTTGTTCAGCCCTAGACGCAGATCTGGGAATACACCGCAGACTGGAACTGAGAGGACAACCCCATCTGTGAGGGAAAGCAGTCACCATGAGAGAGAGGTGCCTAGTCCAATGGTCTCCGACAACGAGACAGGTTTCAACGACGAACAATACCCTCCTGCCGAAGACAAGTACAAACAGTTGGAGGATAGGTTGAAGGCTATGGAGGTTCAACAGGTACCTGGGCTGGATTTCGGAGATCTGGGTTTGTCAACTGGTGTGATAATCCCCCACAAGTTCAAAGCACCATCCTTCTCTAAGTATGACGGGGCGTCTTGTCCCAAGCTGCATCTAAGGTCCTATGTTCGGAAAATTCAGCCGTACTCTGCGGACAAGAATTTATGGATCCACTTCTTCCAGGAGAGTCTTTCAGGGACTCATCTCGAATGGTTCTATCAGCTGGATGGGACCAAGGTTCGTAACTGGGAGGAGTTGGCTACTGCTTTCTATAAGCAGTATCAATATAATGTCGACCTTGCTCCTACGCGTACCCAACTCCAGGGTATGTCGTTAGGATCAAGTGAAGGTTTTAAAGAATATGCGCAGAAATGGAGGGATCTTGCTGGAAGGGTACAACCACCTCTGACTGATCGGGAACTTGTGGACATGTTCTTGGGGACCTTGTCTGGTCCATTTTATAACCACCTGATTGGGAATTCGTCTGCTGGATTCACAGATCTTATCTTGACTGGAGAGCGGATAGAAGCTGGCATCCGGTCTGGGAAAATTCAAGAAGCTGCACCTTCTGATAAGAAGCCTCATCATGGGAAGAAAGAATCCAATTCCGTGCACGGTAAAAAGAGCCGTCATGAGATAGGGGCAATCCAGATCTCCAATCCTGGACCTGCTCAACAAGGACAGGGGCAGCAGCGCAAGGAGAAACGGCAGTACACCAAACTCAACATGTCGTTGGATCAAGCACTGCAACAAATGTTGAAAGCAGGACTGATCACCTTAAGGGCTCCTCTTCGGAATCCGAACACTTCTGCTCCCAACTATCATCCCAACGATAGGTGCGCATATCATTCAGATAGCCCGGGGCATACTACAGACAACTGCTGGCCTCTCAAGAACAAGATCCAAGATATGATTGACGCCGGAGAGATTCAGTTTGAAGTGCCAGAGACCCCGAACATAATCACTGCTCCGTTGCCCAATCATTGAAGACTTTTGTTTATGTGAATTTCTGAGTTGTGTTTTTCTTTGCTTATATAAACAGTTAATGTCATAGCAAACTCTTTTATTCTATTAATGCATCGCATATGTCTGTTTTGGGAATTAATACAATTGTTTTCATTATATTCAAAATTCTTTTCATATTTTTTCTGATGATCAACTCTTGGTTAATAATTCTGAGCCTCTTGAGGGAGGATGACGAAAACGATACCACGACCTTTACAGTATGCTTTTGAACAGACCCCGCTGATGAGGTACAGGCATTGTTTCAATCCCTAAACACTGGAGTTATAAGGATGATAATCCCTCGTCAACCCCTCTGAGCCAAAGAAGTAGGAGTTTTTATTTTCGAGAATTGAAACCCTTAATCATAACCCGGGGCAGGGTAGTTTTCTCAGTTGATCCAAGTGCACAATGAATGGCACCAAATGAGTTTTTTCCAAAAAAACAAAAGACAGTGATGGTTCCGAACAATCAAAAGGACAGGCAGTCATTATCAAAAAAAAATCATAAACGAAAAGCCCAAGAAGTCAGAACCTATGAAAAGAGACTTATGAAACTGGGGCATCCCGCTGACTGTAATTCCAAAAAAGGAAACAGTTCAGGCAAAAAAAGAAAGGGATAACAAAAATCAAGAAAGAGGTCTCACAAACCCTCAACCAAAGCAAAAATGACTGCTTGTTCAAAATAAATCATCAACATCTGAACCATTATTGGAACATCAAAGCAAAAACTCAAAAAAGGTCTAACGCACGATCAACTGAGTTTAGGTTTGGAGAACATCACGAAGAGCGGGTGGGTACAAATAAAATTTGAGCCTTTATCCTTTGTTTCTTAAACCGTGAACCAGGCCACGTTATAACCCTTAAAAAGTCCTAGCTGAAGCATGGGTTAGTTCGAAAGCATACTGTCACGAAAGGTATCCTGACTCCTTAAGGCCTACGGTAAATACGGAGTTGACATCACGTTTTACAAACAATCATTTGTTTTATGAAAAAAAGAATGCATTTTCAAAAATCTTCAAGACAGACACGGGCTTTGCATTTTTAACATAACTTTGTTTGCATATGACTTTTTGTTTGAACAACATAGAAGTTCACACGACGAATGCCTAATGAACAAAAGTACCTCCAATCAAGGGACACGGCATGATCATGGCCCATCATCTGGGGCAACCCAATCAAGATTCGGAGAATCTCTCAAAGGCCCAAAGCACCTGGGGCAAATCTCCACCTGAGTCACTTGGGGCATTCCAACAATGAATCTTGCCTGATTAAACATCTTCTGGTGGCACGACAAAAACACTTCTAAACAGGGGCAACTCCCTAACGTTCTGAAAGCACGGACATAGTCGAAAAAAAATACTACGCACAATCAAAGACCCGCTAGGTTGACACACCTAGGCAAAAATAAGGGCTTCCCGACGAACCAAAAGGGTTCGGGCAAAATGAAGGGATGAAATGAAAAATCTGTACACCCGGCAAGTCGAAAACCTGAAAAGGCGGCTTGGGCAAAAATGGGTATCCCGGTGGACTGAAAACCCTAAAGGGCGGTCCAGGCAAAAGTTAGGGATTAAAGCGTACGACTATGTCCTGTTATCTTGTCACCTGCCTACCAGAAGAAGGTTTGTTCATCAACAGCTATCAGTGCCTCACAGGTCTCCCTCTCCCCCCATAGAAACAGGGGCAATAAAGAGCGGTCTAAGCAATCTGATTGTTCTATCCTCCAAGGTACCGAGGCAGGTTCCGTTGAAGAACATAACCAATACAGTTCAATACTTCCCCAAGAGAGTCCAATCCAATTCCCCAGGAAAGTTGGAATCATCTCCCCAAGCAGTAAGCTTATCCCCAGTTGATTCTGGAAGCTTACCCTAGCAGAACACGAACGCGTCGCCCGGCTTTATTTAAAGAGTTATTTCCTCAACAGGATATAACTGGGTTATCCTCAGCCAAAAGCCACGGAAAGGTTGTCGTCAACATAGTTCTTTCATATCCCCAGCGAAGTCTATTCACACTTCCAACAACAAGCTATCCCCAGCAAACTACTATCAATATTCAGCAAGGCATCCCTCTTCCCACAGAGTATTGCTTCCCAGCATGGTCGCTAGAGTTTGTTCTCTCCGCAAAATCTTCCATTTGCCAAGTTTTATTCCGCAATGGAGTCATCTTCTCCTACCGGTATTCTTGCAGTTATCATCCCCAGCGGAGCAAGATCTAATTCTCCAACATCAGCCCAGGAGTGACCTCCCGGCACCCGTCAAGGATTTATTTTCCTAAGACGGAAACATATGTTCATAAGCATCACATCTTCATACATTATAGCATGCATATGCATCATACTACACGAATCTCATTAATTTTGAGGACATACAGTTCATGCATCATGATCTTGCATTCAACTAATGCTTTACCTTTTCAGGAAAAGATCAATACAAAAATGACTACTATCAACTATCGCAATTCATTCTAGATATAGTTTCAGATATGACCCCGATATGGTGACGTTCTGACGCTGCTTCCAGAATTCCTTCTAGATATAGTTTCAGATATGATCCAGATATGGTGACGTTCTGATGCTGCTTCCAGATTTCCTTCTAGATATAGTTTCGGATATGATCCAGATATGGTGACGTTCTGATGCTGCTTCCAGATTTCCTTCTAGATATAGTTTCGGATATGATCCAGATATGGTGACGTTCTGATGCTGCTTCCAGATTTCCTTCTAGATATAGTTTCAGATATGATCCAGATATGGTGACGTTCTGATGCTGCTTCCAGATTTCCTTCTAGATATAGTTTCGGATATGATCCAGATATGGTGACGTTCTGATACTGCTTCCAGATTTCCTTCCAGATATAGTTTCAGATATGATCCAGATATGGTGACGTTCTGATGCTGCTTCCAGATTTCCTTCTAGATATAGTTTCGGATATGATCCAGATATGGTGACGTTCTGATACTGCTTCCAGATTTCCTTCCAGATATAGTTTCAGATGTAAACCAGATATGGCGACGTTCTGATGCTGCTTCCAGATTTCCTTCCAGATATAGTTTCAGATGTAAACCAGATATGGTGACGTTCTGATACTGCTTCCAGATTTCCTTCCAGATATAGTTTCAGATGTAAACCAGATATGGTGACGTTCCGATACTGCTTCCAGATTTCCTTCCAGATATAGTCCAGATATGAACCAGATATGGCGACGTTCTGACACTTATTCCAGTTGAAGACATTTCAAGACCTAGACCGGTTCAGTTAATCGACCCTAAGATTTTCTGTTGTTATCCCGTCCAAGGCCTCCTCTAGTCCAGCTAAATCGACTCCCAACAGATTTTTCTGATAAAGATTCAGCAGAAGTGATGTTTCCCTCTCCGACGACGAGTGTGAGGTGATAGTCTCCTATGGTTCCCTCTCCGACGGTGTGTGAGGTGGTAATCCCTTTTCAGATGTTTCCCTCTCCGACGATGAGTGTGAGGTGATAGTCTCCCATGGTTCCCTCTCCGACGGTGTGTGAGGTGGTAAGTCCTTTTTCAGATGTTTCCCTCTCCGACGATGAGTGTGAGGTGATAGTCTCTTATGGTCCCCTCTCCGACAGGTGCGTGAGGTGGTAATTCCTTTTTCAGATGTTTCCCTCTCCGACGATGAGTGTGAGGTGATAGTCTCCTATGGTTCCCTCTCCGACGGTGTGTGAGGTGGTAATCCCTTTTCAGATGTTTCCCTCTCCGACGATGAGTGTGAGGTGATAGTCTCCCATGGTTCCCTCTCTGACGGTGTGTGAGGTGGTAAGTCCTTTTTCAGATGTTTCCCTCTCCGACGATGAGTGTGAGGTGATAATCTCCTTATGGTCCCCTCTCCGACAAGTGCGTGAGGTGGTAATTCCTTTTTCAGATGTTTCCCTCTCCGACGATGAGTGTGAGGTGATAGTCTCTTATGATTCCCTCTCCGACAGGTGCGTGAGGTGGTAATTCCTTTTTCAGATGTTTCCCTCTCCGACGATGAGTGTGAGGTAATAGTCTTATGGTTCCCTCTCCGACGGTGTGTGAGGTGGCAATTCCTTTTCCTATGATTCCCTCTCCGACGGCGAGTGAGGTGATTCCCTTTCAGATCATAATAGCCTATGGTTCTCGTTCCGATCCTGCGAAGATGGTATTTCCCACCAAGATTTTCTCAACGAGCGTTGTTGAAGTTAAAATCACCCAAGGTTCTCTTACCATTCATGCTAAAGCAGTAACCATACCTGGTTCATTCATCGCTGTTTGAAGCTCCAGACTCAGCTCCTGTAACCAGTCAGGACATATCTATGCCAAGCATCTAAAATCAGCTCCTGCAACGTGTCAGGTACTCATTTTTCTTTTGCAGGTATGCAGGTTCTCATTAAAGAATATCCTACGCGATCAACATCCAGATGGCATCTATAAGCCCATCATCCTATCCAGCAACCTCCCAATGGCATCTATAAGCCCATTCCCCCCAGCACACTGCTAATATGTGAGCGCAAATTTCTGGGCACTCTAGTGTCCAATCATCTTCTACCCTCGGATTACGAAAGGCACGTCAGCCAATCTACATCCTCAGGTCTAAGAAGATTGAACAGGGGCAACTGTTGCACCCCAAAATTTGCCCTCCCATATTCTCCAAGAAATTGCCAAGCCAAGTCACAAAAATCCCCAAGGGTTGCACAGTCCAACTGTCTCCTATACAGTCAAAACTAGGGTTTGTGTTCTGATCAAAAATCGAAGGTTTCAAAGGTCCAATCAAGTCTCACATGCCTACAAATGTGGTCAAGCATCCTCATATCAAGTTTCAAGGCAGTCAGCTCAAAATTGCACAGTCAAAACCCTAAATTGCACTACAGTCAACTGTAGGGGCAAAATGGTCATTTGACAGTCAAAAGTTCAAATTTTTGGTCAATATATCATTTTGAAGCCACAAACATCATTTGATCAATGCTTGATCATGATTCTCAAAATTTGGCTCAGAAAATCATCAAGATGCAAAAGTTACTATATTTGGACAGTTGAAAAAGTCAACTGAAATTGACCAGGGCATAACTTTCACATGGATTATCAGAAAAATTCCATCCAAAGCTCATTTTGAAGAGAAAGACATTTCCTACAACTCATCTTCATACTTCAAGTCCAAGAAATGCTCTCACAAAAAGTTATCAATTTCAACATTATAGGTCATTTTCAAAAGTCAACAAAAAGGGACTTTAAGTCAAAGGCCATAACTTGAGATTGGTAAATCAAAATGACATGGGACCAAAGGTATTGGTTAAAGGAATCAAAGAACTTTCCAAAATGTCCAAGAACATGAGAAAAGCTTAAAAATTGAGCAAGTTATGCCTTGTGGAAGTTGGGAAATTTTTGGATATTTTGAAAAGTCAACTTTGATCCAAATGACCTAAAATTGCTAATGGGCCCATTTTTCTTCCATGATTAATCATTCCAAGCATATGCACGACCACTTGGCCCAAAGGGAAGTATTTTCTCATTTTTTTATTTATTTATTTGAATTATTATTAATATTAATTCATTTAAATCATTTAAATATGTGGAAAATATATAACTTGACCTAAAAAATCTTTTTATGCATGTTTTAAGGTCAATATTTCGTGTAAAGGCAAATTAGGAAAGATTTGGGGTGATTGAATGCAAATTGATACAAGAACATGTGAAAAAGATTCAAAAAGATCCTTAAGCAAATCAAATCTTCAATCAAAGATTACAAGGGATTTTTATCAATTTTCTTAACCTAATAGCCTCATTACATAAGCACAAAGAGAACCCTAATCATATAGACAAAAAGCTGCGCAGAAGAACAATAGACAAACTTGAAAAATTGTTGAAAAAACTCAACTCTGAAATCCTTGCTAGAGGTGGATTCAAGGCACAAAACCGATTCCAAAAGCTTCCTTGGCAATCCCTGAACGCATTCCAATCCCAAACATCCATCAACACGCCAAGAACTGGTAGTTTGAACTCAAGCTGCATCAAGAAAATTCCATTATCGTACATCATGATTCAAGCATGTTTACAGCATTTTTTCCATTGATTCTTATTCCTCATTTGTTTTTGAGACTAACCATGATGTTTAATTGAACTATTATGCTGTATATGAGGTTTTGCCATGCGCGATTTCTAGGGTTTTTCAGAGCTTAAATTTAGGGTTTCTTAAAAGAGGAAAAATTGGACATCCTCAGTACCATGGTTGGATTCAGCGTATAGAGACGAAGAAGAATCAGTTGTCGCGCCTAATTTATATTCAATGAGGACCTAATCGCTATTTTCCAGAAACGCCCCTAAAACCACGCTTAAGAAACCGTTGCTTATGTTGTTTGTTTTTCAGGATGATGGAGACGATGACATCGTGGCAAAACGTGACTGGTTAGTTTCAAATTTCGCGCGCGTAGGTCCACTAACGCGTTGTTTCTCTTATTATGTTTGTTGTATATTTAATTAACGAATGTGTGTAGTGGCTCAGCTGGCAAGGTGTGATGTTGGTAACCCCCATGACCTGGGTTCAAGTCCCAGGTCTTGCATATTTCGCTATTATTTTTCAATCCAAAATCCTATGCAGTGTCAATATTATGGATGCATCATGCGCCTCAAAATCTAAAGGTCCACGCGTCCAGCAAATTCAAATCAAGGGCAGGGATTCAAAGAGCACGCTAAGCCCAGGTCAGCGCGCTGGCACACAAACTGAAAAGGTCAAATGGACCAAAGCTTAATGGGCCAGCATTCTAAGGCCTATACCTCCACTTTGGGGCCTGAACCCCCCCTGGTTTGCTTTCTCTATATTTTTCTTATTTTATTTTTAATTGTTATTTTATTTTCTTTATTTGTTTAAATTAATTATTTTTCTACAAAATATAAAAAACATCATAAAAAAAATCAGAAAAAGACAAAAATGTAATAAAGTATTTAATTTTCATATTTTCTTACAAATAATGGCATGTAAATAAATTTAGTATTAAATAGGTTTTAATTTTAATTTCTTTTAAATAACAAAATACAAAAAAAAATGTAAAACTAGGTTTAATTGATAATTTTTATTCCTTTTCTTTTTTTCATAATATTATTTATCTTATTTATTTTCACAATTAAAATTGCATAAATTAACTTAGGTTTAATTTAGGTTATATTTTAATATTTTCATAACAAACTTAAAAACCATTAGAATTAGGGTTAGTTAATTTTAATTAATTCTTTTTTTCTGTTAAATCTTAAAAAACATAAAAGTACATAAAACATTTTCCTTTAATTTTAATTTTAATTCCTTATTAATAATATTTTGCAAAAGGGTCCAACGCCCTCGTTCGTAATTTATTTAATTTCACATATTTATTTTTATTTCATTCAAATAATCATGTACCTCTCCCAAAGCCATGTAACTCGGACAATTTAAATTTCTCGCACTTTTATTTCTTTTGCTTTATTTACTTTTTCTGTCAAATCGGGTCCGGTTTAATTTTGGCAGTGTGGACCCGCGCCATTTGTAATAGTTTAGAATTTACTTTTCCCGCAAATATTAACTGTTAAATAAGCATGCAAGAATGAATGGCCTTAAAAATAAAATCAAGCGTAGATCACAACAAACATGACAAGACAAATACAAATGAAAACGACACACAATTCGCACACACCACCCCTAGGGTACGCCTCACTGTTGCCTTGCCTCGAAAGGTGATCGTCGAGTAGAGGATGTCTTAGTAAGTCCTCATGATCCGGGAACCTGGCATGAGGGTAGCTTCTAAGGTGTCTTCCTATTGCTCTGGTGATCACCATGTCCCGAACCCTCGAATTGACCCGAACACCTCCAATGGTGGTGCTACCTACCTCTCAATGGTGGGATGGCACTACCTTAAAGGACATTTACACAGACGAATTCCTTAGGGTAGGTAGGTTCTCATAGATACTTGCTCTAATCTCAAAACATAATCAAAACATACTTTTCACACCAACACATTTTTAGAAGCTTTCAAAACAAACTTTTCAAACACTCTGACGTACGAGTCGAACTGAAATTTTTCAAAGAAACTTTTTAAAACCCACATTGAAAAGCAAACAAACCTTTTTGAAAACACATTGAGCAAGTATCTAAGAGCCCATGGATAACCATGGATAGAAAGGGTGCTAACACCTTCCCTTTCTATAACCTACCTCCCGAACCGAGAGCAATCTCTTTAAGGAATTTTTCTGTGCTTTTGTCCTTTCCATTTGGAGAAAATAAAAGACGGTGGCGACTCTTGCTTCCGCGACATTTCGCGAACCAGCGTTAAACAGTCAGTTCCAGATCCACCGATCACACTGTCCAACCAACACAAAACCAGCATACTCATAAACATGTCAAACTTATTATCCAAGCCTGAACATCATCAATCACAGACCTGTTGAAGCCAAGCTAGGCCAAACCTGAAACGATCCACACCAAAACCAACCTTGAAGGCAACATGAGCCAGGCCTCAGAATTACCATCACTGGCCATTCAAAGCATACAACTCAAAGCCTCAAAAGCATTATCATAGGCCAATGAACATCGTACAGAAGCACGGTTAAGAAGAAAGAAGCTAGTCAAAAACATTTTCCAACAGTAGCACTCAATCTTCCAGAAACATCAAAGCACAGTACCAGCAAAAGAAGAAGTGAAAGATCGAAGCACAGTACCAGCAAGAAGAAGAAGGAAATCACATAAAATACCAGTCACCGAAGCGAGCTCACGACCCTCCTCTCCTTGCCGCCTGGCCTCCTTCACTCCCGACCTCCTCCTCCGTCTCCGCCTAGGTAACGATTCCCTCTCCCTTTTTACTTCTATGGTACCTCCATCAATAACAAGAATCAAAACAGAATAAGAATCCCGTAATCAGAATCACACATGCAAAAACGAAACTAAGCTTTAACAAATCAGAAGCATATTTTACCGTAAATCTGTAGCCGTCCCTTTTTTCGTTTGGCTAGAGGGAAGAAGACAACGTGAGCGGGTGGCCATGGCAAGAAGTTAGATAGCGAAACTCAGAAGCAAGGCATGGAGAAGAAGACGCGAAGAAGATGACGAAGAAGAGAGATGAGCGTCGTTCTGCCTAGCAGAACCCTAATCCCCAATTATGTTAAACAATTAACCCTAAACATTTTGTAAAACTGATGGGCCTCACCCCATTTCTCCTGCTTGAGCCCACGACCTGCTTCTGCACCCCCCCCCCCCCCATTTTGATTTCTGCGTGGGCCACTAATATCTGGCCCATTTATATTTTACTTGCTTTTTTATTTTGATACACTTTCTTTTATTTTTAATTTCTCCAATCTTTTTTTACAATTATTATTATGTTAATTAATTGGTAGGTATAATAAAAAACAAAAAGATATGTCTAACTAGGTGTTTTTTTATTAATTAGTTTGACCCTTTAGTTTAATCTTGGATTTAATTTAAGAGTTTTAATTTTATTTCATTAGGGTAAATTAATGACTTTCCATTTAATTTAAAATCTCTTAATAAGCATTTTATTTTCATATACATAAAAAATATAGAATTTAAGAATGTAGACATTTTATTTTTTTCTAATTAATTCTCCTCTTACATCGTTATTAAACAAAACTCTAAAACATATAAAAATAGAGAAACTTTAAAAATATTTTATTAATTCATTTTCTTGCTTTATTAATATTAATATCAAAATATATAAAATAAAAACCTAAGACTAAAAAACATTATGTCTTCGTTAAATAATTCTCTTGTTTTTTTTATCCATATCAAAAATGCGTAAAAAGTAAAAAATACTTTCTTTTCGTTAATATTAAACAAAAATCAAAAAAATACATTATTCGCATCATTTAATCTATCATTTAAATTATCGTTATTTAATCATTATTCGCATATTTTGTCTGTGTATCTATTCAATATTTATTTGTTTATTCTGTTTATGTTTAAATCCAAAGGAAAAACAATAAATTTGTTGACTTCATGTCCTCAAGTCTAACTGCGCGAACTTTCGCATTTCATTAAAACTTAGGATAATTTTTCCTCAAGTATTCAACCTTTTCAAAACTTATACCTTTTAAGCAAAAACTTCGACGTTAGGTCGTCGTATCTTCAAAAAACCGTCCGTACCCCTTTTCGGCCAAAACGATTTATTTTCAATCAAGCAATCGATTTTTTAAATAAAACAGATATTTCAAAAGGTTCCTATAGAGTACTATAGATGCATTGGGTGCTAATACCTTCCCATTGTATAACCAACCCCCGAACCATAAGATCTCTTTTCAAAAACGCTTTGTATTTTTATTATTATTTACATTGCATATTTAGGGTTTTATTTCGCTCTTTCCCTTTTCCTTTGGAAACAATAAAGCGCGGTGGCGACTCTTGCTTTTGTGAGATGAATTAATCAATAATTCGATCTCCGATTTACCCCGCTACATTTTGTATCGCTACAGTTCTCTCAGTTGATCCAAGTGCATAACAAATGGCACCAAAGCGGTCGTTACAAAAAAAAAGAAGACAGTGATGATTCCGAATAATCATAAGGATATGCAGTCATTATATCCCAAAAATAAAAACCCATTAAGTCAAAACCTATGAAGGAGACTTACAAAACTGGGGCATCCCGCTGACTGTAATCACAAAAAGGAACAGTTCAGGCAAAAAATAAGGGTCATAAAATCAAAAAGAAAGAGGTCATATAAACCCTCAACAAAAAAGGAAATGACTGCCTATTCAAAATATACTGTCCATATCCGAACCATCACTGGTATATCAAAGCAAAGACTCAAACAAGGTCTAACGCATGATCAGCTGAGTTTAGGTTTGAAGAACATCATGAAGAGCGGGTGGGTACAAATAATTTGAGCCTTTATCCTTTGTTTCTTAAACCGTGAACCAGGCCACGTTATAACCCTCAAAAGTCCTAGCTGAAGCATGGGTTAGTTCGAAAGCATACTGTCACGAAAGGTACCCTGACTCCTTAAGGCTTGCGGTAAAATAACGAGTTGACATCACAGTTTACAAAATTTGCTGGTTTTACTGAAAAATGCATTTTTCAAAAAAAAAAAAACTTCAAGACAGACATAAGCTTTGCATTTTTAACATAACTTTGTTTGCATATGACTTTTTGTTTGAACAACATAGAAATTCGCACGACGAATGCCTAATGAACAAAAGCACCTCCAATCAATGGCCATGGCCTGATCATTGTCCATCATCTGGGGCAGTCCAGTCAAGATTCAAGGAATCTCTCAAGATGCCAAATAGCCTGGGGCAAATCTCCGCCTGAGTCACTTGGGGGCATTCCAGCAACGAATCTTGCCTGATCAAACATCTTCTGGTGGCATGGCAAAACACTTCTAACAGGGGCAACTCCCTACATTCTGAGAGCATGGATATAGTCAAAAAATACTACGCATAATCAAAGACCCGCTAGGTTGACACACCTAGGCAAAATAAGGGCTTCCCGACGAACATAAAGGGTTCGGGCAAAAATAAGGGATGAAATGAAAAAATCTGTACACCCGGCAAGTCGAAAACCTGAAAAGGCGGCTTGGGCAAAAATGGGTATCCCGATGGACTGAAAACCCGAAAGGGCGGTCCAGGAAAAAATTAGGGATCAAAGCGTACGGCTATGTCCCGGCATCTTGTCACTTGCTTACCAGAAGAAGACTGGTCAAATCAACAGTTATCAAGATCTCCATAGGTATCTTCTTCCACAGGTATCTTCTCCCACAGAAACAGGGGCAATAATGAGTCGTCCAAGCAATCTAATTGCTCTGTCCACAAGATACAAGGTATGATCAGCTGAAGAAGGTAACCAAGATATCTTAATACCCCAGAGAGTGGGCCAGCAAGCCAATACACTCTCCCCAAGAAGAGTTATCCTGTCAGCCTTAAGGAAGTTGGGCATCCTCCAGCAGATCTCAACATTCCCCAGCGCAATATACAAACATTCCTAAGCAAACATCCCCGGCAATCTTGATCTAAGATTGTTCCCCGGCGGTATACCAGACATTCAATGGAGTCACTTCCCCAATACAGTTCAAGATTTCCCCAGGAAAGTCCAGTCTGAAGGTTTCCCCAGGAAAGCTGAATCATCTCCCCAACAGTAAGCTTATCCCCAGTAGATTCTGGAAGCTTATCCCCAGTATATTCTGGAAGCTTATCCCCTGCAGAGCACGAACGCGTCTCCCGGCTTTATTCAAAGGTTATTTCCCTACCAGGATATAACTGGGTTATCCTCAGCCAATAACCAGAGAAAGATCGTCCCCGACAAAGTCTTCTTATCCCCCAGCGGAGTTCATCATATTCTTCAACAAAACTCAACAATGGTATCCCCAATGGAGTTCTCAACATCTCAGTGAAGCACCTCTCTCCCCACAGAGTACTGTTCCCCAGCAAGGTAGCTAGAGTAATTTTTCCCCACAGAGTAATCCATTCGCCAAGTTTATTCCCCAACGAAGTTATCTTCTCCTATCGGTATTCTTGCAACTATCATCCCCAGCGAAAACAACAAAGCACTATTCTCCAACATCAGCCCAGGATGTGACTTCCCGGCACCCTTCAAGGATTTACTTTCCTAGACAAAAACATACATTCATAAACATCGCATTTCCATACCTTATAGCATGCATATATGCATCATGAACATACGATCTCATTTATGTTGAGAACATCATGGCTTGATCCATATCATGCATTGCATATGACTGACCTTTACCTTTCAGGAAAGATCCAGTTAAGTTCTCAGCTATGTCCAAGACCTCCTCTGGTTCAGTTAAATCGATTCCTAAAGATTTTTATGATGCCGATCCAGTTGAAGTTATTTCAAGACCTTCTCTGGTTCAGTTAAATCGATTCCTAAAGATTTTTCTGATTCTTATCCAATTGAAGTTATTTCAAGACTTTCGTCTGGTTCAGTTAAATCGACCCTAAGATTTTTCTGATTCTTATCCAGTCAGAGTTAATCCAAGGCCTTCTCTGGTTCAGTCAGATCGACCCTAAGATCTCCCTGATTCTTATTCCAGTTGAAGATTCCAAGACCTTGCCTGGTTTTGTTAAATCGATTCCTAAAGATTTTTCTGATGCCGATCCAGTTGAAGTTATTTCAAGACCTTCTCTGGTTCAGTTAAATCGATTCCTAAAGATTTTTCTGATTCTTATCCAGTTGAAGTTATTTCAAGACTTTCGTCTGGTTCAGTTAAATCGACCCTAAGATTTTTCTAATTCTTATCCAGTCAAAGTTAATCCAAGGCCTTCTCTGGTTCAGTCAGATCGACCCTAAGATCTCCCTGATTCTTATTCCAGTTGAAGATTCCAAGACCTTGCCTGGTTTAGTTAAATCAACTCCTAAATATTTTTCTGATGCCGATCCAGTCAAAGGCCTTCTCTGGTTCAGTCAGATCGACGCTAAGATCTCCCTGATTCTTATTCCAGTTGAAGATTCCAAGACCTTGCCTGGTTCAGTTAAATCGACTCCTAAAGATTTTTCTGATGCCGATCCAGTCAAAGGCCTTCTCTGGTTCAGTCAGATCGACCTTAAGATCTCCCTGATTCTTATCCAGTTGAAGTGATTTCAAGACCTTGCCTGGTTCAGTTAAATCGACTCCTAAAGATTTTTTTGATGCCGATCCAGTCAAAGACCTTCTCTGGTTCAGTTAAATCGACCCTAAGATTTTTCTGATTCTTATCCAGTTAAAGTGATTTCAAGACCTTGCCTGGTCCAGTTAAATCGACTCCTAAAGATTTTTCTGATGCCGATCCAGTCAAAGGCCTTCTCTGGTTCAGTCAGATCGACCCTAAGATCTCCCTGATTCTTATCCAGTTGAAGTGATTTCAAGACCTTGCCTGGTTCAGTTAAATCGACTCCTAAAGATTTTTCTGATGACGGTCCAGTCAAAGGCCTTCTCTGGTTCAGTCAGATCGACCCTAAGATCTCCCTGATTCTTATCCAGTTGAAGTGATTTCAAGACCTTGCCTGGTTCAGTTAAATCGACTCCTAAAGATTTTTCTGATGCCGATCCAGTCAAAGGCCTTCTCTGGTTCAGTCAGATCGACCCTAAGATCTCCCTGATTCTTATTCCAGTTGAAGATTCCAAGACCTTGCCTGGTTCAGTTAAATCGACTCCTAAAGATTTTTCTGATGCCGATCCAGTCAAAGGCCTTCTCTGGTTCAGTCAGATTGACCCTAAGATCTCCCTGATTCTTATTCCAGTTGAAGATTCCAAGACCTTGCCTGGTTCAGTTAAATCGACTCCTAAAGATTTTTCTGATGCCGATCCAGTCAAAGGCCTTCTCTGGTCCAGTTAAATCGATTCCTAAAGATTTTCCTGACGAAGACTCAATAGAAGACATCCAAGATTCTCTCATCGTTACTGTTGAGGTAGTAATCGCCCCAGATTCTCTCATCGTTACTGTTGAGGTAGTAATCGCCCCAGGTTCTCTCATCGTTACTGTTGAGGTAGTAATCGCCCCAGATTCTCTCATCGTTACTGTTGAGGTAGTAATCACCCATGGTTTTCTCATCGTTACTGTTGAGGTAGTAACCATCCCTGATTCATTCATCACCTTGTGAAGCTCCAGACTCGATTCCTGTATCTCTCCAGGGCACGTCAAAAGAGTTCAAAGATTCGACACCTGTATCCAGCCAGGGCGCGTCTATATGAAGAATTTTAAGGTCAACTCATGTAACAGGCCAAGTAATTATCTTTCTTTTTCAGGTACGCAAGTTCTCGCTAAGGAATCTCTTACGCGATCGACACCCAGATGGCATCTATAAGCCCATCCACCTATTCATCACCTCTCAACATGGCATCTATAAGCCTATCTTCCTATCCATCAATCTCCAAATGGCATCTGTAAGCCCATTCCCACCATCACACTACTATGTGAGCGCAAATTTCTGGGCACTCTAGTGTTCAATCATCTTCCACCTACGGATTACGAAAGGCACGTCAGCCAATCTACATCCTCAGGTCTAAGAAGATTGAACAGGGGCAACTGTTGTACCCCAAAATTTTCCCTCCCATATTCTTCAATGTTTGCTAAGATCATGCTTCAAAATCTCCCAAGAGTTGCACAGTCCAATTGCCTCCTAACAGTCAAAAAATTAGGGTTTTGGTTCTGGCAAAGAAGTTGAAGTTTTCCAAGGGTCCAAACAAGTCCCACATGCCTATAAACATTGTCAAGCATCCATATGCCAAGTTTCAGGGCTCACAGCACAAAATTGCATAGTCAAAAACCCTAAATTGCTTCACAGTCAACTACAGGGGCAAAATGGTCATTTGACAGTTAAAAGTCCAAATTTTTTGTCAACATATTATTTTAAAGCCACAAACATCATTTGATCAATTCTTGATCATGATTCTCAAAGCATGGCTCAAAAAGTCTCAAGATGCAAAAGTTTCTATATTTGGACAGCTGAAAAAGTCAACTGCAAATTGACCAGGGCATAACTTCCACATGGTTTATCAGAAAAATTCCATCCAAATCTCATTTTGAATAGAATGACATTTCCTATAACTCATCTTCACACTTCAAGTCCAAGAAATTCTCTCACAAAAAGTTATCAATCTCAACATTATAGGTCATTTTCAAAAGTCAACAAAAAGGCACTTTAAGTCAAAGACCATAACTTGAGATTAGTAAATCAAAATGACATGGGACCAAAGAAATTGGTTAGAGGACTTCAAGAACTTTTCAAAATGTCCAAGAACATGATCAAATCTTAAAAATTGAGCAAGATATGCCTTGTGGAAGTTGAGAAATTTTTGGGAATTTTTGAAAAGTCAACTTTGCTTCAAATGCCTCAAAATTTCTAATGGGCCTCAATTTCTTCCAAGAATCATCACCCAAAAGCTATGCACGACCCATTGACATCCAAGGGAGATATTTTATCATTTTTGATTAATTATTTGAATTATTTTTATTATTAATTCACTTAATTAAAATTAAATATGACAAAAATAGCAAATCAATGTTTTTAAATCCTTTTATGCAGCAAATACCTTCCACATGTGATAGAGATTTCGTGCACCTTCTCAAGGGGACAAAATCATCTAAATTTGGCTAGATTTCAATGGAAAAAGGATTGAAAAAGATATGGAAAAATCAAATCTCAAAAACATGAATGCAAGGACTTTGGGCTTGGATTGTTAACCTAATTCACTCCACATATATGCAGGAACATAAACCTAATCCTGAGAACAAGAAAGCTGCGCTCAAACTAGAAGAACAAACTTTGCATTTTTTCCAAAAAAATTGAAAACTGTTTTCACAGCTAGAGCTCGTTTCAAAGCCAAATAACTATTCCATCACACTCCTGGCATTACCAGGAAGCTTCTCCAATTGAAACCAACCCTCCACACGCAAAGAATTGGTAGATAGAAGTCTAACTTTTCTGTAAAATTTTCTTAATCATATTTGAATTTACATGCATTTTCCATACGTTCTAATGCTTGATTTACACTAATATAAACTCTCTGAAGCTATTGATGTATTTTAATTGAGTTAATATTGCCTGTATGAGAAGTTGCCATGGACGCAGGTTAGGGTATCAGGAGCTTCCATTTGGGGCTTTGCGTATATGGAAAAATTAGGCCATGTGTTGTACCCCAAAATTTGTCCTCCCATATTCTTCAAGAAATTGCCAAGTCAAAGCTTCAAAGTTCCCCAAGGGTTGCACAGTGCAGGGTCTCCTAAACAGTCAAGATTAGGGTTTTGGTTCTGATCAAGAAAATGAAGTTTCCAAGGGTCTAATCAAGTCTCACATGCCTACAAATATGGTCAAGCATCCTCATATCAAGTTTCAAGGCTTTCAGCACAAAATTGCACAGTCAAAAACCCTAATTGCACTACAGTCAACTGTAGGGGCAAAATGGTCATTTGGCAGTCAAAAGTTCAAATTTTTTATCAACATATCATTTTGAAGCCACAAACATCATTTGATCAATGCTTGATCATGATTCTCAAAGCTTGGCTCAAAAATCATCAAAATGCAAAAGTTTCCTTATTTGGACAGTTGGAAAAGTCAACTGTAAATTGACCAGGGCATAACTTCCACATGGATTATCAGAAAAATTCCATCCAAAGCTCATTTTGAAGAGAAAGACATTTCCTACAACTCATCTTCATACTTCAAGTACAAGAAATGCTCTCACAAAAAGTTATCAATTTCAACATTATAGGTCATTTTCAAAAGTCAACAAAAAGGGACTTTAAGTCAAAGGACATAACTCGAGTTTGGTAAATCAAAATGACATGGGACCAAAGACATTGGTTATAGGACTCAAATACCTTTCCAAAATGTCCAAGAACATGAGCAAAGCTTAAAAATTGAGCAAGTTATGCCTTGTGGAAGTTGGGAAATTTTTGGATATTTTGAAAAGTCAACATTGATTCAAATGACCTAAATTTGCTAATGGGCCCATTTTTCTTCCACAATTCATCATCCAAAGCATGTGCACGACCACTTGGCCCAAAGGGAAGTTTTTATTCATTTTTTATTTATTTATTTGGATTTTTATTAATAATAATTCATTTAAATTAAAATAAATATATGAAAAATGCTTAACCTAATTTTTTTCAATCTTTTGTGCACATTATATCATCAAGATTTCGTGCCTAGCTAAATAAGGAAAGAACCAATGCAATTGGATGTGATTTGGTAGCAAAAGCATGTGAAAAAGATTTGAAAATCATGGTGGAAAAATCAAATATTGCACTCATTAATTCATGGATTCTAATCAAGTTTTTCAACCCTAATTGGTTCATTACATAAGCCTGAACACAAACCTAATCCTATTGACCATTGAGCTGCGCTAGAAACCAATTCACAAACTTGAAATTTTTGCAAAGAAACTCAAAACTGAAAACCTCATTCTAGGGCGATTCAAGGCACGATTTTTGTTTCATTAGCTTGCTGAAGCTTCATAGAACGATTTCCAATCAAAAACATTCATCAAAACTCAAAGAATTGGTACAATGAACCGGACCTGTGCACAAAAAATTTCATAGTCGTGCATCTCAATCCATGCATTCTTTGTGAATTTTAAAGCTTGATTCATGTTTGTCATTTGATTATGATGCTAACTCAATGATTCAATTGTATTTTTATGCATTATACGCGATTATGCCATTATTGTTTTCTAGGGTTTACAGGACTTGGAATTAGGGGTTTTGAAACAAGGAAAAATTGGAGCACAAGACCCAGACTATCCTAATCAAGACCTTCATACAAACTGATTGATAGGGTCGCGCTCAATTTATGAGCATCCAATGGCTAATCGCTATTTTTTAGTAGCATGCCTAAAAGAACACATGAAAACCGTGGCTTATTCTGTTTGTGTTTCAGGAACAAAGAAGAAGATGATATCGTGGCGTAAGCTGATTGGGTAATTTGAAAATTCGCGCGGAAATACGCGTTGGCTTTTGTTTTATTTTATAATGTTTGTGGTTTATTTAATTAACAAATTGATTCAGTGGCGTAGCTGGCAATGAAGTAAACGAATGACATTCAGGACCTGGGTTCGAGCCCCAGGTCCCCACCCTTTCCATATAATTTTTTTCAAATGATATTCATGTGCAGGCATAATGTTGTGGTCCATGGTACATCCTCAAAAATCAACATCCACCTGTCCAATTTCGTCAATCCAAAGGTCACGCTCTGAGGTACATGGTGAGCCCCAGTCAACGCGCCAGCATGCTCCCTGGAGAAAGTCAAACAGGCCAAGATTAATGGGCCAGATTACTAAACTTTAACCTCCATGTTGGGGACTACAACCCCCCTAGGTTTGCCATGATGTTTTTTTATTAATTCTATTTTCTTTTAATTATTATTTGTTTAATTAATTTATTGTTTTCATAAAATATAAAAAAACACATTAAAAATCAGAAAAGAGGAAAAATATAATAAATATTTTTGTTTTAATATTTTTTGTAATTAAATTGTATATAATTAAACTTAGTTAAATTAGGTTTTAATTTTAATTCTTTTAATAAAAAAATCTAAAAAACATAGAATTAGGGTTTAATTAATTTTTTATCCTTTTTTCTTTTTCTCCCACAATAATTAAATATTTATTTTTATAATTAAATTTGTATATAAAAATTAGGGTTAATTTAGGTTAAAATTCAATGTTTTCTTAATAAATTAAAAGCCACTAGAATTAGGGTTAGTATTTATTTTAATTAATTCTTTTTCATTAAAATCCTAAAAAATCATAAAATACCAAAAAAAACATCTCCTTTTCTTTTTAATTAATTAATTCCATGTAATTTTAATTTTTGCAAAAAGGGTCCAACGCCCTCGTTTCGATTTAATTCTTATCCGCATATTTATTTTATTTCTTTATAATATTTATGTATCTCTCCCAAGGCCATGTAACCTTTTAATTTTCTCGCACTTTTCTTTACTTTCTTTATTTTTCTGTCAAATCGGGTCCTGGTTAAATTTTGGCGATGTGGACCCGCGCCTTTTGTAATAGCTTAGAATTTTTACTTTCCCGCAATATTTTTAACTGTTAACAAATGGCATGAAAGAATGTATGGACAAAAGTAAAAACAAGCGTAGAACACCAATAACATGACAAGATAAATGCAAATGAAAACGACACCCGAATCGCACACACCACCCCTAGGGTACGCCTCACTGTTGCCTTGCCTCGAAAGGTGATCGTCGAGTAGAGGATGTCTTAGTAAGTCCTCATGATCCGGGAACCTGGCATGAGGGTAGCTTCTAAGGTGTCTTCCCATTGCTCTGGTGATCACCATGTCCCGAACCTCGAATTGACCCGAACACCTCCAACGGTGGTGCTACCTACCTCTCAATGGTGGGATGGCACTACTTGAAAGGACATCTACACAGACGAATTTCTTAGGGTAGGTAGACGACTCTAGATACTTGCTCTAATTTCAAAAAACAAATTCAAAAATACTTTTCACACCGACACCTTTTCAAAAAGCTTTCGAAAGCAATCTTTCAAACACTCTTGAGGACCGATACAAGAGTCGAACTGGAATTTTCAAAGAAACTTTTTTAAAACCCACAATTGAAAAGCAAACAAACCATTTTTGAAAACACAATGAGCAAGTATCTAAGAGCCCATGGATAACCATGGATAGAAAGGGTGCTAACACCTTCCCTTTCTATAATTTACCTCCCGAACCGAGAGCAATCTCTATAAGGAATTTTTCTGTGCTTTTGTCCTTTCCATTTGGAGAAAATAAAAGACGGTGGCGACTCTTGCTTCCGCGACATTTCGCGAACCAGCGTTAAACAGTCAGTTCCAGATCCACCGATCACAGAACTGGCGACTCTGCTGGGGAACTAAGATAAAGTGAGGTGTACCTTAGGACTAAGATCACTGTGTTTTCAATTGCTTTCCTTGCTTGCTTTATTATTGTGGGTTGCTTGGGAGTTCTATAGATCCTAACCCGGATCTGGGGATACCTTTCTTAGAAAGTAGCAACAAGGCTGTGAGGGAACTGTGCGGGGTATACCGACATGGTTGAAACAGTCTGCTACGTTGATGTGGCACTTTGGTGTGTACCGGTAACCCTTGAGTTCAGTCAAGGAGAGTACGGGGCCTCCGCGTGGTGTCATGAAGCATCAACAGACCTTAGGAACCTTAATTGAACTATCTTGGCCTCTTTAGGGTAGTGAGATAACTGACTTTGGTGCAGTCCGAGGTTGGTTGATACTCGATACTACACTCAATTGAGGGTTGCTTTCCTGGAATATTTCGGTCGCCAGTTCAGTGGCTAAATCGAAACGATGAACAATGAAAGCAATCCCGTGATATTGGGACCCTTAGAACCCGGTTACTTCTGATAGGACAGGTTGAGCCCACCAACTTCAAGAGGGTACTACCCAGACCCCATGATGGCCTTAAACCCTAAGGGCTTGTCTTGTGTGCCTTGTGTGCCTTACATGTTTGTCTTTGTAAATATCTGTGGTGTGTTTAATCATAGCATCATGACATCATCCAGCATCATATGCATTGACTAACCATTTCAGGGGTTCAAATCTTCATCTTTGTTCTTTGTTTTGTAGGACATGGAAACTGTTCGTAGAAAGAAAATTCAAATCAGTCTTGTAAGGATCCCTCCTCAGCTTAAGGAGCTTACATCCAGGATTCCTGAGAACTCTTCATTCAGTGAAAGACATGGAAGCCTCATCAGCTTGGTCAACACCAACATTGAGGAAGACATGATCAAGGTCTTGTTCCAATTCTTTGACCCCCTGCATCACTGTTTCACCTTCTTGGACTATCAGTTGGTACCTACATTGGAGGAGTTCTCCCGGCTCCTGAAGATCCCTATCCTTGATCAGCTACCCTTCAACGGTACAGAAAAGGAACCTAAGCTTGAAGAGATTGCTAAAGCCTTGCATCTACAGTCATCTGACCTCAAGGGACATTAGGAAATTAGAAGTGGTATCAAAGGGTTCTTAGCCAGGTTCCTGTTTGAAAAGGCCCATGAATGTTGGAACTCCCTTGACTTGCAAGCTTTTGAAGAAGTTGTGGCCCTCCTTGTCTATGGTTTGGTGTTGTTCCCTAACCCAGATCAGCTTATAGATATCAGTGTTGTCCAGATCTTTATGTCCAAGAATCCTATACCTACGTTGCTGGGGGACATCCTTCACTCATGTTACACTCGAACCATGAGAAAAAGAGGTGTCCTTATGTGTTGCACTCCTCTCCTGGGAAGGTGGTTTATTTCGCACCTTCCACAATCAGTCCTAAAGAATGAGCGGGGTTTGAGATGGTCACAGCGGTTGATGACTCTTACACATGCTGATATACATTGGTGTCCTAGGTCCAGAGAAGATGTCACTATCATTGATCGTTGCGGGGAGTACCCTAATGTCCCTTTACTTGGAATCAGAGGAGGTATTACTTACAGCCCATGCCTGGCTTGGAGACAGTTTGGTTATGCTCGGAGGGATGGTCCTCATGACATGTTAATTCCTGACATAGTTTTTGACTTCGACAACGATACTCAAGGACTTCGCCAGAGATTTATCAGAGCCTGGAGGATGCCCAGTAGGATAGACAGCAAGACACTGGGGCACCAGAACTCCATCCCGTTGGAACCTTATCTCAAGTGGGTACGAGCCCGCTCCCAGAAGTTAGTGATGCCTTATCCCCATATGCTCCCTGTGATCAAAGAGCCAGTCTTGGAAGGAGAAGTGTCCTACACTATTCAGCACCCTGATATGCCCACATCCTGGGAAGAGATGCAGAAGAGCTGGATCCAGCTTAAGGAAGAACGGAATTCTCTTGAGACCAGTCTACATGCCAGTGAAAAGAAGGTCTTGGAGCTCACCCGCCTGTTGCATGAGGAGAGGAATATCAACACTTACATAGCTCCAAAGAGGACGCGTAGTATATTCTGGGATTGATTTGATTTTTTGTATTATTTGCCCATGAGGCTTTGATGTACTAAACAGTTATTTCCTTAATGATAATGTGTGTTCCTTTTTGTCTACAACAAAGTTGAATTTTCGAACCCTTGAATGCATTGCATAAACACATCTCATTCATCATGTGCATAGCAGGTTTCTCCTTTTCAGGTTGCTTACAGTTCTTCGCTGTTTATTTCAGCATCATGAATCCCGACTCGTCATCAACTGAGACATCCATCAAGGCTCTTCAGGCGCAAAATGCGCAGTTTCAGGAATTAATCAAGGGTTTGGCTCAAGGCCAAGAAGAGCTGAAGGCTATGCTCCTGAAGAAGGAGAAGAAGAAGAAGAGAAGAACTGTTCTGTTCAACTCGGGCCGAAGGTTTGGCAATGCTCTGCAGCAGGAAGAGGCTGGTTCTTCTGTTGGCAAGAGTACTCCTCAGGCAGAAGCAAGGGTTCCTAGTCCGGTAGTCTCCGACAACGAGATTGATTTTGATGAAGAGCAGTATCCTCCCGCAGAAGACCGTTACAAGCAGCTGGAAGATAGGTTAAATTCTATGGAGATACAATAGGTACCTGGGCTGGATTTCGGAGATCTGGGTTTGTCTACTGGTGTGATCATTCCTCGGAAGTTCAAAGCACCATCTTTTACTAAATATGACGGGGCGTCTTGTCCCAAGCTACATCTCAGGTCCTATGTTCGGAAAATTCAACCGTACTCAGCGGATAAGAATTTGTGGATCCACTTCTTCCAGGAGAGTCTTTCAGGGACTCATCTCGAATGGTTCTATCAGCTGGATGGGACCAAGGTTCGTAACTGGGAGGAGTTGGCTACTGCTTTCTATAAGCAGTATCAATATAATGCCGACCTTGCCCCTACACGTACCCAACTCCAGGGTATGTCGTTAGGTTCAAGTGAAGGTTTTAAAGAGTACGCTCAGAAGTGGAGAGACCTGGCTGGCAGGGTGCATCCACCGTTGACTGATCGGGAGTTGGTAGACATGTTCTTGGGGACCCTATCTGGGCCATTTTTCAACCATCTCATCGGGAATTCATCTGCAGGGTTCACTGATCTAATTCTGACTGGAGAGAGAATTGAGGCTGGGTTAAAGTCTGGTAAGATTCCGAAGGGTGCATCGTCTAGTTCTGAGAAGAAACCCTTCAAGAAGGAGGCTAGTGCCGTGTATGGTTCCAAGAGATCAGAGAGACCTGAGCGCCGCCAATCTGTCAGTGCGGTAATGATTGCTAAGCCTGCTGCCGCTCCTCGGCCGACCAATCCTCAAAGGGCTGAAAGACCCCGGAGAGAGTTCACCCGGTTAAGCATGACCCTATCCCAAATCTTGCCACAGTTGCTCTCAACCAACCTAGTGACTGTCAGAGAGGCGCCGAAGTTTCCGAATACTGCATCTCCTAAGTACAACCCGAATGCTCATTGTGCTTACCATTCAGATAGCCCGGGGCATTCCACTGACGACTGTTGGGCCTTAAGGAGCAAGTTGCAGGATCTTATTGACACCAAGGAGGTACAGTTTAAGGCATCTGAGAAGCCTAATGTAGTGACAGCTCCCCTACCTGCTCATGGAGTGAATGCTATTGGGGACGAGGACGAAGTGGACGAAGCTGAGTTTGATAGCTGGATTTACCCGACAACCGACAGTGGACCTAACAATTGGAGTGAAAAGGACAACTTATCTGTTTCTCTTGTTACTAAGTAATGAATTCCTATGTTTTTGGTATC
The DNA here is from genome assembly GCA_948472305.1 of Vicia faba. Classification (NCBI taxonomy): domain Eukaryota; kingdom Viridiplantae; phylum Streptophyta; class Magnoliopsida; order Fabales; family Fabaceae; genus Vicia; species Vicia faba. The sequence continues at coordinate 1,619,806,435 of OX451736.1, forward strand.
TGTAATAAACAATTAAATAAACTCTATGGCCCGGTGTCTTACCCGAGGCACCGTGGTTTCATTTGTGAGGGCATATAAATTGTCATTTCATATATCATGAATGAAAATCTTGGACGTTTTCTCGCATTGCAAATTTTATGCTCCTTTTCTGTCTTTCTTTCTTTTACATATATTTCAAAACAGTTGTATTTACACACACACACACTCATACAGGTTTCAATCCACTCTGGATCTTACTGGTAACGACTCTGCTACTGCCAGTTATGACTTTGAAAATCCGATCAACTTAGCCGAAGACGAAGGTGAAGATGATTGCGAAGTGCCCGGTGAGCTTGCAAGACTGTTGCTTCAGGAAGAGAGGGCAATTCAACCCCATGAAGAGCCAGTGGAAACAATAAACTTGGGTAATGAGGCAGACAGGAAAGAGGTAAAGATTGGTGCCAACCTAGAGCTCAGCGTGAAGCAACGGTTGACTCAAATGCTGCATGATTATATGGAGATCTTTGCCTGGTCCTACGAAGACATGCCCGGGTTGGATACCGATATTGTGGTCCATCACTTGCCAACTAAGGAAGACTGCCCTCCGGTTAAGCAAAAGGTTCGTCGGATGCGTCCAGAGATGTCTGAGAAGATCAAAGCCGAGGTTATGAAACAGTTTGACGCTGGGTTTCTTGCAGTGACTTCTTACCCTCAGTGGGTTGCTAATGTGGTACCGGTACCAAAGAAAGACGGTAAAGTCAGAATGTGTGTCGACTATAGGGATCTGAACAGGGCCAGCCCCAAAGATGACTTCCCTCTACCTCACATTGATGTCCTTGTTGATAATACAGCTCAGCACAAGGTGTTCTCTTTCATGGATGGTTTTTCAGGTTACAATCAGATCAAGATGGCCCCTGAAGACATGGAAAAGACTACATTTGTTACTCAGTGGGGCACCTTCTGCTATAAGGTCATGCCATTCGGGTTGAAGAACGCTGGGGCAACCTACCAACGTGCCATGGTTGCTTTATTTCATGACATGATCCATCATGAGATAGAAGTATATGTTGACGACATGATCGCTAGGTCCCAGACTGAGGAAGAGCACCTAGATCATCTGCAAAAATTGTTTGACCGGTTGAAACTATACAAGCTGAGGTTGAACCCAAACAAGTGCACCTTCGGGGTAAGATCGGAAAAGTTGCTAGGCTTCGTGGTCAGTGATAAAGGTATTCAAGTGGACCCTGCTAAGGTCAAAGCTATTCAAGAGATGCCAATTCCTAAGACAGAGAAGGAAGTCAGAGGCTTTTTAGGACGCCTGAATTACATTGCTCGATTCATCTCACACCTGACTGCTACCTGTGAGCCAATCTTCAAGCTGCTGAAGAAATATCAGGTAGTACGATGGAACGATGAATGTCAGGCTGCTTTCGACAGAATCAAAGAGTATCTCCAAGAACCACCTATCCTTATGCCACCGGTTGAAGGGAGACCTCTGATACTATACCTGACAGTACTTGACAACTCAATGGGGTGTGTGCTGGGGCAGCATGACGAGTCTGGCCGAAAAGAGCATGCCATTTATTACCTTAGCAAAAAGTTTACTGACTGTGAGACCCGATACTCACTGCTTGAGAAAACTTGTTGCGCTTTGGTATGGGCTGCTCGCCGGCTGAGACAGTATATGCTGACTCACACTACTTTGTTGATCTCAAAGATGGATCCTATAAAGTACATATTCGAAAAGCCTGCTCTGTCTGGGAGAATTGCAAGATGGCAGATGATCTTAACGGAATACGACATTCAGTACACAACCCAGAAAGCCATCAAGGGGAGTGTATTGGCAGACCACTTGGCACATCAGGCCGTAGATGACTATCAGTCAATGAACTTCGAGTTTCCGGACGAAAGCATCATGATTGTGACTGATTATGAAGTACCTGGACCGGATGAAGGACCTGAACCAGGATCCCGATGGTCTATGCACTTTGACGGAGCCTCCAATGCTTTGGGTAACGGTATCGGCGCCATCATCATATCTCCTCAAGGTACTCATACTCCACTCACCGCCCGGCTGTGTTTCAACTGTACCAACAACATGGCAGAGTATGAGGCGTGCATCATGGGTCTTCAAGCTGCGATCGACTTAAGGATCAAGTTTCTAAGTGTCTTCGGAGATTCCGCTCTTGTGATCAATCAGATCAAAGGAGAGTGGGATACAAAACATCCGAACCTGATTCCTTACAGAGAATGTGTGTTGACCCTGATCCCCCACTTTACAGAGATAACCTTTGAGCACTTTCCAAGAGAAGAGAATCAGCTGGCGGACGCGTTAGCTACAATGTCTTCTATGTTCAAAGTTAAATGGGATAATGAGGCTCCCCGGATCATCATCTGGAAACTGGACGAACCGGCATACTGTTGCGATCTCGAGACTGAATTGGTAACTGAGAAGCCTTGGTACCATGAGGTGAAAAGATATCTGGAAACTCAGGAATACCCTGAAGGTGCCTCCGTCAATGACAAGAAGTTCCTGAGAAGGTTCGCAGCCAAGTTCTTCCTTAGCAACGACATCTTATATAAGCGAAACCATGATTCAACCTTACTGCGTTGTGTGGATAAGACTGAAGCAGAAAGGATCATGGAAGAGCTACATGAAGGGACCTTTGGTACACATTCCAGTGGACACACGATGGCAAAGAAGATCCTTCGGGCAGGATATTACTGGTCCACAATGGAAGCTGACTGCTATCAACATTCCAGGACATGCCATAAGTGCCAGATTTATGCAGACAAGGTGCATGTTCCTCCAGTTCCCCTGAATGTTCTGACTGCGCCTTGGCCGTTTGCAATGTGGGGCATAGACATGATCGGTGAGATTAAACCTACGGCATCTAATGGGCATCGCTTCATCCTAGTGGCGATTGATTATTTTGCGAAGTGGGTCGAAGCAGCTTCCTACGCTACGGTAACCAAGACTGTTGTGGCACGGTTCATTCGGCATAACCTGATCTGTCGATACGGCGTCCCAGAGAGAATTATTACAGACAACGGTACCAATCTGAATAACAAAATGATCACTGAGCTCTGCGAACAGTTCAAGATAAAGCACCACAATTCTTCTCCTTACAGACCGAAGATGAATGGGGCTGTAGAAGCAGCAAATAAGAACATCAAGAAAATTGTGCAGAAAATGACAGTGACTTATAAAGATTGGCACGAGATGTTACCGTTCGCTCTACATGGGTACCGTACCTCAACCAGGACGTCAACCGGGGCAACTCCTTTCTCTTTGGTTTATGGTATGGAGGCAGTCTTACCGACCGAAGTGCAAATACCCTCTCTCCGGATAATGAAGGATGCAAATCTGAACGAGGATGATTGGATCCAGACACGACTTGATCAGCTAAACCTCATTGATGAAAAGAGACTTGCTGCTATTTGTCATGGTCAGACGTACCAAAAACGGATGATCAAGGCATTTAACAAAAAGGTCAGACCACAGGAATATCAAGTTGGGGATCTGGTAATCAAGCGAATCATCCTTCCTCAGAGTGATCCAAGGGGCAAATGGACCCCTACGTACGAAGGGCCATTTGTGGTTAAGCATGTGTTCTCAGGAGGAGCAATGATATTGACCAACATGGATGGTGACGACCTTCCTCACCCCGCCAATGCAGACATAGTAAAAAGATACTACGCATGAAAAAGACCCGCTAGGCTGACATGCCTATGCAAAAATTAGGGCTTCCCGTCGAACCAAAAGGGTTCGGGCAAAATGAAGGGATGAAATGAAAAATCTGTACACCCGGCAAGTCGAAAACCTGAAAAGGCGGCTTGGGCAAAAATGGGTATCCCGGTGGACTGAAAACCCGAAAGGGCGGTCCAGGCAAAAATTAGGGATAAAAGCGTAATACTATGTCTCATTGGATCACTTTGCATCCAGAATCCGGTATCTATATCAAGTTCAGATGGCATCGATCAGTCAGCTTCACCCTCAACCAAGGTCATCAAGTGATGAGACGCTCGAAGATATAACGGCAATAGCAGAGTTGAAACCCAGTGGGATCATTCATTTCATACAGCTGTTTTATTTTCTCTTGTACAAAATTTGTATAAACTCTTTTGTTCGGCGACGTTCTCTTACTAGGACGTCAACCTCTTGTACACAAAACGCCTATTTTCAGGCCATTCAAAATCAATACAAATATACTTTTCAGTTAAACGTGCCAACTGTTTTTCTTTTTCTATTTTGTTTTGCGAAGAACGTCCAAGGTTCAATTTGTGATATATGCATTGACAATAATTTGCTAACTCATAAATATTTGCATACGAAACAAAGGATTAATTACAGGTGACATTAGAAACAGGGGCAATAAAGAGTTGTCTAAGCAATCTAATTGTTCTGTCCTCCAAGGTACTAAGGTAGGTTCAGCTAAAGAACATAACCAGCATATCTTAATTCCCCAGAGAGTAAGTCAGTAGTCAGTGCATTCTTCTCCAAGCAGAGTTATCAAATCTCAAGGAAGTTGAGTATCCTCCAGTAGATCTCAATACTTCCCCAGAAGCATACATACTCATAACAAGCATCCCCGGCACTCTTGGTCTAAAGATTGTTCCCTGGCGGTACACCGAACATTCAAAGGAATCACTTCCCCCGCAGTTCAAAACTTCCCCAGGAGAGTCCAATCCAGTTTCCCCAGGAAAGTTGGAATTCATCTCCCCAAGCAGTAAGCTTATCCCCAGTAAATTCTGGAAGCTTATCCTTGCAAAGCACGAACGCGTCGTCCGGCTTTATTTAAAGAGTTATTTCCTTAACAGGATATAACTGGGTTATCCTCAGCTAAAAGCCACGGAAAGAGCGTCCTCGACGGAGTCTTTTTATCCCCAGCGAAGTCCATCAACATTTCCAACCCAGTCATGGCATCCCCAGCAAGTTACCATCAACTCAACGAAATATCTCTCTCCCCACAGAGTATTTCTCCCCAGCATGGTCGCTAGAGTATTTTTCTCCCCGCAGAATCTTCCATTTGCCAAGTTTATCCCTCAACGGAGTTATCTTCTCCTACCGGTATACTTGCAACTATCAGCCCCAGCGGAAGCAAAATCTATTCTTCAGCATCAGCCCAGGAGTGACTTCCCGGCACCCGTCAAGGATTTACTTTCCTAGACGAAAATATACATTCCTAAACATCACATACATCATTATAGCATGCATATGTGCATCATATCTTACAAATCTCATTTATGTTGAGAACATCATTGCTTGGTTCATATCATGCATTGCATATGACTGACCTTTACCTTTCAGGAAGGATTCAGCTAAATTCTCAATCATCCTTTAAGACCTAGACCGGTTCAGTTAATCGACTCCAAAGATTTCTTATCCAGTCCAAGGCCTTCTCTAGTCCAGCTAAATCGACTCCCAACAGATTTTTCTGATGAAGACTCAGTAGAAGTTATCAGGTTTTTCTCAGACGTCCGCTTTTGAGATTATAATTTCCTATGGTTCCCTCCCCGACGGTGCGTGAGGTGATAATCCCATTTCAGGTTATAATTTCCTATGGTTCCCTCCCCGACGGTGCGTGAGGTGATAATTCCATTTCAGATTATAATTTCCTATGGTTCCCTCCCCGACGGTGCGTGAGGTGATAATTCCATTTCAGATTATAATTTCCTATGGTTCCCTCCCCGACGGTGCGTGAGGTGATAATTCCATTTCAGGTTATAATTTCCTATGGTTCCCTCCCCGACGGTGCGTGAGGTGATAATTCCATTTCAGGTTATAATTTCCTATGGTTCCCTCCCCGACGGTGCGTGAGGTGATAATTCCATTTCAGGTTATAATTTCCTATGGTTCCCTCCCCGACGGTGCGTGAGGTGATAATTCCATTTCAGGTTATAATTTCCTATGGTTCCCTCCCCGACGGTGCGTGAGGTGATAATTCCATTTCAGGTTATAATTTCCTATGGTTCCCTCCCCGACGGTGCGTGAGGTGATAATTCCATTTCAGGTTATAATTTCCTATGGTTCCCTCCCCGACGGTGCGTGAGGTGATAATTCCATTTCAGGTTATAATTTCCTATGGTTCCCTCCCCGACGGTGCGTGAGGTGATAATTCCATTTCAGGTTATAATTTCCTATGGTTCCCTCCCCGACGGTGCGTGAGGTGATAATTCCATTTCAGGTTATAATTTCCTATGGTTCCCTCCCCGACGGTGCGTGAGGTGATAATTCCATTTCAGGTTATAATTTCCTATGGTTCCCTCCCCGACGGTGCGTGAGGTGATAATTCCATTTCAGGTTATAATTTCCTATGGTTCCCTCCCCGACGGTGCGTGAGGTGATAATTCCATTTCAGGTTATAATTTCCTATGGTTCCCTCCCCGACGGTGCGTGAGGTGATAATTCCATTTCAGGTTATAATTTCCTATGGTTCCCTCCCCGACGGTGCGTGAGGTGATAATTCCATTTCAGGTTATAATTTCCTATGGTTCCCTCCCCGACGGTGCTTGAGGTGATAATTCCATTTCAGGTTATAATTTCCTATGGTTCCCTCCCCGACGGTGCGTGAGGTGATAATTCCATTTCAGATTATAATGGTTCCCTCCCCGACGGTGCGTGAGGTGATAATTCCAACCCAGGTTTTTCTCAAACAACCACTTTTGAGATTATAATTGCCTATGGTTCTCTTCCCGATCCTGCGAAGATGGTAATTCCCACCAAGATTTTATCAACGAGCGTCGTTGAAGTTAAAGTCACCCAAGGTTCTCTTACCGTTCATGCTGAGGTAGTAACCATCCCTGGTTCATTCATCACCGTTTGAAGCTCCAGATCCAGCTCCTGTAACCAGCCAGGACACATCTATATCAAGCATCTGAAAATCAGCTCCTGCAACATGTCAGGTAATCATTTTCTGTTTGCAGGTATGCAGGTTCTCGCTAAGGAATCTCTTACGCGATCAACATCCAGATGGCATCTATAAGCCCATCATCCCCCATCAATCTCCAAATGACATCTATAAGCCCATTTCCACTATGTGAGCGCAAATTTCTGGGCACTCTAGTGTTCAATCATCTTCCACCCTCGGATTACGAAAGGCACGTCAGCCAATCTGCATCCTCAGGTCTAAGAAGATTGAACAGGGGCAACTGTTGTACCCCAAAATTTTCCCTCCCATATTCTTCAAGAAATTGCCAAGTCAAAGCTTCAAAGTTCCCCAAGGGTTGCACAGTGCAGGGTCTCCTAAACAGTCAAGATTAGGGTTTTGGTTTTGATCAAGAAAATGAAGTTTCCAAGGGTCTAATCAAGTCTCACATGCCTACAAATATGGTCAAGCATCCTCATATCAAGTTTCAAGGCTTTCAGCACAAAATTGCACAGTCAAAAACCCTAATTGCACTACAATCAACTGTAGGGGCAAAATGGTCATTTGGCAGTCAAAAGTTCAAATTTTTTATCAACATATCATTTTGAAGCCACAAACATCATTTGATCAATGCTTGATCATGATTCTCAAAGCTTGGCTCAAAAATCATCAAAATGCAAAAGTTTCCTTATTTGGACAGCTGGAAAAGTCAACTGTAAATTGACTAGGGCATAACTTCCACATGGATTATCAGAAAAATTCCATCCAAAGCTCATTTTTAAGAGAAAGACATTTCCTACAACTCATCTTCATACTTCAAGTCCAAGAAATGCTCTCACAAAAAGTTATCAATTTCAACATTATAGGTCATTTTCAAAAGTCAACAAAAAGGGACTTTAAGTCAAAGGCCATAACTTGAGATTGGTAAATCAAAATGACATGGGACCAAAGAAATTGGTTAGAGGACTCAAAGACCTTTCCAAAATGTCCAAGAACATGAGCAAAGCTTAAAAATTGAGCAAGTTATGCCTTGTGGAAGTTGGGAAATATTTGGATATTTTGAAAAGTCAACATTGATTCAAATGACCTAAATTTGCTAATGGGCCCATTTTTCTTCCACAATTCATCATCCAAAGCATGTGCACGACCACTTGGCCCAAAGGGAAGTTTTTATTCATTTTTTATTTATTTATTTGGATTTTTATTAATAATAATTCATTTAAATTAAAATAAATATATGAAAAATGCTTAACCTAATTTTTTTCAATCTTTTGTGCACATTATATCATCAAGATTTCGTGCCTAGATAAATAAGGAAAGAACCAATGCAATTGGATGTGATTTGGTAGCAAAAGCATGTGAAAAAGATTTGAAAATCATGGTGGAAAAATCAAATATTGCACTCATTAATTCATGGATTATAATCAAGTTTTTCAACCCTAATTGGTTCATTACATAAGCCTGAACACAAACCTAATCCTATTGACCATTGAGCTGCGCTAGAAACCAATTCACAAACTTGAAATTTTTGCAAAGAAACTCAAAACTGAAAACCTCATTCTAGGGCGATTCAAGGCACGATTTTTATTTCATTAGCTTGCTGAAGCTTCATAGAATGATTTCAAATAAAAAACATTCATCAAAAATCAAAGAATTGGTACAATGAACCGGACCTGTGCACAAAAAATTTCATAGTCGTGCATCTCAATCCATGCATTCTTTGTGAATTTTAAAGCTTGATTCATGTTTGTCATTTGATTCTGATGCTAACTCAGTGATTCAATTGTATTTTTATGCATTATACGCGATTATGCCGTTATCGTTTTCTAGGGTTTACAGGACTTGGAATTAGGGGTTTTGAAACAAGGAAAAATTGGAGCACAAGACCCAGACTATCCTAATCAAGACCTTCATACAAACTGATTGATAGGGTCGCGCTCAATTTATGAGCATCCAATGGCTAATCGCTATTTTTTAGTAGCATGCCTAAAAGAACACATGAAAACCGTGGCTTATTCTGTTTGTGTTTCAGGAACAAAGAAGAAGATGATATCGTGGCGTAAGCTGATTGGTTAATTTGAAAATTCGCGCGGAAATACGCGTTGGCTTTTGTTTTATTTTATAATGTTTGTGGTTTATTTAATTAACAAATTGATTCAGTGGCGCAGCTGGCAATGAAGTAAACGGATGACATTCAGGACCTGGGTTCGAGCCCCAGGTCCCCACCCTTTCCATATAATTTTTTTCAAATGATATTCATGTGCAGGCATAATGTTGTGGTCCATGGTACATCCTCAAAAATCAACATCCACCTGTCCAATTTCGTCAATCCAAAGGTCACGCTCTGAGGTACATGGTGAGCCCCAGTCAAAGCGCCAGCATGCTCCCTGGAGAAAGTCAAACAGGCCAAGATTAATGGGCCAGATTACTAAACTTTAACCTCCATGTTGGGGACTACAACCCCCCTAGGTTTGCCATGATGTTTTTTTATTAATTCTATTTTCTTTTAATTATTATTTGTTTAATTAATTTATTGTTTTCATAAAATATAAAAAAACACATTAAAAATCAGAAAAGAGGAAAAATATAATAAATATTTTTGTTTTAATATTTTTTGTAATTAAATTGTATATAATTAAACTTAGTTAAATTAGGTTTTAATTTTAATTCTTTTAATAAAAAAATCTAAAAAACATAGAATTAGGGTTTAATTAATTTTTTATCCTTTTTTCTTTTTCTCCCACAATAATTAAATAATTAAATATTTATTTTTATAATTAAATTTGTATATAAAAATTAGGGTTAATTTAGGTTAAAATTCAATGTTTTCTTAATAAATTAAAAGCCACTAGAATTAGGGTTAGTATTTATTTTAATTAATTCTTTTTCATTAAAATCCTAAAAAATCATAAAATACCAAAAAAAACATCTCCTTTTCTTTTTAATTAATTAATTCCATGTAATTTTAATTTTTGCAAAAAGGGTCCAACGCCCTCGTTTCGATTTAATTCTTATTCGCATATTTATTTTATTTCTTTATAATATTTATGTATCTCTCCCAAGGCCATGTAACCTTTTAATTTTCTCGCACTTTTCTTTACTTTCTTTATTTTTCTGTCAAATCGGGTCCTGGTTAAATTTTGGCGATGTGGACCCGCGCCTTTTGTAATAGCTTAGAATTTTTACTTTCCCGCAATATTTTTAACTGTTAACAAATGGCATGAAAGAATGTATGGACAAAAGTAAAAACAAGCGTAGAACACCAATAACATGACAAGATAAATGCAAATGAAAACGACACCCGAATCGCACACACCACCCCTAGGGTACGCCTCACTGTTGCCTTGCCTCGAAAGGTGATCATCGAGTAGAGGATGTCTTAGTAAGTCCTCATGATCCGGGAACCTGGCATGAGGGTAGCTTCTAAGGTGTCTTCCCATTGCTCTGGTGATCACCATGTCCCGAACCTCGAATTGACCCGAACACCTCCAACGGTGGTGCTACCTACCTCTCAATGGTGGGATGGCACTACTTGAAAGGACATCTACACAGACGAATTTCTTAGGGTAGGTAGACGACTCTAGATACTTGCTCTAATTTCAAAAAACAAATTCAAAAATAGTTTTCACACCGACACCTTTTCAAAAAGCTTTCGAAAGCAATCTTTCAAACACTCTTGAGGACCGATACAAGAGTCGAACTGGAATTTTCAAAGAAACTTTTTTAAAACCCACAATTGAAAAGCAAACAAACCATTTTTGAAAACACAATGAGCAAGTATCTAAGAGCCCATGGATAACCATGGATAGAAAGGGTGCTAACACCTTCCCTTTCTATAATCTACCTCCCGAACCGAGAGCAATCTCTATAAGGAATTTTTCTGTGCTTTTGTCCTTTCCATTTGGAGAAAATAAAAGACGGTGGCGACTCTTGCTTCCGCGACATTTCGCGAACCAGCGTTAAACAGTCAGTTCCAGATCCACCGATCACACCATGAAACTTACACCATTGAAACCAGGATGCCCAAACGAATTGAACAACCACCTCGCGCCCTTTTTATATTCCCTCATGTGCTAATCGCTATTTTTGAATGTTGCAGTTAGTGGGGGTTTAAAACCCCCGCTATTTGATATTAGTTTCAGGCAAAAACGAAGAAGCAAGGGAGAAGAAGATGAGTTGTTGGCTTGTGGTTGGTTAGTTCAAACATTGGCGCGTTATTTTATTGTCCAGCATAATACGTGTTTCTCTCTCATAATAATCATGGTCCACTAAATGAACAAAGAGACTCAATGGCTCAGCTGGCATGTGTGTTGTCCTACAGGTATTGGGACCTGGGTTCGATTCCCAGGTCCCCTTGCATATTTCATATTTTTTCCTCTAACATGTTCCAGCGCTGCACTCATCCAGTGGTCCACCAAACGCCTTGCCTGCTTGCCTGCCAAGTGTCCCTAGGGATCCATCCAAAAGCCAGAATGTGCTGACTACCATGTACGCTAGTCAACCACACGCACACAAGCATTGAAAAGTCAAACAGGCCTTGAATTCAGTGGGCCTAATTCCTTGCACATACCTACAAATTGGGCAGAAAACCCCCCATTTGTTTGTATTTTCTTTCACTCATTTTTTTTCTCTTTTATTTATTTTAATTTAATTATTTTCTTTTAATTCACCAAATTAATTTTTTATAATACAAAAAAATACAAAAAAATAAGAAATCATAAAAATAAAAATATGTTTATTTAATTTTTTAATTCACTAATAGTTTTTGTAAATAAATTCCAATAATCAATTTAGGTTAATTTTAGGTTTAACTTTAATGTTTTTTTTAAATAACTAAAATACATAAAAATTAGGTTTTTAGCATTTTTATTCTTTTCTCATTTAATAAATTTTTCTCATTATTATTAATTGTTGTACCCCAAAATTTGCCCTCCCATATTCTTCAAGAAATTGCCAAGTCAAAGCTTCAAAAGTTCCCCAAGGGTTACACAGTGTAAGAGCCTCCTAAACAGTCAAAATTAGGGTTTTGGTTCTGATCAAGAAAATGAAGTTTCCAAAGGTCCAATCAAGTCTCACATGCCTATAAATGTGGTCAAGCATCCTCATATCAAGTTTCAAGGCTTTCAGTACAAAATTGCATAGTCAAAACCCTAATTGCACTACAGTCAACTGTAGGGGCAAAATGGTCATTTGACAGTCAAAAGTTCAAATTTTTTGTCAACATATCATTTTGAAGCCACAAACATCATTTGATCAATGCTTGATCATGATTCTCAAAATTTGGCTCAGAAATCATCAAGATGCAAAAGTTTCCTTATTTGGACAGTTGAAAAAAGTCAACTGTAAATTGACCAGGGCATAACTTTCACATGGATTATCAGAAAAATTCCATCCAAAGCTCATGTTGAAGATAAAGACATTTCCTACAACTCATCTTCATACTTCAAGTCCAAGAAATGCTCTCACAAAAAGTTATCAATTTCAACATTATAGGTCATTTTCAAAAGTCAACAAAAAGGGACTTTAAGTCAAAGGCCATAACTTGAGATTGGTAAATCAAAATGACATGGGACCAAAGACATTGGTTAGAGGACTCAACGACCTTTCAAAAATGTCCAAGAAAATGAGCAAAGCTTAAAAATTGAGCAAGTTATGCCTTGTGGAAGTTGGGAAATTTTTGGATATTTTGAAAAGTCAACATTGGTTCAAATGACCTAAAATTGCTAATGGGCCCATTTTTCTTCCACAATTCATCATCCCAAGCATGTGCACGACCACTTGGCCCAAAGGGAAGTATTTCTTCATTTTTTATTTATTTATTTGAATTTTTATTTATAATAATTCATTTAAATCAAATTAAATACATGGAAAATATTTAACCTAAGTTTTACAATCCCTTTTTGCATGAAATCCACTCAATAACTCGTGCATGATCCAATATGGAAAGATTTGGAGAGAATTGATATGATTGAGAGCAAAAACACATGGAAAAAGATTGAAAAATAATGCTTGAAAATCAAATCTCAAAAGCCATCATTGCAAGAGATTTTGATCAGAATTGTTGACCTAATTTATTCATACATAAGCATAGAACGAAAACCTAATGCCATTAACCACGCAGCTGCTCAGAAACCTAAAAAACAAAACTTGAAATTTTGTTAAAAAACTCAACACTGAAAATCAGGTTTTAGGTTGATTCAAGGCACAAGACCAATTGCAAAAGCTTCCTCGTGTCCCCCTGAAGCTAACTGGATCACTCTCCAACCTTCATACGCCCAGAATTGGTACCATGGATTCAAACTGTTTCAAAAAAAATGCATAATCGTGTTTCATATTTAAGGCATTTTCATTGCGTTTTTTTGATGCATTCACACTAATTGACTTGTTCTAATGCTAACCATGTAACTTAATTGTGTTTTTGAGCTGTGTACGCGACTATGCCATTATCATTTTCTAGGGTTTACAGGACCTTGGATTAGGGTTTTTCAAATAAGGAAAAATTGGCCTTTCAGACTTGGACCATTGAATCCAGCATGCTCAGACGACCACAGGGCTACCCTCGCGCCTAATTTATGAAGCCCCTAGGGCTAGTCGCTATTTTCTGATATGTTGCCTAAGGGAACGGTGTAAAAACCGTTGCCTATGTTTGTTGTGTTTTCAGGAAAAACGAAGATGTGAGGAAGATGATGACGTGTGGAGCAATGATTGGGGTATTCAAAAATTCGCGCGCAGAAGGCATTTAGCGAATTGTCTTATATTATAATGTTCATTAGTTATTATATATCAAACGCGCATGGGTTGATTCAGTGGCATACGTGTTGGCTGGTAAAGTGCATGACCTGGGTTCGAGCCCCAGGTCTTCATTATCTCAATATTATTTTTCAATTAATCTTCACATGCAGTTTCACATGCTGAAGCACACCATACACCTCCAAATCAAGCTTGCCACGTCCATCTCAAGATCAATCAGAAGGCCATGGATTGGAGAACACAATGCACCCTAGTCAACACGCCAGCATGCTACCCAGAAAAAGTCAACAAGGCCATGCTGAATGGGCCAGAATTCTTGGACTTAACCTCCATGTTGGGGACTACAACCCCCCTAGGTTTGCCATAATATTTTTTATTTTATTTTCTATTTGCTTTTAATTATTATTTGTTTAATTAATTTATTATTTTCACAAAATATGAAAAACACCTAAAAAATCAAAAAAAACAGAAAAGAGGAAAAATATAATAAATATTTTTGTTTTAATATTTTCCATAAATAAATTGTATATAATTATTTAGTTTTAAATTAGGTTTTAATTTTAACTCTTTTAACAAAAATCTAAAAAATGTAGAAATAGGGTTTAATTAATAATTTTTCATCCTTTTTATTTTTCTTCCATAATAATTAAATAATTAAATATTTATTTTTGTAATTAAATTTGTATATAAAAATTAGGGTTAATTTAGGTTAAAATTCAATGTTTTCTTAATAAATTAAAAGCCACTAGAATTAGGGTTAATATTTATTTTAATTAATTCTTTTTCCTTAAAATCCTAAAATACTAAAAAATACCAAAAACATCTCTTTTTCTTTTTCTTTAATTAATTAATTCCATTTAATTTAATTTATTTAAAAACGGGTCCAACGCCCACGTTTCGATTTAATTCTTATTCGCATATTTATTTTATTTCTTTATAATATCTATGTATCTCTCCCAAGGCCATGTAACCTTTTAATTTTCTCGCACTTTTCTTTACTTTCTTTATTTTTCCGTCAAATCGGGTCCTGGTTTAATTTTGGCGATGTGGACCCGCGCCTTTTGTAATAGCTTTAGAATTTTTACTTTCCGCAATATTCTAACTGTTAATCAAAGGCATGAAAGAATGTATGGACAAAAATAAAAACAAACGCTAGATCACCAATGACATGACAAAAGACAAAAATAACTGGAAACGACACACAAATCGCACACACCACCCCTAGGGTACGCCTCACTGTTGCCTTGCCTCGAAAGGTGATCGTCGAGTAGAGGATGTCTTAGTAAGTCCTCATGATCCGGAAACCTGGCATGAGGGTAGCTTCTAAGGTGTCTTCCTATTGCTCCGGTGATCACCATGTCCCGAACCACGAATTGACCCGAACACCTCCAACGGTGGTGCTACCTACCTCTCAATAGTGGGATGGCACTACTTTAAGGACATTTACACAGACGAATTCCTTAGGGTAGGGTAGGTTCTCGTAGATACTTGCTCTAATTTCAAAACAAATTCAAAAATACTTTTCACACCGACACCTTTTCAAAAAGCTTTCGAAAGCAATTTTTTCAAACACTCTTGAGGACTGATACAAGAGTCGAACTGGAATTTTCAAAGAAACTTTTTAAAACCCACAGTTGAAAAGCAAACAAACCATTTTGAAAACACAAATGAGCAAGTATCTAAGAGCCCATGGATAACCATGGATAGAAAGGGTGCTAACACCTTCCCTTTCTATAATCTACCTCCCGAACCGAGAGCGATCTCTTTAAGGAATTTTTCTGTGCTTTTGTCCTTTCCATTTGGAGAAAATAAAAGACGGCGGCGACTCTTGCTTCCGCGACATTTCGCGAACCAGCGTTAAACAGTCAGTTCCAGATCCACCGATCACAGAACTGGCGACTCTGCTGGGGAAAATCTTAAAGTGAGGTGTACCTTAGGGCTAGTTAATAACTGTGTTTTCAATTGTTTTCCTTGTGTGCTTTAAATTGTGGGTTGCTTGGGAGTTCTATAGATCCTAACCCGGATCTGGGGGATACCTTCTTAGAAAGTAGCAACAAGACTGTGAGGGAATTGTGCGGGGTATACCGACATGGTTGAAACAGTCTGCTACGTTGATGTGGCACTTTGGTGTGTACCGGTAACCCTTGAGTTAAGTCAAGGAGAGTACGGGGCCTCCGCGTGGTGTCGTGAAGCATCAACAGACCTTAGGAACCTTAATTGAACTATCTTGGCCTCTTTAGGGTAGTGAGATAACTGACTTTGGTACAGTCCGAGGTTGGTTGATACTCGATACTACACTCAATTGAGGGTTGCTTTCCTGGAATATTTCGGTCGCCAGTTCAGTGGCTAAATCGAAACGAGGAACAATGAAAGCAATCCCGTGATATTGGGACCCTTAGAACCCGGTTACTTTTAATAGGACAGGTTGAGCCCACCAACTTCAAGAGGGTAATACCCAGACCCCATGCTGGCCTAAACTCTAAGGGTTTCTCTTGTGTGACTTGTGTGCCTTCGTACTTGACTACTTGCATGCTTGTTATCTGCCACATGAACTACTTGCAGGTTTTGTTTATAGTCCTTAATTGGGACTCATAACAGGGTTTACTAAGTCTCTTGCAGGTTGTGTTTATAGTCCTTAATTGGGACTCCTAACAGAGTGTACTGAGTTTCTTGCAGGTTTTGGTTTGCAGTCCTTAATAAGGGCTCATAGCAGGGTTTATCCATATTACCCCATGCATCATGACATCATACCATTGCATACATCCTAACCCATTTCAAGGATCTCAAGGGCTTGTGATGCAGGTCATGGTGAATCAACTATCCCAGCAAGGGGCAAAGAGGATTTATTTTCCTCTGGCCAAGGTTGTCAGGGGCTATGACCCACTTGATATGGTGAGCTCTGATTCCTGGAGAAGTTCCCCCTAACCAAGGTTGTTTGGAAACCAAAACTAGACAGGATGACTAAGGTCAGGGGCTATGACCCACTGGATATGGTGAGCCTTTGACCTTTAAAGAAGAATCCTCAACAGCATGGGTTTCCTTCAATCAAAGCTACCAATTCCGATGCTAACAATTTTCTTGTTTACCCTGCGAGATCCTTGAAATCATTGCATGCATATCATACATATCATTGCATAACATATACCCTTTCTCTGCAGGCTACTTACCTTCTTCGCTGTTTATTTCAGCAGTCTCGTCATGAATCCTGAATCCTCAACCGAGCACACTATCAAGGCCCTCCAGGCTCAGAATGCCCAGTTCCAAGGGCTGATCATGAATTTGACCCAGGGACAACAAGATCTGAAGGCTCTGCTCTTGAAGAAGGAAAAGAAGAAGAAGAGGACTGTTTTGTTCAGCCCTAGACGCAGATCTGGGAACACCCTGCAGGATGAAGCTGAGAGGACAACTCCATCTGTGGGGAAAGGCAGTCATCAAGAGGAAAGGGTTCCCAGCCCAGTGGTCTCCGACCATGAGACAGATTTCAACGACAAACAGTACCCTCCGGCTGAGGATAGGTACAAACAGTTGGAAGACTGGCTAAGTGCTATGGAGATACAAAAAGTGCCTGGCCTGGACTTCGAGGATCTAGGTCTGTCTTCTGGGGTAGTAATCCCGCACAAATTCAAGGCACCTGCCTTTGTAAAGTACGACAGGGCATCCTGTCCAAAGCTGCATCTCAGGTCATACATGAGGAGGATCTAGCCCTACACGGCTGACAGGAACTTATGGATCCACTTTTTCCAGGAGAGTCTTTCAGGGAATCAACTCGACTGGTTCTATCAACTGAATGGAGCCAACATCCATACCTGGGAAGACCTGGCCACTGCATTTTACAAGCAATACCAGTACAATGCCGACCTTGCTCCTACACGTACCCAACTCCAGGGTATGTCGCTGGGGTCAAGTGAAGGTTTCAAGGAATACGCGCAGAGATGGAGAGACCTTGCTGGGAGGGTGCAGCCTCCATTAACTGACCGGGAACTCGTTGATATGTTCTTGGGGACCCTATCCGGGCCATTCTTCAATCATCTCATTGGTAATTCATCTGCAGGATTTACCGACCTCATCTTGACTGGCGAAAGAATTGAAGCTGGTATCAAGAGTGGGAAAATTCAAGAGGCCACACCTTCTGACACTCACAAAAAGCCTTACACGGGAAAGAAAGAATCTAATGCTGCATACAGCCAAAAGAGTCGTCGTGACCAACATGCAGGGGCAGTCATGATTTCTGGTTCTGCACCATGCCGCCAACCACAAAAGGGAAACCAGCGAAGGCCGGACGAGCCTAAGAGACAATTCACCAACATTAACATGCCATGGTAACAAGCATTGCAGCACATGTTGAAAATGAACCTGATTGCGGTGATCAACCCTCCTGCAAATCCCAAGACCTCCTCTCCAAACTACAATCCAGAAGCGAGGTGTGCTTATCACTCTGATAGCCCGGGGCACGATACCGAGGATTGTTGGGCGCTAAAATACAAGATCCAGAATATGATCGATGCTAAAGAGATTGAATTCGAACCTGCCAAGACTCCCAACGTGATCACTGCTCCCTTGCCAAAACATGGCTAGGATTGAGAGATTTTTGTTCATTTAAACTCAAGTTGTATCTTTCTTTTCTTATTCAAACAAACAATTATTATGTTAAACTCTTTTATTTCATGAATGCATTACACATGTCGGTCCTGAATTAATTATGTTTACTATACTTAAAACTGATTTCATATTTTTGTGACGATCAACTCTTGACTGAAAATTCTAAACCTCTTGAGGGAGGATGACGAAAACGATACCATAATTTACAGTATGCTTTTGAACAGACCCCGCTGATGAGGTACAGGCATTGTTTCAATCCCTAAACACTGGAGTAATAAGGAAGATAATCCCTCGTCAACCCAGCTGAGCCAAAGAAGTAGGAGTTTTTCTTTTCGAAATTTAAAACCCTTAATCATAACCTGGGGCCGGGTAGTTCTCTCAGTTGATCCAAGTGCATAACGAATGGCACCAAAGAAGTCCTTACAAAACAAAAGACAGTGATGGTTCAGAACAATCATAAAGACAGGCAGTCGTTATCAAAAAAATCATAAATGAAAAGCCCAAGAAGTCAGAACCTATAAAAGGGACTTATGAAACCAGGGCATCCCGCTGACTGTAATTCCAAAAAGGAAACAGTTCAGGCAAAAAAAGAAAGGGATAACAAAAAATCAAAAAAAAAAAGAGGTCATACAAACCCTCAACAAAAAAGGGAATGGCTGCCTGTTCAGAATAAATCATCAATATTTGAACCATCACCGGAAAATCAGAGCGAAGACTCAAACAAGGTCTAACGTATGATCAACTGAGTGTAGGTTTGAAGAACATCACGAAGAGCGGGTGGGTACAAATAATTTGAGCCTTTATCCTTTGTTTCTTAAACCGTGAACCAGGCCACGTTATAACCCTTAAAAGTCCTAGCTGAAGCATGGGTTAGTTCGAAAGCATACTGTTACGAAGGTATCCTGACTCCTGAAGGTTCGCTGCAAAATCTTGAGTTGACACCGCATTGTATTATAAAAAATGCATTTTCAAAATTCAAGACAGACATAGGATTTTGCATTCTCAAAATAACCTTGTTTGCATATGACTATTTGTTTGAACAGCAGGGAAATTCGCACGAAGAATATCTGGTAAACAAAAGCACTCCCAATCAAGGGGAATGGCATGACTATTGTCTATTATCTGGGGCAATTCAGTCAAGATTCGGAGAATTTTTCAAAATGCCAAGATAACCAGGGGCAAATCTCCGCCTGAGTCACTTAGGGCACTCCAACAACGAATCTTGCCTGATCGAACATCTTCTGGTGGCGTGGCAAAATACTTCCAACAGGGGCAACTCCCCACATTCCCTGAACATGGACATAGTCGAAAAAATACTACGCATAATCAAAGACCCGCTAGGTTGACATACCTAGGCAAAAATAAGGGCTTCCCGGCGAACCAAAAGGGTTCGGGCAAAAATAAGGGATGAAATGAAAAAATCTGTACACCCGGCAAGTCGAAAACCTGAAAAGGCGGCTTGGACAAATGGGTATCCTGGTGGACTGAAAACCCGAAAGGGCGGTCCAGGCAAAAGTTAGGGATCAAAGCATACGACTATGTCCCGGCATCTCGTCACTTGTCTACCCAAAGATTTGTCAATCACCCACACAGGTATCCTCTTCCCTCACCTCCGAAACAGGGGCAATAATAAGTTATCCAGGCGATCTAATTGCTCTGTCAACCAAAGTACAAAGGAAAGATCAACATAAGGATGATTACCATCTACCTTTATAAATTCCAGATTGTGGGTTAACATCTGAAACCAAACAGGAACAATCATCCACTTAATCAAAATCAAGCAACCCTACACCGGTTCCTTCTCAATTTTCAGACGAAGTTTTACACGAACTTATCCACAAGTAACCTTACCCCGGTTCATTAAGAAGTTTTACACAAACTTATCCTGCCGTAACCTAACCCCGGTTCCTCCAGAAGTCTCACATGGACTTACCCCAAGGTGACCTTACCTCGGTTCATCAAGAAGTTTTACACGAACTTATCCTGCAGTAACCTAACCCCGGTTCCTCCAGAAGTCTCACATGGACTTACCCCAAGGTGACCTTACCTCGGTCCATCAATAAGTTTTACACGAGCTTATCCTGCAGTAACCTAACCCCGGTTCCTCCAGAAGTCTTACATGGACCTATCTCAAGATGACCTTACCTCGGTTCATCAAGAAGTTTTACACGAACTTATCCTGCGGCAACCTAACCCCGGTTCCCCCCAGAAGTCTTACATGGATTTAGCTCAAGATAACCTCACCCCGGTTCATCAAGAAGTTTTACATGAACTTACCTCACCAGGCAACCTACACAGGTTCTCCTTCTCCGGACGTAGTTTTACACGAACTCGACATCAAGCAACCCTACACCGGCTCCCTCTCTTCAAGATGCAGTTTTACATGGACTCGTCACCCAGAAACCCTACACAGGTTCTCCCTTTCCAAAAACGAAGTTTTACACGAACTCATCATCAAAGTAACCCTACACAGGTTCCTTCTCCATTTCAGATGCGGTTTTACATGAGCTCATCAGCAGGAAACCCTACATAGGTTCCCTCTTTCAACTTACAAAATTACAGTCCAAAATCTCCCCAGGAGAGTCCAATCTAATTCCCCAGGAAAATTAGAGTCCATCTCCCCAAGCAGTAAGCTTATCCCCAGTAGATTCTGGAAGCTTATCCCTCGCAGAGCACGAACGTGTCGCCCGGCTTTATTCAAAGAGTTATTTCCTTAACAGGATATAACTGGGTTATCCTCAGCCAAAAGCCACCGAAAGGTCGCCGTCGACAAAGTCTCTTTATCCCCAGCGAAGTCTATCAACACTTCCAGTACAGCAAAAATATCCCCAGCAAGTAATTATCAACATTCAACAAAGTATCTCTCTCCCCACAGAGTATTACTCCCCAGCATGGTCGCTAGAGTATTTTTCTCCTCGCAGAATCTTCCATTTGCCAAGTTCATTCCTCAACGGAGTCATCTTCTCCTATCGGTATTCTTGCAGTTATCATCCCCAGCAGGAGTAAAAGCTTATTCTTCAATATCAACCCAGGAGTGACTTCCCGGCACCCGTTAAGGATTTACTTTCCTAGACGAAAACATACATATATAAACATCACATACATCATTATAGCATGCATGTACGCATCATATCTTACAAATCTCATTTATGTTGAGAACATCATTGCTTGATCCATATCATGCATTGCATATGACTGACCTCTACCTTTCAGGAAAGATTCAGTTAAATTCTCAATCATATTTCAAGACTCTAAGACCTTGTCCGGTTCAGTTAATCAACTCCAAAGATTTCTTATCCAGTCCAAGGCCTTCTCTAGTCCAGCTAAATCGACCCCAAACAGATTTTTCCGATGAAGACTCAGTAGAAGTTATCAGATTATAATTTCCTTTGGTTCTCTCCCCGACGGTGCGTGTGATGTAATTCCCATTGAGATTATAATTTCCTATTGGTTCTCTCCCCGACGGTTATGATTTCCTATGGTTCTCTCCCCGACGGTTATAATTTCCTATGGTTCCCTCCCCGACGGTGCATGAGGTTATAATTTCCTTTGGTTCTCTTCCCGACACTGCGAAGATGGTAATTCCCACCAAGATTTTCTCAATGAGCATTGTTGAGGTTAAAGTCACCCAAGGTTCTCTTACCGTTCATGCTAAGGTAGTAACCACCCCTGGTTCATTCATCATCTTGTGAAGCTCCATATCCAGATCCTGTAGCCAGTCAGGACATATCTATACCAAGCATCTGAAAATCAGCTCCTGCAACATGTCAGGTACTCATTTTTCTGTTTTGCAGGTACGCAAGTTCTCGCTAAGGAATCTCCTACGCGATCAACATCCTGATGGCATATATAAGCCCATCATCCTATTCATCAACCTCTATATGGCATAAGTAAGCCCATTTCCACCATCACTGCTACTATGTGAGCGCAAATTTCTGGGCACTTTAGTGTTCAATCATCTTCTACCCTCGGATTACAAAAGGCACGTCAGCCAATCTGCATCCTCAGGTCTAAGAAGATTGAACAGGGGCAACTGTTGTACCCCAAAATTTGCCCTCCCATATTCTTCAAGAAATTGCCAAGTCAAAGCTTCAAAAGTTCCCCAAGGGTTGCACAGTGTAAGAGCCTCCTAAACAGTCAAAATTAGGGTTTTGGTTCTGATCAAGAAAATGAAGTTTCCAAAGGTCCAATCAAGTCTCACATGCCTATAAATGTGGTCAAGCATCCTCATATCAAGTTTCAAGGCTTTCAGTACAAAATTGCACAGTCAAAACCCTAATTGCACTACAGTCAACTATAGGGGCAAAATGGTCATTTGACAGTCAAAAGTTTAAATTTTTGGTCAACATATCATTTTGAAGCCACAAACATCATTTGATCAATGCTTGATCATGATTCTCAAAATTTGGCTCAGAAATCATCAAGATGCAAAAGTTTCCTTATTTGGACAGTTGAAAAAGTCAACTGTAAATTGACCAGGGCATAACTTTCACATGGATTATCAGAAAAATTCCATCCAAAGCTCATGTTGAAGATAAAGACATTTCCTACAACTCATCTTCATACTTCAAGTCCAAGAAATGCTCTCACAAAAAGTTATCAATTTCAACATTATAGGTCATTTTCAAAAGTCAACAAAAAGGGACTTTAAGTCAAAGGCCATAACTTGAGATTGGTAAATCAAAATGACATGGGACAAAAGACATTGGTTAGAGGACTCAAAGACCTTTCCAAAATGTCCAAGAACATGAGCAAAGCTTAACAATTGAGCAAGTTATGCCTTGTGGAAGTTGGGAAATTTTTGGATATTTTGAAAAGTCAACATTGGTTCAAATGACCTAAAATTGCTAATGGGCCCATTTTTCTTCCACAATTCATCATCCCAAGCATGTGCACGACCACTTGGCCCAAAGGGAAGTATTTCTTCATTTTTTATTTATTTATTTGAATTTTTATTTATAATAATTCATTTAAATCAAATTAAATACATGGAAAATATTTAACCTAAGTTTTACAATCCCTTTTTGCATGAAATCCACTCAATAACTCGTGCATGATCCAATATGGAAAGATTTGGAGAGAATTGATATGATTGAGAGCAAAAACACATGGAAAAAGATTGAAAAATAATGCTTGAAAATCAAATCTCAAAAGCCATCATTGCAAGAGATTTTGATCAGAATTGTTGACCTAATTTATTCATACATAAGCATAGAACGAAAACCTAATGCCATTAACCACGCAGCTGCTCAGAAACCTAAAAAACAAAACTTGAAATTTTGTTAAAAAACTCAACACTGAAAATCAGGTTTTAGGTTGATTCAAGGCACAAGACCAATTGCAAAAGCTTCCTCGTGTCCCCCTGAAGCTAACTGGATCACTCTCCAACCTTCATACGCCCAGAATTGGTACCATGGATTCAAACTGTTTCAAAAAAAATGCATAATCATGTTTCATATTTAAGGCATTTTCATTGCGTTTTTTTGATGCATTCACACTAATTGACTTGTTCTAATGCTAACCATGTAACTTAATTGTGTTTTTGAGCTGTGTACGCGACTATGCCATTATCGTTTTCTAGGGTTTACAGGACCTTGGATTAGGGTTTTTCAAATAAGGAAAAATTGGCCTTTCAGACTTGGACCATTGAATCCAGCATGCTCAGACGACCACAGGGCTACCCTCGCGCCTAATTTATGAAGCCCCTAGGGCTAGTCGCTATTTTCTGATATGTTGCCTAAGGGAACGGTGTAAAAACCGTTGCCTATGTTTGTTGTGTTTTCAGGAAAAACGAAGATGTGAGGAAGATGATGACGTGTGGAGCAATGATTGGGGTATTCAAAAATTCGCGCGCAGAAGGCATTTAGCGAATTGTCTTATATTATAATGTTCATTAGTTATTATATATCAAACGCGCATGGGTTGATTCAGTGGCATACGTGTTGGCTGGTAAAGTGCATGACCTGGGTTCGAGCCCCAGGTCTTCATTATCTCAATATTATTTTTCAATTAATCTTCACATGCAGTTTCACATGCTGAAGCACACCATACACCTCCAAATCAAGCTTGCCACGTCCATCTCAAGATCAATCAGAAGGCCATGGATTGGAGAACACAATGCACCCTAGTCAACACGCCAGCATGCTACCCAGAAAAAGTCAACAAGGCCATGCTGAATGGGCCAGAATTCTTGGACTTAACCTCCATGTTGGGGACTACAACCCCCCTAGGTTTGCCATAATATTTTTTATTTTATTTTCTATTTGCTTTTAATTATTATTTGTTTAATTAATTTATTATTTTCACAAAATATGAAAAACACCTAAAAAATCAAAAAAATCAGAAAAGAGGAAAAATATAATAAATATTTTTGTTTTAATATTTTCCATAAATAAATTGTATATAATTATTTAGTTTTAAATTAGGTTTTAATTTTAACTCTTTTAACAAAAATCTAAAAAATGTAGAAATAGGGTTTAATTAATAATTTTTCATCCTTTTTATTTTTCTTCCATAATAATTAAATAATTAAATATTTATTTTTGTAATTAAATTTGTATATAAAAATTAGGGTTAATTTAGGTTAAAATTCAATGTTTTCTTAATAAATTAAAAGCCACTAGAATTAGGGTTAGTATTTATTTTAATTAATTCTTTTTCCTTAAAATCCTAAAATACTAAAAAATACCAAAAACATCTCTTTTTCTTTTTCTTTAATTAATTAATTCCATTTAATTTAATTTAGTTAAAAACGGGTCCAACGCCCACGTTTCGATTTAATTCTTATTCGCATATTTATTTTATTTCTTTATAATATCTATGTATCTCTCCCAAGGCCATGTAACCTTTTAATTTTCTCGCACTTTTCTTTACTTTCTTTATTTTTCCGTCAAATCGGGTCCTGGTTTAATTTTGGCGATGTGGACCCGCGCCTTTTGTAATAGCTTTAGAATTTTTACTTTCCGCAATATTCTAACTGTTAATCAAAGGCATGAAAGAATGTATGGACAAAAATAAAAACAAACGCTAGATCACCAATGACATGACAAAAGACAAAAATAACTGAAAACGACACACAAATCGCACACACCACCCCTAGGGTACGCCTCACTGTTGCCTTGCCTCGAAAGGTGATCGTCGAGTAGAGGATGTCTTAGTAAGTCCTCATGATCCGGGAACCTGGCATGAGGGTAGCTTCTAAGGTGTCTTCCTATTGCTCCGGTGATCACCATGTCCCGAACCTCGAATTGACCCGAACACCTCCAACGGTGGTGCTACCTACCTCTCAATGGTGGGATGGCACTACTTTAAGGACATTTACACAGACGAATTCCTTAGGGTAGGGTAGGTTCTCGTAGATACTTGCTCTAATTTCAAAACAAATTCAAAAATACTTTTCACACCGACACCTTTTCAAAAAGCTTTCGAAAGCAATTTTTTCAAACACTCTTGAGGACTGATACAAGAGTCGAACTGGAATTTTCAAAGAAACTTTTTAAAACCCACAGTTGAAAAGCAAACAAACCATTTTGAAAACACAAATGAGCAAGTATCTAAGAGCCCATGGATAACCATGGATAGAAAGGGTGCTAACACCTTCCCTTTCTATAATCTACCTCCCGAACCGAGAGCGATCTCTTTAAGGAATTTTTCTGTGCTTTTGTCCTTTCCATTTGGAGAAAATAAAAGACGGTGGCGACTCTTGCTTCCGCGACATTTCGCGAACCAGCGTTAAACAGTCAGTTCCAGATCCACCGATCACATTAATCATTAATTATTTTTGTAAGTAAATATGTAATTAAATAATTTGAGTAAATTAGGTTTAAACTTTAATTCTTTTCCTTAAATAATTAAAAACATGTAGAATTAGGGTTTCTTTTCCTTTTAATTTTCTTTATGTCCATTAAATACAAAAACATTAAAAATAATTTCTTTTCTCTATTTCATCATTAATTAATTTGTAATTTCAATTTAATTTCTTTAAAGGGTCCAACGCCCTCGCACCTTCGATTATAGTTTCTTTTCGCGTGTTTGCTTCTATTCTTCATTTTAAATATTATGTAATTGCCCCAAAGCCTTGTAATAGATAATTAGGACATTTACTTTCCGCACTCTTTATTCAAAATCGGGTCTTTGTTAATTTGGCGATGTAGACCCGCGCCTTGTAATAGCGTAGGACCTTTATTTTCCGCATTTTAATTTCCGCACCCTTTTAACTGTTAATCACATGAAAGAATGTATGCCCCAAATAAAATCAAAGCGTAGATCACCCAATGCATAACAAGACAAATAATAACTGAAAATGACACACGATTCACACACCACTCCTAGGGTACGCCTCACTGTTGCCTTGCCCCTCGAAACGTGGTTGTCGAGTATAGGACGTCTTAGTAAGTCCTTGTGTTTCATTGATCTAGCTGCCTCGAAACGGTTGCCTCGAACAAGTTGCCTCGAAACAAGTTGCCTCGGAATAGTTGCCTCGGAATAAAAAGATCAATGGCATAAGGGTAGCTTCTAAGGTATCCTACTGTTGCTCTGGTGACCACATTGTCCCTAAACTCGAATTGACCCGAACACCTCCAACGGTGGTGCTACCTACCTCTCAATGGTGGGATGGCACTACCTTAAGGACATTAACACAGCCTAATTCCTTAGGGTAGGTAGATGACTCGTAGATACTTGCTCTAATTCAAAACAAATCAAAAACTTCTTTCCACACCGACACTTTGCAAAAAGCTTTCAAAAGCAATTTTTCAAACACTCTTGAGGACTGATACAAGAGTCGATCTGAAACTTTCAAAGAAACTTTTTCAAACTCACTCACAATTGAAAAGCAAACACATTTTGAAAACACAAATGAGCAAGTACCTAAGAGCCCATGGATAACCATGGATAGAAAGGGTGCTAACACCTTCCCTTTCTATAAATCTACCTCCCGAACCGAGAGCTAATCTCAATAAGGAATTTTTCTATGCTTTTGTCCTTTCCATGTTGGAGAAAATAAAAGATGATGGCGACTCTTGCTTCCGCGACATGCGAACCAGCGTTAAACAGTCAGTTCCAGATCCACCGATCACAGTATGAAAAGTCATAATTGCCATGTTTTTAGGGTACAATTGCTACCAATTGCGTTCGGTTCTCTACCCAAACATGTGCTTAATCCACTCACTGAAATTAGTCAATTTTTTAGAGATATTTGTGCGTCAGCTTTAAGAGTGGATGACATCATTAAGTTGGACCAAAATATTCCAGTCATTCTTTGTAAGTTGGAACAAGTATTTCCGCCTGGTTTTTTTGACTCCATGGAACATCTACCTGTGCATCTTGCATACGAGGCTTATCTAGGAGGACTTGTTCAATATAGGTGGATGTATTCGTTTGAATGGTTCATGGGTGATTCAAAGCGATCAGTGAAAAATAAAGCTAAAGTTGAAGGATAAATATGTGCACATTACTTGCATCGAGAAACTTCACATTTTTGCAGTCACTATTTCAAGCACTTGATGTTAACTCCAAGAATCATAAGGAATCCTGTAAATATTATCGAAAGAAGTCAGTACACCTTATCAGTCTTCGGGCTTCCAGGTCGTCCCTCTGGAAAGAAGGGTGAGCATTGGTTGACCCAACAAGAAATGCAATCTGCACATGTTCATGTCTTGATCAACTGCATTGAAGTTAAACCATATCTTGAGTAAGTATAATCCAACTTTTTAATTTTCTTTACAGTGTGAATATAAAATAGATTACCTTGAAACTTATAGTGTGTTTCTTTTTAGGGAATTTAACAACGCCTATTTTGATAGTACCGGTGTACAATCAACATCTGGTGTCATTCATGCCCAATTTCCAACATGGTTCAAGGAGAAATTGTATAGGGTTGTTGCACCGACTCCAAACATACTTCATTTGAGAAACTTGTCTAATGGCCCTCGTCAAAGTGCAAACAAATGGAACACATACTTCGTGAACGGATATACATTTCACACTCATGAATGGACTGGAGGGAAAAAAACCATAAACAATGGCGTATTTGTGAAAGGAGTTACAGATGGTGGTGAAGATGACTTCTATGGTTTTGTTAAACATATCTACAAGTTAGTATACAATTACTTGGACTCGGAAAATAAAGTTGTCTTGTTTTATTGTAAATGGTATGAGCCAACTAGAGGCACAAAAATAGATAAGACATATGGTACTATTGAGATTCAAATGGACTGGAGGTACAAAGAGTACGGCCCTTTCATAATGTCAAATATTGTTAGGCAAGTTTATTATGTTCTTTATCCTTCATTTGTGCCACGTAAACGACGGTGTTGTGTTGTAATAAAAACAAAACCATTGGGTCATATTGAAACTGACGATCTAGTGGAAGATGTTGCTTACCAAGTTGATGAAGTTGAAGTTAATGATGTGATTCCAGATGAACACACTACAAGTTTGTATGATACAATGGTTGAGGGGAATCAAGTTGATGAGGATGAAGATCATGAAGATTCTGGATCCGAGGACAATATCACATCAGATGAAGAGGATAATATGGATGACGAGCATGACGATTTAGAATAGTGAACCTATATTCATGAGAATTGTGTCTTGTAATTTTACTTGACGAACCATCTATTAAATGAGTTAATGAATATGTATTCATGAGAATTGTGTCTTGTAATTTTACTTGACAAACCATCTATTGAATAAGTTAATGAATATGTATTCACGAGAAATGTGCTTTTCAAATATATTATATGTTAACTTGTATTTTCTATAAATAGGTAAAAATGCCACCCAAGGATAATAAGGGTAAAGGTCCTAGTGATAGTGGTAGGAAGCCCAGGCATCCAAGGGTAGTAGTATGCCAGTCACCTTACTCAGCCACGTGTCCTCCCCCGCAGAGTCAGGTTCATCATATGTCCATGGATAGTACTATGCTATTTACGCCATTACTATCCTCTTCAGTTCCCATCTGGGAGTCCATGTTTTATTAGTCCATCTGGGGCCTACCTGGTTTTCCATTCCAGCAGACACAAGTGCCGTCATCCTTCCAGCATAGTTTTCCATTTCCCACACAGATGCCCTCATTCGTGCAGCAGCCTGGAGGATCCATCATCCCACTTCTTACACAGATGCCCCCATTCGTCCAGTAGCCTGGAGGATCCACCTCTTCACGACTCACACAGACTGGTCGCACCCCAAATCTCACACATGTACCTGTATCTGATGATCATGCATAGTCGGATGATGATGATCTTGGTGTGGGCGATGATCAGATAGATGGGAGAGATCTTCGAGGGGATGATGATCCGAGTGAGATTCATACCATTGATGGGAGATTTTGGATTTGGACTAAAGGGAACTCGTAAGTTTCTTATTTATTGATTTTTATTTATAAGTACACATTTCCATTTTTAATATAACTTTATATACTTAATTATGCTAATTCAATTATTGTTGTTTTAGTTTCGGGACGAGTCGGACTGCTGCTAGGGTTATAAATTATATAATTCAGCAGAATTATACAAATTTTTTGAAGAGTTTTAGAGAAGTTTTCGATAAAGAAGAATGGTTTAAGCAATTTCAGGTATAATTAATTTTTAAATTCAAAAACAAATAATCAAAATAATTAATGTAAAAAAGGAATTATAAATTAAACAAATATGGGGGGGGGGGGTATGCAGTAAACGGAATTGGGCTTTATGGAGCAAAAACAAGGGTCCACCCATCACAATCCAATAACCCAAAACTAAACCCAAAGTCCATAATCCAAGTGTTATTCACAGATTAAGGAGGTAACAAGAGATTAGGGTTTTGGTCTTTTGTATTCCCTCTCACGCAGCGCTCTAACCTCTGGTTCTTATCTCTATTCATCCTTTCCACAAACTGGGTCCCTCTAAACTTCCTTACTACCCCGTTTCTGACTCACCTCGCAAACGTTCGCTTTCTACAGAAACATCCTACGCCTCTTTGTCTCACAGCGGCTAACATCTTTTGAAGACTCTTTTGAACTCGGATTTAGATCAGAGAGACCCAAAATCGTCTCATCCTTGACCTCCCTCAACCTCTTTGTTACCGGAATATGCCTCTCTCGTCTCTCTAATCCTTCTCTAACCCTAGCGATTTTGAAAAGGTATGATCTTTTTTTCATCATTTTTCTCTAGCTTACAGATTTTTTTGTTGATTTTTCTTTTATCTACTCATTAGTTCTTTATAGATGCAGGAATCATGCCATGGAAGTATGAGAACAGGGGAAGAATTCGTACCTATTGGAGTTCTATAACTTCTCCCTCGCCTTGCTATTTTTTGTGATTTTCTGCAAACTTGGAATGGAGAGGCGAGATTGAGGATGGTGTTCAGTGGTGGCGGAGGATGAATGGGGGGAAAGAGATGATGATGGGGCGAGGCTCTTCTGGTTTGATAATGCCTTTTCTATTTTTCTTTTTGGCCTTTGGCTTTTTGGTATGTTATCTGGTTTTTTGGTTATCAAGTTTTTTAATGATGATAATGTTGGTTCTGTTCTTGGGTGATGATTATCTGGTTCTGAGTTTGATGAACATCAGATTTGTTTTTGCTCGTTTTCTTGTTCTGTTACTGTGTTTTTTTGCGTGTGTCATGTCTCTATGCAAATGGACCCTTTTATATTGTGGGTTTTCAATATTGGTTATGGTTTTGTGTTTACAACAAGTTTTGTGGTCCTGTGATTACAGTAGGTTTTCTGGTTTTGTATTTACAGCAGGTTTTGTGTTTACAGTAGGTTTTGTGTTTACAATAGGTTTTGTGTTTACAGTAGGTTTTTTGGTTTTGTGATTACAGCAGATCTTCTTTTGTAGCAGAGTTTTTGCAGGATGTATTTTGGGAAATTTTGTAGCATATATAACATGCTTATGGGTTGTAGCAGTGCTTGACAATTTTGGGGTTGTTTATGGCCTAGGTGATCTCTTTCCTCTTTTCTCTCTCGATGAAAATAGAAAAGCAATTTTCTCTTTTGCTTATTTTATTAAACATTCTGAAGGGTTTGCAGCATTAGAAAATGATGATGTTCTTTGTTTTTTGAGCAAGTTGACTTGTTATTTTGTATGGTTTAGCATTTGGCTGTTTGTTATATTTGCCATGAGGCTGCCTTGTTTTAGCTTGCCACGATGATGCCTTGTTTTAGTTTGCCATGATGCTGCCTTGCTTTAGTTTATGATGATGCTGCCTTGTTTTAGTTTGCCATGATGCTCTGTTTGCAGCCTACTGTTAACCACTTGTTACATGCTGCTTTTGCTGTTGTTTATTTGGACTGTTGTAGTATTTTGTTATTGTATGCAGCCTTGGGCTATCGTGTTTGCGAATTTCTCTTTTTTTCCTTTTTTGTGAACCAAGAAGGGCAACCTTCTTGTGATTTGCAACTGGAAGAAATGGGTTGTGATGAAATAAACAACAATCTGATTCCACGTTGCAAACCCTAATGATGAACTTATGAAATAGCTTTTGGAAAATTCCTTGTTCATGTTCATATAATTTTGTATCAATCATGCTTTCTTTCTCTTGTTTTCATGTGAGCAAAAGTGGAGATGACAAAGCAAAGAACACAAGAAATATGTGGCAAACATGAAAGTCTTGGAGAAAATCAAAGGAATTTGATATAGCTTGAATCTTCAAGCAACTTA
Organism: Vicia faba; assembly: GCA_948472305.1. Lineage (NCBI taxonomy): Eukaryota > Viridiplantae > Streptophyta > Magnoliopsida > Fabales > Fabaceae > Vicia > Vicia faba. The sequence goes on from OX451736.1 coordinate 1,619,838,275, forward strand.
ATCATGGATTAGTTCTCTTAGGCCAAATATTCATTTGATTTTTCTTTGTAACTTAGAACAATTCTTCTTGTATTTTGATGTATTGTATCCAATAGTTGTACCAACTTATCTTTGAATAACGATAAGTTGTAAAACATAACGTATTAAAAGAATTTGAAGTTTTGTAACAACCTTGGACGGTGTGTTTGAAATTGGAGAAGAACTTGAATTGCAGCATAAAGTATTCTTGTGATGTTTTATAACTTGAAATCCTTTATAAACAACAATTTGTAATTTCTCTTCGTATCCTAATTGATTTTTTTTGAAATTCCCAATCAGAATATTTGAAATAAAATGCTCCATTCTGGTAACTTGAATTCCAAATAATCCAAATAACTTTGTAACTGTATTTCAAACAAACATGCCCTTTGTACTCCACTTCCTAAACAAAATAAATGTTTTAAGGACGTAAATCATCTGGTCAACCTGAATCCCAAAATCATGATTGTCTTAAATGACAGTCTTAATCCCCATCTCTTGTCCCAAACAAAAAATACTCCAAGAATAAACATTATCCTTTCAGTAAACTGTGTTTAAGAAAAATTCAAAATCAATCAATGCCTTGCGATGATTTGATAATTTTAAAGTCTTCCAAACTCAAATTTCCTCTGATTCTTTGAAGATAAACCCGTGAGCGACATCATACGTGACCATGAACAGACATAATCGTCTCAAAGTATTGTAACTTGAAGAAATCATAACTATAACCTTGAGGAAACATGAAGACCTATGAAGGCCAATTGGAACTTTGAAAACTCATTTTCTTTTGAGAATTGTAAAAACCCTAATTGCTGATTTACTGCCTCAGAAGAGAATCTGTCTGGTCGATTTCTGAGTCAACTTGAATATCCAGAAACCCTAGGGTTGTATCTTATATGAAAAATGGGAGGGAAAATTTTGGAGTACAACAACGGGAAAAAGGTCTATGTTCCAAAGCCTGGAACTTAAAGCTGGAGGAGACGTGAAGTTTGGAGGTAATCAGAAAGGGAAGATTATTGGTTCTGGAACCATTGGAAACGGTAACCTTCCTTCTATCTATAATGTTTTATTAGTAGAAGGATTAGCTCATAATCTATTGTCCATAAGTCAATTAAGTGACAATGGTTATGACATTATCTTCAATCAAAGCTCCTGTAGAGCTGTAAGTCAAAAAGATGGATCAATCCTCTTTTCTGGCAAGAGAAAGAACAACATATACAAAATTGATTTATCAGATCTTAAATCTCAGAATGTTAAATGCCTTTTGTCTGTTAGCGATAAGCAATGGGTATGGAACATAAGATTGGGACATGTTAGTCTAAGAAAAATCTCTCAACTAAATAAATAAAATTTAGTCAGAGGACTTCCCAATCTGAAGTACAACTCAGAAGCTCTGTACGAAGCGTGTCAAAAAGGAAAATTTTCAAAACCTTCCTTTAAATCCAAAAATGTTATCTCTTCCTCTAAGCCATTAGAGTTACTTCATATTGATCTGTTTGGGCCAGTTAAAACTCCATCCATCAGAGGCAAAAAGTATGGATTGATCATTGTTGATGACTTCAGTAGATGGACATGGGTAAAGTTTTTAAAACACAAGGCTGAGTCACATTCTGTGTTCATTGACTTCTGTACCCAAGTGCAAAACGAAAAAGATTTTAAAATCTTAAAAGTCAGAAGTGATCATGGTGGTGAATTTGAAAATCATTATTTTGAAAAATATTTTAAAGAAAATGGTATTGTTCATAATTTTTCTTGTCCTAGAACTCCCCAGCAAAATGGAGTTGTAGAAAGAAAGAATAGAACTTTACAAGAAATAGCCAGAACCATGACCAATGAAACTAATATGGATAAGTACTTTTGGGCAGAAGCAGTGAACACGGCGTGTTACATTCAGAATAGAATCTCTATAAGACCTATTCTTGAAAAGACTCCCTATGAATTGTGGAAAAACAGAAAGCCCAACATTTCTTATTTCCATCCTTTTGGATGTACTTGTTTTATTCTGAACACTAAAGAAACTCTGAACAAGTTTGATTCTAAAGCACAAAAGTGTTTTCTGCTTGGATATTCTGAACACTCAAAAGGCTATAGAGTATACAACACAGAACCTCTGATTGTTGAAGAATCAATCAAAGTCAGGTTTGATGATAAGCTTGGCCAACAACAACCAAAGCAAATTGACTTTTCTGTAGGTACAGAAGATCATCCCTTAAACTCGAAACTTCAGAAGCAAAGTAAGACTCAGAAGCAAAGGAAGACTCAGCAGATCATCCTCTTGACAATGCTCTGGACAACTTCAGAATCTCTGATCAACCCACTCAGAAAAGGTTTCCTAGAATCTCTTCAGCTTACAAAGAAGACGTAATCATTGGAAGAAAAGAAGATCCCATCAGAACAAGATCCTCTCTCAGAATCAATGAAGAATCTTTGTTTGGTTTGGTTTCTCTGATTGAGCCAACTTCCATTGATGAAGCTCTGGAAGATAATGATTGGATCTTAGCAATGCAAGAAGAACTCAATCAATTCTCCAGAAATGATGTATGGGATTTAGTTCCAAGACCCAAAGGATTCAACATTATAGGAACCAAATGGGTTTTCAGAAACAAACTGAATGAGAAAGGAGAGGTGATCAGAAACAAAGCACGACTGGTTGCACAGGGTTATAGTCAACAAGAAGGAATTGATTATGATGAAACCTTTGCCCCAGTCGCCAGGTTAGAGTCTATAAGATTATTAATTTATTTTGCTGTACAAAATAACATTTCATTATATAAAATGGATGTTAAAAGTGCATTTTTAAATGGCTATATTGAAGAATAAGTTTATGTCCATCAACCTCCTGGATTTATTGATTCAAAACATCCAGAACATGTTTTTAAATTAAAAAAGTCTTTGTACGGTTTAAAACAAGCTCCCAGAGCTTGGTATGATCGTCTGAGTAATTTTCTTTTAGAAAAAGATTTTACCAGAGGGAAAGTGGACACAACTCTTTTCAGAAAGACATTTAAAAATGATATTTTAGTTTGTCAAATTTATGTTGATGATATAATTTTTGGAACCTCTAATATCTCCCTTGGAAAAGAATTTGCTGAGACCATGCATGCAGAATTTGAGACGTGGAAGTCTAATGGTCTGAAGGACATGCCATCTTCAAGAATGGCATGATTGAAGGACAATTTGAGACGAATCAGCCAAATATAAGTCACCTCAGAGCTTCTGGCATGTACCAGGACAGGTGTTGGATGTTTAAAGAGAAGTTTTGATACTCTTAGGTTACCCTTCGATTGGTGCATACAAGCTATATTCACCAATCGAAGATGGACTAATATGCAGTAAAGGTGTTTCTTGTAGACAAGCAAAGGGTGGGAGTTGGAATCAAAGAGCCACTTGTATAACTATATGCGAATGAGATAACAAAACGAAGCTTTGACAGGCCAAGAGGAGGAGATGGTCGAATTGAAGGGAACAAGAACTATTTGATTGGGCTGATTGGATAATTTTCAGATCAAGCAACTAAAGCAGATAATGGCTCAATCGAAGAAGCCACAATGATGAGACCTTGAGCCATTCTAATTAGAACTCAGAGTCAATCGAAGAACAAGGTTTGAGAGCATTTGAAAGAGTCAAGATGTGAAACTTGTCCAGGTTCACTCAAAACCCAAAATAGTAGAAAATAATAAAAAATGGCAACTTTTTAAAGACTTTCAATTCTGCCTTCAAAGCCATGGTTAATGGCTGATTCTTGCCATTTTTGTTCACCACTGTGCCCCTATAAATATAGAGCTAAAGTGCAAAGGGCAACCACGCATTGGCTATATACAAGAAGCTGCCCCAGAAAACCACACCAAATTCTCCAAACCTTCACGAAGTTGTCAGAATCAAAGCAATCTTTGCAGGCCTCCTCAATCCAAAGCAAGCATTCCAGTCATTCCCTCCGTTGGTAACAGGCCTTCGATCTCAAACTCCTTCAATATGTAATTTAAATCCATATTGATTGTATATACATGCTATGAATGATGTTTATGATTGTTAACGTTGTTACATGTGAAAACCAATACCAAGATAACAGGACACCATTATTAGGGATTTGAAACTAAGTCCTTCGAATCTCAAAATTCAGGCGCCTCTGTCCTTCTGGCCTGTGCAGCACGCATGTGTTGATTTCAAAATATATATATATATATATATATATATATATATATATATATATATATATATATATATATATATATATATATATATATATATATATATGATTTGTTTTACTAATCTAATGTCATGATTTTATTTGTATCAACGAATGAACAAACAACTCAGATGGTAAAGGGGAATGTGTGCAGTCGAAAAGGGCCTCGGTTTGATACCCAGGTCATGTATTATGTTTTTTTAACAATTATCTTGCAGATCCAGTGTGCTGCGTTTCAAACACTCCTCGTGCGCCTTCAAGCTCCAGCCAATGGATGACAAGGAGATCAAATCCAATGCCCTAGGGGTACCACCTCATGATGGACCCTTAATGGCCAATAGCACATGATCCCAATGTGGCCTGGGTTTAGTTTCATTTAGGCTGAACAAAAGTCCAATTCACACCCCCTGTTACCTTTACTCTCATGGCCCATTTTATTTTCGCTTTTAATTGTTCAGTTTTTTATAGCATTATAAAATCAAACAAAAAAATCACAAAAAATTATTAGGTTAGTATTTTCTCAATTAAAATTTTGTAAATTAATTGATTAATTATCTTAACCCTTTTCTCAATTTAAAAATAAGTAGACTTAGGATTTTTTAATTAAATTTCCTTCCATAGGTAAAAAAAGCAAACAAAAAATATTTTATTTTTCTTAGGAATTTTAGACGTATTTTCAATTCGCGCATTTACTTTTACTGTCACACTTTTGCATATTATTGTATCTGCTTACTGGGATGTAATAGACTTAACTAGGACTTTACTTTGCTGCCTTTAAATTTTCCCCATTTTGGACTTGTAATAATCCCCCCCCAAAGCCATGTAATAGCGTAGAATTTAATTTCTGCACTTTATATTTCCTGTACATATATTAACTGTTTAGATGTATGGTAATGGGATTGTATGTCAAGAGCTTAATAATCAAAATGTTAGCAAACCTAAATACAAAGACAAAAATAACTGAATATAACACACTTTCACATGCGCACATCTAGGATACTCCCACTTTGGTTTCCTTCAGAAAAATAGTCACATCTCTCGAAACGTGAGAGACTTTAGTGGCTACCCTCCGGTTTAAAGATCATAAGTCCCTCGATAACCCTCTCGACGTTGCCTCGGTAAAAATGATCTTAAAATTCTAGGGTAGTTACTAAGGTTTCTTGCCCAGTTGCCTTTGTGACTATAAACTTCCCTTTGATTGTCCCTCAAACATCCAACGACTAGGGCTTCCTACTCACTAAATAGTAGGATAACACTGTCTAAAGGAAAAGAGGAAAAGAACAATCCTTTCGAGTAAAGTAGATAGTTGTTAGATGCTTGCTCAAACAAATTTTTACACTTACACAAAACAACTTTCAAAAACATTTTCAAAATGTTTTATCAACACTCTTGAGGACTGATACAAGAGTTATCATAAAGCAAGCTGCCTTACTATTGGAATTTCAAAATACTTTTCAAAAAACACACAAAACACAAAGTATTTCAAAATGAGCTAAGCATCTAAGAGCCCGTAGATAACTACGGATGGAAAGAGTGCTAACACATTCCCTTTCCATAATCTACCCCCTTACTCAGAAAACTCTCGAAAGGTCTTTTTCTATTCTTTTCACCCTTTCCTTTGTTGGATAAAAGAAAAGTCGGTGGCGACTCTTGCTTACCGCAACATTTGCAAACATAAACACAAAATCAGTATAATAGTCGGTTCTGCCACCGTATCACAATTAGTAACCCCTTTTGACCCTTTTTTGTTGATATCCATGTTGTTTTTGCTAAATGGTTGTCTATGAGTGTTTGGTTTATCAGTTTTGTATGGATATTGATTCTTTATTTTCTTGAACCCTCAACTATGGTTTTTAGTTGAATTTTTAGCTTGCCTTAGAAAGTAGGGAGTATTCACATTATGATGATGGTTGAATTCAAGTTGGGGAGAGGAATATTTATGTGCTTATGTTGTGATTGCTATGAGGTTGTGATAGAAAAGAAAAAAATGTGAAAAGGAAGTGAAAAGAAAAAGAAAAAAAAATGAAAAAAAAAGCTTTGAAAAAGTAAAACAAAAAGAGTTCGAATAATAGTGCTAATAAGTGATGTGTGTTGGTTTGAAATTTGGAATGAAGAAGAAGTTTGATTGAAATTATTTTGCTTGAGTCTTTGTGAGTTGATCACTCCATAAGAGTTTTTGAATGTCACTTTGATATTCAGTTTCGAGGAAAGGAAGATGGGGAAGACTGATTTTCCACAGACGAAGCCACTGATCTTACCGGTTGATCAGAATCTGAAAGATGGCCGAAGAAAGACGTCTGCTAGGCTGGAAATTTGAGGAGATGGGGGGGTGTACTTGCAAGGCACTCTGACGATCAAGTAAGAATGGGTGCAAAGAGATACAAGAAAGAGATTAGGGTTTTTAGAGTGAATATTGGATATCTCGCCCTCACAAGTGTGAGGGTTTATATAATGCCCCCAACACTTGGCCATTGATTCCTATTTTTGGACCTAGATACTAGGTTCCTCAAAAATAGGTAGCTGCCAGGACTTGGTCAAAATGGGAAATCGTGCTCGTAACTAGTCGTTGCTTCGAGCAAGAAAGAGATTACGGGCAGACACGTTGTGAGTGTTCTCCAGGTTGTCTGCTCCACGCGTGTCGAGCAGACTGGGAGGTGGCTGTCAGTGTGGGAAGATGTGCGTCTTAGGTATCGTTGACCTTATTATCCACGAGATATGGTCGACCAGATATTCCCGACAAGAAGTTCAGAGTTAATGGACCAACGTTGTTGAACCATATGGAAAGTAGAAGCAGATTTGATAATTATAGCCATTGAACCAGTCCATAATATATATATATATATATATATATATATATATATATATATATATATATATATATATATATATATATATATATATATATATATATATATATATATATATATATATATATATATATATATATATATATATATATATATATATATATATATATATATATATATATTAAACAAATAAATTTTATATGAGAAAACATCCAAATTTTAGCAAAACAAAAAAAAAACAGAGAAAAATGTTGCATGGGAAAACATCTAACATATATAAAAAAGTTATTTATATAAGAATATATTAAAAATATATATATTTACTCAACAAGTCAAACACATCAAATACTTCTGCAAATACAATGGGCATAGACTTCTTAAATAGACCTCTCAAATGATATAGACATGTACTCAGTGTTTTAAAACCCAGTCTGACCCAGCCGGTCGGACCGGTCTGACCGAGAACCGGTGGGCCAGGCGGTCCGATTAAGGGATAAGATTGGAATTACATTTAGAACGGATGAAACCGGTGTGAACCGGCGGTTTTTACTGAACCGGCGAGTTTGACTATTTATTTTATTTTTTAGGGCTTTTGGAAAAAAAATTAACATAAACGCTTTGCCTCCTCGTTTTCCAAACCTAGGCATTTGAAATGTTTTCTTTTTTATTCTGTCTTTTCTTTTTCTAATTGAAGTCATATTCTCAATTTTCTCTACCAGCAAAAACTCCCATTTGCTGCTGTTATTTGATATTCCTTGTTTGCCGTCAAAAATTTCATCAAAACATCAAAAACAAGTTATTTCTTTTTTACTTGGTCTAATTTACATTGATGTTTTTCAATATGAATATTATTGTTTAATTTTGTTGATTAATTGATATAGAAAATAAATGATTAAATTTGATCATTTTCTATAAAATTGGGTCTTTTAGTTTAACAAATTGAGATAGAATTTGTATGAATGAAGCAGTTTTATACTTTTATGAATTAACTTATTATAGACTGGTAATGAAGTTGTTGTATATTGGAGATTGAAATTGGGATAGATATATATTACTGTAATAGTCGTTGTATATATTATGGAGATAGAATTTGGGTTTAAAACTATGTAATCTAAATTATATAGTAAGACAAAGTTTTCTGTTTTTATTAATTTAAATTATACAACAAAGAAAAGTTTCAGAATTTTATTAATCTAAAATATATAGCAAAGGCTGGAAAGCAAAGTTTCTATTTTTTTATTATATATGGTGATGCACAGTAACGATGCTTGGTAGCCTATATGTAATATACAACAACATACTCATATATTTTGGATTTAGATATGCTACATATTTAATGTTTCTTATAATGTTTTTATAAATTCAATAGTTTTTGTTTAGAATTGTGTTTTGTTAATATTTTTGTAATATAGTTTTGTATTTTTAAATTTTGATTGATATTAGATATGGCATCACCCGCTGAAGTAATAACTTCGGAAGAAGTTACATCTCAAAATCCAACTCAACTCCAGAGCAGTAGGGGAAAAACTGTTATAGCTTGGGGTCATTGTAAACAAATTGAAGAGAAAGAAAAACTTGTTAATTTGTGTATTTACTGTGATAAAATTATTAGAGGAGGGGGGATTAATAGGTTCAAATTCCATTTGGCTGGAATAAAAGGTCAAGTTGAAACATGTAAAAAGGTGCCTCCAGATGTTCAATATCAAATGAAACAAAATCTTGATGAAGGTGCAAATAAGAGAAGAAAGACTCAAGCACAGAATTTTGATGTTGATCTTACTACTCAAGAGGGTGGTGTAGTAGAAATGGATGTAGAACAATCAAGATCAAATTTGGTGATTGTGTCTCAAAAGAGAAAGAATACTAGTCGTATTGGTAATTATTTTATGCCTAGAACAACTCCTGGAGCTCAACCTTCTTTAAAAAGTGTGTTACAAAGTAAGGAATTGGTGGATAAGTGTGATCTAGCTATTGCAAGATGGTTCATTGATTCTTATGTGCCATTCAATGCAGCTAATTCTGCGTATTTTCAATCTATGACTGATGCACTTTGCAGCACGAGTCTGGGGTATAAAGTTCCAACTATGCATAGTCTTCGTGACTATTTGTTAAATAAATGGGTTGAAGATGTGAACAAATTGATAGAAGAGTATCGTGAGATTTGGAAGAAAACTGGTTCGATGGATGGACTGATCGAAAAAGAAGAACTCTTATAAATTTTCTAGTTTATTGTCCCAAATGTACTATTTTTCTAAAATCCGTTGATGCTTCTCATGCTTCAAAAACTGCAGATATGTTGTATAAGCTTTTTAGAGAGGTGGTTTTATTTGTTGGGTCTGAAAATGTAGTTCACATAGTGACAGATAATGCTGCAAATTATGTTGCTGCTGGAAGGTTATTAGAAAATGAGTTTCCTACTTTATTTTGGTCTCCTTGTGCAGCATATTGCATTAACTTGATGTTGCAAGACATGGGAAAATTAGAGGAAGTAAGTGAGACATTGTCACATGCTTCTAATGTTACCAAATATATTTATAACCATTGTTATGCATTGTATTTAATGAGAAAGTAAACAGGTGGAAGAGAAATCCTTCGTCCTGCTCCAACTCGGTTTGCCACTAATTTCATTGCTTTGCAAAGTATTTTGTCTCACAAGAACTCACAAAGAGCCATGGTAACATCTAAAGAATGGACAAGCTCAGCATATGCCAAAGAAGCAAAGGCAAAACAGTTTGTGGATCAAGTTTTAGATTCTGGATTTTGGAGTAAATGTGTTGATGTAGTTAAACTCACTGAACCACTTGTGCGTGTGTTGCGTATTATTGATAGTGAAGATAAACCTGCTATGGGCATTCTATACAAATTTATAGTCAAAGCTAGAGAGGATATGGTGAGGAGGTTTCAAAGAAATAAGAAGAAAGTGGATTCTTACTTGAAAATCTTAGATAAACGTTGGGATTCACAGCTCCGCAAAAATCTTCATGCTGCCGGTTATTGGTTGAATCCAGCTTGTAGATATAATGATGTAGAATTTGAAAAACATGCATCCACAACATCAGGACTTTTAGATGTCATTGAAAAGCATGCTAATGGAAATTCTGAACTTCGATTGAAGTTAACAGATGAGATGAGAATATTCAAAGACGGTGAATTAGATTTTGGAAGGAAATCAGCCGTGGATGAACGATGTATTGTGAGGGGAGGTAATTTCATAACTTCTAACTCTTGATATATATTTTATTTTATATTTCAATATGTTTATAAATTTATTTAATCACATGGTATAAACAGATCAATGGTGAGAAACTTATGACACTTGTACACCAACTTTGCAAAGGTTAGCTATTCGTATTTTAAGCCAAACTTGTAGTGCTTCGGGTTGTGAACGCAATTGGAGTATATTTGAGCATATTCATTCTAAAAAAAAAAGAAATAGATTGGAGCACCAAAAGCTTAATGATTTAGTGTTTGTTCGTTACAACTTGAGACTTCAAAATAGGTATTATTATAGTTATTTTTCTCTGATCATTATATTTTTATATTTAAATACATATACTTAGATTTAATTCATGTGTGCTTAGGAAAATAAGAAATGGGAGTTATGATCCTATCAATATTGAAATAATTGCCGACCATTCTAGTTGGGTATTAGAGGATTCACCATATCTTTTAACCAATGAAGAGTTGGAAGCATTGCGGAATGACCTTGCAAATATGACCATCCAACCAATTTCAAGTGATATTGGTATGTTCTAATATGAGCATAATATAGTTTGTGGTTGTGAATCAATTTAATGTCTCATATTTACCATCTCTAAATTTTTTTTGTTAATTATTTTTTAAAATATTGTTATAGATCAAATAGATTTAGATGAGGATGAAGATAGAGATATGGGTAATGCACAAGATACTATTGTTGATACTGTGAATCAAGAAAAAAGCAACACCAGAGAAGATGAACTTGGTGGAGAAGACAATGAAGTTGAAGATGGATATGGATATCAAAATTATGACAATTTGACTTCATGGACATAAAAAATTATGGATCGTTGAGTATGGATTTTTGTGACTTATTATAATACTATAACTTATGAATTGTTAAGTTTCTATCACTTCTTTGAATTTATAATTTGCTACATTATTGTTACTAATACTTTTGTTTATTCTAAATTATTTGAATTTATAATTTTCTATATTATTATAATTACAAATTTCAGGTAATAAATATATTTTTTATAGAAACCGGATCAAAAGCCATGCGGTCTGAACAGTGACCCACTGTTCCGACCAGTAACCCAGTGACCCAATAACTTTACCGAGTCGATCACCGGGATTTTAAAACATTGATAAGAGATATGCATCTCTATCATATCTCCATCATAATTTCAAAAATAAATTGATCAAACTAAATGTTATAATAACTAAGAAATAAAATTAAGATATTGAAGTTTTTCCAAAAATAAAAACTGTAACTATATTTTTTTATGTAATGAAATAATAATAATAATCAGAAACTCAATAAATAATCAAAAAAAATTAAAAATATGTAATCAAATAATAATAATTACCAGAAACTCAGACACACAAGTGCAATTTTATAACTTGTTAACAGCTTAAACTTAATGCCATCTTGGCATGATCCACCTAGCATTCAGATGTTCTCTAACATCATGAAAATTCACCACCTGATCATTTTGGAACGTGTGGTAGTTGTTTGTTTCTAAAGAATAAAACACAAGATTCTGTCCATAAAATCTAGGAAAATAAATTTTGTTTTCCATTCCCGGAATGTTTGCCACAGCAGAAAAGGATGTTTTGCCGACAAAAAGCATGTGATTTTTTAGGCTTTCCACTTTGATCCATGTCATTGTAGACTCATTCAACTTGAAAACTTGAACTCCATTTGGCAAAGGACATTCAAATACTGACAATAGATTGCCATCACATTCAACTAGAAAGTTGTTCAAGTAACTGCTACATGGAGCTTGAAGCTCTTCAAGTACTTTCCAACTATAATTTTCTCTTGTTGCTTGTACTACTGCTAATTTTCCTGTTTTGCTAAGAAAATAAAATAATCCATTATGAAAAGCGGGACTTACGTTGCGGAGAGTAAATTCCTTGTCTTCAAATGTGAAAATGCCATTTCTTCCTTCCAGAAGGTGATGTACATATCCTTTTGTCAATGATGATACTGAAAATCCTTTAACAAACTCAAGAGTCACACATTGAAAAGAGGTTGGGGAATGTGACATGCCAAAACACCTGGTATTTCGGGTTCCTGTACCCCAAAATGGAAATGATAGCACTTGCTTTGTAAAAGGATTGAAGAAAACTTTAAAAGTTCCGTCAACTGACACCAGCAATAGCCAACCATCTTTTGAACAACAAATTTCTGAATTCAAGCTCCAAACTTCATCTTGAGGAAATTTTATGATGTATTTGTACTCGAGACCATGCTTCGGACTCACAAAAGTGAAGACCTTGTCCTTTGAGAACACAAGTAAAGGACACATGGAGCGATCATCAAACCTTGACATTGACATGGAAGAAGATGACCTCCATTGAATCGGTGGTGCTGCTAGACGAAGGAATTTATTGGTAGCTCGAAAACTCAAATAATCAAGTACATCATTAATATGTTTTGCAATCACTTCAAGCAATTCTATGGGAAGTGCATATTCATTATGAGCTTTATCACAAAGATTTTTTTTCTCTCTAATTTCTTCTTTGAGCATAGTAGTCATCCTACAAAACAAATAATATTAAAAGCATAATCAAATTAAAACTGGCAGGAACTAATAAGGGCTAGGTCAAGTGGCTTGAACTAACTGAGCTAAGGATTAAGAAAGTCTACGGATCAAGTCTTGGCAAGGATGTAAATATATTAATAACAGTGTAATTAAAAAAAAGGACTTAACATATTTTTGAAATAAATGCGTAAAAAAAAATTACCTGATAAACGGAAGGAACCATCTTGAATAAGACCGAGTTTCTGATAAATTAGAGAAATGCTGAGAAGTTACAAGGCAATTGTCTTCAATGTTGTAAATATAAAAAAATTTGCAATCTTTTAAAGCAATATAGATGTGGCCTCCTTCTGTTTCTGGATTGGATACTGGACAAGCAAAGGCTGGGTCAAGACTGGATATAAAGAACACTTTATCCTTGATGCTTTCCACCTTTACCCACACTCCTTGAGAAGAATCAAATTTGAAAACAAAAACTGCAGTAACCCTATCTCGTTCATGGTAAACTTGTATTCGAAATAGTATGTTGTTGGATACAATCAAGTGACTGAGCTCATGAAAACTAGTTGGTAGATGCATGAGATCAGTTGTGCAGTTTATTGTAAAGCCATTAAGTTTATGTTTTTCAATAACTACTATAATAGAACGGTCCTGAGTCCACATTCCTGCATAGACGCGATGATTCCAGTAAAATGGGTTTTCAAAATAGACTCTCTTTCCCCGCATAAGAGATTTACCCTCCATAGCTAAAACTCTCGCAATATCTTCATTAAAGCAGGCCTCAGTCCATTGCTTATCTCCAAGTTGGTAGTAAAATATTGAAAGGCTATAGGATGGAAATAAAAAAATGGAGCATGGTTGATCATTGGTAGATGGAGGGGATGACAAAATGCAACTGTAAAAAATAGTGCCATGGTGTTTAAGGCGTGGGAGGATGATTTTGTTAAGGTTACACGGATTCCAAAGAAACAATTTACTAACATATTTTGATATCTTGTTTTCCCAAAGAAACCAACCATGTTGTACTGTTAGTAGCTTTGATTTCTTGAATTCTGGATTCCATGTAGAATAGGATTTGGATGGATCTGATATGCTGCAAAAGGTTTGATGAGTGCTTAGGGTTTTATCACTGAAATACATAAGCAATGGTTTTATCTCTCCTTCCATTGAGTTAGGATAAGCTGCAACTATCAATTAATTGCTGCAATCAACTATCAATTGATTAACGATATAGGAATGAATTTTAAAACAAAAGTAACCTTGAAGATAATGATTACTTCAAAACAATTAGGGTTCACCAAATAATGGGATTACCTTTAAATAATATTAACAAAACCTAATATATAGGAAGCAACAAGAGAAATACCTTAAATTTAGTTTAGATTATCATATAGATAGAGATACTTTAAATAAAATATGAAGGAAATAAACTAAATTCCGGTTAAAAAGGCAAGAAGATTTTATTTAAACGATAAGCAGCTTAAAAAATTATCATGTGTGCCGGCATTAAAATTAAAAATAAATATTGTTTTTTTTTCCAATATATATTGTTCTATTTTAACAAATTCTCATTAATTTCTTTAGTTTTTTATTTGTTACTGAAGAATATTTATAGTAACAAACAAATCATACAATTGATTATTTAATTACCATTATTATTGTTTATATCATCAATTGCAATTAAACTAATTGATATTAATATCAATTATAATTACTAGTATACCCGCACGTACACACGAGTACGGATTGGTATGCACGTTTTTGTTTTTAAAATGTAATAAAAATATAAATAAGAAAAACAAAATTGTTTTATCAAAATAGTTTGTTATTTTAAAAAAGAAAGACATATTTTTAAAATAAAAACAAAATTGTTTTACATCAATAATATATATTATAATTTTTCATATATTATTTTTTAAAAATTTGTATGTTAAATTAAAAATAATTTCAAAATACAAATATTAGATACATAAATAATTAAAAAAATAACACATTTTTCTCATGTTTCGATTAATATATTATTTTTATTTTCTTTAATTGTACAAAAAATGTAATAATCCGTGTGTTCGCACAATTTTTATGTGATTACCCTTGCGTTCACATGTTACTACTCTGCTACTCCTACATTTGCACGGGTATTGGTGTGTTAGGCGCATATTTTTTCCAAAGATATAATAAAAATGAAATGAAAAAAAGACAATTGTTTAACCAAAATAGATGATTATTTAAAAATAATAATAATAAATCAGTTTTTATAATTTTTTTCATATATAAAGCTGACTGATGATATAATATACTGGAATCAAATGGAGGAAAAACATCTCCTGCAGAGGTCAAAAATTGACTGGCTTAAAGTGGGGGATGGGAATACTGCCTTTTTCCATGCCTACTTGAAAGCTAAGCACAATCAGAATAATATGAATATCCTACATAAAGATGATGGCTCCATTCTGCATAGTCAGCAGGATATCTTGCAGGAGGTTAGGGACTTTTATGCTAGTCTTATGGGAATGCAGAATAAAACCTTGATCCATGTAGACATTGATGCTATGAGGAGGGGGAAACAACTCAGTCTGTTGCAGAGAAACTTTTTGGTGGGCAAAGTCACTGAGAAAGAGATTGAAAATGCTCTCAAAGGAATTGGAGATCTTAAATCCCCAGGTGCTGATGGGTATGGAGTAAAATTCTTCAAATCCTGTTGGAAGTTTATTAAAGCAGATGTGGTGGCAGCAGTCATGGAGTTCTTTGATCATAACAAAATTTTTATACCTTTCAACAAGACTGTGGTGACTTTGATTCCAAAGAATGATCAAGCCAAAAGAATAAAGGATTATAGACCAATCGCAGACTGCACTACATTCTACAAAATTATCTCTAGAATTATCTCAGCTAGATTAGGGACTGTTTTTCAGGGGGTTCTGAATCATAGTCAGGCTGCTTTCATTCCTGGGCAGAATATCCATAACCATATTATGTTGGCTTATGAAATCATCAAAGGTTATAGTATGCAGTCTGAAGCCCCTCGATGCATGTTGCAGATTGATCTCCAAAAGGCATATGATATGGTGGATTGGGGAGCGCTTGAGGTGATTCTGAGGGAGCTAGGCATACCACCAAAATTCATTCAGTGGATTATGCTTACAGTTACTACTGTTTCCTATAAGTTCAATGTGAATGGTGTATTGACTAAGCCTATGCAAGCTTGTAGGGGGGTGAGACAAGGGGATCCACTCTCCCCCTTATTATTTGTAGCTATCATGGAATATTTGAGTAGACTGCTGCTCAAAATGCAGCATGATACTAATTTCAAATCCCATGCAAGGTGTGAAAAAATTGGCCTCACTAACCTTTGTTTGCAGATGATGTACTACTGTTCAGTAAGGGAGACTATAATTCTGTGAGCACTACAACATTTGTTGTCTCTGGCAACACTTATTTAGGTAACATGTAGAAATTGTTGCCTTAAATTCATATAGGTAACGATTTACGATTATTGTCAAAAATATGTTTGCAACCCTTGATAATCGTCGCCTAAAATACTTTTGGGAACGTTTATGGAGCGATACTCTTTTATTTTTTTGCCAACAGTTGTTAATTGTGCCCTTAACTGCTTTTGGGGACGATTTTAGAGCGTTAAAATATTATTTTTTTAGCAATGTTTGACAATTGTCCCCTTAAATATTTTTGGGGACATTTTTAGATTGTTACATTAGTTCTAATAAAAGGCTACATTTCTAAAATATTGTATATATTTTTTTAGAATTATCAAATTTTTGGTGGCAATCTTCCCTCCAAAACTTATACACTAAAAAACAAATATTTTTCTCTAAACATTATTAATATATATATAAATTTTTTTTTCTAACACAGGAATTTAAAATCCTAATAAAATAAACATATAAAAAGCAAAGAGGTTACAGTAGAAACAAATGGGAGGAACCACCCATATCTAATATATCTAATATATATATATATATATATATATATATATATATATATATATAGACATTCCACTCTCTTTATAAAAATAAAAAGGAAAAAACTTCCTATTAAAAATAAAAACAAAAGAAGACCAAACTTTAAGAAACAGAACACGTTAACCCAAACCTCAGTATTCTTTCTTTCTCATTTTTTTAGATCTTCTGCTAACCTTCCTCCTCCATATCTCTTCATTTTTCTTAACTTAACAAATCTCTCATAAATTCAAATTAAACAAACAAGCCATCGAAAGGTGAAAGTATTGTACCTGAAACCCAGAATCGTTGGTGGGTTGCGGGTTGTTGTTACACTGGATCTAGATGGAGGGGTTTGCGATCGTGTTGGTTCTGTGGCAGAAGGTATGGACTGTGGATCTCGGAGTGCGCCGTGGTGGTTTACTTTAGTGACGGTTCTCGGTGCTACAGGGCGTTTGTCGGCGTCGCGTGTTATTTCTGGTGCATTGTGGACTCGCGGCTGCGATCGGAGCGGAAGGCTGGAGTCTCAAGTCTGCGCGATTTGGAGTGTGGTAAGGATGGAAGAGGAAACTTATTCTTCCCACTTCTTTTTGACTTCGCATTATTTTCTGCTACGGTTATGATATTATTGTCGTCTAGAATTCACTGCTGGGTTAAAG
Organism: Vicia faba; assembly: GCA_948472305.1. Classification (NCBI taxonomy): domain Eukaryota; kingdom Viridiplantae; phylum Streptophyta; class Magnoliopsida; order Fabales; family Fabaceae; genus Vicia; species Vicia faba. Next base: position 1,619,855,645 of record OX451736.1, read on the forward strand.
GTGATGAGTTTGTGTGAGTTTTGGTTTTTGTGTGTATAAGCGCTACTAATATTTTCATTGTTACAGTAAGATAGAGTTAGGTCAAATTTTAAGAGTTGCAAAGAGGAAAATTCAAGAGTCGATGATCTCCTTATAACTTGTAAGTACTTAAATACTTACAAGTTACTTCTCTTGACTGAATATACACGAGAAGTGTTGCCTCTTTACTAGAGCAGTGAAAATTAAGGCTATATGATACTTGTGGTTGGACTGCAAAGATAAGAAATATTCTTCATAGATATTTCTTCTTAATATATATACTCAATCTTTTTTTCCAAGTCGTATTGCAGGAGAGATGATTGTAGGTCCCATAAAAGCACTTTTTATGGATGAAATATCAACTGGCTTAGACAGCTCCACTACTTTTCAAATAGTTACATGTCTCCAGCAATTGGTGCACATCAATGATGCAACAGCAGTGCTTTCACTCCTCCAACCAGCACCAGAAACCTTTGAGTTGTTTGATGATCTTATATTGATGGCAGAGGGGAAGATAGTATACCATGGCCCCTGCAGTCAAGCACTCCAGTTCTTTAAGGATTGCGGTTTCTGGTGCCCTGAAAGAAAAGGAGTGGCAGACTTTCTTCAAGAGGTAGGAATAGAAACTGTGTCCCTTACCATTGCGCCAAAGTTCAAGTGATTTTACTCATAGTTTCACGAATTACAAATTTCATGCGCGCGCAGGTAACCTCTAAGAAGGATCAAAGGCAATACTGGTACCACACGGATATTCCTTACAGTTATGTTTCAGTGGATGAGTTCTCTCAAATTTTCAAAACAAGCTACTGGGGAAGAATGTTAGATGATGAGCTCTCACAACCATATGATAAATCTCAATCCCATGAAAGTTCTTTATCATATAGCAAGTACTCCTTAGGAAAATGGGATTTGTTTGAAGCTTGTATGAAGAGGGAGATTCTTCTCATGAAACGAAACTCGTTTATCTATATATTCAAAACTGTGCAGGTTACTATCAAATTCAAGTTCAATTCAACTCAGCTAAGTCGTACTTGAACATATAAAATCTAACTTGCTTCTTTTTTCGCTTGTTTTGCAGCTTACAATCACTGCAATCATAACAATGACGATCTTTTTACGCACACAACTTGACGTGGACTTGTTAGGATCAAACTATTTATTAGGTTCACTGTACTATACACTTGTACGCCTAATGACAAATGGAGTTGCCGAGTCGATAATGACTATTACTAGACTACCCGTTGTTTATAAGCAGAAAGCATTCTATCTCTATCCAGCTTGGGCTTACTGTCTTCCAGCTGCCATACTAAAGATTCCATTTTCAGTCCTTGATTCTCTTGTTTGGACATCAATAACATATTATGTTATAGGCTACAGCCCAGAAATAACAAGGTCTGTAACTCGTGTATATGTAAGTATAGTCAAACTTTTTCTCTTTTCTTTTGCAAGTTTTTTCTTATATATTTATTATTGAACCAGGTTCCTCCGCCAGTTCCTTTTGCTTATCGCTCTGCACATGTCATCAACCTCTATGTGTCGTTCCCTTGCTGCAGTTTTTAAAACTGATGTTGCAGCTACAATTGTTGGTTCTTTGGTCTTAGTACTCATGTTCTTGTTTGGAGGCTTTATTCTTCCTCGACATAAGCCGCTTTATATCGTCTCAGTTATAACATGTGGTAGTACTAAATTACTAATTACCAAGTTACTCATCATGGAGTTTATTCTCTGCAGCATCATTACCAAAGTGGTTGAGGTGGGGTTTTTGGCTTTCTCCCATGTCATATGGGGAAATAGGAATAACACTCAATGAATTTCTTGCTCCTCGCTGGCAAAAGGTATCTTCTAAGATAATTTATTTGGTTTCATGATAGGTCACAATATACGTTTATATGGATCTAATTCATATACATTGTCAGGATGATGATTTTTTATATTGTCAATGAATCATAATCGGAAGATCATTACAAATGTTTGACGTTTATTCTAAATACTACTGAAGTCACGCATATAACTGGTTGTAATTTGTTTACAGTGTAAAAAATTTTACACAGACGGTGTATCAACATGAATCTCCAATTATATATTTATATTTACTATCGTTATTTTCATCATCATTATTTTTCAGATTCAAGAGGGAAACATCACCGTTGGAAGAGAGGTTCTCAAGAGTCGTGGTTTAGACTTTGATAGCAACTTTTTCTGGATATCAATTGCAGCATTACTTGGTTTCGCAGTAGTATTTGATATCCTATTTGTAGTAGCATTAACTTACTTAAAAGGTGAGTCCTATCCATGATATTACAAGGAAAAATATCAAACAATTGTTTTTATTTTGCTCAATCCACTGATTTGATGGGAAATGCATTCAGAGCCAAAGCAATCTCGAGCTTTAGTTTCTAAAAAGAGGCCGCCTCAACTAAAAGGAGGAGAAAGAAGCAATGAAGTGGAATTAAAAAATAAGTCAGTAGCAGTTGATATTACCCACACATCAAAGGAAGCTCAAAGCACAGGTAGAAAAGAGATACTTTATGGCAACTTATTTCACAGATGAATTCTTTCTTTCAAACATATAGTAACGACTTTTGGTATCTTTCGCATGGTTGGTTATGCAGGGAAAATGGTCTTGCCCTTTTTTCCACTGTCAATAGCATTTAAGGATGCCCAGTATTTTGTTGACACTCCTCCGGTAAATTTTATAATCACGTTATTGTTGTAATATGATTATGTAAATTGTTGACAAGGTTGTCAATTAAGAAATTTACTCTTCTTCTGAGCAGGAGATGAAAAAGCATGGTTCGAATGAGAAAATTTTACAATTGCTCTGCGATATCACGGGAGCATTTAGGCCAGGAATCCTTACTGCTTTGATGGGAGTCAGTGGAGCAGGAAAGACAACACTCATGGACGTGCTTTCAGAAAGAAAAACTGGAGGTATCATTGAAGGAGATATAAGAATTGGAGGGTACCCTAAAGTTCAAAAGACATTTGCAAGAGTTTCAGGTTACTGTGAGCAGAACGACATACATTCTCCATATATAACAGTTGAAGAATCTGTTCAATACTCAGCTTGGTTGCGGTTGCCAAGCGAGATTGATTCAGCTACAAAAGGGGTATGGGATTTGAACCGTGCTTTGTCTGTCATTTTCACATAAAAGATGCTTTTTGTAACTTTATATGTGTATCTGTTCTGCAGAAATTTGTTGAAGAAGTCCTTGAAACAATTGAACTTGATGATATAAAGGATAACTTAGTTGGTATCGCTGGTCAAAGTGTCTTATCTACCGAGCAACGTAAAAGGCTAACTATAGCAGTAGAGCTTGTATCCAATCCTTCAATAATTTTTATGGATGAACCTACATCTGGTTTGGATGCCCGAGCTGCTGCTGTAGTTATGGGTGCAGTGAAGAATGTTGTTGGCACTGGTAGGACCACAGTTTGCACCATACATCAGCCAAGCATCGATATATTTGAACCTTTTGATGAGGTAGTCAATAGTACCTTCTGCTGTATATTTGTGTACGGATAACATACGGATCAACAAATAAAAATGAGTTTTTTTCATGCAGTTGATTCTAATGAAATCAGGAGGCAAGATCATTTATAATGGAATGCTAGGCCATCATTCAAATAGACTGATTGAATATTTTCAGGTATGCTCAGACCCGAAGCGAAGTACTCAGTGTTTTAGATTCTGGACAAATCCATGTGATTATCTTATTTGCTAAAGTTCTTTTCTTGCAATGTACATTCACAAAAAACTGTTCCTTAGTCATCACTCCTTTGCCTGAATTGTTGAAATTTATATCTAATTGACTTGACTGTCCATCAGAGTATACCGGGAGTTCCAAAGATCAAGGACAATTATAATCCTGCAACCTGGATGTTGGAAGCTACTTTTGCATCTGTAGAGTATATCTAATATTTTTTTTTTGTAATTTATGCTAGTCCCAACTTCAAGAAATGGTTGAAAAGGAGGAAAGTGATACAAAAGCTTTTAAAGTTTTTTTTGGAAAGGAGTGTCCAGGCAGGGTACGCTGAGATAAGATTGATAGATTGCAAAATACTTTTAAGACCGTAATACAACAATGCAATCCTCAAATTAATATAGAGTCAATTGAAGATTTGTTAGGATTATCTCATGGAGATGCTAATAGTTCCCCAAAGGATATAAGACCGCAAATGCATTCATCAACTCAAGTAAGAGTGTTCATCAGAGTTCATTTACTCCAAAAAATAAACATAAAAGGATAGCACAAGTTATACATACATACATACAGTTAAAGGCTATTGTAAGTCCTGAATAGTGAGCCAAAAACAGAATGGTTTTCATAATTGATTTATTTGCTAGTAAGCTCATGTCACCTATTACAATTTAGAACGAAAATTCACATCCATTAAAAACCTTCATAATTAATTCACATCCATGAGATGTGAAGAATATAAACAATGTGTTTTGCTCATTGGTTTAGTTTTTATTTGTGCGAGTTTAATTCTTGTTGATGTCTTAATTGTCTTTTGGACCAAAAATACTTATGGTTAATGTGTTTTATTTTATTTTCTTATGCAGCAATGTATCAATGAAGATGTTGAAAAGGACGATATAAATGATGAAATTCAAGAGGACGACATAAATGATAAAATTCAAGAGGACGACCTAAATGATAAAATTCAAGAGAACGACGTAGATGACGAATTTCAAGAGGACGACATAGATCTAGATGATGAATTTCAAGAGGAGGATATAGATGGTGAATTTCAAGAGGACGACGTAGATGGAGAATTTATGGAGGATGACATATCTAACGAATTTCAAGAGGACGATCTGGATGCTTTACTCCTAGAAGACAAACTTGAATGAGTTGGATGATGTCTTTTTTTGGCTTGTAGTTGAAAGCATTAAACTTGAAATATGATTTTTGTTCTTTTGCTGAACTATGTTTTTAGTTATTTTACCAGGGTCATACTTCAAAGTATTAAAAGTAATATTGTTACGTTAGGCATTTTGTGTACTCTATATACTATATCTTGAATTAAAGTTTGAACTCGATTTTATTATATTACAACTTTTATGGATGTATGATTTAAGTTATATAATCAATATTATTTTTGAAGCCAATTATTATTGACTATATTATTTTGATAATAATTGCAAAATTGTATATTTTATGTGGACACTATAAAACAACAACCTATAAGCTATGGCTACACTTCAAAAATGATCTTCCTGATTCAGGTTTAAGGCAACGATTGTTAATTGTAGCCGAATTTGGCAACGCAACGCTTAAAAAACGTTGTCTCAGAGGCCGTAAATAATCGTCCCCTATACCTTTACTATAGGCGACGTTTTTCAAAAGCGTTCCCAAAAAATATAAAAAAACGTCGCCTCAAACAATAGGCAACGCTCGCACAGGAGACGCCTAGAAAACGTCCCTTATTGTTTTAGGCAACGATTTTCAGAGTTCTGGCAACGTTTTCCAATTGTTGCTGGAGAGCCTAAATGTTGTAGTGGAGGTTGCTTATGCAGACTATGTCAACTTTCTCAGCATCAACAGGTTTGGTAATTAATCCTATGAAATGCAAGATCTTCTTTGGAGGCAGGATTAATGACATCAAACAGGATATTTTGGGCTTAACCAGGTTTGAGGAGGGTAGGCTGCCTGTGCGTTATTTGGGCATTCCCCTCACTAGCAGGAGACTTACCATTAATCATTACCTCCCTTTAATTGACAAAATAACATGCAGGATTCGACACTGGACTGCAAAGTTATTGAGCTACGCGGGGAGAGTCCAACTTGTGAAGAGTATTCTGTTTGCTACAACACAATACTGGCTCCAATGTCTTCCTCTCCCTGTATTTGTAACAAAGAAAATAAATGCCTTATGCAGATCATTTATTTGGAATAGTTCTCATGAGATTAGTCGTGAAAGTCTGTAAGCCTAGTTCTCATGGTGGCTTAAATGTGATCAATGTGGCAGTTTGGAATCAGGTTTGTATGCTAAAATGTCTGTGGAATTTATGCCGTAAGACTGATACTTTGTGGGTTAAATGGATCCATAGTTACTATATAAAAGGTGGTAATATTATGGATATGGTTATCAATACAAACTGGTATTGGGTCATGAAGAACATTATGCAGGGCAGAATCCTTACATCCCAACTCTTAGCTCCCTGGACTGACTACCTGCAAAAAGATAGATTCCATATGGGAAAGGTGTATAGACATCTCATTGATGATGGAACTCGTGTCATATGGAGGAATTTAATCATAAAGAATACTGCTAGACCCCGTTCTATTCTGACTTTATGGCAGGTATGCCATGGTAAACTGCCTACCAAAGAAAGACTTTGCAGATTTGGTTTTATTCAGGAAGACATTTGTAGCCTTTGTTCGGAGTATGTTGAAACCATTGAGCATGTGTTTTTTCAATGCAGGAACACTGGTAGGATATGGAAAGATATTCTAAATTAGATGGAGGTGCAACATAACCCCTTTGCCTGGCAGGATGAGATTAATTGGGTCATTACTCAAACGAACAGGAAAGGGTGGAAAAGGGCTTTACTCAAACTTGGTTTTACGGAAACCCTCTATAATATTTGGTGTCATAGGAATTCTATTACCTTTAATACCTTGGTTACAAAGAAAATAGAGGAGGAGATTATTGAAAACATTATATATAGGGGATGGTATAGTAAAAAGCTTAGAAAGCATATAGTTGTACTTATGTTGTAGATACTAGTCTTTTTTTGCTTGCTGGATCATTTGATCGCACTTCGTACTTAATAGTTTTTTGAATTAATACATATCCTTTGATTCAAAAAACATTTGAATCAATAGTATAATTATTCTTATATATAAATATTTTTGTTTTGGAAATATTTATAAAAAAATTTAAATCAATTGTAAAATTGTTTTCGTTATTATTTAATATTTAACTCAATAGTTTAATATCAGTACAATATATATGTACCATATCAATACATGTGTATTCGCACGAGTACTGGTTTGGTTTACACGCTTTTATTTTCAAAATCTAATAAAATTTAAATAAGAAAAACAAAATATTTTACCAAAAGAATTTATTATTTTAAAAAGAACGACATATTTTTAAAATAAAAACAAAATTGGTTTACATCAATAATATATATTTTAAATTTTCATATATTATATTTAAAAATATTGAATCTTAAATTAAAAATAATTTCAAATATACATAATCATTTAATTTCATAAATATCAACTAATAACATAGTATTTGAAAATATATTAATAACATAAATAAATATATTTTGCCCGTGAATTTTGTTCAACTGTACAAAAGATATAATAACTCCTAGGTTTGCACAGATTCTTGTATGGATACTCGTGCGTTCGTACGAGTACTGATGTGTCACGTGCATTTGCTTCAAAAATAAATTGGAAAAAAAGATAAAAATTGCCTAACCATAATAATTTATTATTTTTAAAAAAGATAATAAATTGATATATATATATATATATATATATATATATATATATATATATATATATATATATATATATATATATATATATATATATATATATATATATATATATATATATATATATATATATATATATATATATATATATATATATATATATATATATATATATATATATATATATATATATATATATATATATATATATATATATATATATATATATATATATATATATATATTTGAATCAATAGTATAATTATTCCAATATATAATTTTTTTTTGTTTTGTAAATATTTATATAAATATTTAAATCAATAGTAAATTTTATTCCGTTATTATTCAATAGTTTAATATCAATTTCATATGCGCGTACTATATCGGTGTCTGTGTGTTTGCACGAGTATTGATGTGATATATTAAATTATCGTCAGTTATTTATAAATTTAAATATCATGTGTTATCTAAATTTAATCGGTTATGTTATGTGCCACTTTATTATATTGTTAAATTAGATTAAAAAAATTCTAAATTTTTTTAAAATGATAAAAGTTAATTATTTTGATATTTTGATAATAGTAAAAATGATTTAATACTTGATAAAAACAACAAAATTATAAATTATTTATAAATTAATATCAATGAAATTGTTTACATAGAAAGTTAAACACAGTTAAGTTAATTAAACATATTTTTTTCTCTATTTTATTTTAATGGCTAAAATTTTTTTAGTGAATTCGATGTGAAACAATGAGTTCAAACATAAAAGTGAGGTGGAAAATACTTAGATTAAAATAATATTATTTTGGAATATTAAAAAATATTAATGAATATAAAAAAAAGGTAAAACACCATTTTTAGTCCCTTAACTTTACCTCTGGATTCATTATGGTCCCTTATTTTTAAAAAGTTTCAAAGTAGTCTTTTAATTGTTCAAAAAAGACCACGTTTATCTTTTCCGTCTGGACTGTTAGTCAAAGTCAATGGTAGAGCATATGTGACATATATGTGGCATTGCACGTGTTTACATTTTCGTCCAGGTGGATTAAAGTATCTTAAAAAAAGGATTAAAGCATTGCATGAGTTAAAGAATCAGATTACATCTCCAACACTTTGAAGGTAATCCTAGGACAACCATTGTTGGTAGCTCCATTCTGCGAAGAAGCTACGAGCGAAGCGAAGGCACATTTTGTTCTTGAAGGTGAAATTGACTACAACACTGCTCATCCTAGGTAAGTTTCTGCAAAACTATGATATTCATAGTTAGGGTTTTTTCAAATCAATCTTTCTGAAATCTAATATCTTCCTGTTCATTTAGGATATAGTCTGAAATGGATGAATATCTGAACATTACAATACACCATAGTGGAAGATTTGTTACTGAGGACATGAGTGTTTACGAAGGAGATGAGATTGTTGATTTGAGAGTAGATGTTGATAAGTGAAGCTATTTTGAATTGATAGGTGCTATTGAAGAGCTAGGTTACGCAGATGTAGAGAATATATATTAATAGGAATCCTACTGCTGGGATGAATATGTTGGTTGATGACAAGGGGGCATTAGAGATTGTTGATCTATATAGGGTTCACCTTAGTGTTGAAGTATTTATTCAACACACGTTATCAAAGCCTGATTATGCTGATGAGACTGAAGTTGTGTTAGACGAGGTACCCCTTAATGTGATAGTTGATGAGGCAGAAGTTGTGCTTGAGGAGATGTTGAATGAAACTGATGGAATGAAAGATGGTGTTAGGGAAGATGATGTTAGCATGGATGGTGTTGGGGAAGATGATATTAGGGAAGATGGTGTTAATGCAGTAGGAACTGATGATAATGTGTCAATGGTTGATGAGTTTGAAAGTGATGATATTGGACATGTGGCTGGTGAGGTTGATGATGTTGTTAGACTGATTGATGATGATGATGATAGTTCTAATGATAGCACCTTCAACTATGATAGTGCAACAGGGGTAGAATTTGATGATGAGTCTGATGAGTATGACATTGATTTGGATGAGGAAGAGGGTAAGTTGGGCTACAAACAAGATGAGGTTTGAGAAATTGACAGATGTTGAAGTGTTGCCTAACATTATGAAGAAGGTTGAAAAAAACAAGTTCATACACAAGCATGTGGCTTATCAGGTAAATTGCTTTAAACAAATTTATTTAAAGTGTATATTTACACAAGCATGTGGCTTATCAGGTAAACTACTGTGATCCTTTTTGAACAATTAAAGGACCACTTTGAAACTTTTTAAAGATAAGAGACCAGAATAGATCCAAAGGTAAAGTTAAGGGACTAAAAAGGATATTTTGTCATATATATATATATATATATATATATATATATATATATATATATATATATATATTAATTATTCCTATATATAAATATTTTTGTTTTGAAAATATCTATATAAATATTTAAATCAATAATAAATTGTATTCCGTTATTGTTCAATAGCTTAATATCAATTTCATATGTGTTTGGTGCATCTAAAATTTCATTTTGTTTCACAATATCAACATCTCATAGAGAATGGATTTGAGTGAGGGGAACAGTGGGAAAAAAAGTTACGGAAAACAGTTGCTAGTAATGGAAATTTAGTGATACAATGCACTTAGAGGAATGTGTTACATTCTAACAAATAGCTAGCAGGAATTAGTAGGCCTGTAGAAGGAATTATCAGGTTTTGTTTTCTAATTTTTAATTCTAAACTACAGATATACGGATGATTAGACTACAGATACATACAAGATGTTGATCTGAGAAGTCAATATTCGTAGTAAGTCCAGAGAAAAGCAGCAATCTCGGGACATGGTTGGCAGATAAACTATATTAATAGCTAATATGGAAACCAATACCCATGAAAAATGAAAGCAACAGATCAGAAAATAAACCTTAGGAAAACGATTTAGTGTTGTTATCCTTAAATCTATGGATTCATAATTTGAAATTATATTTGTTCACCACAACAAACTGTATAACCACAAGATCATGAAATGCAGGAACCACTTTATAGTTTAACATAAGATTTCTTTATCAAAATTTTCTGTTAGTATTGGTGTAGCTGATAGTTGATAGAAAATAGTTTTAGAGAGTTGTTTAGAAAGAATATTATGTCATTGATTTCTTGGATGATACATTACAAGATACCAAATGCCTATTTATAGGCTCAAGTCACCGGCCTCTCAATGGGGGTGAATGTTTCTACATTACTTTAGATTTTTCTAGATTTTTCATGATATGTTAGTATCATGATAGTTCTAAGTTCTTCTATCTTTTACATACACTTATAGTTCTAGATTATTCTACCATACTCATACACATTATAGTTTCTAGGGTATTCTACCATTACCATACATATTATATTTAGAATATTCTAGAAATTTGTAGCAATTTCAACACTCCTCCTTGATGCAAATTTTTGTAACTCCAAGCATAGTTCGCAGCTCTTCAAATCTTGGTCTCGGTAACGCCTTCGTGAATATGTCTGCAATTTGTTCTTCTGTTCTGCAGTAGTCGAGTTTGATCTCCTTAGTTGCTTCAGCTTCTCTAATAAAGTGATGCTTGATTGCTATGTTTTTTATTCTATTGTGATGCACTGGATATTTCGCCATTGAAATTGTTGATTTATTGTCACAATAATTTTAGTAGGCTCATCTTGTTTTTCTTTCATGTCTTCAAGTATCGTGCGAAGCCATATAGCTTGATTTGTTGCTTCAGCAACAGCCACATACTCTACTTCTGCTGTTGATTGTGCAACTGTAGCTTGCTTCTTCGACGCCCAAGAGAAAATTCCCGATCCTAGTGAGAAAGCATAGGAAGAGGTGCTCTTCATGTCATCTACCGAACCTGCCCAATCACTATCAATGTAGCCAAGTAATCCTGAGTTGGTTTCGATAGTGTACCATATACCAAACTCTTTTGTTCCTTGTAGATACCTTAAAATTCTTTTTCCTGCTCCAACGTGTATTTGACTTGGGCTTTGCATGAATCTTGATAGAAGAATTGTAGCATACATTATGTCTGGATGTGTAGCTGTCAAATATAGAAGGCTTCTAATTAGACTTCGATATTTGGATGCATCAGCTTCTGGTGTTCCATCATTCTTTTGTAGTTTCTCATTTGTTATGAGTGGAGTAGCGACAGGTTTGCAACCGTACATATTGAATTTCTTAAGTAAGCCTTCTGTGTATTTCTTTTGCGATATGAATATCCCTTCATTTCTCTGACTTACCTCTATACCGAGGAAGTAACTCATCAAATCAAGGTCGGTCATCTCAAAGGTCTTCATCGTGTCTTCTTTGAATTCCATCATCATCTTGGTATTGTTTCTCGTATAGATGAGGTCATCTACATATAGAGAGAGTAAGAGAGTGTACTGACCTTGAGACTTGATGTAAAGTGTAGGCTCACTCTTGCTCCTCCTGAATCCTTGATCTATGAAATACTGATCAATTCCGCTATACCATGCTCGAGGTGCTTGCTTCAAACCGTAAAGTGATTTTCTTAGTCTTAACACTTTGCTTTCTTCGCTTTCAGAAATGAATCCTTATGGCTGATCCACATAGATATCTTATTCAAGTACACCATTGAGGAAGGTTGATTTGACATCTAATTGATGGATACTCCATCCTCTTTGTGCCGCAATAGCTATTAGAGCTCTAATGGTATCAAGACGAGCTACTGGTGCAAATGTCTCATTGTAGTCAATCCCAGGTTGCTGTGAGTAACCCTTAGCTACTAACCTTGCCTTGTGTTTCTGTATGGTGCAATCGGGGTTGAGCTTTGTCTTATAGACCCACTTAACCCCAATGATATCTTTTCCATGGGGACGTTTACTAACTCCCATGTGTTGTTTTTCTCGATCATCTTTATCTCTTCTTCCATTTCCTTGACCCATACTTCTTGCTTTGATGCTTCTTTAAAGCTTCCAAGTTCAAGTATGGCCAAGTTACAGGTTTCATATATGCCCATCAAAGATCTTACTCGTCTTGGAGTAGACTCTGGTGATGATAATTCTTGATCATGTTGTTGTGGTGGAGGTAAAGAAGGTTCACCTGGGCCTTCTTCCTCAGATTCTTCTTGAGGTAATTAAGTTGGTATAAGGATGTTTTTCTCCACTTTTTCTTCATCCCAATTCCAAGAAGCATTCTCATCAACTTCAACATCTCGACTGATGATGAGTTTTTTAGTTTTCAAGTTGTAGACACGGTAGCCTTTAGAGATTGTGCTATACCCCAGGAAGATACCTCGTATAGTTTTCTCTTCAAGCTTGTGCCTCTTCGCGTATGGAATATGAATGTAGCATATAGATCCAAAGACCCTTAGGTGCTTTGCTGATGGCTTCTTCCCATTCCAAGCTTCAATTGGAGTCTTATCTTGTGCTGACTTAGTTGGACATCTGTTAAGTATGTAAACAGCAGTGTAGACTGCTTCAGCCCAGAATATGTTAGGAAGTCCCTTCTCCTTGAGCATCGATATAGACATCTCCATAACTGTGTGATTCTTTCTCTCAGATACACCATTTTATTGAGGATAATATGCGACTGTAAGTTGCCACTTTATGCCTTCATCCTCACAAAATCTGTCAAACTCGCGGGAGGTGTATTCTTTATCGCGACCACTTCTTAGTACTTTTATCCGTTTTCCACTTTAATTTTTAACAAGGGCCTTGAACTTTTTGAATACTCCAAAGACTTCTGATTTTTCTTTTAGGAAATAGACCCATGTCATTCTAGAGAAGTCATTAATGAAGAGTATGTAGTACCTGTTGTTCTCATGTGATGGTGTCCTCATTGGTCCACAAACATCAATATGAATTAGCTCCAATAAATTTTTCGCTCTTCATTCTCCGCTTGTTAAGAACAGAAATAGGTGTTTCTTAACAAGAAGGCATCCTTCACACACTTCATTGTTCTCCTATATGCTTAGAAAATCTCTCATCATCTTCTTCTCATGTAACAACTTTAAGGCATGTGTGTTGAAGTGGCCAAATCTTTGATGCCAGAGCCATGAATCATCAACTTGTACCTTCAAGGCAATGTTAGTTGTATGTTTAAAATTTAGCAGGAAGCTTCTCTTGCTCTTATTCATCTTCACTTGGATTATCTCGGCCCTTTTATTTTTGTTATCTAAGATTTTGCATACTCCTCCTTCAAAGTGAAGTGTGTAGCCTCTCTCCATCATTTGGCCAATGCTTAGAAGATTTTCTTTAAGGTTGGGGACTAGTAAGACATCATGGATGAGTTGCATACCTTTATCTGTCTCCACTATGACAATGCCTATTCCTTTTGATTCAACCACACTTCCATTTTCCAGTCGAACTTTGACTTTGACAGACTCGTCAATGCTTTTGAAAATAGTCTCATCCTTGGCCATGTGATTGCTACATCCACTATCCAAGTACCAACTTCCTCCTTTTTCTTTGACTAAGTCTTGAGTGACATAGAACATACATTGTTCTTGATCATTCTCCTCCGCGACATTAGCTTGATGCCTATTTTTATTGCGACAATTTTTCTCTACGTGCCCAAACTTCTTGCAATGGTTGCATTGTGGCATATTATGGAACCAACAATTTTTCTCTCTGTGGCCCACTATTTTGCATATAATGCATGGAGGATTTTTATCTGTTTTGTTCTTAAGGAAATTCCTAGAACTTTCTCTTCTTCTTGAAGTTTCTCCATAATTTTTCTTTCCTCCATTTTCTTTGTTTTGGGGATGAAATTTGAGCTTTAACTGGAAGACATTTTCAAGTGTATCTTCTTTATGCCTATACAGTCTTTGCCCATATGCTTCAAGAGAGCCCACAAGTTCTGTCACTGATAGAGTGGGCAAATATTTGGTTTCTTCAATCGTTATCACGATTGGGTCAAACTTTGGGGGCATAGTAATTAGAATTTTCTCAACAATTTTCTTGTCAAGAATGTCTTCCCCAAAAGCTCTCATTTGATTAACTATTTCTTTAACTTTAGAATAGTAATCTTTAACTGTCTCGGACTCCTTCATCTTCAATAGTTCAAAATCTCTTGTTTTTGTCAGCAAGGTCTGTACATCGTCAGCAAGGTCTGTCCAAAAGCATACTGTATGAGATTATGGCATTATTTTCGTCATCCTCACTCTAAAGGCTCGTAACTTTTAGCAAGAGTTAAATGTCATAAAGAAAGTAGAAAGCATAGTTCAAGTATAGTGAAAACGAATGGATGAATTCAAGACAAACATATGCAATGAATTAATGAAATAGAGTTTGACATCAATAGATAATTGTTTGAATAACAAAAGAAATTACAACTTGAAAATTCAAATGAAACAAAAGCCTCTTAGTTCAAACTTGTCATTTCAGGTGGAGAACCCTCAGCGGAAGATTTTCATCTTGCCATCCTGTGTGAGCTCCGACGTTGTTTCTTTAACCAGATCTTGAATTTTGTTTCCCAATGTCCAACAGCCATCGGCGTCATGTCCAGGACTGTTGGAATGATATGCACATCTCGTATTTGGATTGTACCCTGGAGCGGCTGTGTTGAGATGTCGAGGGGGGTCCCTTAATACAATCAGCTTGACTTCCAACAAGTGTTGTAGTACATGGGATAATGGCATGTTAATCTCAGTGAAGTGCTTTTCTGATGTATTTCGCTTACGCTGATTACCCTGCTGATGTTGGTGAGGTTGTTGTTGGGCTTGTGACCCTGAAGCAAACTGGGGAGACTTTCCCTTGACTTCTTGCCTCAAGGGAGTCTGAATGATGACTTGATCCTCAACCCTAGTTGTTTGCCCCATTTGGTTACATTCATCTTGATGCAGTTTGTTAATGAGGACCTTTAGCTCCTCTTGTCCTTGAGCCAGGTTTTGAATGAGAGTCATCTGGCCCACCAGTTGTCCCATCATTTGGATTTTCATTGTTGCCAACTCAATCTGTAGCCCTTCCAACTGATCATTCCTGATGCCGCCTGGATTCCCTAGGACCATGCCCCTTGTGAGGAGAACTTTCACTTCTTCCTGCCCCTTGGACAGGTTCAAGAACATTTCTTGAAGTTAAGCGTTTTGAGCCTGGATGTCTTTGACAGTCCTTTCTAGAGCCATCTCTACTAAAATAAACAGTAGGAGAATAAGGAGACCTGAAAGGGGAAAACCTGTCATGATACGATGCCTTATATGTGGATGCATGTTTTCAAGGATCTCGCGGGGTAAACACAAGAAAATGTTAGAGGTTGAACTTCGATCAACATCTTTGATTGGAGAACTTTGTATTGGTGGATGTCTTTCCACGAGAGTCAAGCTCACCATGTCAAGTGGGTCATAGCCCTCAACTCAAGTTGTTGTACTTGATCTTTGACGGCGTTTGTTTAGAGGAAAATGAATCCTCTTTCCCTTTGGTAGACGTCTGATTCAACGTGACCCTGCATCAAAGACCCTCGAGATCCTTGAAATGGTTATTGAAAATGCTATGGTATGATGTTATGGTGTTATGTACAAGTATGCAAAAGTAAGCAAGTTATATACAAACAGTCACATTCATACAAAGCAGACAAGTCCTTAAGTTTAGGCTTGCATGGAGTTTGTAGGTAAGTACCCTCTTGAAGTTAGTTGGCTCAACCTGTCCTAGAAATAGTAACCGGGTTCTAAAGAGCTCAATATCACTGGATTATTTTTTGTGTTCATTGTTTCAGTTTAGCCACTTTACTGGCGACCGAAATATTCCAAGAAAACAATCCTCAATGAGTGTAGTATCGAGTATCTACCAACTTCGGACTGCACCGAAGTCGGTCATCTCACTACATCCTAATAAGGCCAAGATGGTCAAGTAAGGTTCTAAAGTCAATTGATGCTTCATGACACCATGTGGTGGCCCCGTACTCTCCTTGATTCAACTCAAGGGTTACCGGTACCAATCAAAGTGCCACATCAACATAGCTACTGCTTCAACCATGTCGGTATACCCCGCACAGTTCCCTCACAGTTTATTGCTACTTACCTAAAAGGTGCCCCCAAATTCGGGTGTAAGATTTAAAACAAACCCAAACAAGGAACCAAAAAGTAAAGCATACAAGTCAAATAAGATAAGCATGCAAAGGTGATCTAAAACCCTAAGGTAACCTCACTTTTAGATAAATCCCCAACAGAGTCGCCAGTTCTGTGATACGGTGGGAGAACTGACTTGAGGTTTTGCATTTGTGTTCGCAATTGTGCGGTTTAGCAAGAGTCGCTACCGACTTTTTATTTTATCCAAAGGAAAGGTCGAAAAGCACATAAAAGACCTTTGAGATGTTTTCTTGGGTTCGGGGGGTAGATTATGAAAAGGGAAGGTGCAAGCAACCTTTTCATCCATGGTTATCCATGGGCTCTTAGTTACTTGTTTAGATCACTTGCTTTTGCTTTTCAATTGTTTGAAATGGTGCTTTGTGTGTGGTTTTTAAAAATGCTTTTGAAAAAGAGGCATTGTCTAGGCAACCTTTGTAATGATTCTTGTTTGAATATATACAAAGGTGTTTGTCTTTTAAAAAGATATTTCAATGTTTGAAAGTTTGTTTTTGGGAAATGTTTTGAAATTGTGTTGTGAGATGTGTTTGAAAACAACAAGGATGTTTTGTAAGTTTTGATCAAGTAACTAAGAGTTGTCTACCCTATTTTACTCAAAGATCTTTCTTATACGTTTTTTTAACCCTTTTTGACAGTGTTATTTTACCATTGTATTTGGTAAACAACCTTGTATTTGGATGTTTAAACGGGACAGGCGTGGGTCATCGCATACAATCATTGAAAGCAACTTGTGAGACGCTCTAGCAATTTTGTAAGGGACGAGATCGTTTTATCAAAGGCAACATAGAGGGTCATCGAGGGACTACGATCTATGTTTATCGAAGGGGCATTTGCTAGAGTGTCTCATATTTGAGGGACATGATTGTGTTTCTGAGGCAACAAGCAAGGTTACCCTAGAGGTGCACGTGTGAGAAGTGTATTGATTTCAAGTTATTTATTCTTGGATTAGGTCATCTAGCGATTGATTTTTGAATCTTGCCATACACGCCTAATTACTATACAGTATATTGAAAGCAATAAATTGGGGGAATTAAAAGTCTAAGCTATTACAAAAGTATCCGGGAATGGAGGTATAATTATTACAAATGGGGATGAGTCTCAAGAGAATAACAATGTCCAAATATCAAGTATTACAACCAAATCGAATTGTCGCAATTCAATATAAAGTTATAACAAATTATGAAATAACAAAATCAATAAATTATGGAATGCATGTATTTACTTGAAAATAAATAAATAAAATCTATTCTAAAAAAGAAAGATTAAATATTTTATTATTATCCTTTTTTGTATGTGTTTTTTATTAAATAATAAAAAAAGCTTAAAGGAAATAAACTAATTAAATAAAATCTTTATTATTTTTGGTATTTTCTTGTTAAATGTAAGAAAAATAATGAAAAGAAAAATGATTAAAATTAGTTAAGAAAAATCAAATTTATTTTACAAAAATGAAACTTTAATATCTTACTAGTATATTTTTAACAAAAAGAAATAAAAAGATAAATTAAAAAAAGAAAATTAACTAAGATGTTAATTTATATAAAAAGAAAAGTATTGATTTTTTTATGAATTTTATTAAAAAAGGGTGAATTAAAACAAAATGAAAATGGGCCTAAGGGTTTGTGTTGGGCCCAAATAAAAATGAAAGAAAACAAAAAAGTTAGAATGGATGGGGTATGAGCCAGCAATTGTTATGGGCTTAGGGCTGGGGCGGACAGGCCCAATGCAAAGTTTGCAACGTTTTGTTAGGTTTTTCTGATTAGGGTTTGTGAACCCCTTTACAGCGGCGCCATTTCTTCGTTCTTCCTCTCCATCTCTCTCGGCCTATGGTTCTGATCTTCCCCTCCCCTAAGCCGCCGGAGCACTATCCGTCCCTCTCATCTCTCTCTCATTCTAAGCGCAAATGATTTTTACTTCTTTGAAAGGTATTGTTCTGGTTTCTTGAAGTTTGAACATTTTTTGTTGGATTGCTTATCTATTGTTCACGTTTGAGATGCAGAAAGTGATTGAAGAGAGATATACCTGTGAGATTTTCTGGAAAAGGGACAGGGAAGAGGTTCGAGCTGGCGGCATTCCTTGGTGGCTAGAGGCGGAGGGGAGGAAATGATGATGGCCAAGCACTTTTGGTATCTCTTTTTGCCCCTTGAATTTGAATGTTGATGATGATGTTCTTTTGATTTTGTACTTGTTTGTTGTTGGTGAATTTGTTGATGATGACTATTGTTGATGCTATGTCTGAAACTTTGTTATTTCTTTTCCTCTCTCTCGAGCATGAATGCTGATGATGATGTTCTTCTGATTTTGTACTTGTTTGTTTTTGGTGAATGATTGACAATGATGATGATTCTGAAACTTTGTTGGTTTGGATTTGTTTCTGAAACTTGGTTTGGTTGATGTTTTTTGTTGAAAATTTTGATTATTGGTAAGGATTGGTTTGTTGATAATGAGTGTTCTAAAACTCTGTTGCCTCTTTCCTGAACTTGAATGTTGATGAGATGTATGCTTTTGTTGGCTTTGAAACTTTGTCTTGTTGAATGCTCTGAATTGGCAGGCTTGTTAGCTTTTGATTGTTAGGCTATGTCTGAAACTTTGAATACTGATTGTTGAAACTGAAGTTTTGATTTTTGGGGCTAGCCTTGGTTTCACAGTTGAGGGTTTTTTTATGAAGGTTTTTTGATGTTGTGCAGCTTCTTTGGTATGTTTTTGTTTACAGTTTGGCTATGCAGGTTGAGAGTTTTTGTTTACAGTTTTGGCTATGCAGTTGTTCTGCAGGTTGGAATGTTAACAGGTTTTTAGAGTTGTTTGAACTGCTATACAATTTCTTGGTGTTTTCTGTTTGATTGTGCAGGTTAGTTGGGCTTTGACTGTTTGGGAATTGCAGGTTTTTTTGGTGATTTGTTGAGTTTTTGGTATGCTAGTTTTGACTGTGTTCTGCAGTTTGAGTTGTTATGCTATTTTTCTGGTTTGTGCAATGTTTGCACAAGTTGTTGGACTGTTTGTTAACAGGTTCGTCTGTTTGGAAAGCTTGCTTATATTTTGGAATTGGTTAGCAGGCTTTGATACTTGTTATACAGGTTGGGAGTTTTGTGAAACTGTTAACAGTTTAGAGTTTGTTGCAGTTTTGACACACAATGTTCTCCCTTCCTAACTTTGTGCTGTTTGATAGTCTTATATCCTTTTCTTTTTGTTTTGCAACTTGTGACAGCCTTTCTGCCAAACTGTACAATCTCCAAAAGGTGATATCTTTTCTCTCTTTCTCTCTCAATGACAAAGCACTTTTTTGCTTTTTTCCACTTTTTCTGAAAAGTTTGCCCATAAATCCCTGGAAAATGATGAAAAGCTATGACAAGCTTTTTGCTTGTTATTTGGTTTACCTCCTACACTTTGCCTGCTGCATCTGCACTTGTACTTGCCTTGTATGCTGCACCCAATTTGCTTTGTTCAGTTTGCCGCAATGTTTCAGTTTGCTTACTTAGTACAATTTGGCGTCTGTTTGCCTTAGTTTGCTGCAATATTTGCCATGTTGTTTGGTTAAGTTGCAATGCTGTTTGGTTTGCTTTGTATGTTGCAATGCTTGCCTTTGTTTTGTAACACAACTTGGTTGCTTTGTAACTCAGTTCTGTACCTTGCTTGTGTTGTTTGTACAGCAGGTTTTAGTTTTCCTTTGTAACTTGCTTTGTACAATTTGGCCTATGTTTTGTAATACAGTTTGGCGCCTTAATGCTTTTGAATAAATTTGCTTTGTTTGCATTCTTCTTTTTGCATTTTTTATTTTTCTCTTTGTGAACCAAGAAGAGCAATCTTCTTGTGATTTGCAAAGAAGAAAATAAAAACGTGATGAAAAATAACACTCTGATTCCAGACGACAAACTTTAATGATGAAAAAATTTCTTCTCTTTTTTGTTTGAAAATTCTATTTAACTGACTGTACTAATCCTCTTTTCTTTGTTTTTCTTTCATGTGAGCACAACTTGGATGATGACAAAGCAGAAGACTTTGAGCATGGGAGCAATGGAGCAATGGCTTAGACTTAGATTTTTAAATTAGATAGATTTTCCATTAATTGTAATAATTTATTTTTTTAAGTACTATAAGTTGTAAAACCTACAGTATTCAAATAATAAATTATTTTTGTATCAACATCTGAAAAATCTTTGCGAGGTAATCTGAATAGAACCTTCTACTGTCAATATTTTGCAATTCTCTCTCTGCATCTTCACTTAATCCTTTAAGATTCTTAGATCAAAATAATTTAAATTGCATTCCAACAATTCTAATACAAATAACTTAAACTTTAAGTAATCCAATAACTTTGTAGTCTCGTACCTTGCAACAGCATTCCAATCAAAATACGCACTGGGTATTCCAATAAACAAGCAAACATTTCATTCCATTAACAAGAAAACATCTTTAACAGACGCACATCATCTGGTTAACCTGGATCAGACATAACCTGAATATTCCAAATGACCATCTCAGCTCCTATCTCTTATCCCAGATAATCAGTCCTTGAGAACAACCAATAACCTTTCAATAAACTTGAAAAAGTGTGAAAACATGTGACAGTTAACTGAATTTCTGAGAATTCAGTTTCTTCTGAGAAATGCGAGAGAAACCCTAATTCTTGATTTACTGCCATAGAAAAGTCTATCTGATTGATTCTTGAGCCAATCTTGAAAATCTGAGAAAACCCTAGGGTTGTGATTTCATGAAAAAGGGAGGGCAAATTTTGGGGTACAACAGCTGCCCCTGTTCAATCTTCTTGAACCTGAAGAGTTAGATCGACGAGTTTTCCGTTCGCGACTCGAAGGTAAAAGATGATTGGACACTAGAGTGCCCATAAATTTGCACTCGTCAAATCATAGTTGAGGGAATGGGCTTACAGATGCCATTTGGAGATGTGTCAGAATCTTGTCGAAGATGGGCTTAAAGATGCCATCCAAGAATGTTTGTTGAACTGTATGTTGTAGGTGAAAGAATGAGTATCAGAAAGGTATCCATGTTTGGAACGTCTCTGAGATGGGGTTCTGAATAAGCAATAGATTAGCATCCGTGTCTGGAGCATCCGTAAACTGTTTTCATGAGCTGAATCTGAACAAGCGATAGATTAACATCCGTGTCTGGAAGCATCCGTAAACTATTTTCATGATCCTGAATCTGAACAAGCGATAGATTAACATCCATGTTTGGAGCATCCGTAAACTCTTTTCATGATCCTTGAAGTTGAATAAGCAATAGATTAGCATCCATGTTTGGAGCATCCGTAAACTGTTTTTCATGAGCTGAATTTGAACAACCGATAGATTAACATTCGTGTTTGGAAGCATCCGTAAACTGTTTTCATGATCCTGAATCTGAACAAGCGATAGATTAACATCCGTGTCTGGAAGCATCCGTAAACTGTTTTCATGATCCTTGAATTTGAACAATTAATAGATTAGCATCCGTGTTTAGAGCATCCGTAAACTGTTTTCAATGAGTTGAATCTGAACAAGCGATAGATTAACATCTCTGTCTGGAAGCATCCGTAAACTGTTTTCATGATCCTTGAATTTGAACAAGCAATAAATTAGCATCTGTGTTTGGAGCATCCGTAAACTGTTTTCAATAAGTTGAATTTGAACAAGCGATAGATTAACATCCGTGTCTGGAAGCATCCGTAAACTGTTTTCATGATCCTTGAATTTGAACAAGGAATAGATTAGCATCCGTGTCTGGAAGCATCCGTAAACTGTTTTCAATGAGCTGAATCTGAACAAGGGATAGATTAACATCCGTGTCTAGAAGCATCCGTAAACTGTTTTCATGATCCTTGAATTTGAACAAGCAATAGATTGGCATCCGTGGTTGGAGCATCCGTAAACTGTTTTCAATGAGTTGAATCTGAACAAGCGATAGATTAACATCTATGTCTGCAAGCATCCGTAAACTGTTTTCATGATCCTTGAATTTGAACAAGCAATAGATTAGCATTTGTGTCTGGAAGCATCCGTAAACTGTTTTCAATGGGCTGAATCCGAACAAGCGATAGATTAACATCCGTGTCTAGAAGCATCCGTAAACTGTTTTCATGATCCTAGAATTTGAACAAGCAATAGATTGACATCCGTGTTTGGAGCATCCGTACACTGTTTTCAATGAGCTGAATCTGAACAAGCAATAGATTAACATCCATGTTTGGAGCATCCGTAAACTTTTTTCATGATCCTTGAAGTTGAATAAGCAATAGATTAGCATCCGTGTCTGGAAGCATCCGTGAACTGTTTTCAATGAGCTGAATCTGAACAAGCGATAGATTAACATCCATGTTTGGAGCATCTGTAAACTGTTTTCATGATCCTTGAAGTTGAATAAGCAATAGATTAGAATCCGTGTCTGGAAGCATCCGTAAACTGTTTTCATGATCCTTTAATTTGAACAAGCAATAAATTAGCATCCGTGTTTGGAGCATCCGTAAACTGTTTTCAATGAGTTGAATCTGAACAAGCGATAGATTAACATCTGTGTCTGGAAGCATCCGTAAACTGTTTTCATGATCCTTGAATTTGAACAAGCAATAGATTAACATCCATGTTTGGAGCATCCGTAAATTGTTTTCAATGAGTTGAATCTGAACAAGCGATAGATTAACATCCGTGTCTAGAAGCATCCGTAAACTGTTTTCATGATCCTTGAATTTGAACAAGCAATAGATTAGCATCCGTGTCTGGAAGCATCCGTGAATTGTTTTCAATGAGATGAATCTGAACAAGCGATAGATTAACATCCGTGTCTGGAAGCATCTGTAAACTGTTTTCATGATCCTTGAATTTGAACAAGCAATAGATTGGCATCCGTGTTTGGAGCATCTGTTAACTGTTTTCAATGAGCTGAATCTGAACAAGCGATAGATTAACATCTGGGTCTGGAAGCATCCGTACACTGTTTTCATGATCCTTGAATTTGAACAAGCAATAGATTAGCATTTGTGTCTGGAAGCATCCGTAAACTGTTTTCAATGAGCTGAATCTGAACAAGCGATAAATTAACATCCGTGTCTGGAAGCATCCGTAAACTGTTTTCATGATCCTAGAATTTGAACAAGCAATAGATTGGCATCCGTGTTTGGAGCATCCGTACATTGTTTTCAATGAGCTGAATCTGAACAAGTGATAGATTAACATCCATGTTTGGAGCATCCATAAACTTTTTTCATGATCCTTGAAGTTGAATAAGCAATAGATTAACATCCGTGTCTGGAAGCATCCGTAAACTATTTTCAATGAGTTGAATCTGAACAAGCGATAGATTAACATCCATGTTTGGAGCATCCGTAAACTGTTTTCATGATCCTTGAAGTTGAATAAGCAATAGATTAGCATCCGTGTCTGGAAGCATCCGTAAACTGTTTTCATGATCCTTGAATTTGAACAAGCAATAGATTAGCATTCGTGTTTGGAGCATCCGTAAACTGTTTTCAATGACTTGAATCTGAACAAGCGATAGATTAACATCCGTGTCTGGAAGCATCCGTAAACTATTTTCATGATCCTTGAATTTGAACAAGCAATAGATTAGCATCCGTGTTTGGAGCATCCGTAAACTGTTTTCAATGAGTTGAATCTGAACAAGCGATAGATTAACATCCGTGTCTGGAAGCATCCGTAAACCGTTTTCATGATCCTTGAATTTGAACAAGCAATAGATTAGCATCCGTGTCTGGAAGCATCCGTAAACTGTTTTCAATGAGATGAATCTGAACAAGCGATAGATTAACATCCATGTCTGGAAGCATCCGTAAACTGTTTTCATGATCCTTGAATTTGAACAAGCAATAGATTGGCATCCGTGCTTGGAGCATCCGTAAACTATTTTCAATGAGCTGAATCTGAACAAGCGATAGATTAACATCCGTGTCTGGAAGCATCCGTAAACTGTTTTCATGATCCTTGAATTTGAACAAGCAATAGATTAGCATCCGTGTCTGGAAGCATCCGTAAACTGTTTTCAATGAGCTGAATCTGAACAAGCGATAGATTAATATCCGTGTCTGGAAGCATCCGTAAACTGTTTTCATGATCCTTGAATTTGAACAAGAAATAGATTGGCATCCGTGTTTAGAGCGTATGTAAACTATTTTCAATGAGCTGAATCTGAACAAGCGATAGATTAACATCCATGTTTGGAGCATCCGTAAACTGTTTTCATGATCCTTGAAGTTTAATAAGCAATAGATTAGCATCCGTGTCTGGAAGCATCCGTAAGCTGTTTTCAATGAGCTGAATCTGAACAAGCGATAGATTAACATCCATGTTTGGAGCATCCGTAAACTGTTTTCACGATCCTTGAAGTTGAATAAGCAATAGATTAGCATCCGTGTCTGGAAGCATCCATAAACTGTTTTCATGAGCCTTGAAGTTGGTAGCTCGTTAATCTTATCCTGAAAAGGGTAAAATATTAGCTGAAACACAAAGTTATGTTGCATGAAATGTATGATGCAATATATGTGTTTTATCAATGTTCATGATATATGAATGTAATGTATGCGCATGTAAGCTGATAAGCTGTCTTGCTGAGAAAATAAATCCTGGATAGCTGGAGTTAATAAAATCTTTGACTGTTGTCGGGGAAAATAAATCCTGGACCACTGTTGATGAGTATGTGTGTCTTCAAGATTTGCTTAGAATATTTCTACCGGGGATTACTGTTTTGTTGTTTGAGGAGAACTTCGCTGGGGAATATTTGAAAACTCTGTGGGGAATTGAGAATGAGAATCTTCATTCTGCTAGGGAAATTTGTGTTGAGGAGTCAAGAACGAGAATCTTCGATCTGCAGGGGATTAAAAACTCTGACAAATTTATGCTGAGAGTAAAGAAGGATCTGGCAACTTCACTGGAGAATCAAGGATGAGAATCTTCATTTTGTTGGGGAGTAAAAAACTCTGAGAAATTTATGCTGAGAGTAAAGAAGGCTCTGGAAACTTCACTGGAGAATCAAGGATGAGAATCTTCATTTTGTTGGGGAGTAAAAAACTCTGTGGGGAATAGCTATACTGCTGGAAAGTAAGCTCAGGACTCTGGGAAAAGCTTATTCCTGTTTGGAAGAAGTTCAGGAGTTTAGGTTGTATGCCACTTTGAGAATGAGAATCTTCATTCTGTCGGGAATATCAGGAGTTTGGGTTGTATGCCAATCTATCAGGGAAGCAAGAATGAGAATCTTCATTCAGGCGTTTGGGTCAGGAGGTTGGGTGTATGCCAATCTTCTGAGGTTTCAAGAATGGGAATCTTTATTCTGTTAACGGTATCAGGAGCTTGGGAGTATGCCAATCTTCTGAGGTTTCAAGAATGGGAATCTTTATTATGTTAACGATATCAGGAGCTTGGGAGTATGCCCATCTTCTGAGGTTTCAAGAATGAGAATCTTCATTCTGTTAAGGGTATCAAGAGCTTGGGAGTATGCCAATCTTCATTCTGTTAACGATATCAGGAGCTTGGGAGTATGTCAATCTTCTGAGGTTTCAAAAATGAGAATCTTCATTCTGTTAATGGTATCAGGAGCTTGGGAGTATGCCAATCTTCTGAGGAATTATCCTTGGTTGGGGATAAAACAAAAGTTAACTATTATCTGGTTGATTTCCAGGTTTTAAGATAACTTGCTGGGGAATCTGGAGAAACTGAATGGTTTCTGGTGTAGATTGATAGTCTCAGCTCCTCTGGGGGTGTTAATGTCATGCTGATGTGTTGGTGTTATGGAAATGGGTTTAAAGATACCATTCAAAGATGATAGTTGATGGAAAGTTTGAACTGGATCTGAACAGAGAAAGAATCAGAATAAACCGTTGAGAGATTTATCTGTTGAGAGATTTATCTGTAACAACAAAATCTGGGAGTGAATCAGAATAAACCATTGAGAGGTTTATCTGAAATAGTAAAATCTGGAGTATCTTCAACTGGAATAAGAATCAGGGGGATCTCAGTGTCGATCTGACTGAGCCAGAGAAGGTCTTGAATTAACTTTGACTGGATAAGAATAGGAAAAATCTTAGAATCGATTTAACTGAGCCAGATGAAAGTCTTGGAATATCTTCAACTGGAATAAGAATCAGGGAGATCTTAGTGTCGATCTGACTGAGCCAGAGAAGGTCTTGAATTAACTTTGACTGGATAAGAATCAGAAAAATCTTAGAATCGATTTAACTAAGCCAGATGAAAGTCTTGGAATATCTTCAACTGGAATAAGAATCAGGGAGATCTTAGTGTCGATCTGAATGAGCCAGAGAAGGTCTTGAATTAACTTTAACTGGATAAGAATCGGAAAAATCTTAGAATCGATTTAACTAAGCCAGACGAAAGTCTAGGAATATCTTTAACAGATACCGGGGAAAATAAATCCTAGACTGCTGTTAAAGGGGAAAGTTGAATGAACTATTATTTGGTCGTGGTCTAGGCTTCATAGCTTGAATCTTGTGAGAATTTGACTGCATCTTTCCTGAAAGGTAAAGGTTAGTTGCATGACATATATCAAACAATATTGCTCCCAAAATAAATGAGATTTCATTGTATGATATCCCGATGTACGGATGTGTAATGTTTTCAAGACAACTTCTTGCTGGGGAAAATAAATCCTGAACTGGTGATGGAGAAAAGAGTTGAATTCTTCGTCTCTGATAGTGAAAAATCTGGCGACTTCAATGGGAAAAATTTCTCAGGAATTCTTGAGGTCGATTTAGCTGGGAGGAGATTATAAAATATTGAAACTCTGGCTGGGAGTCCTTTTATGGGAAGGACTTTGGAGAGATTTGTCACTGCCCTAAGTAGCGAGCGTTTATGGCTTCGCCAGGAAATGTTTGACTGTATGTAACCCTTTGTTGGGATTGACGTTCAATTCCCCAAGTGATGGTGACGGAGACTTGCCCTTGGCTACTCTGCACTTGAGAGATTTCTTGAAATCTTGACTGGACTACCCCAGGTTAACTGGACTTTGAGAGATTTCTTGAAATCCTGACTGGACTGCCCCAGGTTTATTGGACTTGAGAGATTTCTTGAAATCTTGACTGGACTGCCCCAGGTTAACTGGACTTTGAGAGATTTCTTGAAATCTTGACTGGACTGCCCCAGGTTTATTGGACAATTCCATGCTATGTCCCCTTTTGTTGATAGGAGATTTTTGCAACGGAAGTGTTATCCCACTTGAAGTGATTTTGTTCACTGAGAGAGCTTTCGTTCATCGGAACATTCACTGTGTGAATTTCTTCGCTGTCAAACAAATAGCCATATGCAAACGATGATATTCAAATAATGCAAATTTTATGCTTGTCTTGAAATTTTGAAAAATGCGTTTTTTAGCAGAAAAATTTTACAAGAAAAATTCAACATAAGATTTAGAGCAAAGCCTTACAGGAGTCAGGATACCTTTTGTAACAGTATGCTTTCGAACTAACCCATGCTTCAATTAGGACTTTTGAAGGGTTGTAACGTGGCTTGGTTCATGGTTTTAAGAAACAAAGGATAAAGGCTCAAAGTATATTTGTACCCACCCGCTCTTCGTGATGTTCTTCAACCCTAAACTCAGTTAATTATGCGTTGAACTCCAATTGAGTCTGGAATGACCTTTTGATGATGGTTCACACAAGTTGAACTTGTTAGAAGGCAGTCATTTTTGCAACATTTTTCATGTTGTTGAGGATTTGTAATGACCTCTTTCTTCTTCTTTTTTTTGTTATCCCTAATTTTTGCCTGATTGTTCCTGTTTTTGAGATTTACAGTCAGCGGGATGCCCCAACTTTCTTAAGCCTCCTTTGTAGGTTTTGACTTAGTGGGCTTTTCTTTTTGAGAGATAATGACTGCCTATGAGATAAGGAACCATCACTGTCTTTTGGTTCCAAAGGAATGTTTTTGATGTCATTCGTTGTATTACGAAATGAGAGTTTGCGGCTGTTGCACCCCAAAATTTGCCCTCTCATGTTTTCCAAAGTCTTCCCCCTGCATGGTTGACCAGAAACCCTTGCCCAAGGAAAAAGAAAATTTTTGAGTGGTTCTTTAAGTACCTTTCGATTGGCATTTTGAAGACGCTTCGATTGGCATTCTGAAAGACCCTTCGATTGGCATGGACAAACACTTCGATTGGCATTATGGACAAACACTTCGATTGGGCATTTGGCACTCTTCGACCAGGCTTTGATTAGTAAGCTTCGATTAGGTGTTTGGAACCCTTCGATCAAGCTTTGGTCTGCAAGTATTCGATTGAGCGTTGGACCTCCTTCGATCAAGCTTTGGTCTGCAAGTCTTCGATTGAGCGCTGGACCCCTTCGATCAAGCCAATTT
This sequence comes from Vicia faba, assembly GCA_948472305.1. Lineage (NCBI taxonomy): Eukaryota > Viridiplantae > Streptophyta > Magnoliopsida > Fabales > Fabaceae > Vicia > Vicia faba. The sequence goes on from OX451736.1 coordinate 1,619,884,474, forward strand.
CACAATGCTTCGACTAGTACTTCAGAGGGTCCTTTGACTGGAACTTCATACTTTACCTCAATCAGAACATTAGAATGAAATGAACTTCGAATGGCATTTCAGTGCAGAGTTTCTCTTAATCTAAGATGCTCTGATGAGGAAGTTTTGGACTCTTCGAATCAGAACTTAGACTCATCACAAGGCCAAGGGCTGGTCGAAGTTGTCTAATAGGGAATGTTCTAAATAGATTCGAATTGGACTTTGAAGCTGGAAAAGAAGGCAAATTCGAAGGAATGAAGTAGGCTGGCATGACTAAGCAAAAACACATATCCTAACCTGTCCAGGTTCATCCAAAGTTCACAATGGCATGTGTCCCTTGCATATATGCAATCGAAGCAGGGGGAGTCTCAATCGAAGGGGCTGTGACATCGAAACTGGAGTAGTTCAAAGTGGGACTTTGAATCAATCGAAGCCAGGGGAGTGTCAATCGAAGGAAAGTGGATCTGTAAGTCAACTTTTGATTTTCATCATGTTGGAGGCCCAAACAGCTCATAACAGGCTGGCAGTAACGCATGAAAGCAGATTGGCATGTGATTGAATCAAAAATAGAAAGTCTTTATGAGTAAATCAAATCAAGAATCAAGACATTGATGGAGGAAGATTGAGGCCAGGTTTTCAACCCTAATTCATTCCATTATATACAAGCAAGCCTCACAAATTAAACGCACGGGAGAACACAGACAAAACTCTACACAACAAAAAACGAATAAAACCTTGCAGAAACGGCCATACCAATTTGGTGAAAAAACTTGAAAAGTGTGAGATCAAAAACAACCTTAGAGGCGAATTCAATCCAAAAGAACAACATAGCCCTCTTGCCAGCAACCTCCTGAAGCGAGACCAATCAAAAACCAAGCCTTTCACTGCCTATAACACACTGTAAGCCCCCATGAACCTTGCTCTGCACATGAAATCGTAAATCATCCTCCTTGCATTTTTTTGCCAATTTGATTGCACATTCATACTTGCCATTAAAATTCTAATGATTCTGCATCGTTTGATTTTATTTTCGTGGCTTCTAACCCCATATTCAGAACCTAGGGTTCTTGTTCTTGTTTTTGGGCGTTCCTTGTGCAGATTAAATTAAGGCCAATAATGGCCATGGATGAGTTCAGGGGAAGGAGACGAGTGTGAGGGTGTCCTTAAAACTCGTTTTCATGGCCTATAGATAGTTTTGGAAGGCAGTTAGGGATTTTGCTACGGATGTAAATCCGTAGGAAATGAACCAGGGGTTTGTGGGGAAGACGAAGACGTGTCTTCTTCCCACTGGTCCATTTAAAACGCGCGCCACATTTTTTTATTTTCAGGGAATAATTGTTGGTTTGTTTTATAATATTTGATTAATAATCCACTAACAGGTTAACATCATGGCTCAGTTGGTAGCACATCAGTCGAATTGTCCAATGGGACCTGGGTTCGAATCCTAGGTCCACCAAAACTTTGTTGTGTTTTTCCTTCAGGTATTCAGGCGCAGCATCCCAAGTGTGGACTACCATACGTCCTCAGATCTCAACGTGCCAGGTGGTTCCAGATCCAGATCCAGTGGTCCAGGATGAGGTTCACCATGAACCTTGGTCAACAAACGTCCAGGCAATCTGAAAGTCAAACGAGGCTGTTCGAATCTGGGCCTGGAATTGCTGAATCAACCTCCCTTCTTCAGGCCCAGCGCCCCCCAAAGTTTGCTTGTGTTTTTATTTTCTTTTCATATTTCTTTTGCTTTTTATTATTATTAAAAACTAACTAATTAATTAACAAACTAACCTTTTTTTTTCATAAAAAAACCAGAAATCAAAAAATATTATTTTCATCATTAATTTTATTATTTTTGTAAATAAACCATTAACCAATCGATTTAGTTTTTAATTAGGTTTAATCTTAACATTTTTTGCATTAAATTAAAATTGATTTAGAATTAGGGTTTTAATATATTTTTACCTTTCTAATTTTATTTCTTTAATTAAAATAAAACTCAAAAAAACATTTCTTTTTTTAATTAATTCCATTATTAATTTAGACTTAATTCTCAATTCAAAAAAATTATAAAAATGTGCTTTATTCAATAAAAGGGTCAAAACCCTAAAGGACGTTCCGATTCAATTTTCTCGCGCGTATTATTTTTGATCCATATAATTGTAATTGCTCCGAGGATGTAATAACTTTAACTTAGGATTTTATTTACCGCTTTTATTTACTTTTCGCATTTAATTTTAAGGGTTTGTCTTTGGCGATGTAAATACCCGACACCTTGTAATAGCTTAGCTTTATTTTCTGCAATTTATTTTCCGCAACCATTAACTGCTAGATGTATGAATAATAGGCTATGCATGACAAGATCTATCTTAACTTAAAATCAACAGTAGCTCACCATAACATATACAAAGATAATATAAACTGAAAATTGACACACTCGCACATGCCACTCTTAGGGTACGCCTCAGTTGGTTGCCTCGAAGGTGGTCATTGAGTATAGGATGTTTTAGAGGTCGCTCTCTTGTCCAAAGATCATAGTTTCCTCGAAACAGTTGCCTCGGAAAAATGATCTAGGATATTAGGGTTACCGCTAAGGCGTCCTAACGTTGCTTTAGTGACCACACGTCCCTTAAGTCGAATTGACCCGAAAACTCCAACGACGATGCTACCTACTCCTCAATAGTGGGATCGCACTGTCTAAAGGAAATTTGCACAATTTAATTCCTTTTTGAGTAGGTAGATGTTCTTAAGTACTTGCTCCTTTTTAAAACAAAACAAAACTTTTCACACTTACACTCTCTTCAAAAACAAAACTCTTTTCAAAACCCACAAACACAAAGAAAAACAAACTTTTGAAAACATAGTGAGCAAGTACCTAAGAGCCCGTGGATAACCACAGATAGAAAGGGTGCTAACACCTTCCCTTTCTATAATCTACCTCCCGAACCCGAGAAACATCTCGAAAAGGAATTTTTCTATGCTTTTGTCCTTTCCCTTGTTGGATAAAATAAAAGACGGTGGCGACTCTTGCTTACCGCGACATCTTGCGAAAACAAACTCAAACGCGAACCAAAATTCCAAAACAGTCAGTTCTCATTCCCACCGATCACAGCGGCTAAACGCGCTTTTGAATTAACTGAGAGACTACCCTGCCCCGGGTTTGATTGAAGGTTTCAATTTTGTGTTTAAAATAGAAAAACTTCTACTTCTTTGGCTCAAATGGGTTGACTAGGGATTATTTTCCTTATAACTCCAGTGTTTAGGATTTGAAAGAAACGCTTGTACATCGTCAGCAAGGTCTGTCCAAAAGAATATTGTATGAGATTATGGCATTGTTTTCGTCATCCTCCCTCTAAAGGCTCGTAACTTTTAGCAAGAGTTAAATGTCATAAAGAAAGTAGAAAGCATAGTTCAAGTATAGTGAAAACGAATGGATGAATTCAAGACAAACATATGCAATGCATTAATGAAACAGAGTTTGACATCAATAGATAATTGTTTCAATAACAAAAGAAATTACAACTTGAAAATTCAAATGAAACAAAAGCCTCTTAGTTCAAACTTTTCATTTTAGGTGGAGAACCCTCAGCGGAAGATTTTCATCTGGCCATCCTGTGTGAACTCCAGCGTTGTTTCTTTAACCAGATCTTGAATTTTGTTTCTCAATGTCCAACAGCCATCGGCGTCATGTCCAGGACTGTTGGAATGATATGCACATCTCGCATTTGGAATGTACCCTGGAGCGGATGTGTTGAGATGTCGAGGGGGGTCCCTTAATACAATCAACTTGACTTCTAACAAGCATTGCAGTACATGGATAATGGCATGTTAATCTCAGTTAAGTGCTTTTTCGATGTATTTCGCTTACGCCGATTACCCTGCTGATGTTGGTGAGGTTGTTGTTGGGCTTGTGACCCTGAAGCAAATTGGGGAGACTTTCTCATGACTTCTTGCCTCAAGGGAGGCTGAAGGATGACTTGATCCTAAACCCTAGTTGTTTACCCCATTTGGTTACATCCATCTTGATGCAGTTTGTTGATTAGGACCTTTAGCTCCTCTTGTCCTTGAGCCAGGTTTTGGATGAGAGCCATCTGGCCCACCAGTTATCCCATCATTTGGATTTTCATTGTTGCCAACTCAATCTGTAGCCCTTCCAAGTGATCATTCCTGATGCCACCTGGATTCCCTAGGACCATGCCCCTTGTGAGGAGAGCTTTCACTTCTTCCTGCCCCTTGGACAGGTTCAAGAACATTTCTTGAAGTTGAGCGTTTTGAGCCTGGATATCTTTGACAATCCTTTCTAGAGCCATCTCTACTGAAATAAACAGTAGGAGAATAAGGAGACCTGAAAGGGGAAAACCTGTCATGATACGATGCCTGATATGTGGATTCATGTTTTCAAGGATCTCGCGTGGTAAACACAAGAAAATGTTAGAGGTTGAACTTCGATCAACATATTTTATTGGAGAACTTTGTATTGGTGGATGTCTTTCCACGAGAATCAAGCTCACCATGTCAAGTGGGTCATAGCCCTCGATTCAAGTTGTTGTACTTGATCTTTGACGGCATTTGTTTAGAGGAAAATGAATCCTCTTGCCCTTTGGTAGACGTGTGGTTCAACGTGACCCTGCATCAAAGACCTTCGAGATCCTTGAAATGGTTATTGAAAATGCTATGGTATGATGTTATGATGTTATGTACAAGTATGCAAAAGTAAGCAAGTTATATACAAACAGTCACATTCACACAAAGAAGACAAGTCCTTAAGTTTAGGCTTGCATGGAGTTTGTAGGTAAGTACCCTCTTGAAGTTAGTTGGCTCAACCTGTCCTAGAAATAGTAACTGGGTTCTAAGGAGCTCAATATCACCGGATTATTTTATGTGTTCATTGTTTCAGTTTAGCCACTTTACTGGCGACCGAAATATTCCAAGAAAACAATCCTCAATGAGTGTAGTATCGAGTATCTACCAACTTCGGACTGCACTAAAGTCTGTCATCTCACTACATCCTAATAAGGCCAAGATGGTCAAGTAAGGTTCTAAAGTCAATTGATACTTCATGACACCATGCGGCGGCCCAGTACTCTCCTTGATTCAACTCAAGGGTTACCGGTACCAACCAAAGAGCCACATCAACGTAGCTACTGCTTCAACCATGTCGGTATACCCCGCACAGTTCCCTCACAGTTTATTGCTACTTACCTAAAAGGTGCCCCCAAATCCGGGTGTAGGATTTAAAACAAACCCAAACAAGGAACCAAAAAGTAAAGCATACAAGGCAAATAAGATAAGCATGCAAAGGTGATCTAAAACCCTAAGGTAACCCCACTTTTAGATAAATCCCCAGCAGAGTCACCAGTTCTGTGATACGGTGGGAGAACTGACTTGAGGTTTTTCGTTTGTGTTCACAATTGTGCGGTTTAGCAAGAGTCGCCACCGACTTTTTATTTTATCCAAAGGAAAGGTCAAAAAGCACATAAAAGACCTTTGAGATGTTTTCTTGGGTTCGGGGGGTAGATTATGAAAAGGGAAGGTGCAAGCACCATTTTCATCCATGGTTATCCATGGGCTCTTAGTTACTTGTTTAGATCACTTGCTTTTGCTTTTCAATTGTTTAAAATGGTGCTTTGTGTGTGTTTTTTGAAAATGCTTTTAAAAAAGAGGCCTTGTCTAGGCAATCTTTGTAATGATTCTTGTTTGAATATATACAAAGGTGTTTGTCTTTTGAAAAGATATTTCAATGTTTGAAAGTTTGTTTTTGGGAAATGTTTTGAAATTGTGTTGTGAGGTGTGTTTGAAAACACAAGGATGTTTTGTAAGTTTTGATCAAGTAACTAAGAGTTGTCTACCCTATTTTACTCAAGGATCTTTCCTTTACATTTTTTAACCCTTTTTGACAGTGTTGTTTTACCAATGTATTTGGTAAACAACCTTGTATTTGGATGTTTAAACGGCACATGCGTGGGTCATCGCATACAATCATTGAAAGCAACTTGTGAGACGCTCTAGAAATTTTGTAAGGGACGAGATTGTTTTATCGAAGGCAACATCGAGGGTCATCGAGGGACTACGATCTTTGTTTATCGAAGGGGCGTTTGCTAGAGTGTCTCATATTTGAGGGACATGATTGTGTTTCCGAGGCAACAAGCGAGGTTACCCTAGAGGTGCACGTGTGAGAAGTGTATTGATTTCAATTTATTTATTCTTGGATTAGGTCATCTAGCGATTGATTTTTGAATCTTGCCATACACGCCTAATTACGACACAGTATATTGAAAGCAATAAATTACGGGAATTAAAAGTCTAAGCTATTACAAAAGTATCCGGGAATGGGGGTACAATTATTACCAATGGGGGTGAGTCTCACGAGAATAACAATGTCCAAATATCAAGTATTACAACCAAATCGAATTGTCACAATTCAATATAAAGTTATAACAAATTATAAAATAACGAAAATCAATCAATTATGGAATGCATGTATTTACTTGAAAATAAATAAATAAAATCTATTCTAAAAAAGAAAGATTAAATATTTTATTATTATCCTTTTTTGTATGTGTTTTTTATTAAATAATAAAAAAAAGCTTAAAGGAAATAAACTAATTAAATAAAATCTTTATTATTTTTGGTATTTTCCTGTTAAATGTAAGAAAAATAATGAAAAGAAAAATGATTAAAATTAGTTAAGAAAAATCAAATTTATTTTACAAAAATGAAACTTTAATATCTTACTAGTATATTTCTAACAAAAAGAAATAAAAATAAAAATTACAAAAAGAAAATTAACTAAGATGTTAATTTAAATAAAAAGAAAAGTATTGAGTTTTTTATGAATTTTATTTAAAAAGGGTGAATTAAAACAAAATGAAAATGGGCCTAAGGGTTTGTGTTGGGCCCAAATAAAAATGAAAGAAAACAAAAAAGTCAGAATGGAGGGGGTATAAGCGAGCAATTGTTATGGGGTTAGGGTTGGGGCGGACAGGCCCAATGCAAAGTTTGCAACGTTTTGTTAGGTTTTTCTGATTAGGGTTTGTGAACCCCTTTACAACGGCGCCGTTTCTTCGTTCTTCCTCTTCATCTCTCTCAGCCTATGGTTCTGATCTTCCCCTCCCCTAAGCCGCCAGAGCACTATCCCTCACTCCCACCTCTCTCTCATTCTAAGCTCAAATGATTTTTACTTCTTTGAAAGGTATTGTTCTGGTTTCTTGAAGTTTTAACGTTTTTTGTTTGATTTCTTATCTATTGTTCATGTTTGAGATACAAAAAGTGATTGAAGAGAGATATACCTGTGATATTTTCTGGAAAAGGGAGAGGGAAGAGGTTCGAGCTGGCGGCGTTCCTTGGTGGCTAGAGGCGGAGGGGAGGAAATGATGATGGCCAAGCGCTTCTGGTATCTCTTTTTCCCCCTTGAATTTGAATGTTGATGATGATGTTCTTCTGATTTTGTACTTGTTTGTTGTTGGTGAATTTGTTGATGATGACTATTATTGATGCTATGTCTGAAACTTTGTTATTTCTTTTCCTCTCTCTCGAGCTTGAATGATGATGATGATGTTTTTCTGATTTTGTACTTGTTTGTTGTTGGTGAATGATTGACAATGATGATGATTCTGAAACTTTGTTGGTTTGGATTTGTTTCTGAAACTTGGTTTGGTTGATGTTTTTTGTTGAAACTTTTGATTATTGGTATGGATTGGTTTGTTGATGATGAGTGTTCTGAAACCCTGTTGCCTCTTTCCTGAACTTGAATGTTGATGAGATGTATGCTTTTGTTGGATTTGAAACTTTGTCTTGTTGAATGCTCTGAATTGGAAGGCTTGTTGGCTTTTGATTGTTAGGCTATGTCTGAAACTTTGAATACTGATTGTTGAAACTGAAGTTTTGATTTTTGTGGCTAGCCTTGGTTTCACAGTTGAGGGTTTTTTGATGAAGGTTTTTTGATGTTGTGCAGCTTCTTTGGTATGTTTTTGTTTACAGTTTGGCTATGCAGGTTGAGAGTTTTTGTTTACAGTTTTGGCTATGCAGTTATTCTACAGGTTGGACTGTTAACAGGTTTTTGGAGTTGTTTGAACTGCTATACAGTTTCTTGGTGTTTTCTGTTTGATTGTGCAGGTTGGTTGGGCTTTGACTATTTGGTAATTGCAGGTTTTTTTGGTGATTTGTTGAGTTTTTGGTATGCTAGTTTTGACTGTGTTCTGCAGTTTGGCTTGTTGTGCAGTTTGAGTTGTTATATTATTTTTCTGGTTTGTGTAATGTTTGCACAAGTTGTTGGACTGTTTGTTAACAGGTTCGTCTGTTTGGCAAGCTTGCTTCTGTTTTGGAATTGGTTAGCAGGCTTTGATACTTGTCATACAGGTTGGGAGTTTTGTGAAACTGTTAACAATTTGGAGTTTGTTGCAGTTTTGACACACAATGTTCTCCCTTCCTAACTTTGTGATGTTTGATAGTCTTGTATCCTTTTCCTTTTATTTTGCAACTTGTGACATCCTTTCTGCCAAACTGTACAATCTCCAAAAGGTGATATCTTTTCTCTCTTTCTCTCTCAATGACAAAGCACTTTTTTACTTTTTTCCACTTTTTCTGAAAAGTTTGCCCATAAATCCCTGGAAAATGATGAAAAGCTATGACAAACTTTTTGCTTGTCATTTGGTTTACCTCCTGCATTTTGCCTGCTGCATCTGCACTTGTACTTGCTTATATGCTGCACCCAGTTTGCTTTGTTCAGTTTGCTGCAATGTTTCAGCTTGCTTACTTAGTACAGTTTGGCGCCTGTTTGCCTTAGTTTGCTGCAATATTCACCATGTTGTTTGGTTAAGTTGCAATGTTGTTTGGTTTGCTTTGTATGCTGCATTGCTTGCCTTTGTTTTGTAATGCATCTTGGTTTCTTTGTAACTCAGTTTGGTACCTTGCTTGTGTTGTTTGTACAACAGGTTTCAGTTTGCCTTTGTAACTTGCTTTGTACAATTTGGCCTATATTTTGTAATGCAGTTTGGCGCCTTAATTCTTTTGAATAAATTTGCTTTGTTTGCATTCTTCTTTTTGCATTTTTTTTTATTTTTCTCTTTGTGAACGAATAAGAGCAATCTTCTTGTGATTTGCAAAGAGGAAAATAAAAACGTGATGAAAAATAGCACTCTGATTCCAGACGGCAAACTTTAATGATGAAAAATTTTCTTCTCTTTTTTGTTTGAAAATTCTATTTAACTGACTGTACTAATCCTCTTTTCTTTGTTTTTCTTTCATGTGAGCATAACTTGGGTGATGACAAAGCAGAGGAAGCAGAAGACTTTGAGCATGGGAGCAATGGAGCAATGGCTTAGACTTAGATTTTTAACTTAGATAGATTTTCCATTAATTGTAATAATTTTTTTTAAGTACTATAAGTTGTAAAACCTACAGTATTCAAATAATAAATTATTTTTGTATCAACATCTGAAAAATCTTTGCGAGGCAATCTGAATAGAACCTTCTACTGTCAATATTTTGCAATTCTCTCTCTGCATCTTCACTTAATCCTTTAAGATTCTCATATCAAAATAATTGAAATTGCATTCCAACAATTCTAATACAAATAACTTAAACTTTAAGTAATCCAATAACTTTGTAGTCTCGTAACCTTGCAACATCATTCCAATCAAAATACGCACTGGGTATTCCAATAAACAAGCAAACATTTCATTCCATTAACAAGCAAACGTCTTTAACAGACGCACATCATCTGGTTAACCTGGATCAGACAGAACCTGAATATTCCAAATGACCATCTCAGCTCCTATCTCTTATCCCAGATAATCAGGCCTTGAGAACAACCAATAACCTTTCAATAAACTTGAAAAAGTGTGAAAACATGTGACAGTTAACTGAATTTCCGAGAATTCAGTTTCTTCTGAGAAATGCGAGAGAAACCCTAATTCTTGATTTATTGCCATAGAAAAGTCTGTCTGATCGATTCTTGAGCCAATCTTGAAAATCTGAGAAAACCCTAGGGTTGTGATTTCTTGAAAAAGGGAGGGCAAATTTTGGGGTACAACACCTACTATCCAGGTTCCTTCTCACAACCCTATTATCCAGGCTTTCATATCGAAGTAACCCTACTATCCAGGTTCCTTCTCACAGCCCTACTATCCAGGCTTTCATATCGAAGTAACCCTACTATCCATGTTCTTTCTCACAACCCTACTATCCAGCCTTTCATATCAAAGTAACCTTACTATCCAGGTTCCTTCTCACAACCCTACTATCCAGGCTTTCATATCGAAGTAACCCTACTATCCAGGTTCATTCTCACAGCCCTACTATCCAGGATTTCATACCGAAGTAACCCTATTATCCAGGTTCCTTCTCACAGCCCTACTATCCAGGCTTTCATATCAAAGTAACCCTACTATCCAGGTTCCTTCTCACAGCCCTACTATCCAGGCTTTCATATCGAAGTAACCCTACTATCAAGGTTCCTTCTCATAGCCCTACTATCCAGGCTTTCATATTAAAGTAACCCTACTATCCAGGTTCCTTCTCATAGCCCTACTATCCAGGCTTTCATATCAAAGTAACCCTACTATCCAGGTTCCTTCTCACAACCCTACTATCCAGGATTTCGTATCGAAGTAACCCTACTATCCAGGTTCCTTCTCACAGCCCTACTATTCAGGCTTTCATATCGAAGTAACCCTACTATCCAAGTTCCTTCTCACAGCCCTACTATCCAGGCTTTCACTTCGAAGTCACCTCACTATCCAGGTTCCTTCTTATAACCTTACCATCCGGGTTTCTTTTCTCTTGCCTCCAAACGACAGCTTACAACACGATAAAACCTGGACCTGACTAGTTTCGATCAATTTCACCTTTCCCCAGTAAGTCGCGGTGTAGCATATACCCTGACCAGATATGCAGTTCACTTCCGCTTCCTCAAGCCGGAGTTATTTCCCAGTAGAGTAACGGACAACTGAAGCTCATAAAATTCTATTTCTCCCAAGACAGATACCAACGTTCCTCAATAGATTCCTCATCAACAACAGTAACAGAAACTCTCATCGAAGGAATGTCTCAGGAAATCAACATCCTCTAGATGGCATCTTTAAGCCCATATCCGAAGGTATTCCGCCATATCTTGGATGGCATCTTTAAGACCATCTCCGACAATTCTCTAACAACTTCCAAATGGCATCAATAAGCCCATTCACGATATCACAAATCAAGTATCACTTCCTGCGAGTGCAAATTTCTGGGCACTCTAGTTTTCAATCATCTTCCACCTTCAGATCACGAAAGACTGACGGCCCAATCTACATCCTCAGGTTTAAGAAGATTGAACAGGGGAAGTTGTTGCACCCCAAAATTTTCCCTCTCATTTTACTCAACACATACTCCTTGAGATCCTTAATTTGCTCAAGTTTTCCCAAGAGTTGACAAGATAAACTCTCTCCTAAGGCAGGTTGTCTCAAATTAGGGTTTCCATTTTCATCAAGATAGGTGGACTCCAAAGACCTCATATTCTCTCCATGGTCTTAATATGTTCTCAAGACCCTACATGTCAAGTTTCATGCCTTGCACAAGAAGTTTGCTCAGTCAACTGCTCAGATGCTTGAGAATCGATTATATTAGGTCAAAGGTCAACTATGACCCACATACAGTCAAACTTCAAGATTTTTGGTCAACATTAACAATTTTAAGTGACTTTCATCATTTGATCAAGGGTTGATCATGATTCCTCAAGGAATGCTCCAAATTCATCAAAACCCAAAAGTTGCTAAATTAGGGTTTCTTAGTAAAAGTCAACCAAACTTTGGCCAAGCATAACTTCCACATGCTTCATTAGAAATTTTCCATACAAATCTCATTTTTAAGAGGATGCAATTCCCTATAACTCATCTTCATCCCACAAGTTCAAAATATGCACTCATAAAAGATATGAATTTCTACATTATGGGTCCTTTTAAAAAGTCAACAAAAACACCTTTTGGGTCAAAGCTTCTTACATGAACATGGAAGACTCAATTGAAAGGAGACCAAGAGTTTTGTTTAGGGGACATCCTAAGATTTCTAAAAAGTCCAAGAACACCTCTCTAGGGTTAAAATTAGAGGAGATATGCCTTGTCAAAGTTGACCCTTTTTGCAAAATTGCCAAAAGTCAAATATGCTCAACAATGCATTTTTTGCTAAATGGGCCTAACTTTTTATGCTTGCACCTCACTTATAATATGGTCCACGACCCAAATATTCACCCACACATTATTTGCTTCATTTTTCAATTTATTTTTATTTTTTATCAATTAAAAGTTGAATTAAATCAAACAATTGGTGAATAATAACAAAGATATGATTTGATTTGGTTTTTGGACAGGTTGGCAATCAAAATATGCTGAGTTATCAAGGCCAAAACAAATCAAGCATAATTGGTACAAGAAAGGGATGATTTGGCTCAAAATAGCAAGTTTACATGTAGCATGAAAATCAAATCAAATCTCTCATAATTGCAAAGATTAAGTCCAATTTTACAACCCTAATTCATTCCTAGATATATATTGGACAAGAACAAAGCATGAGACAAAGTTTGGCAGTCGTGAAAAGCATAAAATAAAACGTGGATTTCTTGCAAAAAGAGTGATTCGGTTTTCAGTCTATAGGACGATTCAAGGCAATTTAAATCTAGCAATCTCTTCTTGGGCGTGCATTGAAGCTATTCCAATCATTCCCAAGTCATCAAACCACCAAAATTGCCAGCTATACATCACGGTTTGCATCCTTTGAACTCAAACTTGTTCCTCTAGTTTTACGTATCTTTAATCCAATTTGCTTGCATATACATATTTAAGATCATGCTAGGAAGCTTTTTGATAGCCTGGATTTAAGTTTTGATGCAGGAATAGCTACTTGCCATAGTTAGGGTTCGTGAGCTCCAAATTGGAGAACCCTAGCTAGAGGCAAAATTGGGCCAAATTAAGGGCCTCTTCATGTTCAGGGGATGAAGTACATTTGATTCATGCCCTTTAATGGAATTTATATTGCTTGAATTTTATTTTAAGATTTTTGCAGGTTTTAGCCACGCATAAGAAACCGTCACTATAGCCTATAAAGATGAGTTTGTCCGTAGGTAAAGGGTTAATGTCAAAAGCGACAGTCCTGGGGAAGGAGACAATCACGTGGCAACCATTTATTTGTCCATTTAAATTTCGCACGCGTTTTGATGCAAGTCACTTGGTTTTATATATTATATTTTGTTGTGATTATATTAACAAATAGAAATAGTGGCGCAGCTGGCAAGGGAGTGTGTTGGTAAGCGAGAGGACCTGGGTTCGATCCCAGGTCCCAGCAAAACTTTATTTTCTTATTTTCCTTTACAGATTATGTACATCACCTACCCAGACACCCACCATGTACCCCACCATACAGCCAATGGATTATCACCAATCCAGATCAAACGCTCAGTCCAAGGGGAGTCTACGGTATACCCTCCAGGCGTGACTACACAAGATCAGGCGTGGAAATTGGACTCAGCTTCATGGGCCTAGAGAATTTTATCATGCACCCGCATTCAGCATAACACAACCCCAACTCTTCTTTTTTTTTCTATTCTTTTTATTTTTAATTCTTTTAATTATTTCTTAATTATTTTAATTAACATCAAAAATCATTTTTTTAAATCAAAAATCATGAAAACACCAAAAATCTTTTTTTAATAAAAATATTTTTTTATTTCTTAATTAACTAGTTTAATTTAATTTAGGACAATTTAATTCTTTTTTTCATAAGTTAAAAACAATTAGAATTAGGGTTTTAAATTTTGTACATAACCAAATTAATTTTCTTTCTAAAAAATAACCTAAATATTTTCTTAATTAGATTTTTAGGGTTTCTAATTATTCTCGCATTTAATTCGATGCGCGCATTTTAATTCTTTTTTCCATTATTGTAACGACTTCGGGTTTGTAATAGTAACTAGGGTTTTAAGCTTCCGCATTTTTATTTTCAGTAGAGATAATTATGTAACTGTCAAAGCCTTATAATAGCTAGGTTTATTTTTTTGCACTTTAAATTCCTGCAAATATTTAACTGTCTAGATGTATGCTAATAGTATTGTATGGCAAGAATATCTGGAAATTTAAACGGTAGATCACTTAATGTGCAAAGATTAAATAACTGAAACAATTCATATGCACATATTCACTCCTAGGGTTTACCCCACTTTGGTTGCCTTCGGTAAACAATCATTAAGCATAGGAGATTTTAGTGGTTGCCCTATAGTCTAAAAGATCAAAATTTCCCATTCGAATGTTGCCTCGGAAATGTTGTCTCGGAAATGTTGCCTCGGAAAGATCTTAAGACTATAGGGTTACTACTGAAGTTTTATAACTATTGCTTTAGTGATTGTACTTGTCCCTTTCGAATGTCCCTTACAACTCTAACGACGGTGCTACCTACTCCTTAATAGTAGGTGTTGTACCCCAAAATTTGCCCTCCCATATTCTTCAAGAATTGCAAAGAGCATGCTTCAAATCTCCCCAAGGGTTGCACAGTGCAAGGGCCTCCTGACAGTCAAAAATTAGGGTTTTGGTTCTGACAAAGAAAATGAAATTTCCAAGGGTCCAATCAAGTCCCACATGCCTATAAACATGGTCAAGCATCCTCATGTCAAGTTTCAAGACTCACAACACAAAATTGCACAGTAAAAAACCCTAATTGCACTACAGTCAACTGTAGGGGCAAAATGGTCATTTGACAGTCAAAAGTTCAAATTTTTGGTCAACATCTCATTTTGAAGCCACAAACATAATTTGATCAATGCTTGATCATGATTCTCAAAGCTTGGCTCAAAAAGTCTCAAGATGCAAAAGTTTCCATATTTGGACAGTTGAAAAAGTCAACTGTAACTTGACCAAGGCATAACTTTCACATGGATTATCAGAAAAATTCCATCCAAAGCTCATTTTGAAGAGAAAGACATTTCCTACAACTCCTCGTCATACTTCAAGTCCAAGAAATGCTCTCACAAAAAGTTATCAATTTCAACATTATAGGTCATTTTCAAAAGTCAACAAAAAGGGACTTCAAGTCAAAGGCCATAACTTGAGATTGGTAAATCAAAATGACATGGGACCAAAGGCATTGGTTATAGGACTTCAAGACCTTTCCAAAATGTCCAAGAACATGATCAAAGCTTAAAAATTGAGCAAGATATGCCTTGTGGAACTTGGGAAATTTTTGGATATTTTGAAAAGTCAACTTTGCTTCAAATGCCTTAAAAATGCTAATGGGCCTCTTTTTCTTCCAAAATCCATCATCCAAGGCATGTGCACGACCATTTGGCCCAAAGGGAAGTTATTCATCATTTTTATTTTATTTATTTGAATTTTAATTGCTAATAATTCATTTAATTAATTAAAATATATGAAAAATACCAAAACTAGGTTTTCAAATCTTTTTGTGCAAGACAATTACTCATGATTCACTAAGGATTTCGTGCATATCAAAAGAGGAAAGAATTAGTGCAAATTGACATGGTTCTTCATGAAGAAATATTGGAAAAGATTCTTAAAAATCAAATCTTGAAAACCATTAAAAGCAAGGCTATGGGCTTGGATTATTGATCAAATTCGTTCTCTATACAAGTGCAAACCTAACCCTAATGCTAAACACATGAAAGCTGCGCCAGAAACCAAGAAAAAAGTTTGAGTTTTTGCCTAAAATTTCCAAAACTGAAAACAGGGTTCCAAGAGGTTTCAAGGCGAAATAACCATTCTATCACCTTCCTGAGACATCAAGAAACGTGTCTGAATAGTTTTCCACATCCCTAACGCCCAGAATTGGTGAATGGAACTCAAACTTTTTCACATTATATGCATATTCGTATTTCAATATTCAAGCATTCTCATTGCATTTTTCTTATGGATTCATACTAATTAATTGATTATGAAGCTAACCGTGTAGTTTAATTGAATTTTTATACACCATACGCGAAAATGCCATTGTTGTCTTTTAGGGTTACAGAGGTCACGAATTGGGGTTTCCCTATTCTGGAACAATTGAGACTTGAGACCTACCCCATTGAAATCAGCATGCTTGGACGATCTGAACACATACCTCGCGCCTAATTTATGAAACACCATAGCCTAATCGCTATTTTGAAAAATGGTGTATTTTGGGGGGGTTCAGAACCCCCGCTAACCCTTTTTATGTTTCAGGAAAAACACTCAAACGGGGAAGACGATGACTTGTCTTCATACGATAGGTCCATTTAAAATTTTAGCGCGTTTTTTGAATTAATGTTATTAACGTGTTTTATTCTATATATTATTTGTTGCCCACTAATACTACAAAGAAAGCCAATAGCGCAGATGGTGGATGCGTTGTCACCTGAGCAGTGGGACCTGGGTTCGATTCCCAGGTCCCTCACCTTGTTCTATATTTTTGTTTCAGCGTGATCTCATGCAAATTCCCCTCAAAGGCCTACCATACACTCATCATCCAGGCGTGCCACATGCCTACTGATCTCAATCCAATGGTCCAGAGTCAAAGCCTATGATGTGTTGCAGTCAACGCATACTCATGCTACCTTGGAAAGTCAACCAGGCCAAAGATCAATGGGCCAAAAAATGCTGGACTTTACCTCCAATTTGGGGACAGAACCCCCCTTGGTATTGTATTTCTTTCTATTTTCTTTGTTTTATTTTTATTATTTGTTTTAATTCCATTATTTTCTTTTAATTCAATAAAAATTAATTTCACATAAAAATAATATAAAAATCAGAAAAGACAAAAATTAAAATATGTTTTATTTAAATATTATCTTTTTTTTGTAAATAAATCTCACTAACTAATTAGATTTAAATTTAGGTTAATTTCAAATATCTTTTCTCAATAAATTTAAAATTTGTAGAATTAGGTTTTAATTACCTTAATTACTTTTTTCTTTTATTTTCTCATCACTAATAATTAATTATTTTTGTAAATACTTGCAATTAATTAATTAGGGTTAATTTTAGGTTAAAGTTTAATGCTTTTCTTAATAAATAAAAAAAAAACTAGAATTAGGGTTAATTTCTCAATTCCATTTAATTCTCATAAAAATTCATAAATACAAAAAACTCAAAAATAATTTCTCTTATTTTAGTTAATTTGTTAATAATAATTTAATTTCATTAAAAAGGGTCCAACGCCCTCGCTTTCAATTTTAATTCCAATTCGCGCATTTATTTCCTTTCTTGTGATTTTTATGTAATTCTCCCAAAGCCGTGTAAATTAAACATTTATATTTCTCGCACTTTTCTTTATTTTACGTCAAATCGGGTCCTGGATTTTAATTTGGCGATGTGGACCTGCGCCTTTGTAATAGTTTAGGAACTTTATCTTTCCGCACTTTTTTAACTGTTAATAATGGCATGCAAGAATGAATGACAAAATAAAAACAAAAGCGTAGATCACCCATGACATGACAAGAGACAAAATATCTGAAAACGACACACAAATCACACACCACCCCTAGGGTACGCCTCACTGTTGCCTTGCCTCGAAAGGTGATCGTCGAGTAGAGGATGTCTTAGTAAGTCCTCATGATCCGGGAACCTGGCATGAGGGTAGCTTCTAAGGTGTCTTCCCATTGCTCTGGTGATCACCATGTCCCGAACCCTCGAATTGACCTGAACACCTCCAACGGTGGTGCTACCTATCTCTCAATGGTGGGATGGCACTACTTTAAAGGACATTTACACAGACGAATTCCTTAGGGTAGGTAGATGACTCTAGGTACTTGCTCTAATTTCAAAACAAATCAAAAATACTTTTCACACCGACACCTTTTCAAAAAGCTTTCGAAAGCAACTTTTCAAACACTCTTGAGGACTGATACAAGAGTCGAACTGAAATTTTCAAAGAAACTTTTTTTAAACCCACAATTGAAAAGCAAATAAACCATTTTTGAAAACACAAATGAGCAAGTATCTAAGAGCCCATGGATAACCATGGATAGAAAGGGTGCTAACAACTTCCCTTTCTATAACCTACCTCCCGAACCGAGAGCAATCTCTTTAAGGAATTTTTCTGTGCTTTTGTCCTTTCCATTTGGAGAAAATAAAAGGCGGTGGCGACTCTTGCTTCCGCGACATTTCGCGAACCAGCGTTAAACAGTCAGTTCCAGATCCACCGATCACAGAACTGGCGACTCTGCTGGGGACCCTTTATAAAGTGAGGTGTACCTTAAGGATAGTTCATAACTGTGTTTTCAATTGTATTGATTTGCTTGCTTTAAATTGTGGGTCGCTTGGGAGTTCTATAGATCCTAACCCGGATCTGGGGATACCCTCTTAGAAAGTAGCAACAAGGCTGTGAGGGAACTGTGCGGGGTATACCGACATGGTTGAAACAGTCTGCTACGTTGATGTGGCACTTTGGTGTGTACCGATAACCCTTGAGTTCAGTCAAGGAGAGTACGGGGCCTCCGCGTGGTGTCATGAAGCATCAACAGACCTTAGGAACCTTAATTGAACTATCTTGGCCTCTTTAGGGTAGTGAGATAACTGACTTTGGTGCAGTCCGAGGTTGGTTGATACTCGATACTACACTCAATTGAGGGTTGCTTTCCTGGAATATTTCGGTCGCCAGTTCAGTGGCTAAATAGAAACGATGAAAAATGAAAGCAATCCCGTGATATTGGGACCCTTAGAACCCGGTTACTTCTAATAGGACAGGTTGAACCCACCAACTTCAAGAGGGTACTACCCAGACCCCATGCTGGCCCTAAACTCTAAGGGTTTCTCTTGTGTGACTTGTGTGCCTTCATACTTGACTATTTGCATGCTTGTTATCTGACACCTGAGTTTCTTGCAGGTTTGGTTTGCAGTCCTTAATGGGGACTCAAAACAGGGTTACTTACATCACCCCATGCATAGTATAACATCATACCATTGCATACATCCTAACCCATTTCAAGGATCTCAAGGGCTTGTGATGCAGGTCATGATGAACCAACTGTCTAGCAAGGGGCAAAGAGGATTTATTTTCCTCTAGCCAAGGTTGTCAGGGGCTATGACCCACTGGATATGGTGAGCCTTTGACCCTCGAAGAAGGACTCTCCACAAATATGAAGTTCTTTCGATCAAGCTACCGGACCCAAATTCTAACAAATTTTCTTGTTTATCCCGCGAGGTCCTTGAAAACATTACATGCATGTCATACACATCATTGCATAACAGGTACCCCTTTTTCTACAGGTTGCTTACCTTCTTCGCTGTTTATTTCAGCCGATCGTCATGAATCCTGAATCGTCTACTGAGCAATCCATCAAGGCTCTCCAGGCCCAAAATGCCCAGTTCCAGGAGTTGATTGCGAGCCTAGCTCAGGGTCAAAAGGAATTGAAGACTTTGATTCAGAAGAAGAAGAAGAGGACTGTTTTGTTCAGCCCTAGACGCAGATCTGGGAACACACTGCAGGATGAAGCTGAGAGGACAACTCCATCGGTGGGGAAAGGCAGTCCCCATGAGAGAGAGGTGCCTAGTCCAGTGGTCTCCGACAACGAGACGGAGTTCAATGATGAGCAGTACCCTCCAGCCGAGGACCGGTACAAACAACTAGAGGATCGTCTGAATGCCATGAAGATCCAACAAGTGCCTGGGCTGGATTTTGGAGACTTGGGTTTGTCTACTGGTGTGATCATTCCTTTAAAGTTCAAAGCACCATCTTTCACCAAGTATGACGGGGCGTCTTGTCCCAAGCTACACCTCAGATCCTACGTGCCGAAGATTCAACCATACATTGCGGACAAGAACTTGTGGATCCACTTCTTCCAGGAGAGTCTTTCAGGGACTCACCTCGAATGGTTCTATCAGCTGGATGGGACCAAAGTTCGTAACTGGGAGGAGTTGGCTACTGCTTTTTACAAGCAGTATCAGTATAATGCCGACCTTGCTCCTACGCGTACCCAACTCCAGGGTATGTCGTTAGGGTCAAGTGAAGGTTTTAAAGAGTACGCACAGAAGTGGAGGGACCTGGCTGGCAGGGTGCAGCCTCCATTAACTGACCGGGAACTCGTTGATATGTTCTTAGGGACCCTGTCCGGGCCGTTCTTCAATCATCTCATCGGTAATTCATCTGCAGGATTTACCAACCTCATTCTGACTGGGGAAAGAATTGAAGCTGGTATCAAGAGTGGGAAAATTCAAGAGGCCACACCTTCCGATACTCACAAAAAGCCTTACACGGGCAGGAAAGAGTCTAATGCTGCATACGGTCAAAAGAGTCGTCGTGACCAACAGGCAGGGGCAGTCATGATCTCTGGTTCTGCGCCACGCCGACAACCACCAAAGGGAAATCAGCGAAGGCCGGACGAGCCTAAAAGACAATTCACCAACATCAACATGTCGTGGTCATAAGCATTGCAGCACATGTTGAAAATGAATCTGATTGCGGTGATCAACCCTCCTGCAAACCCCAAGACCTCCTCTCCAAGCTACAACCCAGAGGCGAGGTGTGCTTATCATTCTAATAGTCCGGGGCACGACACTGAGGACTGTTGGGCGCTGAAATATAAGATCCAGAATATGATCGATGCTAAGGAGATTGAATTCGAGCCTGCTGAGACTCCCAATGTGACCACTGCTCCCTTGCCAAAACATGGCTAGGATTGAGAGATATTTGTTCATTTGAATTCAAGTTGTATTTTTCTTTTCTTGTTCAAATAAACAATTGTCATGTTAAACTCTTTTATTTTACGAATGCATTACACATGTCTGTCTTGAATTAATTATGTTTACCATACTTAAAACTGTTTTCATATTTTTGTGATGATCAACTCTTGGTTAATAATGCTAAGCCTCTTGAGGGAGGATGACGAAAACGATACCACAATCTACAGTATGCTTTTGAACAGACCCCGCTGATGAGGTACAGGCATTGTTTCAATCCCTAAACACTGGAGTTATAAGGAAGATAATCCCTCGTCAACCCCTCTGAGCCAAAGAAGTAGGAGTTTTTCTTTTCGAAAATTAAAACCCTTAATCATAACCTGGGGCAGGGTAGTTCTCTCAGTTGATCCAAGTGCATAACAAACGGCACCAAAGAGGTCCTTATAAAACAAAGAAAGACAGTGATGATTCCAAATAATCAATAAAGAAAGGCAGTCATTATAAAAGCCCATTAAGTCAAAACCTATGAAGGAGACTTACAAAACTGGGGCATCCCGCTGACTGTAATCACAAAAGAAACAGTTCAGGCAAAATTTAGGGATAGCAAAATCAAAAAGGAAGAGGTCCTACAAACCCTCACCAAAAAAAGGGGGAATGACTGCCTACTCAAAATAAACTGTCAATATCCGAACCATCACCGGAATATCCGAGCAAAGACTCAAACAAGGTCTAACGCACAGTCAACTGAGCTTAGGTTTGAAGAACATCACGAAGAGCGGGTGGGTACAAATAAAATTTGAGTCTTTATCCTTTGTTTCTTAAACCGTGAACCAGGCCACGTTATAACCCTTAAAAGTCCTAGCTGAAGCACGAGTTAGTTCGAAAGCATACTGTTAAGAAAGGTATCCTGACTCCTTAAGGCTTACAGTAAATACAGAGTTGACATCACGTTTTACAAACATTCACTTGTTTTATGAAAAAGAATGCATTTTCAAAATCTTCAAGACAGACATAAGCTTTGCATTTTTGATATAACTTTGTTTGCATATGACTTTTTGTTTGAACAGCATAGAAATACGTGCAACGAATGCCTAATGAACAAAAGCACTTCCAATCAAGGGGCATGACATGATCTTGGTCTATCATCCGGGGCAGTTAAGTCAAGATTCAGAGAATCTCTCAACAATACCAAGCAGCCAGGGGCAACTCTCCGTCTGAGACACTTGGGGCATTAGACAGGAATTCCAACAATGAATCTTGCCTGATTAAACATCTTCTGGTGGCATGACAAAACACTTCTAACAAGGGCACCTCCCTACATTCAGAGAACGTGGACATAGTCGAAAGAATACTACGCATAATCAAAGACCCGCTAGGTTGACACACCTAGGCAAAAATAAGGGCTTCCCGGCGAACCAAAAGGGTTCGGGCAAAAATAAGGGATGAAATGAAAAATCTGTACACCCGGCAAGTCGAAAACCTGAAAAGGCGGCTTGGGCAAAAATGGGTATCCCGGTGGACTGAAAACCCGAAAGGGCGGTCCAGGCAAAAGTTAGGGATCAAAAGCGTACGACTATGTCCCGACATCCTGTCACCCGCCTACCAGAAGAAGGTTTGTCCATCAACAACTATCAACACCTCATAGGTCTTCCTCCCTCACCTCAGAAACAGGGGCAATAATGAGTCGTCCAAGCGATCCAATTGCTCTGTCAACCAAAGTACAAAGGAAAGGTCAATATAAAGATGATTACCATCTACCTTTACAAATTCCAGATCGTGGGTTAACATCCGAAACCAAACAGGACAATCATCCACTTGATCATCATCAGGCAACCCTACACCGGTTCCTTCTCAACTTTCAGACAAAGTCTTACACAGACTCATCCACAGGCAACCCTACACCGGTTCCTTTCCTTTCATAAAAAGTCTTACACGGACTTACCCCAAGATGACCTTACCCCAGTCCATCAAGAAGTTTTACACGAACTTATCCTGCAGTAACCTTACCCCGGTTCCTCCAGAAGTCTCACCCGGACTTATCATCAAAGTAACCTTACCCTGGTTCCTCCAGAAGTTTTACACGAACTTATCCAAGTAACCTTACCCCGGTTCCTCCAGAAGTTTTACACGAACTTATCCAAGTAACCTCACCCCGGTTCCTCCAGAAGTCTCACACGGACTCATCTTAAGATAACCTCACCCCGGTTCATAAAGAAGTTTTACACAAACTTACCCCGAAGAAACCCTACACAGGTTCCCCCCCTCCAGACGTAGTTTTACATGGACTCGTCACCCAGTAACCCCACACAGGTTATCTCTTTCCAAACGTAGTTTTACACGGACTCGTCATCAGTAAACCCTACACAGGTTTCCTTCTCAAAACTCCAGATGTAGTTTTACACGAACTCGTCACCCAGAAACCCTACACAGGTTCTCTATTTTTAAGGATGCAGTTTCACACGAACTCGTCACCTAGAAACCCTACACAGGTCCTCTATTTTCAAGGATGCAGTTTTATACAGACTCATTGTCAGTAAACCCTACACAGGTTTCCTTCAACTCCAAATACAACTCCACACGAGCCCAACCTCAAAGTAACCCTACACATGTGTCCTTCTTTCCAAGATGCGTTTTTACAAGAGCTCATCATCAGGCAACCCTACATAGGTTCTTTCTTTCAACTTACAAAAATTACAATTCAAAATTTCCCCAGAAGAGTCCAGTCTGAAGATTTCCCCAGGAAAGTTCAATCAATCTCCCCAGCAGGAAGCTTATCCCCAGTAGATTCTGGAAGCTTATCCCCCGCAGAGCACGAACGCGTCTCCCAGACTATTTATTCAAAGGTTATTTCCCCACCAGGATATAACTGGGTTATCCTCAGCCAGTGGCCACGGAAAGATCGTCCTCGGCGAAGTTCTTCCTATCCCCAGCGGAGTTCATCAAAACTTCCAACAGAACTCAACAATGGTATTCCCAACGGAGTTATCATCAAACCTTAGCGAAGTACCTCTCTTTCCCCACAGAGTTCACTCCCCGTAGAGTAATTTATTCGCCAAGTTTATTCCCCAACGGAGTCATCTTCTCCTACCGGTATTCTTGCAACATCAACCCAGGATTCAACAAGCTCCCGACATCCGTCAAGGATTTACTTTCCTAGACGAGAATACATTCATAAACATCGCATCTTTATACATTATAGCATGCACGCATCATATCATGAAATATCATTTATGTTGAGAGCATCATTGCTTGATCCATATCATGCATCACATATGGCTGACCTTTACCTTTCAGGAAAGATTCAGTTAAGTTCTCAGCTATATTTCAAGACCTTGACCGGTTCAGTTAAATCGACCCTAAGATTTTCCTGTTTCTTATCCAGTCAAAGGCCTTCTCTGGTTCAGTCAGATCGA
Organism: Vicia faba; assembly: GCA_948472305.1. Lineage (NCBI taxonomy): Eukaryota > Viridiplantae > Streptophyta > Magnoliopsida > Fabales > Fabaceae > Vicia > Vicia faba. Next base: position 1,619,908,514 of record OX451736.1, read on the forward strand.
CCCTAAGATCTCCCTGTTGCTTATCCAGTTGAAGACATTTCAAGACCTTGACCGGTTCAGTTAAATCGCTCCTAAGATTTTTCTGTTTCTTATCCAGTCAAAGGCCTTCTCTAGTCCAGTTAAATCGACCCCTAACAGATTTTCCTGATAAAGACTCAGTAGAAGATATCCAAGATTCTCTCAATGATTACTGTCGAGGTTGAAGTCGCCCAAGATTCTCTCAATGATTACTATTGAGGTTGAAGTCGCCCAAGATTCTCTCAATGATTACTGTTGAGGTTGAAGTCGCCTGTGGTTCTCTCCCCGTTACTGCGGAGGTAGTAATCGTCCCCAGATTCTCTCAATGATTGCTGTTGAGGTTGAAGTCGCCCAAGATTCTTTCAGCGTTACTGTTGAAGTAGAAGATATCCAGGATTCTCTCAGCGTTCCTGTTGAGGTAGTAATCGTCCAAGGTTCTCTCACCGTTCCTGTTGAGGTAGTAACCATCCCTGGTTCATTCATCACCTTTTGAAGATCCAGATCCAGCTCCTGTAACCAGTCAGGACACATCCATACCAAGAATCTGAAGACCAACTCTTGTAACAGGTCAGGTAATCATTTTCTTTTGCAGGTACGCAAGTTCTCGCTAAGGAATCTCTTACGCGATCAACACCCAGATGGCATCTTTAAGCCCATCCACCTTCTATCATCTCTTAGCATGGCATCTATAAGCCCATCATCCTATCCATCAATCTCCAAATGGCATCTATAAGCCCATTCCCACCATGACACTACTATGTAAGCGCAAATTTCTGGGCACTCTAGTGTTCAATCATCTTCCACCTTCGGATTACGAAAGGCGCGTCAGCCAATCTGCATCCTCAGGTCTAAGAAGATTGAACAGGGGCAACTGTTGTACCCCAAAATTTGCCCTCCCATATTCTTCAAGAATTGCAAAGAGCATGCTTCAAATCTCCCCAAGGGTTGCACAGTGCAAGGGCCTCCTGACAGTCAAAAATTAGGGTTTTGGTTCTGACAAAGAAAATGAAATTTCCAAGGGTCCAATCAAGTCCCACATGCCTATAAACATGGTCAAGCATCCTCATGTCAAGTTTCAAGACTCACAGCACAAAATTGCATAGTCAAAAACCCTAATTGCACTACAGTCAACTGTAGGGGCAAAATGGTCATTTGACAGTCAAAAGTTCAAATTTTTGGTCAACATCTCATTTTGAAGCCACAAACATAATTTGATCAATGCTTGATCATGATTCTCAAAGCTTGGCTCAAAAAGTCTCAAGATGCAAAAGTTTCCATATTTGGACAGTTGAAAAAGTCAACTGTAACTTGACCAAGGCATAACTTTCACATGGATTATCAGAAAAATTCCATCCAAAGCTCATTTTGAAGAGAAAGACATTTCCTACAACTCCTCGTCATACTTCAAGTCCAAGAAATGCTCTCACAAAAAGTTATCAATTTCAACATTATAGGTCATTTTCAAAAGTCAACAAAAAGGGACTTCAAGTCAAAGGCCATAACTTGAGATTGGTAAATCAAAATGACATGGGACCAAAGGCATTGGTTATAGGACTTCAAGACCTTTCCAAAATGTCCAAGAACATGATCAAAGCTTAAAAATTGAGCAAGATATGCCTTGTGGAACTTGGGAAACTTTTGGATATTTTGAAAAGTCAACTTTGCTTCAAATGCCTTAAAAATGCTAATGGGCCTCTTTTTCTTCCAAAATCCATCATCCAAGGCATGTGCACGACCATTTGGCCCAAAGGGAAGTTATTCATCATTTTTATTTTATTTATTTGAATTTTAATTGCTAATAATTCATTTAATTAATTAAAATATATGAAAAATACCAAAACTAGGTTTTCAAATCTTTTTGTGCAAGACAATTACTCATGATTCACTAAGGATTTCGTGCATATCAAAAGAGGAAAGAATTAGTGCAAATTGACATGGTTCTTCATGAAGAAATATTGGAAAAGATTCTTAAAAATCAAATCTTGAAAACCATTAAAAGCAAGGCTATGGGCTTGGATTATTGATCAAATTCGTTCTCTATACAAGTGCAAACCTAACCCTAATGCTAAACACATGAAAGCTGCGCCAGAAACCAAGAAAAAAGTTTGAGTTTTTGCCTAAAATTTCCAAAACTGAAAACAGGGTTCCAAGAGGTTTCAAGGCGAAATAACCATTCTATCACCTTCCTGAGACATCAAGAAACGTGTCTGAATAGTTTTCCACATCCCTAACGCCCATAATTGGTGAATGGAACTCAAACTTTTTCACATTATATGCATATTCGTATTTCAATATTCAAGCATTCTCATTGCATTTTTCTTATGGATTCATACTAATTAATTGATTCTGAAGCTAACCGTGTAGTTTAATTGAATTTTTATACACCATACGCGAAAATGCCATTGTTGTCTTTTAGGGTTACAGAGGTCACGAATTGGGGTTTCCCTATTCTGGAACAATTGAGACTTGAGACCTACCCCATTGAAATCAGCATGCTTGGACGATCTGAACACATACCTCGCGCCTAATTTATGAAACACCATAGCCTAATCGCTATTTTGAAAAATGGTGTATTTTGGGGGGGTTCAGAACCCCCGCTAACCCTTTTTATGTTTCAGGAAAAACACTCACACGGGGAAGACGATGACTTGTCTTCATACGATAGGTCCATTTAAAATTTTAGCGCGTTTTTTGAATTAATGTTATTAACATGTTTTATTCTATATATTATTTGTTGCCCACTAATACTACAAAGAAAGCCAATAGCGCAGATGGTGGATGCGTTGTCACCTGAGCAGTGGGACCTGGGTTCGATTCCCAGGTCCCTCACCTTGTTCTATATTTTTTGTTTCAGCGTGATCTCATGCAAATTCCCCTCAAAGGCCTACCATACACTCATCATCCAGGCGTGCCACATGCCTACTGATCTCAATCCAATGGTCCAGAGTCAAAGCCTATGATGTGCTGCAGTCAACGCATACTCGTGCTACCTTGGAAAGTCAACCAGGCCAAAGATCAATGGGCCAAAAAATGCTGGACTTTACCTCCAATTTGGGGACAGAACCCCCCTTGGTATTGTATATCTTTCTATTTTCTTTGTTTTATTTTTATTATTTGTTTTAATTCCATTATTTTCTTTTAATTCAATAAAAATTAATTTCACATAAAAATAATATAAAAATCAGAAAAGACAAAAATTAAAATATGTTTTATTTAAATATTATCTTTTTTTTGTAAATAAATCTCACTAACTAATTAGATTTAAATTTAGGTTAATTTCAAATATCTTTTCTCAATAAATTTAAAATTTGTAGAATTAGGTTTTAATTACCTTAATTACTTTTTTCTTTTATTTTCTCATCACTAATAATTAATTATTTTTGTAAATACTTGCAATTAATTAATTAGGGTTAATTTTAGGTTAAAGTTTAATGCTTTTCTTAATAAATAAATAAAAAACTAGAATTAGGGTTAATTTCTCAATTCCATTTAATTCTCATAAAAATTCATAAATACAAAAAACTCAAAAATAATTTCTCTTATTTTAGTTAATTTGTTAATAATAATTTAATTTCATTAAAAAGGGTCCAACGCCCTCGCTTTCAATTTTAATTCCAATTCGCGCATTTATTTCCTTTCTTGTGATTTTTATGTAATTCTCCCAAAGCCGTGTAAATTAAACATTTATATTTCTCGCACTTTTCTTTATTTTACGTCAAATCGGGTCCTGGATTTTAATTTGGCGATGTGGACCCGCGCCTTTGTAATAGTTTAGGAACTTTATCTTTTCGCACTTTTTTAACTGTTAATAATGGCATGCAAGAATGAATGACAAAATAAAAACAAAAGCGTAGATCACCCATGACATGACAAGAGACAAAATATCTGAAAACGACACACAAATCACACACCACCCCTAGGGTACGCCTCACTGTTGCCTTGCCTCGAAAGGTGATCGTTGAGTAGAGGATGTCTTAGTAAGTCCTCATGATCCGGGAACCTGGCATGAGGGTAGCTTCTAAGGTGTCTTCCCATTGCTCTGGTGATCACCATGTCCCGAACCCTCGAATTGACCCGAACACCTCCAACGGTGGTGCTACCTATCTCTCAATGGTGGGATGGCACTACTTTAAAGGACATTTACACAGACGAATTCCTTAGGGTAGGTAGATGACTCTAGGTACTTGCTCTAATTTCAAAACAAATCAAAAATACTTTTCACACCGACACCTTTTCAAAAAGCTTTCGAAAGCAACTTTTCAAACACTCTTGAGGACTGATACAAGAGTCGAACTGAAATTTTCAAAGAAACTTTTTTTAAACCCACAATTGAAAAGCAAATAAACCATTTTTGAAAACACAAATGAGCAAGTATCTAAGAGCCCATGGATAACCATGGATAGAAAGGGTGCTAACACCTTCTCTTTCTATAACCTACCTCCCGAACCGAGAGCAATCTCTTTAAGGAATTTTTCTGTGCTTTTGTCCTTTCCATTTGGAGAAAATAAAAGACGGTGGTGACTCTTGCTTCCGCAACATTTCGCGAACCAGCGTTAAACAGTCAGTTCCAGATCCACCGATCACAGTAGGATAGAGTTGTCTAAAGGAAATGAGAACAAACAATCTTTTTTCGAGTAGGTAGAAACTTAAGTACTTGCTCAATAAAAACTTCTCACACAAACACCTTTCAAAACAAATTTTCAAAACAACTTTTTCACACCCTTGAGAACTGAACTAGAGAAAGTGTCTACCGGAAAGGAATTAGGATAAACCATTGATCGATCTAAACTGAACCAGCAGAGGTCTTGAATATTCTTTAACTAGAAAGCAATCAGAATAAATCTTTGGAACAATTTATCTGAACCAGAGAAAATGTCTATTGGAAAGGGATCATGATAAACCATTGATCGATTTAAACAGAACCAGCAGAGGTCTTGAATATTCTTTAACTGGAAAGAATTAGAATAAATCTTTGGAACGATTTATCTGAACCAGAGAAATTGTCTACTGGAAAGGAATCAGGATAAACCATTGATCGATTTAAATTGAACCAGCAGAGGTCTTGAATATTCTTTAATTGGAAAGAATTATAATATATCTTTGGAATGATTTATCTGAACCAGAGAAATTGTCTACCGGAAAGGAATCAGGATAAACCATTGATCGATTTAAACTAAACCAGTAGAGGTATTGAATATTCTTTAACTGGAAAGAATCAGAATAAATCTTTGAAGCGATTTATCTAAACCAGGGAAATTGTCTACCGGAAAGGAATCAGGATAAACCATTGATCGATCTAAACTGAACCAGCAGAGGTTTTGAATATTCTTTAACTGGAAAGAATCAGAATAAATATTTGGTACGATTTATCTGAACCAGAGAAAGTGTCTACCGGAAAGGAATCAGGATAAACCATTCATCGATTTAAACTGAACCAGCAGAGGTCTTGCACATTCTTTAACTGGAAAGAATCAGAATAAATCTTTGGAGCGATTTATCTGAACCAGAGAAAGTGTCTACCGGAAAGGAATCATGATAAACCATTGATCGATTTAAACTGAACCAGCAGAGGTCTTGAATATTCTTTAACTGGAAAGAATCAGAATAAATATTTGGAGCAATTTATGTGAACTAGAGAAAGTGTCTATAAAAAAGGAATCAGGATAAACCATTGATCAATCTAAACTGAACCAGCATAGGTCTTAAATATTCTTTAACTGGAAAGAATCATAATAAATCTTTGGAGCGATTTATCTGAACCAGAGAAAGTGTATACCAGAAAGGAATAAGGATAAACCATTGATCGATTTAAATTGGACCAGCCGAGGTCTGAAGGAAGTGTTTGTCATGTAAATAGCCACCCCGTCCTGTTTCGAGAATTGATCTACAATTAATTTGTTCACAGATAGTCATCCTGTCTTGTTTCAGGTATTAATCTGGAACCGTTGAAAATTGTTGACGATAGCTATCTGTTGATTGATCTTTCCTAAAAAGGTAAAGAGTTAGCTGTTTGCAATGTCATGATGTATGCAATGCAAGGTGTAATGATGTTTCTCAAAATAAATGAGATTGTGCTATCTACGTTTCATATGCATATGCTGTGAATGTTGTTGAAATGTAACTTTGTCTTGGAAAATAACTCCTTGACAAATGCTGCAGAGCCTTAGGAAGTTAAATCGCAGACTGTTGTTGGGGATGAAGAGTATGCACCTCTCCCGACCTTGTTTTAGAATGTTTCCGCTGGGGATTCCCGTTTTTATTGTTTTGAGGAGAAATCCACGAGGGGATGTTCATTTTGCTTGAGAAGAAAACTTTGTGGAGAGTGTTGATTTCTGCTTGGGGAAAAGAGTTTAGGAGTTTCAACTGTTTGTTGCTCTACTAGGGAGCTATCTCTTGATGGAAGAGAAAGGGAGTTAACAACTTTTTGGGGATAAAGAAATTAACTGTTATCTGGTTGTCTCCCAGGTTTTGCAGCAACTCACTAGGGATTATAGAGAAGTTTAATGGGGAAGAGGAGTTGTGGTCACTTGATTTGTAGTAGTCAGAGAGGCAAACTCAAGCTGGGGAATCTGTAGTTTGTTGGAGAAATAAACCATGTTACCAATTTGCTGGAGAGGTATTTTCCTTTGGCAAAACTCCTCGAAGATTCTTCTTGAGACCAAACTTAGCTGGGAACAAAAGGTTTTTTGGAGATTGGAACTCTGGTTGGGGATTGCCTGGATCAAACTTTGTGGGGATATCCATGAATTTGGCCTTGAGGGGTTTTGGACCCTCGTCCGTGAAAATTATGACTTCGTGGGGACTTGTCGTTGCCCATAGTAACAAGTATTTGTAGCACTGCCAGGAAATGTTTGCTTGACCGTACATAACCCTTTACAAGAATTTAAATATTCAATTCCCCAAGTAATTCAGATAAAGACCTGCCCCTAGTTATTTAACATTTTTTGAGAGATTTCTTGTAATCTTGCCTTGACTGTCCCAGATGTGTTAAAAATGATCATGTTGTTCCCCCTTGCTTATAGGAGATTTGTCATTGGAAATGTCATCCTATTTAAAGTTGTTCTGTTCATTGAGAGAGTTTTTGTTCACTGGATATTCGTCGTGTGAATTTCTCCGCTGTCAAAAAAATAGCCATATGCAAACAACAATATTCAAATAATGCAAAGTTTATGCTTGTCTTGAAGATTTGAAAATGAACTTTTAGCAGATAAAAGAAATTTGTAAGAATGTTAATTCAACTCAGGATTTAGAGTAAAGCCTTACAGGAGTCAGGATACCTTTGGTAACAGTATGCTTTCGAACTAACCCATGCTTCAATTAGGACTTTTGAAAAGTTGTAACGTGATCTAGTTCACGGTTTAAGAAACAAAGGATAAGGCTCAAAGTGTATTTGTACCCGCCCGTTCTTCGTGATGTTCTTCAGTCCTAAACTCAGTTAATTATGCGTTTGAAATCCACCTGAGTCTGGAATGATGTTTTGGTGATGTTTCAGACAAGTTAAGTTTGTTGGAAGGCAGTCATTCTTGCAATATTTTTCATGTTGTTAAGGATTTGTAATGACCTCTTTTTTGGTTTATTATCCCTGATTTTTGCCTGACTATTCTTATTTTGAGATTACGGTCAGCAAGATGCCCCAGTTTTTAAGTCTCTTTCGTAGGTTTTGACTCTAGGCTTTTCTTTTTGAGAGATAATGACTGCCTATGTGATAGGGAACCATCGTCGTCTTTTGATCCAGAAGGACGTTTTTGATATCACTCATTGTATACGAGGTGAAAGTTGCGACTGAATGCACATTTGAATTAACTGAGAGATTACCCTGCCCCAGGTTTTGGTTAAAGGTTTCAATTTGTGTAAAAAAAAGAAACTCCTACTTCTTTGGCTCGAAGGGGTTGACTGGGGATTATCTTCCTTATAACTTCAGTGTTTAAGAATTGAAACAAACGCCTGTACATCGTCAGTAAGGTCTGTCCAAAAGCATAATATATGAGATTATGGCATTGTTTTCGTCATCCTCCCTCTAAAGGTTTATAAATTTTTGAAACAAGAGTTGAATATCATAAAGGGAGTAAACAACATAGTTTAAATAGAGTGAAAATGAATGGATTAATTCAAGAAAAACATATTTAATGCATTAATGAGAGTAACCAAAGTCTGACATAAAGACAAGTGTTTAAGCAAACAAAGAAATTGCAACTGATAATTCTAATAAATAGAAAATTTCCTCGCCCAGACCGTCACTTCATACGGATACCCTTAAGGGGTGGTAGAAGAGCTCCAGTTGACCGTCTTGTGTGAACTCCAACGCTCGTCCGTCGATCATGTTTTAAATCTTGTACTTCAGATCCCAACAATCATTTGTATCATGCCCAGGATTATCGGAATGATAGGCACACCTTGCATCGGGATTGTAGTTAGGAGAAGAAGTTTTGGGGTTTGGATGAGCTCTGATGATGTTAATAAACAGTCTCTCGGGCTCGTTTTTCCTTTGCTGATTTCCCCATTGACGTTGGCAAGGTCATTGTTGGGATCGTGATGTGGCATCAATTTGGAAAGGTCTGCTCTCCCTCAAACCGGCTTCTTGTCTCATGGGAGGCTGAATAATGACTTGATCCCCAATCTTGACTGTTTGTTTCATACGGTTGCAACTGTCTTGATGAAGTTTGTTGACGAGGATCCTTAGATCCTCTTGACCCCAAGCTAAATTTTGGATAAGAGTCATCTGGCCCACCAGTTATCCCATCATCTGGAATTTCATTATGGCTATCTCAGTTTGTAGCCGCTCCAACTAGTCATCCCTGTCGTCCTCAGTATTCTCCATGGTCATTCCCCTAGTAATGAGTGCTTTCACTTCTTCTTGCCCCTTGGATAGGTTCAAGAATATTTCTTGAAGTTGAGCATTTTGAGTCTGAATGTCCTTAATAGTCTGTTCTAGAGCCATCTCTACTGAAATAAATAGTAAGCAGATGAGAGACCAGTGTGGGAAAAGCCTGTCGTGATATGATGCATGGTATGTGGATACAATGTTTTCAAGGACTTAGAAGATTAAATTTTTTTTTTAGACAAGAAAGGAGCAAACATTAATTGTATTAATAAGTTTAAATTGATTACAACCATGTCCTTGGGCTTACAATGGAGGAAATAAATCAAAATAAACTCCTAAGACAAAAAGGTCAAACGCATCCTCTTTGGCGCAACATAAGCGTTCAGATTTTGCTCCTCATGAAGCTGTCTTGTAAGCTCCAGAACCTTATTTTCTCTCCCCTAGAACTGTGCTTTGAAGGTTTCTCGTTCTTCTTTTAGCTGGATCCAATATCTTTGTAAGTCTTCAAGAGAAGTAGGCATGGTAGAATGAAGGATAGCATAAGGGACACCTCCTTCAACTAATGGCTCCATGATGATAGGCAAAGTGGTAGGGTACAACATACCGAGTCTTTGAGCACGAGTTCGTACCCACTAAAGATAAGGCTCCAAAGGAATAGAGTTATTACGCCCCAATGTCCTGCTATCCACTTTGTTTTCCAAGCTCGTATGAACCTTTGACGGTATTCTTGGTTGCCTCCTTCATAGTCGAATACCAAACCTTGGATGATTGCATCGTGAGGACCATCTCTTCGTACATACCCAAATTGTCGTAATGCAAGAGAAGGGTTATAGGTGATACCTCCCCTAATTCCTAAGAGTGGGACATTAGGGAATTCCCCACAACGGTCAATGATAGTAGTGTCTTCCAAGGATCGGGAACACCAATAAATGTCAGAATGCGTGAGGGACATCATCCTTTGAGACCATGTCAAACCTTACTTGCTCTTCAATTTTGATCGAGGTAGGTGCGGAGTAAACCACTTAGCGAGTAGGGGAATGCAACACAAAAGAGTACCTATTTTCTTCATGGTGCGAGTGTGGAAACAATGTAAAATGTCTCCAAGAAAAGTAGGTATAGGATTACGGGAGAGGAAAACCTTGATGGCATTCACATCTATGAATTGGTCCGGATTGGAAAATAAAATCAAACCATAGATTAGAAGGGCCAAAACATCTTCAAAAGCTTGAAAATTCATATCTTCCCAGAATGAACAAGCCTTCTCCAACATAAACTTGGCTAGGAAATCATTAACTCCGCTTCTCGTCTCCCAATTTGCTATAATATCGGCTCTCTTCAGATGCAGGGCTTTGGAAATGACTTCAGAATTTGGAGTCTCCTCTAAACCGGTGAACAGTATTTGATCAAGCACGGGCACTTATAACAATTGAGAGAACTCTTCTAATGTAGGTGTTGTACCCCAAAATTTGCCCTCGCATTTTTCCCCAAGAAATATCAGCTTCAAACATTTCCTGACTTTTCAAACTGGCTCAAGAATCGGACAAACGGACTTTTCTTGACAGTCAAGCAAAATTAGGGTTTTTACTGATTTTCAGAGCTCTGGATTGTTTCATACAGTTGGCTTAGGGTTTTGGTTGATTTTGGCTCAGTTTTGATCAGGCGAGCGTTATTCGGCATTTAATCAAGAATTAAAGTTTTATGGGCATATTCTCAGAAGAATTTAAATTCCACAGCACTTTGCAGTTTATTCTGAGATCGGGGTTAAATTCGCATTGTTTTGATTTAATCAGTGAAAGAGACAGTGGTTTGAATTCATGTTGTTTTCTTTGGGCCAGTCAAATACAGTATGCAGTATTGGATTCACAGTGTTTATGGCAAATCAATGAAGAAGGAATGCGCTTGATCAGTTTATTTCGGTTGACTGCTGCTTTGCTTTGGATATTGGATAAGACAGGTTTAATTGATCAATATTGTTTTATTTAAGTTATTTATTATTCTAAAATTGAATGATTGAACTTTATTTTTCAATTGTTTTAATTCAAAGAGTTTTAAATAAATAAATAAACAATAAAGAAAATTAGAACTAATTGGATAATTTAGATTTTATTGATATTTGAATTATTTGTACAAATTGTTGTTTATAATTTAAATTACAAACAATAATATACATTAATTTAAATATTAAATAAAATAAAAAGCTATCCTATTTTCTAATATTCTTCATTCTTCACTTCGCTCCGGTGCTCCACTTTTTATCTGCAAAAAGAAGAAAGAAAGTCAGAAAACAGTTGAATAATTAAAAGAGACAGATAAAATTTGCCCATCATTAGAGGCCACTGACTGGGATCAGTTGACCCTCTCTGCAAATCACGGGATTTCTCCCGGTTCACAAAGAGGGAAGAATTCTATTTTTTATTCATGAATGTCAAATGCATAATTTCTAAAAATTCAAACTGCAAACTTCCAATTCAAACTAAACTGAAAAATCCAATTCCACTTTCTATCCAAAGCAAAAGGGAAGTTACTGTCAAAATGCCTAAGTTTACCCAAAGATTACCCAAAAGTACAATTGCTGACAAAATCTATCCCAAGCTGTCAAAGAAGATATAGAAGATATTACAAAATCCCAAGATATCAAGGAAAAGTCAGCACACAAAGCACAAAAGCTGGATAAAGATGCAGAGAAGTGGTATGCAAGTAACTTGAATCTTTTTCATCATTTCCCACCAGTAGGGCCCCTTCAGAGAAAGTACAAGAAATAAAATTATATAAAATTCTTTACTGTACTATAGAGTCAGAAGAAGAGAGAAAGAAGCATAGGCAGGTTTAGGCTTAGGAAAAGACAACAAAGATATAACACAAAGAAAGGAACTCAGGTCAGAATATAGAAGAAAAAGATACAAACTAAAGCCTCTGAGTTTCAAGACTGAAAAACCTGCATCAGTCTCACAAACCCAAGCCTCAAAACCTGAAAACACAGCTCAAAAGACAAAGAGAAGTGCATAACTCAGAACAAAAAACCAGCATAGGCCATAACCTCATACCTGTCCAGAACTTCACAAGTTATCAAACACATCGTCCAAACCCAAATACAGACCACATACTGAAGCATAACTTGCATCAGCATTAACCTCACAAAAACCTGAACAACCATCAAACACAACCTAAAACCTTGTTAAGTCCAACAACATAACATACTGAAGCAGAAACCTAACCGAAAGTGTGTTAAACCAAGCCTAATCCAAACCTGCATCATCCTTACAAAATCACACAACTCTGCCTCAATACAAAAACCCACAAGCCAATACAACACAGTTGAAGATGAAGAGAAAATAGACAAAAAACATACAGCATATGCAAAGAGAATATACTGTAAAAAACTTCATACCATACTGTCAAACCAGAAATCCCTTAAACATAATCAAGTTCAAACCTGAGATAAACAAAACCCCCTAGCCCTCAGTATAACATCATTGGGCGAAATCTCAGAACCTATCCAACATTCGAGGCAATACCAAGGCAGCAATGTTCTAAAACAACTCAAGTCATTCAGAGGCAATATCAAGACAAACCCACAGGCCCTCAGTACAAGCATCACTGGGCATCTCAAAACATCACATTCCAATCCACACATAGGCAACAGTGTTCGAGAAGAAGAAGAAAGAATCACGGCCAACAATTCAAAGGGACGAAAGTAGAAGAGATAAAGATACCAGGAAAGCATCAGAAGAAAAGCAAGCATCACGTTCACGCCGTCCCGGCCTCCTAAGCGTCTCCACCCCTCTTCTCTCCTCCTTCTCCAAGGTCAGGTAATGAACTTTCTACCTCTTCTCCTTCACCTCATAATAGCGAAAGATCAGCTAAGATTCAAATCAAAACAAAACACGCAAGTTCGTAAAAGAGAAAGGAAACGTAAACGCTGAAAACTAACCTTGTATCAAAAGAACACGGAACTTACGCCTTGGAGGGAAGAGAGGTTAGGGGGCGACGTTGGTGGCCAGGCGGAGGACTGCATTTCAGAGTTCAAGATGATCGGAGAAGACGAACACACGAGCACGCCGCTGTCAACCCTAAGCATTTTCGCCTCAGATGAACAAAATCCCTAACCCTAACTTTGTTTCAAGTTTAACATGGGCCTGACCCGTTTCTGACTTTCTCTAAAGCCCAACAGTATCACTAACTCTTTTTTATAACAAACACTAATCTCTTTTTTTTTTCTTTTTTTACTAAACTATATCTTTTTCTAACTTAACATTTTTATCATATATTAAAATTGAAAATACTTATTTCCTTTTATTTATTTACTCTTTCATTTAAAATATATTTATACATACATTTTAAAACATTAATTTTATAATATTATACATTTTTTATCATATAGTTAAAATATCCTTTTTAAGTATATATTTGTACATAAAAATAACAAAATACCTTTTTTTATATACATAATTAACTTGAAAACATTTTTAATACACGTTAAAATACATTTGTACATGACAACATAAAAAATACATTCTTTTTATACAAAACTCGATTTTTGACATTTAAATACTTTTTGTATATAAGTAAATAAAGATACATTTCTTAATCAAAACTTGAACATTTAAGTTAAAACATTTTTCTTTTGTACATGATTAAATATACATATCTAGGTCAAAAACCCTAATACGCTTCAATTTCACATTATCGCGCTTGTACATAAATTACACATACTCATATACATTTCGCACTTACACAATACAAATAACACAATACATTCACATTCCCCTATACATATTTATTTATCTCATATTGGTATATTCGATATTTACATTTCGATCGCACATTCGATTTGGTTGTAACTTATTGGATACTATAAGTCTCATCCCCTTTGTACATTTATACCCCCACTCCCGGACACTATTTTGTAATAGCGTAGATTTTACATTTCCGCAATTTACAGTTTTCCAATTATACTATGGTTAGACCTAGGGTTTGCATGTACATAAAATCAAACGCTAGATAACCTAATACAAGACAAATACATGTAATCAATACACAATCACACTTGCACCCCCTAGGGTAATCCCACATGTTGCCTTCCAAAATGGGCCATGCTTGCACGTCTAGTATCTTTGGCAAAACAAAATCAAATGATCATAAGTCCCTCGATGACGCTTTCGAATGTTGCCTAAAACGGAATGATCATAGTCCCTTCAAAGCAAATTTCCAAGACACTTGGCATCATTGCATTCATGGTCCATACGATGACCCGCGCCCGTCCCGAATAAACTTCCTAAACGCAAGATTGTCCACCAATTTCAATGGTAGAACAAAATTGTTAAAAGGGGTTAAAACATGACAAAAAAACCTTTGAGTACAATAGGGTAGACAAAACTCTTAGTTACTTGAGATCAAACTTGCAAAAACACTTGCCTTCTTTTCAAAAACCACAATCCACAACACTTTCAAACAAACTCTCAAAAACATTTGAAAACATCTTTTCGAAAAGATTCACACTTTTGTAAAACACTCAAACACGAGTCAAATACATTAGTTGCCTAAGACAAGGCATCTTTTTCTAAAACATTTTCAAAAAAGCACCCACACACACACCATTTTCAAAGCAATCGAAAAACAAGGCAAGTGATCTAAAAAACCAAGTAACTAAGAGCCCATGGATAACCATGGATGAAAAGGGTGCTAATACCTTCCCTTTTCATAATCTACCCCCCGAACCCACGAAATATCTCAAAAGGTTTTTGCTGTGCTTTTTTAACCTTTCCTTTAGGATAAAATAAAAAGTCGGTGGCGACTCTTGCTAACCGCAACATTTGCGAATACAAACGCAAAACCCAAGTCAGTTCTCCCACCGTATCACAGAACTGGCGACTTTGCTGGGGAGAATTAAAAGTGGGGTTACCTTAGGGTTTAGATCACCTTTACTTTCAATTGATTGCTTTGTTTGCTTTACATTTGTGGGCTTTGTATCGGAGTTTTATAGATCCTAACCCGGATCTGGGGAAACCCTTTTAGGTAGCATAATCTGTGAGGGACCTGTCCGGCGTATACCGACATGGGTGAAGCAGTGGCTACGTTGGTGTGGCGTCTTGGTCTGTACCGATATCCCTCGTGTTCAAACGGGGAGAATATGGGTCTTCCAAGGAGTCATTAAGCACCAACCGACCTTAGAACCCTAATTGACCAACTTGGCCATTAGAACAGTAGCAGTATGCTACACTCATTGAGGCTAAACTCTCGAGATGGTTCCGGCCGCGAGAAAAAGTTGCGATGCTGGAGTTATGACCGATTGAGGGTAGCCAATGATATGAGATCCTCTAGAACCCGGTTACTTTTGATAAGACAGGTTTTAACCAACAAACTGAAAGAGGGTAGTACCTGAACCTCATGCAAGCCTAAACCTAAGGCCTTGTTTGCTTTGTGTGAATATGTTTGCCTGTATATACACTCACTTGCTTGTGCATACATGTACATAACATCATGACATCATACCATGGCATTTTCAATAACCATTTCAAGGATCTCGAGGGTTCTGTTGATGCAGGGTTACGTTGAACCAGACATCTATCAAGGGGCAAAGAGGTTTCTCCTCTAACCAATCCAGTCAAAGTTCAAGTGCAACAACTTGAATCAGTGGCTATGACCCACTCGACATGGTGAGCCTGATTCTAGTGGAAAGACATCCACCGATACAAAGCTCTCCAATCAAAGATCAAGTGCAACAACTTGAATCAGTGGCTATGACCCACTTGACATGGTGAGCTTGATTCTCGTGGAAGGACGTCCACCGGTGCAGAGATCTCCAACCCGAGAGCAGAGTTCAACCTCTAACATTTTCTTGTGTTTACCCCAAGAGATCCTTGAAAGCATGCATCCACATATCATGCATTGCATTTTGACAATCTTTCCTTTTTCAGGTTTCCTTACTCTCCTGCTGTTTATTTCAGCAAGAGATGGCTCTAGAAAGGTCTGTCAAAGACATCCAAGACCAGACTGCTCAGCTGCAGGAGATGTTCCTGAACTTGTCTCTGGGGCAAGAAGAGATGAAAGCTCTCCTCACCAAAGGCTTGGGGAGTTCCAACAATGCCAGGAGTGATCAGATTGCGGAGCTGCAGTTGGATCTGATAACACTGAGGACTCAAATGATGGGACAGTTGGTGGGCCAGATGGCTCTCATCCAAGACCTATCTCAAAGACAAGAGGAACTCAGAGTTCTTGTCCGCCAACTGCTTCCAAACAACCAACTGGGGCAAACATCTGAGGTCGAAGAGCAAGTTACCGCTCAGCCTCCATCAACTCAAGAAGACAAGGGGAAAGCTCCTTTACTTGCTTCAGGGTCACAAACCCACCAACAACCTCGCCAGCGTCAAAGGGGTAATCGGCGTAAGCAAGAAAAGTCGGGAAGACAGTTTACGGAGACTGAAATACCATCATTTTTCATACTGAAGCGCCTGTTAGAGGTCAATTTGCTCACCGTAAAGGACCCTCCTCAGAAGCTCAATATCTCCTCTCCTCACTTTAATCCCGACGCATTCTGTGTTTACCACTCCTACAGCCCGGGACACAGCACCAACGACTGTTGGGCCTTGAAGAACAAGATTCAAGATCTGATCGACATTGGGGTGCTGGAATTCATGCCAGACGGCGAGATGAAAATCTTCCGTTAAGAGGGTTCTCCACCTGAAGTGACGAAGCTCAAGCTGAAAGACTTTTGCTTCTTTTTTGAATTTTCAAAGTTGTAATTTCTTTTACTGTCAAACAATTATCTATTGATGTTAAACTCTATTTTCATTAATGCATTGCATATGTTTGTCTTGAATTCATCCGTTCGTTTCACTACTCTTATGCTTTTCTTTATGATATTTGACTCTTGATAAAAAGCTGTAAAGCCTTTAGAGGGAGGATGACGAAACAATACCATAATCTTATACAGTATGCTTTTGAACAGACCTTGCTGATGATGTACAAGCATTTCTTTCAATTCCCAAACACTGGAGTTATAAGGAAGTTAATCCCTAGTCAACCCCTTCGAGCCAAAGAAGTAGGAGTTTTCTGTTCTAAACAATCGAAACCCTTGATATAAACCCGGGGCAGGGTAGTATCTCAGTTAATTCAAGGGAAATGCGCATTGAAGTCACAAACTCTCAGTTCATAATACAACGAACGACGTCAAAAAAAAAGAAAAGAGAAAAGCGTTCCTTTGGAATCAAAAGACCGGGGTGGTTCCCTATCACATAGACAGTCAATCTATCAAAAGAGAAAAGCCCACCAAGCCAGAACCTATAAAGGAGGCTTAAGAAAGCTGGGGCATCCCGCTGACAGTAATCCCGAAAACGGTAACAGTCAGGCAAAAGTTAGGGATAACAAATCAAAATCAAAATAGTGAGGTCATTACAAAATCCTCAACAACATGAAAAGTGTTGGAAAAGAAAAAGGAGATGATGACTGTCTCCCAAATTCAAACTAGTGAACCATCGCCCAAAAGTCGTTCCAAACTCAAAACAGAGTATGACGCAATTAACTGAGCTTAGGTCGAAGAACATCACGAAGAACGGGTGGGTACAAATATACTTTGAGCCTTTATCCTTTGTTTCTTAAACCGTGAAACAGGCCACGTTACAACCCTTCAAAAGTCCTGATTGAAGCATGGGTTAGTTCGAAAGCATACTGTTGCAAAAGGTATCCTGACTCCTGCAGGGCTTTGCTCTAAATCTTGTGTTAACTTGTCTTGAAAAGTTTTCTGCTAAAAACGCATTTTTCAAAACTTCAAAGACAAACATAAACTTTGCATTATTCAAATATCACTGTCTGCGTTTGACTCTATTTGTTTGACAGTGAAGAAATTCATACAGCGAATGTTCGGAGGAACGAAAACTCTCTCAGTAAGTCAAAATCACTTCAAGAGGATAACACTTCCATCAAATCCCTTATCAACAAAGGGGCATGACATGTCACAATCCAATCAACCTGGGGCAGTCCAGTCAAGATCCAACAGATCTTTCAAAGTACGATTAACCTGGGGCAGTCCAATCAAGGTCCAACAGATCTTTCAAAGTACAATTAACCTGGGGCAGTCCAGTCAAGGTCCAACAGATCTTTCAAAGTACAGTTAACCTGGGGCAGTCCAGTCAAGATTTCAAGAAATCTCTCAATATGCAGAGTGATCTGATTTAAGACTCCTTCTTCACCACTTGGGGCATTCGAATGTCAAAAGTGTTCAACAAATCAACTACATCATTTCCAGACTCGACTCCTGTATCTAGCCAGGGCACGTCTGAAGAGTTCAAAGATTCGACTCCTGTATCCAGCCAGGGCACATCTATCAACTACAACATCTCCAGATTCGATTCCTGTAACCGGCCATGGCATATCTGTTGACCACATTTCCAGACTCGATTCCTGTATCTAGCCAGGGCACGTCTGAAGAGTTTGAAGATTCGATTCCTGTATCCAGCCAGGGCATATCTACCAACTATTACATTTCCAGACTCGACTCCTGTATCCAGCCAGGGCACGTCTGAAGAGTTCGAAGATTCGATTCCTGTATCCAGCCAGGGCACATCTATTAACGACTATTTCCAGATTCGATTCCTGTATCCAGCCAGGGCATATCTGTTGACTACATTTCCAGACTCAACTCCTGTATCTAGCCAGGGCACGTCTGAAGAGTTTGAAGATTCGATTCCTGTATCCAGCCAGGGCATATCTATCAACTATCACCTTTCCAGATTCGATTCCTGTATCCAGCCAGGGCATGTCTGAAGAATTCCAGATCAACACCTGCAACAACCCAGGAAACATCTGTGAACGACCGATTGTAGACCAACACCTGTAATAAGCCAGGAATTTATCTACATCACCACTTGGGGCATTCGAATGTCAAAAGTGTTCAAAAAAAAAACCGATGCAGTTTTACACAAGCTCATCTTCAGGAAGCCCTACACCGTTCCCCTTCAAGACTTCTGAAACAAGTCTACGGATTCTTCCCAACAACGGAAGTCAATCTACCAATTTGTTCAGACTCTTCGCAACCGTTGAAAACAGTTTACGGACGCTTCCCAACAACTGACGCAGCTCTATTGCTGATTCAACTTCAAGACTCCTGAAAACAGTTCATGGATTCATCCCAACAACGGATGTTAATCTATCGACTTGTTCAGAGGCAACTTTTGAAAACAGTTTACAGACGCTTCCCAACAACGGATGTTGTTCTATTGCTTATTCAACTTCGAGATTTCTGAAAACAGTTCCCGGGTCCTCCAAGTAAACGGAGGTTAACTTATCGCTTGTTTAGATTCTTCTCAAGCTAACCACCACGGAAGATCGCGCTCGCCAAAATTCTTCCTATCCTCAGCGGAGTTCATCAAAATTCCCCAGCAGTAACTTATCTTTACAAATCCCCAGCCAGAGAATCCTTCGGAATTCAATTCCCCTCAGAGTTTAAGCTTCAGTATCCCTAGCGGAGCCAGACCATTGAACCTTCTCCCCACAGAGTTTTGGGAGGGCAAATCTTGAGTTCCCCAGTGAGATCACCAGAGTTACTTCCCATCAAGCTGAAGATTCTCAATCTGGCCTCCCCAGCATGAGTCTACTGGTTGGGAGCTCCCCAGTAGAGGTCATCAGGAATTCTCTTCCCCAGCGACAACCAAGGATTTATTTTCCCCGACAGCAGTCAAAACGCTTTTATCTTCAGCCATCTCGGATTCATGTATCCTTGGCAAGATTAGCTCATCAGCTTACATGCGCATTCACTACATTCATATCATAAACATTAATGTCACACGCATTGCATCATGCATCATAACATTGCATACAACTAACCCTCTGCCTTTTCAGGTAAGATCAGTCGACAGACAAAGATCATCTCCCGAGATTCATCCAGAAATAGTTCAGATGTGACCCAGACACGGTGACTTTCTGATACTTATTCCAGATTCATTCAGACACATCATCAAGAAACCCTACACCGGTTCCTCTCCAACTTCAAGACTTCTGAAACAGTTTACGGATTCTTCCCTACAACGGATGTCAATCTACCAACTGATTCAGACTCTTCTCAAACTTTTGAAGACAGTTTACGGATTCTTCCCTACAACGGATGTCAATCTACCAACTGATTCAGACTCTTCTCAATTTTTGAAAATAGTTTAGGGACGCTTCCCAACAAAGGATGGTGCTCTATTTGCTTATTCAATCTCAACTCCTGAAATAGTTTACAGATTCCCCAGACATGGACGTCAATCTGTTGCTTGTTCAGACCTCAATTCAGAGATGTTCCAAAACATGGAGGCCCTTCTGACACTCGTCCACTCACCATTGACATACAGTTCAACATGTCCAGATGGCATCTATAAGCCCATCCTCCTACCAGCAGTCGCCGAATGGCATCTGTAAGCCCATTCCCAGATGGCATCTTTAAGCCCATCACCAAATGGCATCTTTAAGCCCATTCACCTCCACCATCACATCGACGAGCGCAAATTTTCTGGGCACATTAGTGTCCAATCTCCTTTTACCTTCAAGTCGCGAAAGGCAAACTTGCCAATCTAACTCTTCAGGTCCAAGAAGATTGAACAGGGGCAACTGTTGTACCCCAAAATTTGCCCTCGCATTTTTCCCCAAGAAATATCAGCTTCAAACATTTCCTGACTTTTCAAACTGGCTCAAGAATCGGACAAACGGACTTTTCTTGACAGTCAAGCAAAATTAGGGTTTTTACTGATTTTCAGAGCTCTGGATTGTTTCATACAATTGGCTTAGGGTTTTGGTTGATTTTGGCTCAGTTTTGATCAGGCGAGCGTTATTCGGCATTTAATCAAGAATTAAAGTTTTATGGGCATATTCTCAGAAGAATTTAAATTCCACAGCACTTTGCAGTTTATTCTGAGATCGGGGTTAAATTCGCATTGTTTTGATTTAATCAGTGAAAGAGACAGTGGTTTGAATTCATGTTGTTTTCTTTGGGCCAGTCAAATACAGTATGCAGTATTGGATTCACAGTGTTTATGGCAAATCAATGAAGAAGGAATGCGCTTGATCAGTTTATTTCGGTTGACTGCTGCTTTGCTTTGGATATTGGATAAGACAGGTTTAATTGATCAATATTGTTTTATTTAAGTTATTTATTATTCTAAAATTGAATGATTGAACTTTATTTTTCAATTGTTTTAATTCAAAGAGTTTTAAATAAATAAATAAACAATAAAGAAAATTAGAACTAATTGGATAATTTAGATTTTATTGATATTTGAATTATTTGTACAAATTGTTGTTTATAATTTAAATTACAAACAATAATATACATTAATTTAAATATTAAATAAAATAAAAAGCTATCCTATTTTCTAATATTCTTCATTCTTCACTTCGCTCCGGTGCTCCACTTTTTATCTGCAAAAAGAAGAAAGAAAGTCAGAAAACAGTTGAATAATTAAAAGAGACAGATAAAATTTGCCCATCATTAGAGGCCACTGACTGGGATCAGTTGACCCTCTCTGCAAATCACGGGATTTCTCCCGGTTCACAAAGAGGGAAGAATTCTATTTTTTATTCATGAATGTCAAATGCATAATTTCTAAAAATTCAAACTGCAAACTTCCAATTCAAACTAAACTGAAAAATCCAATTCCACTTTCTATCCAAAGCAAAAGGGAAGTTACTGTCAAAATGCCTAAGTTTACCCAAAGATTACCCAAAAGTACAATTGCTGACAAAATCTATCCCAAGCTGTCAAAGAAGATATAGAAGATATTACAAAATCCCAAGATATCAAGGAAAAGTCAGCACACAAAGCACAAAAGCTGGATAAAGATGCAGAGAAGTGGTATGCAAGTAACTTGAATCTTTTTCATCATTTCCCACCAGTAGGGCCCCTTCAGAGAAAGTACAAGAAATAAAATTATATAAAATTCTTTACTGTACTATAGAGTCAGAAGAAGAGAGAAAGAAGCATAGGCAGGTTTAGGCTTAGGAAAAGACAACAAAGATATAACACAAAGAAAGGAACTCAGGTCAGAATATAGAAGAAAAAGATACAAACTAAAGCCTCTGAGTTTCAAGACTGAAAAACCTGCATCAGTCTCACAAACCCAAGCCTCAAAACCTGAAAACACAGCTCAAAAGACAAAGAGAAGTGCATAACTCAGAACAAAAAACCAGCATAGGCCATAACCTCATACCTGTCCAGAACTTCACAAGTTATCAAACACATCGTCCAAACCCAAATACAGACCACATACTGAAGCATAACTTGCATCAGCATTAACCTCACAAAAACCTGAACAACCATCAAACACAACCTAAAACCTTGTTAAGTCCAACAACATAACATACTGAAGCAAAAACCTAACCGAAAGTGTGTTAAACCAAGCCTAATCCAAACCTGCATCATCCTTACAAAATCACACAACTCTGCCTCAATACAAAAACCCACAAGCCAATACAACACAGTTGAAGATGAAGAGAAAATAGACAAAAAACATACAGCATATGCAAAGAGAATATACTGTAAAAAACTTCATACCATACTGTCAAACCAGAAATCCCTTAAACATAATCAAGTTCAAACCTGAGATAAACAAAACCCCCTAGCCCTCAGTATAACATCATTGGGCGAAATCTCAGAACCTATCCAACATTCGAGGCAATACCAAGGAAGCAATGTTCTAAAACAACTCAAGTCATTCAGAGGCAATATCAAGACAAACCCACAGGCCCTCAGTACAAGCATCACTGGGCATCTCAAAGCATCACATTCCAATCCACACATAGGCAACAGTGTTCGAGAAGAAGAAGAAAGAATCACGGCCAACAATTCAAAGGGACGAAAGTAGAAGAGATAAAGATACCAGGAAATCATCAGAAGAAAAGCAAGCATCACGTTCACGCCGTCCCGGCCTCCTAAGCGTCTCCACCCCTCTTCTCTCCTCCTTCTCCAAGGTCAGGTAATGAACTTTCTACCTCTTCTCCTTCACCTCATAATAGCGAAAGATCAGCTAAGATTCAAATCAAAATAAAACACGCAAGTTCGTAAAAGAGAAAGGAAACGTAAACGCTGAAAACTAACCTTGTATCAAAAGAACACGGAACTTACGCCTTGGAGGGAAGAGAGGTTAGGGGGCGACGTTGGTGGCCAGGCGGAGGACTGCATTTCAGAGTTCAAGATGATCGGAGAAGACGAACACACGAGCACGCCGCTGTCAACCCTAAGCATTTTCGCCTCAGATGAACAAAATCCCTAACCCTAACTTTGTTTCAAGTTTAACATGGGCCTGACCCGTTTCTGACTTTCTCTAAAGCCCAACAGTATCACTAACTCTTTTTTATAACAAACACTAATCTCTTTTTTTTTTCTTTTTTTACTAAACTATATCTTTTTCTAACTTAACATTTTTATCATATATTAAAATTGAAAATACTTATTTCCTTTTATTTATTTACTCTTTCATTTAAAATATATTTATACATACATTTTAAAACATTAATTTTATAATATTATACATTTTTTATCATATAGTTAAAATATCCTTTTTAAGTATATATTTGTACATAAAAATAACAAAATACCTTTTTTTATATACATAATTAACTTGAAAACATTTTTAATACACGTTAAAATACATTTGTACATGACAACATAAAAAATACATTCTTTTTATACAAAACTCGATTTTTGACATTTAAATACTTTTTGTATATAAGTAAATAAAGATACATTTCTTAATCAAAACTTGAACATTTAAGTTAAAACATTTTTCTTTTGTACATGATTAAATATACATATCTAGGTCAAAAACCCTAATACGCTTCAATTTCACATTATCGCGCTTGTACATAAATTACACATACTCATATACATTTCGCACTTACACAATACAAATAACACAATACATTCACATTCCCCTATACATATTTATTTATCTCATATTGGTATATTCGATATTTACATTTCGATCGCACATTCGATTTGGTTGTAACTTATTGGATACTATAAGTCTCATCCCCTTTGTACATTTATACCCCCACTCCCGGACACTATTTTGTAATAGCGTAGATTTTACATTTCCGCAATTTACAGTTTTCCAATTATACCATGGTTAGACCTAGGGTTTGCATGTACATAAAATCAAACGCTAGATAACCTAATACAAGACAAATACATGTAATCAATACACAATCACACTTGCACCCCCTAGGGTAATCCCACATGTTGCCTTCCAAAATGGGCCATGCTTGCACGTCGAGTATCTTTGGCAAAACAAAATCAAATGATCATAAGTCCCTCGATGACGCTTTCGAATGTTGCCTAAAACGGAATGATCATAGTCCCTTCAAAGCAAATTGCCAAAGACACTTGGCATCATTGCATTCATGGTCTATACGATGACCCGCGCCCGTCCCGAATAAACTTCCTAAACGCAAGATTGTCCACCAATTTCAATGGTAGAACAAAATTGTTAAAAGGGGTTAAAACATGACAAAAAACCTTTGAGTATAATAGGGTAGACAAAACTCTTAGTTACTTGAGATCAAACTTGCAAAAACACTTGCCTTCTTTTCAAAAACCACAATCCACAACACTTTCAAACAAACTCTCAAAAACATTTGAAAACATCTTTTCGAAAAGATTCACACTTTTGTAAAACACTCAAACACGAGTCAAATACATTAGTTGCCTAAGACAAGGCATCTTTTTCTAAAACATTTTCAAAAAAGCACCCACACACACACCATTTTCAAAGCAATCGAAAAACAAGGCAAGTGATCTAAAAAACCAAGTAACTAAGAGCCCATGGATAACCATGGATGAAAAGGGTGCTAATACCTTCCCTTTTCATAATCTACCCCCCGAACCCACGAAATATCTCAAAAGATTTTTGCTGTGCTTTTTTAACCTTTCCTTTAGGATAAAATAAAAAGTCGGTGGCGACTCTTGCTAACCGCAACATTTGCGAATACAAACGCAAAACCCAAGTCAGTTCTCCCACCGTATCACAGTAGGCACCAACTGATAGTCAGGAAAGGTGAAGTAAAAATGCATGAGGTCAAAGAATTGGAAGAGCACACACATCATTTATTCTTGGGAATTAGGGGTAGCCAAGATGAGAAGTCGACCATATTTCTTGGTGAAGGGAGAATTTCCAGGCACCCTTGATGCTAATTCTTGGAGTTAAGAGTGTGCTTTTCACGAAGCTGATTCAGATGGTATTCCTTCGAATGAGAGTCATGGCCTACAAAATAAAACAAAGATAAATTTCTAAATCCTTAAAATGGTTAGTGAGAATGCTTATGATGTTATGATGCTTATGATGTTATGTACAGGTATGCAAAGCAAACAAGTTGTTATGTACAAATAGTCATATACACATAAAGTAGACAAGTCCTTAGGTTTAGGCTTGCATGGAGTTTGTAGGTAAGTACCCTTTTGAAGTTTAGTTGGCTCAACCTATCCTAGAAAGTAACCGGGTTCTAGGGGATCTCAATATCACTGACCTTTCTTTTAGGCATTGTCTCAGCACAATCAATCTTTTCTTGCGACCGAGATATCCCAAAAGTCCGATCTTAATGAGTGTAGTATCGAGTATCAACCAATTTTCAGCTTTCCGCCGAAACTGGCTATCTCACTACTTCCTAATGGCCAAGTTGTTCAATTAAGGTTCTATGGTCAGTTAGTGCTTTATGACGCTGCTCAGCGGCCCCGTATTCTCCTCGATTTAACACAAGGGATACTGGTGCCAACAAATGTGTCACACTAATGTAGCCATTGCTTCAACCATATCGGTCTACACCGTACAGTTTCCACAATCTATTGCTACTTACCTAAAAGGTGCCCCAGATCCGGGTAGAGGATCAAAACGAACCCAAACAAGGAACCGTAATGTAAAGCAATCAATTCAAACAATGAAAAGAAAGTAAAGATGATCTAACCTTAAGGTAACCCCACTTTTAAGTAATGTCCCCAACAGAGTCGCCAATTCTGTAATACGGTGGGAGAACTGACTTGGGTGTTTTGTGTTTGATTGCAATTGTTGCGGATAGTAAAGTCGCCACCCACTTTTCTTTTATCCAATAAGGAAAGGTTGAAAAGAACAGGAAAGACCTTTGAGATTATTTTCTTGAGTTTAGGGGGTAGGTTATGAAAAGGAAAGGTGTTAGCACCCTTTTCATCCGTAGTTATCTACGGGGTCTTAGTTGGTTGCTATATCACTTGCTTTTCTTTGAAAATGTGCTTGTGGTGTGGGTTTTGAAAGTATTTTGAAAACGTCTTTGTAATGATTCTCGTTTCTATAAGAACGCGTACAAAGTGTTGTTTTTGAAAATAGTTTAAAGACGTATTTGTGGAATGTGTTTTTGAAAGTAATTTTAAAAAGTGTATTTGTAACGATTCTCGTTTCTATAAGAATGCGTACAAAGAGCTTTATCTTTTGAAAAGGTTTCAATTTGAAAGTGTTAGTGTATAAAATGTTTTTGTTGTGAGCAAGCAAGCAACTATGAGCATCCTACCTACTCAAAAAGTCTAATTTTCTTTTCCTCCTCCTTTAGATGTTGCTATATTACCATTGATTTGGTAAGAAGCCCCATCGTTGAATGTGAAGGGACGGGCGTGACTCGTTTGTATAGTCATAGAAGGCAAGCTATGGGGCATTTTAACAATGTTGTTTAGGGACTAGATCATTTACCGAAGACAATATTAAGGGTCATCGAGGGACTACGATCTTTTATCGAGGGTGTTTGCTAAAACGCCCATATTTGAGAGACATGACTATTTTCCGAGGCAAGTAAGATTAACCTAAGGGTGCATGTGTGTGAATGTGTTTGATTGCATGCATTTTGTCTTTGACTTTTTAGATTGTCTACTTGTTGTTTTTATCTTGCCATACATCCTAATTACTAACATTTATACAAAAGCAATAAAAATGCAGAAAATAAATTCTACACTATTACAACCATATTGAATAGCAAGAAAATGTAAAGACAAAACAAAATAAAGAAAGGAAAAATGAATGCTTTGATTTGGGAAGCAGAACCCTTCGATTCTGCTCTTCCTGGCTTCCTTCAATTTGGCCTGGAAGTAGCAAAGACCTATCTTTCAATTTCACCCCTTTCCTGTTTCTTTTGAATGGGACCCCGAAGTCAGTGTGGCCATCCTTCTGGCTGCTTCTTTCATTTGAGGCCTGGCAGTCAGTATGGACAACTTTCATTTCTTCCTTTTTGCTCCTTTGAATGGCCTGGAAGTCTGTGTGTGGCGAAGCCTAAGGCTACACTCTTCGTTCTGCTTGCAACTGTGAAGCAGCCAGGGGGAAGCCTAAAGCTTCGATACACACCTCTTTCTTCCCGTTTACCTTAATTTGGGATTTAAATAGCAACATGACCCGAGGCCATGCTAGCATTATCTTATGGCCAGGTTAGTTCTTAAAGAATATTTAATAAACCAAGAAACAAAACCAAAAGGGTTAGCAATGAAAACAAACTAAAAGGGTGGAAATGAAAAGGAAATAAATGTTATATACATGCTTCAAATGAAGAGTTTAAGGTTAGAATGACTTACCTTGCTTGAAGCTGGAACGTGTGTTTGACCTTGAGTGGATGCCTTGGATACTCCTGGATTCGAAGGGAAGAAATGAAGGTGACGTTTCTAATGTTGGATTCGAAGGAGAAGAACAAGTGTGATGTTCTTTCTACTAGATTCGAAAGAAAGCAAAGTGTGAGGATTGCTTCAGATTCGAAAAGGAAAAAGAAACTAGTGTTGTGTTTCTTTAGATTTTGGATTTGTGTTTAGTGTTTGGGAATCTTAAGAGTTTTTGAGAGTTTTTGGAAGTTTGATGAATCCTAACAGTGATGTTTTACACAGTTTAATATTGAACGTTGAGGATGAAGAATGATTGCTGCGTTACTGACTTTTCATGTTGGTTCTTCTTTTTATGCGCAGTAGTTCATCACCTGAAATCTTCTTTTTGTCTGCTTTATATAGGTCTTGCAATAGTGACATAAGAAGATACTTTTGGTATGTCCATAATATGTGTTAATGAGCTTTCCAAACCAGGAGATCCTTGTCTGTTTGTAGCTGTTACTTTATGATATTGCATTGATGAATAGTAACGCTTCAGAACTTCTCACATCAGAGGATGGATATTACCGTTGAGAGTCCTTTACAGAATGTATCAGAACTTTGCACATCAGAGTATCAGAGATCCTGTTTCACAGCGCTGGTGAATTCAAAAGTTGTAACAAAACTTCTTCATACAAGCGTGTCACACAGATTTGACGCGTCTGAATCTTTCATGTTACTCTCAACTTCTATGCTCGCATAATCAGAACTTCTAGTGATGTTCTGGCAGAACAGCCAGTTGCATCAGAACATCTTTTTCACACCAGAACTTCCTGCATGTAAAGATACTTTTATTAGCGAGCATATTTGTTCTTTATATCATGTGTTTGTTATCATCAAAACTCTAACTGGGATGTAGAACTAATTTATGTTCTAACAACGAGCATAACCCTCGTGTTTAGTTTCCAATGTTTAGTTTTGAACTCTGAACAGACTGCCGGTGATAAGCCGAAGGAAGGTGAGGATGACATTGAGTCATCATGCCCCTTATGTCTTGGGCGACACACGTGTTACAATGGACGGGACAAAGGATCGCAACCCCATAATGGTAAGCTAACTTCAAAAACTTGAGGGCGAAGTGATCCCATCCTGACGGATGAGCCGTTCCCTCCCCTGGTTAACTACCACTACCCGGTCTTACCTTTAAATTGATAGCTTCCGCTAGAGCACTTGCCTTCTTGATGAATCCCTTGAGCTTTTACTATCTTTTTGCTTCTTCTTGCTAGCCTTTGATTGTATGGTTTCCTGTATCACTCTTGTTAAGCTCCAGCCCGATCCATGTGATCTCATCTCGTACTTTGCCTTCCCCCTCTCTTTCTCTTCATCCCGGGATAGAGCCTTTCACTAAAGGGAAAGTTCCCGAGCTTAGCCAGAAAAAATCGTGGAAGTAGCACTGCTTTGGCGAAAAATAGACAAGACATATCTGAGTAGCGCTGCATGAACGAAGCGTGGGCGTAAAACATCAAGTGGAGGCACCGAATCCTTGCAAGAGGGGGCGGTCAAAGCCAAGTCCAGAAAAGCTGGCCAAAAGGCATATGGCCAAGGCTGAGCTGGTAGGCTCATCTCACTTATTGTGTGCTTTATTGGAATAGAGTGACATCAAGGGAAAGTGCACTTTATCTTGATTTTTCTCTTTCTACAACTCTTTCTTTCCAACACACAGCTCAACCCCTTAGGCATCAAGGTCGGAAACCCCAAGGATCGGGCCTTAATCGATCTACTGATAAGGTAAGGGACACTAAAAGAAAAAGGCTCTCCAGCCATGTGATTTTCATGTGGCTAAATAAAGCCAGTTGCGATGTGAAAATAACGTGGCAACATGTTTTACTAATAAAATAAAGAAGCCTGAAGGTTGTCAGTCTTTTTTTATAAAAAAAATGTTGCGACGTGGGATTCACGTCGCTACTAAAAATACATTAAAAAATAATTAAATTTCTCTAACGTTCAGATATTTGTCATTTTGAAATTTTAAAAAAGTAAGTTGCGACGTGTTATTCACGTTGCAACATTTAAGAGGGAAAAATCAAATCATTACAGACTGGCGTGTTCAAGCTTTGAAGGATGTGAAGAAAGAGAATATAGTTGTTGGGATTGTTGCGACGTGAAAATCACGTGGCAACGTTCCAGCCTGATTTTCACGTCGCTAAGTGCTTTATATATTTATTTCAAGCATGCTCCACAAACAAACAGTAGTGTTATACATTGAAAACTCTTCTTCTTCAACCCTCTTCTCCTCATTCCATTCCTCCATAACCATTTTCTTCTTCATAAAATTTGTTCTTCTCCAATATAAAATCCCTTCAATTTCCATTAATTTTTGTTTTAAGGTAAATTCAATTCAATTTTGTCTCTATTTTGTTAACAACTTTTTATTTATTGTATTATTGGATGTAATTTTTTTTTTAAATTTTCTTTGAATAGAAGAAGATTGATAGAAGTAGATTGCAAAAAGGGACAAGAAGATTGAAGGAGTTAGAAGATAAAAATTATTTCTTGAATATTTTTTTTGAGTTTAGTATATTTTCTGAATTTAGTTAAATTTTAGGTTAAATTTGGGTTAAATTATAATATTGTAATTTTAATTGAATTTGGTTGAATCTGATTTTATTTAGTTTATAAAAACATAATAGAAAATATTTAATTTGTTAGGAATAATAATATTGATCATTTTTATTATTTAGTTTGTTTTAAATTTAAAAATAAAAAAGATTATATCGTTATTACTTTATATTTTATATCTTTATAACCATTTAAAATTTAAGTTGATTATATTCTTAGGGGTATATAATAAAAATTTAGTAATAAGTAAATTAATGTTATAAAATAAATAATAATAAATATAGTAATTAGTGAAAAACACAAATAAATAAATAAATTGTGATGAATACAACAATTATAATTATTAATTTATGTAGTAACATTAGTGAATAATAAAAATAATAACAATAATCATTTTAATCATTTGCAATTTAAAAATCAAAAAGATTTTATCTTTATAATTTTTTATTTATTAATTTATAAAGAAAGTAAAAAATATTTTTAGGAGTTTATAAATTTTAAGTGTTTAAATTAAATTTTTTTGTCTTAACTGAAATTTTTTTTTTTTGGATGAACTATTTTAATAGAATGTTGTTTAGTGTAATAAGTTAGAATTAGAAAAAGTATAATAGCCACTTGATGTTTTTTGAAATATATGTACATTTACTGTCACTAAAAACTTAATTTTCATAAACATATAAGTAATTACCATAATTCATCATTAAAGCCAAATATATTTAGTGAATATGATTTTTTCTTTAATGAGCCGTTTTAAATATCAATACAGAATTGTAAATAAATGGAAATGAAGACAAATTTATGCGTAATTGAAAATAAAGTAAAATCAATACTAATATTTATTATTTATTAATAAAAAAATCCATGGACAAATGTGTCATATTGGACAATTATCATATTTTTTATTAATTATTATATATTTAATAAACTATATATTAATATATAGTATATTTAGTAGTACTATATAATAAAAAATATTATATATTAAAAATAGTTAAAGTAAAAGCATATATTTATCTTTAATAGTATATGTTTAGGATTATTATTAAGTTGATTAATTAATATTTCTAATTAAATAGGTTTTGATTATATAAATTTGTAGTAAATGAAATATTATAGGTATTATCGTAGTTGGATGTACGATAGACTATATCCAGGAAGACGCGCACTTAAACCCAATTTTATAGACGGATTTAATGGTTTTATCACGTGGACGTTTGCTCAGGAACGTTGTCGAAGTGAGGGAGGAGTTAGGTGTCCTTGTCTTAAATGTGGATGTAGATATATAATTAGTGACCCAGAGGAAATAACACGTCATTTGCATAGAAAATGTTTCATTGAAAATTATTGGGTTTGAACGTATAATG
This sequence comes from Vicia faba, assembly GCA_948472305.1. Lineage (NCBI taxonomy): Eukaryota > Viridiplantae > Streptophyta > Magnoliopsida > Fabales > Fabaceae > Vicia > Vicia faba. The sequence goes on from OX451736.1 coordinate 1,619,939,883, forward strand.
GTGAAACACTGTCGAGTAATGTACCAGAGACTAGCAACACAGATGCTTCAAGTAGTCAACTGGCTATGCAACCGCCTATGGAATTTGAGGAAAACTTTAATCTGATAGGTGACATGGTTAGTGATGCTTTTGGTGTTAATGTGACCTATGACCAACCAGAAGATTTTGACGGGAAAGAGTTGCCGAATGAGGAAACGCAGAGATTTTATCAGTTGTTGAATGAGATGAATACGCCGTTCTTTGAGGGGTCTTCAGACTCAAAGCTATCAATGTGTGTGAGATTATTGGCCTCCAAGTCAAATTGGAATGTTCCTGATCAGTGTTTGGAGCACTTCGCAAAAATGATGTTGGACTCAACTGTAACAAAAGACAACTTGTCTGCGAGTTTCTATGATGCAAAGAAGTTGGTGTCGAAGTTGGGTTTAAGAGTAAGAAAGATTGATTGTTGCATTAATGGTTGCATGTTGTTTTATGACAACGAGTTTAGTACTCAAGATGGATCGTCAGAGGAATGTAAGTTTTGTCAGAGTCCAAGATATAAAGTTCGCATAGAGCCATTAACAGTAACCAAAAAGGTGTAGTAGTAAAGTCCATGTTTTATCTTCCGATAATACCAAGGTTAAAAAGAATGTTTTCTTCAATGCACAGTGCAAGTCAAATGACATGGCATCATACAAACAAAACAAGCCCATGCAATATGCGACACCCATCTGACGGCCATGCATGGAAGCACTTTGATGAGGTACATCCTGATTTTGCCGCGGAACCTAGAAATGTCAAGCTTGGATTATGCTCTGATGGTTTTGCTCCATATGTCCAAGCGTCTGGAAGTGCGTATTCTTGTTGGCCAGTTATTATAACCCCTTACAATCTCCCTCCTAAGATGTGCATGACAAAACCATACATGTTTTTGATGTGCGTCATTCCAGGACCGTCGAGTCCAAAAATCGGAATTGATGTGTACTTACAGCCTTTAATTGATGATTTGAAGAGGTTGTGGAATAATGGAGAATGGACTTATGATATATCTCGTAAATAAAACTTTTCTATGTGAGCTCCCTTGATGTGGACCATTAACGACTTTCTAGCATATGGCATGTTGTCTGGTTGGGGTACGCATGGCAGAATGGGTTGTCCGCATTGCATGGAATGCACTAAGGCGTTTACATTGGAAAAATGGGGGAAAAGCTCGTGGTTTGACTGTCACCGCAGATTCCTACCATCAAATCATCCCTTTAGAAAAAACAAGACAAATTTCAAAAAGGACGAACGGGTAATAGATCTGCCTCCGCCTCGATTGTCACCAGTTGCTATATGAAACCAAGTTTGTGAACTTCCAAAGTTTACAGATACTGGAAAAGCATGTAGAATTGAAGGATATAGGGTCACACATAATTGGACAAAAATAAGTATATTTTGGGACCTCCCATATTGGAAAGATAATTTGTTGCTCCATAATCTTGATGTTATGCATATTGAGAAGAATTTTTTTGATAACGTATTTAACACAGTGATGGATCTTAAAGACATAACAAAAGATAATGTGAAGGCTAGACAAGACATGGAAATTTAGTGTAATCGTAAAGAGTTGGAATTGAAGCCTCAACCAAATGGAAAATTATTTAAACCCAAATCTTATTTCAGTCTGACCCCCCAAGAAGCTAAAGCGGTTTTTGGATGGCTAAAAGGTTTGAGAATGCCCGACGGGTATTCTTCAAATTTAGCAAGGTGTGTTGATGCTAACACTGGGAAGTTGCATGGTATGAAAAGTCATGATTGCCATGTTTTTATGGAACAATTGCTACCAATTGCGTTTGGTTCTCTACCCAAACATGTGCTTAATCCACTCACTGAAATTAGTCAATTTTTTAGAGATATTTGTGCGTCAGCTTTAAGAGTGGATGACATCATTAAGTTGGACCAAAATATTCCAGTCATTCTCTGTAAGTTGGAACAAGTATTTCTGCCTGTTTTTTTTTACTCCATGGAACATCTACCTGTGCATCTTGCATACGAGGCTTATCTAGGAGGACCTGTTCATTATAGGTGGATGTATCCATTTGAAAGGTTCATGGGTGATTCAAAGTGATCAGTGAAAAATAAAGCTAAAGTTGAAGGATCAATATGTGCACATTACTTGCATCGAGAAACTTCACATTTTTGCAGTCACTATTTCAAGAACTTGATGTTAACTCCAAGAATCATAAGGAATCCTATAACTGTTATCGAAAGAAGTCAGTACACCTTATCAGTCTTCGGGCTTCCAGGTCATCCCTCTGGAAAGAAGGGTGAGCATTGGTTGACCCAACAAGAAATGCAATATGCATATGTTCATGTCTTGATCAACTGCATTGAAGTTAAACCATATCTTGAGTAAGTATAATCCAACTTTTTAATTTTCTTTACAGTGTGAATATAAAATTGATTATCTTGAAACTTATAGTGTGTTTCTTTTTAGGGAATTTAACAACGCCTATTTTGATAGTACTAGTGTACAATCAACATTTGGTGTCATTCATGCCCAATTTCTAACATGGTTCAAGGAGAAATTGTATAGGGTTGTTGCACCGACTCCAGAAATACTTCATTTGAGAAACTTGTCTAATGGCCCTCGTCAAAGTGCAAACAAATGGCACACATACTTCGTGAACGAATATAAATTTCACACTCATGAATGGACTGAAGGGAAAAAAAACCATAAACAGTGGCGTATTTGTGAAAGGAGTTACATATGGTGGTGAAGATGACTTCTATGGTTTTGTTAAACATATCTACGAGTTAGTATACAATTACTTGGACTCGGAAAATAAAGTTGTCTTGTTTTATTGTGAATGGTATGATCCAACTAGAGGCACAAAAATAGATAAGACATATGGTACTGTTGAGATTCAAATGGACCGGAGGTACAAAGAGTACGACCCTTTCATAATGTCAAATATTGTTAGGAAAGTTTATTATGTTCCTTATCCTTCATTTGTGCCACGTAAACGACGGTGTTGTGTTGTAATAAAAACAAAACCATTGGGTCATATTGAAACTGACGATCTAGTGGAAGATGTTGCTTACCAAGTTGATGAAGTTGAAGTTAATGATGTGATTCCAGATGAACACACTACAAGTTTGTCTAATACAATGGTTGAGGGGAATCAAGTTGATGAGGATGAAGATCATGAAGATTCTGGATCCGAGGATAATATCAAATCAGATGATGAGGATAATATGGATGACGAGCATGACGATTTAGAATAGTGAACCTATATTCATGAGAATTGTTTCTTGTAATTTTACTTGATGAACCATCTATTGAATGAGTTAATGAATATGTATTCATGAGAACTGTGTCTTGTAATTTTACTTGACGAACCATCTATTCAATGAGTTAATGAATATGTATTCATGAGAAATGTGCTTTTCAAATATATTATATGTTAACTTATATTTTCTATAAATAGGTAAAAATGCCACCCAAGGATAATAAGGGTAAAGGTCCTAGTGATAGTGGTAGGAAGCCCAGGCATCCAAGGGTAGTAGTATGCCAGTCACCTCACTCAGCCACGTGTCCTCCCCCGCAGAGTCAGGTTCATCATATGTCCATGGACAGTACTATGCCATTTACACCATTACTATCCTCTCAGAGTTCTCTTCAGTTTCCATCTGGGAGTCCATGTTTTATTAGTCCATCTGGGGCCCCACCTGGTTTACCATTCCAGCAGACACAGGTGCCGTCATCCTTCCAGCATAGTTTTCCATTTCCCACACAGATGCTCTCATTCGTGCAGCAGCCTGGAGGATCCAGCATCCCACTTCCTACACAGATGCCCTCATCTGTCCAGCAGCCTGGAGGATCCACCTCTTCACGACCCACACAGACTGGTCGCACCCCACATCTCACACATGTACTTGTATCTGATGATCATGCAAAGTCGGACGATGACGATCTTGGTGTGGGTGATGATCAGATAGATGGGAGAGATCTTCGAGGGAATGATGATCCGAGTGAGACTCATACCATTGATGGGAGATTTTGGATTTGGCCTGAAGGGAACTCGTAAGTTTCTTATTTATTGATTTTTATTTATAAGTACACATTTCCATTTTTAATATAACTTTATATACTTAATTATGCTAATTCAATTATTGTTGTTTTAGTTTCGGGCCGAGTCGGACTGCTGCTAGGGTTATAAATTATAAAATTCAGCAGAATTATACAATTTTTTGAAGAGTTTTAGAGAAGTTTCCGATAAATAAGAATTGTTTAAGCAATTTCAGGTATAATTAATTTATTTCTTAAGTTATTTTTATTTAAATGACCTTTTCATTATTGTTATAATTTATCTAACTATTTATTTTAATGTCATACAACATTGCAGGCGAAATGTGTTTGGGATCCACTGAACCGTAACAAAGTAAAAAAAATTATTTTGGCAGGAGTTCAAGACGACTTTCTGACATGCTACAACGTGTTAGAGAGAATTGACAACTTTTGGGCATTCGTCCCAAATGGATAGGCAAAGAAGTTTTTGAACAACTTCTTAAGTATTGGGAATCAGATGAATTTAAGGCTAAATCTGAAAATGCAAAGAAGATGAGGGCATCAGAAAAAGGGGGTTGCCTAAATGCTGTTGGAAGTATTAGTACTGCTGAGCATGCTCGACGCATGGTAATTATTATCACTTTTTAAAGTCATATTTGGATTTATAACATATTATTAATTTAAGTTAATTTTTTTATTTAGGCTAAGCGTTTGGGGAGAGAACCATTGATGACTGAGCTAGTTACCGAAACTCGGACAAAGAAATCAGGAGGATTTATTGACGAGCGTACAAAAAAAGCCCTGGTAAGTAAATTTATGTTTATATTTTTTTAAGCAATTTTGTGACGTGATTTTCACGTATCAAGTGACATGTTGTGGCGTGAAAATTGAGTGGCAACTGATAAGTTGTGGCGTTACAATCACGTGGCTATTTGTTTTTTATTTAATTTAATTTCATTAATTTTACTTATATATTTAACTTGATTTTTTTATTGTATGTGTAGGAGGATTATCAAATCTTACTTGTAGAATTTATGACCCATAATCCTCAGTATACTCCTCCTCCGGGAAAACCGGTTCATCCAGATGTGAATTTCTATATTTGGAGTCAAGTTGTTGGGGGAAAGGGCCTAACGGGTGTTTTTTTGATGGTGGAAATTTAGCGGGCACCTTGAGGAGTGGGGATAGAAATCTGTATCAGAGAGCTGCAGACGGTGAAGGAGGGTCACGTCAAACAAATTTGGCACCAGATCAGTTAGAACTGGTAAGACAATTGGCTAGACGCGAGTCCAAAGAACGTGAGGCGGCATTGAAGGCCCAAATGGAGGCAATGAGGGGTGAACATAATAGACAAATGGAGGCAATGACGAAGAGGCAAGCTGATATGGAGGAGCAAATGCGATAATTTATGCAAGCATTTGGTAGAAATCCCAACAGTGGTGGCCAAAATAATAACCACCAAAATAATGATGACTTTCTTCGCGACTTTTCCGACGACTCGAATGATCCTTCTGCTTAGTTTTATTTTTATTTTGTATTTAGTTTTTTATTTGTGTAATATAAATTTATAATCATATTGTATATTTAAAAATATTAAATTTAAATTTTAGTTTATTAAATTTATAATATTAAATATATTAATTTATACATTTAGATATATTTAGTTTTATTTTTGATAATTTGATTTATAATATTGTATTTAATAAATAAATTATAATATTTAATTTATAAATTTAATGAAACAAAAAATAATATTCATTATTATATCAGAATTAATATATTTAAAACACAAAATAATTTTTTTTTAAAAAACAAGTTGCGGCGTGTTTTTCATGTCACTAATTAGTGACGTGGAAAACACGCCGCAACAGCAAACGTAAAAGTAAATATAAACTTGCTCTGATCTCTGCTCTGAATTCCTTTGACCTTATAAAGTTTGTTGCGGCGTGAATTTCACGTGGCAACGTTGTGACATGTTTTTCACACCGCAACAAAATTGCCATGCGCTCTCCAGCGACGTGTTTCTTAAGATGACAAAAATGGAATTGTGGCGTGATTTGGGTGTTAGCGACGTGAGATGCACGTGGCAAAACACAAACACAACTTATTTTATAGTGGGATATGCATCTCTATCATATCTCCATCATAATTTCAAAAATAAATTGATCAACCTAAATGTTATAATGACTAAGAAATAAAATTAGGATATTGAAGTTTTTCAAAAAAAAAACTGTAACTACATTTTTTTATGTAATGAAATAATAATAATAATTATCAGAAACTCAATAAATTATCAAAAAAAAATAAAAATATGTGTGCTTAGGAAAATAAGAAATGGGAGTTATGATCCTATCAATATTGAAACAATTGCCGACCATTCTAGTTGGGTATTAGAGGATTCACCACCTCTCTTAACCAATGAAGAGTTGGAAGCATTACAGAATGACCTTGCAAATATGACCATCCAACCAATTTCAAGTGATATTGGTATGTTCTAATATGAGCATAATATAGTTTGTGGTTGTGAATCAATTTAATGTCTCATATTTACCATCTCTAAATTTTTTTTGTTAATTATTTTTTAAAATATTGTTATAGATCAAATAGATTTAGTTGATGATGAAGATAGAGATATGGGTAATGCACAAGATACTATTGTTGATACTGTGAATCAAGAAAAAAGCAACACCGGAGAAGATGAAGTTGGTGGAGAAGACAATGAAGTTGAAGATGGATATGGATATCAAGATTATGACAATTTGACTTCATGGACATAAAAAATTATGGATCGTTGAGTATGGATTTTTGTGACTTATTATAATACTATAACTTATGAATTGTTAAGTTTCTATCACTTCTTTGAATTTATGATTTGCTACATTAAGTTTCTATCACTTATTTTGATTGTTACTAATACTTTTGTTTATTCTAAATTATTTGAATTTATAATTTTCTATATTATTATAGTTACAAATTCAGGTAATAAATATATTTTTTATAGAAACCGGATCAAAAGCCATGCGGTCTGAACAGTGACCCACTGGTCCGACCAGTAACCCAATAACTTTACCGAGTCGATCACCGGGATTTTAAAACATTGGTAAGAGATATGCATCTCTATCATATCTCCATCATAATTTCAAAAATAAATTGATCAACCTAAATGTTATAATGACTAAGAAATAAAATTAAGATATTGAAGTTTTTCCAAAAATAAAAACGGTAACTATATTTTTTTATGTAATGAAATAATAATAATAATCAGAAATTCAATAAATTATAAAAAAAAATTAAAAATATGTAATCAAATAATAATAATTATCAGAAACTCAGACACACAAGTGCAATTTTATAACTTGTTAACAGCTTAAACTTAATGCCATCTTGGCATGATCCACCTACCATTCAGATGTTCTCTAACATCATGAAAATTCACCACCTGATCATTTTGGAACGTGTGGTAGTTGTTTGTTTCTAAAGAATAAAACACAAGATTCTGTCCATAAAATCTAGGAAAATAAATTTTGTTTTCCATTTCGGGAATGTTTGCCACAGCTGAAAAGGATGTTTTGCCGACAAAAAGCATGTGATTTTTTAGGCTTTCCACTTTGATCCATGTCATTGTAGACTCATTCAACTTGAAAACTTGAACTCCATTTGGCAAGGGACATTCAAATACTGACAATAGATTGCCATCACATTCAACTAGAAAGTTGTTCAAGTAACTGCTACATGGAGCTTGAAGCTCTTCAAGTACTTTCCAACTATAATTTTCTCTTGTTGCTTGTACTACTGCTAATTTTCCTGTTTTGCTAAGAAAATAAAATAATCCATTATGAAAAGCGGGACTTACGTTGCGGAGAGTAAATTCCTTGTCTTCAAATGTGAAAATGCTTCTTCCTTCCAGAAGGTGATGTACATATCCTTTTGTCAATGATGATACTGAAAATCCTTTAACAAACTCAAGAGTCACACATTGAAAAGAGGTTGGGGAATGTGACATGCCAAAACACCTGGTATTTCGGGTTCCTGTACCCCAAAATGGAAATGATAGCACTTGCTTTGTAAAAGGATTGAAGAAAACTTTAAAAGTTCCGTCAACTGACACCAGCAATAGCCAACCATCTTTTGAACAACAAATTTCTAAGTTCAAGCTCCAAACTTCATCTTGAGGAAATTTTATGATGTATTTGTACTCGAGACCATGCTTCGGACTCACAAAAGTGAAGACCTTGTCCTTTGAGAACACAAGTAAAGGACACATGGAGCGATCATCAAACCTTGACATTGACATGGAAGAAGATGATCTCCATTGAATCGGTGGTGCTGCTAGACGAAGGAATTTATTGGTAGCTCGAAAACTCAAATAATCAAGTACATCATTAATATGTTTTGCAATCACTTCAAGCAATTCTATGGGAAGTGCATATTCATTATGAGCTTTATCACAAAGATTTTTTTTCTCTCTAATTTCTTCTTTGAGCGTAGTAGTCATCCTACAAAACAAATAATATTAAAAGCATAATCAAATTAAAACTGGCAGGAACTAATAAGGGCTAGGTCAAGTGGCTTGAACTAACTGAGCTAAGGATTAAGAAAGTCTACGGATCAAGTCTTGGCAAGGATGTAAATATATTAATAACAGTGTAATTAAAAAAAAGGACTTAACATATTTTTGAAATAAATGCGTAAAAAAAAATTACCCGATAACGGGAAGGAACCATCTTGAATAAGACCGAGTTTCTGATAAATTAGAGAAATGCTGAGAAGTTACAAGGCAATTGTCTTCAATGTTGTAAATATAGAAAAATTTGCAATCTTTTAAAGCAATATAGATGCGGCCTCCTTCTGTTTCTGGATTGGATACTGGACAAGCAAAGGCTGGGTCAAGACTGGATATAAAGAACACTTTATCCTTGATGCTTTCCACCTTTACCCACACTCCTTGAGAAGAATCAAATTTGAAAACAAAAACTGCAGTAACCCTATCTCGTTCATGGTAAACTTGTATTCGAAATAGTATGTTGTTGGATACAATCAAGTGACTGAGCTCATGAAAACTAGTTGGTAGATGCATGAGATCAGTTGTGCAGTTTATTGTAAAGCCATTAAGTTTATGTTTTTCAATAACTACTATAATAGAACGGTCCTGAGTCCACATTCCTGCATAGACGCGATGATTCCAGTAAAATGGGTTTTCAAAATAGACTCTCTTTCCCCGCATAAGAGATTTACCCTCCATAGCTAAAACTCTCGCAATATCTTCATTAAAGCAGGCCTCAGTCCATTGCTTATCTCCAAGTTGGTAGTAAAATATTGAAAGGCTATAGGATGGAAATAAAAAAATGGAGCATGGTTGATCATTGGTAGATGGAGGGGATGACAAAATGCAACTGTAAAAAATAGTGCCATGGTGTTTAAGGCGTGGGAGGATGATTTTGTTAAGGTTACACGGATTCCAAAGAAACAATTTACTAACATATTTTGATATCTTGTTTTCCCAAAGAAACCAACCATGTTGTACTGTTAGTAGCTTTGATTTCTTGAATTCTGGATTCCATGTAGAATAGGATTTGGATGGATCTGATATGCTGCAAAAGGTTTGATGAGTGCTTAGGGTTTTATCACTGAAATACATAAGCAATGGTTTTATCTCTCCTTCCATTGAGTTAGGATAAGCTGCAACTATCAATTAATTGCTGCAATCAACTATCAATTGATTAACGATATAGGAATGAATTTTAAAACAAAAGTAACCTTGAAGATAATGATTACTTCAAAACAATTAGGGTTCAGCAAATAATGGGATTACCTTTAAATAATATTAACAAAACCTAGCATGTATATATATATATATATATATATATATATATATATATATATATATATATATATATATATATATATATATATATATATATATATATATATATATATATATATATATATATATATATATAGGAAGCAACAAGAGAAATAGCTTAAATTTAGTTTAGATTATCATATAGATAGAGATACTTTAAATAAAATATGAAGGAAATAAACTAAATTCCGGTTAAAAAGGCAAGAAGATTTTATTTAAACGATAAGCAGCTTAAAAAATTATCATGTGTGCCAGCATTAAAATTAAAAATAAATATTGTTTTTTTTTCCAATATATATTGTTTTATTTTAACAAATTCTCATTAATTTCTTTATTTTTTTATTTGTTACTGAAGAATATTTATAGTAACAAACAAATCATACAATTGATTATTTAATTACCATTATTATTGTTTATATCATCAATTGCAATTAAACTAATTGATATTAATATCAATTATAATTCCCGCACTTGCGCACGAGTACTGAACGTTTTTGTTTTTAAAATGTAATAAAAATGTAAATAAGAAAAACAAAATTGTTTTATCAAAATAGTCTGTTATTTTAAAAAAGAAAGACATATTTTTAAAATAAAAACAAAATTGTTTTACATCAATAATATATATTATAATTTTTCATATATTATTTTTTAAAAATTTGTATGTTAAATTAAAAATAATTTCAAAATACAAATATTAGATACATAAATAATTAAAAAAATAACACATTTTTCTCATGTTTCGATTAATATATTATTTTTATTTTCTTTAATTGTACAAAAAATGTAATAATCCGTGTGTTCGCACAATTTTTATGTGATTACCCTTGCGTTCACATGTTACTACTCTGCTACTCCTACATTTGCACGGGTATTGGTGTGTTAGGCGCATATTTTTTCCAAAGATATAATAAAAATGAAATGAAAAAAAGACAATTGTCTAACCAAAATAGATGATTATTTAAAAATAATAATAATAAATCAGTTTTTATAATTTTTTTCATATATAAAGCTGACTGATGATATAATATACTGGAATCAAATGGAGGAAAAACATCTCCTGCAGAGGTCAAAAATTGACTGGCTTAAAGTGTGGGATGGGAATACTGCCTTTTTCCATGCCTACTTGAAAGCTAAGCACAATCAGAATAATATGAATATCCTACATAAAGATGATGGCTCCATTCTGCATAGTCAGCAGGATATCTTGCAGGAGGTTAGGGACTTTTATGCTAGTCTTATAGGAATGCAGAATAAAACCTTGATCCATGTAGACATTGATGCTATGAGGAGGGGGAAACAACTCAGTCTGTTGCAGAGAAACTTTTTGGTGGGCAAAGTCACTGAGAAAGAGATTGAAAATGCTCTCAAAGGAATTGGAGATCTTAAATCCCCAGGTGCTGATGGGTATGGAGCAAAATTCTTCAAATCCTGTTGGAAGTTTATTAAAGCAGATGTGGTGGCAGCAGTCATGGAGTTCTTTGATCATAACCGAATTTTTATACCTTTCAACAAGACTGTGGTGACTTTGATTCCAAAGAATGATCAAGCCAAAAGAATAAAGGATTATAGACCAATCGCAGACTGCACTACATTCTACAAAATTATCTCTAGAATTATCTAAGCTAGATTAGGGACTGTTTTTCAGGGGGTTCTGAATCATAGTCAGGCTGCTTTCATTCCTGGGCAGAATATCCATAACCATATTATGTTGGCTTATGAAATCATCAAAGGTTATAGTATGCAGTCTGAAGCCCCTCGATGCATGTTGCAGATTGATCTCCAAAAGGCATATGATATGGTGGATTGGGGAGCGCTTGAGGTGATTCTGAGGGAGCTAGGCATACCACCAAAATTCATTCAGTGGATTATGCTTACAGTTACTACTGTTTCCTATAAGTTCAATGTGAATGGTGTATTGACTAAGCCTATGCAAGCTTGTAGGGGGTGAGACAAGGGGATCCACTCTCCCCCGTATTATTTGTAGCTATCATGGAATTTGAGTAGACTGCTGCTCAAAATGCAACATGATACTAATTTCAAATTCCATGCAAGGTGTGAAAAAATTGGCCTCACTAACCTTATGTTTGCAGATGATGTACTACTGTTCAGTAAGGGAGACTATAATTCTGTGAGGTTGCTTAAGCAGACTATGTCAACTTTCTCAGCATCAACAGGTTTGGTAATTAATCCTATGAAATGCAAGATCTTCTTTGGAGGCAGGATTAATGACATCAAGCAGGATATTTTGGGCTTAACCAGGTTTGAGGAGGGTAGGCTGCCTGTGCGTTATTTGGGCATTCCCCTCACTAGCAAGGGACTTACCATTAATCATTACCACCCTTTAATTGACAAAATAACATGCAGGATTCGACACTGGACTGCAAAGTTATTGAGCTACGCGGGGAGAGTCCAACTTGTGAAGAGTATTCTGTTTGCTACAACACGGTACTGGCTCCAATGTCTTCCTCTCCCGGTATTTGTAACAAAGAAAATAAATGCCTTATGCAGATCATTTATTTGGAATAGTTCTCATGAGATTAGTCGTGAAAGTCTGTAAGCCTAGTTCTCATGGTGGCTTGAACGTGATCAATGTGGCAGTTTGGAATCAGGTTTGTATGCTAAAATGTCTGTGGAATTTATGCCGTAAGACTGATACTTTGTGGATCAAATGGATCCATAGTTACTATATAAAAGGTGGTAATATTATGGATATGGTTATCAATACAAACTGGTATTGGGTCATGAAGAACATTGTGCAGGACATAATCCTTACATCCCAACTCTTAGCTCTCTGGACTGACTACCTACAAAAAGATAGATTCCATATGGGAAAGGTGTATAGACATCTCATTGATGATGGAATTCGTGTCATATGGAGGAATTTAATCATAAAGAATGCTGCTAGGCCCCGTTCTATTCTGACTTTATGGCAGGCATGCCATGGTAAACTGCCTACCAAAGAAAGACTTTGCAGATTTGGTTTTATTCAGGAAGACATTTGTAGCCTTTGTTCGGAGTATGTTGAAACCATTGAGCATGTGTTTTTTCAATGCAGGAACACTGGTAGGATATGGAAAGATATTCTAAATTGGATGGAGGTGCAACATAACCCCTTTGCATGGCAGGATGAGATTAATTGGGTCATTACTCAAACGAACAGGAAAGGGTGGAAAGGGGCTTTACTCAAACTTGGTTTTACGGAAACCCTCTATGGTATTTGGTGTCATAGGAATTCTATTACCTTTAATACCTTGGTTACAAAGAAAATAGAGGAGGAGATTATTGAAAACATTATATATAGGGGATGGTATAGTAAAAAGCTTAGAAAGCATATAGTTGTGCTTATGTTGTAGATACTAGTCTTTTTTTGCTTGCTGGATCATTTGATCGCACTTTGTACTTAATAGTTTTTTGAATTAATACATATCCTTTGATTCAAAAAACATTTGAATCAATAGTATAATTATTCTTATATATAAATATTTTTGTTTTGGAAATACTTATAAAAAAGTTTAAATCAATTGTAAAATTGTTTCCGTTATTATTTAATATTTAACTCAATAGTTTAATATCAGTACAATATATATGCACCATATCAATACATGTATATTCACACGAGTACTGGTATGGTTTACACGCTTTTGTTTTTAAAATCTAATAAAATTTAAATAAGAAAAACAAAATATTTTACCAAAAGAATTTATTATTTTAAAAAGAACGACATATTTTTAAAATAAAAACAAAATTGGTTTACATCAATAATATATATTTTAAATTTTCATATATTATATTTAAAAATATTGAATCTTAAATTAAAAATAATTTCAAATATACACAATCATTTAATTTCATAAATATCAACTAATAACATAGTATTTGAAAATATATTAATAACATAAATAAATATATTTTTCCCGTGAATTTTGTTCAACTGTACAAAAGATATAATAACTCCTAGGTTTGCACAGATTCTTGTATGGATACTCGTGCGTTCGTACGAGTACTGATGTGTCACGTGCATTTGCTTCAAAAATAAAATAAAAAAATAAATTGGAAAAAAAGATAAAAATTGCCTAACCATAATACTTTATTATTTTTAAAAAAGATAATAAATTGATTTATATATATATATATATATATATATATATATATATATATATATATATATATATATATATATATATATATATATATATATATATATATATATATATATATATATATATATATATATATATATATATATATATATATATATATATATATATATATATATATATATATATATATATATATATATATATATATATATATATATATATATATATATATATATATATATATATATATATATATATTTGAATCAATAGTATAATTATTCCAATATATAATTTTTTTTTTGTTTTGTAAATATTTATATAAATATTTAAATCAATAGTAAATTTTATTCCGTTATTATTCAATAGTTTAATATCAATTTCATATGTGCGTACTATATCGGTGTCTGTGTGTTCGCACGAGTATTGATGTGATATATTAAATTATCGTCAGTTATTTATAAATTTAAATATCATGTGTTATCTAAATTTAATCGGTTATGTTATGTGCCACTTTATTATATTGTTAAATTAGATTAAAAAAATTCAAATTTTTTTTAAAATGATAAAAGTTAATTATTTGATATTTTGATAATAGTAAAAATGATTTAATACTTGATAAAAACAATAAAATTATAAATTATTTATAAATTAATATCAATGAAATTGTTTACATAGAAAGTTAAACACAGTTAAGTTAATTAAACATATTTTTTTCTCTATTTTATTTTAATGGCTAAATTTTTTTTAGTGAATTCGATGTGAAACAATGAGTTCAAACATAAAAGTGATGTGGAAAATATTTAGATTAAAATAATATTATTTTGGAATATTAAAAAATATTAATGAATATAAAAAAAAAGGTAAAACACCATTTTTAGTCCCTTAACTTTACCTCTGGATCCATTCTGGTCCTTTATTTTTAAAAAGTTTCAAAGTAGTCTTTTAATTGTTCAAAAAAGACCACGTTTATCTTTTCCGTCTGGACTGTTAGTCAAAGTCAATGGTAGAGCATATGTGACATATATGTGGCATCGCACGTGTTTACATTTTCGTCCAGGTGGATTAAAGTATCTTAAAAAAAAGGATTAAAGCATTGCATGGGTTAAAGAATCAGATTACATCTCCAACACTTTGAAGGTAATCCTAGGACAACCATTGTTGGTAGCTCCATTCTGCGAAGAAGCTACGAGCGAAGCGAAGGCACATTTTGTTCTTGAAGGTGAAATTGACTACAACACTGCTCATCCTAGGTAAGTTTCTGCAAAACTATGATATTCATAGTTAGGGTTTTTTCAAATCAATCTTTCTGAAATCTAATATCTTCCTGTTCATTTAGGATATAGTCTGAAATAGATGAATATCTGAACATTACAATACACCATAGTGGCAGATTTGTTACTGAGGACATGAGTGTTTACGAAGGAGATGAGATTGTTGATTTGAGAGTAGATGTTGATAAGTGAAGCTATTTTGAATTGATAGGTGCTATTGAAGAGCTAGGTTATGCAGATGTAGAGAATATATATTATAAGAATCCTACTGATGGGATGAATATGTTGGTTGATGACAAGGAGGCATTAGAGATTGTTGATCTATATAGGGTTCACCTTAGTGTTGAAGTATTTATTCAACACACGTTATCAAAGCCTGATTATGCTGATGAGACTGAAGTTGTGTTAGACGAGGTACCCCTTAATGTGATAGTTGATGAGGCAGAAGTTGTGCTTGAGGAGATGTTGAATGAAACTGATGGAACGAAAGATGGTGTTAGGGAAGATGATGTTAGCATGGATGGTGGTGGGGAAGATGATATTAGGGAAGATGGTGTTAATGCAGTAGGAACTGATGATAATGTGTCAATGGTTGATGAGTTTGAAAGTGATGATATTGGACATATGGTTGGTGAGGTTGATGATGTTGTTAGACTGATTGATGATGATGATGATAGTTCTAATGATAGCACCTTCAACTATGTTAGTGCAAAAAGGGTAGCATTTGATGATGAGTCTGATGAGTATGACATTGATTTGGATGAGGAAGAGGGTAAGATGGGCTACAAACAAGATGAGGTTTGAGAAATTGACAGATGTTGAAGTGTTGCCTAACATTATGAAGAAGGTTGAAAAAAACAAGTTCATACACAAGCATGTGGCTTATCAGGTAAATTGCTTTAAACAAATTTATTTAAAGTGTATATTTATATTTGGAATGTATATTTATATGTTAGGATGTCTGATGAGCATATATTTGAAGTGAGACATCTGGAAAACTCAGCTAAAAAATTCACAGTCAACCTGAAGAAAAAGTACTGTTCATGCAGAAGATGGGAGCTAACAGGCTTGCCTTTTGTGCATTCACTTGTAGCAATCAAAAGTAGGAACCACTAGATTGATGACTATGTTCCTGATTACTACAGGAAAGAAAGATATATGCAAGTGTAAAAACCTGTAATATATCCTGTTAATGGCTCAAACATGTAGATAAGAACAGAGTATCCTGATATTCTGCCCCCCAAATTTAGGAAAATGTCTGGAAGGCCAAAAAAAGGAGGAATTTAGAGCATGGTGAGATAGATGGTTCTGGTAAAAAGATGAGAAAGACATGATTCATTATAAAGTGTAGCAGGTGTAAGAAAGAAGGACACAACAAACTTACTTGCAAGGTACATCTACTACTCAAGCATCCCAGCCAGCTCAAGCATCTCAGCCAGCTCAAACATCCCAACCAACTCAAGCATCTCAGCCAGCTCAAGCATCTCAGCCAACTCAAACATCCCATCCAACCCAAGCATCCCAGCCAATTCAAGCATCCTAGACAACTCAAGCATCTTAACCAGCTCAAGCATCTCAGCCAGCTCAAACATCCCATCCAGCTCAAGCATCTCAGCCAGCTCAAGCATCCCAACCAGCTCAGACATCTCAACCAACTACTTCTCAATCATCCAAGAAAGTGAATCCCAAATTCAAAAGTTGCAAGTTAGAAGGCCAAATTCACCTTTTATCTCACCTTGTACAACAACTAGGTTGAATGCATCTAAAACTATTGTAGGTCCAACAACAAGAAGGACGACACCTACTAAGAGAGACACAACAAAATAGAAAGCTTAGATTAATGTCTTTAATGTAATAGTTCTGTTAGGTTATGTTAACTTTAGTTAAGCTATTTTAAAGTGTTTTGAATATATATTATCTAGTGTTGTTTTGGACCTGTCATATCAGGTTTCTTGAACATGTAAAGTATGATTTTTGGATCTGTAATAGTAGTGTTTTCGGACCTGTAATAGCAGGTTTCTTGGACATGTAAAGTATGGTTTTTGGACCTGTAATATCATGTTTTTTGAACATGAAATTTATGAATATTAATGGTATCTACCACCTTATGTATTGTTGTTGACTTCATTCAATTGATTTTGTATATGTTATGGTATTACTTCATTCAAAATGTTACACCAGTTAATGGAATTTACAAAATTCATCAAAAATACAGTTCCAAAATTACACCAGTTTCATACTGAAATTTACACCAGTTTCATACAGTTGCATACTGGAATTTACACCAGTTCCAAAATTCATTACAAAATATTACAAATAAAACATACAAACTCATCAATTAACAACATTATCTTCTTTTCAAATGATATTACAAACGATACTGGAATTTACAACATCACCCAGATGACAAAAATTAACAAAATACAGAAAAAAAATTTCCATTTTTTTACGGAATTCATCATTTTCTTCATTTCAATTTGTAACCCCATTATCTTTTGTTTCAGTCCATCCTTTTGTTCCTTTAAAGACAATATCTCCATTTTTGCTGCATCAAGGTCATTTTGAAGCTTCTCCAACCTACTATTTTGCTTCTTTATAAACTGCTTTTTCTCATCCACATCATCATAGAACCATTGAAAGCATCCACATTCAGTTTCAGATGAACCCTGTGTCATTCCAAATTTGGATAGTTCAGAAAAAATAATATAAATAAGCCATTTCATTTCTTTCTTACCTTATAATGACGACAACCCCATAATTGCTTCCTAAAATTCGTTTGCGTTGAATCCCTTCGAAGAACGTTCGTGACTCCACAGCCACATATGGTTTTCCATCACAAATTACCATTTAAACATCCACCGTTGTTGACCTTTGAATCGTATGAACACTGACCTGAGTACGCTAATGATGATTGCTTCATTTTCCTCAAGCAATTACAGAATCATAAGGGGAAGAAAATTGTTGAACCCTGGAATTTGGGAGAGTCTGGGGTAGAAGAGAAAGAAATGGGCGATGCAGACTTGAAGAGAATGAAGAATATGACATAACATTCCACATCAACTGCCACGCATACAAAGCAAACGTCCGTTTGTTCCTTTTGGACGGAAAGGACTATTGTGGTCCTTTTTGAACAATTAAAGGACCACTTTGAAACTTTTTAAAGATAAGAGACCAGAATAGATCCAAAGGTAAAGTTAAGGGACTAAAAAGGATATTTTTTCATATATATATATATATATATATATATATATATATATATATATATATATATATATATATATATATATATATATATATATATATATATATATATATATATATATATATATATATATATATATATATATATATATATATATATATATATTAATTATTCCTATATATAAATATTTTTGTTTTGAAAATATCTATATAAATATTTAAATCAATAATAAATTGTATTCTGTTATTGTTCAATAGCTTAATATCAATTTCATATGTGTTTGGTGCATCTAAAATTTCATTTTGTTTCACAATATCAACATCTCATAGAGAATGGATTTGAGTGAGGGGAACAGTGGGAAAAAAAGTTACCGAAAACAGTTGCTAGTAATGGAAATTTAGTGATACAATGCACTTAGAGGAATGTGTTACATTCTAACAAATAGCTAGCAGGAATTAGTAGGCCTGTAGAAGGAATTATCAGGTTTTGTTTTCTAATTTTTAATTCTAAACTACAGATATGCGGATGATTAGACTACAGATACATACAAGATTTGATCTGAGAAGTCAATATTCGTAGCAAGTCCAGAGAAAAGCATCAATCTCGGGACATGGTTGGCAGATAAACTATATTAATAGCTAATATGGAAACCAATACCCATGAAAAATGAAAGCAACAGATCAAAAAATAAACCTTAGGAAAATGATTTAGTGTTGTTATCCTTAAATCTATGGATTCATAATTTGAAATTATATTTGTTCACCACAACAAACTGTATAACCATAAGATCATGAAATGCAGGAACCACTTTATAGTTTAACATAAGATTTCTTTATCAAAATTTTCTGTTAGTATTGGTGTAGCTGATAGTTGATAGAAAATAGTTTTAGAGAGTTGTTTAGAAAGAATATTATGTCATTGATTTCTTGGATGATACATTACAAGATACCAAATGCCTATTTATAGGCTCAAGTCACCGGCCTCTCAATGGTGGTGAATGTTTCTACATTACTTTAGATTTTTCTAGATTTTTCATGATATGTTAGTATTATGATAGTTCTAAGTTCTTCTATCTTTTACATACACTTATAGTTATAGATTATTCTACCATACTCATACACACTATAGTTTCTAGGGTATTCTACCATTACCATAAATATTATATTTAGAATATTCTAGAAATTTGTAGCAATTTCAACACTCCTCCTTGATGCAAATTTTTGTAACTCCAAGCATAGTTCGCAGCTCTTCAAATCTTGGTCTCGGTAACGCCTTCGTGAATATGTCTGCAATTTGTTCTTCTATTCTGCAGTAGTCGAGTTTGATCTCCTTAGTTGCTCCAGCTTCTCTAATAAAGTGATGCTTGATTGCTATGTGTTTTATTCTATTGTGATGCACTGGATATTTCGCCATTGAAATTGTTGATTTGTTGTCACAATAATTTTAGTAGGCTCATCTTGTTTTTCTTTCATGTCTTCAAGTATCCTGCGAAGCCATATAGCTTGATCCGTTGCTTCAGCAACAGCCACATACTCTACTTCTGCTGTTGATTGTGCAACTGTAGCTTGCTTCTTCGACGCCCAAGAGAAAATTCCCGATCCTAGTGAGAAAGCATAGGCAGAGGTGCTCTTCATGTCATCTACCGAACCTGCCCAATCACTATCAATGTAGCCAAGTAATCCTGAGTTGGTTTCGGTAGTGTACCATATACCAAACTCTTTTGTTCCTTGTAGATACCTTAAAATTCTTTTTCCTGCTCTAAAGTGTATTTGACTTGGGCTTTGCATGAATCTTGATAGAAGACTTGTAGCATACATTATGTATGGATGTGTAGCTGTCAAATATAGAAGGCTTCTAATTAGACTTCGATATTTGGATGCATCAGCTTCTGGTGTTCCATCATTCTTTTGTAGTTTCTCATTTGTTATGAGTGGAGTAGCGACAGGTTTGCAACCGTACATATTGAATTTCTTAAGTAAGCCTTCTGTGTATTTCTTTTGCGAGATGAATATCCCTTCATTTCTCTGACTTACCTCTATACCGAGGAAGTAACTCATCAAATCAAGGTCGGTCATCTCAAAGGTCTTCATCGTGTCTTCTTTGAATTCCATCATCATCTTGGTATTGTTTCTCGTATAGATGAGGTCATCTACATATAGAGAGAGTAAGAGAGTGTACTGACCTTGAGACTTGATGTAAAGTGTAGGCTCACTCTTGCTCCTCCTGAATCCTTGATCTATGAAATACTGATCAATTCCGCTATACCATGCTCGAGGTGCTTGCTTCAAACCGTAAAGTGCTTTTCTTAGTCTTAACACTTTGCTTTCTTCGCTTTCAGAAATGAATCCTTATGGCTGATCCACATAGATCTCTTCTTCAAGTACACCATTGAGGAAGGTTGATTTGACATCTAATTGATGGATACTCCATCCTCTTTGTGCCGCAATAGCTATTAGAGCTCTAATGGTATCAAGACGAGCTACTGGTGCAAATGTCTCATTGTAGTCAATCCCAGGTTGCTGTGAGTAACCCTTAGCTACTAACCTTGCCTTGTGTTTCTGTGTGGTGCCATCGGGGTTGAGCTTTGTCTTATAGACCCACTTAACCCCAATGATATCTTTTCCATGGGGACGATTTACTAACTCCCATGTGTTGTTTTTCTCGATCATCTTTATCTCTTCTTCCATTGCCTTGACCCATACTTCTTGCTTTGATGCTTCTTTAAAGCTTCCAAGTTCAAGTATGGCCAAGTTACAGGTTTCATATATGCCCATCAAAGATCTTACTCGTCTTGGAGTAGACTCTGGTGATGATAATTCTTGATCATGTTGTTGTGGTGGAGGTAAAGAAGGTTCACCTGGGCCTTCTTCCTCAGATTCTTCTTGAGGTAGTTAAGTTGGTATAAGGATGTTTTTCTCCACTTTTTCTTCATCCCAATTCCAAGAAGCATTCTCATCAACTTCAACATCTCGACTGATGATGAGTTTTTTAGTTTGCAAGTTGTAGACACGGTAGCCTTTAGAGATTGTGCTATACCCCAGGAAGATACCTCGTATAGTTTTCTCTTCAAGCTTGTGCCTCTTCACGTCTGGAATATGAATGTAGCATATAGATCCAAAGACCCTTAGGTGCTTTGCTGATGGCTTCTTCCCATTCCAAGCTTCAATTGGAGTCTTATCTTGTGCTGACTTAGTTGGACATCTGTTAAGTATGTAAACAGCAGTGTAGACTGCTTCAGCCCAGAATATGTTAGGAAGTCCCTTCTCCTTGAGCATCGATCTAGCCATCTCCATAACTGTGTGATTCTTTCTCTCAGATACACCATTTTATTGAGGATAATATGCGACTGTAAGTTGCCACTTTATGCCTTCATCCTCACAAAATTTGTCAAACTCGCGGGAGGTGTATTCTTTGTCGCGACCACTTCTTAGTACTTTTATCCGTTTTCCACTTTAATTTTCAACAAGGGCCTTGAACTTTTTGAATACTCCAAAGACTTCTGATTTTTCTTTTAGGAAATAGACCCATGTCATTCTAGAGAAGTCATTAATGAAGAGTATGTAGTACCTGTTGTTCTCATGTGATGGTGTCCTCATTGGTCCACAGACATCAATATGAATTAGCTCCAATAAATTTTTCGCTCTTCATTCTCTGCTTGTTGAGAACAGAAATCGTTGTTTCTTACCAAGAAGACATCCTTCACACACTTCATTGTTCTCCTATATGCTTAGAAAATCTCTCATCATGTTCTTCTCATGTAACAACTTTAAGGCATGTGTGTTGAAGTGGCCAAATCTTTGATGCCAGAGCCATGAATCATCAACTTGTACCTTCAAGGCAATGTTAGTTGTATGTTTAAAATTTAGCAGGAAGCTTCTCTTGCTCTTATTCATCTTCACTTGGATTATCTCGGCCCTTTTATTTTTGTTATCTAAGATTTTGCATACTCCTCCTTCAAAGTGAAGTGTGTAGCCTCTCTCCATCATTTGGCCAATGCTTAGAAGATTTTCTTTAAGGTTGGGGACTAGTAAGACATCATGGATGAGTTGCGTACCTTTATCTGTCTCCACTATGACAATGCCTATTCCTTTTGATTCAACCACACTTCCATTTTCCAGTCGAACTTTGACTTTGATAGACTCGTCAATGCTTTTGAAAATAGTCTCATCCTTGGCCATGTGATTGCTACATCCACTATCCAAGTACCAACTTCCTCCTTTTTCTTTGACTGGGTCTTGAGTGACATAGAACATACATTGTTCTTGATCATTCTCCTCTGCGACATTAGCTTGATGCCTATTTTTATTGCGACAATTTTTCTCTACGTGCCCAAACTTCTTGCAATGGTTGCATTGTGGCATATTATGGAACCAACAATTTTTCTCTCCGTGGCCCGCTATTTTGCATATAATGCATGGAGGATTTTTATCTGTTTTGTTCTTAAGGAAATTCCTAGAACCTTATCTTCTTCTTGAAGTTTCTCCATAATTTTTCTTTCCTCCATTTTCTTTGTTTTGGGGATGAAATTTGAGCTTTAACTGGAAGACATTTTCAAGTGTATCTTCTTTATGCCTATACAGTCTTTGCTCATATGCTTCAAGAGAGCCCACAAGTTCTGTCACTGATAGAGTGGGAAAATATTTGGTTTCTTCAATCGTTATCACGATTGGGTCAAACTTTGGGGGCATAGTAATTAGAATTTTCTCAACAATTTTCTTGTCAAGAATGTCTTCCCCAAAAGCTCTCATTTGATTAACTATTTCTTTAACTTTAGAATAGTAATCTTTAACTGTCTCGGACTCCTTCATCTTCAATAGTTTAAAATCTCTTGTTTTCGTCAGCAAGGTCTGTACATCGTCAGCAAGGTCTGTCCAAAAGCATACTGTATGAGATTATGGCATTGCTTTCGTCATCCTCCCTCTAAAGGCTCGTAACTTTTAGCAAGAGTTAAATGTCATAAAGAAAGTAGAAAGCATAGTTCAAGTATAGTGAAAACGAATGGATGAATTCAAGACAAACATATGCAATGAATTAATGAAATAGAGTTTGACATCAATAGATAATTGTTTGAATAACAAAAGAAATTACAACTTGAAAATTCAAATGAAACAAAAGCCTCTTAGTTCAAACTTGTAATTTCAGGTGGAGAACCCTCAGCGGAAGATTTTCATCTTGCCATCCTGTGTGAGCTCCAGCGTTGTTTCTTTAACCAGATCTTGAATTTTGTTTCCCAATGTCCAACAACCATCGGCGTCATGTCCAGGACTGTTGGAATGATATGCACATCTCGTATTTGGATTGTACCCTGGAGCGACTGTGTTGAGATGTCGAGGGGGGTCCCTTAATACAATCAGCTTGACTTCCAACAAGCGTTGTAGTACATGGGATAATAGCATGTTAATCTCAGCGAAGTGCTTTTCTGATGTATTCCGCTTACGTCGATTACCCTGCTGATGTTGGTGAGGTTGTTGTTGGGCTTGTGACCCTGAAGCAAATTAGGGAGACTTTCCCTTGACTTCTTGCCTCAAGGGAGTCTAAATGATGACTTGATCCTCAACCCTAGTTGTTTGCCCCATTTGGTTACATCCATCTTGATGCAGTTTGTTAATGAGGACCTTTAGCTCCTCTTGTCCTTGAGCCAGGTTTTGGATGAGAGCCATCTGGCCCACCAGTTGTCCCATCATTTGCATTTTCATTGTTGCCAACTCAATCTGTAGCCCTTCCAACTGATCATTCCTGATGCCGCCTGGATTCCCTAGGACCATGCCCCTTGTGAGGAGAGCTTTCACTTCTTCCTGCCCCTTGGACATGTTCAAGAACATTTCTTGAAGTTGAGCGTTTTGAGCCTGTATATCTTTGACAGTCCTTTCTAGAGCCATCTCTACTAAAATAAACAGTAGGAGAATAAGGAGACCTGAAAGGGGAAAACCTGCCATGATACGATGCCTTATATGTGGATGCATGTTTTCAAGGATCTCGCGGGGTAAACACAAGAAAATGTTAGAGGTTGAACTTCGATCAACATCTTTGATTGGAGAACTTTGTATTGGTGGATGTCTTTCCACGAGAATCAAGCTCACCATGTCAAGTGGGTCATAGCCCTCGACTCAAGTTGTTGTACTTGATCTTTGACGGTGTTTGTTTAGAGGAAAATGAATCCTCTTGCCCTTTGGTAGATGTCTGATTCAACGTGACCCTGCATCAAAGACCCTCGAGATCCTTGAAATGGTTATTGAAAATGCTATGGTATGATGTTATGATGTTATGTACAAGTATGCAAAAGTAAGCAAGTTATATACAAACAGTCACATTCACACAAAGCAGACAAGTCCTTAAGTTTAGGCTTGCATGGAGTTTGTAGGTAAGTACCCTCTTGAAGTTAGTTGGCTCAACCTGTCCTAGAAATAGTAACCGGGTTCTAAAGAGCTCAATATCACTGGATAATTTTTTGTGTTCATTGTTTCAGTTTAGCCACTTTACTGGAGACCGAAATATTCCAAGAAAACAATCCTCAATGAGTGTAGTATCGAGTATCTACCAACTTCGGACTGCACCAAAGTCGGTCATCTCACTACATCCTAATAAGGCCAAGATGGTCAAGTAAGGTTCTAAAGTCAATTGATGCTTCATGACATCATGCGGCGGCCCCGTACTCTCCTTGATTCAACTCAAGGGTTACCGGTACCAATCAAAGTGCCACATCAACGTAGCTACTGCTTCAACCATGTCGGTATACCCCGCACAGTTCCCTCACAGTTTATTGCTACTTACCTAAAAGCTGCCCCCAAATTCGGGTGTAAGATTTAAAACAAACACAAACAAGGAACCAAAAAGTAAAGCATACAATTCAAATAAGATAAGCATGCAAAGGTGATCTAAAACCCTAAGGTAACCTCACTTTTAGATAAATCCCCAACAGAGTCGCCAGTTCTGTGATACGGTGGGAGAACTGACTTGAGGTTTTGCGTTTGTTTTCGCAATTGTGCGGTTTAGCAAGAGTCGCTACCGACTTTTTATTTTATCCAAAGGAAAGGTCGAAAAGCACATAAAAGACCTTTGAGATGTTTTCTTGGGTTCGGGGGGTAGATTATGAAAAGGGAAGGTGCAAGCACCCTTTTCATCCATGGTTATCCATGGGCTCTTAGTTACTTGTTTAGATCACTTGCTTTTGCTTTTCAATTGTTTGAAATGGTGCTTTGTGTGTGGTTTTTAAAAATGCTTTTGAAAAAGAGGCCTTATCTAGGCAACCTTTGTAATGATTCTTGTTTGAATATATACAAAGGTGTTTGTCTTTTAAAAATATATTTCAATGTTTGAATGTTTGTTTTTGGGAAATGTTTTGAAATTGTGTTGTGAGGTGTGTTTGAAAACAACAAGGATGTTTTGTAAGTTTTGATCAAGTAACTAAGAGTTGTCTACCCTATTTTACTCAAAGATCTTTCTTATACGTTTTTTTAACCCTTTTTGACAGTGTTATTTTACCATTGTATTTGGTAAACAACCTTGTATTTGGATGTTTAAACGGGACAGGCGTGGGTCATCGCATACAATCATTGAAAGCAACTTGTGAGACGCTCTAACAATTTTGTAAGGGACGAGATCGTTTTATCAAAGGCAACATCGAGGGTCATCGAGGGACTACGATCTATGTTTATCGAAGGGGCATTTGCTAGAGTGTCTCATATTTGAGGGACATGATTGTGTTTCTGAGGCAACAAGCGAGGTTACCCTAGAGGTGCACGTGTGAGAGGTGTATTGATTTCAAGTTATTTATTCTTGGATTAGGTCATCTAGCGATTGATTTTTGAATCTTGCCATACACGCCTAATTACTACACAGTATATTGAAAGCAATAAATTGCGGGAATTAAAAGTCTAAGCTATTACAAAAGTATCCGGGAATGGGGGTATAATTATTACAAAGGGGGATGAGTCTCAAGAGAATAACAATGTCCAAATATCAAGTATTACAACCAAATCGAATTGTCGTAATTCAATATAAAGTTATAACAAATTATGAAATAACGAAAATCAATAAATTATGGAATGCATGTATTTACTTGAAAATAAATAAATAAAATCTATTCTAAAAAAGAAAGATTAAATATTTTATTATTATCCTTTTTTGTATGTGTTTTTTATTAAATAATAAAAAAAGCTTAGAGGAAATAAACTAATTAAATAAAATCTTTATTATTTTTGGTATTTTCTTGTTAAATGTAAGAAAAATAATGAAAAGAAAAATGATTAAAATTAGTTAAGAAAAATCAAATTTATTTTACAAAAATGAAACTTTAATATCTTACTAGTATATTTTTAACAAAAAGAAATAAAAAGATAAATTAAAAAAAGAAAATTAACTAAGATGTTAATTTATATAAAAAGAAAAGTATTGAGTTTTTTATGAATTTTATTAAAAAAGGGTGAATTAAAACAAAATGAAAATGGGCCTAAGGGTTTGTGTTGGGCCCAAATAAAAATGAAAGAAAACAAAAAAGTCAGAATGGAGGGGGTATGAGCCAGCAATTGTTATGGGCTTAGGGTTGGGGCGGACAGGCCCAATGCAAAGTTTGCAACGTTTTGTTAGGTTTTTCTGATTAGGGTTTGTGAACCCCTTTACAGCGGCGCCGTTTCTTCGTTCTTCCTCTTCATCTCTCTCGGCCTATGGTTCTGATCTTCCCCTCCCCTAAGCCGCCGGAGCACTATCCCTCACTCTCATCTCTCTCTCATTCTAAGCGCAAATGATTTTTACTTCTTTGAAAGGTATTGTTCTGGTTTCTTGAAGTTTGAACTTTTTTGTTGGATTGCTTATCTATTGTTCACGTTTGAGATGCAGAAAGTGATTGAAGAGAGATATACTGTGAGATTTTCTGGAAAAGGGAGAGGGAAGAGGTTCGAGCTGGCGGCGTTCCTTGGTGGCTAGAGGCGGAGGGGAGGAAATGATGATGGCCAAGCACTTTTGGTTTCTCTTTTTTCCCCTTGAATTTGAATGTTGATGATGATGTTCTTTTGATTTTGTACTTGTTTGTTGTTGGTGAATTTGTTGATGATGACTATTGTTGATGCTATGTCTGAAACTTTGTTATTTCTTTTCCTCTCTCTCGAGCATGAATGCTGATGATGATGTTCTTATGATTTTGTACTTGTTTGTTTTTGGTGAATGATTGACAATGATGATGATTCTGAAACTTTGTTGGTTTGGATTTGTTTCTGAAACTTGGTTTGGTTGATGTTTTTTGTTAAAAATTTTGATTATTGGTATGGATTGGTTTGTTGATGATGAGTGTTCTGAAACTTTGTTGCCTCTTTCCTGAACTTGAATGTTGATGAGATGTATGCTTTTGTTGGCTTTGAAACTTTGTCTTGTTGAATGCTCTGAATTGGCAGGCTTGTTGGCTTTTGATTGTTAGGCTATGTCTGAAACTTTGAATACTGATTGTTGAAACTGAAGTTTTGATTTTTGTGGCTAGCCTTGGTTTCACAGTTGAGGTTTTTTTTATGAAGGTTTTTTGATGTTGTGCAGCTTCTTTGGTATGTTTTTGTTTACAGTTTGGCTATGCAGGTTGAGAGTTTTTGTTTACAGTTTTGGCTATGCAGTTGTTCTGCAGGTTGGAATGTTAACAGGTTTTTAGAGTTGTTTGAACTACTATACAGTTTCTTGGTGTTTTCTGTTTGATTGTGCAGGTTAGTTGGGCTTTGACTATTTGGGGATTGCAGGTTTTTTTGGTGATTTGTTGAGTTTTTGGTATGCTAGTTTTGACTGTGTTCTGCAGTTTGGCTTGTTGTGCAGTTTGAGTTGTTATGCTATTTTTATGGTTTGTGCAATGTTTGCACAAGTTGTTGGATTGTTTGTTAATAGGTTCGTCTGTTTGGAAAGCTTGCTTCTGTTTTGGAATTGGTTAGCAGGCTTTGATGCTTGTTATACAGGTTGGGAGTTTTGTGAAACTGTTAACAGTTTGGAGTTTGTTGCAGTTTTGACACACAATGTTCTCCCTTCCTAACTTTGTGCTGTTTGATAGTCTTATATCCTTTTCTTTTTGTTTTGCAACTTGTGACAACCTTTCTGCCAAACTGTACAATCTCCAAAAGGTGATAGGGCTCAAGAGGGATGGAGTTCTTGTGTCCCAGAGTCTTGCTATCAACCTTGTTGAGTTTTCCCCAAGCTCTGATGAATCTTTGGCGAAGTCCTTGCGCATCATTGTCGAAGTCAAAAACTAGGCCAGGAATCAACATATCATGAGGGCCATCCCTCCGTGCATATCCAAATTGCCTTAAAGCTAGGCAAGGGTTGTAGGTGATGCCTCCCCTGATTCCAAGTAAAGGAACATTAGGAAACTCTCCACAACGATCGACGATGATGACATTTTCTCTGGACCGAGAACACCAATGCACATCAGAGTGAGTAAGAGTCATCAACCGTTGGGACCACCTTGAGCCTTGGTCATTCTTCAAGACAGATTGTGGAAGGTGCGAAATAAACCACCTTGCAAGGATAGGAGTACAGCACATGAGAACACCCCTCTTTCTCATTGTTCGTGTGTAAAATGAGTGAAGGATGTCCCCAAGCAATGTTGGTATTGGATTTCTGGACAAGAAGATTTTGACGGCGTTGACATCTACCAATTGGTCAGGATTTGGGAACAAGACCAACCCATAGATAAGGAGTGCCACAATTTCTTCAAAGGCTTGTAGGTCCAATGAATTCCAACATTCTTGTGCCTTTTCAAACAAGAATTTTGCTAAGAATCCCTTGACGCCGCTTCTGATTTCCCAATGCCCCTTGATGTCGGATGGTTGTAGATGTAATGCTCGAGCAACATCTTCCGGCTTTGGTTCCTTTTCCGTACCGTTGAAGGGTAGTTGATTAAGGATAGGGATTCTTAGGAGTTGAGAGAACTCCTCCAAAGTGGGTACCAACTGATAATCAGGGAAAGTGAAGCAGTGGTGAAGAGGGTCAAAGAACTGGAATAGCACTTTCATCATGTCTTCTTCAATATTGGTGTTGACTAGGCTGAGCAGTCTACCATGTCTTTCACTGGAGGATGAATTTTCCGGAATTCTTGAGGTGAGCTCCTTGAGTTGAGGAGAAATTCTCACAAGGTTGACTTGGATGGTGTTTCTGCGAGGAATTTCCATGATCTACAAAACAAGAACAAAGATGAAGATCCAAACCCTTGAAATGGTTAGTAAATGCATATGATGCTTCATGATGTTTATGATGTATGCACAAAACATATGTACAAGCAAATCACACCAAACCCTAGTTTCAGGCTTGCATGGGGTTTCATAGGTGAGTACCCTCTTGAGTGTAGTTGGCTTAAAAACCTGTCCTATAAATAGTAACCGGGTTCTAAGGAGCTCAATATCACGGGATTGTTTTCATCGTTCATCGTTTTGGTTTAGCCACTTAACTAGCGACCAAAATATTCCAAGAAAACAACCCTCAATGAGTGTAGTATCGAGTATCTACCAACTTCGGACTGCACCAAAGCCGTCATCTCACTACCCCTAATAAAAGGCCAAGATGGTCAAGTAAGGTTCTAGGTCATTAGTGCTTAGTGACATCACTCAGCGGCCCCGTACTCTCCTTGATTGAACTCAAGGGTTACCGATACTCACAAATATGTCGCACTAATATAGCTATTGCTTCGACCGTGTCGGTATACCCCGTACAGTTTCCACAACGTATTGCTATCTATGAATGTTTCCCAAAATCCGGGTGGAGGATTGCAAACCCAAACAATAGAGCCAAGATATAAAGCAATCAATTCAAACAATTAGTCATGCAAGAGGGTGATCTAAGCCCTAAGGTTACTCCATTTTAAAAAAGTGTCCCCAGCAGAGTCGCCAGTTCTGTGATACGGTGGGAGAACTGACTTGAGGTTTTGTGTTTGTCTTCGCAAATGTTTCGGTTGAGCAAGAGTCGCCACCGACTTTTTATTTTATCCTAAGGAGAGGTTTAATAAGCACAGCAAAAACCTTTGAGATTTTTCTTGGGTTCGGGGAGTAGATTATAGAAAGGGAAGGTATTAGCACCCTTTCTATCCATGGTTATCCATGGGCTCTTAGGTACTTGCTTAGATCAACTTGCCTTGGTTTTCAATTGTTTGAAATGGTGCTTGGTGTGTGTTTTTTGAAAATGTTTTGAAAAGATGCCTTGTATAGGCTACCCTTGTAACAATTCTTTACTCGAATGTTTTACAAAAGGTGTTTTGTCTTTAGAAAAGATGTTTCAAGGTTTTTTGAAAGCTTGTTTTTTTTGAAAGTGTTTGTGAAGTGGGTTTTGAAAATAGGCAAGTGTTTTCTTTGCAAATTGGCAAGTACTTAAGAGTTATCTACCCTAAAGTTTTCTCAAAGATTTTTGTTATGTTTTAAACCTTTTGACAATTTTGTTCCACCATTGCATTTGGTGGACAATCTTGTCTTAGGAGGTGAAAGGGACGGACGCGGGTCATCGTTTAGACCATAATTGCAATAGTGTTAAATGTCTTTTGGGCAATTTTTCTTTAAAAGGGACTTGATCATTCATTTAGGCAATATTTTGGGGGACTGTGATCATTTGATTGTTTGTTTTACCCAAAGAAATTCAACATGCAATATGGCCCAATTATTTGAAGGCAACAAAGTGGAATACCCTAGGGGTGCAAGTGTGAAATGTGTTGTCCATTTTCATGCTTGTTTATCTTGAGTTATGTCCAACTATTTTGTTCGTTTTATTCGCATACAAACCCTAATTCTAGCATGGTAGGTTTAGAAAGCATTAAAGTGCGAAATTTAAATTCCTACACTATTACAACACAATAATATGGGGAGGGGGTACAATGTTTCAAATGGGATATATTTAGACAAGAATTTAAACCTAACTATTACATCATTTTCTTTGAATATTTACAAGACAAATAATTTGCACAATTAAATGGAAATTGAAATAAATATGTAAAAATGCAAAAAAAGAATTTTTATGTTGTTGTACCCCAAAATTTGCCCTCCCATTTCCTCAACATTTTCTCATCACAAAAACCTTGAAGATCAAGATCCAGTTAGGGTTTCCTCTGCTCATGACTTCTCCTTGCACTGTGGACTCAAATTAGGGTTTGTGTTTGAACAAAGATGTTTTGACCTAAAATGCCTAGGATGACTTTCATGCTTCATATTGGACTCCCAAGTTTACCCATACCAAGTTTCAAGTCTTGATTCCAAGTTTTGCCCAGTCAATTGGACAGATGATCTAGAAATCAGCTGTATTGGGGAAAAAGTCAACTGTGGCCAATTGACAGTCAAATCTCATGAAAATTGACCCACATCAACATTATGAACTCATATGGACCATTAGATCAAGTTTGGATCACAATTCCACAAGAAATTTGACCAGATCACCAAAAGGGCAAAATGGTCATTTTTAGGGTTTTGACTGCACAAAAGGTAATTTTTGACTGTTTGACCTAGCCAATGGCAAACCAAGCTCACATATGGACTCAAGGCCCCGATGAAATGGTCTTGACACATTCATCAAGCTCAAAAGATCCCAAGTACACAAGATTGACAGTTGAATTTCCCAGTCAATTGATCAATTTTGACTATATACTGAAAAGTCAAACTTTGACTTTTTGGTCAAAATCAAGAGTCAAGATTCATTTTTCATCAAAACATGCCAAATCATGAAACTTGTTCACCAAGAAACCAAGAAATGCAAATTAGGGTTTAAAATGGAATTTTTTATAACTTAGAATTTTTCTAAGTTATGGAAAACCCTAATTTTTTCCCAACTTTGCCCCACTCTTTCACCATGATTCATTTGGATTCAAACAAAAGTCAAAACATGAAAGTTGTATCTTGTTGCATAATCTACAACTTTGATTCACAAAGTTTTCTCATTTTAAGCTTGTATCTCAAGTTACAAATTTTTGAATAAGGGCACTAAACCATTCTTAACTTAGTGAATTTTTGACCTATTTTGACAAGTTTTTCTACCCCACTTCAAGGCCATTTTCCATACACTTCCACTTGGAATTTCAAATTGCACTTCAAAGATGGATTGTAGTAAACATTACAAGCTTTCCAAAATGTCAAAGAACTCATCAAACAACCTCATGGTTAGGGAGAATCGAATTTCACAATATAGCAAAAACTCACTTTTGAATTGGCCATTTTTCATGTTCATAAGTTATGCAAACTTCTCAAAACCAGCATGCCCTTGATTATAGGTCCTTAAACCAAGTTACACTCAATAATTAAATGCCAATCCATTGTGTTTTAGCTTTGTTTTGTTCATATAGTCATTACACAAGGAATTAAGCCTTAATTGGAAAAAGTGGTTTATCCATTTTTGAAAAGAAGAACTTTATGTCAAATTTACAAATCAAATGGTACAATGCATATCTTTGGACACAAGATTCATGGACATAACACTCTGATCAAGACAAAAAGATGCAGCATAGTGTGAGGGCCTGTACAGGCTAGAAGGATCAAGTGGCTTTTGTTTGCTTCAAGTTCAAGAAATGTGGCATAACTTGTACCAACTCAGAAACCAGCTTACAAACACTTAGACAAAGTTATCAAACACATTACACACATCATAACCAAGCTATTGCACGAGCCATTTACCTCCCAAACATATCAAACCAAAAAACACCATCAAACTGCAAAAACAGAGTTGCCTCTGCAGTTTGAGTGCCAACTTCTATTTCTCTCAAGCATTCTTGCCAAAACCAGTTCACACACCTTCCATACCATCTATGCAAACTAACCAAAAGCAAAAGCACGACCTGTAATCACTCTAACCACTTCCACCATTTTCATATTTCTGACTTGCAGGTGAAGTTCTCTAGCTCGATTCAGAAGCTTTCAAGACAAAGTAAACATTGGAATAGCATCCCTGGACCTCAAGGAAGCTTCTCCAATCATCACCTTGCACTGAAAGCTCCTACATCTCCAGATAGAACTTCAACTGAACAGGTAAGTTTTTGAATTCGTATCTCTCTTATTAGACATCATTAGCTTTAAGTTTGTGAAGAAACAAGGTTCTACTCATGCCACTGAACATGTACATGTTTTTACTTTTCATTTCTTTTGCTTGAGTTGTGAGAATTTGGAGTTTGAAAATGGCAGAAAAACTAGGTTAAGATTTGGGGGAGGAGAAATTCTCCCTCATCTTAGAGAGTTAGATCAAGTTATGCATATGGTTAGAATCGTCTCTTCATGCTGAACATTTTTTATGTTATGAGTTTTTGCTAAAAAGCCAGGAATCAAGAGTTGGAAGATGAGGAATAGGGCACGCGTTTTTTCAAACATTTGTTTGCTGGAGGTTGAAGACAGGTCTTCTGGGCTGGGCCTGGAACATTTTTTCTTATTTGCACCACATAACTGCTTTTACACCCCCAAGGCCCATTTGCTTATTTCTTTGACTTTTTGACCTTTTTCTTTTTTGATTGACTTTGTTTATTTTTTCTCATGACATAAAAAAATATAAAAATATTTTTTCCCACCATTTTTAATTTATTAGGTATTTATATGATTTTTCTTTTGATTAATACTTAGATAAATAAATATATACATTTCATTAAAATATTGAGAAATAGGAAAAAATACTTTTATTTTCATTTTTATTTTATTATACCCTCTGAAAATATTTTACATAAAAAATACCTTTTTTATACATATTAAAAATTATTATTATTTATATATATAATACATATTTAAAACTTAATACATATATATATATATATATATATATATATATATATATATATATATATATATATATATATATATATATATATATATATATATATATATATATATATATATATATATATATATATATATATATATATATATATATATATATATATATATATATATATATATATATATATATATATATATATATATATATATATATATATATATATATATATATATATATATATATATATATATATATATATATATATATATATATATATATATATATATATATATATATATATATATATATATATATATATATATATATATTTAGGTTAGAATACAAAAATATCTGTATTTTTCATTTTTATTAATATTTGATATAAAAAATACTTTTTTATAATATACTTCATTTTATTTTTATTTTTGTACATAATAAATAAATACTTGTATTAAATTAAATAATAATACATTTTATTTAATAGAATTAGGTTTTGCCCTAAATATGAAAAAAAACTCCAAAACTAATATCTTTTTATTATCTTTTATTTTTACATAAATAATACTTTTTTTTCATACATATACAAAATATTTTTGCACCTTGCATATTTTATTCCATTTTTATTTAATTATTGTACATTAATTAAATTGTATAAATTCAATATTGATGTGATAGTTTTAGGTTTAAATTACTTGTCCATACCCCCATTTGAACATTTGTACCCCCTTCCCATATTTGGTTTTGTAATAGCTAGTAAATTTATTTTCGCACTTTATTGCTTTCTAATTATACCATGTTAGAATTAGGGTTTGTATGCTAAAAACAACCAATAGTTATGACCTAATCTCAAGACAAACAAGCATGAAAATGGACACACAAATCACACTTGCACCCCCTAGGGTACTCCACTTGTTGCTTTTCAAATAGGGCCATATTGCATGTTAAGTCTCTTTGGGCAAAACAAACAAACCAAATGATCATAGTCCCTCGATAACATCTTCAAAATACTTCCAAAGCAAATGATCAAGTCCCTTAAAGAAAATGCCCAAAGATACTTGGCACCATTGCAATTATAGTCTAAACGATGACCCGTGCCCGTCCCTTTTACATCCTAAACATAAGATTGTCCACCAAATACAATGGTGGAACAAACTTATTGAAAGGGTTAAGACATAGCAATAAACTTTGAGAAATTTAGGAGTAGATAACCTCTTAGTTACTTGAATCAATCTTGCAAACTAAAACACTTGTCTATTT
Organism: Vicia faba; assembly: GCA_948472305.1. NCBI lineage: Eukaryota > Viridiplantae > Streptophyta > Magnoliopsida > Fabales > Fabaceae > Vicia > Vicia faba. Next base: position 1,619,975,296 of record OX451736.1, read on the forward strand.
CAAAAACCACACATCACTACACTTTCAAAACAACTTTCAAAAACAAGTGAAAACCTTTTCAAAAGACATACATCTTTGTATACATCCCCACATGGATCATTATAAAGGTTGCCACCATATTGGCCTCTTTTCAAAACATTTTCAAACACACACACACACACACACAAGCACCATTTAAAACAATTGAAAACAAAAGGCAAGTGATCTAAACAAGTAACTAAGAGCTCATGGATAACCATGGATAGAAAGGGTGCTAATACCTTCCCTTTCTATAATCTACTCCCCGAACCCAAGAAAACATCTCAAAGGTTTTTGCTGTGCTTTTTAACCTTTCCTTAGGATAAAATAAAAAGTCGGTGGCGACTCTTGCTCAACCGAAACATTTGCGAAAACAAACGCAAAACCTCAAGTCAGTTCTCCCACCGTATCACAGAACTGGCGACTCTACTGGGGAGAATTTTTAAAGTGGAGTAACCTTAGGGCTTAGATCACCTTTGTTTTCAATTGTTTGCTTTGTTTGCTTTTATATTTGTGGGCTTTGCATCAGAGTTTCATAGATCCTAACCCGGATCTGGGAAATACCCTTTTTAGGTAGCATAATCTGTGAGGGACCTGTCCGGCGTAGACCGACATGGGTGAAGCAGTGGCTACATTGGTGTGGCATCTTAGTCTGTACCTATATCCCTTGTGTTGCAACAGGGAGAATATAGGTCTTCTAAGGAGTCATTAAGCACCAACCAACCTTAGAACCCTAAATTGACCAACTTGGCTATTAGGACAGTAGCAGTATGCTACACTCATTGAGGCTAAACTCTCGAGATGGTTCTGGCCGCGAGAAAAGATTGCGATGCTGGAGTTATGACCGATTGAGGGTAGCCAATGATTTGAGATCCTCTAGAACCCGGTTACTTTTGATAGGACAGGTTTTAACCAACAAAACCAAAAGAGGGTAATACCTCAAATTCATGCTGGCCTGAAACCTAAGGGTGTCTTGTATGACTTGTGTGCCTTATCATGTTTGCCTGTGTGAATACTTGTGGTGTGCTTCATCATAGCATCATGCCATCATACCATTGCATGCATCCTGTATAAAGGACTAACCCATTTCAAAGACAAAAAGGTTTCATCTTTGCTCTGTTTTGTAGGACATCATGATGCCCGTACGTAGGAATACCATCCGGCTCAACTTTGTTCAACCACCAGTTTTACTCAAGGATTTGGTTGGAAGGATTCCAAACACTTCTTCCTTCATCAACAGACATGGTTCTCTCCTTGGCTTGATCACTGCAAAATGGGACCAACAACTGATAAGTGTTCTGACCCAGTTTTATGACCCTCTGTATCATTGTTTCACCTTTCAAGACTTCCAGCTGGTTCCTACCCTGGAAGAATTCTCTTATCTGCTTGGGATCCCTGTTTTGGAACAAACTCCCTTCACTGGTTTGGAAAAGACTCCTAGGCCTGAAGAGATTGCTGCAATTCTCCCCTTGACCAAAGAAGAGGTATCGGCCAATTGGGAAACTAGAAGTGGGGTCAAGGGCTTTTTGGTCAAATTTCTGGTTAGCAAGGCTAATGATTTCTGGAATGACTTGGACTTCAGGGCATACGAAGATATTCTGGCTCTTTTGATCTATGGTCTGGTATTGTTTCCCAACCCTGACACCTTTATCAGTACCCATGTCATAAGGATCTTCATGTCTCGGAATCCTGTACCCACTCTTTTGGGTGACATTCTACAACAACTCTATGCTCGTACTGCTCGAAAACGGGGAACTCCGTGGTGTTGTGCTCCTTTGCTAGTAAGGTGGTTTATTTCGCACCTTCCTAAGTTTGTGTTGAAGAATGAAGAAGGAAAAGGTTGGGCTCGGAGGTTAATGTCTCTCACTGATAATGACATCACCTGGACTCTCAGAGGTTTGGTTGAGGTAGCTGTTATTGACCGTTGCGGAGAATACCCTAATGTTCCGTTGATTGGTATCCAAGGAGGAATCTCTTACAATCCATGCTTAGCTCTCCGTCAGTTTGGAAGAGCCAGAGGAGATGGGCCTCATGAAATGCTGGTTCCTCACTTCCATTTTGAATTTCAGGCAGACAGTGACAAACTACGCCATGGATTCATTAGAGCTTGGGACAGAATTCACAAAGCTGACCCACATGAGTTGGGACCAAAGACTTCTCTACCAATGGAGCCCTATTGCAAATGGGTCCGCATCCGTGCTCAGAGGTTAGGTATGCCATACGAAGCTGTTAGACCTCTCATTCTTGAATCTCCTGATGAAGATGGGGTTCCTCCAACTATCCTCCCTCCTCAGATACCCACTGATTTTGACACGATGAAGAGATCTTGGGCACAGCTAAAGGAAGAACGGGATTTCTATCGGGAGAAGTTCAACGAGCAGGAACGGAAGATCCAGAGGCTGACTAAGCAATTGGAGGAAGAACGGGTCCTGAACAACTACATCAGCACTGAAAAGAGGAGGCCATGGGAGCATTGATGAGCTTTGGATATTTCCTTTTATAGTTTTATTTCCTTTCCAGTATTTTTCATTCCTGTAATGCCTAAGGGCAAATTGTTGAACAATTGAAAATTTTAATCTAATGAAGTGTGTTTCCTTTTTGTCTACAAAGTTGAATCTTGTTTGTCTTTGAAAACATAAAACATACGCATTCCATTGCACCATATGCATAGCAGGTACCCTATTTCACAGGTTGCTTAATCTCCTTCGCTGTTTATTTTGAACAGTCATCATGAATCCAGACCCCTCCAGTGAGCAAGCAATCAAGGCCCTTCAGGCCCAAAGTGCACAGTTTCAAGAGATGGTCCTAAGCCTAGCCCAAGGTCAGCAAGAGTTGAAGACTCTACTCCTGAAGAAGAAGAAGAAAAAGAGGACTGCATTGTTCAACGCCGGACGCAGATTTGGGAACACACTCCATAATGAAGCTGAACCAACTACTTCCTCTGCTGAGAAAAACAGTCCCCAAGGGGGAGGAGCTCCTAGTCCCGCAGTCTCCGACAACGAGACGGACTATAATGACGAACAATACCCACCTGCTGCTGACAGATACAAGCAATTGGAAGACCGCTTGAGTGCCATGGAAATTCAGAATGTGTCGGGACTGGATTTCGGAGATCTGGGGTTATCTTCTGGGGTAGTAATTCCTCACAAGTTTAAGGCGCCTGCTTTCGCCAAGTATGATGGGGTCTCCTGCCCAAAGCTGCATCTGAGGTCGTACGTAAGGAAGATCCAACCTTACACAGCGGATAAGAACCTCTGGATTCACTTCTTCCAAGATAGCCTCTCGGGGTCACAGCTTGAATGGTTCTATCAATTAGATGGAACTAGCATCCGACACTGGGAAGACTTGGCAACCGCATTCTACAGACAATACCAATACAATTCTGATCTCGCTCCTACGCGTACCCAACTTCAGGGTATGTCTCTAGGAACGGGTGAAGGGTTGAAAGAGTACGCACAAAAATGGAGAGATTTGGCTGGCAGGGTGCAGCCCCCATTGACTGATTGTGAGCTGGTTGATATGTTCCTAGGGACTTTGTCTGGTCCGTTTTTCAATCATTTGGTTGGTAACTCCTCCGCTGGGTTTACGGATTTGATTCTAACGGGAGAAAGAATTGAAGCTGGCATCAGGTCAGGCAAGATACAAAAGGCTTCCTCTACAAGTACTGAGAAGAGGCCGTTTAAGAAAGAAGCAAGTGCCGTCTATGGTCCTAGAAGACAAGTCAAGCCCGAAAATCGCCAAGCCGTCAACGCTTTGGTCATCTCAAAACATGTTGCTGCTCCTCAACAGTACAATCAACAAAGAAGTGAAAGGCCCAAGAGGCAGTATACTCGGCTGAGTATGACCTTATCTCAAATTTTACCCCAACTGTTATCAACCAACTTGGTGACCCTCAAAGAAGCTCCTAAGGTCGTCAACACTGCATCTCCTAAGTATAACCCAAATGCCCGGTGTGCTTATCATTCTGATAGTCCCGGGCACACTACTGATGATTGATGGGCCTTGAGAAACAAAGTGCAAGATCTTATCGATGCAAAGGAAATTCAGTTTGAAGCGCCTGAGAGACCGAATGTTGTAACCGCTCCTATGCCCCAGCATAGAGTAAATGCCATTGAGGAAGGGTTGTATGCTGTTTCGGTAAATGAAGTTGTTACCCCTCTTTTGACTGTTAAGAGGAACTTGCTACTAGCCGGTTTATTTCCGGGTTGTAGTAAGGGTTGCCTCCTGTGTGCTGTTATCCCTACCGGTTGTCCACTGCTAAAATCAGGCATCCAAGGCCTGATGGATAGCAAGGAAATTCTATTCAAGAAAACTGCTGTTCCGTCTGTTTCCATTGAAGAAATATCTGTTGTCACAATTTATAATCCTGCCAAAGCTCCCGTAAAGAAACCAGTCCAGATTATGTCTGTTGCACCCATCACTATTACTGTCCCGGGGCCTCTCCCGTATGAGTCTGATAAAGCGGTCCCATGGCATTATGGAGCCAACGTGTATGTGCTTGGGGTGAAGCAGGAGTTCAACACCAATACCAATATCAGTAATATCACTGGTCCCGCAAAGATTACCCGCAGTGGCAGGCTCTTCTCGCCTGACATTGCACCGCCAGTTATCCGAAAACCTCTCACCATCACACCCACAAGTGTGCATGTTCCAATTCAAGTTCCTGTGTCTACTACTGCCGCCGAGTCCTCTGATACTCGGGGCAAAGAAGTTGCTACTGATTCGCCTGCCAGGACGGAGGCACCAAAAAAGAAGACTGCTGTGGAAGCCTCCCAACAAGAAATGGAGGAAATTCTTAAGATTATAAAAAAGAGTGACTTTAACGTTGTTGAACAGTTGGGGCATACTCCCTCCAAAATCTCTATGTTATCATTGCTGCTATGCTCAGAGGCCCATGCAAAAGCCCTGATTTCATTTCTGAAAACGGCCCATGTGCCGCAAGAGACCTCCACGGATCAATTCACCGACTGTGTGGCTAATTTGACGGCTGACAATGGCTTAGGGTTCTCGGATGCTGACCTTACCGCCAAAGGGAAAAATCACAATGACGCCCTGCATGTTTCCATAGAATGCAGGGGCACTACTCTCACACACGTGTTAGTGGATACCGGCTCTTCCCTGAATGTCTTGCCCAAGAAAGCATTGGATCGCCTGGATTGTGAGGGCCTGGAGTTGAAACCAAGTAACATCATTGTTAGAGCCTTCGACGGTTCTAAGAGGATGGTGCACGGTGAAGTAGACATCCCCATTCGTGCGGGTTCCCAAGTTTTCAACTCAACATTCTATGTAATGGATATTCGTCCATCTTACTCCTGCTTGTTGGGGCGACCCTGGATTCACAAAGCTGGGGCAGTAACTTCCACTCTACACCAAAAGCTCAAATACCCTGTCAAAGGAAAGATTGTTACTGTGCAGGGTGAGGAGGAATACATGGTGAGTCACTTGAATTCATTCCGGTATATCGAGATGGACGGGGAGTTTATTGAAACCCCCTTTCAGCATTTTGAGGAGGTACCCCCAGTGTTGGCATCGGCTGAGGCAGTAGTTGAAGAAGAATTTCCATTGAAGATGGCATCTTTGAAAGATGCCCGGGCTGTAATCGAGAAAGGCAATTGTGCAAACTGGGGTCAGCTTCCTGACTTCACTCAAAAGAACGACAAGTTTGGACTGGGCTTTACTGCAGAGGCTCAGAGGGATGTGCGCAAGGAAAAGATCAGAAAGGCTCCGGTGTTTATCTCCAACCCAAGGGTGAATGCTATCGAGGAGGATGTAGAAGAAGCAGAGTTTGACAGTTGGATCTACCCGACTGCCGACAACGGACCGAGCAACTGGACGACAAAGGATTATACACCTATCACATTTGTCACGCAGTAATTAATTTCTTATGATTTCCAATTTGTAACAAACAATATGTTAAAACTTTGTTGGCTCGGTGTCCTACCCGGGGCATCGTAGCTCCATTTGTGAGGGCTTTTTGTATGACATTTCCATATATCATCAATCAAAACATTGGACGTTTGTTGCATTTCAAATCTTGTGCTCTTTTTCTTTCTGTGTTATATATATTGCAAAACAGCTATATTTACACACACTCACTTATACAGGTTTCAATCTACTATGGATCTCACTGGTAACAGCTCTGCTACCGCCAGTTATGACTTCGAGAATCCGATCAACTTGGCCGAAGACGAAGGTGAAGATGATTGCGAAGTGCCTGGTGAATTCGCAAGACTGCTACTCCAGGAAGAGAGGGCTATTCAACCACATGAAGAGCTGGTAGAGACGATTAATCTGGGTACTGAGACAGATAGGAAAGAGGTCAAGATTGGGGCTAATCTAGAGCTCAGCGTGAAGCAACGATTGATCCAGATGCTACAGGATTACATGGAGATATTTGCTTGGTCCTATGAAGACATGCCTGGTTTGGATGCCGACATTGTAGTTCATCACCTGCCAACCAAGGAAGATTGCCCTCCGGTAAAGCAAAAGGTCCGACGTATGCGCCCAGAGATGTCTGAAAAGATCAAGGCTGAAGTTATGAAGCAATTCGATGCCGGGTTTCTTGCAGTGACTTCTTACCCTCAGTGGGTTGCCAATGTGGTGCCAGTACCAAAGAAAGATGGTAAAGTCAGAATGTGTGTAAACTACAGGGATTTGAATAGGGCCAGCCCCAAGGATGACTTCCCCTTACCTCACATCGACGTTCTTGTCGACAATACTGCTCAACATAAGGTGTTCTCCTTCATGGATGGTTTTTCAGGGTATAATCAGATCAAGATGGCTCCGGAAGATATGGAGAAGACTACCTTTGTGACTCAGTGGGGCACCTTCTGTTACAAGGTCATGCCGTTCGGATTGAAAAATGCTGGGGCAACCTATCAACGTGCCATGGTTGCTTTATTTCATGATATGATCCATCATGAGATTGAGGTATACGTTGATGACATGATTGCAAGGTCTCAAACTGAGGAGGAGCACCTTGACCATCTGAGGAAGTTGTTTGACCGACTCAAGTTATACAAGCTGAGGTTGAATCCCAACAAATGCACCTTTGGGGTGAGGTCCGGAAAATTGCTAGGTTTCATTGTAAGTGATAAAGGTATCCAGGTGGACCCTGCCAAGGTTAAAGCCATTCAAGAGATGCCGACTCCAAAGACAGAGAAAGAAGTCAGAGGCTTCCTGGGACGACTGAATTACATTGCCCGATTCATCTCACATCTGACTGCTACTTGTGAGCCAATCTTCAAATTACTGAAGAAAGATCAAGTAGTACGCTGGAACGATGAATGTCAGGCCGCCTTTGAAAAGATAAAGGAATATCTCCAAGAGCCACCCATTCTTATGCCACCGGTGGAAGGAAGACCTCTGATATTATACTTGACAGTACTTGATAATTCAATGGGGTGTGTGTTGGGGCAGCATGACGAGTCTGGCCGAAAAGAGCATGCTATTTATTACTTGAGCAAAAAGTTTACCGACTGTGAGTCTCGTTACTCACTGCTTGAGAAAACTTGCTGCGCTCTTGTATGGGTTACTCGCCGGCTGAGACAGTATATGCTGACTCACACTACCTTGTTGATTTCAAAGATGGATCCCATCAAGTACATATTTGAAAAGCCTGCTCTGTCTGGGAGAATAGCGAGATGGCAAATGATCTTGACAGAGTATGATATCCAGTATACAACTCAGAAAGCTATTAAGGGAAGTGTACTGGCAGATCATTTGGCACACCAACCTGTGGACGATTACCAATCATTGAACTTTGATTTTCCAGACGAAGACATCATGGTGGTAACTGACTGTGAAGTACCTGGACCGGATGAAGGACCTGAGGAAGGATCCCGATGGTCTATGCATTTTGATGGAGCCTCCAATGCTTTGGGTAACGGTGTCGGCGCTGTAATCATATCTCCCAAAGGAACTCATACTCCGCTCACCGCCCGATTATGTTTCAGCTGCACCAACAACATGGCAGAATATGAGGCATGTATCATGGGTCTGCAAGCTGCAATCGACTTAAGGATCAAATTTCTAAGTGTCTTCAGAGATTCTGCTCTCGTGATCAATCAGATCAAAGGCGAGTGGGATACGAAACACCCAAATCTTATTCCTTACAAGGAGTATGTGTCAACCTTGCTTCCCCACTTTGAGGAAATAACTTTTGAGCACTTCCCAAGAGAGGAGAATCAGCTAGCGGACGCACTAGCTACGATGTCTTCAATGTTCAAAGTTAAATGGGACAATGAGGCTCCCCAGATCATTATCTGGAAGTTGGATGAACCGGCATACTGCTGCGATCTCGAGGCCGAGAAGGTGACTGAAAAACCTTGGTATCATGAGGTGAAGAGGTACTTGGAAGCTCAGGAATACCCTGAAGGTGCATCTGTCAATGACAAGAAGTTCATGAGGAGGTTTGCGGCAAAATTCTTCCTCAGCAACGGCATTATCTACAAACGGAATCATGATTCGACTCTACTACGTTGTGTGGATAAGGCTGAAGCAGAGAAAATCATGATAGAACTGCACGAAGGTACATTCGGAACGCATTCCAGTGGGCACACCATGGCTAAGAAAATCCTTCGGGCAGGATATTTCTGGTCCACAATGGAAGCCGATTGTTACCAACACTCTCGAACTTGTCATAAATGCCAAATCTATGCTGACAAGGTGCATATCCCTCCGGTTCCTTTGAACGTCCTGACGGCACCTTGGCCTTTTGCAATGTGGGGCATCGATATGATCGGTGAGATCCGACCGACGGCATCCAATGGACATCGTTTCATCTTGGTGGCGATCGATTACTTCACGAAGTGGGTTGAGGCAGCTTCCTACGCCATAATAACCAAGAGCGTCGTGGCACGTTTCATCCGGCATAATCTGATCTGTCGGTACGGTGTCCCGGAAAGAATCATTACGGACAATGGTACCAATCTCAATAACAAGACGATCACTGAACTCTGTGAACAATTCAAGATACAGCACCACAATTCTTCTCCCTACCGGCCGAAGATGAATGGGGCTGTAGAGGCAGCTAATAAAAATATCAAGAAAATTGTGCAGAAGATGACAGTGACCTATAAAGATTTGCACGAGATGTTACCGTTCGCTCTTCATGGGTACCGTACCTCAGCAAGGACGTCAACCGGGGCAACTCCTTTCTCCTTGGTCTATGGCATGGAGGCAGTCTTGCCAATTGAAGTCCAGATACCCTCTCTCCGAATAATGAAGGATGCAGGCTTGAGTGAAGATGACTGGATCCAGACTCGACTTGATCAACTAAATCTGATTGATGAAAAGAGACTCACTGCTATTTGTCATGGTCAGACGTATCAAAAACGGATGATCAGGGCATTTAACAAGAAAGTCAGACCACAAGAGTATCAAGTTGGGGACCTGGTAATCAAGCGCATCATCCTTCCTCAAAGTGATTCCCGGGGAAAATGGACCCCTACATACGAAGGGCCATTTGTGGTTAAACATGTGTTCTCAGGAGGAGCCATGATCCTAACCACCATGGATGGTGACGACCTTCCTCACCCCGCCAATGCAGACATAGTGAAAAAATACTACGCATAAATAAAAGACCCGCTAGGTTGACATACCTAGGCAAAAATAAGGGCTTCCCGGTGAACCAAAAGGATTCGGGCAAAAATAAGGGATGAAATGAATAAAATCTGTACACCCGGCAAGTCGAAAACCTGAAAAGGCGGCTTGGGCAAAAATGGGTATCCCGGTGGACTGAAAACCCGAAAGGGCGGTCCAGGCAAAAGTTAGGGATAAAGCGTAACACTATGTCTCATTGGATTACTTCGCATCCGGAATTCAGCGTCAACTATCTGGCTCAGATCTCGGCATCGACCAATAAGCTTCATCTTCAACTAGGCAGCAAAGCGATGAGACGCTTGGAGACATAAAGGCGATAGCAGAGTTGGAACCCAGTGGGGTTGTTCACATAGCTGTTTTGTTTTCTTTTCAAAATTGTAACCTCTATGATTATTTGGCGGCGTCCTCTTACTAGGATGTCAGCCTCTTGTACGAAAACGCCTATTCACAGGCAAAGTTCAAATCAATACAAATTCACTTGTCCATACAAATTGCCATTGTTTTTCTTTTTTCTGTTTTGTTCTGCGAAGAACGTCCAATGTTCATTTTTGATATATGCATTTGATATTAAATTGCTGATTCATAAATATTTGCATATAAAAAAAAAGATTAATTACCGGTGACATCAGAGACAGGGGCAATATGAAGTTGTCTGATGCAGTCTGGTTGCTTTGTCCGCCAAGGTACCCAGATAGATTCGACCGAGGATTGTGACCAAATCATCTCAACTCCCCGCTGAGTAAAACAAGATTCAGCAGTACTTTCCCCAAGCAGAGTTGACTCCCCGTCAATCCTGAAAAGGCACAACATTCCCCGACAGGTCTTAAAGCTCATCCCCAGTAGATTCTGGAAGCTTGGTACGGACGTCTCTCCCGAGTTTTATTCAGAGTTATCCCTCACAAGGGCTTATAACTGGGTTATCCTCAGCTAATTGCCACGGAAGATCGCCCTCGGCAAAGTTCTTCCATTCCCCAGCGGAGTTTATCTTTCATTATCCCCAGCGGAATCCATCATTAAAGTCCTCAACAGGCCTCTCGTCAAACTTCAGCAAAGTATCTCTTCCACAGAGCAATTCCCTGGCCGGTCGTCAAGGATTTATTTTCCTAAGACGAAAATACATTTATAAACATTTCACATTTTCATACATCTTGCTTACATACATGATAAAGTGCATACGACACTATCTCATGTTGAACATCATGACATCATGCATATCATACATCATGACATTGCATACAACTTATGTTTTTGCCTTTACAGGGAAAAAGACAATCCCAAAGACAACTACCTTGAACTGTCACAATTCCAGATTCGATACCTGTATCTAGCCAGGGCACATCTGAGAGTGATCAGTTTCTAGATTCGATTCCTGTATCTAGCCAGGGCACGTCTGAAGATTTCCAGATTCAATTCCTGTATCCAGCCAGGGCATATCTGTTGACCACATTTCCAGACTCGATTCCTGTATCTAGCCAGGGCACGTCTGAAGAGTTCGAAGATTCGATTCCTGTATCCGGCCAGGGCATATCTAACAACTATCACATTTCCAGATTCGATTCCTGTATCCAGCCAGGGCATATCTGTTGACCACATTTCCAGACTCGATTCCTGTATCTAGCCAGGGCACGTCTGAAGAGTTCGAAGATTCGATTCCTGTATCCGGCCAGGGCATATCTAACAACTATCACATTTCCAGATTCGATTCCTGTATCCAGCCAGGGCATATCTGTTGACCACATTTCCAGACTCGATTCCTGTATCCAGCCAGGGCATATCTGTTGACGACTATTTCCGGATTTGATTCCTGTATCCAGCCAGGGCACATCTGTGAGCAACCAATTGTAGATTCGACACCTGTATCTAGCCAGGGCATATCTGCATGAGGAGATTGAAGATCAAACACCTGTAACAAGCCAGGAAAACATCTGTCTTTCTCAAATACACAAGTTCTCGCTAAGGAATCTCTTGTGCGATCAACACTTCCAAATGGCATCTATAAGCCCATTCCCGACAAGGTTCTGTCACATCTCCAGATGGCATCTATAAGCCCATCTCCCTATCCACCATCTCTCCAAATGGCATCTATAAGCCCATTCCCGACATCACATTTGCTGATACTTCAACATGCGAGTGCAAATTTCCAGGCACTCTAGTGTCCAATCTCCTTTTACCCTCGAGTCACGAAAGGCAAACTTGCCAATCTAACTCTTCAGGTCCAAGAAGATTGAACAGGGGCAACTGTTGTACCCCAAAATTTGCCCTCCCATTTCCTCAACATTTTCTCATCACAAAAACCTTGAAGATCAAGATCCAGTTAGGGTTTCCTCTGCTCAAGACTTCTCCTTGCACTGTGGACTCAAATTAGGGTTTGTGTTTGAACAAAGATGTTTTGACCTAAAATGCCTAGGATGACTTTCATGCTTCATATTGGACTCCCAAGTTTACCCATACCAAGTTTCAAGTCTTGATTCCAAGTTTTGCCCAGTCAATTGGACAGATGACCTAGAAATCAACTGTATTGGGGAAAAAGTCAACTGTGGCCAATTGACAGTCAAATCTCATGAAAATTGACCCACATCAACATTATGAACTCATATGGACCATTGGATCAAGTTTGGATCACAATTCCACAAGAAATTTGACCAGATCACCAAAAGGGCAAAATGGTCATTTTTAGGGTTTTGACTGCACAAAGGCAATTTTTGACTGTTTGACCTAGCCAATGGCAAACCAAGCTCACATATGGACTCAAGGCCCCCATGAAATGGTCTTGACACATTCATCAAGCTCAAAAGATCCCAAGTACACAAGATTGACAGTTGAATTTCCCAGTCAATTGATCAATTTTGACTATATACTGAAAAGTCAAACTTTGACTTTTTGGTCAAAATCAAGAGTCAAGATTCATTTTTCATCAAAACATGCCAAATCATGAAACTTGTTCACCAAGAAACCAAGAAATGCAAATTAGGGTTTAAAATGGAATTTTTTATAACTTAGAATTTTTCTAAGTTATGGAAAACCCTAATTTTTTCCCAACTTTGCCCCACTCTTTCACCATGATTCATTTGGATTCAAACAAAAGTCAAAACATGAAAGTTGTAGCTTGTTGCATAATCTACAACTTTGATTCACAAAGTTTTCTCATTTGAAGCTTGTATCTCAAGTTACAAATTTTTGAATAAGGGCACTAAACCATTCTTAACTTAGTGAATTTTTGACCTATTTTGACAAGTTTTTCTACCCCACTTCAAGGCCATTTTCCATACACTTCCACTTGGAATTTCAAATTGCACTTCAAAGATGGATTGTAGTAAACATTACAAGCTTTCCAAAATGTCAAAGAACTCATCAAACAACCTCATGGTTAGGGAGAATCGAATTTCACAATATAGCAAAAACTCACTTTTGAATTGGCCATTTTTCATGTTCATAAGTTATGCAAACTTCTCAAAACCAGCATGCCCTTGATTACAGGTCCTTAAACCAAGTTACACTCAATAATTAAATGCCAATCCATTGTGTTTTAGCTTTGTTTTGTTCATATAGTCATTACACAAGGAATTAAGCCTTAATTGGAAAAAGTGGTTTATCCATTTTTGAAAAGAAGAACTTTATGTCAAATTTACAAATCAAATGGTACAATGCATATCTTTGGACACAAGATTCATGGACATAACACTCTGATCAAGACAAAAAGATGCAGCATAGTGTGAGGGCCTGTACAGGCTAGAAGGATCAAGTGGCTTTTGTTTGCTTCAAGTTCAAGAAATGTGGCATAACTTGTACCAACTCAGAAACCAGCTTACAAACACTTAGACAAAGTTATCAAACACATTACACACATCATAACCAAGCTATTGCACGAGCCATTTACCTCCCAAACATCATCAAACCAAAAAACACCATCAAACTGCAAAAACAGAGTTGCCTCTGCAGTTTGAGTGCCAACTTCTATTTCTCTCAAGCATTCTTGCCAAAACCAGTTCACACACCTTCCATACCATCTATGCAAACTAACCAAAAGCAAAAGCATGACCTGTAATCACTCTAACCACTTCCACCATTTTCACATTTCTGACTTGCAGGTGAAGTTCTCTAGCTCGATTCAGAAGCTTTCAAGACAAAGTAAACATTGGAATAGCATCCCTGGACCTCAAGGAAGCATCTCCAATCATCACCTTGCACTGAAAGCTCCTACATCTCCAGATAGAACTTTAACTGAACAGGTAAGTTTTTGAATTCGTATCTCTCTTATTAGACATCATTAGCTTTAAGTTTGTGAAGAAACAAGGTTCTACTCATGCCACTGAACATGTACATGTTTTTACTTTTCATTTCTTTTGCTTGAGTTGTGAGAATTTGGAGTTTGAAAATGGAAGAAAAACTAGGTTAAGATTTGGGGGAGGAGAAATTCTCCCTCATCTTAGAGAGTTAGATCAAGTTATGCATATGGTTAGAATCGTCTCTTCATGCTGAACATTTTTTATGTTATGAGTTTTTGCTAAAAAGCCAGGAATCAAGAGTTGGAAGATGAGGAACAGGGCGTGCGTTTTTTCAAACATTTGTTTGCTGGAGGTTGAAGACCGGTCTTCTGGGCTGGGCCTGGAACATTTTTTCTTATTTGCACCACATAACTGCTTTTACACCCCAAGGCCCATTTGCTTATTTCTTTGACTTTTTGACCTTTTTCTTTTTTGATTGACTTTGTTTATTTTTTCTCATGACATAAAAAAATATAAAAATATTTTTTCTCACCATTTTTAATTTATTAGGTATTTATATGATTTTTCTTTTGATTAATACTTAGATAAATAAATATATACATTTCATTAAAATATTGAGAAATAGGTAAAAATACATTTATTTTCATTTTTATTTTATTATACCCTCTGAAAATATTTTACATAAAAAATACCTTTTTTATACATATTAAAAATTATTATTATTTATATATATAATACATATTTAGAACTTAATACATATATATATATATATATATATATATATATATATATATATATATATATATATATATATATATATATATATATATATATATATATATATATATATATATATATATATATATATATATATATATATATATATATATATATATATATATATATATATATATATATATATATATATATATATATATATATTTATTAATATATTTAGGTTAGAATACAAAAATATCTGTATTTTTCATTTTTATTAATATTTGATATAAAAAATACTTTTTTATAATATACTTCATTTTATTTTTATTTTTGTACATAATAAATAAATACTTGTATTAAATTAAATAATAATACATTTTATTTAATAGAATTAGGTTTTGCCCTAAATATGAAAAAAAATCCAAAACTAATATCTTTTTATTATCTTTTATTTTTACATGAATAATACTTTTTTTCATACATATACAAAATATTTTTGCACCTTGCATATTTTATTCTATTTTTATTTAATTATTGTACATTAATTAAATTGTATAAATTCAATATTGATGTGATAGTTTTAGGTTTAAATTACTTGTCCATACCCCCATTTGAACATTTGTACCCCCCCTTCCCATATTTGGTTTTGTAATAGCTAGTAAATTTATTTTCGCACTTTATTGCTTTCTAATTATACCATGTTAGAATTAGGGTTTGTATGCTAAAAACAACCAATAGTTATGACCTAATCTCAAGACAAACAAGCATGAAAATGGACACACAAATCACACTTGCACCCCCTAGGGTACTCCACTTGTTGCCTTTCAAATAGGGCCATATTGCATGTTAAGTCTCTTTGGGCAAAACAAACAAACCAAATGATCATAGTCCCTCGATAACATCTTCAAAATACTTCCAAAGCAAATGATCAAGTCCCTTAAAGAAAATGCCCAAAGATACTTGGCACCATTGCAATTATGGTCTAAACGATGACCCGTGCCCGTCCCTTTTACATCCTAAACATAAGATTGTCCACCAAATACAATGGTGGAACAAACTTATTGAAAGGGTTAAGACATAGCAATAAACTTTGAGAAATTTAGGAGTAGATAACCTCTTAGTTACTTGAATCAATCTTGCAAACTAAAACACTTGCCTATTTCAAAAACCACACATCACTACACTTTCAAAACAACTTTCAAAAACAAGTGAAAACCTTTTCAAAAGACATACATCTTTGTATACATCCCCACATGGATCATTACAAAGGTTGCCACCACATTGGCCTCTTTTCAAAACATTTTCAAACCCACACACACACAAGCACCATTTAAAACAATTGAAAACAAAAGGCAAGTGATCTAAGCAAGTAACTAAGAGCCCATGGATAACCATGGATAGAAAGGGTGCTAATACCTTCCCTTTCTATAATCTACTCCCCGAACCCAAGAAAACATCTCAAAGGTTTTTGCTGTGCTTTTTAACCTTTCCTTAGGATAAAATAAAAAGTCGGTGGCGACTCTTGCTCAACCGAAACATTTGCGAAAACAAACGCAAAACCTCAAGTCAGTTCTCCCACCGTATCACATATGTGTATGAAAAAAAGAATATTATTTATGTGAAATAAAAAGGGAAATAAAAAGGTATTATTTTTGGAGTATTTTCAAATTTAGGGCAAAACCCTAATTTTTAATCAAAGGGGTATTAATCAATTAATTCATATAATATTTATTATTTACATACAAAAAATAAAATAAAATATTGTATATTTGTAAAAAGGGCATTTTTTTAGTATTAAATATTAAAAAATAAAATATGTACATTTTTTGGTATTTTTATCCTAAGCACATTAATATATACCTATATATTCATATTATTTACAAAATATGTATTATATATATTAATTAATAATATTTAATATTTTAATAAAAAAGTAATTTTCTATAAAATATTTTCAGGAGGTAAAAATAAGATAAAATGTATATAAAAATATATTTATACTATCTTAATATTTTAAACAAAAAGTATATATATATATATATTTATCTATTTATGTACAAACTAAAGAAACAATCAAATAAATACTTAATAAATTCAAAAAATGATGAGAAAAATATTTTTATATTTTTAACATGCTGAGAAAAAATAAATGAGTCAGTTAAAAAAAGAAAAGTCAAAAAATCATTAAAAATGAAGCAAATGGGCTCAGGGGTGCAAAACAAAAAAAGTGGTGTGAATAAGAAAATTGCTCAGGCCCAGCCCAAGAAGACATTGTCTTCAACCTTCAGCCAAAAACAATTCAAAAACGCGCGCCCTGTTCTTGATCTTCTAACTCCTGATTCCTGGCTTATTAATAAAAACTCATAACATAAAAAATGTTCAGCATCAAGAGACGAATCCAACCATATGCAGAACTTGATCTAACTCTCTAAGATGAGGGAGAATTTCTTCTCCCCCAAATCCTAACCTAGATTTTCTGCCATTTTCAAACCTCAAATTCTCACAGCTCAAGCAAAAGAAATGAAAAGTAAAAACATGTACATGTTCAGTGGCATGAGTAGAACATAGTTTATTCACAAACTTAGAGTTAATGATGCTTGATAAGAGAGATAGAAGTTCACCAAGATACCTGTTCAGTTGGAGTTCTATCTGGCAATGAGGGAGCTTTCAGTGCAAGGTGATGATTGGAAAAGCTTCCTTGAGGTCCAGGGATGCTATTCCAATGTTTACTTTGTCTTGAAAGCTTCTGAATCGTGCTAGAGCACTTCACCTGCAAAACAAGAAACTAAAAATGGTGGAAGTGGTTAGAGGGATTACAGGTCGTGTTTCAAGTCATGGTTAGCTTGCATAGATTCTAGGGAATGTGTGTGAACTGGTTTGGGCAAGAGAGCTTGAGGGAAATGGAAGATGGCACTCAAACTGCAGGCCTGACCCTGTTTTTGCAGTTTGAAGATGATTCTGAGATTGGGAGTGTTTGAGAGGTGCTAGGGTCGTGCAAAAGCTTGGTTGAGATGTCCTGAGTATGTTTGTCAAGTTCACTTAAGGGTTTGTAAGCTGATATGAGAGTTGGTTTGAGTTATGATGTGTTTCTTACACTTTAAGCAAGCCATGGTTACTTTGTGCCTCTAGCCTGTACAGGCCCTCATACTATGCTGCATAATCCCTCCTTGATCAGTGTGATTAACACATAAACTTGTGCCAATTAGATATGGACTGTACTTCTTGGATTTGTAATTGGACATAAAGTGAAACTTTTGCAAAAATGGATATAATGCTTTTTCCAATTTGGGATTAATCCATCATACAATGCTTTAGCTCATGAAAGAAGGTCTTAGCACAATGAACATGCATTAAATTATTGAGTGTTGGATGATTTTAGGACCTGTAATCAAGGGGCATGCTGGTTTGGGAAGTTTGCACAAATTATGAACATGAAAAATAGCCAATTCAAAAGTGAGTTTTTGCCAAATTGTGAAATTCGAATCTCTCAAGTCATAAGGTTGTTTGATGAGTTCTTGGACATTTTGGAAAGCTTGGAATGTGTACTACAATCCATCTTTGAAATGAAAATTGAAATTCCAAGTGGAAGTGTATGGAAAATGGCCTTGAAGTGGGGTAGAAAACCTTGTCAAAATAGGTCAAAAATTCACTAAGTTAAGAATGGTTTAATGCCCTTATTCAAAAATTTGTAACTTGAGATACAAGCCTCAAATGAGAAAACTTTGTGAATCAAAGTTGTAGATTATGCAACAAGATACAACTTTCATGTTTTGACTTTTGTTTGAATCCAAATGGATCTTGGTGAAAAAGTGGGGCAAAGTTGGGAAAAAATTAGGGTTTTTTATAACTTAGAAAAATTCTAAGTTATGAAAAATTCTAATTTCTAACCCTAATTTGCATTTTGTGATTTCTTGATGAACAAGTTTCATGATTTGGAATGTTTTGATAAAAAATGAATCTTGACTCTTGATTTTGACCAAAAAGTCAAAGTTTGACTTTTCAGTATACAGTCAAAATTGATCAATTGACTGGGAAATTCAACTGTCAATCTTGTGTACTTGGGATCTTTTGAGTTTGTTGAGCATGTCAAGATAATTCCATGGGGTCCTTGAGTCCATATATGAGCTTGGCTTGCCATTGGTTGGGTCAAACAGTCAAAAATTGCCTTTGTGCAGTCAAAACCCTAAAAATGACCATTTTGCCCTTTTGGTGATCTGATCAAATTTCTTGTGGAATTGTGATCCAAACTTGATCAAATGGTCCATATGAGTTCATAATGTTGATGTGGGTCAATTTTCATGAGGTTTGACTGTCAATTGGCCACAGTTGACTTTTTCCCCAATACAGCTGACTTTTAGGTCAACTGTCCAATTGACTGGGCAAAACTTGGAATCAAAGCTTGAAACTTGGTATGGATAAACTTGGGAGTCCAATATGAAGCATGAAAGTCATCTTAAGCACTTTAGGTCAAAACATCTTTGTGCAAACATAAACCCTAATTTGGGTCCACAGTGCAAGGAGAAGTCTTGAGCAGGTGAAACCCTAACTGGATCTTGGGCTTCAAAGGTTATGTGATAAGAGATCATTGAGAAATGGGAGGGAAAATTTTGGGGTACAACAGTTGCCCCTGTTCAATCTTCTTGAATCCGAAGAGTTAGATTGGCAAGTTTGCCTTTCGTGACTCGAGGGTAAAAGGAGATTGGACACTAGAGTGCCCGGAAATTTGCACTCGTCAAAACAATGAATGCGGGAATGGGCTTAGAGATGCCATTTGGAGATGGTCTTAGAGATGCCATCTTGAGAGGGTAACAGAGATCCTGTCGGGGATGGGCTTAGAGATGCCATCTGGAAGGGAATATCAGGAAGGTGTCCAAGCTTTGGACCATCTCTGAACTGGGGGTCTGAACAAGCAATAGATTGACATCCGTTGTTGGGAGGAATCCGTAAACTGTTTTTTCAGAAATTTGGAGAAGAAACTGAACAAGCGATAGGTTAACATCCATTACTTGGAGAACCCGTAAACTGTTTTCAGAAATCTTGAAGTTTTGAATAAGCAATAGAGCAGCATCCGTTGTTGGGAAGCGTCCGTAAACTGTTTTCAAAGGTTGATAAGAGTCTGAACAAGTTGGTAGATTAACATCCGTTGTTGGGAAGAATCCGTAAACTGTTTTCAGAAGTCTTGAGAAGAATCTGAACAAGTGATAGGTTAACATCCGTTACTTGGAGAAACCGTAAACTGTTTTCAGAAGTCTTGGGGTTGAATAAGCAATAGAGCAGCATCCGTTGTTGGGAAGCGTCCGTAAACTGTTTTCAGAAGTTGCATCTGAACAAGTCGATAGATTAACATCCGTTGTTGGGAA
Source organism: Vicia faba (assembly GCA_948472305.1). Lineage (NCBI taxonomy): Eukaryota > Viridiplantae > Streptophyta > Magnoliopsida > Fabales > Fabaceae > Vicia > Vicia faba. The sequence continues at coordinate 1,619,995,223 of OX451736.1, forward strand.
GAATCCATAGACTGTTTTTCAGAAGTCTGGAGAAGAATCTGAACAAGTGATAGGTTAACATCTGTTACTTGGAGAACCCGTAAACTGTTTTCAGAAGTCTTGAAGTTTGAATAAGAACCGGTATAAGGTTGCTTGATGATGAGTCCGTGTAAAACTGCATCTGAAACTGTTAAGGATAGCTTTTTACTCTTATCCTGTAAAGGACAAAATGTTAGCTAGACACAAAATTATGTTGCATGAAATGTATGATGCAATATATGGGATATCAATGGTATGATATGAATGTAATGAATGTGCATGTAAGCCGATGAGCTGTCTTGCTGGGGATAGATGAATCCTGGATGGCTGAAGATAAAAGCATCGTGACTGCTGCCGAGAAGAATAAATCCTTGGCCGTGACTGGGGAATAAGGAGCTTGGGTTGCATGCCAAACCTCTGGGGAATTCCTGATGACTTTTACTGGGGAGTACCAAGCTAGTAGACTTCTGCTGGGGATGCAAGACTGAGAATCTTCAGTTTGGCGGGAAGCATCTCTGGCGACCTTACTGGGGACTCAAGGTTTTGTTATCCTAAAACTCTGTGGGGAAAAGGTTCATTAGTCTGGCTTCGCTGGGAATTGATAATTTGAAGCTTTAGCTCGGCTGGGGACACTGAAACTTAAACTCTGAGGGGACTTGAATTCCGGAGGATTCTTTGGCTGGGGACTTGCAAAGATAAGTTACTGCTGGGGAATTTTGATGAACTCCGCTGGGGATAGGAATAATTCTGGCGAGTGCGATCTTCCGTGGTTGTTAGCTGAGGATAACCCAGTTATAAGGCCTTGTGAGGAATAACTTTGAATAAAACTCGAGAGAGACGTCCGTACTCTGCAGGGAATAAGCTTCCAGCATCTACTGGGGGTGAGTTTCAAGATTTGCTAGGGATATGGATTCCAAATCTCCCGGGGGTTTCCTTTGAAGGGTATCAAGATATCCAACTGTACCTTCGACCTATCGGTAATCCTCTTTCCCGACTCATAAGAAAATGATTATGTTTCAAATGCATATGCCTATTTAACAAAACATTGGACGTTTCTCAAAATAAAACAAATAGTGTAAGAGAAAAGAAAAGGAAATGACACAAATTTCTGGGAAAAGTATTTGTATTGATTTTCTTTGAGTATATTTGTACAAAGGAGACAATCATCCTAGTAAGAGGATTTTGTCGTAAATATTTGAAAAATTTATACAAAATAAAGATGGCTATGTGAAATAATTTCATGGGATTCCATTCTGCTACAGCCTTCACAACTCTGAATATTTGTCCATTCAATGCTTCGTTCGCCGATGACTGGATTGATCAGAAACCCGGAACTGGTTGATGAAGAGATTGTTTTTGAAGTGATCCGACGAGACATAGTCATACGCTTTAATTCCCTAACTTTTGCCTGAATCGCCCTTTCGGGTTTTCGATCCACCGGGAAACCCCTTTTTGCCCAAGCCGCCCTTTCGGGTTTTCAACTTGCCGGGTGTACAGATTTTTTTTGTTTTTATCCCTAATTTTTGCCTGAATCGCCCTTTCGGGTTTTCGATCCACCGGGATGCCCATTTTTGCCCAAGCCGCCCTTTCGGGTTTTCGACTTGTCGGGTTATTTTATGCGTAGTATCTTTTGACTATGTCTGCGTTCGCAGGGTGCGGCAAATCGTCGCCGTCCATGGTGGTCAGAATCATTGCACCACCAGAAAATATGCTCTTGATCACAAACGGTCCTTCATATGTAGGAGTCCATTTGCCCCTGGGATCACTTTGCGGCAAGATGATCCGCTTGATTACGAGATCTCCGACTTGATACACTTGACGTCTGACTTTCTTATTGAAGGCCTTGATCATCCGTTTTTGATACGTCTGACCATGGCATATAGCAGCAAGTCGCTTTTCATCGATCAGATTGAGTTGATCAAGTCGGGTCTGCATCCAATCATCTTCATTCAAACCTGCATCCTTCATAATCCTTAGAGAAGGGATCTGGACTTCCATAGGCAAAACAGCTTCCATGCCATAAACCAGATAAAATGGGGTTGCCCCAGTTGAAGTACGTGTCATCGTACGGTATCCATGCAGAGCAAACGGTAACATCTCATGCCAGTCCTTGTAAGTGACGGTCATTTTCTGAATGATTTTCTTAATGTTTTTGTTCGTAGCTTCAACAGCACCGTTCATCTTCGGCCGATAGGGAAATGAATTGTGATGATAAATCTTGAACTGTTGGCACAATGCAGTGATCATTGTGTTATTCAGATTTGTACCATTGTTCGTGATGATCCTGTCTGGAACACCATACCGACATATGAGATTTTGCTTGATAAAGCGGGCAACCACATTTTTGGTGACAGAGGCGAAGGAAGCTGCTTCGACCCATTTAGTGAAGTAGTCAATGGCAACCAGGATGAAGCGATGTCCGTTGGAAGCCGTGGGCTTGATCTCTCCAATAATATCAATGCCCCACATTGCAAAGGGCCACGGAGCAGTCAGGACGTTGAGGGGAACCGGAGGAATATGAACTTTGTCGGCGTAGACTTGACACTTGTGGCAAGTACGGGAATGTTGATGGCCATCAGCTTCCATGGTAGACCAGTAATAGCCTCCCCTCAGGATCTTCTTAGCCATTGTATGCCCGCTCAAGTGAGTGCCAAATGTGCCGCTGTGTATATCAGTCATGATCAACTCTGCCTCAGCTTTATCTACGCATCGGAGTAATACACAATCATGGCTTCGTTTGTAAAGGATGCCGTTGCTCAGGAAGAACTTAGCAGCAAATTTCCTTAAGAACTTCTTGTCATTCACGGAAGCTCCTTCAGGATAATCTCTAGTCTCGAGATACCTTTTGATTTCATGAAACCAAGGTTGTTCCATTACTTCTTCGGTATTAATCTCGTGACAATGCGCAGGTTCATCCATTCGCTCGATGGTGATTTGGGGAGCCTCGTTATCCCAGTTGAGTTTAAACATGGAGGACATTGTGGCTAGAGCATCTGCTAGCTGATTCTCTTCTCGCGGAAAATGCTCGAAGGTAATTTGCTCGAAATGAGGTAACAATGTCAAGACATGTTCTTTGTATGGGATAAGATTAGGATGTTTGGTATCCCAGTCTCCTTTGATTTGACTGATAATCAAAGCCGAGTCCCCAAATACGATCAAAGATTTGATCCCCAAGTCTATAGCAGCCTTGAGACCAAAGATGCAAGCTTCATACTCAGCCATGTTGTTCGTGCAGCTGAAGCAAAGTCGGGCCGTGAAAGGCGTGTGACAACCTTCCGGAGAAATGAGTACTGCGCCAATACCGTTTCCAAGCGCATTTGAAGCACCATCAAAGTACAGGGTCCATCAGGATCCCTTTTCGGGTCCGTCATACGGTCCGTCACCTTCAACGTTGTCCAAATTCATGATGTCCTCGTCTGGGAAGTCAAATCTCATGGGCTGATAATCTTCGATAGCCTGATGAGCCAGATGGTCAGCTAATACACTCCCTTTTATAGCTTTTTGGGTGGTGTACTGGATGTCATACTCGGTTAAGATCATTTGCCATCTAGCTATCCTTCCAGATAAAGCGGGCTTCTCGAAGATATACTTGATAGGGTCCATTTTGGATATCAACAAGGTAGTATGAGTCAGCATATACTGTCTTAGTCGGCGAGCAGCCCATACCAAAGCGCAGCAAGTTTTCTCGAGCAGTGAGTAGCGAGTCTCACAGTCGGTAAACTTTTTGCTAAGGTAATAAATAGCATGCTCTTTTCGACCAGACTCGTCATGCTGGCCCAAAACACACCCCATTGAGTTATCCAAGACGGTTAAGTACATGATCAATGGTCTTCCTTCGACGGGTGGCATCAGAATAGGAGGTTCTAGCAAATACTCCTTGATTCTATCAAAATCAGCTTGGCAATCGTCGTTCCATTCCACTACCTGGTCCTTTTTCAAAAGTTTGAAAATTGGCTCACAGGTAGAAGTCAGATGTGAGATGAATCTGGCAATATAGTTTATGCGCCCCAAGAATCCTCTAACCTCCTTTTCAGTACGGGGAGCAGGCATCTCTTGTATTGCTTTTACTTTTGCCGGATCGACTTCAATGCCTTTGTTGCTTACAATGAATCCCAGGAGTTTACCAGACCTAACTCCGAAAGTGCATTTACTTGGATTCAGCCTGAGCTTGTATTCTTTTAACCTGGCAAACAGCTTTTCCAGATGTTCAAGGTGCTCTTCCTCTGTTTGTGACCGAGCTATCATATCGTCTACGTAAACTTCAATCTCATGATGTATCATATCATGAAATAAAGCTACCATGGCGCGTTGATAAGTTGCCCCTGCGTTCTTCAGCCCGAACGGCATCACCTTGTAACAGAAAGTTCCCCATTGTGTGACAAAAGTTGTTTTCTCCATATCCTCGGGAGCCATTTTGATTTGATTGTAGCCCGAGAATCCGTCCATGAAGGAAAACAATTTATGATGAGCTGTATTGTCGATCAAGATGTCAATATGAGGTAGCGGGAAATCATCTTTAGGGCTGGCTCTATTCAAATCCCGGTAGTCCACACACATTCTGACTTTGCCATCTTTCTTCGGTACTGGCACGATGTTAGCGACCCATTGAGGATAGGACGTAACAGCCAGAAAGCCAGCATCGAATTGTTTCATTACTTCCGCTTTGATCTTTTCGGACATGTCAGGCCTCATTCGGCGAACTTTTTGCTTGATTGGTGGACAGTCTTCTCTTGTGGGGAGACGGTGAACCACGATGTCTGTGTCTAGACCCGACATGTCTTTGTAGGACCAAGCGAAGATTTCAACATACTCATTCAACAACTGTACCAAGTGCTCCTTGACTTTTGGTTCCAGATTGGCACCTACTTGCACCTCCTTCCGGTCCTCCTCGGTTCCCAAGTTAACAGTTTCCAATGGCTCTTCATGCGGTAAGATGGCCCTTTCCTCTTGTTGCAGAAGCCTGGCTAGTTCCCCGGGTACTTCACAACCTTCGTCATCTTCATACTCGGCTAGATTGACCAGATCTTCAGAGTTATTGAAAGATACAGCAGAATAGTCACCCATGGAATCCGGAGTGGATGGGTACCTGCATTGGTGAGTGTGGGTGTGTGTAAGGGATAGCCATCCTTAAACAAAAAATGCAAAAGGAAAGAAAATGAACATAAGCAGTTTATCAAATGAAAAACGTCCAATGAATCATTAAACATGGCATATGAATATGAAAAATAATCAAAACCCTTACAAGTAGACCTACATGCCCCGGGCAAGGCAGGAGGTGAAAAGATAATGTACGGATTGTTTTGAAAGTAAATATTACAGACCAAATAGGAAATGTTTAACAGGTAAATTAATGATGAATAAAAGTGATGGGGACAGAGTCCTTAGCCTCCCAATTGCTCAATCCTCCTTTGACAGTTGGATAAATCCACTCTTCAATGTTGCTTTCTTTATCCTCATCCTCCAAAGCGTTGATTCCGTAGGGAGAAATTTTGACTGGCGCTCTTTCAATCTTCGCACGGCGCATAGCTTTCTGGCCAGCGGTTGTGAACCCTAATCCAAACTTGTCAGTCTTATGCGGAATGTCAGGTAACTGCCCCCATGCTGAATTCTTCCCTTCTTTTATTGCGGCCCTTGCATCCTCCAGAGACGCCATCCTGTCCATCTGTCTTGGTGTCTCAGCTGTCAACTTCGCTACTGCTATTTCAGGAAGGACTTCTTTGAAATGTTGGAACGGTGTCTCAATGAACTCTCCTTCAACCTCCACATACCGGAAACAATTTAAGTGGCTAATCATGTACTCTTCTTCACCATGGACAGTGATGATCTTTCCCTTGACAGGATACTTCAACATCTGATGCAAGGAGGAGGTGACTGCCCCAGCATGGTGTATCCAAGGCCTACCCAGCAAGCAAGAGTATGATGTACGGATGTCCATCACATAGAAAGTGGATTTAAACACCTCGGCGCCTATCTTGATGGGAATTTAAACCTCTCCATGGACCATTCTCTTCGAACCATCAAAAGCTCTGACAACAATATCACTCGGTTTCAATTCCAACCCTTCACAATCTAGTCGGTCCAAGGCCTTCTTAGGAAAAACATTCAGCGACGAAACGGTATCAACCAAAACATGTGCAAGAGTGGTTCCGCGACACTCGATTGAAATATGCAAAGCATCATTGTGGTTTCTGCCTTTAGGGGTTAGGTCGGCATCAGAAAAACTTAGTCCATTGTCGGCAGTCAGGCTAGCCATGCAATTTTGAAATTGATCTGCAGAGGTTTCCTGGGGCACATGAGCTGCCTTCAGGAATTTTATCAGGGCTTTAGCGTGCGCTTCTGAGCAAAGTAGTAGTGCCAGCATGGAGATCTTGGAGGGGGTTTGCCCCAACTGTTCCACCACATCGTAATCACTTCTCTTGATTATCCTCAAAATCTCGTCCATTTCCTTCTTGGAGGTTTCCGGGATAACCAAGGGTTGAGCCCTCGTCCTGACGGGCTCATCTTGGATTCCCTTACCTTTGTCAGCAACGGTAGGAGAGATAGTACTAGGAACAATAACGTCTTCAATCAGAGGAGTTCTAGCAGAGAGTTTTATTGGTGCAGGGATGACTTCGTTAGCTGATGAGGGTCCAAAGACTGCTCTTGGAGGGGCAATCTCTGGAGAAAATATTCTCCCGCTCCTGGTGATTTTGCTGGTGCCCGCAATGTTACTAATGCTGGCTCTTTCATCATCCGAACTTTCTTCAATTACCTCGATTTGCTTGATACCATGGTAGTAGATGTCACCGCCATAGTTCCAAGGTATCGACTTCTCAGAAACATAGGGAACAGGTCCTGGCATTGTTATCTTCAAAGGAACAGATTTTGCAGCTGGTGTAATCTTAACAGGCTTTTTGACAGCCTTGGAAAGATTGGCGTGAATGGTTATGATTGAGATATCTTCAGTATAAACTGGAACAGCAGAAACTTTTTCGAACAAAATTTGTCGACTATCCATAAGGCCTTGGATGCCTTTCTTCAGTAGCGGACAATCAAACGGCAGAGAGTAGCAATAGTAGCAGTCTTCCTTACATCCCCGAAAGATCCCGGCCCTTAACAAATTCAACTTAATGGTTAGCAGTGGGGTGGTCAGATCACTGACATCAGCAACATACAAATCTTCTTCAATGGCATTGACATTTCGGCCGTGCTTCGGCATGGGTGCAGATATCACATTAGGCTTCTCTGGAGCGTCAAACTCTACCTCCTTAGCCTCTATCAGGTCTTGGATTTTATGCTTGAGTGCCCAACAATCATTGGTGTCGTGTCCAACAGTGTCTGAATGGTAGGCGCATTTAGCATTGGCATGATAATGCGGAGAGGACGTATTCACATTCTTTGGTGCCTCCTTGATGGTGGCAAGATTCAACTTCAATAGATGGGGAAGCACTTGCGCTGGAGTCATATTAATACGGGTGAACTGCCGTTGTGGCCGTTCTACTCGTTGTTGATTTGGTATGGACTGGTTATAGCGAGGCTGCTCACTTGGAGTGTTTTGAATCATTACGGCCCCCACAGTTGGCCGATGCTCCATCTTCCCTGCTCTTCTCTGAGAATATACCATAGCTGTCTCCTTCTTAAAAGGCTTCTTCTCAACACTTGCAGCAACACCCTTCTGAATCTTTCCTGACTTGATGCCAGCCTCTATTCTTTCGCCTGTTAAGATCAAATCGGTAAACCCCGCGGAAGAGTTACCAATTAAATGATTGAAAAACGGCCCAGATAGGGTCCCAAGAAACATATCAACGAGCTCACGATCGGTTAAAGGAGGCTGCACCCTGCCAGCCAGATCCCTCCATTTTTGTGCATATTCTTTGAATCCTTCGCTTGTTCCTAGTGACATACCCTGAAGTTGGGTACGAGTAGGAGCAAGATCAGAATTATATTGGTATTGTTTGTAAAAAGCGATGGCCAAATCTTCCCAATTTCTGACACTGGTTCCTTCTAGCTGATAAAACCACTCCAACTGAGCTCCCGACAAGCTGTCTTGAAAGAAATGAATCCAGAGGTTTTTATCTGCCGTATAGGGTTGAATCTTTCTCACGTAGGACCTGAGATGCATTTTGGGGCAGGACAGCCCATCATACCTCACAAACACTGGCACTTTGAATTTTGGGGGAATCACAATCCCGGCAACCAAACCCAAGTCTTCAAAATCCAAACCCGGTACTCTTTGTAGCTCCATGGCGGCCAACCTGTCTTCTAAACCCTTGTATTTATCATCAGCTGGAGGATATTGCTGGTCAGAATAATCTTCATCCTCTTCAACCTCTTCTTCCTCTGCATCAGACTCGGAAGGCACCGCAACTCCATCTCTTTTACTAGTCCCTTCATCAGAAGTAGGAGGAAATTCAAGCACTCTCCGAGCTTCTCTGTCAAATCTTCTCCCCAAAGTAGCCACCCCAATCCTCTTTTTCTTCTTCTTCACTGGGTCCTTATTCCCCAATTGGGTCTTGATATCCTCCTGGCTTTTAACCAAGGTCATCAGGAGTTGCTGGAATTGTGCATTCTGAGCTTGTAGGTCTTTGACTGTTTGCTCGAGATCCATCCTACTGAAATAAACAGCAGACATATAAGGAAACCTGGAGTGAGACCTGCTTATGCACATGATGAATGGTATGCTGATGTATGCAATGCATTCAAGGATTTAGAACATTCAAAATTGTTTCAGACAAAGAAGAACGCACGTCATATTAATAAGAAGAAATTTGTTAGTACATAAATGCCCCATGGGCCAAATATTACAAAATAAACTTCTTAAGGCAGAAAGACATTGCGCATCCTCTTTGGTGCGATGTAGGTGTTGAGGGCCTCTTGCTCGTGGAGTCGGCGGGTAAGCTCTAGAACCTTCTTTTCACTGGCGTAGTAGCTAGCTTCAAAAGTGTTTCGTTCCTCCTTGAGCTGAATCCAACTTTTCTGCATTTCCTCCCACGATGTAGGCATGTCTGGATGCAGGATGGTGTAGGGAACCTCTCCTTCATTGACGGGCTCTTTAATCACTGGGAGTACATGAGGATAAGGCATCATTAGACTTTGGGCTCGGGCTCGTACCCACTTGAGATAGGGCTCAAGAGGGATGGAGTTCTTGTGTCCCAGAGTCTTGCTATCAACCTTGTTGAGTTTTCCCCAAGCTCTGATGAATCTTTGGCGAAGTCCTTGCGCATCGTTGTCGAAGTCAAAAACTAGGCCAGGAATCAACATATCATGAGGGCCATCCCTCCGTGCATATCCAAATTTCCTTAAAGCTAGGCAAGGGTTGTAGGTGATGCCTCCCCTGATTCCAAGTAAAGGAACATTAGGAAACTCTCCGCAACGATCGACGATGATGACATTTTCTCTGGACCGAGAACACCAATGCACATCAGAGTGACTAAGAGTCATCAACCGTTGGGACCACCTTGAGCCTTGGTCATTCTTCAAGACAGATTGTGGAAGGTGCGAAATAAACCACCTTGCAAGGATAGGAGTACAGCACATGAGAACACCCCTCTTTCTCATTGTTCGTGTGTAAAATGAGTGAAGGATGTCCCCAAGCAATGTTGGTATTGGATTTCTGGACAAGAAGATTTTGACGGCGTTGACATCTACCAATTGGTCAGGATTTGGGAACAAGACCAACCCATAGATAAGGAGTGCCACAATTTCTTCAAAGGCTTGTAGGTCCAATGAATTCCAACATTCTTGTGCCTTTTCAAACAAGAATTTTGCTAAGAATCCCTTGACGCCGCTTCTGATTTCCCAATGCCCCTTGATGTCGGATGGTTGTAGATGTAATGCTCGAGCAACATCTTCCGGCTTTGGTTCCTTTTCCGTACCGTTGAAGGGTAGTTGATTAAGGATAGGGATTCTTAGGAGTTGAGAGAACTCCTCCAAAGTGGGTACCAACTGATAATCAGGGAAAGTGAAGCAGTGGTGAAGAGGGTCAAAGAACTGGAATAGCACTTTCATCATGTCTTCTTCAATATTGGTGTTGACTAGGCTGAGCAGTCTACCATGTCTTTCACTGAAGGATGAAATTTCCGGAATTCTTGAGGTGAGCTCCTTGAGTTGAGGAGAAATTCTCACAAGGTTGACTTGGATGGTGTTTCTGCGAGGAATTTCTATGACCTACAAAACAAGAACAAAGATGAAGATCCAAACCCTTGAAATGGTTAGTAAATGCATATGATGCTTCATGATGTTTATGATGTATGCACAAAACATATGTACAAGCAAATCACACCAAACCCTAGTTTCAGGCTTGCATGGGGTTTCATAGGTGAGTACCCTCTTGAGTGTAGTTGGCTTAAAAACCTGTCCTATAAATAGTAACCGGGTTCTAAGGAGCTCAATATCACGGGATTGTTTTCATCGTTCATTGTTTTGGTTTAGCCACTTAACTAGCGACCAAAATATTCCAAGAAAACAATCCTCAATGAGTGTAGTATCGAGTATCTACCAACTTCGGACTGCACCAAAGTCGGTCATCTCACTACCCCTAATAAAAGGCCAAGATGGTCAAGTAAGGTTCTAGGTCATTAGTGCTTAGTGACATCACTCAGCGGCCCCGTACTCTCCTTGATTGAACTCAAGGGTTACTGGTACTCACAAATATGTCGCACTAATATAGCTATTGCTTCGACCGTGTCGGTATACCCCGCACAATTTCCACAACGTATTGCTATCTATGAATGTTTCCCAAAATCCGGGTGGAGGATTGCAAACCCAAACAATAGAGCCAAGATATAAAGCAATCAATTCAAACAATTAGTCATGCAAGAGGGTGATCTAAGCCCTAAGGTTACTCCACTTTAAAAAAGTGTCCCCAGCAGAGTCGCCAGTTCTGTGATACGGTGGGAGAACTGACTTGAGGTTTTGCGTTTGTCTTCGCAAATGTTTCGGTTGAGCAAGAGTCGCCACCGACTTTTTATTTTATCCTAAGGAAAGGTTTAAAAAGCACAGCAAAAACCTTTGAGATTTTTCTTGGGTTCGGGGAGTAGATTATAGAAAGGGAAGGTATTAGCACCCTTTCTATCCATGGTTATCCATGGGCTCTTAGGTACTTGCTTAGATCAACTTGCCTTGGTTTTCAATTGTTTGAAATGGTGCTTGGTGTGTGTTTTTTGAAAATGTTTTGAAAAGATGCCTTGTATAGGCTACCCTTGTAACAATTCTTTACTCGAATGTTTTACAAAAGGTGTTTTGTCTTTAGAAAAGATGTTTCAAGGTTTTTTGAAAGCTTGTTTTTTTTGAAAGTGTTTGTGAAGTGGGTTTTGAAAATAGGCAAGTGTTTTCTTTGCAAATTGGCAAGTACTTAAGAGTTATCTACCCTAAAGTTTTCTCAAAGATTTTTGTTATGTTTTAAACCTTTTGACAATTTTTTTCCACCATTGCATTTGGTGGACAATCTTGTCTTAGGAGGTGAAAGGGACGGGCGCGGGTCATCGTTTAGACCATAATTGCAATAGTGTTAAATGTCTTTTGGGCAATTTTTCTTTAAAAGGGACTTGATCATTCATTTAGGCAATATTTTGGGGGACTGTGATCATTTGATTGTTTGTTTTACCCAAAGAAATTCAACATGCAATATGGCCCAATTATTTGAAGGCAACAAAGTGGAACACCCTAGGGGTGCAAGTGTGAAATGTGTTGTCCATTTTCATGCTTGTTTATCTTGAGTTATGTCCAACTATTTTGTTCGTTTTATTCGCATACAAACCCTAATTCTAGCATGGTAGGTTTAGAAAGCATTAAAGTGCGAAATTTAAATTCCTACACTATTACAACACAATAATATGGGGAGGGGGGTACAATGTTTCAAATGGGATATATTTAGACAAGAATTTAAACCTAACTATTACATCATTTTCTTTGAATATTTACAAGACAAATAATTTGCACAATTAAATGGAAATTGAAATAAATATGTAAAAATGCAAAAAAAGAATTTTTATGTGTATGAAAAAAAGAATATTATTTATGTGAAATAAAAAGGGAAATAGAAAGGTATTATTTTTGGAGTATTTTCAAATTTAGGGCAAAACCCTAATTTTTAATCAAAGGGGTATTAATCAATTAATTCATATAATATTTATTATTTACATACAAAAAATAAAATAAAATATTGTATATTTGTAAAAAGGGCATTTTTTTAGTATTAAATATTAAAAAATAAAATATGTACATTTTTTGGTATTTTTATCCTAAGCACATTAATATATACCTATATATTCATATTATTTACAAAATATGTATTATATATATTAATTAATAATATTTAATATTTAAATAAAAAAGTAATTTTCTATAAAATATTTTCAGGAGGTAAAAATAAGATAAAATGTATATAAAAATATATTTATACTATCTTAATATTTTAAACAAAAAGTATATATATATATTTATCTATTTATGTACAAACTAAAGAAACAATCAAATAAATACTTAATAAATTCAAAAAATGATGAGAAAAATATTTTTATATTTTTAACATGCTGAGAAAAAATAAATGAGTCAGTTAAAAAAAGAAAAGTCAAAAAATCATTAAAAATGAAGCAAATGGGCTCAGGGGTGCAAAACAAAAAAAAAGTGGTGTGAATAAGAAAATTGCTCAGGCCCAGCCCAAGAAGACATTGTCTTCAACCTTCAGCCAAAAACAATTCAAAAACGTGCGCCCTGTTCTTGATCTTCTAACTCCTGATTCCTGGCTTATTAATAAAAACTCATAACATAAAAAATGTTCAGCATCAAGAGACGAATCCAACCATATGCAGAACTTGATCTAACTCTCTAAGATGAGGGAGAATTTCTTCTCCCCCAAATCCTAACCTAGATTTTCTGCCATTTTCAAACCTCAAATTCTCACAGCTCAAGCAAAAGAAATGAAAAGTAAAAACATGTACATGTTCAGTGGCATGAGTAGAACATAGTTTATTCACAAACTTAGATTTAATGATGCTTGATAAGAGAGATAGAAGTTCACCAAGATACCTGTTCAGCTGGAGTTCTATCTGGCAATGAGGGAGCTTTCAGTGCAAGGTGATGATTGGAAAAGCTTCCTTGAGGTCCAGGGATGCTATTCCAATGTTTACTTTGTCTTGAAAGCTTCTGAATCGTGCTAGAGCACTTCACCTGCAAAACAAGAAACTGAAAATGGTGGAAGTGGTTAGAGGGATTACAGGTCGTGTTTCAAGTCATGGTTAGCTTGCATAGATTCTAGGGAATGTGTGTGAACTGGTTTGGGCAAGAGAGCTTGAGGGAAATGGAAGATGGCACTCAAACTGCAGGCCTGACCCTGTTTTTGCAGTTTGAAGATGATTCTGAGATTGGGAGTGTTTGAGAGGTTCTAGGGTCGTGCAAAAGCTTGGTTGAGATGTCCTGAGTATGTTTGTCAAGTTCACTTAAGGGTTTGTAAGCTGATATGAGAGTTGGTTTGAGTTATGATGTGTTTCTTACACTTTAAGCAAGCCATGGTTACTTTGTGCCTCTAGCCTGTACAGGCCCTCATACTATGCTGCATAATCCCTCCTTGATCAGTGTGATTAACACATAAACTTGTGCCAATTAGATATGGACTGTACTTCTTGGATTTGTAATTGGACATAAAGTGAAACTTTTGCAAAAATGGATATAATGATTTTTCCAATTTGGGATTAATCCATCATACAATGCTTTAGCTCATGAAACAAGGTCTTAGCACAATGAACATGCATTAAATTATTGAGTGTTGGATGGTTTTAGGACCTGTAATCAAGGGGCATGCTGGTTTGGGAAGTTTGCACAAATTATGAACATGAAAAATAGCCAATTCAAAAGTGAGTTTTTGCCAAATTGTGAAATTTGAATCTCTCAAGTCATGAGGTTGTTTGATGAGTTCTTGGACATTTTGGAAAGCTTGGAATGTGTACTACAATCCATCTTTGAAATGAAAATTGAAATTCCAAGTGGAAGTGTATGGAAAATGGCCTTGAAGTGGGGTAGAAAACCTTGTCAAAATAGGTCAAAAATTCACTAAGTTAAGAATGGTTTAATGCCCTTATTCAAAAATTTGTAACTTGAGATACAAGCCTAAAATGAGAAAACTTTGTGAATCAAAGTTGTAGATTATGCAACAAGCTACAACTTTCATGTTTTGACTTTTGTTTGAATCCAAATGGATCTTGGTGAAAAAGTGGGGCAAAGTTGGAAAAAAATTAGGGTTTTTTATAACTTAGAAAAATTCCAAGTTATGAAAAATTCTAATTTCTAACCCTAATTTGCATTTTGTGATTTCTTGATGAACAAGTTTCATGATTTGGCATGTTTTGATGAAAAATGAATCTTGACTCTTGATTTTAACCAAAAAGTCAAAGTTTGACTTTTCAGTATACAGTCAAAATTGATCAATTGACTGGGAAATTCAACTGTCAATCTTGTGTACTTGGGATCTTTTGAGTATGTTGAGCATGTCAAGATAATTCCATGGGTTCCTTGAGTCCATATATGAGCTTGTCTTGCCATTGGTTGGGTCAAACAGTCAAAAATTGCCTTTGTGCAGTCAAAACCCTAAAAATGACCATTTTGCCCTTTTGGTGATCTGATCAAATTTCTTGTGGAATTATGATCCAAACTTGATCAAATGGTCCATATGAGTTCATAATGTTGATGTGGGTCAATTTTCATGAGGTTTGACTGTCAATTGGCCACAGTTGACTTTTTCCCCAATGTTGTACCCCAAAATTTGCCCTCCCATATTCTCCAAGAAATTGCCATGTCAAGCTGCAAAATTCCCCAAGGGTTGCACAGTCAAGAGCCTCCTATACAGTCAAAACTAGGGTTTGTGTTCTGATCAAAGAAATGAAGTTTTCAAAGGCCCAATCAAGTCTCATATGCCTACAAATATGGTCAAGCATCCTCATATCAAGTTTCAAGGCATTCAGCTCAAAATTGCACAGTCAAAACCCTAAATTGCACTACAGTCAACTGTAGGGGCAAAATGGTCATTTGACAGTCAAAAGTTCAAATTTTTTGTCAACATATCATTTTGAAGCCACAAACATCATTTGATCAATGCTTGATCATGATTCTCAAAATTTGGCTCAGAAAATCATCAAGATGCAAAAGTTTCCTTATTTGGACAGTTGAAAAAGTCAACTGAAATTGACCAGGGCATAACTTTCACATGGATTATCAGAAAAATTCCATCCAAAGCTCATTTTGAATAGAAAGACATTTCCTACAACTCATCTTCATACTTCAAGTCCAAGAAATGCTCTCACAAAAAGTTATCAATTTCAACATTATAGGTCATTTTGAAAAGTCAACAAAAAGGGACTTTAAGTCAAAGGCC
Organism: Vicia faba; assembly: GCA_948472305.1. NCBI lineage: Eukaryota > Viridiplantae > Streptophyta > Magnoliopsida > Fabales > Fabaceae > Vicia > Vicia faba. Next base: position 1,620,010,587 of record OX451736.1, read on the forward strand.
ATAACTTGAGATTGGTAAACCAAAATGACATGGGACCAAAGGCATTGTTTAAAGGACTTAAAGACCTTTCCAAAATGTCCAAGAACATGAGAAAAGCTTAAAAATTGAGCAAGTTATGCCTTGTGGAAGTTGGGAAATGTTTGGATATTTTGAAAAGTCAACTTTGATCCAAATGACCTAAAATTGCTAATGGGCCCATTTTTCTTCCATGATTCATCATTCTAAGCATATGCACGACCACTTGGCCCAAAGGGAAGTATTTTCTCATTTTTTATTTATTTATTTGAATTTTTATTTATATTAATTCAATTAAATCAATTAAATATGTGAAAAATATCTAAATGAACCAAACCAATCTTTTTGTACACATTTCAGCTTCAATATTTCGTGCACATCCCAACATGGAAAGATTTGGTTTAATTTGAGCATGATTGAACAAAGAACACATGGAAAAAAGATATGGAAGATCCTTAAGAAATCAAATATTGAAAACCATTATTGCCATGGATTTGATTGAAATTTCTTAACCTAATTGCTTCACTACAAAGCCAGGAACACAAACCTAATCGTGCAAGACTAAAAGCTGCGCCCAAAAGCCTTTGAAAAACTTGAAAAAATTCCTTGAAAACAAAATTCTGAAATCATTGTTGGAGGACGATTCAAAGCCTAATTCTGATTCCAATAGCTTGCTCAAGGTCTATTGAGTGTATTTCAATCAGAATCATTCATCCAAACGCCAAGAACTGGTAAAACGAACCGTACCTGTGCAAGGAAAATTTCAGAGTCGTGCATCATGATTCACACATTCTTTGTGATTTTTATTCATGGATTCATGTTAATTACCTTGTTCTGAAGCTAACCCAATGTTTTGATTGAATTATTATGCGTTATATTCGATTCCACCATGTTTAAATTCTAGGGTTTTCAGGAGGATGAATTAGGGCTTTTACAATAAGGCAAAATTAGAGGTTGAGGTTAAGACCATTGGATTCAGCGCATTGAGACGAACATGGACCAAGCCTCGCGATTAATTTATGAACCATATAGCGCTATTCGCTATTTTTTCTAAAGCCGTCTAGTGCAACGCGTCTGAAACCGTTGCCATATCTTCTTGTTTCAGAAAAAAAGAAAAAAGCACACGAGGAAGATGATGCGTTGGCGAAAGTTGGTTGGTGCGTTTGAAAACTCGCGCGCGTTGCCCACTAACATTTTGTTTTCTTTTTATAATATTTGTTAATTGTTATATAGTAAATATAATTCAAGCGCTTCAGTGGCAGGTACCTGTGCTTTGCAATGTCCAAGACCTGGGTTCGAACCCCAGGTCTACGCTATTTCCATAATATTTTTCCACTAATGTTCACGTGCAGGTTCTACATTGATGTACATCATATACCTTCAGAAATCAACATGCCACGTCCATCCCAGCATCAGATCAAGGGCTCAGAATTGAAGAACACCATGAGGACTAGTCAACACGCGCATACGTGGCCTGGAAAAGTCAAACAATCTCAAGTTCAATGGGCCAGAATTTCACACTAAGACCTCCACTTTGGGGCCTGAACCCCCCCTGGTTTGCTTTCTCTATATTTTTCTTATTTTATTTTTAATTGTTATTTTATTTTCTTTATTTGTTTAAATTAATTATTATTTTTTACCAAATATAAAAACTTCATAAAAAAATCAGAAAAAGATAAAAAATGCAATAAATATTTTTATTTTAACATTTTCTTGTAAATAAATTGTATATAATAAATTTAGTTTCAAATTAGGTTTAACTTAAATTCTTTTCATAACAAAAATCCAAAAATATAGAATTAGGTTTAATAAGCGTTTTATCTTTTTTTTCTTTTTTTCACAATAATGTTATTATTTTATTTATTTTCATAATTAAAATTGTATGTAAAAATTAGGTTTAATTTAGATTAAAAAATTCAATATTTTCTTAATAACTTAAAAATAATTAGAACTAGGTTTAACATTTCATTTTAGTTTTTTTAATTAATTTTTTTTCCATTAAATTCCTAAAAACACTAAAAATACCAAAAACATTTTCTTTTTTAATTTTAATTTAATCTTGCAAAAGGGTCCAACGCCCATGTTCTTAAATTCATTTAATTTCGCACATTTATTTTATTTCGCCTAAATCATTATGTATCTCTCCCGAAGCCATGTAAATTCGATATTTATATTTCTCACACTTTACTTTATTTTATGTCAAATCGGGTCCTGGATTAAATTTGGCGATGTGGACCCGCGCCTTTGTAATAGTTTAGGAACTTTATATTTCTCGCAACTTTTTAACTGCTAATAAATTGCATGCAAGAATGAATGTTAAAATAAAAACAAAAGCTAGATCACCCATGACATGAATAAGACAAAATATCTGAAAACGACACACAAATCACACACCACCCCTAGGGTACGCCTCACTGTTGCCTTACCTCTCGAAAGGTGATCGTCGAGTAGAGGATGTCTTAGTAAGTCCTCATGATCCGGGAACCTGACATGAGGGTAGCTTCTAAGGTATCTTCCTATTGCTCTGGTGATCACCATGTCCCGAACCTTCGAATTGACCCGAACAACTCCAATAGTGGTGCTACCTACCTCTCAATGGTGGGATGGCACTACTTTAAAGGACATTTACACAGACGAATTCCTTAGGGTAGGTAGACGACTCTAGATACTTGTCTAAATTTCAAAACAAATCAAAAAATACTTTTCACACCGACACATTTTCAAAAAGCTTTCGAAAGCATTTTTCAAACACTCTTGAGGACCGATACAAGAGTCGAACTGGAATTTTCAAAGAAACTTTTTAAACCCACAGTTGAAAAGCAAATAAACCATTTTGAAAACACAAGTGAGCAAGTATCTAAGAGCCCATGGATAACCATGGATAGAAAGGGTGCTAACACCTTCCCTTTCTATAATCTACCTCCCGAACCGAGAGCAATCTCTTTAAGGAATTTTTCTGTGCTTTTGTCCTTTCCATTTGGAGAAAATAAAAGACGGTGGCGACTCTTGCTTACCGCGACATTTCGCGAACCAGCGTTAAACAGTCAGTTCCAGATCCACCGATCACAGAACTGGCGACTCTGTTGGGGACACTACTTAAAGTGAGGTGTACCTTAGGGCTAGGTCATAACTGTGTTTTCAATTGTCTTCTTTGCTTGCTTTATTATTGTGGGTCGCTTGGGAGTTCTATAGATCCTAACCCGGATCTGGGGATACCTTTCTTAGAAAGTAGCAACAAGACTGTGAGGGAACTGTGCGGGGTATACCGACATGGTTGAAACAGTCTGCTACGTTGATGTGGCACTTTGGTGTGTACCGGTAACCCTTGAGTTCAGTCAAGGAGAGTACGGGGCCTCCGCGTGGTGTCGTGAAGCATCAACAGACCTTAGGAACCTTAATTGAACTATCTTGGCCTCTTTAGGGTAGTGAGATAACTGACTTTGGTGCAGTCCGAGGTTGGTTGATACTCGATACTACACTCAATTGAGGGTTGCTTTCCTGGAATATTTCGGCCGCCAGTTCAGTGGCTAAATCGAAACGATGAACAATGAAAGCAATCCCGTGATATTGGGACCCTTAGAACCCGGTTACTTCTAATAGGACAGGTTGAGCCCACCAACTTCAAGAGGGTAATACCTAGACCTCATGCTGGCCTAAACTCTAAGGGCTTCTCTTGTGTGACTTGTGTGCCTTCGCACTTGACTACTTGCATGCTTGTTATCTGACACATGAACTACTTGCAGGTTCTGTTTATAGTCCTTAATTGGGACTCATAACAAAGTTTACTAAATTTCTTGCAGGTTTTGTTTATAGTCCTTAATTAGGACTCATAACAAGGTTTACCGAGTTTCTTGCAGGTTTTGTTTGTAGTCCTTAATTAGGACTCATAACAAGGTCTATTGAGTTTCTTGCAGGTTTCGTTTATAGTCCTTGATTAGGACTCATAACAGGGTATCCTAAGCTTCTTGCAGGTTTTAGTTTGTAGTCCTTAATTGGGACTCATAACAGGGTTTACCTACATCACCCCATGCATAGCATGACATCATATCATTGCATACATCCTAACCCATTTCAAGGATCTCCAGGGCTTGTGATGCAGGTCATGATGAATCAAACATCTAGCAAGGGGCAAAGAGGATTTTCCTCTAGCCAAGGTTGTCAGGGGCTATGACCCACTGGATATGGTGAGCCTTTGACCCTTGAAGAAGGGCTCTCTACAACAGGAAGTTCCTTCAATCAAGTTGCCAGTTTCCAACTCTAACAAGTTTCTCTGTTTACCCTGCGAGGTCCTTGAAAACATTGCATGCATACATACACATCATTACATAACAGGTATCTTTGTTGCAGGTCACTTACCTTTCTCGCTGTTTATTTCAGCAATGGCCTTCCAACCAGATAACCAGGACCTTCTTGCTCAAGAGACTCGGTTCGGGGAAATCCTCCTGAATCTATCCAAGGGGCAGGAGGAGCTAAGGACACTTCTCATGGAGACCTTTGTCAGAAACAGTGCTGAGGGTGAACAGCTGAAACGTCTACAAGCTGAGGTAGACACATTGAAAACCCAGATGCTGGGGCAAAGGGCCCTCATTCAAGGTCTAGCTCAGGAGCAAGGAGAGCTGAGGGCCATGATCAGCCAGCTTCCTCAAGGCATGAAGCAACCAGCTCAAATCAGGGACCAGGTCATGGAACAGCTTCCAAGAGGGCAAAGGTCGGGTCCAGTGAATAGACCTCTCCGAGTTGCTACTACTTCACAGGTTCAACAACGACCTCGCCAAAAACAGCGGGTTGATCAGAACAGGCCAGACAAGCCTAAAAGGCAGTACACCAAAATCAACATGTCGCTGGATCAAGCACTGCAACAAATGTTGAAGGCAGGGCTGATCACCTTAAGGGCTCCTCTCCGGAACCCGAACACTTCTGCTCCCAACTATCATCCCAATGATAGGTGCGCATATCATTCTGATAGCCCGGGGCATACTACGGACAACTGCTGGCCTCTCAAGAACAAGATTCAAGACATGATCGACGCTGGAGAGATTCAGTTTGAAGTACCTGAGACTCTAAACATAATCACTGCTCCCTTGCCAAATCATGGCTAGGATTGAGAAATTTTTGTTCATTCGAATGTTCAAGTTGCAATTTTCTTTTGTTCAAACATTTGCTCATTGTTAAAACATTGTTATTTCATTAATGCATCACTTATGTCTATTTTGAATCAATATATTCGTATTCACTATACGCAAATTATTTTCATATTTTTTCTGATGTCAACTCTTGATCTAAAATTCTAAGCCTCTTGAGGGAGGATGACGAAAACGATACCATGATCGCTACAGTATGCTTTTGAACAGACCCCGCTGATGAGGTACAGGCATTGTTTCAAATCCTAAACACTGGAGTTATAAGGAAGATAATCCCTCGTCAACCCCTTCGAGCCAAAGAAGTAGGAGTTTTATTTTCGAAAATCAAAACCCTTAATCATAACCTGGGGCAGGGTAGTCTCTCAGTTGATCCAAGTGCATAACGAATGGCACCAAAAAGTCTTTACAAAACGAAGAAAGACAGTGATGGTTCCGAACAATCATAAGGACAGGTAGTCATTATCAAAAAAAAAATCATAAATGAAAAGCCCAAAAAGTCAAAACCAATAAGGAAGACTTATAAAACTGGGGCATCCCGCTGACTGTAATTCCAAAAAAGGAAACAGTTCAGGCAAAAAAGGAAAGGGATAACAAAAAGAAAGAGGTCATACAAACCCTCAACAAAAAAGGAATGACTGCCTATTCCAAATAATATGTCAATATTTGAATCATCACCGGAAAATCAGAGCAAAGACTCAAACAAGGTCTAACGTACGATCGACTGAGTTTAGGTTTGGAGAACATCACGAAGAGCGGGTGGGTACAAATAATTTGAGCCTTTATCCTTTGTTTCTTAAACCGTGAACCAGGCCACGTTACAACCCTCAAAAGTCCTAGCTGAAGCATGGGTTAATTTGAAAGCATACTGTTACAAAAGGTATCCTGACTCCTTAAGGCCTACGGTAAATACGGAGTTGACATCACGTTTTACAAACATTCTTTTGTTTTATGAAAAAAGACTGCATTTTAAAAAAAAATCTTCAAGACAGACATGAGCTTTGCATTTTTAACATAACTTTGTTTGCATATGACTTTTTGTTTGAACAGCACAGAGATTCGCACGACGAAGGCCTAATGAACAGAAGTACTTCCAATCAAGGGGCATGGCATGACTATTGTCTATTATCTGGGGCAATTCAGTCAAGATTCGGAGAATCTCTCAAAGGCCAAACAGCCCGGGGCAAATCTCCGCCTGAGTCACTTGGGGCATTCCAACAACGAATCTTGCCTGATCAAATACCTTCTGGTGGCATGACAAAACACTTCTAACAGGGGCAACTCCCTATAGCCTGAGAGCATGGACATAGTCGAAAAAAAATACTACGCACAATCAAAGACCCGCTAGGTTGACATACCTAGGCAAAAATTAGGGCTTCCCAGCGAACCAAAAGGGTTCGGGCAAAATGAAGGGATGAAATGAAAAATCTATACACCCGGCAAGTCGAAAACCTGAAAAGGAGGCTTGGGCAAAAATGGGTATCCCGGTGGACTGAAAACCCGAAAGGGCGGTCCAGGAAAAAGTTAGGGATCAAAGCGTACGACTATGTCCCGTCTTCTTGTCACCTGCCTACTAGAAGAGGGTTTGTCCATCAACAACTATCAAGCACCTCCACAGGTATCTTCCGCTCCCACATCAGAAACAGGGGCAATAATGGGTGGTCTAAGCAATCTGATTGTTCTGTCCTCCAAGGTATCAGGGTAGGTTCGTTGAAGAACATAACCAATACAGTTCAATACTTCCCCAGAAGAGTACAATCCAGCTTCCCCAGGAAAGTTGGAATTTATCTCCCCAAGCAGCAAGCTGATCCCCAGTAGATTCTGGAAGCTTACCCTCGCAGAGCATGAACGCGTCGTCCGGCTTTATTTAAAGAGTTATTTCCTTAACAGGATATAACTGGGTTATCCTCAGCCAAAAGCCACGGAAAGATCGTCGTCGACAGAATCTTCTTATCCCCAGCGAAGTCTATCAACACTTCTGATACAACAAAGATATCCCAACAAATTATTATCAACACTCAGCAAGGCCTCTCTCTCCCCACAGAGTATTGCTTCCCAGCATGGTCGCTAGAGTATTTTTCTCCCCGTAGAATTTTCCATTTGCCAAGTTTTATTCCGCAACGGAGTCATCTTCTCCTACCGGTATTCTTGCAGCTATCATCCCCAGCGGAAGTAAAAGCTTATTCTCCAACATCAGCCCAGGATACGACTTCCCGGCACCCGTCAAGGATTCACTTTCCTAGACAAAAACATACATTCATAAAACATCACATACATAGACGCATTATATCATACAAATCTCATTTATGTTGAGAACATCATTGCTTGATCCATATCATGCATTGCATATGACTGACATTTACCTTTCAGGAAAGATGCGGTTAAAATTCTCAAAAATATTTCAAGGCCTTCTCTAGTCCAGCTAAATCGACTCCCAACAGATTTTTCTGATAAAGACTCAGTAGAAGTTATTTCAAGATGTTTCCCTCTCTGACGGTGAGTGTGAGGTGATAGTCTCTTATGGTCCCCTCTCCGGCAAGTGCGTGAGGTGGTAATTCCTTCTTCAGATGTTTCCCTCTCCGACGGTGAGTGTGAGGTGATAGTCTCTTATGGTCCCCTCTCCGACGGTGAGTGTGAGGTGATAGTCTCTTATGGTCCCCTCTCCGGCAAGTGCGTGAGGTGGTAATTCCTTTTTCAGATGTTTCCCTCTCCGACGATGAGTGTGAGGTGATAGTCTCTTATGGTCCCCTCTCCGGCAAGTGCGTGAGGTGGTAATTCCTTCTTCAGATGTTTCCCTCTCCGACGGTGAGTGTGAGGTGATAGTCTCTTATGGTCCCCTCTCCGGCAAGTTCGTGAGGTGGTAATTCCTTTTTCAGATGTTTCCCTCTCCGACGATGAGTGTGAGGTGATAGTCTCTTATGGTCCCCTCTCCGGCAAGTGCGTGAGGTGGTAATTCCTTTTTCAGATGTTTCCCTCTCCGACGATGAGTGTGAGGTGATAGTCTCTTATGGTCCCCTCTCCGGAAAGTGCGTGAGGTGGTAATTCCTTCTTCAGATGTTTCCCTCTCCGACGGTGAGTGTGAGGTGATAGTCTCTTATGGTCCCCTCTCCGGCAAGTGCATGAGGTGGTAATTCCTTTTTCAGATGTTTCCCTCTCCGACGATGAGTGTGAGGTGATAGTCTCTTATGGTCCCCTCTCCGGCAAGTGCGTGAGGTGGTAATTCCTTTTTCAGATGTTTCCCTCTCCGACGATGAGTGTGAGGTGATAGTATCTTATGGTCCCCTCTCCGGCAAGTGCGTGAGGTGGTAATTCCTTCTTCAGATGTTTCCCTCTCCGACGGTGAGTGTGAGGTGATAGTCTCTTATGGTCCCCTCTCCGGCAAGTGCGTGAGGTGGTAATTCCTTTTTCAGATGTTTCCCTCTCCGACGATGAGTGTGAGGTGATAGTCTCTTATGGTCCCCTCTCCGGCAAGTGCGTGAGGTGGTAATTCCTTCTTCAGATGTTTCCCTCTCCGACGGTGAGTGTGAGGTGATAGTCTCTTATGGTCCCCTCTCCGACAAGTGCGTGAGGTGGTAATTCCTTCTTCAGATGTTTCCCTCTCCGACGGTGAGTGTGAGGTGATAGTCTCTTATGGTCCCCTCTCCAACGGCGAGTGAGGTGGTAAGTCCTTTTCATGTTTCCCTCTCCGACGGTGAGTGTGAGGTGATAGTCTCCTATGGTTCCCTCTCCGACGGCGAGTGAGATGACAATTCCTTTTCCTATGATTCCCTCTCCGACGATAAGTGAGGTGATCATTCCTTTCAGATTATAATTGCCTATGGTTCTCTGCCCAATACTGCGAAGATAATAATTCCCATCAAGATTTTCTCAACGAGCGTTGTTGAAGTTAAAATCACCCAAGGTTCTCTTATCATTCATTCTAAGGCAGTAACCATCCCTGGTTCATTCACCAGTGTTTGAAGCTCCAGACTCAGCTCTTGTAACCAGGCAGGACATATCTACACCACGCATCTAAAATCAGCTCCTGCAACGTGTCAGGTACTCATTTTTTTCTCTTGCAGGTATGCAGGTTCTCGCTAAGGAATCTCGTACGCGATCAACATCCAGATGGCATCTATAAGCCCATCATCCTATTCATCAATCTCCAAATGGCGTCTATAAGCCCATTCCCACCATGCTGCCAACATGTGAGCGCAAATTTCTGGGCACTCTAGTGTCCAATCATCTTCTACCCTCGGATTACGAAAGGCACGTCAGCCAATCTGCATCCTCAGGTCTAAGAAGATTGAACAGGGGCAACTGTTGTACCCCAAAATTTGCCCTCCCATATTCTCCAAGAAATTGCCATGTCAAGCTGCAAAATTCCCCAAGGGTTGCACAGTCAAGAGCCTCCTATACAGTCAAAACTAGGGTTTGTGTTCTGATCAAAGAAATGAAGTTTTCAAAGGCCCAATCAAGTCTCATATGCCTACAAATATGGTCAAGCATCCTCATATCAAGTTTCAAGGCATTCAGCTCAAAATTGCACAGTCAAAACCCTAAATTGCACTACAGTCAACTGTAGGGGCAAAATGGTCATTTGACAGTCAAAAGTTCAAATTTTTGGTCAACATATCATTTTGAAGCCACAAACATCATTTGATCAATGCTTGATCATGATTCTCAAAATTTGGCTCAGAAAATCATCAAGATGCAAAAGTTTCCTTATTTGGACAGTTGAAAAAGTCAACTGAAATTGACCAGGGCATAACTTTCACATGGATTATCAGAAAAATTCCATCCAAAGCTCATTTTGAAGAGAAAGACATTTCCTACAACTCATCTTCATACTTCAAGTCCAAGAAATGCTCTCACAAAAAGTTATCAATTTCAACATTATAGGTCATTTTGAAAAGTCAACAAAAAGGGACTTTAAGTCAAAGGCCATAACTTGAGATTGGTAAACCAAAATGACATGGGACCAATGGCATTGTTTAAAGGACTCAAAGACCTTTCCAAAATGTCCAAGAACATGAGAAAAGCTTAAAAATTGAGCAAGTTATGCCTTGTGGAAGTTGGGAAATGTTTGGATATTTTGAAAAGTCAACTTTGATCCAAATGACCTAAAATTGCTAATGGGCCCATTTTTCTTCCATGATTCATCATTCTAAGCATATGCACGACCACTTGGCCCAAAGGGAAGTATTTTTCTCATTTTTTATTTATTTATTTGAATTTTTATTTATATTAATTCAATTAAATCAATTAAATATGTGAAAAATATCTAAATGAACCAAACCAATCTTTTTGTACACATTTCAGCTTCAATATTTCGTGCACATCCCAACATGGAAAGATTTGGTTTAATTTGAGCATGATTGAACAAAGAACACATGGAAAAAAGATATGGAAGATCCTTAAGAAATCAAATATTGAAAACCATTATTGCCATGGATTTGATTGAAATTTCTTAACCTAATTGCTTCACTACAAAGCCAGGAACACAAACCTAATCGTGCAAGACTAAAAGCTGCGCCCAAAAGCCTTTGAAAAACTTGAAAAAATTCCTTGAAAACAAAATTCTGAAATCATTGTTGGAGGACGATTCAAAGCCTAATTCTGATTCCAATAGCTTGCTCAAGGTCTATTGAGTGTATTTCAATCAGAATCATTCATCCAAACGCCAAGAACTGGTAAAACGAACCGTACCTGTGCAAGGAAAATTTCAGAGTCGTGCATCATGATTCACACATTCTTTGTGATTTTTATTCATGGATTCATGTTAATTACCTTGTTCTGAAGCTAACCCAATGTTTTGATTGAATTATTATGCGTTATATTCGATTCCACCATGTTTAAATTCTAGGGTTTTCAGGAGGATGAATTAGGGCTTTTACAATAAGGCAAAATTAGAGGTTGAGGTTAAGACCATTGGATTCAGCGCATTGAGACGAACATGGACCAAGCCTCGCGATTAATTTATGAACCATATAGCGCTATTCGCTATTTTTTCTAAAGCCGTCTAGTGCAACGCGTCTGAAACCGTTGCCATATCTTCTTGTTTCAGAAAAAAAGAAAAAAGCACACGAGGAAGATGATGCGTTGGCGAAAGTTGGTTGGTGCGTTTGAAAACTCGCGCGCGTTGCCCACTAACATTTTGTTTTCTTTTTATAATATTTGTTAATTGTTATATAGTAAATATAATTCAAGCGCTTCAGTGGCAGGTACCTGTGCTTTGCAATGTCCAAGACCTGGGTTCGAACCCCAGGTCTACGCTATTTCCATAATATTTTTCCACTAATGTTCACGTGCAGGTTCTACATTGATGTACATCATATACCTTCAGAAATCAACATGCCACGTCCATCCCAGCATCAGATCAAGGGCTCAGAATTGAAGAACACCATGAGGACTAGTCAACACGCGCATACGTGGCCTGGAAAAGTCAAACAATCTCAAGTTCAATGGGCCAGAATTTCACACTAAGACCTCCACTTTGGGGCCTGAACCCCCCCTGGTTTGCTTTCTCTATATTTTTCTTATTTTATTTTTAATTGTTATTTTATTTTCTTTATTTGTTTAAATTAATTATTATTTTTTACCAAATATAAAAACTTCATAAAAAAATCAGAAAAAGATAAAAAATGCAATAAATATTTTTATTTTAACATTTTCTTGTAAATAAATTGTATATAATAAATTTAGTTTCAAATTAGGTTTAACTTAAATTCTTTTCATAACAAAAATCCAAAAATATAGAATTAGGTTTAATAAGCGTTTTATCTTTTTTTTTTTCTTTTTTTCACAATAATGTTATTATTTTATTTATTTTCATAATTAAAATTGTATGTAAAAATTAGGTTTAATTTAGATTAAAAAATTCAATATTTTCTTAATAACTTAAAAATAATTAGAACTAGGTTTAACATTTCATTTTAGTTTTTTTAATTAATTTTTTTTCCATTAAATTCCTAAAAACACTAAAAATACCAAAAACATTTTCTTTTTTAATTTTAATTTAATCTTGCAAAAGGGTCCAACGCCCATGTTCTTAAATTCATTTAATTTCGCACATTTATTTTATTTCGCCTAAATCATTGTGTATCTCTCCCGAAGCCATGTAAATTCGATATTTATATTTCTCACACTTTACTTTATTTTATGTCAAATCGGGTCCTGGATTAAATTTGGCGATGTGGACCCGCGCCTTTGTAATAGTTTAGGAACTTTATATTTCTCGCAACTTTTTAACTGCTAATAAATTGCATGCAAGAATGAATGTTAAAATAAAAACAAAAGCTAGATCACCCATGACATGAATAAGACAAAATATCTGAAAACGACACACAAATCACACACCACCCCTAGGGTACGCCTCACTGTTGCCTTACCTCTCGAAAGGTGATCGTCGAGTAGAGGATGTCTTAGTAAGTCCTCATGATCCGGGAACCTGACATGAGGGTAGCTTCTAAGGTATCTTCCTATTGCTCTGGTGATCACCATGTCCCGAACCTTCTAATTGACCCGAACAACTCCAATAGTGGTGCTACCTACCTCTCAATGGTGGGATGGCACTACTTTAAAGGACATTTACACAGACGAATTCCTTAGGGTAGGTAGACGACTCTAGATACTTGTCTAAATTTCAAAACAAATCAAAAAATACTTTTCACACCGACACATTTTCAAAAAGCTTTCGAAAGCATTTTTCAAACACTCTTGAGGACCGATACAAGAGTCGAACTGGAATTTTCAAAGAAACTTTTTAAACCCACAGTTGAAAAGCAAATAAACCATTTTGAAAACACAAGTGAGCAAGTATCTAAGAGCCCATGGATAACCATGGATAGAAAGGGTGCTAACACCTTCCCTTTCTATAATCTACCTCCCGAACCGAGAGCAATCTCTTTAAGGAATTTTTCTGTGCTTTTGTCCTTTCCATTTGGAGAAAATAAAAGATGGTGGCGACTCTTGCTTACCGCGACATTTCGCGAACCAGCGTTAAACAGTCAGTTCCAGATCCACCGATCACACCCAATACAGCTGACTTTTAGGTCAACTGTCCAATTGACTGGGCAAAACTTGGAATCAAAGCTTGAAACTTGGTATGGATAAACTTGGGAGTCCAATATGAAGCATGAAAGTCATCTTAATCACTTTAGGTCAAAATATCTTTGTGCAAACATAAACCCTAATTTGGGTCCACAGTGCAAGGAGAAGTCTTGAGCAGGTGAAACCCTAACTGGATCTTGGGCTTCAAAGGTTATGTGATGAGAGATCATTGAGAAATGGGAGGGCAAATTTTGGGGTACAACACACATCATCTGGTTAACCTGGATCAGACAGAACCTGAATATTCCAAATGACCATCTCAGCTCCTATCTCTTATCCCAGATAATCAGTCCTTGAGAACAACCAATAACCTTTCAATAAACTTGAAAAAGTGTGAAAACATGTGACAGTTAACTGAATTTCTGAGAATTCAGTTTCTTCTGAGAAATGCGAGAGAAACCCTAATTCTTGATTTACTGCCATAGAAAAGTCTGTCTGATCGATTCTTGAGCCAAGCTTGAAAATCTGAGAAAACCCTAGGGTTGTGATTTCATGAAAAAGGGAGGGCAAATTTTGGGGTACAACAGCTGCCCCTGTTCAATCTATTTGAACCTGAAGAGTTAGATCGACGAGTTTTCCGTTCGCGACTCAAAGGTAAAAGATGATTGGACACTAGAGTGCCCATAAATTTGCACTCGTCAAAGCATAGTTGAGGGAATGGGCTTACAGATACCATTTGGAGATGTGTCAGAATCTTGTCGGAGATGGGCTTAAAGATGCCATCCAAGAATGTTTGTTGAACTGTATGTTGTAGGTGAAAGAATGAGTATCAGAAAGGTATCCATGTTTGGAACGTCTCTGAGTTGGGGGTCTGAATAAGCAATAGATTAGCATTCGTGTTTGGAGCATCCGTAAACTGTTTTCATGAGCTGAATCTGAACAAGCGATAGATTAACATCCGTGTCTGGAAGCATCCGTAAACTATTTTCATGATCCTGAATCTAAACAAGCGATAGATTAACATCCATGTTTGGAGCATCCGTAAACTGTTTTCATGATCCTTGAAGTTGAATAAGCAATAGATTAGCATCCATGTTTGGAGTATCCGTAAACTGTTTTTCTTGAGCTGAATCTGAATAACCGATAGATTAACATTTGTGTTTGGAAGCATCCGTAAAATGTTTTCATGATCCTGAATCTGAACAAGCGATAGATTAACATCCGTGTCTGGAAGCATCCGTAAACTGTTTTCATGATCCTTGAATTTGAACAAGAAATAGATTAGCATCCGTGTTTGGAGCATCCGTAAACTGTTTTCAATGAGTTGAATCTGAACAACCGATAGATTAACATCTGTGTTTCAAAGCATCCGTAAACTGTTTTCATGATCCTTGAATTTGAACAAGCAATAAATTAGCATTTGTGTTTGGAGCATCCGTAAACTGTTTTCAATGAGTTGAATCTGAACAAGCGATAGATTAACATCCGTGTCTGGAAGCATCCGTAAACTGTTTTCATGATCCTTGAATTTGAACAAGCAATAGATTAGCATCCGTGTCTGGAAGCATCCGTAAACTGTCTTCAATGAGCTGAATCTGAACAAGCGATATATTAACATCCGTGTCTAGAAGCATCCGTAAACTGTTTTCATGATCCTTGAATTTGAACAAGCAATAGATTGGCATCCGTGTTTGGAGCATCCGTAAACTGTTTTCAATAAGTTGAATCTGAACAAGCGATAGATTAACATCTATGTCGGGAATCATCCGTAAACTGTTTTCATGATCCTTGAATTTGAACAAGCAATAGATTAGCATTTGTGTCTGGAAGCATTCGTAAACTGTTTTCAATGAGCTGAATCTGAACAAGCGATAGATTAACATCCGTGTCTGGAAGCATCCGTAAACTGTTTTCATGATCCTAGAATTTGAACAAGCAATAGATTGGCATCCGTGTTTGGAGCATCCGTACACTGTTTTCAATGAGCTGAATCTGAACAAGCGATAGATTAACATCCATGTTTGGAGCATCCGTAAACTTTTTTCATGATCCTTGAAGTTGAATAAGCAATAGATTAGCATCCGTGTCTGGAAGCATCCGTAAACTGTTTTCAATGAGCTGAATCTGAACAAGCGATAGATTAACATCCATGTTTGGAGCATCCGTAAACTGTTTTCATGATCCTTGATGTTGAATAAGCAATTGATTAGCATCCGTGTCTGGAAGCATCCGTAAACTGTTTTCATGATCCTTTAATTTGAACAAGCAATAGATTAGCATCCGTATTTGGAGCATCCGTAAACTGTTTTCAATGAGTTGAATCTGAACAAGCGATAGATTAACATCCGTGTCTGGAAGCATCCGTAAACTGTTTTCATGATCCTTGAATTTGAACAAGCAATAGATTAACATCTATGTTTGGAGCATCCGTAAACTGCTTTCAATGAGTTGAATCAGAACAAGCGATAGATTGACATCCGTGTCTGGAAGCATCCGTAAACTGTTTTCATGATCCTTGAATTTGAACAAGCAATAGATTAGCATCCGTGTCTGAAAGCATCCGTAAACTATTTTCAATGAGATGAATCTGAACAAGCGATAGATTAACATCTGTGTCTGGAAGCATCCGTAAACTGTTTTCATGATCCTTGAATTTGAACAAGCAATAGATTGGCATCCGTGTTTGGAGCATCCGTAAACTGTTTTCAATGAGCTGAATCTGAACAAGCGATAGATTAACATCTGGGTCTGGAAGCATCCGTAAACTGTTTTCATGATCCTTGAATTTGAACAAGCAATAGATTAGCATTTGTGTCTGGAAGCATCCGTAAACTGTTTTCAATGAGCTGAATCTGAACAAGCGATAGATTAACATCTGTGTCTGGAAGCATCCGTAAACTGTTTTCATGATCCTAGAATTTGAACAAGCAATAGATTGGCATCCGTGTTTGGAGCATCCGTAAACTGTTTTCAATGAGCTGAATCTGAACAAGCGATAGATTAACATCTGGGTCTGGAAGCATCCGTAAACTGTTTTCATGATCCTTGAATTTGAACAAGCAATAGATTAGCATTTGTGTCTGGAAGCATCCGTAAACTGTTTTCAATGAGCTGAATCTGAACAAGCGATAGATTAACATCTGTGTCTGGAAGCATCCGTAAACTGTTTTCATGATCCTAGAATTTGAACAAGCAATAGATTGGCATCCGTGTTTGGAGCATCCGTACACTGTTTTCAATGATCTGAATCTGAACAAGCGATAGATTAACATCCATGTTTGGAGCATCCATAAACTTTTTTCATGATCATTGAAGTTGAATAAGCAATAGATTAACATCCGTGTCTGGAAGCATCCGTAAACTATTTTCAATGAGCTGAATCTGAACAAGCGATAGATTAACATCCATGTTTGGAGCATCTGTAAACTGTTTTCATGATCCTTGAAGTTGAATAAGCAATAGATTAGCATCCGTGTCTGGAAGCATCCGTAAACTGTTTTCATGATCCTTGAATTTGAACAAGCAATAGATTAGCATTCGTGTTTGGAGCATCCGTAAACTCTTTTCAATGAGTTGAATCTGAACAAGCGATAGATTAACATCCGTGTCTGGAAGCATCCGTAAATTGTTTTCATGATCCTTGAATTTGAACAAGCAATAGATTAGCATCCGTGTTTGGAGCATCCGTAAACTGTTTTCAATGAGTTGAATCTGAACAAGCGATAGATTAACATCCGTGTCTGGAAGCATCCGTAAACTGTTTACATGATCCTTGAATTTGAACAAGCAATAGATTAGCATCCGTGTCTGGAAGCATCCGTAAACTGTTTTCAATGAGATGAATCTGAACAAGCGATAGATTAACATCCGTGTCTGGAAGCATCCGTAAACTGTTTTCATGATCCTTGAATTTGAACAAGCAATAGATTGGCATCCGTGTTTGGAGCATCCGTAAACTGTTTTCAATGAGCTGAATCTGAACAAGCGATAGATTAACATCCGTGTCTGGAAGCATCCGTAAACTGTTTTCATGATCCTTGAATTTGAACAAGCAATAGATTAGCATCTGTGTCTGGAAGCATCCGTAAACTGTTTTCAATGAGCTGAATCTGAACAAGCGATAGATTAACATCCGTGTCTGGAAGCATCCGTAAACTGTTTTCATCATCCTTGAATTTGAACAAGAAATAGATTGGCATCCGTGTTTGGAGCATCCGTAAACTATTTTCAATGAGCTGAATCTGAACAAGCGATAGATTAACATCCATGTTTAGAGCATCCGTAAACTGTTTTCATGATCCTTGAAGTTTAATAAGCAATAGATTAGCATCCGTGTCTGGAAGCATCCGTAAGCTGTTTTCAATGAGCTGAATCTGAACAAGCGATAGATTAACATCCATGTTTGGAGCATCCGTAAACTTTTTTCACGATCCTTGAAGTTGAATAAGCAATAGATTAGCATACGTGTCTGGAAGCATCCATAAACTGTTTTCATGAGCCTTGAAGTTGGTAGCTCGTTAATCTTATCCTGAAAAGGGTAAAATATTAACTGAAACACAAAGTTATGTTGCATGAAATGTACAATGCAATATATGTGTTTTATCAACGTTCATGATATATGAATGTAATGTATGCGTATGTAAGCTGATAAGCTGTCTTGCTGAGAAAATAAATCCTGGATAGCTGGAGTTAATAAAATCTTTGACTGTTGTCGGGGAAAATAAATCCTGGACCACTGTTGAAGAGTATGTGTGTCTTCAAGATTTGCTTAGAATTTTTCTACCGGGGATTCCTGTTTTGTTGTTTGAGGAGAACTTCGTTGGGGAATATTTGAAAACTCTGTGGGGAATTGAGAATGAGAATCTTCATTCTGCTAGGGAAATTTGTGTTGAGGAGTCAAGAACGAGAATCTTCGATCTGCAGGGGATTAAAAACTCTGACAAATTTATGCTGAGAGTAAAGAAGGCTCTGGAAACTTCACTGGAGAATCAAGGATGAGAATCTTCATTTTGTTGGGGAGTAAAAAACTCTGACAAATTTATGCTGAGAGTAAAGAAGGCTCTGGCAACTTCACTGGAGAATCAAGGATGAGAATCTTCATTTTGTTGGGGAGTAAAAACTCTGTGGGGAATAGCTATACTGCTGGAAAGTAAGCTCAAGACTCTGGGAAAAGCTTATTCCTGTTTGGAAGAAGTTCAGGAGTTTAGGTTGTATGCCACTTTGAGAATGAGAATCTTCATTCTGTCGGGAATATCAGGAGTTTGGGTTGTATGCCAATCTATTGGGGAAGCAAGAATGAGAATCTTCATTCAGGCGTTTGGATCAGGAGGTTGGGTGTATTCCAATCTTCTGAGGTTTCAAGAATGGGAATCTTTATTCTGTTAACGGTATCAGGAGCTTGGGAGTATGCCAATCTTCTGAGGTTTCAAGAATGGGAATCTTTATTCTGTTAACGGTATCAGGAGCTTGGGAGTATGCCCATCTTCTGAGGTTTCAAGAATGAGAATCTTCATTCTGTTAAGGGTATCAAGAGCTTGGGAGTATGCCAATCTTCTGAGGTTTCAAAGATGAGAATCTTCATTCTGTTAACGGTATCAGGAGCTTGGGAGTATGTCAATCTTCTGAGGTTTCAAAAATGAGAATCTTCATTCTGTTAATGGTATCAGGAGCTTGGGAGTATGCCAATCTTCTGAGGAATTATCCTTGGTTTGGGATAAAACAAAAGTTAACTGTTATCTGGTTGATTTCCAGGTTTTAAGATAACTTGCTGGGGAATCTGGAGAAACTGAATGGTTTCTGGTGTAGATTGATAGTCTGAGCTCCTCTGGGGGTGTTAATGTCATGCTTATGTGTTGGTGTTATGGAAATGGGTTTAAAGATACCATTCAAAGATGATAGTTGATGGAAAGTTTGAACTGGATCTGAACAGAGAAAGAATCAGAATAAACCGTTGAGAGATTTATCTGTTGAGAGATTTATCTGTAACAGCAAAATCTGGGAGTGAATCAGAATAAACCATTGAGAAGTTTATCTGAAATAGTAAAATCTGGAGTATCTTCAACTGGAATAAGAATCAGGGGGATCTTAGTGTCGATCTGACTGAGCCAGAGAAGGTCTTGAATTAACTTTGACTGGATAAGAATCGGAAAAATCTTAGAATCGATTTAACTGAGCCAGACGAAAGTCTTAGAATATCTTCAACTGGAATAAGAATCAGGGAGATCTTAGTGTCGATCTGAATGAGCCAGAGAAGGTCTTGAATTAACTTTAACTGGATAAGAATCGGCAAAATCTTAAAATCGATTTAACTAAGCCAGACGAAAGTCTAGGAATATCTTTAACAGATACCGGGGAAAATAAATCCTAGACTGCTGTTAAAGGGGAAAGTTGAATGAACTATTATTTGGTCGTGGTCTAGGCTTCATAGCTTGAATCTTGTGAGAATTTGACTGCATCTTTCCTGAAAGGTAAAGGTTAGTTGCATGACATATATCAAACAATATTGCTCCCAAAATAAATGAGATTGCATTGTATGATATCCCGATGTACGGATGTGTAATGTTTTCAAGACAACTTCTTGCTGGGGAAAATAAATCCCGAACTGGTGATGGAGAAAAGAGTTGGATTCTTCGTCTCTGATAGTGAAAAATCTGTCGACTTCAATGGGAAAAATTTCTCAGGAATTCTTGAGGTCAATTTAGCTGGGAGGAGATTATAAAATATTGAAACTCTGGCTGGGAGTCCTTTTATGGGAAGGACTTTGGAGAGATTTGTCACTGCCCTAAGTAGCGAGCGTTTATGGCTTCGCCAGGAAATGTTTGACTTTATGTAACCCTTTGTTGGGATTGACGTTCAATGCCCCAAGTGATGGTGACGGAGACTTGCCCTTGGCTACTCTTCACTTGAGAGATTTCTTGAAATCTTGACTGGACTACCCCAGGTTAACTGGACTTTGAGAGATTTCTTGAAATCCTGACTAGACTGCCCCAGGTTTATTGGACTTGAGAGATTTCTTGAAATCTTGACTGCACTGCCCTAGGTTAACTGGACTTTGAGAGATTTCTTGAAATCTTGACTGGACTGCCCCAGGTTTATTGGGCAATTCCATGCTATGTCCCCTTTTGTTGATAGGAGATTTTTGCAACGGAAGTGTCATCCCACTTGAAGTAATTTTGTTCACTGAGAGAGCTTTCGTTCATCGGAACATTCACTGTGTGAATTTCTTCACTGTCAAACAAATAGCCATATGCAAACGATGATATTCAAATAATGCAAATTTTATGCTTGTCTTGAAATTTTGAAAAATGCGTTTTTTAGCAGAAAAATTTTATAAGAAAAATTCAACACAAGATTTAAAGCAAAGCCTTACAGAAGTCAGGATACCTTTTGTAACAGTATGCTTTCGAACTAACCCATGCTTCAATTAGGACTTTTGAAGGGTTGTAACGTGGCTTGGTTCATGGTTTTAAGAAACAAAGGATAAAGGCTCAAAGTATATTTGTACCCACCCGCTCTTCGTGATGTTCTTCAACCCTAAACTCAGTTAATTATGCGTTGAACTCCAATTGAGTCTGGAATGACCTTTTGATGATGGTTCACACAAATTGAACTTGTTAGAAGGCAGTCATTTTTGCAACATTTTTCCTGTTGTTGAGGATTTATAATGAACTCTTTCTTCTTCTTTTTTTTGTTATCCCTAATTTTTGCCTGACTATTCCTGTTTTTGAGATTTACAGTCAGCGGGATGCCCCAGCTTTCTTAAGCCTCCTTTGTAGGTTTTGACTTAGTGGGCTTTTCTTTTGGAGAGATAATGACTGCCTATGAGATAAGGAACCATCACTGTCTTTTGGTTCCAAAG
Source organism: Vicia faba (assembly GCA_948472305.1). NCBI lineage: Eukaryota > Viridiplantae > Streptophyta > Magnoliopsida > Fabales > Fabaceae > Vicia > Vicia faba. The sequence goes on from OX451736.1 coordinate 1,620,031,629, forward strand.
GAATGTTTTTGATGTCATTCGTTGTATTACGAAATGAGAGTTTGCGGCTGTTGCACCCCAAAATTTGCCCTCTCATGTTTTCAAAAGTCTTCCCCCTGCATGGTTGACCAGAAACCCTTGCCCAAGGAAAAAGAAAATTTTTGAGTGGTGCTTTAAGTACCTTTCGATTGGCATTTTGAAGACGCTTCGATTGGCATTCTGAAAGACCCTTCGATTGGTATGGACAAACACTTCGATTGGCATTATGGACAAACACTTCGATTGGGCATTTGGCACTCTTCGATCAGGCTTTGATTAGTAAGCTTCAATTAGGTGTTTGGAACCCTTCGATCAAGCTTTGGTCTGCAAGTATTAGATTGAACGCTGGACCTCCTTCGATCAAGCTTTGTTCTGCAAGTCTTCGATTGAGCGTTGGACCCCTTCGATCAAGCCAATTTCACAATGCTTCGACTAGTACTTCAGAGGGTCCTTCGATTGGAACTTCATACTTTACCTCAATCAGAACATCAGAATGAAATGACCTTCGAATGGCATTTCAGTGCAGAGTTTCTCTTAATCTAAGATGCTCTGATGAAGGAAGTTTTGGACTCTTCGAATCAGAACTTAGACTCATCACAAGGCCAAGGGCTGGTCGAAGTTGTCTAATAGGGAATGTTATAAATAGATTCGAATTGGACTTTGAAGCTGGCAAAGAAGGAAAATTCGAAGGAATGAAGTAGGTTGGCATGACTAAGTAAAAACACATATCCTAACCTGTCCAGGTTCATCCAAAGTTCACAATGGCATGTGTCCCTTGCAAATATGCAATCGAAGCAGGGGGAGTCTCAATCGAAGGGGCTGTGACATCGAAACTGGAGTAGTTCGAAGTGGGACTTTGAATCAATCGAAGCCAGGGGAGTGTCAATCGAAGGAAAGTGGATCTGTAAGTCAAGTTTTGATTTTCATCATGTTGGAGGCCCAAACAGCTCATAACAGGCTGGCAGTAACGCATGAAAGCAGATTGGCATGTGATTGAATCAAAAATAGAAAGTCTTTATGAGTAAATCAAATCAAGAATCAAGACATTGATGGAGGAAGATTGAGGCCAGGTTTTCAACCCTAATTCATTCCATTATATACAAGCAAGCCTCACAAATTAAACGCACGGGAGAACACAGACAAAACTCTACACAACAAAAAACGCATAAAACCTTGCAGAAACGGCCATACCAATTTGGTGAAAAAACTTGAAAAATGTGAGATCAAAAACAACCTTAGAGGCGAATTCAATCCAAAAGAACAACATAGCCCTCTTGCCAGCAACCTCCTGAAGCGAGACCAATCAAAAACCAAGCCTTTCACTGCCTATAACGCACTGTAAGCCCTCATGAACCTTGCTCTGCACATGAAATCGTAAATCATCCTCCTTGCATTTTTTTGCCAATTTGATTGCACATTCATACTTGCCATTAAAATTCTAATGATTATGCATCGTTTGATTTTATTTTCGTGGCTTCTGACCCCATATTCAGAACCTAGGGTTCTTGTTCTTGTTTTTGGGCGTTCCTTGTGCAGATTAAATTAAGGCCAATAATGGTCATGGATGAGTTGAGGGGAAGGAGACGAGTGTGAGGGTGTCCTTAAAACTCGTTTTAATGGCCTATAGATAGTTTTGGAATGCAGTTAGGGATTTTTCTACGGATGTAAATCCGTAGGAAACGAACCAGGGGTTTGTGGGGAAGACGAAGACGTGTCTTCTTCCCACTGGTCCATTTAAAACGCGCGCCACATTTTTTTATTTTCAGGGAATAATTGTTGGTTTGTTTTATAATATTTGATTAATAATCCACTAACAGGTTAACATCATGGCTCAGTTGGTAGCGCATCAGTCGAATTGTCCAATGGGACCTGGGTTCGAATCCCAGGTCCACCAAAACTTTGTTGTGTTTTTCCTTCAGGTATTCAGGCGCAGCATCCCAAGCGTGAACTACCATACGTCCTCAGATCTCAACGTGCCAGGTGGTTCCAGATCCAGATCCAGTGGTCCAGGATGAGGTTCACCATGAATCTTGGTCAACAAACGTCCAGGAAATCTGAAAGTCAAACGAGGCTGTTCGAATCTGGGCCTGGAATTGCTGAATCAACCTCCCTTCTTCAGGCCCAGCGCCCCCCAAAGTTTGCTTGTGTTTTTATTTTCTTTTCATATTTCTTTTGCTTTTTATTATTATTATTAAAAACTAACTAATTAATTAACAAACTAACCTTTTTTTTTTCATAAAAAAACCAGAAATCAAAAAATATTATTTTCATCATTAATTTTATTATTTTTGTAAATAAACCATTAACCAATCGATTTAGTTTTTAATTAGGTTTAATCTTAACATTTTTTGCAATAAATTAAAATTGATTTAGAATTAGGGTTTTGATATATTTTTACCTTTCTAATTTTATTTCTTTAATTAAAATAAAACTCAAAAAAACATTTCTTTTTTTAATTAATTCCATTATTAATTTAGACTTAATTCTCAATTCAAAAAAATGACAAAAATATGCTTTATTCAATAAAAGGGTCAAAACCCTAAAGGACGTTCCGATTCAATTTTCTCGCGCGTATTATTTTTGATCCATATAATTGTAATTTCTCCGAGGATGTAATAGCTTTAACTTAGGATTTTATTTACCTCTTTTATTTACTTTTCGCATTTAATTTTAAGGGTTTGTCTTTGGCGATGTAAATACCCGACGCCTTGTAATAGCTTAGCTTTATTTTCCGCAATTTATTTTCCGCAACCATTAACTGCTAGATGTATGAATAATAGGCTATGCATGACAAGATCTATCTTAACTTAAAATCAATAGTAGCTCACCATAACATATACAAAGATAATATAAACTGAAAATTGACACACTCGCACATGCCACTCTTAGGGTACGCCTCACTTGGTTACCTCGAAGGTGGTCATTGAGTATAGGATGTTTTAGAGGTCGCTCTCTTGTCCAAAGATCATAGTTGCCTCGAAACGGTTGCCTCAGAAAAATGATCTAGGATATTAGGGTTACCGCTAAGGCGTCCTAACGTTGCTTTAGTGACCACACGTCCCTTAAGTCGAATTGACCCGAAAACTCCAACGACGATGCTACCTACTCCCCAATAGTGGGATAGCACTGTCTAAAGGACATTTGCACAATTTAATTCCTTTTTGAGTAGGTAGATGTTCTTAAGTACTTGCTCCTTTTTAAAACAAAACAAAACTTTTCGCAATTACACTCTCTTCAAAAACAAAACTCTTTTCAAAACCCACAAACACAAAGAAAAACAAACTTTTGAAAACATAGTGAGCAAGTACCTAAGAGCCCGTGGATAACCACGGATAGAAAGGGTGCTAACACCTTCCCTTTCTATAATCTACCTCCCGAACCCGAGAAACATCTCGAAAAGGAATTTTTCTGTGCTTTTGTCCTTTCCCTTGTTGGATAAAATAAAAGACGGTGGCGACTCTTGCTTACCGCGATATCTTACGAAAACAAACGCAAACGCGAACCAGAATTCCAAAACAGTCAGTTCTCATTCCCACCGATCACAGCGGCTAAACGCGCTTTTGAATTAACTGAGAGACTACCCTGCCCCAGGTTTGGTTGAAGGTTTCAATTTTGTGTTTAAAACAGAAAATCTTCTACTTCTTTGGCTCAAATGGGTTGACTAGGGATTATTTTCCTTATAACTCCAGTGTTTAGGATTTGAAAGAAACGCCTGTACATCGTCAGCAAGGTCTGTCCAAAAGCATACTGTATGAGATTATGGCATTCTTTTCGTCATCCTCCCTCTAAAGGCTCGTAACTTTTAGCAAGAGTTAAATGTCATAAAGAAAGTAGAAAGCATAGTTCAAGTATAGTGAAAACGAATGGATGAATTCAAGACAAACATATGCAATGCATTAATGAAACAAAAGAAATGAAACAAAAGAAATTACAACTTGAAAATACAAATGAAACAAAAGCCTCTTAGTTCAAACTTGTCATTTTAGGTGGAGAACCCTCAGCGGAAGATTTTCATCTGGCCATCCTGTGTGAACTCCAGCGTTGTTTCTTTAACCAGATCTTGAATTTTGTTTCTCAATGTCCAACAGCCATCGGCGTCATGTCCAGGACTGTTGGAATGATATGCACATCTCGCATTTGGAATGTACCCTGGAGCGGCTGTGTTGAGATGTCGAGGGGGGTCCCTTAATAAAATCAACTTGACTTCTAACAAGCATTGCAGTACATGGATAATGGCATGTTAATCTCAGTTAAGTGCTTTTTCGATGTATTTCCCTTACGCCGATTACCCTGCTGATGTTGGTGAGGTTGTTGTTGGGCTTGTGACCCTGAAGCAAATTGGGGAGACTTTCTCTTGACTTCTTGCCTCAAGGGAGGCTGAATGATGACTTGATCCTAAACCCTAGTTGTTTACCCCATTTGGTTACATCCATCTTGATGCAGTTTGTTGATTAGGACCTTTAGCTCCTCTTGTCCTTGAGCCAGGTTTTGGATGAGAGCCATCTGGCCCACCAGTTATTCCATCATTTGGATTTTCATTGTTGCCAACTCAATCTGTAGCCCTTCCAACTGATCATTCCTGATGCCGCCTGGATTCCCTAGGACCATGCCCCTTGTGAGGAGAGCTTTCACTTCTTCCTGCCCCTTGGACAGATTCAAGAACATTTCTTGAAGTTGAGCGTTTTGAGCCTGGATATCTTTGACAGTCCTTTCTAGAGCCATCTCTACTGAAATAAACAATAGGAGAATAAGGAGACCTGAAAGGGGAAAACCTGTCATGATACGATGCCTGATATGTGGATGCATGTTTTCAAGGATCTCGCGTGGTAAACACAAGAAAATGTTAGAGGTTGAACTTCGATCAACATCTTTTATTGGAGAACTTTGTATTGGTGGATGTCTTTCCACGAGAATCAAGCTCACCATGTCAAGTGGGTCATAGCCCTCGATTCAAGTTGTTGTACTTGATCTTTGACGGCATTTGTTTAGAGGAAAATGAATCCTCTTGCCCTTTGGTAGACGTGTGGTTCAACGTGACCCTGCATCAAAGACCTTCGAGATCCTTCAAATGGTTATTGAAAATGCTATGGTATGATGTTATGATGTTATGTACAAGTATGCAAAAATAAGCAAGTTATATACAAACAGTCACATTCACACAAAGAAGACAAGTCCTTAAGTTTAGGCTTGCATGGAGTTTATAGGTAAGTACCCTCTTGAAGTTAGTTGGCTCAACCGGTCCTAGAAATAGTAACTGGGTTCTAAGGAGCTCAATATCACTGGATTATTTTATGTGTTCATTGTTTCAGTTTAGCCACTTTACTGGAGACCAAAATATTCCAAGAAAACAATCCTTAATGAGTGTAGTATCGAGTATCTACCAACTTCGGACTGCACTAAAGTCTGTCATCTCACTACATCCTAATAAGGCCAAGATGGTCAAGTAAGGTTCTAAAGTCAATTGATACTTCATGACACCATGCGGCGGCCCCGTACTCTCCTTGATTCAACTCAAGGGTTACCGGTACCAACCAAAGATCCACATCAACGTAGCTACTGCTTCAACCATGTCGGTATACCCCGCACAGTTCCCTCACAGTTTATTGCTACTTACCTAAAAGGTGCCCCCAAATCCGGGTGTAGGATTTAAAACAAACCCAAACAAGGAACCAAAAAGTAAAGCATACAAGGCAAATAAGATAAGCATGTAAAGGTGATCTAAAACCCTAAGGTAACCCCACTTTTAGATAAATCCCCAGCAGAGTCACCAGTTCTGTGATACGGTGGGAGAACTGACTTGAAGTTTTTCGTTTGTGTTTGCAATTGTGCAGTTTAGCAAGAGTCGCCACCGACTTTTTATTTTATCCAAAGGAAAGGTCAAAAAGCACATAAAAGACCTTTGAGATGTTTTCTTGGGTTCGGGGGGTAGATTATGAAAAGGGAAGGTGCAAGCACCATTTTCATCCATGGTTATCCATGGGCTCTTAGTTACTTGTTTAGATCACTTGCTTTTGCTTTTCAATTGTTTAAAATGGTGCTTTGTGTGTGGTTTTTGAAAATGCTTTTGAAAAAGAGGCCTTGTCTAGGCAACCTTTGTAATGATTCTTGTTTGAATATATACAAAGGTGTTTGTCTTTTGAAAAGATATTTCAATGTTTGAAAGTTTGTTTTTGGGAAATGTTTTGAAATTGTGTTGTGAGGTATGTTTGAAAACACAAGGATGTTTTGTAAGTTTTGATCAAGTAACTAAGAGTTGTCTACCCTATTTTACTCAAGGATCTTTCCTATACATTTTTTAACCCTTTTTGACAGTGTTGTTTTACCATTGTATTTGGTAAACAACCTTGTATTTGGATGTTTAAACGGGACATGCGTGGGTCATCGCATACAATCATTGAAAGCAACTTGTGAGACGCTCTAGCAATTTTGTAAGGGACGAGATTGTTTTATCGAAGGCAACATCGAGGGTCATCGAGGGACTACGATCTTTATTTATCGAAGGGGTGTTTGCTAGAGTGTCACATATTTGAGGGACATGATTGTGTTTCCGAGGCAACAAGCGAGGTTACCTTAGAGGTGCACGTGTGAGAAGTGTATTGATTTCAATTTATTTATTCTTGAATTAGAACATCTAGCGATTGATTTTTGAATCTTGCCATACACGCCTAATTACTACACAGTATATTGAAAGTAATAAATTACGGGAATTAAAAGTCTAAGCTATTACAAAAGTATCCGGGAATGGGGGTACAATTATTACAAATAGGGGTGAGTCTCACGAGAATAACAATGTCCAAATATCAAGTATTACAACCAAATCAAATTGTCTCAATTCAATATAAAGTTATAACAAATTATAAAATAACGAAAATCAATCAATTATGGAATGCATGTATTTACTTGAAAATAAATAAATAAAATCTATTCTAAAAAAGAAAGATTAAATATTTTATTATTATCCTTTTTTGTATGTGTTTTTTATTAAATAATAAAAAAAAAGCTTAAAGGAAATAAACTAATTAAATAAAATCTTTATTATTTTTGGTATTTTCCTGTTAAATGTAAGAAAAATAATGAAAAGAAAAATGATTAAAATTAGTTAAGAAAAATCAAATTTATTTTACAAAAATGAAACTTTAATATCTTACTAGTATATTTTTAACAAAAAGAAATAAAAATAAAAATTACAAAAATAACATTAACTAAGATGTTAAATTATATAAAAAGAAAAGTATTGAGTTTTTTATGAATTTTATTTAAAAAGGGTGAATTAAAACAAAATGAAAATGGGCCTAAGGGTTTGTGTTGGGCCCAAATAAAAATGAAAGAAAACAAAAAAGTCAGAATGGAGGGGGTATGAGCCAGCAATTGTTATGGGCTTAGGGTTGGGGCGGACATGCCCAATGCAAAGTTTGCAACGTTTTGCTAGGTTTTCTGATTAGGGTTTGTGAACCCCTTTACAGCGGCGCTGTTTCTTCGTTCTTCCTCTTCATCTCTCTCAGCCTATGGTTCTGATCTTCCCCTCCCCTAAGCCGCCAGAGCACTATCCCTCACCCCCACCTCTCTCTCATTCTAAGCTCAAATGATTTTTACTTCTTTGAAAGGTATTGTTCTGGTTTCTTGAAGTTTGAACGTTTTTTGTTTGATTTCTTATCTATTGTTCATGTTTGAGATACATAAAGTTATTGAAGATAGATATACCTGTGAGATTTTCTGGAAAAGGGAGAGGGAAGAGGTTCGAGCTGGCGGCGTTCCTTGGTGGCTAGAGGTGGAGGGGAGGAAATGATGATGGCCAAGCGCTTCTGGTATCTCTTTTTCCCCCTTGAATTTGAATGTTGATGATGATGTTCTTATGATTTTGTACTTGTTTGTTGTTGGTGAATTTGTTGATGATGACTATTGTTGATGCTATGTCTGAAACTTTGTTATTTCTTTTCCTCTCTCTCGAGCTTGAATAATGATGATGATGTTCTTCTGATTTTGTACTTGTTTTTTGTTGGTGAATGATTGACAATGATGATGATTCTGAAACTTTGTTGGTTTGGATTTGTTTCTGAAAGTTGGTTTGGTTGATGTTTTTTGTTGAAACTTTTGATTATTGGTATGGATTGGTTTGTTGATGATGAGTGTTCTGAAACCCTGTTGCCTCTTTCCTGAACGTGAATGTTGATGAGATGTATGCTTTTGTTGGATTTGAAACTTTGTCTTGTTGAATGCTCTGAATTGGAAGGCTTGTTGGCTTTTGATTGTTAGGCTATGTCTGAAACTTTGAATATTGATTGTTGAAACTGAAGTTTTGATTTTTGTGGCTAGCCTTGGTTTCACAGTTGAGGGTTTTTTGATGAAGGTTTTTTGATGTTGTGCAGCTTCTTTGGTATGTTTTTGTTTACAGTTTGGCTATGCAGGTTGAGAGTTTTTATTTACAGTTTTGGCTATGCAGTTGTTCTACAGGTTGGACTGTTAACAGGTTTTTGGAGTTGTTTGAACTGCTATACAGTTTCTTGGTGTTTTCTGTTTGATTGTGCAGGTTGGTTGGGCTTTGACTATTTGGTAATTGCAGGTTTTTTTGGTGATTTGTTGAGTTTTTGGTATGCTAGTTTTGACTGTGTTCTGCAGTTTGGCTTGTTGTGCAGTTTTAGTTGTTATGTTATTTTTCTGGTTTGTGTAATGTTTGCACAAGTTGTTGGACTGTTTGTTAACAAGTTCGTCTGTTTGGCAAGCTTGCTTCTGTTTTGGAATTGGTTAGCAGGCTTTGATACTTGTCATACAGGTTGGGAGTTTTGTGAAACTGTTAACAGTTTGGAGTTTGTTGCAGTTTTGACACACAATGTTCTCCCTTCCTAACTTTGTGATGTTTGATAGTCTTGTATCCTTTTCCTTTTGTTTTGCAACTTGTGACATCCTTTCTGCCAAACTGTACAATCTCCAAAAGGTGATATCTTTTCTCTCTTTCTCTCTCAATGACAAAGCACTTTTTTACTTTTTTCCACTTTTTCTGAAAAGTTTGCCCATAAATCCCTGGAAAATGATGAAAAGCTATGACAAGCTTTTTGCTTGTCATTTGGTTTACCTCCTGCATTTCGCCTGCTGCATCTGCACTTGTACTTGCCTTATATGCTGCACCCAGTTTGCTTTGTTCAGTTTGCTGCAAAGTTTCAGTTTGCTTACTTAGTACAGTTTGGCGCCTGTTTGCCTTAGTTTGCTGCAATATTCACCATGTTGTTTGGTTAAGTTGCAATGTTGTTTGGTTTGCTTTGTATGCTGCATTGCTTGCCTTTGTTTTGTAATGCAGCTTGGTTGCTTTGTAACTCAGTTTGGTACCTTGCTTGTGTTGTTTGTACAACAGGTTTCAGTTTGCCTTTGTAACTTGCTTTGTACAATTTGGCCTATATTTTGTAATGCAGTTTGGTGCCTTAATTCTTTTGAATAAATTTGCTTTGTTTGCATTCTTCTTTTTGCATTTTTTTTTATTTTTCTCTTTGTGAACCAAGAAGAGCAATCTTCTTGTGATTTGCAAAGAGGAAAATAAAAACGTGATGAAAAATAGCACTCTGATTCCAGACGGCAAACTTTAATGATGAAAAATTTTCTTCTCTTTTTTGTTTGAAAATTCTATTTAACTGACTGTACTAATCCTCTTTTCTTTGTTTTTCTTTCATGTGAGCACAACTTGGGTGATGACAAAGCAGAGGAAGCAGAAGACTTTGAGCATGGGAGCAATGGAGCAATGGCTTAGACTTAGATTTTTAACTTAGATAGATTTTCCATTAATTGTAATAATTTTTTTTAAGTACTATAAGTTGTAAAACCTACAGTATTCAAATAATGAATTATTTTTGTATCAACATCTGAAAAATCTTTGCGAGGCAATCTGAATAGAACCTTCTACTGTCAATATTTTGCAATTCTCTCTCTGCATCTTCACTTAATCCTTTAAGATTCTCATATCAAAATAATTGAAATTGCATTCCAACAATTCTAATACAAATAACTTAAACTTTAAGTAATCCAATAACTTTGTAGTCTCGTAACCTTGCAACAACATTCCAATCAAAATACGCACTAGGTATTCCAATAAACAAGCAAACATTTCATTCCATTAACAAGTAAACGTATTTAACAGACGCACATCATCTGGTTAACCTGGATCAGACAGAACCTGAATATTCCAAATGACCATCTCAGCTCCTATCTCTTATCCCAGATAATCAGGCCTTGAGAACAACCAATAACCTTTCAATAAACTTGAAAAAGTGTGAAAACATGTGACAGTTAACTGAATTTCCGAGAATTCAGTTTCTTCTGAGAAATGCGAGAGAAACCCTAATTCTTGATTTATTGCCATAGAAAAGTCTGTCTGATCGATTCTTGAGCCAATCTTGAAAATCTGAGAAAACCCTAGGGTTGTGATTTCTTGAAAAAGGGAGGGCAAATTTTGGGGTACAACACCTACTATCCAGGTTCCTTCTCACAACCCTATTATCCAGGCTTTCATATCGAAGTAACCCTACTATCCAGGTTCCTTCTCACAGCCCTACTATCCAGGCTTTCATATCGAAGTAACCCTACTATCCATGTTCTTTCTCACAACCCTACTATCCAGCCTTTCATATCAAAGTAACCTTACTATCCAGGTTCCTTCTCACAGCCCTACTATCTAGGCTTTCATATCGAAGTAACCCTACTATCCAGGTTCGTTCTCACAGCCCTACTATCCAGGATTTCATACCGAAGTAACCCTATTATCCAGGTTCCTTCTCACAGCCCTACTATCCAGGCTTTCATATCAAAGTAACCCTACTATCCAGGTTCCTTCTCACAGCCCTACTATCCAGGCTTTCATATCGAAGTAACCCTACTATCAAGGTTCCTTCTCATAGCCCTACTATCCAGGCTTTCATATCAAAGTAACCCTACTATCCAGGTTCCTTCTCATAGCCCTACTATCCAGGCTTTCATATCAAAGTAACCCTACTATCCAGGTTCCTTCTCACAGCCCTACTATCCAGGATTTCGTATCGAAGTAACCCTACTATCCAGGTTCCTTCTCACAGCCCTACTATCCAGGATTTCGTATCGAAGTAACCCTACTATCCAGGTTCCTTCTCACAGCCCTACTATCCAGGATTTCGTATCGAAGTAACCCTACTATCCAGGTTCCTTCTCACAGCCCTACTATCCAGGCTTTCATATCGAAGTAACCCTACTATCCAAGTTCCTTCTCACAGCCCTACTATCCAGGCTTTCACTTCGAAGTCACCTCACTATCCAGGTTCCTTCTTATAACCTTACCATCCGGGTTTCTTTTCTCTTGCCTCCAAACGACAGCTTACAACACGATAAAACCTGGACCTGACTAGTTTCGGTCAATTTCACCTTTCCCCAGTAAGTCGCGGTGCAGCATATACCCTGACCAGATATGCAGTTCACTTTCGCTTCCTCAAGCCGAAGTTATTTCCCAGTAGAGTAACGGACAACTGAAGCTCATAAAATTCTATTTCTCCCAAGACAGATACCAACGTTCCTCAATAGATTCCTCATCAACAACAATAACAGAAACTCTCATCGAAGGAATGACTCAGGAAATCAACATCCTCTAGATGGCATCTTTAAGCCCATCTCCGAAGGTATTCCGCCATATCTTGGATGGCATCTTTATGACCATCTCCGACAATTCTCTAGCAACTTCCAAATGGCATCAATAATCCCATTCCCAATATCACAAATCAAGTATCACTTCATGCGAGTGCAAATTTCTGGGAACTCTAGTGTTCAATCATCTTCCACCTTCAGATCACGAAAGACGGACGACCCAATCTACATCCTCAGGTTTAAGAAGATTGAACAGGGGAAGTTGTTGCACCCCAAAATTTTCCCTCTCATTTTACTCAACACATGCTCCTTAAGATCCTCAATTTGCTCAAGTTTTCCCAAGAGTTGACAAGATAAACTCTCTCCTAAGGCAGGTTGTCTCAAATTAGGGTTTCCATTTTCATCAAGATAGGTGGACTCCAAAGACCTCATATTCTCTCCATGGTCTTAATATGTTCTCAAGACCCTACATGTCAAGTTTCATGCCTTGCACAAGAAGTTTGCTCAGTCAACTGCTCAGATGCTTGAGAATCGATTGTATTAGGTCAAAGGTCAACTATGACCCACATACAGTCAAACTTCAATATTTTTGGTCAACATTAACATTTTGAAGTGACTTTCATCATTTGATCAAGGTTTGATCATGATTCCTCAAGGAATGCTCCAAATTCATCAAAACCCAAAAGTTGCTAAATTAGGGTTTCTTAGTAAAAGTCAACCAAACTTTGGCCAAGCATAACTTCCACATGCTTCATTAGAAATTTTCCATAAAAATCTCATTTTTAAGAGGATGCAATTCCCTACAACTCATCTTCATCCCACAAGTTCAAAATATGCACTCATAAAAAGATATGAATTTCTACATTATAGGGCCTTTTAAAAAGTCAACAAAAACACCTTTTGGGTCAAAGCTTCTTACATGAACATGGAAGACTCAATTGAAAGGAGACCAAAAGTTTTGTTTAGGGGACATCCTAAGCTTTCTAAAAAGTCCAAGAACACCTCTCTATGGTTAAAATTAGAGGAGATATGCCTTGTCAAAGTTGACCCTTTTTGCAAAATTGCCAAAAGTCAAATATGCTCAAAAATGAATTTTTTGCTAAATGGGCCTAACTTTTTATGCTTGCACCTCACTTATAATATGGTCCACGACCCAAATATTCACCCACACATTATTTGCTTCATTTTTCAATTTATTTTGATTTTTTATCAATTAAAAGTTGAATTAAATCAAACAATTGGTGAATAATAACAAAGATATGATTTGATTTGATTTTTGAACAGGTTGGCAATCAAAATATGTTGAGTTATCAAGGCCAAAACAAATCAAGCATAATTGGTAGAAGAAAGGGATGATTTGGCTCAAAATAGCAAGTTTACATGTAGCATGAAAATCAAATCAAATCTCTCATAATTGCAAAGATTCAGTCCAATTTTACAACCCTAATTCATTCCTAGATATATATTGGACAAGAACAAAGCATGAGACAAAGTTTGGCAGTCGTGAAAAGCATAAAATAAAACGTGGATTTCTTGCAAAAAGAGTGATTCGGTTTTCAGTCTATAAGACGATTCAAGGCAATTTGAATCTAGCAATCTCTTCTTGGGCGTGCATTGAAGCTATTCCAATCATTCCCAAGTCATCAAACCACCGAAATTGCCAGCTATACATCACGGTTTGCATCCTTTGAACTCAAACTTGTTCCTCTAGTTTTACGCATCTTTAATCCAATTTGCTTGCATATACATATTTAGGATCATGCTAGGAAGCTTTTTGATAGCCTGGATTTAAGTTTTGATGCAGGAATAGCTACTTGCCATAGTTAGGGTTTGTGAGCTCCAAATTGGAGAACCCTAGCTAGAGGCAAAATTGGGCCAAATTAAGGGCCTCTTCATGTTCATGGGATGAAGTACATTTGATTCATGCCCTTTAATGGAATTTATATTGCTTGAATTTTGTTTTAAGATTTTTGCAGGTTTTAGCCACGTATAAGAAACCGTCACTATAGCATATAGTGATGAGTTTGTCCGTAGGTAAAGGGTTAATGTCAAAAGCGACTGTCCTAGGGAAGGAGACAATCACGTGTCAACCATCTATTTGTCCATTTAAATTTCGCGCGCGTTTTGATGCAAGTCACTTGGTTTTGTATATTATATTTTGTTGTCATTATATTAACAAATAGAAATAGTGGCGCAGCTGGCAAGGGAGTGTGTTGGTAAGCGAGAGGACCTGGGTTCGATCCCAGGTCCCGGCAAAACTTTATTTTCTTATTTTCCTTTACAGATTATGTACATCACCTACCCATACGCCCACCATGTACCCCACCATACAGCCAATGGATTATCACCAGGCGTGACTACACAAGATCAGGCGTGGAAATTTGACTCAGCTTCATGGGCCTAGAGAATTTTAGCATGCACCCGCATTCAGCATAACACAGCCCCAACTCTTCTTTTTTTTCTATTCTTTTTATTTTTAATTCTTTTAATTATTTCTTAATTATTTTAATTAACATCAAAAATCATTTTTTTTAATCAAAAATCATGAAAACACCAAAAATCTTTTTTTAATAAAAATATTTTTTTATTTCTTAATTAACTAGTTTAATTTAATTTAGGGAAATTTAATTCTTTTTTTCATAAGTTAAAAACAATTAGAATTAGGGTTTTAAATTTTGTACATAACCAAATTAATTTTCTTTCTAAAAAATAACCTAAATATTTTCTTAATTAGATTTTTAGGGTTTCTAATTATTCTCGCATTTAATTCGATGCGCGCATTTTAATTCTTTTTTCAATTATTGTAACGACTTCGGGTTTGTAATAGTAACTAGCGTTTTAAGCTTCCGCATTTTTATTTTTAGTCGAGATAATTATGTAACTGTCAAAGCCTTGTAATAGCTAGGTTTATTTTTTCGCACTTTAAATTCCTGCAAATATTTAACTGTCTAGATGTATGCTAATAGGATTGTATGGCAAGAATATCTGGAAATTTAAACGGTAGATCACTTAATGTGCAAAGATTAAATAACTGAAACAATTCATATGCACATATTCACTCCTAGGGTTTACCCCACTTTGGTTGCCTTCGGTAAACAATCATTAAGCATAGGAGATTTTAGTGGTTGCCCTCTAGTCTAAAAGATCAAAATGTCTCATTCGAATGTTGCCTCGGAAATGTTGCCTCGGAAAGATCTTAAGACTATAGGGTTACTACTGGAGTTTTATAACTATTGCTTTAGTGATTGTACTTGTCCCTTTTGAATGTCCCTTACAACTCTAACGACGGTGCTACCTACTCATTAATAGTAGGATAGAGCTGTCTAAAGGAAATGAGAACAAACAATCTTTTTTTGAGTAGGTAGAAACTTAAGTACTTGCTCAATAAAAACTTTTCACACAAACACCTTTCAAAACAAATTTTCAAAACAACTTTGTCACACCCTTGAGGACTGAACTAGAGAAAGTGTCTACCGGAAAGGAATTAGGATAAACCATTGATCGATCTAAACTGAACCAGCATAGGTCTTGAATATTCTTTAACTAGAAAGCAATCAGAATAAATCTTTGGAACAATTTATCTGAACCAGAGAAAGTGTCTACCGGAAAGGGATCATGATAAACCATTGATCGATTTAAACAGAACCAGCAGAGGTCTTGAATATTCTTTAACTGGAAATAATTAGAATAAATCTTTGGAACGATTTATCTGAACCAGAGATATTGTCTACTGGAAAGGAATCAGGATAAACCATTGATCGATTTAAACTGAACCAGCAGAGGTCTTGAATATTCTTTAATTGGAAAGAATTATAATATATCTTTGGAATGATTTATCTGAACCAGAGAAATTGTCTACCGGAAAGGAATCAGGATAAACCATTGATCAATTTAAACTGAACCAGTAGAGGTATTGAATATTCTTTAACTGGAAAGAATCAGAATAAATCTTTGAAGCGATTTATCTAAACCAGAGAAATTGTCTACCAGAAAGGAATCAGGATAAACCATTGATCGATCTAAACTGAACCAGCAGAGGTTTTGAATATTCTTTAACTGGAAAGAATCAGAATAAATATTTGGAATGATTTATCTGAACCAGAGAAAGTGTCTACCGGAAAGGAATCAGGATAAACCATTCATCGATTTAAATTGAACCAGCAGAGGTCTTGCACATTCTTTAACTAGAAAGAATCAAAATAAATCTTTGGAGCGATTTACCTGAACC
The DNA here is from genome assembly GCA_948472305.1 of Vicia faba. Lineage (NCBI taxonomy): Eukaryota > Viridiplantae > Streptophyta > Magnoliopsida > Fabales > Fabaceae > Vicia > Vicia faba. Next base: position 1,620,047,467 of record OX451736.1, read on the forward strand.
AGAGAAAGTGTCTACCGGAAAGGAATCATGATAAACCATTGATCGATTTAAACTGAACCAGCAGAGGTCTTGAATATTCTTTAACTGGAAAGAATCAGAATAAATATTTGGAGCAATTTATGTGAACTAGAGAAAGTGTCTATCAATAAGGAATCAGGATAAACCATTGATCGATCTAAACTAAACCAGCAGAGGTCTTAAATATTCTTTAACTGGAAAGAATCATAATAAATCTTTGGAGCGATTTATCTGAACCAGAGAAAGTGTATACCAGAAAGGAATAAGGATAAACCATTGATCGATTTAAACTGGACCAGCCGAGGTCTGAAGGAAGTGTTTGTCATGTAAATAGTCACCCCGTCCTGTTTCGAGAATTGATCTACAATTAATTTGTTCACAGATAGTCATCCTGTCTTGTTTCAGGTATTAATCTGAAACCGTTGAAAATTGTTGACGATAGCTATCTGTTGATTGATCTTTCCTGAAAAGGTAAAGAGTTAGCTGTTTGCAATGTCATGATGTATGAAATGCAAGGTGTAATGATGTTTCTCAAAATAAATGAGATTGTGCTATCTGCGTTTCATATGCATATGCTGTGAATGTTGTTGAAATGTAACTTTGTCTTGGAAAATAACTCCTTGACAAATGCTGCAGAGCCTTAGGAAGTTAAATCGCGGACTGTTGTTGGGGATGAAGAGTATGCACCTCTCCCGACCTTGTTTTAGAATGTTTCCGCTGGGGATTCCCGTTTTTATTGTTTTGAGGAGAAATCCACTAGGGGGTGTTCATTTTGCTTGAGAAGATAACTTTGTGGAGAGTGTTGATTTCTTCTTGGGGAAAAGAGTTCAGGAGTTTCAACTGTCTATTGCTCTACTAGGGAGCTATCTCTTGATGGAAGAGAAAGGGAGATAACAACTTGTTGGGGATAAAGAAATTAACTGTTATCTGGTTGTCTCCCAGGTTTTGCAGCAACTCACTAGGGATTGTAGAGAAGTTTAATGGGGAAGAGGAGTTGTGGTCACTTGATTTGTAGTAGTCAGAGAGGCAAACTCAAGCTGGGGAATCTGTAGTTTGTTGGAGAAATAAACCATGTTACCAATTTGCTGGAGAGGTATTTTCCTTTGGCAAAACTCCTCGAAGATTCTTCTTGAGACCAAACTTAGCTGGGAACAAAAGGTTTTTTGGAGATTGGAACTCTGGTTGGGGATTGCCTGGATCCAACTTTGTGGGGATATCCATGAATTTGGCCTTGAGGGGTTTTGGACCCTCGTCCGTGAAAATTATGACTTCGTGGGGACTTGTCGTTGCCCAAAGTAACAAGTATTTGTAGCACTGCCAGGAAATGTTTGCTTGACCGTACATAACCCTTTATAAGAATTTAAATATTCAATTCCCCAAGTAATTCAGATAAAGACCTGCCCCTGGTTATTTAACATTTTTTGAGAGATTTCTTGGAATCTTGCCTTGACTGTCCCAGATGTGTTAAAAATGATCATGTTGTGCCCCCTTGCTTATAGGAGATTTGTCATTGGAAATGTCATCCTATTTAAAGTTGTTCTGTTCATTGAGAGAGTTTTTGTTCACTGGATATTCGTCGTGTGAATTTCTCCGCTGTCAAACAAATAGCCATATGCAAACAACGATATTCAAATAATGCAAAGTTTATGCTTGTCTTGAAGATTTGAAAATGAACTTTTAGCAGATAAAAGAAATTTGTAAGAATGTTAATTCAACTCAGGATTTAGAGTAAAGCCTTACAGGAGTCAGGATACCTTTGGTAACAGTATGCTTTCGAACTAACCCATGCTTCAATTAGGACTTTTGAAAATTTGTAACGTGGTCTAGTTCACGGTTTAAGAAACAAAGGATAAGGCTCAAAGTGTATTTGTACCCGCCCGTTCTTCGTGATGTTCTTCAGTCCTAAACTCAGTTAATTATGCGTTTGAAATCCACCTGAGTCTGGAATGATGTTTTGGTGATGGTTCAGACAAGTTAAGTTTGTTGGAAGGCAGTCATTCTTGCAATATTTTTCATGTTGTTAAGGATTTGTAGTGACCTCTTTTTTGGTTTATTATCCATGATTTTTGCCTGACTGTTCTTATTTTGAGATTACGGTCAGCAAGATGCCCCAGTTTTTAAGTCTCTTTAGTAGGTTTTAACTCTAGGCTTTTCTTTTTGAGAGATAATGACTGCCTATGTGATAGGGAACCATCATCGTCTTTTGATCCAGAAGGACGTTTTTGATATCACTAATTGTATACGAGGTGAAAGTTGCGACTGAATGCACATTTGAATTAACTGAGAGATTACCCTGCCCCAGGTTTTGGTTAAAGGTTTCAATTTGTGTAAAAAAAAGAAACTCATACTTCTTTGGCTCGAAGGGGTTGACTGGGGATTATCTTCCTTATAACTCCAGTGTTTAAGAATTGAAAAAAACGCTTGTACATCGTCAGTAAGGTCTGTCCAAAAGCATAATATATGAGATTATGGCATTGTTTTCGTCATCCTTCCTCTAAAGGTTTGTAAATTTTTGAAACAAGAGTTGAATATCATAAAGGGAGTAAAAAACATAGTTTAAATAGAGTGAAAATGAATGGATTAATTCAAGACAAACATATTTAATGCATTAATAAGAGTAACCAAAGTCTGACATAAAGATAAGTGTTTAAGCAAACAAAGAAATTGCAACTGATAATTCTAATAAATAGAAAATTTCCTCGCCCAGACCGTCACTTCATATGGATACCCTTAAGGGGTGGTAGAAGAGCTCCAGTTGACCGTCTTGTGTGAACTCCAACGCTCCTCCATCGATCATGTTTTAAATCTTGTACTTCAGATCCCAACAATCATTTGTATCATGCCCAGGATTATCGGAATGATAGGCACACCTTGCATCGGGGTTGTAGTTAGGAGAAGAAGTTTTGGGGTTTGGATGAGCTCTGATGATGTTAATAAACAGTCTCTCGGGCTCGTTTTTCCTTTGCTGATTTCCCCATTGACGTTGGCAAGGTCATTGTTGGGATCGTGATGTGGCATCAATTTGGAAAGGTCTGCTCTCCCTCAAACCGGCTTCTTGTCTCATGGGAGGCTGAATAATGACTTGATCCCCAATCTTGACTGTTTGTTTCATACGGTTGCAGCTGTCTTGATGAAGTTTGTTGACGAGGATCCTTAGATCCTCTTGTCCCCAAGCTAAATTTTGGATAAGAGTCATCTGGCCCACCAGTTATCCCATCATCTGGACTTTCATTATGGCTATCTCAGTTTGTAGCCGCTCCAACTAGTCATCCTTGTCGTCCTCAGTATTCTCCATGGTCATGCCCCTAGTAATGAGTGCTTTCACTTCTTCTTGCCCCTTGGATAGGTTCAAGAATATTTCTTGAAGTTGAGCATTTTGAGTCTGAATGTCCTTAATAGTCTGTTCTAGAGCCATCTCTACTGAAATAAATAGTAAGCAGATGAGAGACCTGTGTGGGAAAAGCCTGTCATGATATGATGCATGGTATGTGGATGCAATGTTTTCAAGGACTTAGAAGATTAAAAATTTTTTTAGACAAGAAAGGAGAAAACATTAATTGTATTAATAAGTTTAAATTGATTACAACCATGTCCTTGGGCTTACAATGGAGGAAATAAATCAAAATAAACTCCTAAGACAAAAAGGTCAAATGCATCCTCTTTGGCGCAACATAAGCGTTCAGATTTTGCTCCTCATGAAGCTGTCTTGTAAGCTCTAGAACCTTATTTTCTCTCGCCTAGAACTGGGCTTTGAAGGTGTCTCGTTCTTCTTTTAGCTGGATCCAATATCTTTGTAAGTCTTCAAGAGAAGTAGGCATGGTAGAATGAAGGATAGCATAAGGGACACCTCCTTCAACTAATGGCTCCATGATGATAGGCAAAGTGGTAAGGTACAACATACCGAGTCTTTGAGCACGAGTTCGTACCCACTTAAGATAAGGCTCCAAAGGAATAGAGTTATTACGCCACAATGTCTTGCTATCCACTTTATTTATCATTCTCCAAGCTCGTATGAACCTTTGACGGTATTCTTGGTTTCCTCCTTCATAGTCGAATACCAAACCTTGGATGATTGCATCATGAGGACCATCTCTTCGTGCATACCCAAATTGTCGTAATGCAAGAGAAGGGTTATAGGTGATACCTCCCCTAATTCCTAAGAGTGGGACATTAGGGAATTCCCCACAACGGTCAATGATAGTAGTGTCCTCCAAGGATCGGGAACACCAATAAATGTCAGAATGCGTGAGGGACATCATCCTTTGAGACCATGTCAAACCTTACTTGCTCTTCAATTTTGATCGAGGTAGGTGCGGAGTAAACCACTTAGCGAGTAGGGGAATGCAACACAAAAGTGTACCTATTTTCTTCATGGTGCAAGTGTGGAAACAATGTAAAATGTCTCCAAGAAAAGTAGGTATAGGATTACGGGAGAGGAAAACCTTGATGGCATTCACATCTATGAATTGGTCTGGGTTGGAAAATAAAATCAAGCCATAGATTAGAAGGGCCAAAACATCTTCAAAATCTTGAAAATTCATATCTTCCCAGAATGTACAAGCCTTCTCCAACATAAACTTGGCTAGGAAACCATTAACTCCGCTTCTCGTCTCCCAATTTGCTATAATATCGGCTCTCTTCAGATGCAGGGCTTTGGAAATAACTTCATAATTTGGAGTCTCCTCTAAACTAGTGAACGGTATTTGATCAAGCACGGGCACTTATAACAATTGAGAGAACTCTTCTAATGTAGGCACCAACTGATAGTCAGGAAAGGTGAAGTAATAATGCATGAGGTCAAAGAATTGGAAGAGCACACACATCATTTATTCTTGGGAATTAGGGGTAGCCAAGATGAGAAGTCGACCATATTTCTTGGTGAAGGGAGAATTTCCATGCACCCTTGATGCTAATTCTTGGAGTTAAGAGTGTGCTTTCACGAAGCTAATTCAGATGGTATTCCTTCGAATGAGAGTCATGGCCTACAAAATAAAACAAAGATAAATTTCTAAATCCTTAAAATGGTTAGTGAGAATGCTTATGATGTTATGATTCTTATGATGTTATGTACACGTATGCAAAGCAAGCAAGTTGTTATGTACAAATAGTCATATACACACAAAGTAGACAAGTCCTTAGGTTTAGGCTTGCATGGAGTTTGTAGGTAAGTACCCTCTTGAAGTTTAGTTGGCTCAACCTATCCTAGAAAGTAACCGGGTTCTAGGGGATCTCAATATCACTGACCTTTCTTTTAGGCATTGTCTCAGCACAATCAATCTTTTCTTGCGGCCGAGATATCCCAAAAGTCCGATCTTAATGAGTGTAGTATCGAGTATCAACCAATTTTCAGCTTTCCGCCGAAACTGGCTATCTCACTACTTCCTAATGGCCAAGTTGTTCAATTAAGGTTCTAAGGTCAGTTAGTGCTTCATGATGCCGCTCAGCGGCCCCGTATTCTCCTCGATTTAACACAAGGGATACTGGTGCCAACAAATGTGTCACACTAATGTAGCCATTGCTTCAACCGTATCGGTCTACACCGTACAGTTTCCACAATCTATTGCTACTTACCTAAAAGGTGCCCCAGATCCGGGTAGAGGATCAAAACGAACCCAAACAAGGAACCGTAATGTAAAGCAAGCAATTCAAACAATGAAAAGCAAGTAAAGATGATCTAGCCTTAAGGTAACCCCACTTTTAAGTAATGTCCCCAACAGAGTCGCCAATTCTGTAATACGGTGGGAGAACTGACTTGGGTGTTTTGTGTTTGATTGCAATTGTTGCGGATAGTAAGATTCGCCACCCACTTTTCTTTTATCCAATAAGGAAAGGTTGAAAAGAACAGGAAAGACCTTTGAGATTATTTTCTTGAGTTTAGGGGGTAGGTTATGAAAAGGAAAGGTGTTAGCACCCTTTTCATCCGTAGTTATCTACGGGGTCTTAGTTGCTTGCTATATCACTTGCTTTTCTTTGAAAATGTGCTTGTGGTGTGGGTTTTGAAAGTATTTTAAAAACGTCTTTGTAATGATTCTCGTTTCTATAAGAACGCGTACAAAGTGTTGTTTTTGAAAATAGTTTAAAGACGTATTTGTGGAATGTGTTTTTGAAAGTAATTTTAAAAAGTGTCTTTGTAATGATTCTCGTTTCTATAAGAATGCGTACAAAGAGCTTTATCTTTTGAAAAGGTTTCAATTTGAAAGTGTTAGTGTATAAAATGTTTTTGTTGTGAGCAAGCAAGCAACTATGAGCATCCTACCTACTCAAAAAGTCTAATGTTCTTTTCCTCCTCCTTTAGATGTTGCTATATTACCATTGATTTGGTAAGAAGCCCCATCGTTGGATGTGAAGGGACGGGCGTGACTCGTTTGTATAGTCATAGAAGGCAACCTATGGGGAGTTTTAGCAATGTTGTTTAGGGACTAGATCGTTTACCGAAGACAATATTAAGGGTCATCGAGGGACTACGATCTTTTATCGAGGGTGTTTGCTAAAACGCCCATATTTGAGGGACATGACTATTTTCCGAGGCAAGTAAGATTAACCCAAGGGTGCATGTGTGTGAATGTGTTTGATTGCATGCATTTTGTCTTTGACTTTTTAGATTGTCTACTTGTTGTTTTTATCTTGCCATACATCCTAATTACTAACATTTGTACAAAAGCAATAAAAATGCAGAAAATAAATCCTACACTATTACAACCATATTGAATAGCAAGAAAATGTAAATACAAAACAAAATAAAGAAAGGAAAAATGAATGCTTTGATTTGGGCAGCAGAACCCTTCGATTCTGCTCTTCCTAGCTTCCTTCAATTTGGCCTGGAAGTAGCAAAGACCTATCTTTCGATTTCACCCCTTTCCTGTTTCTTTCGAATGGGACCCCGAAGTCAGTGTGGCCATCCTTCTGGCTGCTTCTTTCATTTGAGGCCTGGAAGTCAGTATGGACAACTTTCATTTCTTCCTTTTTGCTCCTTTGAATGGCCTGGAAGTCTGTGTATGGCGAAGCCTAAGGCCACACTCTTCGTTCTGCTTGCAACTGTGAAGCAGCCAGGGGGAAGCCTAAAGCTTCGATACACACCTCTTTCTTCCTGTTTACCTTCATTTGGGATTTAAATAGAAACATGACCCGAGGCCATGCTAGTATTGTCTTATGGCCAGGTTAGTTCTTAAAGAATATTTAATAAACCAAGAAACAAAACCAAAAGGGTTAGAAATGAAAACAAACTAAAAGGGTGGAAATGAAAAGGAAATAAATGTTATGTACATGCTTCAAATGAAGAGTTTAAGGTCAGAATGACTTACCTTGCTTGAAGCTGGAACGTGTGTTTGACCTTAAGTGGCTGCCTTGGATGCTCCTGGATTCGAAGGGAAGAAATGAAGGTGACGTTTCTAATGTTGGATTCGAAGGAGAAGAACAAGTGTGACGTTCTTTCTACTAGATTCGAAAGAAAGCAAAGTGTGAGGATTGCTTCAGATTCGAAAAGGAAAAAGAAACTAGTGTTGTGTTTCTTTAGATTTTGGATTTGTGTTTAGTGTTTGGGAATCTTAAGAGTTTTTGAGAGTTTTTGGAAGTTTGATGAATCCTAACAGTGATGTTTTACACAGTTTAATATTGAACGTTGAGGATGAAGAATGATTTCTGCATTACTGACTTTTCATGTTGGTTCTTCTTTTTATGCGCAGTAGTTCATCACCTGAAATCTTCTTTTTGTCTGCTTTATATAGGTCTTGCAATAGTGACATAAGAAGATACTTTTGGTCTGTCCATAATATGAGTTAATGAGCTTTCCAAACCAGGAGATCCTTGTCTGTTTGTAGCTGTTACTTTATGATATTGCATTGATGAATAGTAACGCTTCAGAACTTCTCACATCAGAGGATGGATATTACCGTTGAGAGTCCTTTACAGAATGTATCAGAACTTTGCACATCAGAGTATCAGAGATCCTGTTTCACAACGCTGGTGCATTCAGAAGTTGTAACAAAACTTCTTCATACAAGCGTGTCACACAGATTTGACGCGTCTGAATCTTTCATGTTACTATCAACTTCTATGCTCGCATAATCAGAACTTCTAGTGATGTTCTGGCAGAACAGCAAGTTGCATCAGAACATCTTTTTCACACCAGAACTTCCTGCATGTAAAGATACTTTTATTAGCGAGCATATTTGTTCTTTATATCATGTGTTTGTTATCATCAAAACTCTAACTGGGATGTAGAACTAATTTATGTTCTAACAACGAGCATAACCCTCGTGTTTAGTTGCCAATGTTTAGTTTTGAACTCTGAACAGACTGCCGGTGATAAGCCGAAGGAAGGTGAGGATCACATCGAGTCATCATGCCCCTTATGTCTTGGGCGACACACGTGTTACAATGGACGGGACAAAGGATCGCAACCCCATAATGGTAAGCTAACTTCAAAAACTTGAGGGCGAAGTGATCCCATCCTGACGGATGAGCCGTTCCCTCCCCCGGTTAACTACCACTACCCGGTCTTACCTTTAAATTGATAGCTTCCGCTAGAGCACTTTCCTTCTTGATGAATCCCTTGAGCTTTTACTATCTTTTTGCTTCTTCTTGCTAGCCTTTGATTGTATGGTTTCCTGTATCACTCTTGTTAAACTCCAGCCCGATCCATGTGATCTCATCTCGTACTTCGCCTTCCCCCTCTCTTTCTCTTCGTCCCGGGATAGAGCCTTTCACTAAAGGGAAGGTTCCCGAGCTTAACCGGAAAAAATCGTGGAAGTAACACTGCTTTGGCGAAAAATAGACAAGACATATCTGAGTAGCGCTGCATGAACGAAGCGTTGGCGTAAAACATCAAGTGGAGGCGCCGAATCCTTGCAAGAGGGGGCGGTCAAAGCCAAGTCCAGAAAAGTTGGCCAAAAGGCATATGGCCAAGGCTGAGCTGGCAGGCTCATCTCACTTATTGTGTGCTTTATTGGAATAGAGTGACATCAAGGGAAAGTGCACTTTATCTTGATTTTTCTCTTTCTACAACTCTTTCTTTCCAACCCACAGCTCAACCCCTTAGGCATCAAGGTCGAAAACCCCAAGGATCGGGCCTTAATCGATCTACTGATAAGGTAAGGGACACTACAAGAAAAAGGCTCTCCAGCCACGTGATTTTGCCACGTGATTTTCATGTGGCTAAATAAAGCCAGTTGCGACGTGAAAATAACGTGGCAACATGTTTTACTAATAAAATAAAGAAGCTTGAAGGTTGTCAGTATTTTTTTATAAAAAAAATGTTGTGACGTGGGATTCACGTCGCTACTAAAAATACAATAAAAAATAATTAAATTGCTCTAACGTTCAGATATTTGTCATTTTGAAATTTTAAAAAAGTAAGTTGCGACGTGTTATTCACGTTGCAACATTTAAGAGGGAAAAATCAAATCATTACAGACTGGCGTGTTCAGGCTTTGAAGGATGTGAAGAAAGAGAATATAGTTGTTGGGATTGTTGCGACGTGAAAATCACGTGGCAACGTTGCAACCTGATTTTCACGTCGCTAAGTGCTTTATATATTTATTTCAAGCATGCTCCACAAACAGACAGTAGTGTTATACATTGAAAACTCTTCTTCTTCAACCCTCTTCTCCTCATTCCATTCCTCCATAACCATTTTCTTCTTCATAAAATTTGTTCTTCTCCATTATAAAATCCCTTCAATTTCCATTAATTTTTGTTTTAAGGTAAATTCAATTCAATTTTGTCTCTATTTTGTTAAGAACTTTTTATTTATTGTATTATTGGATGTAATTTTTTTTAAATTTTCTTTGAATAGAAGAAGATTGATAGAAGTAGATTGCAAAAAGGGACAAGAAGATTGAAGGAGTTAGAAGATAAAAGGTATTTTTTGAATATATTTTTTTTTGAGTTTAGTATATTTTCTGAATTTAGTTAAATTTTAGGTTGAATTTGGGTTAAATTATAATATTGTAATTTTAATTGAATTTGGTTGAATCTGATTTTATTTAGTTTATAAAAATAGAATAGAAAATATTTAATTTGTTAGGAATAATAATATTGATCATTTTTATTATTTAGTTTGTTTTAAATTTAAAAATAAAAAAGATTATATCGTTATTACTTTATATTTTATATCTTTATAACCATTTAAAATTTAAGTTGATTATATTCTTAGGGGTATATAATAAAAATTTAGTAATAAGTAAATTAATGTTATAAAATAAATAATAATAAATATTGTAATTAGTGAAAAACACAAATAAATAAATAAATTGTGATGAATACAACAGTTATAATTATTAATTTATGTAGTAACATTAGTGAATAATAAAAATAATAACAATAATCATTTTAATCATTTGCAATTTAAAAATCAAAAAGATTTTATCTTTATAATTTTTTATTTATTAATTTATAAAAAAAGTAAAAAATATTTTTAGGAGTTTATAAATTTTAAGTGTTTAAATTAAATTTTTTTGTCTTAACTGAAAATATTTTTTTTGGATGAACTATTTTAATAGAATGTTATTTAGTGTAATAAGTTAGAATTAGAAAAAGTATAATAGCCACTTGATGTTTTTTGAAATATATGTACATTTACTGTCACTAAAAACTTAATTTTCATAAACATATAAGTAATTACCATAATTCATCATTAAAGCCAAATATATTTAGTGAATATGATTTTTTCTTTAATGAGCCGTTTTAAATATCAATACATAATTGTAAATAAATGGAAATGAAGACAAATTTATGCGTAATTGAAAATAAAGTAAAATCAATACTAATATTTATTATTTATTAATAAAAAAATTCATGGACAAATGTGTCATATTTGACAGTTATCATATTTTTTATTAATTATTATATATTTAATAAACTATATATTAATTTATAGTATATTTAGTAGTATATAATAAAAAATATTATATATTAAAAATAGTTAAAGTAAAAGCATATATTTATCTTTAATAGTATATGTTTAGGATTATTATTAAGTTGATTAATTAATATTTCTAATTAAATAGGTTTTGATTATATAAATTTGCAGTAAATGAAATATTATAGGTATTATCGTAGTTGGATGTACGATAGACTATATCCAGGAAGACGCGCACTTAAACCCAATTTTATAGACGGAGTTAATGGTTTTATCACGTGGACGTTTGCTCAGGAACGTTGTCAAAGTGAGGGAGGAGTTAGGTGTCCTTGTCTTAAATGTGGATGTAGATATATAATTAGTGACCCAGAGTAAATAACACGTCATTTGCATAGAAAAGGTTTCATTGAAAATTATTGGGTTTGAACGTATAATGGTGAAACACTGTCAAGTAATGTACCAGAGACTAGCAACACATATGCTTCAAGTAGTCAACTGGCTATGCAACCGCCTATGGAATTTGAGGAAAACTTTAATCTGATAGGTGACATGGTTAGTGATGCTTTTGGTGTTAACGTGACCTATGATCAACCAGAAGATTTTGACGGGAAAGAGTTGCCGAATGAGGAAACGCAGAGATTTTATCAGTTGTTGAATGAGATGAATACGCCGTTCTTTGAGGGGTCGTCAGACTCAAAGCTATCAATGTGTGTGAGATTATTGGCCGCCAAGTCAAATTGTAATGTTCCTGATCAGTGTTTGGAGCACTTCGCAAAAATGATGTTGGACTCAACTGTAACAAAAGACAACTTGCCTGCGAGTTTCTATGATGCAAAGAAGTTGGTGTCGAAGTTGGGTTTAAGAGTAAGAAAGATTGATTGTTGCATTAATGGTTGCATGTTGTTTTATGACAACAAGTTTGGTACTCAAGATGGATCATCAGAGGAATGTAAGTTTTGTCAGAGTCCAAGATATAAAGTTCGCAATAGAGCCATTAACAGTAACCAAAAACGTGTAGCAGTAAAGTCCATGTTTTATCTTCCGATAATACCAAGGTTAAAAAGAATGTTTTCTTCAATGCACAGTGCAAGTCAAATGACATGGCATCATACAAACAAAACAAGCCCATGCAATATGCGACACCCATCTGACGGCCATGCATGGAAGCACTTTGATGAGGTACATCCTGATTTTGTCGCGGAACCTAGAAATGTCAGGCTTGGATTATGCTCTGATGGTTTTGCTCCATATGTCCAAGCGTCTGGAAGTGCGTATTCTTGTTGGCCAATTATTATAACCCCTTACAATCTCCCTCCTAAGATGTGCATGACAAAACAATACATGTTTTTGATGTGCGTCATTCCAGGACCGTCGAGTCCAAAAATCGGAATTAATGTGTACTTACAGCCTTTAATTGATGATTTGAAGAGGTTGTGGAATAATGGAGAATGGACTTATGATATATCCCGTAAATAAAACTTTTCTATGTGAGCTTCCTTGATGTGGACCATTAACGACTTTCTAGCATATGACATGTTGTCTGGTTGGGGTACGCATGGCAGAATGGGTTGTCCGCATTGCATGGAATGCACTAAGGCGTTTACATTGGAAAAAGGGGGGAAAAGCTCGTGGTTTGACTGTCACCGCAGATTCCTACCATCAAATCATCCCTTTAGAAAAAACAAGACAAATTTCAAAAAGGACGAACGGGTAACAGATCTGCCTCCGCCTCGATTGTCACCAGTTGCTATATGAAACCAAGTTTGTGAACTTCCAAAGTTTACAGATACTGGCAAAGCATGTAGAATTGAAGGATATAGGGTCACACATAATTGGACAAAAATAAGTATATTTTGGGACCTCCCATATTGGAAAGATAATTTGTTGCTCCATAATCTTGATGTTATGCATATTGAGAAGAATTTTTTTGATAACGTATTTAACACAGTGATGGATGTTAAAGACATAACAAAAGATAATGTGAAGGCTAGACAAGACATGGAAATTTAGTGTAATCGTAAAGAGTTGGAATTGAAGCCTCAACCAAATGGAAAATTATTTAAACCCAAAGCTTGTTTCAGTCTGACCCCCCAAGAAGCTAAAGCGGTTTTTGGATGGCTAAAAGGTTTGAGAATGCCCGACGGGTATTCTTCAAATTTAGCAAGGTGTGCTGATGCTAACACTGGGAAGTTGCATGGTATGAAAAGTCATGATTGCCATGTTTTTATGGAACAATTGCTACCAATTGCGTTTGGTTATCTACCCAAACATGTGCTTAATCCACTCACTGAAATTAGTCAATTTTTTAGAGATATTTGTGCGTCAGCTTTAAGAGTGGATGACATCATTAAGTTGGACCAAAATATTCCAGTCATTCTCTGTAAGTTGGAACAAGTATTTCTTCCTGTTTTTTTTTACTCCATGGAACATCTACCTGTGCATCTTGCATACGAGGCTTATCTAGGAGGACCTGTTCAATATAGGTGGATGTATCCATTTGAAAGGTTCATGGGTGATTCAAAGCGATCAGTGAAAAATAAAGCTAAAGTTGAAGGATCAATATGTGCACATTACTTGCATCGAGAAACTTCACATTTTTGCAGTCACTATTTCAAGCACTTGATGTTAACTCCAAGAATCATAAGGAATCCTATAAATGTTATCGAAAGAAGTCAGTACACCTTATCAGTCTTCGGGCTTCCAGGTCATCCCTCTGGAAAGAAGGGTGAGCATTGGTTGACCCAACAAGAAATGCAATATGCACATGTTCATGTCTTGATCAACTGCATTGAAGTTAAACCATATCTTGAGTAAGTATAATCCAACTTTTTAATTTTCTTTACAGTGTGAATATAAAATTGATTATCTTGAAACTTATAGTGTGTTTCTTTTTAGGGAATTTAACAACGCCTATTTTGATAGTACCGGTGTACAATCAACATCTGGTGTCATTCATGCCCAATTTCCAACATGGTTCAAGGAGAAATTGTATAGGGTTGTTGCACCGACTCCAGACATACTTCATTTGAGAAACTTGTCTAATGGCCCTCGTCAAAGTGCAAACAAATGGCACACATACTTCGTGAACGAATATAAATTTCACACTCATGAATGGACTGAAGGGAAAAAAAACCATAAACAATGGCGTATTTGTGAAAGGAGTTACAGATGGTGGTGAAGATGACTTCTATGGTTTTGTTAAACATATCTACGAGTTAGTATACAATTACTTGGACTCGGAAAATAAAGTTGTCTTGTTTTATTGTGAATGGTATGATCCAACTAGAGGCACAAAAATAGATAAGACATATGGTACTGTTGAGATTCAAATGGACCGGAGGTACAAAGAGTACGACCCTTTCATAATGTCAAATATTGTTAGGAAAGTTTATTATGTTCCTTATCCTTCATTTGTGCCACGTAAACGACGGTGTTGTGTTGTAATAAAAACAAAACCATTGGGTCATATTGAAACTGACGATCTAGTGGAAGATGTTGCTTACCAAGTTGATGATGTTGAAGTTAATGATGTGATTCCAGATGAACACACTACAAGTTTGTCTGATACAATGGTTGAGGGGAATCAAGTTGATGAGGATGGAGATCATGAAGATTCTGGATCCGAGGATAATATCACATCAGATGACGAGGATAATATGGATGACGAGCATGACGATTTAGAATAGTGAACCTATATTCATGAGAATTGTGTCTTGTAATTTTACTTGATGAACCATCTATTGAATGAGTTAATGAATATGTATTCATGAGAACTGTGTCTTGTAATTTTACTTGATGAACCATCTATTGAATGAGTTAATGAATATGTATTCATGAGAAATGTGCTTTTCAAATATATTATATGTTAACTTGTATTTTCTATAAATAGGTAAAAATGCCACCCAAGGATAATAAGGGTAAAGGTCCTAGTGATAGTGGTAGGAAGCCCAGGCATCCAAGGGTAGTAGTATGCCAGTCACCTCACTCAGCCACGTGTCCTCCCCGCAGAGTCAGGTTCATCATATGTCCATGGAAAGTACTATGCCATTTACGCCATTACTATCCTCTCAGAGTCCTCTTCAGTTCCCATCTGGGAGTCCATGTTTTATTAGTCCATGTTTTATTAGTCCATATGGGGCCCCACCTGGTTTACCATTCCAGCAGACACAGGTGCCGTCATCCTTCCAGCATAGTTTTCCATTTCCCACACAGATGCTCTCATTCGTGCAGCAGCCTGGAGGATCCAGCATCCCACTTCCTACACAGATGCCCTCATCTGTCCAGCAGCCTAAAGGATCCACCTCTTCACGACCGACACAGACTGGTCGCACCCCACATCTCACACATGTACTTGTATCTGATGATCATGCAGAGTCGGACGATGACGATCTTGGTGTGGGTGATGATCAGATAGATGGGCGAGATCTTCGAGGGAATGATGATCCGAGTGAGACTCATACCATTGATGGGAAATTTTGGATTTGGCCTGAAGGGAACTCGTAAGTTTCTTATTTATTGATTTTTATTTATAAGTACACATTTCCATTTTTAATATAACTTTATATACTTAATTATGCTAATTCAATTATTGTTGTTTTAGTTTCGGGCCGAGTCGGACTGCTGCTAGGGTTATAAATTATATAATTCAGCAGAATTATACAATTTTTTTGAAGAGTTTTAGAGAAGTTTCCGATAAAGAAGAATTGTTTAAGCAATTTCAGGTATAATTAATTTATTTCTTAAGTTATTTTTATTTAAATGACCTTTTCATTATTGTTATAATTTATCTAACTATTTATTTTAATGTCATACAACATTGCAGGCGAAATGTGTTTGGGATCCACTGAACCGTAACAAAGTAAAAAAAAAATATTTTGGCAGGAGTTCAAGACGACTTTCTGACATGCTACGACGTGTTAGAGAGAATTGGCAACTTTTGGGCATTCGTCCCAAATGGATATGCAAAGAAGTTTTTGAACAACTTCTTAAGTATTGGGAATCAGATGAATTTAAGGCTAAATCTGAAAATGCAAAGAAGATGAGGGCATCAGAAAAAGGGGGTTGCCTAAATGCTGTTGGAAGTATTAGTACTGCTGAGCATGCTCGACGCATGGTAATTATTATCACTTTTTAAAGTCATATTTGGATTTATAACATATTATTAATTTAAGTTAATTTTTTTATTTAGGCTAAGCGTTTGGGGAGAGAACCATTGATGACTGAGCTGGTTACCGAAACTCGGACAAAGAAATCAGGAGGATTTATTGACGAGCGTACAAAAAAAGCCCTGGTAAGTAAATTTATGTTTATATTTTTTTAAGCAATTTTGTGACGTGATTTTCACGTAGCAAGTGACATGTTGTGGCGTGAAAATTGAGTGGCAACTGATAAGTTGTGGCATTACAATCACGTGGCTATTTGTTTTTTATTATTTTTTTATTTAATTTAATTTCATTAATTTTACTTATATATTTAACTTGATTTTTTTATTGTATGTGTAGGAGGATTATCAAATCTTACTTGTAGAATTTATGACCCATAATCCTCAGTATACTCCTCCTCCGGGAAAACCGGTTCATCCAGATGTGAATTTCTATATTTGGAGTCAAGTTGTTGGGGGAAAGGGCCTAACGGGTGTTTTTTTGATGGTGGAAATTTAGCGGGCACCTTGAGGAGTGGGGATAGAAATCTGTATCAGAGAGCTGCAGACGGTGAAGGAGGGTCACGTCAAACAAATTTGGCACCAGATCAGTTAGAACTGGTAAGACAATTGGCTAGACGCGAGTCCGAAGAACGTGAGGCGGCATTGAAGGCCCAAATGGAGGCAATGAGGGGTGAACATAATAGACAAATGGAGGCAATGGCGAAGAGGCAAGTTGATATGGAGGAGCAAATGCGATAATTTATGCAAGCATTTGGTAGAAATCCCAACAGTGGTGGCCAAAATAATAACCACCAAAATAATGATGACTTTCTTCGCGACTTTTCCGACGACTCGAATGATCCTTCTGCTTAGTTTTATTTTTATTTTGTATTTAGTTTTTTATTTGTGTAATATAAATTTATAATCATATTGTATATTTAAAAATATTAAATTTAAATTTTAGTTTATTAAATTTATAATATTAAATATATTAATTTATACATTTAGATATATTTAGTTTTATTTTTGATAATTTGATTTATAATATTGTATTTAATAAATAAATTATAATATTTAATTTATAAATTTAATGAAACAAAAAATAATATTCATTATTATATCAGAATTAATATATTTAAAACACAAAATAATTTTTTTTTTTAAAAACAAGTTGCGGCGTGTTTTTCATGTCACTAATTAGTGACGTGGAAAACACGCCGCAACAGCAAACGTAAAAGTAAATATAAACTTGCTCTGATCTCTGCTCTGAATTCCTTTGACCTTATAAAGTTTGTTGCGGCGTGAATTTCACGTGGCAACGTTGTGACATGTTTTTCACACCGCAACAAAATTGCCATGCGCTCTCCAGCGACGTGTTTCTTAAGATGACAAAAATGGAATTGTGGCGTGATTTGGGTGTTAGCGACGTGAGATTCACGTGGCAAAACACAACTTATTTTATAGTGGGATATGCATCTCTATCATATCTCCATCATAATTTCAAAAATAAATTGATCAACCTAAATGTTATAATGACTAAGAAATAAAATTAGGATATTGAAGTTTTTCAAAAAAAAAACTGTAACTACATTTTTTTATGTAATGAAATAATAATAATAATTATCAGAAACTCAATAAATTATCAAAAAAAAATTAAAAATATGTGTGCTTAGGAAAATAAGAAATGGGAGTTATGATCCTATCAATATTGAAACAATTGCCGACCATTCTAGTTGGGTATTAGAGGATTCACCACCTCTCTTAACCAATGAAGAGTTGGAAGCATTACGGAATGACCTTGCAAATATGACCATCCAACCAATTTCAAGTGATATTGGTATGTTCTAATATGAGCATAATATAGTTTGTGGTTGTGAATCAATTTAATGTCTCATATTTACCATCTCTAAATTTTTTTTGTTAATTATTTTTTAAAATATTGTTATAGATCAAATAGATTTAGATGAGGATGAAGATAGAGATATGGGTAATGCACAAGATACTATTGTTGATACTGTGAATCAAGAAAAAAGCAACACCAGAGAAGATGAAGTTGGTGGAGAAGACAATGAAGTTGAAGATGTATATGGATATCAAGATTATGACAATTTGACTTCATGGACATAAAAAATTATGGATCGTTGAGTATGGATTTTTGTGACTTATTATAATACTATAACTTATGAATTGTTAAGTTTCTATCACTTCTTTGAATTTATGATTTGCTACATTAAGTTTCTATCACTTATTTTGATTGTTACTAATACTTTTGTTTATTCTAAATTATTTGAATTTATAATTTTCTATATTATTATAGTTACAAATTCAGGTAATAAATATATTTTTTATAGAAACCGGATCAAAGGCCATGCAGTCTGAACAGTGATCCACTGGCCCGACCAGTAACCCAATAACTTTACCGAGTCGATCACCAGAATTTTAAAACATTGGTAAGAGATATGCATCTCTATCATATCTCCATCATAATTTCAAAAATAAATTGATCAACCTAAATGTTATAATGACTAAGAAATAAAATTAAGATATTGAAGTTTTTCCAAAAATAAAAACGGTAACTATATTTTTTTATGTAATGAAATAATAATAATAATCAGAAACTCAATAAATTATAAAAAAAATTAAAAATATGTAATCAAATAATAATAATTATCAGAAACTCAGACACACAAGTGCAATTTTATAACTTGTTAACAGCTTAAACGTAATGCCATCTTGGCATGATCCACCTACCATTCAGATGTTCTCTAACATCATGAAAATTCACCACCTGATCATTTTGGAACGTGTGGTAGTTGTTTGTTTCTAAAGAATAAAACACAAGATTCTGTCCATAAAATCTAGGAAAATAAATTTTGTTTTCCATTCCGGGAATGTTTGCCACAGCAGAAAAGGATGTTTTGCCGACAAAAAGCATGTGATTTTTTAGGCTTTCCACTTTGATCCATGTCATTGTAGACTCATTCAACTTGAAAACTTGAACTCCATTTGGCAAGGGACATTCAAATACTGACAATAGATTGCCATCACATTCAACTAGAAAGTTGTTCAAGTAACTGCTACATGGAGCTTGAAGCTCTTCAAGTACTTTCCAACTATAATTTTCTCTTGTTGCTTGTACTACTGCTAATTTTCCTGTTTTGCTAAGAAAATAAAATAATCCATTATGAAAAGCGGGACTTACGTTGCGGAGAGTAAATTCCTTGTCTTCAAATGTGAAAATGCTTCTTCCTTCCAGAAGGTGATGTACATATCCTTTTGTCAATGATGATACTGAAAATCCTTTAACAAACTCAAGAGTCACACATTGAAAAGAGGTTGGGGAATGTGACATGCCAAAACACCTGGTATTTCGGGTTCCTGTACCCCAAAATGGAAATGATAGCACTTGCTTTGTAAAAGGATTGAAGAAAACTTTAAAAGTTCCGTCAACTGACACCAGCAATAGCCAACCATCTTTTGAACAACAAATTTCTGAGTTCAAGCTCCAAACTTCATCTTGAGGAAATTTTATGATGTATTTGTACTCGAGACCATGCTTCGGACTCACAAAAGTGAAGACCTTGTCCTTTGAGAACACAAGTAAAGGACACATGGAGCGATCATCAAACCTTGACATTGACATGGAAGAAGATGATCTCCATTGAATCGGTGGTGCTGCTAGACGAAGGAATTTATTGGTAGCTCGAAAACTCAAATAATCAAGTACATCATTAATATGTTTTGCAATCACTTCAAGCAATTCTATGGGAAGTGCATATTCATTATGAGCTTTATCACAAAGATTTTTTTTCTCTCTAATTTCTTCTTTGAGCGTAGTAGTCATCCTACAAAACAAATAATATTAAAAGCATAATCAAATTAAAACTGGCAGGAACTAATAAGGGCTAGGTCAAGTGGCTTGAACTAACTGAGCTAAGGATTAAGAAAGTCTACGGATCAAGTCTTGGCAAGGATGTAAATATATTAATAACAGTGTAATTAAAAAAAAGGACTTAACATATTTTTGAAATAAATACGTAAAAAAGAATTACCCGAAAACGGGAAGGAACCATCTTGAATAAGACCGAGTTTCTGATAAATTAGAGAAATGCTGAGAAGTTACAAGGCAATTGTCTTCAATGTTGTAAATATAGAAAAATTTGCAATCTTTTAAAGCAATATAGATGCGGCCTCCTTCTGTTTCTGGATTGGATACTGGACAAGCAAAGGCTGGGTCAAGACTGGATATAAAGAACACTTTATCCTTGATGCTTTCCACCTTTACCCACACTCCTTGAGAAGAATCAAATTTGAAAACAAAAACTGCAGTAACCCTATCTCGTTCATGGTAAACTTGTATTCGAAATAGTATGTTGTTGGATACAATCAAGTGACTGAGCTCATGAAAACTAGTTGGTAGATGCATGAGATCAGTTGTGCAGTTTATTGTAAAGCCATTAAGTTTATGTTTTTCAATAACTACTATAATAGAACGGTCCTGAGTCCACATTCCTGCATAGACGCGATGATTCCAGTAAAATGGGTTTTCAAAATAGACTCTCTTTCCCCGCATAAGAGATTTACCCTCCATAGCTAAAACTCTCGCAATATCTTCATTAAAGCAGGCCTCAGTCCATTGCTTATCTCCAAGTTGGTAGTAAAATATTGAAAGGCTATAGGATGGAAATAAAAAAATGGAGCATGGTTGATCATTGGTAGATGGAGGGGATGACAAAATGCAACTGTAAAAAATAGTGCCATGGTGTTTAAGGCGTGGGAGGATGATTTTGTTAAGGTTACACGGATTCCAAAGAAACAATTTACTAACATATTTTGATATCTTGTTTTCCCAAAGAAACCAACCATGTTGTACTGTTAGTAGCTTTGATTTCTTGAATTCTGGATTCCATGTAGAATAGGATTTGGATGGATCTGATATGCTGCAAAAGGTTTGATGAGTGCTTAGGGTTTTATCACTGAAATACATAAGCAATGGTTTTATCTCTCCTTCCATTGAGTTAGGATAAGCTGCAACTATCAATTAATTGCTGCAATCAACTATCAATTGATTAACGATATAGGAATGAATTTTAAAAAGTTACCGAAAACAGTTGCTAGTAATGGAAATTTAGTGATACAATGCACTTAGAGGAATGTGTTACATTCTAACAAATAGCTAGCAGGAATTAGTTGGCCTGTAGAAGGAATTATCAGGTTTTGTTTTCTAATTTTTAATTCTAAACTGGATATGTCATGATAAATCAAAAAATTGATTTTTTTTAAAAAAAAAAATTGAAAAATCGAGTTATTTTGGAAAAATCGGAAAAATCAAGTTTTTTTTCGAAAAATCGAGTTTTTCTAGAAAAAAAATCGAAAAATCGAGTTTGTTCGAAAAACAAGTTTTTTCAGAAAATCGAAAAATCGAGTTTTTCCTGCAAAAAATCAAAAAATCGAGTTTTTTTGGAAAATCGAGTTTTTTCGTAAAATAGAAAAATCAAGTTTTTTCAAAAAATCGAAAAAAACGAGTTTTCTTGGAAAATCGAAAAAATCTTTTTGGGAAAAACGAAAAAAATGACTTTTTTGGGAAAATCGAAAAATCGAGCTTTTTCAGAAAATCGAGTTTTTTGAAAAATCGAGTTTTTTTCTTTCAGAAAATCGAAAAAATTGAGTTTTATCAGAAAATTGAAAATCACGTTTTTTTGAAAAATCATAAAATCGAGTTTTTCCTAAAAATCGAGTTTTTTTTTGCGGAAAATCGAAATATCGAGTTTTTTCGGAAAATCAAAAAGTTGCGTTTTTTCAGAAAATCGAAAAGTCGAGTTTTTTCTGATAATCGAAAAATCGAGTTTTTTTTCTTCTGAAAATTGAGTTTATTTTTGAAAAAACAAAAAATCGAGTTTTTTCGAAAAATTAAAAAAACAAGTTTTTTGGAAAATCAGAAAATCAAGTTTTTTTGGGAAAATCGAAAAATTTCTGAAATACATAAAAATCGAGTTTATTTTGGAAAATCGAAAAATCGATTTTTTTGGAAAAATCAAATATTGAGTTTTTTTGAAAATACAAAAAAATCGAGTTTATTCGAAAATACAAAGTATATTTAAAAAAAAAAAGATATATTTAAATTAATTTTTTTAGATGGATGGATATCCATCCATTAAAATGTTGTTAATGGATGGATCGAATGAATTTTATTCTTAATGGATAGATTGGATTAGATAATTTTAAAGAAATTTTAGTGCATTGTTAATGGATTAATTGATGAATTATTTTGATCTATCCATTATTAATCCAATTCATATTCATCCAATCCAATCCATCAATTTTGCCGCCCCTAATCAGATTCACATTTTGATAGTCACAAACTTAATCAGTCTAACTTGAATTGGATTTGTTTTCAAATTCCCAATATCCAGAAACTAATGCAGAGTAGAAAGACACCAAAATTACAGCATAACACATAGCAAGTCTTTTTATCATCTTTCCAGTTGCAGGTGCTAGAGTGGCCTATATAATGACATTGATCATGTAATTATTTCAACATAGAAAAATGATTCAATTTTAATAGAACCCTATTTTATTACAACAAATTAACAGGAAATCTCGTATTGTGAACATGGAATTATTAGTAAACAAAATTCAACTTTACCTCTTCATGAGTAATAAAAGTGACAACTCCTAAACTTTCCAGGCTTGGTAACTTTGGCCCCATACAAGCTACGAAATATTGTGGTGAACACTTCAGAAGAAAATATTTATCACCTAAATTGATAAACCATAAATCAATGAGTAATTACCTGCATCCCAATATAAAGGTACAAAGTTTGTCCTTTCCGAATAAGGGGGGCAAGACTAATAACAACGAAGGTATGAGGTTGATTAGACTACAGATACATACAACGTGTTGATCTGAGAAGCCAGTATTCGTAGCAAGTCCAGAGAAAAGCAGCAATCTTGGGACATGGTTGGCAGATAAACTATATTAATAGCTAATATGGAAACCAATACCCATGAAAAATGAAAGCGACAAATCAGAAAATAAACCTTAGTAAATAAAAATAGTTGAACCACATTAAGATATTGGATTTTGAAATCATTAGCTTGTCGTTAAAGCCGCAACAACGACACTCGACACTATATCATTCTCTGCACAATAATACATATTTCCACTACTAGATACTTGCTCTTTCTATTGAAAGAATGTAAATGAAATCAAAAGTATGCAAAAGAGTGAAATGAAACCAAAAATAGTTGAATGAACATGTATGTATTTAAATATGTTTACCTTAGTGTAAGGATTGCAATACTCTCAAACGTAACAACAACATCTTCACCTCCAAATCTAACGTCAACCGAAGAATTTATTTTATTACCGAAAACCTGATACGAAAAACATTTTGTAAGGGAAAACGACAACAGCAAAATCATGCTCGTGAACCTCAATGTCATATTCTAGAATATCCTCTTTACCTAACCATTCACACCATCTTACTAACATAATAAGTATAACAAAAATATTGGAAATTTCAGGATGGTGAAAAGTTCAAAGAATGGAAAACGATTTAGTGTTGTTATCCTTAAATCTATGGATTCATAATTTGAAATTATATTTGTTCACCACAACAAACTGTATAACCACGAGATCATGAAATGCAGGAACCACTTTATAGTTTAATATAAGATTTGTTTATCAAAATTTTCTGTTAATAGTGGTGTAGTTGATAGAAAATAGTTTTAGAGAGTTGTTTAAAAAGAAGATTATGTCATTGATTTCTTGGATGATACATTATAAGATATCAAATGCCTATTTATAGGCTCAAGTCACCAGCCTCTCAATGGTGGTGAATGTTTCTATATTACTTTAGATTTTTCTAGAGTTTTCATGATATGTTAGTATCATGATAGTTCTAAGTTCCTCTATCTTTTACATACACTTATAGTTCTAGATTATTCTACCATACTCATACACACTATAGTTTCTAGGGTATTCTACCATTACCATACATATTATATTTAGAATATTCTAGAAATTTGTAGCAATTTCAACACTCCTCCTTGATGCAAATTTCTGTAACTCCAAGCATAGTTCGCAGCTCTTCAAATCTTGGTCTCAGTAACGCCTTCGTGAATATGTCTGCAATTTGTTCTTCTATTCTCGAGTTTGATCTCCTTAGTTGCTTCAGCTTCTCTAATAAAGTGATGCTTGATTGCTATGTGTTTTGTTCTACTACGATGCACTGGATTTTTCGCCATTGCAATTGCTGATTTGTTGTCACAATTAATTTTAGTAGGCTCATCTTGTTTTTCTTCCATGTCTTCAAGTATCATGCAAAGTCATATAGCTTGATTCGTTGCTTCAGCAGCAGCCACATACTTTGCTTCTGCTGTTGATTGTGCAACTGTAGCTTGCTTCTTCGACGCTCAAGAGAAAATTCCCAATCCTAATGAGAAAGCATAGCCAAAGGTGCTCTTCATGTCATCTACTGAACCTGCCCAATCACTATCGATGTAGCCAAGTAATCCTGAGTTGGTTTCGGTAGTGTACCATATACCAAACTCTTTTGTTCCTTGTAGATACCTTAAAATTCTTTTTACTGCTCCAAAGTGTATTTGACTTGGGCTTTGCATGAATCTTGATAGAAGACTTGTAGCATACATTATGTCTGGACGTGTAGCTGTCAAATATAGAAGGCTTCTAATTAGACTTCGATATTTGGATGCATCAGCTTCTGGTGTTCCATCATTCTTCTGTAGTTTCTCATTTGTTATGAGTGGAGTAGCGACAAGTTTGCAACCGTACATATTGAATTTCTTAAGTAAGCCTTCTGTGTATTTCTTTTGCGAGATGAATATCCCTTCATTTCTCCGACTTACCTCTATACCAAGGAAGTAACTCATCAAATCAAGGTCTGTCATCTCAAAGGTCTTCATCGTGTCTTCTTTGAACTCCATCATCATCTTGGTATTGTTTCTCGTATAGATGAGGTCATCTACATATAGAGAGAGTAAGAGAGTGTACTGACCTTGAGACTTGATGTAAAGTGTACGCTCACTCCTGCTCCTCCTGAATCCTTGATCTATGAAATACTGATCAATTCCGCTATACCATGCTCGAGGTGCTTGCTTCAAACCGTAAAGTGTTTTTCTTAGTCTTAACACTTTGCTTTCTTCACTTTCAGAAATGAATACTTGTGGCTGCTCCACATAGATCTCTTCTTCAAGTACACCATTGAGGAAGGCTGATTTGACATCTAATTGCTGGATGCTCCATCCTCTTTGTTCCGCAATAGCTATTAGAGCTCTAATGGTATCAAGACGAGCTACTGGTGCAAATGTATCATTGTAGTCAATCCCAGGTTGCTGTGAGTAACCCTTAGCTACTAACCTTGCCTTGTGTTTCTGTGTGGTGCCATCAGGGTTGAGCTTTGTCTTATAGATCCACTTAACCCCAATGATATCTTTTCCATGGAGAAGATTTACTAACTCCCATGTGTTGTTTTTCTCGACCATCTTTATCTCTTCTTCCATTGCCTTGACCTATACTTCTTGCTTTGATGCTTCTTCAAAGCTTCCAAGTTCAAGTATGGCCAAGTTACAGATTTCATATATGTCCATCAAAGATCTTACTCGTCTTGGAGTAGCCTCTGGTGATGATAATTCTTGATCATGTTGTTGTGGTAGAGGTGAAGAAGGTTCACCTGGGCCTTCTTCCTCAGATTCTTCTTGAGGTAGTTGAGCTGGTATAAGGATGTTCTTCTCCACTTTTTCTTCATCCCAATTCCAAGAAGCATTCTATCAACTTCAACATCTCGACTGATGATGAGTTTTAGTTTGCAAGTTGTAGACACGGTAGCCTTTAGAGATTGCGTTATACCCCAGGAAGATACCTCGTATAGTTTTCTCTTCAAGCTTGTTCCTCTTCACGTCTGGAATATGAATGTAGCATATAGATCCAAAGACCCTTAGGTGCTTTGCTGATGGCTTCTTCCCGTTCCAAGCTTCAATTGGAGTCTTATCTTTTACTGACTTAGTTGGACATCTGTTAAGTATGTAAACAGTAGTGTAGACTGCTTCAGCCCAGAATATGTTAGGAAGTCCCTTCTCCTTGAGCATCGATCTAGCCATCTCCATAACTGTGCGATTCTTTCTCTCAGATACACCATTTTATTGAGGAGAATATGTGACTGTAAGTTGTCACTCTATGCCTTCATCCTCACAAAATCTGTCAAACTCGCGGGAGGTGTATTCTTTGCCACGACCACTTCTTAGTACTTTTATCCGTTTTCCACTTTGATTTTCAACAAGGACCTTGAACTTTTTGAATACTCCAAAGACTTATGATTTTTCTTTTGGGAAATAGACCCATGTCATTCTAGAGAAGTCATTAATGAAGAGTATGTAGTACCTGTTTTTCTCGTGTGATAGCGTCCTCATCGGTCCACAGACATCAATATGAATTAGCTCCAACAAATTTTTTGCTCTCCATGCTCCGCTTGTTGAGAACGAAAATCGGTGTTTCTTACCAAGAAGACATCCTTCACACACTTCATTGTTCTCCTTTATGCTTAGAAAATCTCTCATCATGTTCTTCTCATGTAACAACTTTAAGGCATGTGTGTTGAAGTGGCCAAATCTTTGATGCCAGTGCCATGAATCATCAACTTGTTGTACCTTCAAGGCAATGTTAGTTGTATGTTTTAAATTTAGCGGGAAGCTTCTATTGCTCTTATTCATCTTCACTTGGATTATCTCGGCCCTTTTATTTTTGTTGTCTAAGATTTTGCATACTCCTCCTTCAAAGTGAAGTGTGTAGCCTCTCTCCATCATTTGGCCAATGCTTAGAAGATTTTCTTTAAGGTTGGGGACTAGTAAGACATCATGGATGAGTTGCGTATCTTTATCTGTCTCCACTATGACAGTGCCTATTCCTTTTGATCCAACCACACTTCAATTTCCTAGTCGAACTTTGACTTTGACAGACTCGTCAATGCTTTTGAAAATAGTCTCATCCTTAGCCATGTGATTGCTACATCCACTATCCAAGTACCAACTTCCTCCTTTTTCTTTGACTGAGTCTTGAGTGACATATAACATACATTGTTCTTGATCATTCTCCTCTGTGATATTAGCTTGATGCCTATTTTTGTTGCGACAATTTTTCTCTACGTGCCCAAACTTCTTTCAATGGTTGTATTGTGGCATATTACGGAACCGATAATTTTTCTCTCCGTGGCCCACTCTTTTGCATATAATGCATGGAGGATTTTTATCTGTTTTGTTCTTAAGGAAATCCCTAGAACCTTCTCTTCTTCTTGAAGTTTCTCCTTAATTTTTCTTTCCTCAATTTTTTGTTTGTTTTGGGGATGAAATTTGAGCTTTAACTGGAAGACATTTTCAAGTGTATCTTCTTTATGCCTATACAGTCTTTGCTCATATGCTTCAAGAGAGCCCACAAGTTCTGTCACTGATAGAGTGGACAGATCTTTGGTTTCTTCAATCGTTGTCACGATTGGGTCAAACTTTAGGGGCATAGTAATTAGAATTTTCTTGTCAAGAATGTCTTCCCCAAAAGCTCTCATTTGATTAACTATTTCTTTAACTTTAGAATAGTAATCTTTAACTGTCTCAGACTCCTTCATCTTCAATAGTTCAAAATCTCTTCTTAGAGATTGAAGTTTGACAGCACGTACCTTAATGCTTCCTTGAAACTCCTCCTGCAATGTGTTCCACGCTTCTTTGGCAGTCTTAGCTCCCATAATTTTTGGAAAAATTACATCAGTTACCGCTTGTTGCAAGGTGAACAATGCCTTTGAATTTTTCTGTTTATTTTTCTTCAACTCTTTTTCTTGAGCTGCATTAAGAGCTGAAGTATCTGCGGGAATAATGAATCCTTCTTCTACTATGTCCCATAAATCTTGGGAAGAAAAAAATGTTTTCATTTTAACACCCCAGAAATCAAAATTTTCTCCATTGAAAATAGAGACAGAAATAGTTGATGGTTGAGTGGTGTTATCCATATCTTAGATAAATATTGGAGTGATTTAATAGTACAAGGGAAATTTTTGAAGTAGTTGGAAGGAATTTGAAATGATATGTATTAATTTAACTACGCCCAATGTATGACCGAACGTAGCTCTGATGCCACTGTTAGTAGTGGTGTAGTTGATAGTTGATAGAAAATAGTTTTAGAGAGTTGTTTAGAAAGAAGACTATGTCATTGATTTCTTGGATGATACATTACAAGATATCAAATGCCTATTTATAGGCTCAAGTCACCAACCTTTCAATGGTGGTGAATGATTCTAAATTACTTTAGATTTTTCTAGAGTTTTCATGATATGTTAGTATCATGATAGTTCTAGGTTCTTATATCTTTTACATACACTTATAGTTCTAGATTATTCTATTATACTCATACACACTATAGTTTCTAGAGTATTCTACTATTATCTTATATATATATTATATTTAGAATATTCTAGAAATTTATAGCAATTTCAACATTTTGTAATTGTAATAGGATTGGAGAAAACTTTCTGTATCAGCATAAAATAAAATAAATAAAAAAATTCATGATTCTACATATTTCTAATTGTAATAGAGTTGGAGAAAGTTATAATCTATTAGCATAAAAAAGTCAAAAAGTACCCGGTCACTGTCATTAAGAATGCAAGTAATGATCCAACCTCTGAAAAGCATCACCCGACGGAGAAGAATGCTGCCTAATATGCTTTAATTCACTATGCAAAAACCAGACAAAATTAATGGTATAATAGACATATGGTTCTAACATGATATCGTTCTGCTACTATATAAATTAAATTTTGATCTAAATGGAAGTATCCAAGATCAACACTACAAGATCAATACATTAAGTCAATGTTAGACAAAATCAAGCAAATGCTTACACAGTGCTTAGACGACCACTCATATAGAAAATACTCAATTTGCAACAAATTATGCAAAGTGAAAATAAAGAAAAAAACAAATATTGACCATTAAAACCAACTGAATGGATCTATCGGCATTGGGACACACCATTAGTAAATAAGTATCACATGATTCTGAATTGTCCCGACTCAGAATTATACCGCAAATTATCAATAACATCAGGGCTTCCATTCACTTGGCCATCACATTTATTATATTATCTACATTCACTATTTAATTCATTCCTTGCATCAAATTTATTAGTGGACTTTAGCAATATCTCATAATTATCACTTGTATTGCCACAGATTTTAGCCTGCTGTCACAACTCACAAGTTTCAGTCAAGTTCCTATTACATAAAGAATCAGATTTGGCTTGTGGCATGGGCGATCCATTGGTTTCATTTGGTTTTTGATTTTCCAATTCATAATTGAAGTCACTAACACCATCTTCAGAATCCATTGCAGTCAGTTTACCATCTTACTAAAATATTAATATGCGAAATAGCTTCAACATAAGCATTTCTTTCAGAAGCTAGTCGTTGAATTACTAAAGTACACAGTTTTACTTTTTAAAACCTTAAACAATCATATTATCAAGAGAGAAAATCCATTATAAGACAAGGATATTTGAAAAAGTTTTTTGTGTGTTGTTTTATTAACTGATATTTTGCCTTTTATACAAGAGTAAATGTGACAGTTATAGAGATTCCTAAAACCTCTCCATAAGGCCACTAACATGATATACAAGCCATGATTTTAGGCATGAATAAACTAATAGCATTGACCGAGTTTAGTAGAATAAATAATAACAAATAATTAAATTAAATAATATTAATTTAATTCTCTAACATGCCCCCGCAAGCTGGACGGCCGACGGGAAAGTCCGAGCTTGTTGATGATAAATTCAAACTGGGGACGGTGGAGAGGATTCGTCAGAACATCGGCGAGCTGGTCGTCAGTGGAAACATGAGTTACCCGGAAAACACCACGTTGCACATTCTCCCGAACAAAGTGATAGGCGATGGCAATGTGTTTCATTCTGGAGTGGAATACAGGATTGGATGAGAGAAAGGTGGCGCCCATATTGTCACAATATATGGCAGGTTGATGGATCCTGTGATGGAGCTCTTTGAGGAGAGACATGAGCCAAAGAACTTCGGATGCAGTGTCTGCGAGGGCTCGGTACTCGGATTCTGTGGAGGAACGAGCCACAACTCTTTGCTTTTTGGAGCCCCAAGAGATAGGGGTGGAACCGAGATAAATTATGAATCCAGTTGTGGAGACGTAAGTGTCCCTGTCACCAGCCCAGTCGGCATCGGAAAAGGCATGTAATGTTGTGGATGGGCTGGGAGAAACAACGATGCCCCTGTCGATAGTTCTGACAAGGTATCGAAGCAAGCGTTTCAGAGCAGCCCAGTGAGATGATGTGGGGTGTTGCATAAATTGGGACAGTCTATTGACTGCATATGCAACATCAGGACGGGTTAAGCTTAGGTATTGCAAGCTTCCGACGATACAACGATAATCGGTGGGTGAGGGAAGTGGTTCACCTTCTGTTTTGAGTAGGGGAATTGATGTAGAGAGTGGTGTTGTGACTGGTTTGGCATCCTCCATGCCAGCTTTGATGAGCACATCACTGATATATTTTCTTTGAGACAAAAAGAGGCCACCAGAGTGATGTGGGATTACTTCAACACCCAGGAAATATGACAAGGTGCCTAAATCCTTGAGAGAGAATTGTGCAGCAAGGCGTTGAACAAGTTGGGTCACGGTTGTGTCGGTGTTTCTGGTGACGATAATATCATCCACATATACCAATAATACAAGAAAGGTTGACTCACTGGAATGGATGAAAAGTGACGCATCTGCCGCAGAGGTTACAAAAACAACTTTGAGTAAAAAGGAGCGGAGTTCAGTGTACCACGCCCGCGGTGCCTGTCGAAGACCATACAGAGCTTTGTTGAGCCGGCAGACATGGTTGGGATGAGATGGATCTATGAAGCCTGGCGGTTGGCATACGTACACCTCCTCAGAAAGTGAACCTTGTGTGATCGGTGGATCTGGAACTGACTGTTTAAAGCTGGTTCGCGAAATGTCGCGGAAGCAAGAGTCGCCACCGTCTTTTATTTTCTCCAAATGGAAAGGACAAAAGCACAGAAAAATTCCTTAAAGAGATTGCTCTCGGTTCGGGAGGTAGATTATAGAAAGGGAAGGTGTTAGCACCCTTTCTATCCATGGTTGTCCATGGGCTCTTAGATACTTGCTCAATGTGTTTTCAAAAATGTTTGCTTTTCAATGTGGGTTTAAAAAGTTTTCTTTGAAAAATTTCAGTTCGACTCGTACGTCAGAGTGTTTGAAAAATTGTTTTGAAAGCTTTTGAAAAGTGTTGGTGTGAAAAGATTTTGATTTGTTTTTGAAGAGAGCAAGTATCCATGAGAACCTACCTACCCTAAGGAATTCGTCTGTGTAAATGTCCTTTAGAGTAGTGCCATCCCACCATTGAGAGGTAGGTAGCACCACCGTTGGAGGTGTTCGGGTCAATTCGAGTTTAGGGACATGGTGATCACCAGAGCAATGGGAAGACACCTTAGAAGCTACCCTCATGCCAGGTTCCCGGATCATGAGGACTTACTAAGACATCCTCTACTCGACGATCACCTTTCGAAGGCAAGGCAATAGTGAGGCGTACCCTAGGGGTGGTGTGTGCGATTCGTGTGTCGTTTTCATTGATATTTGTCTTGTCATGTTTGTTGTGATCTACGCTTGATTTTATTTTAAGTCCATACATTCTTTCATGCTTTTGTTAACAGTTAAGATATTTGCGGGAAAGTAAATCTAAGGCTATTACAAATGGCGCGGGTCCACATCGCCAAAATTAAACCGAACCCGATTTGACTGAAAAATAAATAAAGCGAATAAAAGTGCGAAAAGTAATTGTACATGGCTTCGGGAGAGATACATAATTATTTAAGCAATAAAATAAATACGCAAATTAAACAATTAAAAATATGGGCGTTGGACCCTTTTGCAAAAATTTAAAAGTTAATAAGGAATTAAAATTAAAATTAAATGTTTTTTGGTATTTTTGTGTTTTTTTAAGATTTAATGGAAAAAAGAGAATTAATCAAGATTAAAATTGAACGTAAACCCTAATTCTAATGGTTTTTAAACTTATTATGAAAAATATTGAATTTTTAACTAATTTAAACCTAAGTTAATTTACATGCATTTTTTAATTTATGAAAATAAAATAAAATAAATATTATTATTGTAAGAAAGGGAAATTAAAAGGAATCAAAATTAATTAAACCTATTTCTACAGATTTTTGTATTTTTGTTATTAAAAGAATTAAAATTAAAACCTATTTAATACTAAATTTATTTACAAGCAATTATTTACAAGAAAATATGAACATTAAATATTTTATTATGTTTTTATCTTTTTTCTGATTTTTATGAAGTTTTTATATTTTGTAAAAAATAATAATTAATTAAATTAAGATAATCAAGCAAATAAAATAATAAAGGTAAAAATATAAAAAATATGGAGAAGGCAAACCAGGGGGGGTGGAAGTCCCCAAATAGGAGGTCAAATTATGAGGAATCTGGCCCAACAAGCAGTGGCCTTTTTGACTTTTGCATGACACGTACACGCATGTTGACTCATCCTCATGATACCCATCAATTCTCAGCCTTTGATCTGATCCCACTAAGCACGTGGCTGGCTTGATATGGTGAGTGTATGGTGATCCCCAAAGTTGTGCCTGCACCTGAACACGCGTTGAAAAATAATATTGAGGTAACGTAGACCTGGGACTCGAACCCAGGTCTTGGACATTGCACCTCTCTTCGCTTGCCAACTGAACTGAATCACGCGTTTGTTATACAAATAAGCAATAAATATAATAAAAGACAATAACACGTGAATAGATGAAAACGCGCAAAATTTAAAAACAGCGTATCATGTGTGGACAGCACATCATCTTCCCCATTATCCCTGTAAAACAAAAACAGAGGCAACGGTTTTCTGGGTGTGGCTTAAGGTCGCTTTAGAGAAAATAGCGACTAGCGCTATACAACTCATAAATTAATCGCGACCATGGCTTTTTCTTCGTCCAAGCCTGCTAAATTGAATGGTGGCGGTTTGGAGTCCTAATTTTTCCTCTCTGCAAAAGCCCCAAATTAAGAACTCTGAAAACCCTAAAAGTCAGTTATGGCATAATCGCGTATGGCTTGCAAAAACTCAATCAAACATGATGGTTAGCTTTAAAATATCACAATGAACAAGAATCAATAAATAAAATTCACAAAGAATGCATGGAATAGGAGATGCGATCATGACATTTGTTTGATACAGTTCCGGTTCATATTACCAATTCTTGGGGTTTGAAGGGATGTTAATGATTGGAATATGATCAGGAGCCTTCAAGGAAGCTAATGGACTATGAAGTATGCCTCGAATTCACCTCTAAAGTGGTTTTCAGTTTTGCTTTTTATGGAGAAAATTTCAAGTTTTGTTCTTAGCTTTTGCGCAGCTTCAATGTGTTTGAGCATTAGGGTTTGATTCATGTTTATGTACTCAGGCTATTAGGTCACAAAAACTTAATAAAATCCATGGCATTGATGGTTTTGCATATTTGATTTTCTTAAGATCTTTTCAAATCTTTTTCACATGGTTTTTGTACCAATTAGCAACCAATCACCCCAAATCTTTCCTAATTTACATTTGCACAAAATATTGACCTTAAAATGTGTACAAAAAGATTTGTTTGGTTCATTTAGATATTTTTCACATATTTAATTGATTTAATTGAATTAATATAAATAAAAATTCAAATAAATAAATAACAAATGAGAAAATGCTTCCCTTTGGGCCAAGTGGTCGTGCATATGCTTAGAATGATGAATCATGGAGGAAAAATGGGCCCATTAGCAAATTTAGGTCATTTGAAGTAATGTTGACTTTTCAAAATATCCAAAAATTTCCCAACTTCCACAAGGCATAACTTGCTCAATTTTTAAGCTTTTCTCATGTTCTTGGACATTTTGGAAAGGTCTTTGAGTCCTATAACCAATGCCTTTGGTCCCATGTCATTTTGATTTACCAATCTCAAGTTATGGCCTTTGACTTAAAGTCCCTTTTTGTTGACTTTTGAAAATGACCTATAATGTTGAAATTGATAACTTTTTGTGAGAGCATTTCTTGGACTTGAAGTATGAAGATGAGTTGTAGGAAATGTCTTTCTCTTCAAAATGAGCTTTGGATGGGATTTTTCTGATAATCCATGTGAAAGTTATGCTATGGTCAATTTCAGTTGACTTTTTCAACTGTCCAAATAAGGAAACTTTTGCATCTTTGATGATTTCTGAGCCAAATTTTGAGAATCATGATCAAGCATTGATCAAATGATGTTTGTGGCTTCAAAATGATATGTTGACCAAAAATTTGAACTTTTGACTGCCAAATGACCATTTTGCCTCTACAGTTGACTGTAGTGCAATTTAGGGTTTTGACTGTGCAACTTTGAGCTGAATGCCTTGAAACTTGATATGAGGATACTTGACCATCTTTGTAGGCATATGAGACTTGATTGGGCCTTTGAAACCTTCAATTTCTTGATCAGAACACAAACCCTAGTTTTGATTGTATAGGAGACAGTTGCACTGCACAACCCTTGGGGAATTTTGTGACTTGGCTTGGCAATTTCTTAGAGAATATGGGAGGGCAAATTTTGGGGTGCAACAGTTGCCCCTGTTCAATCTTCTTAGACCTGAGGATGTAGATTGGCTGAAGTGCCTTTCGTAATCCGAGAGTGGAAGATGATTGAACACTAGAGTGCCTAGAAATTTGCGCTCACATAGTGGAAATGGGCTTATAGATGCCATTTGGAGATTGATGGGGGATGATGGGCTTATAGATGCCATCTGGATGTTGATCGCGTAAGAGATTCCTTAGCGAGTACCTGCGTACCTGCAAAAGAACAAATGAGTACCTGACACGTTGCAGGAGTTGGTTTTCGGATGCTTGGTATAGATGTGTCCTGAATGGTTACAGGAGCTGGATCTGGAGCTTCATGAGATGATGAATGAACCAGGTATGGTTACTGCCTTAGCATGAATGGTAAGAGAACCTTGGGTGACTTTAACTTCCACAACGCTCGTTGAGAAAATCTCGGTGGGAAATATCATCTTTGCAGGATCGGGACGAGAACCATAGGCCATTATAATCTGAAAGGGAATCACCTCACTTGCCGTCGGAGAGGGAATCATAGGAAAAGGAATTGTCACCTCACACACCGTCGGAGAGGGGACCATAAGAGACTATCACCTCACACTCGTCGTCGGAGAGGGAAACATAAGAGACTATCACCTCACACTCATCGTCGGAGAGGGAAACATCTGAAAAGGACTTACCACCTCACACACCGTCGGAGAGGGAACCATAAGAGACTATCACCTCACACTCATCGTCGGAGAGGGAAACATCTGAAGAAGGAATTACCACCTCACGCACTTGCCGGAGAGGGGACCATAAGTTCTGCTGAGTTTTTATCAGAAAAATCTGTTGGGAGTCGATTTAGCTGGACTAGAGAAGGCTTTTTTGTTTGATAAGGATGTGATGAAGGAATCTGAGACGATTGCTACTCCAAATCTATGATGAAGGAATCTGGGATGATTACTACCTCAGCAGAATGATGAAGGAATCTGGGATGATTACTACCTCAGCAGGATGATGAAGGAATCTGGGACGATTACTACCTCAGCAGGATGATGAAGGAATCTGGGACGATTACTACCTCAGCAGGATGATGAAGGAATCTGGGACGATTACTACCTCAACGGGTGACGAAGGAATCTGGGACGATTACTACCTCAGCAGGATGATGAAGGAATCTGGGACGATTACTACCTCAGCAGGATGATGAAGGAATCTGGGACGATTACTACCTCAGCGGGATGATGAAGGAATCTGGGACGATTACTACCTCAACGGGTGATGAAGGAATCTGGGACGATTACTACCTCAGCAGGATGATGAAGGAATCTGGGACGATTACTACCTCAGCAGGATGATGAAGGAATCTGGGACGATTACTACCTCAACGGGTGACGAAGGAATCTGGGACGATTACTACCTCAGCAGGATGATGAAGGAATCTGGGACGATTACTACCTCAGCAGGATGATGAAGGAATCTGGGACGATTACTACCTCAGCGGGATGATGAAGGAATCTGGGACGATTACTACCTCAACGGGTGATGAAGGAATCTGGGACGATTACTACCTCAGCAGGATGATGAAGGAATCTGGGACGATTACTACCTCAACGGGTAAAGACTTTTATCTGTTGATCGTTCTTTCCTGAAAAAGTAATGAATTAGTTGTATGCAATGTCATAATGCATGAATTGCCTGATTTTAAGATGTTCTCAAAAATAAATGAGATTGGGGTGATATGATGCGTCTATGCATGCTATAATGATGTATGTGACGTTTTATGAATGTGTTTTTCGTCTAGGAAAGTAAATCCTTGACGGGTGCCGGGAAGTCGTATCCTGGGCTGATGTTGAAGAATAGATTTTGCTTCTGCTGGGGATGATAACTGCAAGAATACCGGTAGGAGAAGATGACCCCGTTGCGGAATAAACTTGGCAAATGGAAGATTATGCGGGGAGAAAAGATACTCTAGCGACCATGCTGGGAAGCAACACTCTGTGGGGAGAGAGATGCTTTGCTGAATGTTGATAGTAACTTGCTGAGGATCTCTTGTTGTTGGAAGTGTGAATAGACTTCGCTGGGGTAAGAAGACTTCGTCGACGACGCTCTTTCCATGGCTTTTGGCTGAGGATAACCCAGTTATATCCTGTTAAGGAAATAACTCTTTAAATAAAGCCGGTCGACGCGTTCGCGCTTTGCGAGGGATAAGCTTCCAGAACCTACTGGGGATAAGCTTACTGCTTGGGGAGGTGGATTCCAACTTTCCTGGGGGACTGGGTTGGACTCTCCTGGGGAGATTTTGAACTGCAGGGAAGTGATTCCTTTGGATGTTTATATACCGCCGGGGAACAATCTTTAGACCAAGACTGCCGGGGATGCTTGTTAAGAATATATGTATACTGCTGGGGAATGTTGAGATCTGCTGGGGGATACTCAACTTCCTTAAGGTTTGATAGTAGCTTTGCTTGAGGAGAGTGTATTGGCTTGCTGGCTCACTCTCTGGGGGATTAAGATGTACTGGTTATGTTCTTTAGCTGAACCTATCTTGATACCTTGGTGGACCAAGCAATTAGATCGTTTGGACAACTCATTATTGCCCCTGTTTCTGAGGTGGGAGAGGAAGACCTATGAGGTGCTGATGGTTGTTGATGGACAAACCTTCTTCTGGTAGACAGGTGACAAGATGACAGGACATAGTCGTACGCTTTGATCCCTAACTTTTGCATGGACTGCCCTTTCGGGTTTTCAGTCCACCGGGATACCCATTTTTGCCCAAGCCGCCTTTTCAGGTTTTCGACTTACCGGATGTACAGATTTTTTCATTTCATCCCTCATTTTGCCCGAACCCTTTTGGTTCGCCGGGAAGCCCTTATTTTTGCCTAGGTGTGTCAACCTAGCGGGTCTTTGATTGTGCGTAGTATTTTTTCGACTATGTCCATGCTCTCAGAATGTAGGGAATTGCCCCTGTTAGAAGTGTTCTGTCATGCCGCCAGAAGGTGTTTGATCAAGCCAGATTCATTGTTGGGATGCCCCAAGTGACTCAGGCGGGGATTTGCCCCAGGCTATTTGTTCTTTGAGAGATTCTCCGAATCTTGACTTAACTGCCCCAGATGATGGACAATAGTCATGCCATGCCCCTTGATTGGAGGTACTTCTGTTCATTAGGCCTTCGTCGTGCGAACTTCTATGCTGTTCAAACAAAAAGTCATATGCAAACAAAGTTATGTTAAAAATGCAACGCCTATGTCTGTCTTGAAGATTTTAAAAATGCATTTTTTTTCATAAAACAAGTTAATGTTTGTAAAACGTGATGTCAACTCTGTATTTACCGTAGGCCTTAAGGAGTCAGGATACCTTTCGTAACAGTATGCTTTCGAACTAACCCATGCTTCAGCTAGGACTTTTTAGGGTTATAACGTGGCCTGGTTCACGGTTTAAGAAACAAAGGATAAAGGCTCAAATTATTTGTACCCGCCCGCTCTTCGTGATGTTCTCCACACCTAAACTCAGTTGATCATACGTTAGACCCTTTTTTTTTTTGAGTTTTTGTCCTGACGTTCCAATGATGGTTCAGATATTGACAATTTATTTTGAATAGGCAGTCATTTCCTTTTTTGTTGAGGGTTTGTAAGACCTCTTTCTTTTTGATTTTGTTATCCCTTTTTTGCCTGAGCTGTTTCCCTTTTTTGGAATTACAGTCAGCGGGATGCCCCAGTTTCGTAAGTCCCTTTTATAGGTTTTGACTTTTTGGGCTTTTTGTTTATGATTTTTTTTTATAACAACTGCCTGTCTTTATGATTGTTCTGAACCATCACTATTTTTTTTTCGTAAGGATCTCTTTGGTGCCATTCGTTATGCACTTGGATCAACTGAGAAGACTACCCTGCCCCGGGTTATGATAAAGGGTTTTAAATTTCGAAAAGAAAAACTCCTACTTCTTTGGCTCAGAGGGGTTGACGAGGGATTATCATCCTTATAACTCCAGTGTTTAGGGATTGAACAATGCCTGTACCTCATCAGCGGGGTCTGTTCAAAAGCATACTGTAGATTATGGTATCGTTTTCGTCATCCTCCCTCAAGAGGCTTAGAATTAAAGAGAGTTGACATCAGAAAAAATATGAAAATAATTTGCGTTTAGTGAATACGAATATATTGATTCAAAATAGACATAAGCGATGCATTAATGTGATAGCAATGTTTAACATGAATACATGTTTGAACAATCAAAGAAAAATACAACTTGAACATTTGAATGAACAAAAGACATTCTCGATGATTTGGTGTAGGATCAGTGTTCAAACTCGACCTCCTTGGCGTCAATCAAATCCTGGATCTTGTTCTTCAAGGTCCAACAGTCGTCGGTGTCATGTCTAGGACTGTCAGAATGGTAGGCACATCTCACACCCGGGTTGTACTTGGGAGAGGAAGTGTCAGGATTTTGAGGAGGATCCTTAAGTGTGATCATTTTCGCCTTCAGCAATTGCTGTAATGCCTGAGACAAAGACATGTTGATGTCAGTATACTTCCTATCTTGATGCTTTATCCTACGCCTATTGCTCTTTCTTGGTTGAACGGGCGTGGGATCAGAAATCTGGATTGCCCCTGCATCATGACGACCCTTTTTACCATGTATAGCATTGGACTCTTTCTTTCCACTGTGGGGCTTTTTCTGAGTATCAGCAGGTGCGGTTTCTTGAATCTTCCCCGACTTGATACCAGCTTCGATTCTCTCCCCAGTCAAGACAAGATCTGTAAACCCAGCAGCAGAATTCCCAATTAGGTGGTTGAAGAATGGACCAGACAGGGTCCCCAAGAACATGTCGACGAGCTCGCGGTCAGTCCGAGGTGGTTGTACCCTTCCAGCAAGGTCCCTCCATTTTTGAGCATACTCTTTGAAGCCTTCGCCTGTACCCATAGACATCCCCTGAAGCTGAGTACGCGTGGGAGCGAGGTCGGCATTATACTGGTAGTGTTTGTAAAATGCAGTGGCTAAGTCTTCCCAGGTACGGATGTTGGCTCCATTCAGTTGATAGAACCACTCGAGCTGAGTCCCTGAAAGACTCTCTTGGAAGAAATGGATCCATAAGTTTTTGTCAGCTGTATAGGGCTGGATCCTCCTTGTATAAGCCCTGAGATGCAACTTAGGACAGGATGCCCCGTCGTATTTAGCAAAGGCAGGTACCTTGAATTTGCGCGGGATCACTACCCCAGAAGACAGACCTAGATCCTCGAAGTCCAGGCCAGGCACCTTTTGTATCTCCATAGCACTGAGCCGGTCTTCCAACTGTTTGTACCTGTCCTCAGCCGGAGGGTACTGCTCGTTGTTGAAATTTGTCTCGTTGTCGGAGACCACTGGACTAAGCACCTCTCTCTCATGGTGACTGCTTTCCCTTACAGACGGAGGAGTCCTCTCAGTTTCAATCTGCGGTGCATTCCCAGATCTGCGTCTAGGGCTGAACAAAACAGTCCTCTTCTTCTTCTTTTCTTTCTTCAAGAGCAGAGCCTTCAGATCTTGTTGCCCCTGGGTCAGATTCATGATCAGCCCTTGGAACTGGGCGTTCTGAGCCTGGAGGGCCTTGATGGACTGCTCAGCTGATGATTCAGGATTCATGACGATCGACTGAAATAAACAGCGAAGGAGGGTAAGCAACCTGTCAAAGGGATACCTGCAATGCAGTGAGATGTATGATATGCATGCAATGATCTCAAGGACCTCGCGGGGTAAACAGAGAAACTTGTTAGAATTGGAAACTGGTAACTTGATTGAAGGAACTTCCTGTTGTTGAGAGTCCTTCTTCAAGGGTCAAAGGCTCACCATATCCAGTGGGTCATAGCCCCTGACAGCCTTGGCTAGAGGAAAATAAATCCTCTTTGCCCCTTGCTGGGATAGTTGATTCACCGTGACCTGCATCACAAGCCCTTGAGATCCTTGAAATGGGTTAAGATGTATGCAATGGTATGATGTTATGCTATGCGTGGGGTAATGTAGGTAAACCCTGTTATGAGTCCCAATTAAGGACTATAAACAGACCCTGCAAGAAATTTGGTAAACCCTGTTATGAGTCCCAGTTAAGGACTATAAACAAAACCTGCAAGAAATTTGGCAAACCCTGTTATGAGTCCCAGTTAAGGACTATAAACAAAACCTGCAAGTAGTTCATGTGTCAGCTAACAAGCATGCAAGTAGGCAAGTACAAAGGCACACAAGTCACACAAGAGAAACCCTTAGGGTTTAAGCCAGCATGGGGTCTGGGTAGTACCCTCTTGAAGTTGGTGGGCTCAACCTGTCCTAATCAAAGTAACCGGGTTCTAAGGTTCCCAATATCACGGGATTGCTTTCATTGTTCATCGTTTCGATTTAGCCACTGAACTGGCGACCGAAATATTCCAGGAAAGCAACCCTCAATTGAGCGTAGTATCGAGTATCAACCAACCTCGGACTGCACCAAAGTCAGTTATCTCACTACCCTAAAGAGGCCAAGATAGTTCAATTAAGGTTCCTAAGGTCTGTTGATGCTTCACGACACCACGCGGAGGCCCCGTACTCTCCTTGACTGAACTCAAGGGTTACCGGTACACACCAAAGTGCCACATCAATGTAGCAGACTATTTCAACCATGTCGGTATACCCCGCACAGTTCCCTCACAGCCTTGTTGCTACTTTCTAAGAAGGTATCCCCCAGATCCGGGTTAGGATCTATAGAACTCCCAAGCAACCCACAATAGTAAAGCAAACAAAGAAGACAATTGAAAACACAGTGATCTTAATCCTAAGGTACACCTCACTTTAAAAATATTCCCCAGCAGAGTCGCCAGTTCTGTGATCGGTGGATCTGGAACTGACTGTTTAAAGCTGGTTCGCGAAATATCGCGGAAGCAAGAGTCGCCACCGTCTTTTATTTTCTCCAAATGGAAAGGACAAAAGCACAGAAAAATTCCTTAAAGAGATTGCTCTCGGTTCGGGAGGTAGATTATAGAAAGGGAAGGTGTTAGCACCCTTTCTATCCATGGTTGTCCATGGGCTCTTAGATACTTGCTCAATGTGTTTTCAAAAATGTTTGCTTTTCAATGTGGGTTTAAAAAGTTTTCTTTGAAAAATTTCAGTTCGACTCGTACGTCAGAGTGTTTGAAAAATTGTTTTGAAAGCTTTTGAAAAGTGTTGGTGTGAAAAGATTTTGATTTGTTTTTGAAGAGAGCAAGTATCCATGAGAACCTACCTACCCTAAGGAATTCGTCTGTGTAAATGTCCTTTAGAGTAGTGCCATCCCACCATTGAGAGGTAGGTAGCACCACCGTTGGAGGTGTTCGGGTCAATTCGAGTTTAGGGACATGGTGATCACCAGAGCAATGGGAAGACACCTTAGAAGCTACCCTCATGCCAGGTTCCCGGATCATGAGGACTTACTAAGACATCCTCTACTCGACGATCACCTTTCGAAGGCAAGGCAACAATGAGGCGTACCCTAGGGGTGGTGTGTGCGATTCGTGTGTCGTTTTCATTGATATTTGTCTTGTCATGTTTGTTGTGATCTACGCTTGATTTTATTTTAAGTCCATACATTCTTTCATGCTTTTGTTAACAGTTAAGATATTTGCGGGAAAGTAAATCTAAGGCTATTACAAATGGCGCGGGTCCACATCGCCAAAATTAAACCGGACCCGATTTGACTGAAAAATAAATAAAGCGAATAAAAGTGCGAAAAGTAATTGTACATGGCTTCGGGAGAGATACATAATTATTTAAGCAATAAAATAAATACGCAAATTAAACAATTAAAAATATGGGCGTTGGACCCTTTTGCAAAAATTTAAAAGTTAATAAGGAATTAAAATTAAAATTAAATGTTTTTTGGTATTTTTGTGTTTTTTTAAGATTTAATGGAAAAAAGAGAATTAATCAAGATTAAAATTGAACGTAAACCCTAATTCTAATGGTTTTTAAACTTATTATGAAAAATATTGAATTTTTAACTAATTTAAACCTAAGTTAATTTACATGCATTTTTTAATTTATGAAAATAAAATAAAATAAATATTATTATTGTAAGAAAGGGAAATTAAAAGGAATCAAAATTAATTAAACCTATTTCTACAGATTTTTGTATTTTTGTTATTAAAAGAATTAAAATTAAAACCTATTTAATACTAAATTTATTTACAAGCAATTATTTACAAGAAAATATGAACATTAAATATTTTATTATGTTTTTATCTTTTTTCTGATTTTTACGAAGTTTTTATATTTTGTAAAAAATAATAATTAATTAAATTAAGATAATCAAACAAATAAAATAATAAAGGTAAAAATATAAAAAATATGGAGAAGGCAAACCAAGGGGGGTGGAAGTCCCCAAATAGGAGGTCAAATTATGAGGAATCTGGCCCAACAAGCAGTGGCCTTTTTGACTTTTGCATGACACGTACACGCATGTTGACTCATCCTCATGATACCCATCAATTCTCAGCCTTTGATCTGATCCCACTAAGCACGTGGCTGGCTTGATATGGTGAGTGTATGGTGATCCCCAAAGTTGTGCCTGCACCTGAACACGCGTTGAAAAATAATATTGAGGTAACGTAGACCTGGGACTCGAACCCAGGTCTTGGACATTGCACCTCTCTTCGCTTGCCAACTGAACTGAATCACGCGTTTGTTATACAAATAAGCAATAAATATAATAAAAGACAATAACACGTGAATAGATGAAAACGCGCAAAATTTAAAAACAGCGTATCATGTGTGGACAGCACATCATCTTCCCCATTATCCCTGTAAAACAAAAACAGAGGCAACGGTTTTCTGGGTGTGGCTTAAGGTCGCTTTAGAGAAAATAGCGACTAGCGCTATACAACTCATAAATTAATCGCGACCATGGCTTTTTCTTCGTCCAAGCCTGCTAAATTGAATGGTGGCGGTTTGGAGTCCTAATTTTTCCTCTCTGCAAAAGCCCCAAATTAAGAACTCTGAAAACCCTAAAAGTCAGTTATGGCATAATCGCGTATGGCTTGCAAAAACTCAATCAAACATGATGGTTAGCTTTAAAATATCACAATGAACAAGAATCAATAAATAAAATTCACAAAGAATGCATGGAATAGGAGATGCGATCATGACATTTGTTTGATACAGTTCCGGTTCATATTACCAATTCTTGGGGTTTGAAGGGATGT
This sequence comes from Vicia faba, assembly GCA_948472305.1. Taxonomy (NCBI): domain Eukaryota; kingdom Viridiplantae; phylum Streptophyta; class Magnoliopsida; order Fabales; family Fabaceae; genus Vicia; species Vicia faba. The sequence goes on from OX451736.1 coordinate 1,620,091,306, forward strand.
TAATGATTGGAATATGATCAGGAGCCTTCAAGGAAGCTAATGGACTATGAATTATGCCTCGAATTCACCTCTAAAGTGGTTTTCAGTTTTGCTTTTTATGGAGAAAATTTCAAGTTTTGTTCTTAGCTTTTGCGCAGCTTCAATGTGTTTGAGCATTAGGGTTTGATTCATGTTTATGTACTCAGGCTATTAGGTCACAAAAACTTAATAAAATCCATGGCATTGATGGTTTTGCATATTTGATTTTCTTAAGATCTTTTCAAATCTTTTTCACATGGTTTTTGTACCAATTAGCAACCAATCACCCCAAATCTTTCCTAATTTACATTTGCACAAAATATTGACCTTAAAATGTGTACAAAAAGATTTGTTTGGTTCATTTAGATATTTTTCACATATTTAATTGATTTAATTGAATTAATATAAATAAAAATTCAAATAAATAAATAACAAATGAGAAAATGCTTCCCTTTGGGCCAAGTGGTCGTGCATATGCTTAGAATGATGAATCATGGAGGAAAAATGGGCCCATTAGCAAATTTAGGTCATTTGAAGTAATGTTGACTTTTCAAAATATCCAAAAATTTCCCAACTTCCACAGGGCATAACTTGCTCAATTTTTAAGCTTTTCTCATGTTCTTGGACATTTTGGAAAGGTCTTTGAGTCCTATAACCAATGCCTTTGGTCCCATGTCATTTTGATTTACCAATCTCAAGTTATGGCCTTTGACTTAAAGTCCCTTTTTGTTGACTTTTGAAAATGACCTATAATGTTGAAATTGATAACTTTTTGTGAGAGCATTTCTTGGACTTGAAGTATGAAGATGAGTTGTAGGAAATGTCTTTCTCTTCAAAATGAGCTTTGGATGGGATTTTTCTGATAATCCATGTGAAAGTTATGCTATGGTCAATTTCAGTTGACTTTTTCAACTGTCCAAATAAGGAAACTTTTGCATCTTTGATGATTTCTGAGCCAAATTTTGAGAATCATGATCAAGAATTGATCAAATGATGTTTGTGGCTTCAAAATGATATGTTGACCAAAAATTTGAACTTTTGACTGCCAAATGACCATTTTGCCCCTACAGTTGACTGTAGTGCAATTTAGGGTTTTGACTGTGCAACTTTGAGCTGAATGCCTTGAAACTTGATATGAGGATACTTGACCATCTTTGTAGGCATATGAGACTTGATTGGGCCTTTGAAACCTTCAATTTCTTGATCAGAACACAAACCCTAGTTTTGATTGTATAGGAGACAGTTGCACTGCACAACCCTTGGGGAATTTTGTGACTTGGCTTGGCAATTTCTTAGAGAATATGGGAGGGCAAATTTTGGGGTGCAACACCTTGCAAGAACGCATTGTTGATGTCGAGTTGACGCAAGTGCCAACCCTTGGAGACGACTAACGTAAGAATGACTCTAACAGTAATTGGTTTGACCACGGGGCTGAACGTCTCATGGAAATCCCAGCTGGGCTGTTGATGGAAGCCTTTTGCGACGAGCCTTGATTTTAGACGATCAATAGAACCATCTGGAAGATATTTGGTTCGAAATACCCATTTGCTACCAACCAAGTTTTGTGTGGGGTGGGGTGGAACTAGAGTCCAGGTATTGTTGGCGCATAAGGCATAATACTCCTTTTCCATTGCTTCCCGCCATGCTCGATCCTTGAGAGCTTGCATGATTGTTCGTGGTTCAATGGGTGGATGAGGAGTGGCAAAGAGGTTCATCTTGTGGAGGGGTTTGAAGATGTTGTTTTGGGATCGAGTGACGATGCCACAATCCGGGATGATTTGAGTGGGTGGCGGTGTTGATTGTGGTTCTGGGTATGAGGACTGAGAGGTAGAGGGAGTGGAAGCGAAGGGAATGGATATAGAGAATGATGGAGATATGAGTGGATGTGTTTGAGAGAGGCATGCAGAGCTCGTTGGACTTGGAGAATTAGGGGGGTTGGGAGTGGAGTTTAGTGAGCCTGGTGATGGGGTAGGTGGATAACTAGGATATGATGAAGCTGATTGGGACGGAGATGGAGGTGGCATGGGACATGGGAGGATGGGTACTGATAAAGTGGTCCAATTTGTATGTTGTTCTGAATTTTGTGTAGTTTTGGGTTGTTGTCGAAACAGGAATTCGGTTTCAACAAATTTGACGTGCCTTGAGGTGTAGACGCGTCGGGTTTTCGGGTCCATGCAATAGTAAGCATATTGAGTTGTGGAGTAACCTACAAAAACACAAACAACAGATATGGATTCCAATTTATGAGAAGTATATGGTTTTAACCATGGAAAACACAAACAACCAAAACTCTTTAACTTAACACAATCTGCATTTTGTTTAAAAATAATAGAAAAAGGTGATCGATTTTGTAGAGTTGGGGTGGGAAGACGATTGATGAGATATACCGCGGTGAGAAGTGCGTGAGGCCAAAACTCAAGTGGCATACCAGAGTGTGTTAGTAGGGCAAGACCAGTTTCGACTATGTGACGGTGTTTACGTTCGGATGTACCATTGTGTTCGGGAGTATGTGGTGGTGAAGTAAAGTGACTTATTCCGTGTTGACTTGGGAAATTTTTAAGAGCAATAAACTCGCCGCCATTATCAGAATAGAATACTTTGATTTTTGTTTTGAAGTAATTTTCGACAAGTGACCGAAATTTAATGAATGTATTTTGGACATCGGATTTACGTTTGAGTGGATAAATCCAAGAATATCGTGTAAAGTGATCAACAAAAACAACATAATATTTGAATCCATCGTACGACAATATAGGAGAGGTCCATACATCCGAGAAAATAACTTCAAGAAAATAATTTGAACAAAGACTAGAATTATGAAAGGGGAGCTTGTGACTCTTATTTAATTGACAAGAGGTGCAATCAGATTGCTCAAAAGTGGGGGAGCTAATTTGAAGTTGTTGTTGAATTAATTTGAATGTAGCAGCAGATGGATGACCTAAGGCGTGGTGCCATTGTGGATTGGAGTCGCGGGAGTGAATATTGGATATCTCGCCCTCACAAGTGTGAGGGTTTATATAATGCCCCCAACACTTGGCCATTGATTCCTATTTTTGGACCTAGATACTAGGTTCCTCAAAAATAGGTAACTGCCAGGACTTGGTCAAAATGGGAAATCGTGCTCATAACTAGTCGTTGCTCCGAGCAAGAAAGAGATTACGGGAAGACACGTTGTGAGTGTTCTCCTGGTTGTCTGCTCCACGCGTGTCGAGCAGACTGGGAGGTGGTTGCCAGTGTGGGAAGACGTACGTCTTAGGTGTCGTTGGTCTTATTATCCACGAGATATGGTCGACCAGATATTCCCGACAAGAAGTTCAGAGTTAATGGACCAACGTTGTTGAACCATATGGAAAGTAGAAGCAGATTTGATAATTATAGCCATTGAACCAGTTCATAATATATATATATATATATATATATATATATATATATATATATATATATATATATATATATATATATATATATATATATATATATATATATATATATATATATATATATATATTAAACAAATAAATTTTATATGAGAAAACATCCAAATTTTAGCAAAAAAAAAAACAGAGAAAAATGTTGCATGGGAAAACATCTAACATATATAAAAAGTTATTTATATAAGAATATATTAAAAATATATATATTTACTCAACAAGTCAAACACATCAAATACTTCTGCAAATACAATGGGCATAGACTTCTTAAATAGACCTCTCAAATGATATATACATGTACTCAGTGTTTTAAAACCCAGTCTGATCCGGCCGGTCGGACCGGTCTGACCGAGAACCGGTGGGCCAGGCGGTCCGATTAAGGGATACGATCAGAATTACATTTAGAACAGATGAAACTGGTGTGAACCGTCCGGATCACCGGTTAAACCAGTGAACCAACGGTTTTTACTGAATCGGCGGGTTTGACTATTTATTTTATTTTTTAGGGCTTTTGAAATTTTTTTTAACATAAACGCTTTTCCACTTCGTTTCATAAACCTAGGCATTTGAAAGGTTTTCTTTTTTATTCTGTCTTTTCTTTTTCTAATTGAAGTCATATTCTCAATTTTCTCTACCAACAAAAACTCTCACTTACTGCTGTTATTTGATATTCCTTGTTTGCCGTCAAAAATTTCATCAAAACATCAAAAACAGGTAATTTCTTTTTTACTTGGTCTAATTTGCATTGATGTTTTTCAATATGAATATTATTGTTTCATTTTGTTGATTAATTGATATAGAAAATAAATGATTAAATTTGATCATTTTCTATAAAATTGAGTCTTTTAGTTTAACAAATTGAGATAAAATTTGTATGAATGAAGCAGTTTTATACTTTTATGAATTAACTTATTATAGACTGGTAATGAAGTTGTTGTATATTGGAGATTGAAATTGGGATAGATATATATATTACTGTAATAGTCGTTGTATATATTATGGAGATAGAAATTGGGTTTAAAACTATGTAATCTAAATTATATAGTAAGACAAAGTTTTCTGTTTTTTATTAATTTAAATTATATAACAAAGAAAAGTTTCAGAATTTTATTAATCTAAAATATATAGCAAAGGCTGGAAAGCAAAGTTTCTATTTTTTATTATATATGGTGATGCACAGTAACGATGCTTGGTAGCCTATATGTAATATACAACAACATACTCATATATTTTGGATTTAGATATGCTACATATTTAATGTTTCTTATAATGTTTTTATAAATTCAATAGTTTTTGTTTAGAATTGTGTTTTGTTAATATTTTTGTAACATAGTTTTGTATTTCTAAATTTTGATTGATATTAGATATGGCATCACCCGCTGAAGTAATAACTTCGAAAGAAGTTACATCTCAAAATCCAACCCAGAGCAATAGGGGAAAAACTGATATAGCTTGGGGTCATTGTAAACAAATTGAAGAGAAAGGAAAACTTGTTAATTTGTGTATTTACTGTGATAAAATTATTAGAGGAGGGGGGATTAATAGGTTCAAATTCCATTTGGCTGGAATAAAAGGTCAAGTTGAAACATGTAAAAAGGTGCCTCCAGATGTTTAATATCAAATGAAACAAAATCTTGATGAAGGTGCAAATAAGAGAAGAAAGACTCAAGCACAAAATTTTGATGTTGATCTTACTACTCAAGAGGGTGGTGTAGTAGAAATGGATGTAGAACAATCAAGATCAAATTTGGTGATTGTGTCTCAAAAGAGAAAGAATACTAGTCGTATTGGTAATTATTTTATGCCTAGAACAACTCCTGGAGCTCAACCTTCTTTAAAAAGTGTGTTACAAAGTAAGGAATTGGTGGAGAAGTGTGATCTAGCTATTGCAAGATGGTTCATTGATTCTTCTGTGCCATTCAATGCAACTAATTCTGCGTATTTTCAATCTATGGCTGATGCACTTTGCAACACGAGTCCGGGGAATAAAGTTCCAACTATGCATAGTCTTCGTGACTATTTGTTAAATAAATGGGTTGAAGATGTGAATAAATTGATAGAGGAGTATCGTGAGATTTGGAAGAAAACTGGTTGTACTCTAATGGCCGATGGATGGACTGATCGAAAAAGAAGAACTCTTATAAACTTTCTAGTTTATTGTCCCAAAGGTACTATTTTTCTAAAATCCGTTGATGCTTCTCATGCTTCAAAAACTGCAGATATGTTGTATAAGCTTTTTAGAGAGGTGGTTTTATTTGTTGGGTCTGAAAATGTAGTTCACATAGTGACAAATAATGCTGCAAATTATGTTGCTGCTGGAAGGTTATTAGAAAATGAGTTTCCTACTTTATTTTGGTCTCCTTGTGCGGCACATTACATTAACTTAATGTTGCAAGACATGGGAAAATTAGAGGAAGTAAGTGAGACATTGTCACATGCTTCTAATGTTACCAAATATATTTATAACCATTGTTATGCATTGTATTTAATGAGAAAGCAAACAGGTGGAAGAGAAATCCTTCGTCCTGCTCCAACTCGGTTTGCCACTAATTTCATTGCTTTGCAAAGTATTTTGTCTCATAAGAACTCACTAAGAGCCATGGTAACATCTAAAGAATGGACAAGCTCAGCATATGCCAAAGAAGCAAAGGCAAAACAGTTTGTGGATCAAGTTTTAGATTCTGGATTTTGGAGTAAATGTGCTGATGTAGTTAAACTCACTGAACCACTTGTGCGTGTGTTGCGTATTGTTGATAATGAAGATAAACCTGCTATGGGCATTCTATACAAATCTATAGTCAAAGCTAGAGAGGATATGGTGAGGAGGTTTCAAAGAAATAAGAAGAAAGTGGATCCTTACTTGAAAATCTTAGATAAACGTTGGGATTCACAGCTCCGCAAAAATCTTCATGCTGCCGGTTATTGGTTGAATCCAACTTGTAGATATAATGATGTAGAATTTGAAAAACATGCATCCACAACATCAGGACTTTTAGATGTCATTGAAAAGCATGCTAATGGAAATTCTGAACTTCGATTGAAGTTAACAGATGAGATGAGAATATTAAAAGACGGTGAATTAGATTTTGGAAGGAAATCAGCCGTGGATGAACGATGTATTGTGAGGGGAGGTAATTTCATAACTTCTAACTCTTGATATATATTTTATTTTATATTTCAATATGTTTATAAATTTATTTAATCACATGGTATAAACAGATCAATGGTGAGAAACTTATGGCACTTGTACACCAACTTTGCAAAGGTTAGCTATTCGTATTTTAAGCCAAACTTGTAGTGCTTCGGGTTGTGAACGCAATTGGAGTATATTTGAGCATATTCATTCCAAAAAAAGAAATAGATTGGAGCACCAAAAGCTTAATGATTTAGTGTTTGTTCGTTACAACTTGAGACTTCAAAATAGGTATTATTATGGTTATTTTTCTCTGATCATTATATTTTTATATTTAAATACATATACTTAGATTTAATTCATGTGTGCTTAGGAAAATAAGAAATGGGAGTTATGATCCTATCAATATTGAAACAATTGCCGACCATTCTAGTTGGGTATTAGAGGATTCACCACCTCTCTTAACCAATGAAGAGTTAGAAGCATTGCGGAATGACCTTGCAAATATGACCATCCAACCAATTTCAAGTGATATTGGTATGTTCTAATATGAGCATAATATAGTTTGTGGTTGTGAATCAATTTAATGTCTCATATTTACCATCTCTAAAAAAATTTTGTTAATTATTTTTTAAAATATTGTTATAGATCAAATAGATTTAGATGAGGATGAAGATAGAGATATGGGTAATGCGTGAATCAAGAAAAAAGCAACACCAGAGAAGTTGAAGTTGGTGGAGAAGACAATGAAGTTGAAGATGGATATGGATATCAAGATTATGACAATTTGACTTCATGGACATAAAAAATTATGGATCGTTGAGTATGGATTTTTGTGACTTATTATAATACTATAACTTATGAATTGTTAAGTTTCTATCACTTCTTTGAATATATAATTTGCTACATTAAGTTTCTATCACTTATTTTGATTGTTACTAATACTTTTGTTTATTCTAAATTATTTGAATTTATAATTTTCTATATTATTATAGTTACAAATTTCAGGTAATAAATATATTTTTTATAGAAACCGGATCAAAAGTCATGCGGTCTGAACAGTGACCCACTGGTCCGACCAGTAACCCAGTGACCCAATAACTTTACCGAGTCGATCACCGGGATTTTAAAACATTGGTAAGAGATATGCATCTCTATCATATCTCCATCATAATTTCAAAAATAAATTGATCAACCTAAATGTTATAATGACTAAGAAATAAAATTAAGATATTGAAGTTTTTCCAAAAATAAAAACTGTAACTATATTTTTTTATGTAATGAAATAATAATAATAATCAGAAACTCAATAAATTATCAAAAAAAAATTAAAAATATGTAATCAAATAATAATAATTATCAGAAACTCAGACACACAAGTGCAATTTTATAACTTGTTAACAGCTTAAACTTAATGCCATCTTGGCATGATCCACCTACCATTCAGATGTTCTCTAACATCATGAAAATTCACCACCTGATCATTTTGGAACGTGTGGTAGTTGTTTGTTTCTAAAGAATAAAACACAAGATTCTGTCCATAAAATCTAGGAAAATAAATTTTGTTTTCCATTCCGGGAATGTTTGCCACAGCTGAAAAGGATGTTTTGCCGACAAAAAGCATGTGATTTTTTAGGCTTTCCACTTTGATCCATGTCATTGTAGACTCATTCAACTTGAAAACTTGAACTCCATTTGGCAAAGGACATTCAAATACTGACAATAGATTGCCATCACATTCAACTAGAAAGTTGTTCAAGTAACTGCTACATGGAGCTTGAAGCTCTTCAAGTACTTTCCAATTATAATTTTCTCTTGTTGCTTGTACTACTGCTAATTTTCCTGTTTTGCTAAGAAAATAAAATAATCCATTATGAAAAGCGGGACTTACGTTGCGGAGAGTAAATTCCTTGTCTTCAAATGTGAAAATGCCATTTCTTCCTTCCAGAAGGTGATGTACATATCCTTTTGTCAATGATGATACTGAAAATCCTTTAACAAACTCAAGAGTCACACATTGAAAAGAGGTTGGGGAATGTGACATGCCAAAACACCTGGTATTTCGGGTTCCTGTACCCCAAAATGGAAATGATAGCACTTGCTTTGTAAAAGGATTGAAGAAAACTTTAAAAGTTCCGTCAACTGACACCAGCAATAGCCAACCATCTTTTGAACAACAAATTTCTGAATTCAAGCTCCAAACTTCATCTTGAGGAAATTTTATGATGTATTTGTACTCGAGACCATGCTTCGGACTCACAAAAGTGAAGACCTTGTCCTTTGAGAACGCAAGTAAAGGACACATGGAGCGATCATCAAACCTTGACATTGACATGGAAGAAGATGATCTCCATTGAATCGGTGGTGCTGCTAGACGAAGGAATTTATTGGTAGCTCGAAAACTCAAATAATCAAGTACATCATTAATATGTTTTGCAATCACTTCAAGCAATTCTATGGGAAGTGCGTATTCATTATGAGCTTTATCACAAAGATTTTTTTTCTCTCTAATTTCTTCTTTGAGCGTAGTAGTAGTCATCCTACAAAACAAATAATATTAAAAGCATAATCAAATTAAAACTGGCAGGAACTAATAAGGGCTAGGTCAAGTGGCTTGAACTAACTGAGCTAAGGATTAAGAAAGTCTACGGATCAAGTCTTGGCAAGGATGTAAATATATTAATAACAGTGTAATTAAAAAAAAAAGGACTTAACATATTTTTGAAATAAATGCGTAAAAAAGAATTACCCGATAACGGGAAGGAACCATCTTGAATAAGATCGAGTTTCTGATAAATTAGAGAAATGCTGAGAAGTTACAAGGCAATTGTCTTCAATGTTGTAAATATAGAAAAATTTGCAATCTTTTAAAGCAATATAGATGCGGCCTCCTTCTGTTTCTGGATTGGATACTGGACAAGCAAAGGCTGGGTCAAGACTGGATATAAAGAACACTTTATCCTTGATGCTTTCCACCTTTACCCACACTCCTTGAGAAGAATCAAATTTGAAAACAAAAACTGCAGTAACCCTATCTCGTTCATGGTAAACTTGTATTCGAAATAGTATGTTGTTGGATACAATCAAGTGACTGAGCTCATGAAAACTAGTTGGTAGATGCATGAGATCAGTTGTGCAGTTTATTGTAAAGCCATTAAGTTTATGTTTTTCAATAACTACTATAATAGAACGGTCCTGAGTCCACATTCCTGCATAGACGCGATGATTCCAGTAAAATGGGTTTTCAAAATAGACTCTCTTTCCCCGCATAAGAGATTTACCCTCCATAGCTAAAACTCTCGCAATATCTTCATTAAAGCAGGCCTCAGTCCATTGCTTATCTCCAAGTTGGTAGTAAAATATTGAAAGGCTATAGGATGGAAATAAAAAAATGGAGCATGGTTGATCATTGGTAGATGGAGGGGATGACAAAATGCAACTGTAAAAAATAGTGCCATGGTGTTTAAGGCGTGGGAGGATGATTTTGTTAAGGTTACACGGATTCCAAAGAAACAATTTACTAACATATTTTGATATCTTGTTTTCCCAAAGAAACCAACCATGTTGTACTGTTAGTAGCTTTGATTTCTTGAATTCTGGATTCCATGTAGAATAGGATTTGGATGGATCTGATATGCTGCAAAAGGTTTGATGAGTGCTTAGGGTTTTATCACTGAAATACATAAGCAATGGTTTTATCTCTCCTTCCATTGAGTTAGGTTAATTGCTGCAATCAACTACCAATTGATTAACGATATAGGAATGAATTTTAAAACAAAAGTAACCTTGAAGATAATGATTACTTCAAAACAATTAGGGTTCAGCAAATAATGGGATTACCTTTAAATAATATTAACAAAACCTAGCATATAGATAGAGATACTTTAAATAAAATATGAAGGAAATAAACTAAATTCCGGTTAAAAAGGCAAGAAGATTTTATTTAAACGATAAGCAGCTTAAAAAATTATCATGTGTGCCGGCATTAAAATTAAAAATAAATATTGTTTTTTTTCTCCAATATATATTGTTCTATTTTAACAAATTCTCATTAATTTCTTTAGTTTTTTATTTGTTACTGAAGAATATTTATAGTAACAAACAAATCATACAATTGATTATTTAATTACCATTATTATTGTTTATATCATCAATTGCAATTAAACTAATTAATATTAATATCAATTATAATTACTAGTATACCCGCACGTACACACGAGTACTGATTGGTATGCACGTTTTTGTTTTTAAAATGTAATAAAAATGTAAATAAGAAAAACAAAATTGTTTTATCAAAATAGTCTGTTATTTTAAAAAAGAAAGACATATTTTTAAAATAAAAACAAAATTGTTTTACATCAATAATATATATTATAATTTTTCATATATTATTTTTTTAAAATTTGTATGTTAAATTAAAAATAATTTCAAAATACAAATATTAGATACATAAATAATTAAAAAAATAACACATTTTTCTCATGTTTCGATTAATATATTATTTTTATTTTCTTTAATTGTACAAAAAATGTAATAATCCGTGTGTTCGCACAATTTTTATGTGATTACCCTTGCGTTCACATGTTACTACTCTGCTACTCCTACATTTGCACGGGTATTGGTGTGTTAGGCGCATATTTTTTCCAAAGATATAATAAAAATGAAATGAAAAAAAGACAATTGTCTAACCAAAATAGATGATTATTTAAAAATAATAATAATAAATCAGTTTTTATAATTTTTTTCATATATAAAGCTGACTGATGATATAATATACTGGAATCAAATGGAGGAAAAACATCTCCTGCAGAGGTCAAAAATTGACTGGCTTAAAGTGGGGGATGGGAAACTGCCTTTTTCCATGCCTACTTGAAAGCTAAGCACAATCAGAATAATATGAATATCCTACATAAAGATGATGGCTCCATTCTGCATAGTCAGCAGGATATCTTGCAGGAGGTTAGGGACTTTTATGCTAGTCTTATGGGAATGCAGAATAAAACCTTGATCCATGTAGACATTGATGCTATGAGGAGGGGGAAACAACTCAGTCTGTTGCAGAGAAACTTTTTGGTGGGCAAAGTCACTGAGAAAGAGATTGAAAATGCTCTCAAAGGAATTGGAGATCTTAAATCCCCAGGTGCTGATGGGTATGGAGTAAAATTCTTCAAATCTTGTTGGAAGTTTATTAAAGCAGATGTGGTGGCAGCAGTCATGGAGTTCTTTGATCATAACAGAATTTTTATACCTTTCAGCAAGACTGTGGTGACTTTGATTCCAAAGAATGATCAAACCAAAAGAATAAAGGATTATAGACCAATCGCAGACTGCACTACATTCTACAAAATTATCTCTAGAATTATCTCAGCTAGATTAGGGACTGTTTTTCAGGGGGTTCTGAATCATAGTCAGGCTGCTTTCATTCCTGGGCAGAATATCCATAACCATATTATGTTGGCTTATGAAATCATCAAAGGTTATAGTATGCAGTCTGAAGCCCCTCGATGCATGTTGCAGATTGATCTCCAAAAGGCATATGATATGGTGGATTGGGGAGCGCTTGAGGTGATTCTGAGGGAGCTAGGCATACCACCAAAATTCATTCAGTGGATTATGCTTACAGTTACTACTGTTTCCTATAAGTTCAATGTGAATGATGTATTGACTAAGCCTATGCAAGCTTGTAGGGGGGTGAGACAAGGGGATCCACTCTCCCCCTTATTATTTGTAGCTATCGTGGAATATTTGAGTAGACTGCTGCTCAAAATGCATCATGATACTAATTTCAAATTCCATGCAAGGTGTGAAAAAATTGGCCTCACTAACCTTTGTTTGCAGATGATGTACTACTGTTCAGTAAGGGAGACTATAATTCTGTGAGCACTACAACATTTGTTGTCTCTGGCAACACTTTTTTAGGTAACATGTAGAAATTGTTGCCTTAAATTCATATAGGTAACGATTTACGATTATTGTCAAAAATATGTTTGCAACCCTTGATAATCGTCGCCTAAAATACTTTTGGGAACGTTTATGGAGCGATACTCTTTTATTTTTTTGCCAACAGTTGTTAATTGTGCCCTTAACTGCTTTTGGGGACGATTTTAGAGCGTTAAAATATTATTTTTTTAGCAATGTTTGACAATTGTCCCCTAAAATATTTTTGTGGACATTTTTAGATTGTTACATTAGTTCTAATAAAAGGCTACATTTCTAAAATATTGTATATATTTTTTTAGAATTATCAAATTTTTGGTGGCAATCTTCCCTCCAAAACTTATACACTAAAAAACAAATATTTTTCTCTAAACATTATTAATATATATAAAAAAAAATTTTTTCTAACACAGGAATTTAAAATCCTAATAAATTCTAATTATTTAATAATCGGATTATTCGGGGTGTCACAATGTTAACCTATGCAAATACACTATTTGGTGATTTATTCGCTATTAGATTTAGTGTGGCAACTAAATCTATTAAGAGAAAATTCATTTAATCTATCCATTAAAAGATCCATCCAATCTAACTATTAAATAAAAAGTAAATTAACAAATTAAATTAAATCCATCCGTTTATATACATAGATGGATTCAATCCATCTACCATATTTAGGTGATCCAATAAATTATTTTTATATTATTATCTAAATTCAATAAATTTATTTTTTTTAAAATTAATAAAACTTTTTTTTAAAAAAATTAAGAAAACTATGTTATTCAGAATTTTGAAAAATCGAGTTTTTTAGAAAAATCAAGAAATAGATTATTTTTTAAAAAAAAATTGAAAAATCGAGTTATTTTCGAAAAATCGGAAAAATCAAGTTTTTTTCGAAAAATCGAGTTTTTCTGGGAAAAAAATCGAAAAATCGAGTTTGTTTGAAAAACAAGTTTTTTCGGAAAATCGAAAAATCGAGTTTTTCCTGCAAAAAATCGAGTTTTTTTGGAAAATCGAGTTTTTTCGTAAAATAGAAAAATCAAGTTTTTTCAAAAAATCGAAAAAACGAGTTTTCTTGGAAAATCGAAAAAATCTTTTTGGGAAAAACGAAAAATCGAGTTTTTTTCTTTCAGAAAATCGAAAAAATTGAGTTTTATCAAAAAATTGAAAATCACGTTTTTTTGAAAAATCATAAAATCGAGTTTTTCCTAAAAATCGAGTTTTTTTGCGGAAAATCGAAATATCGAGTTTTTTCGGAAAATCAAAAAGTCGCGTTTTTTCAGAAAATCGAAAAGTCGAGTTTTTTCTGATAATCGAAAAATCGAGTTTTTTTCTTCTAAAAATTGAGTTTATTTTTGAAAAAACAAAAAATCGAGTTTTTTTGGAAAATCGTATTTTTTTTAGATAATCGAAAAAATCGGGTTTTTTCGAAAAATTAAAAAAACGAGTTTTTTGGAAAATCGGAAAATCAAGTTTTTTTTGGAAAATCGAAAAATTTCTGAAATACATAAAAATCGAGTTTATTTTGGAAAATCGAAAAATCAATTTTTTTTGAAAAATCAAATATTGAGTTTTTTTGAAAATACAAAAAAATCGAGTTTATTCGAAAATACAAAGTATATTTTAAAAAAAAAAGATATATTTAAATTAATTTTTTTGGATGGATGGATATCCATCCATTAAAATGTTGTTAATGGATGGATCGAATGAATTTTATTCTTAATGGATAGATTGGATTAGATAATTTTAAAGAAATTTTAGTGCATTGTTGTTAATGGATTAATTAATGAATTATTTTGATCTATCCTAATCCAATTCATATTCATCCAATCCAATCCATCAATTTTGCCGCCCCTAATCATATTCACCTTTTGATAGTCACAAACTTAATCAGTCTAACTTGAATTGGATTTGTTTTCAAATTCCCAATATCCAGAAACTAATGTAGAGTAGAAAGACACCAAAATTACAGCATAACACATAGCAAGTCTTTTTATCATCTTTCCAGTTGCAGGTGCTAGAGTGGCCTATATAATGACATTGATCGGGTAATTATTTCAACATAGAAAAATGACTCAATTTTGATAGAACCCTATTTTATTACAACAAATTAACAGGAAATCTCGTATTGTGAACATGGAATTATTAGTAAACAGAATTCAACTTTACCTCTTCATGAGTAATAAAAGTGACAACTCCTAAACTTTCCAGGCTTGGTAACTTTGGCCCCATACAAAAATATTGTGGTGAACACTTCAGAAGAAAATATTTATCACCTAAATTGATAAACCATAAATCAATGAGTAATTACCTGCATCCCAATATAAAGGTACAAAGTTTGTCCTTTCTGAATAGGGGGAGGCAAGACTAATAACAACGAAGATATGAGGTTGATTAGACTACAGATACATACAACGTGTTGATCTGAGAAGCCAGTATTCGTAGCAAGTCCAGAGAAAAGCAGCAATCTTGGGACATGGTTGGCAGATAAACTATATTAATAGCTAATATGGAAACCAATACCCATGAAAAAATGAAAGCGAC
This sequence comes from Vicia faba, assembly GCA_948472305.1. Taxonomy (NCBI): domain Eukaryota; kingdom Viridiplantae; phylum Streptophyta; class Magnoliopsida; order Fabales; family Fabaceae; genus Vicia; species Vicia faba. The sequence goes on from OX451736.1 coordinate 1,620,106,369, forward strand.
AGATCAGAAAATAAACCTTAGTAAATAAAAATAGTTGAACCACATTAAGATACTGGATTTTAAAATCATTAGCTTGTCGTTGAAGCCGCAACAACGACACTCGACATTATATCATTCTCTGCACAATAATACATATTTCCACTACTAGATACTTGCTCTTTCTATTGAAAGAATGTAAATGAAATCAAAAGTATGCAAAAGAGTGAAATGAAACCAAAAATAGTTGAACGAACATGTATGTATTTAAAGATGTTTACCTTAGTGTAAGGATTGAAATACTCTCAAACGTAACAACAACATCTTCACCTCCAAATCTAACGTCAACCGAAGAATTTATTTTATTACCGAAAACCTGATACGAAAAATATTGTGTAAGGGAAAACGACAACAGCAAAATCATGCTCGTGAACCTCAATGTCATATTCTAGAATATCCTCTTTACCTAACCATTCACACCATCTTACTAACATAATAAGTATAACAAAAATATTGGAAATTTCAGGATGGTGAAAAGTTCAAAGAATGGAAAACGATTTAGTGTTGTTATCCTTAAATCTATGGATTCATAATTTGAAATTATATTTGTTCACCACAACAAACTGTATAACCACGAGATCATGAAATGCAGGAACCACTTTATAGTTTAATATAAGATTTGTTTATCAAAATTTTCTGTTAATAGTGGTGTAGTTGATAGAAAATAGTTTTAGAGAGTTGTTTAGAAAGAAGATTATGTCATTGATTTCTTGGATGATACATTATAAGATATCAAATGCCTATTTATAGGCTCAAGTAACCAGCCTCTCAATGGTGGTGAATGTTTCTACATTACTTTAGATTTTTCTAGAGTTTTCATGATATGTTAGTATCATGATAGTTCTAGGTTCTTCTATCTTTTACATACACTTATAGTTCTAGATTATTCTACCATACTCATACACACTATAGTTTCTAGGGTATTCTACCATTACCATACATATTATATTTAGAATATTCTAGAAATTTGTAGCAATTTCAACACTCCTCCTTGATGCAAATTTCTGTAACTCCAAGCATAGTTTGCAGCTCTTTAAATCTTGGTCTCAGTAACGCCTTCGTGAATATGTCTGCAATTTTTTCTTCTGTTCTCGAGTTTGATCTCCTTAGTTGCTTCAGCTTCTCTAATAAAGTGATGCTTGATTGCTATGTGTTTTGTTCTACTACGATGCACTGGATTTTTCGCCATTGCAATTGCTGATTTGTTGTCATAATTAATTTTAGTAGGCTCATCTTGTTTTTCTTCCATGTCTTCATGTATCATGCAAAGTCATATAGCTTGATTCGTTGCTTCAGCAGCAGCCACATACTTTGCTTCTGTTGTTGATTATGCAACTGTAGCTTGCTTCTTCGACGCTCAAGAGAAAATTCCCAATCCTAATGAGAAAGCATAGCCAGAGGTGCTCTTCATGTCATCTACCGAACCTGCCCAATCACTATCGATGTAGCCAAGTAATCCTGAGTTGGTTTCGGTAGTGTACCATATACCAAACTCTTTTGTTCCTTGTAGATACCTTAAAATTCTTTTTCCTGCTCCAAAGTGTATTTGACTTGGGCTTTGCATGAATCTTTATAGAAGACTTGTAGCATACATTATGTCTGGACGTGTAGCTGTCAAATATAGAAGGCTTCTAATTAGACTTCGATATTTGGATGCATCAGCTTCTGGTGTTCCATCATTCTTCTGTAGTTTCTCATTTGTTATGAGTGGAGTAGCGACAGGTTTGCAACCGTACATATTTAATTTCTTAAGTAAGCCTTCTGTGTATTTCTTTTGCGAGATGAATATCCCTTCATTTCTCTGACTTACCTCTATACCAAGGAAGTAACTCATCAAATCAAGGTTGGTCATCTCAAAGGTCTTCATCGTGTCTTCTTTGAACTCCATCATCATCTTGGTATTGTTTCTCGTATAGATGAGGTCATCTACATATAGAGAGAGTAAGAGAGTGTACTGACCTTGAGACTTGATGTAAAGTGTAGGCTCACTCTTGCTCCTCCTGAATCCTTGATCTATGAAATACTGATCAATTCCGCTATACCATGCTCGAGGTGCTTGCTTCAAACCGTAAAGTGTTTTTCTTAGTCTTAACACTTTGATTTCTTCACTTTCAGAAATGAATCCTTGTGGCTGCTCCACATAGATCTCTTCTTCAAGTACACCATTGAGGAAGGCTGATTTGACATCTAATTGTTGGATACTCCATCCTCTTTGTTCCGCAATAGCTATTAGAGCTCTAATGGTATCAAGACGAGCTACTGGTGCAAATGTATCATTGTAGTCAATCCCAGGTTACTGTGAGTAACCCTTAGCTACTAACCTTGCCTTGTGTTTCTGTGTGGTGCCGTCAGGGTTGAGCTTTGTCTTATAGATCCACTTAACCCCAATGATATCTTTTCCATGGAGAAGATTTACTAACTCCCATGTGTTGTTTTTCTCGACCATCTTTATCTCTTCTTCCATTGCCTTGACCTATACTTCTTGCTTTGATGCTTCTTCAAAGCTTCCAAGTTCAAGTATGGCCAAGTTACAGATTTCATATATGTCCATCAAAGATCTTACTCGTCTTGGAGTAGACTTTGGTGATGATAATTCTTGATCATGTTGTTGTGGTAGAGGTGAAGAAGGTTCACCTGGGCCTTCTTCCTCAGATTCTTCTTGAGGTAGTTGAGCTGGTATAAGGATGTTCTTCTCCACTTTTTCTTCATCCCAATTCCAAGAAGCATTCTATCAACTTCAACATCTCGATGGATGATGAGTTTTTTAGTTTGCAAGTTGTACACACGGTAGCCTTTAGAGATTGTGCTATACCCCAGGAAGATACCTCGTATAGTTTTCTCTTCAAGCTTGTGCCTCTTCACATCTGGAATATGAATGTAGCATATAGATCCAAAGACCCTTAGGTGCTTTGTTGATGGCTTCTTCCCGTTCCAAGATTCAATTGGAGTCTTATCTTGTACTGACTTAGTTGGACTTCTGTTAAGTATGTAAACAACAGTGTAGACTGCTTCAGCCCAGAATATGTTAGGAAGTCCCTTCTCCTTGAGCATCGATCTAGCCATCTCCATAACTGTGCGATTCTTTCTCTCAGATACACCATTTTGTTGAGGAGAATATGTGACTGTAAGTTGTCACTTTATGCCTTCATCCTCACAAAATCTGTCAAACTCGCGGGAGGTGTATTCTTTGCTGCGACCACTTCTTAGTACTTTTATCCGTTTTCCACTTTGATTTTCAACAAGGGCCTTGAACTTTTTGAATACTCCAAAGACTTCTGATTTTTCTTTTAGGAAATAGACCCATGTCATTCTAGAGAAGTCATTAATGAAGAGTATGTAGTACCTGTTGTTCTCGTGTGATAGCGTCCTCATCGGTCCACAGACATCAATATGAATTAGCTCCAACAAATTTTTTGCTCTCCATGCTCCGCTTGTTGAGAACGGAAATCGGTGTTTCTTACCAAGAAGACATCCTTCACACACTTCATTGTTCTGCTTTATGCTTAGAAAATCTCTCATCATGTTCTTCTCATGTAACAACTTTAAGGCATGTGTGTTGAAGTGGCCAAATCTTTGATGCCAGTGCCATGAATCATCAACTTGTTGTACCTTCAAGGCAATGTTAGTTGTATGTTTTAAATTTAGCGGGAATCTTCTATTGCTCTTATTCATCTTCACTTGGATTATCTCGGCCCTTTTATTTTTGTTGTCTAAGATTTTGCATACTCCTCCTTCAAAGTGAAGTGTGTAGCCTCTCTCCATCATTTGGCCAATGCTTAGAAGATTTTCTTTAAGGTTGGGGACTAGTAAGACATCATGGATGAGTTTCGTATCTTTATCTGTCTCCACTATGACAGTGCCTATTCCTTTTGATTCAACCACACTTCAATTTTCCAGTCGAACTTTGACTTTGATAGACTCGTCAATGCTTTTGAAAATAGTCTCATCCTTGGCCATGTGATTGCTACATCCACTATCCAAGTACCAACTTCCTCCTTTTTCTTTGACTGAGTCTTGAGTGACATAGAACATACATTGTTCTTGATCATTCTCCTCTGTGATATTAGCTTGATGCCTATTTTTGTTGCGACAATTTTTCTCTACGTGCCCAAACTTCTTGCAATGGTTGTATTGTGGCATATTACGGAACCAACAATTTTTCTCTCCGTGGCCCACTCTTTTGCATATAATGCATGGAGGATTTTTATCAGTTTTGTTCTTAAGGAAATCCCTAGAACCTTCTCTTCTTCTTGAAGTTTCTCCATAATTTTTCTTTCCTCAATTTTTTTTTTGTTTTGGGGATGAAATTTTAGCTTTAACTGGAAGACATTTTCAAGTGTATCTTCTTTATGCCTATACAGTCTTTGCTCATATGCTTCAAGAGAGCCCACAAGTTCTGTCACTGATAGAGTGGACAGATCTTTGGTTTCTTCAATCGTTGTCACGATTGGGTCAAACTTTAGGGGCATAGTAATTAGAATTTTCTTGTCAAGAATGTCTTCCCCAAAAGCTCTCATTTGATTAACTATTTCTTTAACTTTAGAATAGTAATCTTTAACTGTCTCAGACTCCTTCATCTTCAATAGTTCAAAATCTCTTCTTAGAGATTGAAGTTTGACAGCACGTACCTTAACGCTTCCTTGAAACTCCTCCTGCAATGTGTTCCACGCTTCTTTGGCAGTCTTAGCTCCCATAATTCTTGGAAAAATTACATCAGTTACCGTTTGTTGCAAGGTGAACAATGCCTTTGAATATTTTTGTTTATTTTTCTTCAACTCTTTTTCTTGAGCTGCATTAAGAGCTGAAGTATCTGCGGGAACAATGAATCCTTCTTCTACTATGTCCCATAAATCTTGGGAAGAAAAAAATGTTTTCATTTTAACACCCCAGAAATCAAAATTTTCTCCATTGAAAATAGGGACAGAAATAGTTGATGGTTGAGTGGTGTTATCCATATCTTAGACAAATATTGGAGTGATTTAGTAGTACAAGCACTATGCCAGAAATAACCTACGAAAGCTGTAACACCCCAGTTCTATTTATTTGGAATTATCTTAATAAGAGTTATTTTATTTGAAACCAATAAAATTATTTTATTTGGGTTAATATAAAATAAAAGGATTATTATTTATTTTATAAATAATTGTAGAAAAAAAAAATAAGGATTGAAGGTTATTGGGCTATGATGTTATTGGTAAAAGAGGGGGTGCAAGTGAAGTAAAATTTTATTTGGGACTTATATGTCACTTTTGCTCACTTTCACGTAAAATTGAGATTTTGGGATTTTGGAACTCAGAGAACGTGTAAAGAAGAGAAAGGAGAAGAAGGAGAAGATTGATCGAGGAAATTGCAGGAGCTGCAGATTATCCAAGGTAAGGGGTTGATCATTCTTTTGCTATGAATAAGTTGTGATATATATTCTATATGAGTTAGGGATTTGTAGGGATGATGGATTCTTGATGCCATGGTTGTTGTGATGATGAAACATGAATGGAATTGATTGGGTTTTGATGTGGTATTGATCCTATTGTATGCCTTAGATCATTGCTATATGGTAGGAATTCGATTTTGATGGTTTTAGGATGTTTGGGGATGATTAGGAATGAGTTGGGGTGATTTTGGGAAGCATAAAAACGTGAAATATGATGTTGCAGAGTCATCAACACGGGCCGTGTTGATGCACACGGGCACCCGTGTTGATCTTCTGTGTTGGTGCTCGGGTAGGTTTTCCCAAATATCATTTCGGCCATAACTTTTGAACCGTAACTCCGATTTAGGCGCCGTTTGATGCGTTGGAAAGCTAGTGAAATTTTCTATATGATTATGAGGAATTAAGTAGCTTTAAGAGCTTATTTTAATAAGTTATTATTGGAGAAAGTGTTTATGTTTATAAGTGAATTTGGTTGTTATGTATTTTAGTGAGGTGTTTGGAGATATTTGGGATTGCAGCTCTGAAGAACGACGGACAATCGCTCAAGAGTTCGAAGCTGAAATTTGATAAGGTAAGGGGGGGCTACTACTCCACTTATATTTGCTTATGGGTTTAGATGCAATTGGTCGGGTAATTCGTAGGATAACCCCATCTTCTATGATGTTCTGAATGATTGATAACTTTAGGGTCGAATCTTGTTAGAAAAAGTTTAGGTTCCCAAATTTTATGAACCAATTAGGGATTTTAGGTTCCCATGGTAGATTGGATGTTTTTGTACTGCATTGCACTGCCGTAGAAAGGTATTTTCGTGCAAAAAATATGGATATATGAGCTGCTGCAGGTGCAGGAATTTTGGGATCGTGCTCATCAACACGGGCCGTGTTGTTCCACACGGGCACCCGTGTTGATCCACTGGATGGGTAAAAAGACGTGTTTCAAGGCACATTTCAACACGGGCCGTGTTGATTCACACGGGCACCCGTGTTGATCCCCTGTATTGGCAAATAATGCGTTTTCTGGATACATTTCCACACGGGCAGTGTTGATTTACACGGGCACCCGTGTTAAACCTCCTGTGTTGGTTTTTAAACTATGTTTTCTGTGCATGCTGTTATGTACGGATTGATCCTGTTTTGATGTGCAGTGTTTGACATGTTTTGAATATGTTGTTTATTGATTTTCCTAGTGTTGATTGATGCTTGTATCGAATAACGATTGTATGTTATGATACCAACACTATGTGGATTTTATTGTCATGCTTTTAGATGATGTTATCAAGCATGAATTATGATATAACTTGATATGATTGATGTTTAATAGTATGCTGAGTGATTACATGCTATTCATATCATGTTATATTTGATATTGTTGATGTTGCATGATATGTCGATTGATGTTAATAGTATGCTGAGTGTTACATACTTTACATATCATGTTGCATTCGTTAATTCCCATTGTGTGGAATTAACATGGTGGCCAATATACGTGTCCGCGATTTAATGGAACGTTGAGGTGGTAGCCGTGTCCGCGATATAATGGAACGGTGAGTTATCCGTGACCCGAGATTTAATGGGGCGGTAAAATGGTACCACATGCATGGGTGTGTTGCATTATATTGAATATAACATGAATGGATGATTTTCCAATGTTGTATTGAATTGATTGTATGCATGTATTGCTGCTAAATTGTTAATGATGTTTGATGTTAATTATAAGTATGAAAAGTGATATATTATGAATATATGAATTGTAAAGGTTTTCGTAAACTATGAAACATGCTAACTGTTTGGGTGAGGCTTCTGGTTTTCTGAACTTATTGTTATGAACGTATAATCAAATGTATAGTTGAGATGCTCACCCTTACTGTTGAATATTTCAGATTGAGGAGCTCCGTTCAGGTGCTTGGCGAAGGCTTGTTGTTTCTAGTTTATTTCCGTTTAAGTATTGTCCGGGTCATGCTCTGGTAGTTGTAACTCCGGGAACGTTTGTTTGTTGAGCTGCTTTAGTCAGACTCGTTTACTTCCTTATGTTTGTTATAATATGATGTTGATATTTTCCAGGTGTTAATCCCTGATGATTTTGAAAATATTATAACATTGGTTTTGTTAATTAAATTATTCCGCTGTGTAAACATGTATGAGTTGCTTCTATGTTGTGCATGACAGGAACTTGTTTTTTTATTAAAAGAGAATTGTGACATCCTCGTTAATACATGTACTCTGAAATTATGATTTTAATTATTTGCGAAATTTTGTTCGGGGTTTTAGAGGGTGTTACAATAGTGGTATCAGAGCATAGTCGGTCGTTGCGACCAGAGTCTTGAGTCAGTTGTGTAGCGTGACAGTTGAATATTGTCGATATGTTGTTTATCCCTTAGTGCGCGACAGGTGTGTGAAACACTGTCAGTACTTTTTGCTTTTCTAACTGTTTGTTGCAGGAGTTGACTTGAAGATAAGTGGGGGAGAAGCTTTTCTTCTCGGATGCGCTTCAGTTGTGATATGCCGGTTCAGAATGTTGCTGACGGCGACAATGCAAATGTTGTTGAAGTTTGGATGCTTCCTGAATGCGAAGGTGATATAGATTCAAGAATTTTGGTATGCTAGTGAACTCGTATGGGAAATTGGATTAAGCTGCATATTTTTGCTGTCATCGCAGTGCGCACTGGCCTTCACGGCGCGTACTGTGTGGTTTTGTGGAAAATGGCTAAATTATGTTTTGATCTTTAATGGTCGGAAAGTGGAACTGAACCTTAGTTGATTGCCTTGAGGAATATTTTGGATACTATTAGTGTAGTAATTGGACTAATCTCCTATGGTAGCAGGCCACTAAAGTCAATGTATGTTGTTATGTTCGAAGAATTGTGTTGAAAACTTGGTGTGCGAGTTATTCTGGATGGTTGTAATTTACACTATTTCATCAAGTATCATGAAGTTGTTGAAGGCGACATTGATTAGAAGAGTGCAAAGGTCATTGAGTCGCTGTTGTTGCGAACCGGCGAGAGTATGGACTCATGAATCTGTATCGGTCAAGTTGAAAATGTGGGTAGGTTTTTAGACGGTGAATTTAAGACAATTGAGAATAAAGTCTATTCCAAAGAAAATGATAAGTTGAAGGGATTAACTCGTCGGATTGTATGTCTTTAGTATAGTTGGATTAATATCGGATGATTTTCGTAGTTGGATAAAAAGAAAGGATGTGGGCGAATTTTGGAAGAAAGAGAGAAAGATGGAACTTATGTTCATCAATCTCAAATTCAGATTTTTGTAATTTTGGAGCAGCTGTTAGTAAAAGTGGTATAACTTTTTACTCGTGATTCCGATCAAAGCGGTTATTGACTTTTTGGAAAGCTTACGAAATTCCATATAGTTTGCATATAAGATTTGTCTTCGGAAAGTTCGTGAAGAAGGAGAAAAATGCATTTTAATATTTGGGTCTGATGCTGAATTTTGGAAAATTCTGCATGCGGGAATTATGAACCAGTCCCATTGCAAAGATGATAACTTTTTGCTCGTAACTTGGATTTGAGCGATTCATGAAGTTATAGAATCTACAAATAATTACCTTCATTATAGAATATAATTTTATGCTTGGGAGGCATGTATCGAAGGAAATAATTGTGTTGGACGTTGAGTGTTTCTTGTTGAAAAATTGAAAGAGTGAAGAAGGATGTAAAGTATGGATAAAGGAATTTTATTCCGATGTTGTCGAAAGATGTGTTGTAGTAGGTTGTTGTATGACGTTAGTGTTCGTATTTTCGGATAACCTTGGGATCCGTATCTTGTGTTTGGATTGTTGGATTGATGTTCTGTTTGAACCTGCAAGGAGATAAAAGTATATTTCCTTTATATGAAAATGTTTCCAAGTGTGGTAGAAGTATTCTCATAGGAAGAGACTTTGAAGTCGGTTGAGGAATTATAAACTTTTGGACATGGGTGGTTGTTATTGCAGTTGTTGAGACGAGCTCAATCGAAAAATGTTGTTTGGAAATGAGTTGAGAGACATGTTGTTCTGCATGGAAGGATGCGAAAGTGTCAGAGGTGGATCTCATGATGATTGGTAATTGTTGGATTATGATGTTGTGAATGATTTGAGAAAGAGTTCGGAAGGAACACTATTATAGTTTGGTAACGATGGTTTATGCTCCGTTATGGTTTTCGTCTATCTATTGGCAAATTGAGGAACTGATCACCCTTAATCTATTGTTGATAGTAGACGGAATCATAGTTGATGGATAGATGTGTTGTGTCGACTAGTATAGTGCATTCTGAAGAATATGTTGTTATTTTTGTTTCTTGTTGCTATTTAAAAGAAGTGAAATTATAAGTTTGTTTATTAAAGTGCGAGTTTGGTTGGAAGAAGATGAGTCATCTTGTTGGAATTAATTGGACCCATGTACTGTATGTGGTTGTAATGTGGTTATGTTTTTAAGACGATTTTTGAGGATTATGTTACTAAAAAGATGATAAAGTCGTAGTTATGTTTTATGACAATTGGGAATTCATGGAAGTATATGAATGTTTCATCCAAGAGTGGCAATTGGAGTAAACTTGGTAGAGTTGATACTTTATAAGTAATCAGAGTTGCGCATCTGAAGCATGATGTGCCAGAGTATGTTGGTTTATTATAAATGTCAGTTGATTTAATAAGGATATTAATGTGGTTGTTGGTTTATGGAGAGTTGTATATAATTTTTGGATTAAGACCCGTAAGCAGATGTTATGAGAATTTTGTTTTCGTTGTTGTGATGTCAGTGTTGATTACTAAAAGGAATGGTAATATTTCAGATTGTGTTAAAGGTGATTTGGTCGGTTATGTGGATGTCACTATAAGAGTGATATGACGAGAGTAATCAAGTTGTAAGTATTTGGTTGATAATTGGAATTCGTATATTAAGGAATGAATTGGCGCATGAGTTGTATTAAGAATGTTGTCAATATGATAATATGATGGTTGTATATTCAAGTATAAGTAGTTTGCGGATGTTATTACTTCATAAGCGATGTATCAAGATGGTGTTGAGGGTGTCGATGAGCTAATATCGGGTATATCGTTATGATTAGTTGTGTATGTTTTGGTGTCGATATGGTCGCTAAGTTGATCATGTAATATTGTTAAGACGAAAAGACGACGTTGTGTGCCTGAGTGCAACAGTTGTTGGTTGATAATACGTTGAGTGTTTGGTATGTCCAGAATTGGTGTGGAGAGTGGTAGTGTCGATTGGATTTTCGAGGACGAAAATATCCTAAGTGGGGGAGAGTTGTAACACCCCAGTTCTATTTATTTGGAATTATCTTAATAAGAGTTATTTTATTTGAAACCAATAAAATTATTTTATTTGGGTTAATATAAAATAAAAGGATTATTATTTATTTTATAAATAATTGTAGAAAAAAAAAATAAGGATTGAAGGTTATTGGGCTATGATGTTATTGGTAAAAGAGGGGGTGCAAGTGAAGTAAAATGTTATTTGGGACTTATATGTCACTTTTGCTCACTTTCACGTAAAACTGAGATTTTGGGATTTTGGAACTCAGAGAACGTGTAAAGAAGAGAAAGGAGAAGAAGGAGAAGATTGATCGAGGAAATTGCAGGAGCTGCAGATTATCCAAGGTAAGGGGTTGATCATTCTTTTGCTATGAATAAGTTGTGATATATATTCTATATGAGTTAGGGATTTGTAGGGATGATGGATTCTTGATGCCATGGTTGTTGTGATGATGAAACATGAATGGAATTGATTGGGTTTTGATGTGGTATTGATCCTATTGTATGCCTTAGATCATTGCTATATGGTAGGAATTCGATTTTGATGGTTTTAGGATGTTTGGGGATGATTAGGAATGAGTTGGGGTGATTTTGGGAAGCATAAAAACGTGAAATATGATGTTGCAGAGTCATCAACACGGGCCGTGTTGATGCACACGGGCACCCGTGTTGATCTTCTGTGTTGGTGCTCGGGTAGGTTTTCCCAAATATCATTTCGGCCATAACTTTTGAACCGTAACTCCGATTTAGGCGCCGTTTGATGCGTTGGAAAGCTAGTGAAATTTTCTATATGATTATGAGGAATTAAGTAGCTTTAAGAGCTTATTTTAATAAGTGATTATTGGAGAAAGTGTTTATGTTTATAAGTGAATTTGGTTGTTATGTATTTTAGTGAGGTGTTTGGAGATATTTGGGATTGCAGCTCTGAAGAACGACGGACAATCGCTCAAGAGTTCGAAGCTGCAATTTGATAAGGTAAGGGGGGCTACTACTCCACTTATATTTGCTTATGGGTTTAGATGCAATTGGTCGGGTAATTCGTAGGATAACCCCATCTTCTATGATGTTCTGAATGATTGATAACTTTAGGGTCGAATCTTGTTAGAAAAGGTTTAGGTTCCCAAATTTTATGAACCAATTAGGGATTTTAGGTTCCCATGGTAGATTGGATGTTTTTGTACTGCATTGCACTGCCGTAGAAAGGTATTTTCGTGCAAAAAATATGGATATATGAGCTGCTGCAGGTGCAGGAATTTTGGGATCGCGCTCATCAACACGGGCCGTGTTGTTCCACACGGGCACCCGTGTTGATCCACTGGATGGGTAAAAAGACGTGTTTCAAGGCACATTTCAACACGGGCCGTGTTGATTCACACGGGCACCCGTGTTGATCCCCTGTATTGGCAAATAATGCGTTTTCTGGATACATTTCCACACGGGCAGTGTTGATTTACACGGGCACCCGTGTTAAACCTCCTGTGTTGGTTTTTAAACTATGTTTTCTGTGCATGCTGTTATGTACGGATTGATCCTGTTTTGATGTGCAGTGTTTGACATGTTTTGAATATGTTGTTTATTGATTTTCCTAGTGTTGATTGATGCTTGTATCGAATAACGATTGTATGTTATGATACCAACACTATGTGGATTTTATTGTCATGCTTTTAGATGATGTTATCAAGCATGAATTATGATATAACTTGATATGATTGATGTTTAATAGTATGCTGAGTGATTACATGCTATTCATATCATGTTATATTTGATATTGTTGATGTTGCATGATATGTCGATTGATGTTAATAGTATGCTGAGTGTTACATACTTTACATATCATGTTGCATTCGTTAATTCCCATTGTGTGGAATTAACATGGTGGCCAATATACGTGTCCGCGATTTAATGGAACGTTGAGGTGGTAGCCGTGTCCGCGATATAATGGAACGGTGAGTTATCCGTGACCCGAGATTTAATGGGGCGGTAAAATGGTACCACATGCATGGGTGTGTTGCATTATATTGAATATAACATGAATGGATGATTTTCCAATGTTGTATTGAATTGATTGTATGCATGTATTGCTGCTAAATTGTTAATGATGTTTGATGTTAATTATAAGTATGAAAAGTGATATATTATGAATATATGAATTGTAAAGGTTTTCGTAAACTATGAAACATGCTAACTGTTTGGGTGAGGCTTCTGGTTTTCTGAACTTATTGTTATGAACGTATAATCAAATGTATAGTTGAGATGCTCACCCTTACTGTTGAATATTTCAGATTGAGGAGCTTCGTTCAGGTGCTTGGCGAAGGCTTGTTGTTTCTAGTTTATTTTCGTTTAAGTATTGTCCGGGTCATGCTCTGGTAGTTGTAACTCCGGGAACGTTTGTTTGTTGAGCTGCTTTAGTCAGACTCGTTTACTTCCTTATGTTTGTTATAATATGATGTTGATATTTTCCAGGTGTTAATCCCTGATGATTTTGAAAATATTATAACATTGGTTTTGTTAATTAAATTATTCCGCTGTGTAAACATGTATGAGTTGCTTCTATGTTGTGCATGACAGGAACTTGTTTTTTTATTAAAAGAGAATTGTGACATCCTCGTTAATACATGTACTCTGAAATTATGATTTTAGTTATTTGCGAAATTTTGTTCGGGGTTTTAGAGGGTGTTACAAAAGCGCTTTTTTTGGGCTTTAAAAGCGCTTAAAAGCGCTCTCGTAGGTGGCGCTGCTAAAGGTTTTAGCAGCGCTTTTTGTTCAGAAAAAAGCGCTCTCGTAGGCCTACCTATGAAAGCGCTTTTTTCTTAAAAGCGCTTTCATAGGTAGGCCTACGAGAGCGCTTTTTTCTGAAAAAGCGCTTTCATAGGTGTATTCAGAATGCGTATAAAGTAGGCCTATAAGAGCGCTTTTTGTTCAGCTAAAAGCGCTCTCGTAGGCCTACCTATGAAAGCGCTTTTTTCTTAAAAGCGCTTTCATAGATAGGCCTACGAGAGCGCTTTTTTCTGAAAAAGCGCTCTCATAGGTGTATTCAGAATGCGTATAAAGTAGGCCTATAAGAGCGCTTTTTGTTCAACTAAAAGCGCTCTCGTAGGCCTACCTATGAAAGCGCTTTTAAGAAAAAAGCGCTTTCATAGGTTTTCTACTGAAAAATCTAAAATTTAAAAAATTTCTAAACCTGCATTTTTTTGCAGCAAACCTGTAATTCTTAAACCGGTATTTTACAATCTAATCTAGAAATACCAATATATATTAGTTTTAATCCAAATACCAAATGTAATTCAAATACCAAATATTATATATATATACAAATACCATTATAATCAATTCATATCCAAAATATATATACACCATGGTAATTCAATATTAACATGTTTTTAAACGTAACAAAATACACCCTAAGAAATCAGCTATATAACACTAAGTAAATCAATCCTAATCTACATATATATCCAAGGTCCTGATCCTGCAATATGAACATAATAACACGGTCAGTGTTGTATACACAAAACAATATATTCACAATTAACCAATTTTCACACAACAATGTATTCGTACCTTATTATAAGATTCTTAGCTCAATAAAATATTGGCACAACTCCTCTTTGAGTTCTTCCAATTGGCGTGGCGAGTAATATGGACAATTGTATTGATCAAAATACTACATTACAAAACAAAATATATGCATGATTTAGTTTAATGTAATAAATTATATGCAAAATCCGATAAGTAATAAAATAAAGTATAAATCCATACCGTGATTGGAATCTCGATTTCATTCATTTGAATGATTTCTTTGATAAACTTCAAAATGAAGTATCCGCAATCTATGCCGTTTTGTTGTTGAGGGCACTACATAGAAAAACAAATAAGATTATACACATCTATTGATTTATCAAGTAGCATAAATATTATAAGCAAAATTGTTGAAATTTATATACTTGTACTTTGATCCAATTAATGTTGTTTGATTTAGACCGTAGTACTCGTGCTTCCCTTTGACATCGGAATACTTGTATTGAACTGATGACAAAATTAAAATATTTATTTAGAACAATGACATTGAAATAATTAAATATATAAACACAAACGAATATTTAGAATAATGTCACTTACGTATCAATCAATAGCTTCATTCCGAGATAATTTGTCCAATCACCGTCAACCGAATTCAGGTAATAGACCATTTCTTTTATGGGATTGATTGCAAGCAACAACCAGTGACATCTATAAATTAAAGCAACAATTTAGAAGCGAATTTTAATGTAAAAAATACAAATATTAAAAGGAGCTTAGAATGAAAATCTAACCCTGTATTATAAGGCAAAAGATACAAGCTCTCTGTACTGGAAGTTGTCATGAATCTTTCGACCAAGTGTTCTCTTACTGAATCAGGTTCCCTAGAAATTGTTGCTCCGCTGACACGGGAGGAAGACACGAAACAGAATCTATTTGACAATTGATTCCCGCGCATCAATTTGTCAAATAACATCCTTAAATAAAAACATAATTAATATTAGACTATTTCAATTAAATGTTTAAAAAAAATGTTCAACCAATTAAATAATATATTGATCGGGTTACCGGATGTACGAGTGCATCACATTGATGCCTAACTCTCGATGATGAAAGATTTGTTCCATGTCCTCTAATCCAATTGTTTCGGTACATGGAAAACCAAAGACAATTTCATCCACATCGATTTGACGAATTCCATCATTCATCAAATCTGATGTGCCAACTAGTGTCTCCAGACACTGTCGATACCTAGGCACAAATTTACGGACAAGAACCTTCTTCTTAGGTGGAACCCTACTAACTTTCTGGCTCACCTGTTGTGACTGATGTTGAGAAGGTACCTTAAAAATCATATAGAATTATGTAAGATACAAAGTTATGCAGTTTTTTATTCCGATCATAAATGAAACACTTTAAAAGTACCTGTCTTTGCGATGCAATAGACTCGCCGCGCTGCGAAATCCCTTTATCCTTAGATGCGGGTTTTGTAGGAGTCTAAAATTACCATGTATAAAATTCAGGTCAGAACTGTCAGTTGAATACTTAAAGATTCATAATGGTTTTCAACATACCTGATCATCTATGCAGATGAGGTCTGATGGCCATGCCACAAAAGATCCTACTGCATCTCGCAGCAATGTGGTCTCCGCAACAATGTCAGGTACCGGTAGCAATGCATTCATATCTAAAACAACATCAACCGATAACTTCATGTGGCCATCCGGGAGCGGTCTATGGTGAATTAAATCTCCCGAGGTGTTGTTCACTTTTCCCTTGCCAACTACCCGATAAGTCGGAGACGCTAGATACAACTGACAACATGAAATGCCCTAAACCAATAATAACCGTTAGACTTCCTTTAATGTTGACAATAATAACCGTTATAATTATACTTTCTCTAAATATAATGGATTATCATCTTAATTACCTCGGGAAAATTTTGTTGACAGTTGATACTAGCCTTGTCACTAGTTTCTTTCAACTGTGAACTGCTCCTTTTTGCCATATATCTCTCTTTGTCCCTCTGCAGTTCACGGACTTGTGCTTGTAAATCCTGCAATGTTTGCATCACTTCTGCATTGCTAGGATTTCTTTTTCTTGGATTGTTATACAGAGAGGTAGGAGTCACACCATGGCCTTTACCCCTCACTCGTCCCGGATACTCAGCAACACATAGTGCTCGACTGAGTACGCTCCTGATATTCGAGTCATCACCCGAGGATATCGATTGTGATATAGTCTCCTGTAATTCATTTAAATATCGATAATTAAAGACACAACGTTAATTATATATTAATTAAAGACATAATGGTATACTTACACACTCATCATAAATATGTTGCAGATCGGGGTTAACAACTTTATCTCTGCCAACACGAGCTTCCTTCCACAGCACATGTGCAGGTAGTGATGTTTCGTCACTCTGCGTCTCCTCCAACTACGCATTGTTACAAATAATAAAATCATCAATACACATTGTTACAAATTAATAATACACATTGAGATAATTAATAAGATCGTAGAATTGAGATTTACTTACAATTTTTTCCTGTAAGCGTGCATATCCCAAACGACCTTTTTTATATGGATATGCGGGTTTTGACGCTCTATCCCGATTTACAGCACTCACTTTCTTGTAATTATCGTCTTTTCTTTGGCCCACAAAAGCAACCCATTCTTCGGGTGTAATGAAGCTCTCATATTTTTTTGGTCGTTCAGGTTCCTCTTCAACAAAATTTCCTTCATCGTCTTTAAGAAACTTATTTGTCAAAAAATTTCCCCACCCTCTATGTCTTTTTCCGGCCAAGCCCATTATATACTTTTTGCGGGCATCTTCAATGTTAAAAGACCTCTACAAAAAAACATACGCATAGAGGGTGTTAGTATATGTAATTTAAAAACAATATTTTCGTCAAAATAAAGCAAATAACAACAACCATATATGATACCTTTATCTCGGTCCAAATTCTTTCTTTAGCATCCAACTCTCCTTTTTTCCAGCTAGTAGTGGTGATCGGAATGTGCATACGAACAAGCGTACCGATGTAGCTTGTCAGCTTTGCAGAATTAGGCCCAATTAGTTGGTCATCATTATTCCAATATACATTATACGTAATACCTCTATCTCTATCACGGATGATTCCCCGCATGATAGTTATGCCTCGTGTGATGTTCTTATCTGAAGTGTCTTGTGGAACATTATCTTGTGGAACATCTCCTTGAGGAACATTTTCTGAATTATCTTGTGGAACATCTCCTTGTGGAACATCGTGATACATTTTCTGTCAAAACGCAAAGTATACACGGAATGAATTAAATAGAATGTTATTCAATATTTCGGACAATGGATTAAATAGAATGAAAAGATGGATACTATTAAATTTATGATTAAATAGTTTCGAACTGATAAAGAATGAAAAAGAAATATACCTACATCAAAACATAAATAAAACAATCCTAAATATTTCAAAAAACTAAGATGTCAGATAACAAATTTTCAGTCAAAACGCAAAGTATACACGGAATGAATCCGTATCAAGAAAATGCAACATACGAAAGACAATTTAAGACAAATTCATCACAATATATACCAGTAATTTGAGGAAGAAAGTTACCTCTCAGATGTTTCGAACTCTAAGAAACGCGGAGAATGAGCGTCGTACGTCGAACTAGGCCGGGAAACGCTGCAAATTCATAGAATGTTATTCAATATTTCGGACAATGGATTAAATAGAATGAAATGATGGATACTATTAAATTTATGATTAAATAGTTACGAACTGTTAAAGAATGAAAAAGAAATATACCTACATCAAAACATAAATAAAACAATCCTAAATATTTCAAAAAACTAAGATGTCAGATAACAAATTTTCAGTCAAAACGCAAAGTATACACGGAATGAATCCGTATCAAGAAAATGCAACATACGAAAGACAATTTAAGATAAATTCATCACAATATATACCAGCAATTTGAGGAAGAAAGTTACCTCTCAGATGTTTCGAACTCTAAGAAACGCGGAGAATGAGCGTCGTACGTCGAAACATAAATAAAATTCCATAAAGCAAAGATGTCAGATAACAAATATTTCATAAAATTCCATAAAGCAAAAAAATGAAATGACGTATATTTAAATTTTACTGGATGATATAGGCTATATATATTATACTATAATGAAAAAAATGAAATGATATAGGCAATATATATTATACTATAATGAAAAAAATGAAATGATATAGGCTATATATATTATACTATAATGAAAAAAATGAAATGATATAGGCTATATATATTATACTATAATGAAAAAAGACATTCTACGATGACCGAGAAAGACATTCTTCTGACAAAGTTTCAATCGCATGGTATTGGTTCCGTCTTCACAAATAGGACACGCTTTTTCACCTTTAATGTTATACCCGGATAGATTGCCATATACTGGAAAATCGTTAATTGTTCCAAACAACATCGCCCTCAAGTTGAAACTTTCTTTCCTATAACCATCATAAACCTCCACACCGTTCTCCCACAAAATCTTCAAATCTTCGATTAATGGTTCCAAGTATACGTCTATGTCATTTCCTGGTTGTTTAGGCCCAGAAATTAACATAGACAGCATCATGTACTTACGCTTCATACATAGCCATGGAGGTAGGTTATAAATCATAAGAATCACAGGCCATGTGCTATGCGAGTTACTTTGAATACCGTGTGGGTTCATTCCATCAGTAGACAATGCCAAGCGAAGGTTTCTTGCTTCTTTTCCAAATTCAGGATAATCATTATCAATTTTCATCCACTGTGGAGAATCTGCCGGATGTTGAAATTTTCCATCAATAATTCTTTCATCTGAATGCCAAGTCAATTGTCTTGAATCGGTTTCACTACGATACATCCGTCTAAATCTCGGGATTATAGGAAAATACCATAAGACTTTTGCCGGAGACAACTTTTTCTTATATCGAGGGGCACCGCATTTAGGACACTCATTTAACGATGCATACTCGTTTCGAAACAAAATGCAATCTTTTGGACACGCATGTATCTTATCATAGCTCATGCCAATAGAGTACAACATCTTTTTGGCCTCATACGTTCGATTGGGAAGACCATTATCCTCTGGTAGCATATCTTTCATAAGGGCTAATAAATCTGTGAAACTTTTATCCGACCATCCATTGCCGGCTTTTAAGTTGTACAACTTTAACACCGCAGACAATCTTGTGAATTTTGTACAACCATTATACAACGGTTTCTCTGCATCGCTTACCAACCTCTCGAACATTTTGAGACAATCGTTAAGATCTTCTTCAAGCGCTTCTGCAATTTCTTCGACTCGATCATAATCGTATGTATCTGTGCAATCATCATTTGAAACATAGGTCCTTGCATACCCCGATTCAACATTCCCGTTACTTTTCTCACCATGCATATTCCAACATGTATAACTCCTATCAATTCCATACCGAATTAAATGCGATGCCAACTGAACTGCGTCAACCCGGTTCCCATAACAGCAATACAAACAGGGACATGTCATACGACTGGGGTCTTTGGCGTGCGCAACAGCAAACTTAACAAACTCGGAAACACCATTCTCATAGTCTTTCGACAATCGATTGGAATACATCCATGTCTTATCCATATCAACTAATTAGTGCATAAAACAGTAGTATACTGCGTTTCTGTCAAAATGCAAAGTATACACGGAATGAATCCGTATCAAGAAAATGCAACATACGAAAGACAATTTAAGACAAATTCATCACAATATATACCAGTAATTTGAGGAAGAAAGTTACCTCTCAGATGTTTCGAACTCTAAGAAACGCGGAGAATGAGCGTCGTACGTCGAACTAGGCTGGGAAACGCTGCAATTTCATAGAATGTTATTCAATATTTCGGATCGATTGTCGAAAGATATATACTATTTTAACATAAAGGTTCACAATAAATGTCACATATATATTTTCAATGTTTGGGAAAGCTATGACAATAATACAACACAAATATTAGAAATAGTGAATTCACAAAGTCAACATAAGGTTGATGCGATGAACTGATACTATTAAATAAATGCTTCACACGATTCACCATATTTTTAGTAACAAGTTCATATATCACATTGCATATGGAAATAGGATGAAATGGTTTAAGATACTCAGACTAGAAATGGGGCAGCATTGTTATCATAACACAAGTTAATCGGAAGTTGCTAACGGAAACAAGAAAATTAAGCATTAACATTCACGAAAGATTCAATTAAATGCGGATAAATGTCAAACGGAAAATTAAGGCGAAATATGTACATGGAACCGAGTCCGGACAACATATTTTATTCACAAAAACGCACATAAAATTAGTTCTGAAATCAATTGAAATGGTACTGGTGTTTGACAATTACCAAAACAAACTATTCTAAACGATTAGAAATAATTAATTGAACAATTTTCATGGTCTTCTAATACCGGACAACCTTATACCTCAATAAAGAGTGGCTTGAAAAACCTCAACAAAAACGGTGTAACTCAATCGCATTAATCCACAAACGTAACAAAATGCAAGAATAGGCATCAAACAATTTTAAAGTTCAATTGACAAGGTATTCAAGAGTTCCGGTATAATTCGACATCCAAAAGTTATCAACAAAATTTATCCGGATTCAACATCAAATTCACCAATTCACCATGATTTGATACCAACAACCATGAACTAACATGAATCTAACATTTATACTCTAGACTCTTGTTCTAAAACAAAGATACTCATCAATCAACCTATTTCTCTTTTCATCCTTTTTACATTGTTCAAGAAATCAAGACTTATGCATATTCAATAATTCAAATATATCATGAATTTTCAAGAACAAAGTTCAACACAATTCAAGAATCATATAATTGTTTAACAAGTCAACTTCAAGAATCACACCCCAATATTCAATTCAATGTCAAATTTACTCATGAAATTAAAACTTTGTTCAATTCAACAATCCAAAGTTTAACCTAACTCATGAACATCCAACATAATTTCATTCCTAATTATCATCATCACCTTATAAACAAATGTTTTCCAAATATGTCCTTGTTCCACTCCTTAATAAAAATAATCATACCATCTAACAATGAGACTAACTATCCCCAATAAACCCCATTTTCACGCAGCCAATACCCAAAGTTATCATGCATAAGCCAATCTGAACCGTCCAAATCTAATAATTAATTCTATGGTTAACTGGAACTAAACCTTGGCCGTGGAAGCAACATTTACCATCCCTCCTTAAACATTACTCATAATCAATACTGGAAGAAAAGCTAGCCCAAAACTCCCAAGAACACAACAATGAATTTCATTGAACCAATTTAAGGCGAAACAGAAATGTAGGTTAAGCTTGTTCAAGATGTAGGTTTTTGTTTAATATAAGATGAACAGATAATGGAAGAAGATAATGGAAGAAGAAGAAACTTACCAAGATGGAGAAGACGAAACGAACGACGGCGACGACTGAAGAAGACGGAACGAACAGCGGCGACGACGAAGACGGCAGAAATGAAGAAGACGAAGAAATGAAGAAGACTGAACGAACGAATTTACCAAGTGAGGGGAAATATCAGATTTAGGGATTTTTAATTTAATTATAAAAATAACCTACGAAAGCGCTTTTAAAAGCGCTTTCGTATGCCCCCCATATGAGAGCGCTTATGAGGTAAAAAGCGCTTTCGTATGCCCCCCATATAAGAGCGCTTTAGAAAGCGCTTTCGTAGGTCCCCCTTTCAGAGCGCTTTTCAAAAGCGCTTTTATAGGGCCACCTATAAGAGCGCTTTTCAAAAGCGCTTTCGTAGGTTAGATATTTCAAATACCTATGAAAGCGCTTTCTGAAAAGCGCTTTCGTAGGAAACCCTATAAAAGCGCTTTTTTTAAGCGAATTTTTTTTAAAGGCTACGAAAGCGCTTTCTCTTAAAAGCGCTTTCGTAGATGCGCTGCCAAAAATTGTTTTTTTTGTAGTGAAGGGAAATTTTTGAAGTAGTTGGAAGGAATTTGAAATGATATGTATTAATTTAACTACGTCCAATGTATGACCGAACGAAGCTCTGATGCCACTGTTAGTAGTGGTGTAGTTGATAGTTGATAGAAAATAGTTTTAGAGAGTTGTTTAGAAAGAAGGCTATGTCATTGATTTCTTGGATGATACATTACAAGATACCAAATGCCTATTTATAGGCTCAAGTCACCAACCTTTCAATGGTGGTGAATGGTTCTAAATTACTTTAGATTTTTCTAGAATTTTCATGATATGTTAGTATCATGATAGTTATAGGTTCTTCTATCTTTTACATACACTTATAGTTCTAGATTATTCTATTATACTCATACACACTATAGTTTCTAGAGTATTCTACTATTATTATATATATATTATATTAAGAATATTCTAGAAATTTATAGCAATTTCAACATTTTGTAATTGTAATAGGATTGGAGAAAACTTTCTGTATCAGCATAAAATAAAATAAATAAATAAATTCATGATTCTACATATTTCTAATTGTAATAGAGTTGGAGAAAGTTATAATCTATTAACATAAAAAAGTCAAAAAGTACCCGGTCACTGTCATTAAGAATGCAAGTAATGATCCAACCTCTGAAAAGCATCACCCGACGGAGAAGAATGCTGCCTAATATGCTTTAATTCGCTATGCAAAAACCAGCCAAAATTAATGGTATAATAGACATATGGTTCTAACATGATATCGTTCTGCTACTATATAAATTAAATTTTGATCTAAATGGAAGTATCCAAGATCAACACTACAAGATCAATACATTAAGTCAATGTTAGACAAAATCAAGCAAATGCTTACACACTGCTTAGACGACCACTCATATAGAAAATACTCAATTTGCGACAAATTATGCAAAGTGAAAATAAAGAAAAAAACAAATATTGACCATTAAAACCAACTGAATGGATCTATCGGCATTGGGACACACCATTAGTAAATAAATATCACATGATTCTGAATTGTCCCGACTCAGAATTATACCGCAAATTATCAATAACATCAGGGCTTCCATTCACTTGGCCATCACATTTATTATATTATCTACATTCACTATTTAATTCATTCCTTGCATCAAATTTATTAGTGGACTTTAGCAATATCTCATAATTATCACTTGTATTGCCACAGATTTTAGCCTGGCTGTCACAACTCACAAGTTTCAGTCAAGTTCCTATTACATAAAGAATCAGATTTGGCTTGTGGCATGGGCGATCCATTGGTTTCATTTGGTTTTTGATTTTCCAATTCATAATTGAAGTCACTAACACCATCTTCAGAATCCATTGCAGTCAGTTTACCATCTTACTAAAATATTAATATGCGAAATAGCTTCAACATAAGCATTTCTTTAGAAGCTAGTCGTTGAATTACTAAAGTACACAGTTTAAACAATCATATTATCAAGAGAGAAAATCCATTATAAGACAAGGATATTTGAAGAAGTTTTCTGTGTGTTGTTTTATTAACTGATATTTTGCCTCTTATACAAAAGTAAATGTGACAGTTATAGAGATTCCTAAAACCTCTCCATAAGGCCACTAACATGATATACAAGCCATGATTTTAGGCATGAATAAACTAACAGCATTGACCGAGTTTAGTTGAATAAATAATAACAAATAATTAAATTAAATAACATTAATTTAATTCTCTAACGCCCCCGCAAGCTGGACGGCCGACGGAAAACTCCGAGCTTGTTGATGATAAATTCAAATTGGGGACGGTGGAGAGGCTTCGTCAGAACATCGGCGAGCTGGTCGCCAGTGGAAACATGAGTTACCCAGAAAACACCACGTTGCACATTCTCCCGAACAAAGTGATAGGCGATGGCAATGTGTTTCATTCTGGAGTGGAATACAGGATTGGATGAGAGAAAGGTGGCACCCATATTGTCACAATATATGGCAGGTTGATGGATCCTGTGATGGAGCTCTTTGAGGAGAGACATGAGCCAAAGAACTTCGGATGCAGTGTCTGCGAGGGCTCGGTACTCGGATTCTGTGGAGGAACGAGCCACATCTCTTTGCTTTTTGGAGCCCCAAGAGATAGGGGTGGAACCGAGATAAATTATGAATCCAGTTGTGGAGACGTAAGTGTCCCTGTCACCAGCCTAGTCGGCATCGGAAAAGGCATGTAATGTTGTGGATGGGCTGGGAGAAACAACGATGCCCCTGTCGATAGTTCCGACAAGGTATCGAAGCAAGCGTTTGAGAGCAGCCCAGTGAGATGATGTGGGATGTTGCATAAATTGGGACAGTCTATTGACTGCATATGCAACATCAGGACGGGTTAAGCTTAGGTATTGCAAGCTTTCGACGATACAACGATAATCGGTGGGTGAGGGAAGTGGTTCACCTTCTGTTTTGAGTAGGGGAGTTGATGCAGTGAGTGGTGTTGTGACTGGTTTGGCATCCTCCATGCCAGCTTTGATGAGCACATCACTGATATATTTTCTTTGAGACAAAAAGAGGCCACCAGAGTGATGTTGGATTACTTTAACACCCAGGAAATATGACAAGGTGCCTAAATCCTTGAGAGAGAATTGTGCAGCAAGGCGTTGAACAAGTTGGGTCACGGCTGTTGTTGTACCCAAAAATTTGCCCTCGTATTTTTCCACAAGAAATCACAGCTTCAGGCTTCTCTTGATTTTTTCAGATTGGCGTAGGAATCAGTCAAACAGACTTTTCCTATCAGTCAGACAAAATTTAGGGTTTTCATTGATTTTTAAGCAGTTCAAACAGTTTTCTTAGGGTTTGGTTGAGTTGGCTCAGGTTTTGATCAGGCGGACGCTTCTCTGGAAATTTAATCAAGAACTAGGGTTTGTGCGCATATTTCTCATAAAGAATTAATTCTACAGCGCTTTTCAAGTTATTCTGAGATGTGGACTGAGGCATTTGATTTGAGTTTGCAGTGTTGATTTAATCAGTGAAAAAGGACATGTGGACGTTTTATTTCATTAACTGTGCATTGCTTTGGATATTTGAAGCGCCGAGTTTATTATTGATTGATGTCAAGACCACAGTGTTTATCAATTGTTTATTTATTCTGAGATTAGAATAATTGGGATTTATTTCCATTTTATTATAATTTAAGGATTATAAACAATTAAATAAACATTTGAAAGAGAAATGAAAAGAATTAACTGATCAAGATTGGATTTTATTCATCTTTAATTATTCGTTACAATTGCTATTTGAATACAATATTTATTTACAAAGTATTCATAATAATAATGGTTACAATGATTAAAATTGAAATGAAATTTCATCCTAATTCCTAAGTCTTCATCTTCTATCCAATGCTCCCTCTGCTTCATTTGATTTTATCTGCAAAAAAATAAGAAACAAAAGAAAAGTCAAAGCAGATAAAATAATTAAAAGACAGACAAATAAAAAATAGATTCATCATTAAAGGCAACTGGCCGAAATCAGTTTGCCCTCTCTGCAAATCACGAGATTTCTCCCGGTTCACAAAGAGGGATGAAAAATGCTTGCAAAAGAAAAAGACATGAATGCACAAAGTTATGATTTTGCACAAGTTCAAATTGTCAACCAACTGCATAGTTTCCAAACAAACAGCATGCCTAACCAAAGTACAAACTGGACAGCAAGATGTAAAAAGCTGTCAAAAGATATCAAAATCTCCACAAGTACAGAAGGCTACTCAAAGCTGTCCAAGAGATATAAAAAGATGTCAAAGAAGTACATAAAGTATGCAGGAAAGCATGAATATGCAGAGTAAACCAACAATGCAAGCAAACTCTTCATTTCATCATTTTCAAGGCCATTTGCTTTTTCAGAATAAGGACAGATTTTAAACAATATTATATGCTTTAATCTGTACTGGAGAGAGAAAAAAGAGAGGAAGAGAAGATAGGCTTACAGGCTTTAGGCTTGAAGAAGGAAAGATATAAAACAAACTGTAATAACACAGTACAAGGGGGCAGAAAAATATATCAAGAAGCTCTAAACAAAATACCAAAGGCTATCCAGCATCAACACAACCCAAAACATTAAAGACATAAAACCTGCACCAACACCAAGCCTTCAACCGGCTGAAGCCAAACAGAAGCACATAACCTTCAAACCCCCTGTTAAAACCTGCTGAAGCCTAAAAACCAGTTCAGAAACCTCACCAAAACCTTACCTGATGCAAACCTAAACCTGTAAAAGGCCAAGAACATCAAACAACCAAACCTCAAACTGTCAAGCCTTAAACAGCTCAACCTTCAAAGAGCCCTCAACCTATTTCAAACCTGAAACACAAGCCTAAATCCTGCATAGTTCACAAAAGCCAAAGCCTAAAGCATACTAAGCCAAGGCCTGAAACCTTTGTCAAAAACATGAAGCCTAACTGCAACCAAAACACCAAAAGCCTGTAAACTGTCTAAGACCAAAAGCCTCCAAAACCAGAAGCATCAAGCTTCAAGTCCAAACCAGAGCATCAAACATACAAGCCCTTTTCAACACAGGCCTGGTCAGATCAAAGCCACCAAACCCTCAGAAAGGTTTCATCATTGGGCCAATAATACAGCATAACCATCACTCACAAGCATATTCAGTATAGCCAACATCAACAAGCATACTCAGTATAACCAACATCAACAAGCATACCAAATATCCAAGCATACAGCAGCAGAAGCCAACAAGAAGAAGAGGATAAAGAAGCATCAATATTAGCATATCAGCAAGCAACTATATTCAGCATACAAGCATACTCAGGCACAACATACCAAATACCAAACATCTCAGCATACCAGAAACACACAAGCAATCCCAAAGGCCCTCAGAGGAAGCCTCATCACAGGGCAAGCATATCAAAGGCATCAAGGCATCAAGCTAGCTTACAAAAGCGAGGCAACAGAAAAGAAGTGAAACAATAAGCTAGCATACATAAGCGAGGCGACAGAAGCAAGTTGGTTCAGAAGCTAGCATACGAGGCAAAGAGACAGAAGAGGAAAGGACAGGTAAGCTAGGTTTTCAAGTTCATCATTAAACCTAAAGAAGTGAAACAAAAATACCAGGAAGAGCAAGTTCACAGCATCACGTGTATCCTTCCCTCCGGCCATCCAAGCGCCTCATTCTCTATCTCTCCTCCATCTCCAGAAGACAAAGGTAATATTATTTCTTTCCTTTCATATACCTCAACAGAAACAACAATAACAACATAAAATCAAAACGCGAAATCAGAACATGCAAAAGGAATTAGTGAAAACCCTAACGCTATAGAGACAGAGACCAAACCTCATAGCTATTGCTCGCGTGATCGTAGAGAGAGAGAGAGAGAGAGAGAGGATGAAGGGTGGCGCGTGTCAGCCTGAGACGAGGAGAGGTTGTTCAAAAGCCATAGCTTGAAAAGGTGAAGAAGATGAAGATGACGGCGCCTCTGTGTTCAAACAAACCCTAAGAATCCAAATGACATAAAACATTGTAACCCTAAAATCATGCGTGAACTGTTATGGGCCTTGCCTTTCAAAATGCCTTAGCCCATTACATTTGCACGCCTCACCTCCCTTTTGTTTGTTCTGCAATTTTTGCTTGGGCCCATAAACCTCCTTAAGCTCTTTGAACTCTATTTTTATATTTATTTTAAACTCATACAACAATCTTTTCTTTTATTTTATTTTGTCATTTTACTTCTTTTTTTAGTAAAATATTACATATACAAATTTTTTCTTAAATAAATTTCTTTTTATGTTATTACAATTAAAAATACTAACATAAATACTAAAATACATTAATAAGTAGAACTTAAAACATTTTTTTCTTTTCTTTTATTAAAACTCTTTTTATTTAAATATAAACTTTGTTTAAAACATTTATAAAAGACACATAAAGAAATAGATTTTTTTTAGGTTGAATATTTTTTAACTTAAATATTTTGTGCATAAAAATACTAAATACAAATACACTAACAGTAATACATAATACATAGAACTTAAAACATTTTCTTCTTCTTAATCTTAAAACTTTTTTAAAAAAAATGTTTGTACATAATTACATCAATACATAGTTTTTCTTTAAGTTAAATACTCTTCTTTTCTTGAAATATTTTGTTTTGTACATATTAACAAAAACACTAGAATACAAAATTTAAATAAACAAAACACTTAATTTTTCATTAAGTTCACATCTCAACTTGTAAATACATACACTTACACAGTTACAATACACAAATACGTCGATACATTTACTTTGCTTTACACATATACATTTGCTATTCTTATACATTGCTATACATTATATTTTACATTTGCGCAATTCGATTTAGTTGTAAATTATTTGGACACTACTCTCCTAAAGTCTCATCCCCATTTGTAAATTTGTACCCCCACTCTCGGATACTTATTTGTAATAGCGTAGACTTTAAATTCCCGCAATTTACCGCTTTCAAATATACCATGGTTAGACCTAGGGTTTGTATGTACATAAAATCAAACGCTAGATAACCTAATACAAGACAAATACATGAAATCAATACACAATCACACTTGCACCCCTAGGGTAATCCCGCTTGTTGCCTTCCAAAATGGGCCATGCTTGCACGTCGAGTTTCTTTGGCAAAACAATTCAAAAGATCATAGTCACTCGATGACGCTTTCGAAAAGTTGCCTAATCAAATGATCATAGTCCCTTCAAGCAAATTGCCAAAGACACTTGGCACCATTGCGTTCATGGTCCATACGATGACCCGCGTCTGTCCCGTTAAACATCCTAAACGCAAGATTATCCACCAAATACAATGATGGAACAAAATTGTTAAAAGGGGTTAAAACATGAGAAAAAAACCTTTGAGTACAATAGGGGTAGACAACTCTTAGTTACTTGATCAAACTTGCAAAAACACTTGCCTACTTTTCAAAACCACACTCCACAAACACTTTCAAAACAAACTTCCAAAAAACATTTGAAACATATTTTCGAAAAGATACACACCTTTGTGAAACACTCAAACACGAGTCATTACAATGGTTGCCTAAGACAAGGCATCTTCTTCAAAAACATTTTCAAAACACACACACACACACACACCATTTCAAGCAATTGAAAATCAAAGGCAAGTGATCTAAAAACTCAAGTCAGTTCTCCCACCGAACCACAGAACTGGCGACTCTGCTGGGGAGTTACTCAAAAAGTGGGGTTACCTTAGGGTTTAGATCACCTTTTGTTTTCAATTGCTTGCTTTGTTTGCTTTTATATTTGTGGGCTTTGCATCGGAGTTTCATAGATCATAACCCAGATCTGGGGAATACCCTTTTAGGTAGCATAATCTGTGAGGGACCTGTCCGGCGTATACCAACATGGGTGAAGCAGTGGCTACGTTGGTGTGGCACCTTGGTCTGTACCGATATCCCTTGTGTTGAAACGAGGAGAATATGGGTCTTCTAAGGAGTCATTAAGCATCAACCGACCTTAGAACCCTAAATTGACCCAACTTGGCCATAGAACGGTAGCAGTATGCTACACTCATTGAGGCTAAACTCTCGTGATGGTTCCGGCCGCAAGAAAAGATAGCGATGCTGGAGTTATGACCGATTGAGGGTAGTCAGTGATATTGAGATCCTCTAGAACCCGGTTACTTTTGATAGGACAGGTCTTAACCAACGAAACTGAAAGAGGGTACTTACCTATAACCCCATGTAAGCCTGAACCTAAGGACTTGTTTGCTTTGTGTGAATATGATTGTCTGTATATACACTCACTTGCTTTCGCATACATGTACATAACATCATAACATCATACCATAGCATTTTCAATAACCATTTCCAGGATCTCGAGGGTTATTTTGATGCAGGGTTACGTTGAACCAGACGTCTACCAAAGGGCAAGAGGTCTCTCCTCTAAACAAATGCCAGTCAAAGATCAAGTGAAACAACTTGAATCGGGGGCTATGACCCACTTGACATGGTGAGCTTGATTCTCGTGGAAAGATATCCACCGGTGCAAAGTTCTCCAATCAAAGATTAAGTTCAACAACTTGAATCGGGGGCTATGACCCACTTGACATGGTGAGCTTGATTCTCGTGGAAAGACATCCACCGGTGCAAAGTGAAGGAAAATTGCGATAAAAAACGCAGCGGAATATAAAATTTTCCTTTAGAGATCCTTACGAATGAGCATGGTCAGTGATAGAAATATTTACCTCTTGTGGCGATTCAGACCTTTGATGTCGTGATCACGAGCGTTGATGAAGAACATCGCCTCTACTCAGTCCACACGAACAGATCGCTTCCGGTCACAGTGCTAGCTGATCACGAACGGAAACCTTGAGTGAGAGAGAGAATCAAAAACGAAATTGCATCAAGTGAAATTGCTTCATCACAAGGGATCTATTTATAGAATCACTCGTGTGGGCTACAAGCTAAAAGCCCAATTAAGGCTATAAGCTAAAAGCCCAATTAAGCTTATGGACATCATACCTTATGATGTACCATATATCACTTATCCACGTGGTACCTTACCACTTTCCGTATTACACTTAAGTGCACCGTACCTTACGGTGTTCCTTATTTATTCTATCTCTCATCAACCTGTCCTTATGTGTGTGACCCTGTAGGTTTTCGCGATGTTGGAAATTATATTAAATCACACATTTAATATAATAAATAGTGAGCGGTATCTAGCAACACATCACTGTTACCCAAGTCACGAAAATGTCATGTGATCTGACCAAACCTTTTCCGTGATATTATTTGTGTTGTACAATTACCCTTTTGCCCTCATGTCTATATTGAACACAAGGCATACACCGTGTCACCCTTGTCCAGTTCAATATTGGGCCCTTAGACATTTATCCTGTTATGCAGGATGAGCAAATTCCATCTAGGTCACTCATGTCCCTTAGCATGCTTTGTGAAGTACCCATCAACCGTCTTTATAGTCATCCAGTTATGAATGACGTTTGATCAGCAATAAAGTACTTGACTCTACATCTAGGGTCCATAGTGGTTTCAGGTTGAAGGGTGGTATACACCATTATCATCATGAGAATAACTTATGACACTTTGCATAACATTCTATGTAGTATTCTCATAGCAGGTCAATCCAGTATAAATATTACTCCTAATATTCATACCTATGTCAAGACTTGATAACTCCTTATCTATGATCCATGAGATGTGATCATCAATCTATCTTCATAATAATCTTAATGCTTTAATGTTATCCCACTTCACATTAAAGCTTAACTACGGATACTTTAAGAATAGTTTCTTATGTTTAATGAGATCTCATGATTAAGTCACACTTAATATTTCATTAAACCAATAAAAACATTCTAGGGACTTTATTATTTTGGAAAGCAAACATAATAAAGAAATGCCTTTTATTATTAATAAATAATTCGATACAAGTACCAAAAGTATTGGCCACTAGGGCTTACACCAACACAAAGTTCTCCGATCAAAGATCAAAGTTCAACCTCTAACATTCTCTTGTGTTTACCCCAAGAGATCCTTGAAAGCATGCATCCACATATCATGCATTGCATCTTGACAGTTTTTCCTTTTTCAGGTTTCCTTACTCTGCTACTGTTTATTTCAGTAAGAGATGGCTCTAGAAAGGACTGTCAAGGATATCCAGGACCAGACTGCTCAGCTGCAGGAGATGTTTTTGAACCTGTCCCTGGGGCAAGAAGAAATGAAAGCTCTCCTCACAAAGGGCTTAGTCCAGGGGAATTCAAACAATGCCAGGAGCGATCAATTGGAAGCACTGCAGTTTGAGCTGACAACAATGAGGATCCAAATGACGGGGCAGCTAGTGGGCCAGATGGCTCTCATCCAGGATTTGTCTCAAAGACAAGAGGAACTCAGAGTTCTCGTCAGCCAACTGCTTCGGAACAACCAACTGGGGCAAACATTTGAGGTTGAAGAGAAAGTCACCACTCAACCCCCATCCAGCCAAGAAGACAAAGCGAAGGCTCCTTTGCTTGCTTCAGGGTCACAAGCCCATCAACAACCTCGCCAGCGTCAACGGGGTAATCGGCGTAAGCAAGAGACGTCGGGAAGACAGTTCACTGAGACTGACATACCGTCATCTCTGATTTTGGAACGTTTGTTGGAGGTCAATATGACTGTTTTGAGGATCCTATCCGGAAGCCCAATACCTCCGCTCCTAACTATCATCCCGATGCATTTTGTGTTTACCACTCTTACAGCCCGAGACATGACACCGACGACTGTTGGGCCTTGAAGAACAAGATTCAAGATCTGATCGACATTGGAGTGCTGAGGTTCATGCCAGACAGCGAGATGAAAATCTTCCGTTAAGGAGTTCTCCACCTGGAGTGACAAAGCTCAAGCTGAAAGACTTTTGCTTCATTTGAATTTTCAAAGTTGTAATTTCTTTTGTTATTCAAACAATTATCTGTTGATGTTAAACTCTGTTTCATTAATGCATTGCATATGTTTGTCTTGAATTCATCCATTCGTTTTCACTACTCTTATGCTTTCTTTATGATATTAGACTCTTGATAAAAAGCTGCAAGCCTTTAAAGGGAGTATGACGAAACAATACCATAATCTCATGCAATATGCTTTTGAACGGACCTTGCTGATGATGTACAAGCATTTCTTTCAATTCCCAAACACTGGAGTTATAAGGAAGATAATCCCTAGTCAACCCCTTCGAGCCAAAGAAGTAGGAGTTTTCTGTTCTAAACAATCGAAACCTTTGATATAAACCTGGGGCAGGGTAGTATCTCAGTTAATTCAAAAGAAAATGCATATTGAAGTCGCAAACTCTCAGTTCGTAACACAACGAACGACGTCAACAAAAGAAAGAATTCCTTTGGAATCAAAAGACAATGATGGTTCCCTATCACATAGACAGTCAATCTCTCAAAAGAGAAAAGCCCACCAAGCCAAAACCTGTAAAGGAGGCTTAAGAAAGCTGGGGCATCCCGCTGACTTTGATCTCGAAAACAGAAACAGTCAGGCAAAAGTTAGGGATAACAAATCAAAATCAAAATAGAGAGGTCATTACAAACCCTCAACAACATTAAAAACGTTGCAAAAGAAAAAAGGAGATGATGACTGTCTCCCAATTCAACTGGTGAACCATCACCCAAAAAGTAGTTCCAAACTCGAATAGAGTGCGACGCACAATTAACTGAGCTTAGGATTGAAGAACATCACGAAGAGCGGGTGGGTACAAATATACTTTGAGCCTATATCATTTGTTTCTTAAACCATGAACCAAACCACGTTACAACCCTTCAAAAGTCCTAATTGAAGCATGGGTTAGTTCGAAAGCATACTGTCACAAAAGGTATCCTGACTCCTATAAGGCTTTGCTCTAAAATCTTGTGTTGATTTTGTCTTAAAAGTTTTATGCTAAAAAACGCATTTTTCAAAACTTCGAGACAAACATAAACTTTGCATTGCTTGAATATCACTGTTCGCATTTGGCTATTTGTTTGACAGCGAAGAAATTCATACAGCGAATGTTCGGAGGAACGAAAACTCTCTCAGTGAGTAAAATCACTTCAAAAGGATGACACTTCCAACGACAAGGGGCATTGACATGTTACCATCCAGCACACCTGGGGCAGTACAGTCAAGGTCAACAGATCTTTCAAAGTTCAGTTAACCTGGGGCAGTCCAGTCAAGATTTCAACAAAATCTCTCAATCGCAGAGTAACCTGAAGAGACTCCTTCATCATCACTTGGGGCATTCGAATGTCAAAAGTGTTCAACAATTCCTTCATCACCTGCTGGAAATTACAACCACCAACAGAATAACTGTCACAATTCCAGATTCGATTCCTGTATCTAGCCAGGGCATATTTGTGAGTGATTGATTATAGATTCGATACCTGTATCCAACCAAGGCACATCTGCATGAAGAGTTTCCAGACTCGACACCTGTATCCAGCCAGGGAACGTCTGTAAACAACCTTTTGAAGTTCCAGATTCAATTCCTGTATCTAGCCAGGGCACATCTGTGAGCAACTAATTGTGGATTCGACTCCTGTATCTAGCCAGGGCATGTCTACACGAAAAGATTGAAGATCAACACCTGTAACAAGCCAGGGAACCATCTTTCTTTCTCAGGTCAGAGATCAACACCTGTAACAAGCCAGGACAATATCTCCTTGACCAACCTTTCTTAAGTTCCAGATCAACACCTGTAACAAGCCAGGAAAATATCTGTGGACGACTGATTGTGGATTAACACCTGTAACAAGCCAGGAAATCATCTACATGAAGAGATTGAAGATCGATACCTGTAACAATCCAGGGAACCATATTTCTTTCTCAGGTCAGAGATCAACACCTGTATCAAGCCAGGACAATATCTCCTCGACCAACATTTCTTAAGTTCCGGATTAACACCTGTAACAAGCCAGGAAAATATCTGTGAACGACCGATTGTGGATTAACACCTGTAACAAGCCAGGAAATTATCTACATAAAAAGTCTCCTTCATCACCACTTGGGGCATTCGAATGTCAAAAGTGTTCAACAATTCCTTCATCATCTGTTGGGAGATACAATTTCAGATACGCTCCAAACACGTTTTACACAAACTCATCATCAGGAAACCCTACACCGTTTCCTTCTCAAACTCAAAAGATTCTTGTAATCCCCAACCAGAGAGCCTTACAGAATCTAATTCCCCTCAGAATCAAGTTTCAAAATCCCCGGTGGAGCCCAAACTGTCAATCCCCAGCGGAGCTAAAACTTCCAACTATCAATCCCCAAGCAGAGTGAAGACTCTCATTCTCAGCACCTCACAGAATATTCGAATATTCTCCATTGAAGATCTCTTCAAGATAAGAACCCCCAGTAGATTGGCATACGACCCAAGCTCCGGATTCCCCAACAGCGGTCCCAGGATTTCTCACTTTCAACAATCAAGAGATGCTTGCCTTCCCCTGCAGCAGTCAAGAATTCACTTTCCCCGACAGCAGTCAAGATGATTTTAACCTCAGCGGAGTTCATCAAATTCCCCAACATAACTTATCAGTGGAATCCCCAGCGGAGCTCTCATCAAAACCTCAGCGAAGGATCTCTTCCCACAGAGTAATTCCCCGCAGAGTAATCTCTCCAGAGTTTATTCCCCAACGGAGTCATCTTCTCCTACCGGTTTACTCTTACAACCATCATCCCCAACGGAAGCGAAGAACTCTACTCTTCAACATCAGCCCAGGATTCAACAAGTGCCCGACATTCGTCAAGGATTTATTTTCCTAGACGAAAACACATTCTTATACGTTCATCACATTATCATACACCATGACGCATTCTGTGATCGGTGGATCTGGAACTGACTGTTTAACGCTGGTTCGCGAAATGTCGCGGAAGCAAGAGTCGCCACCGTCTTTTATTTTCTCCAAATGGAAAGGACAAAAGCACAGAAAAATTCCTTAAAGAGATTGCTCTCGGTTCGGGAGGTAGATTATAGAAAGGGAAGGTGTTAGCACCCTTTCTATCCATGGTTATCCATGGGCTCTTAGATACTTGCTCATTGTGTTTTCAAAAATGGTTTGTTTGCTTTTCAATTGTGGGTTTTAAAAAGTTTCTTTGAAAATTTCAGATCGACTCTTGTATCAGAGTGTTTGAAAAATTGCTTTGAAAGCTTTTGAAAATGTGTTGGTGTGAAAAGTCTCTTTGATTTGTTTTGTTTTGAATTAGAGCAAGTATCCACGAGTCATCTACGTACCCTAAGGAATTCGTCTGTGTAAATGTCCTTTAAAGTAGTGCCATCCCACCACTGAGAGGTAGGTAGCACCACCGTTGGAGGTGTTCGGGTCAATTCGAGGTTCGGGACATGGTGATCACCAGAGCAATGGGAAGACACCTTAGAAGCTACCCTCATGCCAGGTTCCCGGATCATGAGGACTTACTAAGACATCCTCTACTCGACAATCACCTTTCGAAGGCAAGGCAACAGTGAGGCGTACCCTAGGGGTGGTGTATGCGATTCGTGTGTCGTTTTCAGATATTTTGTCTTTTTATGTTATTGGTGTTCTACGCTTGATTTTATTTAAGGCCATTCATTCTTGCATGCTTTGTTTAACAGTTAAAAGTTTGCGAGGAAAAGTAAATCTAAAGCTATTACAAATGGCGCGGGTCCACATCGCCAAAATTAACCAGGACCCGATTTGACGGAAAATAAATAAAGCAAATAAAATAAAGCGCGAGAAGTAATTAAAATGTTACAAGGCTTCGGGAGAGGTACATAATTATTTAAACGACATAAAATAAATATGCGAAATTAAATCGAAACGAGGGCGTTGGACCCTTTTGCAAAATTAAATTAATAAGGAATTAAAATTAAAATTAGGAGAAAATGTTTTTGGTATTTTTATGTTTTTTAAGATTTAATAGAAAAATAATTAATTAAAACTAAAATAAAATGTTAAACCTAGTTCTAATTATTTTTAAGTTATTAAGAAAATATTGGAGTTTTTTTAACCTAAATGAAACCCTAATTGATTTACAATTTTAATTATAAAAAATAAATAAAATAAATATCATTACTAGAAAGAAAAATTAAAAAAAAGGAATAAAACATTAATTAAACCTATTTCTACATTTTTTAGATTTTTTATGAAAAGAATTAATATTGCAAACCCTAATTTAAACTAGATTTATTTACATGCATTTGTTTACAAGAAAATATTAAAATAAAATATTTATCATGTTTTTTGTCTTTTCTGATTTTTAGGCATTTTTTGTATTTATTAAAAATAATTAATTAAATCAAAACAAATAAAGGAAATAATATAATAATTGAAAATAAAATATAAGAAAAAGATAGAAAATTGCAAACCAGGGGGGGTTCAGTCCCAAATTAGGAGGTTTGATCCAAGAAACTCTGGCCCATTTAACATTGGCCTGTTTGGACTTTTTTGCTAGCATGCTGAAGCGTTGACCAGACTTAGGGTGTTCATCAATCTTGAGCCTTTGATCTGAAGCAGCTGGACGCGTGGACGCTCTGATCTGGAGGATGTATGGTGATCTATGACGCTTACGCTGCATGGGAATACACATGGAAAAATAATATGGAGATTATACAGACCTGGGGTTCGAACCCAGGTCACTAGCATCACCAACCAACACCTGTGCCACTGAGCCATGTCAACGCGTTTGATACATAAATAACCAACAAATATAATAAAAGAAAAACAACACGTTAGTGGGTTGGAACGCGCGAAATTCAAAACAGCCTGTAGCGTTTTGACAACACATCATCTTCTTCGCGTGTTTTTTATTTTTCTGAAAACAAGAACATTAAGCAACGGTTTAAACGTGTTCTATTAGGTGGCTTTAGAGAAAATAGCGATTAGCTCTCCTTGGCACATAAATTCAGCGCGATGGGTGGTTCTTATTCGTCCAGGCTTGCTGAGTACAACCATGGTACTCTTGAAGGCTAATTTTTCCTTGGGTGAAAAGCCCCAATTTGGAACCCTGTGAACCCTAGAAATCAAGCATGGTATAATCGCATACAACACAGAAAAACACAATTAAAGATATTGGTTAGCTTCAAAACTTCATAATGAACACGAATCAACCATTAAATTTCACAAATAATGCATAGAATGGGATGTACGATTATGAAATTTGTTTGATACAGTTTCGGTTCAATATACCAATTCTTCGTGCTTTGATGGTTGTCTTTGATTGGAACACGTTCAGGAGCCTTCAAGGAAGCTAATGGAATAGGTCTTGTGCTTTGAATCGACCTGGAAAGCTGTTTTCAGTTTTGAGTTTATGGAGAAAAATTCCAGTTTGCAATGGCCTCTTCTGCGCAGCTTTTAGTCTTCTCTGCATTAGGGTTATGATCATGCTTATGTACTGAGTGCATTAGGTCAACAATATTGATCCAAATCTCTTGTATTCATGAATTGAAGATTTGATTTGTTAAGGATCTTTTTTTCAATCTTTTTCAAGTGTTCTTGTGCCAATTAAGATCAATTTGCTCCAAATCTTTCCACATTTAGCTAAG
The DNA here is from genome assembly GCA_948472305.1 of Vicia faba. Taxonomy (NCBI): domain Eukaryota; kingdom Viridiplantae; phylum Streptophyta; class Magnoliopsida; order Fabales; family Fabaceae; genus Vicia; species Vicia faba. Next base: position 1,620,144,639 of record OX451736.1, read on the forward strand.
CACGAAATATTGAGTCCAAAACATGTATAAAAAGATTGGTTAGGTCAAGTTAGATATTTTTCATATATTTAAATGATTTAAATGAATTAATATAAATAATAATTCAAATAAATAAATAAAAAATGAGAAAATACTTCCCTTTGGGCCAAGTGGTCGTGCACATGCTTGGAATGATGAATCATGGAAGAAAAATGGGCCCATTAGCAATTTTAGGTCATTTGAATCAATGTTGACTTTTCAAAATATCCAAAAATTTCCCAACTTCCACAAGGCATAACTTGCTCAATTTTTAAGCTTTTCTCATGTTCTTGGACATTTTGGAAAGTTCTTTGAGTCCTCTAACCAATGCTTTTGGTCCCATGTCATTTTGATTTACCAATCTCAAGTTATGGCCTTTGACTTAAAGTCCCTTTTTGTTGACTTTTGAAAATGACCTATAATGTTGAAATTGATAACTTTTTGTGAGAGCATTTCTTGGACTTGAAGTATGAAGATGAGTTGTAGGAAATGTCTTTCTCTTCAAAATGAGCTTTGGATGGAATTTTTCTGATAATCCATGTGAAAGTTATGCCCTGGTCAATTTCAGTTGACTTTTTCAGCTGTCCAAATAAGGAAACTTTTGCATCTTGATGATTTCTGAGCCAAATTTTGAGAATCATGATCAAGCATTGATCAAATGATGTTTGTGGCTTCAAAATGATATGTTGACCAAAAATTTGAACTTTTGACTGTCAAATGACCATTTTGCCCCTACAGTTGACTGTAGTGCAATTTAGGGTTTTGACTGTGCAATTTTGAGCTGAATGCCTTGAAACTTGACATGAGGATACTTGACCATATTTGTAGGCATATGAGACTTGATTGGGCCTTTGAAAACTTCATTTCTTTGATCAGAACACCAACCCTAGTTTTGACTATATAGGAGACCTTTGCACTGTGCAACCCTTGGGGAATTTTGCAGCTTGACTTGGCAATTTTCTTGAAAAATATGGGAGGGCAAATTTTGGGGTACAACAGTTGCCCCTGTTCAATCTTCTTAGACCTGAGGATGCAGATTGGCTGGCGTGCCTTTCGTAATCCGAGGGTAGAAGATGATTGGACACTAGAGTGCCCAGAAATTTGCGCTCACATGTTAGCAGTGTGATGGGAGAATGGGCTTATAGATGCCATTTGGAGATTGCTGGATAGGATGATGGGCTTATAGATGCCATCTGGATGTTGATCGCGTAAGAGATTCCTTAGCGAGAACCTGCATACCTGCAAAAGAAAACATGAGTACCTGACACGTTGTAGGAGCTGATTTTAGATGCTTGGCGTAGATATGTCCTGACTGGTTACAGGAGCTGAGTTTGGAGCTTCAAACGGCGATGAATGAACCAGGGATGGTTACTACCTTAGCACGAACGGTAAGAGAATCTTGGGTGATTTTTAACTTCAACAACACTCGTTGAGAAAAATCTTGGATGTCTTCTACTGGGATAAGAATCAGGGAGATCTTAGGGTCGATCTGACTGAACCAGAGAAGGCCTTTGACTGGATAAGCATCAGGAAAATCTTAGGGTTGATTTAACTGAACCGGACAAGGTCTTGAAATATCTTCAACTGGATAAGCATCAGGGAGATCCTAGGGTCGATCTGACTGAACCAGAGAAGGCCTTTGACTGGATAAGCATCAGGAAAATCTTAGGGTCGATTTAACTGAACCGGACAAGGTCTTGAAATATCTTCAACTGGATAAGCATCAGGGAGATCTTAGGGTCGATCTGACTGAACCAGAGAAGGCCTTTGACTGGATAAGCATCAGGAAAATCTTAGGGTCGATTTAACTGAACCGGTCTAGGTCTTGAAACATCTTCAACTGGATAAGCATCAGGGAGATCTTAGGGTCGATCTGACTGAACCAGAGAAGGCCTTTGACTGGATAAGCATCAGGAAAATCTTAGGGTCGATTTAACTGAACCGGTCTAGGTCTTGAAATATCTTCAACTGGATAAGCATCAGGGAGATCTTAGGGTCGATCTGACTGAACCAGAGAAGGCCTTTAACTGGATAAGCATCAGGAAAATCTTAGGGTCGATTTAACTGAACCGGTCTAGGTCTTGAAACATCTTCAACTGGATAAGTATCAGGGAGATCTTAGGGTCGATCTGACTGAACCAGAGAAGGCCTTTGACTGGATAAGCATCAGGAAAATCTTAGGGTCGATTTAACTGAACCGGTCTAGGTCTTGAAATATCTTCAACTGGATAAGCATCAGGGAGATCTTAGGGTCGATCTGACTGAACCAGAGAAGGCCTTTGACTGGATAAGCATCAGGAAAATCTTAGGGTCGATTTAACTGAACCGGTCTAGGTCTTGAAATATCTTCAACTGGATAAGCATCAGGGAGATCTTAGGGTCGATCTGACTGAACCAGAGAAGGCCTTTGACTGGATAAGCATCAGGAAAATCTTAGGGTCGATTTAACTGAACCGGTCTAGGTCTTGAAATATGGTTGAGAATTTCAACTGCATCTTTCCTGAAAGGTAAAAGTCAGTCATATGCAATGCATGATATGGATCAAGCAATGATGTTCTCAACATAAATGAGACTTGTATGATATGATGCGTCTATGCATGTTATAATGATGTATGTGAAGTTTTATGTATGTTTTCGTCTAGGGAAGTGAATCCTTGACGGGTGCCGGGAAGTCATATCCCGGGCTGATATTGAAGAATAGATTTTGCTTCCACTGGGGATGATAACTGCAAGAATACCGGTAGGAGAAGATGACTCCGTTTGTGGAATAAACTTGGCAAATGGAACATTCTGCGGGGAGAAAAAAATACTCTAGCGACCATGCTGGGAAGCAATACTCTGTGGGGATAGAGATGCTTTGCTGAATGTTGATAGTGACTTGCTGAGGATGTCTTGTTGTTGGAAGTGTGAATAGACTTCGCTGGGGAGTAAGAGGACTTCGTCGAGGGCGATCTTTCCGTGGCTTTTGGCTGAGGATAACCCAGTTATATCCTGGTAAGGGAATAACTCTTTGAATAAAGCCGGACGACGTGTTCGTGTTCTGCGAGGGGATAAGCTTCCAGAATCTACTAGGGATAAGCTTATTGCTTGGGGATATGAATTCCAACTTTCCTGGGGAATCAGATTGGACTCTCCTGGGGAAGTTTTGATATGCTGGGGAAGTGATTCCTTCGGATGTTGGTATGCCGCCGGGGAACAATCTTTAGACCAAGACTGCCGGGGATGCTTGTTAAGAATATATGCTGCTGGGGAAGTATTGAGCTTTACGGGAGGGTACCCAACTTCCTTGAGGTTTGATAATAGCTTGGAGGAGAATGCACTGACTTGCTTACTCCCTGGGGAATTACGGTATCTGGTTATGTTCTTTAGCTGAATCTACCTTGGTACTTTGGAGGATAGAACAATTAGACTGCCTAGACAACTCTTTTATTGCCCCTGTTTCTAGTGTCACCTGCAATTAATCCCTTTGTTTCGTATGCAAATATTTATGAGTTAGCAAATTATTGTCAATGCATATATCACAAATTGAACCTTGGACGTTCTTCGCAAAACAAAACAGAAAAAGAAAAAACACTTGGCACGTTTAACTGAAAATATATTTGTATTGATTTTGGATGGCCTGAAAATAGGCGTTTTGTGTACAAGAGGCTGACGTCCTAGTAAGAGAACGCCGCCGAGCAAAAGAGTTTATACAAATTTTGTACAAAAGAAAATAAAACAGCTGTGTGAAGTGAATGATCCCACTGGGTTTCAACTCTGCTATTGCCTTTATATCTCTGAGCGTCTCATCACTTGATGACCTTGGTTGAAGGTGAAGCTGACTGATCGATGCCGTCTGAACTTGATGTAGATACCGGATTCTGGATGCAAATGAGACATAGTATTACGCTTTTATCCCTAATTTTTGCCTGGACCGCCCTTTCGGGTTTTCAGTCCATCGGGATACCCATTTTTGCCCAAGCCGCCTTTTCAGGTTTTCGACTTGCCGGGTGTACAGATTTTTTTCATTTTCATCCCTTCATTTTGCCCGAACCCTTTTGGTTCGACGGGAAGCCCTAATTTTTGCCTAGGCATGTCAGCCTAGCGGGTCTTTTTTTTCATGCGTAGTATTTTTTTACTATGTCTGCATTGGCGGGGTGAGGAAGGTCGTCACCATCCATGTTGGTTAGAATCATGGCTCCTCCTGAGAACACATGTTTAACCACAAATGGCCCTTCGTATGTAGGGGTCCATTTGCCCCTTGGATCACTCTGAGGAAGGATGATTCTCTTGATTACCAGATCCCCAACTTGATATTCTTGTGGTCTGACCTTTTTGTTAAATGCCCTGATCATTCGTTTCTGGTACGTCTGACCATGACAGATAGCAGCAAGTCTCTTTTTGTCAATGAGGTTGAGTTGATCAAGTCGTGTCTGGATCCAATCATCTTCGTTCAGATTTGCATCCTTCATTATCCAGTGAGAGGGTATTTGCACTTCGATCGGCAAGACTGCCTCCATGCCATAAACCAGAGAGAAAGGAGTTGCCCTGGTTGACGTCCTATCTGAGGTACGGTACCCATGTAGAGCGAACGGTAACATCTCGTGCCAATCTTTATAAGTCACTGTCATTTTTTGCACGATTTTCTTGATGTTCTTATTTGCTGCTTCTACAGCCCCATTCATCTTCGGTCTGTAAGGAGAAGAATTGTGGTGCTGTATCTTGAACTGTTCGCAGAGCTCAGCGATCATCTTGTTGTTTAGATTGGTACCGTTGTCTGTAATAATTCGCTCAGGGACGCCGTACCGACAGATCAGGTTGCGCCGAATGAACCGTGCCACGACAGTCTTGGTTACCGTAGCATAGGATGCTGCCTCAACCCACTTCGTAAAATAATCAATCGCCACTAGGATGAAGCGATGCCCATTGGATGCCGTGGGTTTAATCTCGCCGATCATGTCTATGCCCCACATTGCAAACGGCCAAGGCGCAGTCAGAACATTCAGGGGAACCAGAGGAACATGCACCTTGTCCGCATAAATCTGGCATTTGTGGCATGTCCTGGAGTGTTGGTAGCAGTCAGCTTCCATTGTGGACCAGTAATATCCTGCCCGTAGGATTTTCTTAGCCATAGTGTGTCCACTGGAATGTGTACCAAAGGTCCCTTCATGTAGCTCTTCCATGATCCTTTCTGCTTTAATTTTATCCATACAACGCAGTAAGGTTGAATCATGGTTTCGCTTGTACAAGATACCGTTGCTAAGGAAGAATTTGGCTGCGAACCTTCTCAGGAATTTCTTATCATTGACAGAGGCACCTTCAGGGTATTCCTGAACTTCCAGATATCTCTTCACTTCGTGGTACCAAGGCTTCTCAGTCACCAATTCAGTCTCGAGATCACAACAATATGCCGGTTCGTCCAGTTTCCAGATGATGATCCGGGGAGCCTCATTATCCCATTTGACCTTGAACATAGAAGACATGGTAGCTAACGCGTCCGCTAACTGATTCTCTTCTCTTGGAAAGTGCTCAAAGGTTATCTCTGTAAAGTAAGGGATCAGGGTCAACACACATTCTCTGTAAGGAATCAGGTTTGGATGTTTCGTATCCCACTCTCCTTTGATCTGATTGATCACAAGAGCGGAATCTCCGAAGACACTTAGAAATTTGATCCTTAGGTCGATCGCAGCTTGAAGACCCATGATGCACGCCTCATACTCCGCCATGTTGTTGGTACAGTTGAAACATAGCCGGGCAGTGAGTGGAGTATGAGTACCTTGTGGAGATATGATTATGGCGCCGATACCATTACCCAAAGCATTGGAGGCTCCGTCAAAGTGCATAGACCATCGGGATCCTGGTTCAGGTCCTTCATCCGGTCCAGGTACTTCACAATCAGTTACTATCATGATGCTTTCATCCGGGAATTCAAAGTTCATTGATTGATAGTCATCTACAGCTTGATGTGCCAAGTGGTCTGCCAATACACTTCCCTTAATGGCTTTCTGGGTTGTGTACTGAATGTCGTATTCCGTCAATATCATTTGCCATCTTGCAATTCTCCCAGACAGCGCAGGCTTTTCGAATATGTACTTTATAGGATCCATTTTTGAGATCAACAAGGTAGTGTGAGTCAGCATATACTGTCTCAGCCGGCGAGCAGCCCATACCAAAGCGCAGCAGGTTTTCTCAAGCAGTGAGTATCGGGTCTCACAATCGGTAAACTTTTTGCTAAGGTAATAAATGGCATGCTCTTTTCGGCCAGACTCGTCATGCTGCCCCAACACACACCCCATTGAGTTGTCAAGCACTGTCAGATATAGGATCAGAGGTCTCCCTTCGACCGGTGGCATAAGGATAGGTGGTTCTTGGAGATACTCTTTGATTTTGTCAAAAGCAGCCTGACATTCATCGTTCCAACGTACTACCTGATCTTTCTTCAGCAGCTTGAAGATTGGCTCACAGGTAGCAGTCAGATGTGAGATGAAGCGAGCAATGTAATTCAGGCGTCCTAAAAAGCCTCTGACTTCCTTCTCTGTCTTAGGAACTGGCATCTCTTGAATATCTTTGACCTTAGCAGGGTCCACTTGAATTCCCTTATCACTGACCACGAAGCCTAGCAATTTTCCCGATCTTACCCCGAAGGTGCACTTGTTCGGGTTCAATCTCAGCTTGTACAGTTTCAACCGGTCAAACAATTTCTGCAGATGATCTAGATGTTCTTCCTCAGTCTGGGACCTAGCGATCATGTCGTCCACATACACTTCTATCTCATGATGGATCATATCATGAAATAAAGCAACCATGGCACGTTGGTAGGTTGCCCCAGCGTTCTTCAACCCGAATGGCATGACCTTGTAACAGAAGGTGCCCCACTGAGTAACAAATGTAGTCTTTTCCATGTCTTCAGGTGCCATCTTAATCTGATTGTAACCTGAAAAGCCATCCATGAAAGAGAATACTTTGTGCTGAGCTGTATTATCAACAAGGACATCAATGTGAGGTAAGGGGAAGTCATCTTTGGGGCTGGCCCTGTTCAGATCCCTGTAATCGACACACATTCTGACCTTTCCATCCTTCTTAGGTACCGGCACCACATTAGCAACCCACTGAGGGTAAGAAGTCACTGCAAGGAACCCAGCATCAAACTGTTTCATAACCTCGGCCTTAATCTTCTCAGACATCTCTGGACGCATCCGACGGACCTTTTGCTTAACTGGAGGGCAGTCTTCCTTAGTTGGCAAATGATGGACCACAATATCGGTATCCAATCCGGGCATGTCTTCGTAGGACCAGGCAAAGATCTCCATATAATCATGTAACATCTTGGTTAACCGTTGCTTCACGCTGAGCTCTAGGTTGGCACCAATCTTTACCTCTTTCCTGTCTGTCTCGGTACCCAAGTTTATTGTCTCCACTGGCTCTTCATGGGGTTGAATTGCCCTCTCTTCCTGAAGCAACAGTCTTGCAAGCTCTCCAGGCACTTCGCAATCATCTTCACCTTCGTCTTCGGCTAAGTTGATCGGATTTTCGAAGTCATAATTGGCAGTAACAGAGTTGTTATCAGTGAGATCCAGAGTGGATTGGAACCTGTATGAGTGAGTGTGTGTGTAAATACAGCTGTTTTGAAAATTATGTAAAGGAAAAGAAGGACAGAAAAGGAGCACAATATTTGCAATGCGAAAAAACGTCCAAGATTTTCATTCATGATATATGAAATGACAATTGATATGCCCTCACAAATGATACCACGATGCCTCGGGTAAGACACTGGGCCAAAGAGTTTATCATTGTTTATTACAAAATAACGAAACAAAGAAATTTATTACTGCGTCACAAAGGTAACAGTGGTATGGTCCTTAGCACTCCAGTTGTTCAATCCGCCTTCGGCCGTCGGATAGATCCAGCTGTTGAATTCAGCTTCGTCCACTTCATGGTCTTCCTCGACAGCATTCACTCCTGAACTTTTAATAAATACCGGAGGTCTTCCGATCTTCGCTTTCCTCATAGCTCTCTGACCTTCTGTGGTAAAACCCAGCCCAAGTTTATCAGTCTTCTGAGTAAAGTCTGGAAGTCTGCCCCAGTCGGCACATTCACCCTTCTGAACCACAGCCCGGGCATCCCTCAGGGAAGCCATCTTCAAAGGACCACCTTCTTCTGTTGCTGTTTCTGCTGCAATTGGAAACACCTCCTCGAAATGCTGAAAGGGGGTTTCAATAAACTCCCCATCCATCTCAATGTATCTGAAGGAGTTCAGGTGGCTCACCATGTATTCCTCCTCTCCCTGCACAGTGACGATCTTCCCTCTGACGGGGTACTTCAGCTTCTGGTGCAAGGTAGAGGTCACTGCCCCAGCCTTATGTATCCAAGGTCGACCCAGTAGACAAGAGTAAGATGGACGGATGTCCATCACATAAAAAGTGGAGTCGAACACCTGAGAGCCCACACGAATCGGAATGTCAACCTCTCCATGGACCATCCTCTTTGAACCATCAAAGGCCCTGACGATGATGTTGCTGGGTTTCAATTCCAGACCTTCACAATCTAGACGGTCCAAAGCCTTCTTGGGTAGCACATTCAAAGAAGACCCCGTGTCCACCAGCACGTGTGCCAAGGTAGTGCCCCTGCATTCAATAGAGACATGCAGAGCATCATTATGGTCTCTTCCCTTTGCGGTCAAGTCAGCATCTGAGAAACCCAAGCCATTGTCTGCCGTCAAATTTGCTACGTAATCAGTGAACTGGACTGCAGAGGTTTCATGTGGCACATGGGCCGTCTTGAGGAACGAGATTAGGGCCTTAGCATGGGCCTCAAAGCACAGCAATAAAGAGAGCATGGAGATCTTGGAGGGCGTGTGCCCCAGCTGTTCCACAACATTAAAATCGCTCTTCTTTATAATCTTCAGAATCTCCTCCATCTCTTGTTGGGAGGCCTCAGCAGTTATTGGTACAGGTGCCTCCACTTGGGCAGGCTCAACTTCAACTCCTTTGCCCCGAGCATTGGATGACTCGGCAGTAGGAGAAACAATTGGATCAGCAGCAGGAACAGGTACACTTGCGGGGGTTATGAGAAGCGGTCTTCGGGCAGCAGGTGGTGCAATGTCAGGTGAGAAGAGCCTGCCACTGCGGGTAACTTTGGCTGGGCCAGTGATGTCACAAATGCTGGCGCCAGCTTTGAGCTCTTGTTTAATCCCATTTACATATACGTCTGCCCCATAGTGCCAAGGGACAGCTTTATCAGATACATAGGGCAGGGGCCCTGGAACAGTGATAATAACAGGTGCAACGGTCATGATTTGAACGGGCTTCTTCGGGAGAGCCGGGATTGGATTATTGAAAATAGTCACCACAGAAACTTCTTCCATTGGAACCAAATGAACAGCAGACTTCTTAAACAGAATCTCCTTGCTATCCATTAGGCTTTGGATGCCTGATTTTAGCAAGGGACAACCAGATAGGGACACAGCACAGAACAGGCAACCCTTACTGCAACCCGGAAATAAACCGGCCTGCAGTAGGTTCTTCTTGACAATCTTTAGAGGAGTGGCTAGATCATCCACAGAAACAGCATAAACGTCTTCATCAACAGCATTTACCCCATGCTGAGGCATAGGAGCAGTAACTACATTCGGCTTCGCCGGCGCTTCGAACTGTATCTCCTTTGTGTCGATAAGGTCTTGCACCTTATTCTTTAACGCCCAACAGTCATCAGTAGAGTGCCCTGGGCTATCTGAATGGTAGGCACAACGAGCATTCGGGTTGTACTTAGGAGATGCAGTGTTGGGGAACTTTGGAGCCTCCCTGACAGTCACCAAATTGGTTGAAAGCAACTGTGGCAGGATCTGCGACAAAGTCATGCTTAAGCGGGTGAATTCTCTCCGGGGTCTTTCAAACTTTTGAGGGTTATTTGGCCGGGGAGTGGCAGCAGGCTTAACAATCATTACCGCACTGACAGATTGGCGGTGCTCATGTCTCTCTGATTTCCTGGAACCATATACGGCACTAGACTCCTTCTTGAAGGGTTTCTTCTCAGAACTAGATGATGTACCCTTCGGAATTTTTCCAGACTTTAACCCAGCTTCAATCCTTTCTCCAGTCAAGATTAGATCAGTGAACCCAGCAGAAGAATTCCCAATGAGATGGTTGAAAAACGGCCCAGATAGGGTCCCCAAGAACATGTCCACCAACTCCCGATCAGTCAATGGTGGTTGTACCCTACCAGCCAGGTCTCTCCACTTCTGAGCATACTCCTTAAAACCTTCGCTTGCACCTAACGACATACCCTGGAGTTGGGTACGTGTGGGGGCAAGGTCGGCATTATATTGATACTGCTTGTAGAAAGCAGTAGCCAACTCCTCCCAGTTACGAACCTTGGTCCCATCCAGCTGATAGAACCATTCGAGATGAGTCCCTGAAAGACTCTCCTGGAAGAAGTGGATCCATAAATTCTTATCCGCAGAGTACGGCTGAATTTTCCGAACATAGGACCTTAAATGCAGCTTGGGACAAGACGCCCCGTCATACTTAGAGAAGGATGGTGCTTTGAATTTGTGAGGGATGATCACACCAGTTGACAAACCCAGGTCTCCGAAATCCAGCCCAGGTACCTGTTGAACCTCCATAGCCTTCAACCTGTCCTCCAATTGCTTATATCTGTCTTCTGCAGGAGGGTACTGCTCTTCATCAAAATCTGTCTCGTTGTCGGAGACTACCGGACTAGGAACCCTTGCTTCTGCCTGAGGAGAATTCTTGTCAACAGAAGAACCAGCCTCTTTCTGTTGCAGAGTATTGTTAAACCTTCGGCCCGAGTTGAACAGAACAGTTCTTCTCTTCTTCTTCTTCTCCTTCTTCAGGAGCATAGCCTTTAGTTCTTCTTGGCCTTTAGCCAGACCCTTGATTAATTCTTGAAACTGCGCATTCTGCGCCTGAAGAGCCTTGATTGATGTCTCAGTTGATGCAGATTCGTGATTCATGATGCTGAAATAAACAACGAAGAACTGTAAGCAACCTGAAAAGGGGAAAAACCTGCTATGCACATGATGTATGAAATGCGTATGCAATGCATTCAAGGGTTCGAAAGTTCAAATTTGTTGTAGACAAAAAGGAACACACGTTATCATTAAGGAAATCATTGTTTAATACATCAGAGCCTCATGGGCAAAAGTACAAAAAATCAAATCAATCCCAGAATACACTGCGTATCCTCTTTGGAGCTATGTAGGTGTTGAGATTCCTCTCCTCATGCAACAGGCGGGTGAGCTCCAAGACCTTCTTTTCACTGGCATGTAGACTGGTCTCAAGAGAATTCCTTTCCTCCTTAAGCTGGATCCAGCTCTTCTGCATCTCTTCCCAGGATGTGGGCATATCAGGGTGCTGAATAGTGTAGGACACTTCCCCTTCCAAGACTGGTTCTTTGATTACTGGGAGCATATGAGGATAAGGCATTACTAATTTCTGGGAGCGGGCTCGTACCCACTTGAGATAAGGTTCCAACGGGATGGAATTCCTGTGCCCCAGTGTCTTACTGTCTATCCTACTGGGCGTCCTCCAAGCTCTGATAAATCTCTGGCGAAGTCCTTGAGTATCATTGTCGAAGTCAAAAACTATGTCAGGAATTAACATGTCATGAGGACCATCCCTCCGAGCATAACCAAACTGTCTCCAAGCCAGGCATGGGCTATAAGTAATACCTCCTCTGGTTCCAAGTAAAGGAACATTAGGGTACTCCCCGCAACGATCAATGATAGTGACATCTTCTCTAGACCTAGGGCACCAATGTATATCTGCATGTGTAAGAGTCATCAACCGTTGTGACCATCTCAAACCCCGCTCATTCTTCAAGACTGATTGTGGAAGGTGCGAAATAAACCACCTTCCCAGGAGAGGAGTGCAATACATAAGGACACCTCTTTTCCTCATGGTTCGAGTGTAACATGAGTGAAGGATGTCCCCCAGCAACGTAGGTATAGGATTCCTGGACATAAAGATCTGAACAGCACTGATATCAATAAGCTGATCTGGGTTAGGGAATAACACCAAACCATAGACAAGGAGGGCCACAACTTCTTCAAAAGCTTGCAAGTCAAGGGAGTTCCAACATTCATGGGCCTTTTCAAACAGAAACCTGGCTAAGAACCCTTTGATACCACTTCTAACTTCCCAATGTCCCTTGAGGTCTGATGACTGTAGGTGCAAGGCTTTAGCAATCTCTTCAAGCTTAGGTTCCTTTTCTGTACCGTTGAAGGGTAGCTGATCAAGGATAGGGATCTTCAGGAGCCGGGAGAACTCCTCCAATGTAGGTACCAACTGATAGTCCAAGAAGGTGAAACAGTGATGCAGAGGATCAAAGAATTGGAACAGGACCTTGATCATATCTTCCTCAATGTTGGTGTTGACCAAGCTGATGAGGCTTCCATGTCTTTCACTGAATGAAGAGTTCTCGGGAATCCTGGATATAAGCTCCTTAAGCTGAGGAGGGATCCTTACAAGACTGATTTGAATTGTCTTTCTACGAACAGTTTCCATGTCCTACAAAACAAAGAACAAAGATGAAGATTCGAACCCCTGAAATGGTTAGTCAATGCATATGATGTTGTATGATGTCATGATGCTATGGTTAAACACACCACAAATATTCACAAAGACAAACATGTAAGGCACACAAGGCACACAAGACAAGCCCTTAAGGTTTAAGGCCAGCATGGGGTCTGGGTAGTACCCTCTTGAAGTTGGTGGGTTCAACCTGTCCTAATCAAAGTAACCGGGTTCTAAAGTTCCCAATATCACGGGATTGCTTTCATTGTTCATCGTTTCGATTTAGCCACTGAACTGGCGACCGAAATATTCCAGGAAAGCAACCCTCAATTGAGCGTAGTATCGAGTATCAACTAACCTCGGACTGCACCAAAGTCAGTTATCTCACTACCCTAAAGAGGCCAAGATAGTTCAATTAAGGTTCCTAAGGTCTGTTGATGCTTCACGACACCACGCGGAGGCCCCGTACTCTCCTTGACTGAACTCAAGGGTTACCGGTACACACCAAAGTGCCACATCAACGTAGCAGACTGTTTCAACCATGTCGGTATACCCCGCACAGTTCCCTCACAGCCTTGTTACTACTTTCTAAGAAGGTATCCCCCAGATCCGGGTTAGGATCTATAGAACTCCCAAGCAACCCACAATAATAAAGCAAGCAAAGAAGACAATTGAAAACATAGTTATGACCTAGCCCTAAGGTACACCTCACTTTAAGTTCCCCAGCAGAGTCGCCAGTTCTGTGATCGGTGGATCTGGAACTGACTGTTTAACGCTGGTTCGCGAAATGTCGCGGAAGCAAGAGTCGCCACCGTCTTTTATTTTCTCCAAATGGAAAGGACAAAAGCACAGAAAAATTCCTTAAAGAGATTGCTCTCGGTTCGGGAGGTAGATTATAGAAAGGGAAGGTGTTAGCACCCTTTCTATCCATGGTTATCCATGGGCTCTTAGATACTTGCTCATTGTGTTTTCAAAAATGGTTTGTTTGCTTTTCAATTGTGGGTTTTAAAAAGTTTCTTTGAAAATTTCAGATCGACTCTTGTATCAGAGTGTTTGAAAAATTGCTTTGAAAGCTTTTGAAAATGTGTTGGTGTGAAAAGTCTCTTTGATTTGTTTTGTTTTGAATTAGAGCAAGTATCCACGAGTCATCTACCTACCCTAAGGAATTCGTCTGTGTAAATGTCCTTTAAAGTAGTGCCATCCCACCATTGAGAGGTAGGTAGCACCACCGTTGGAGGTGTTCGGGTCAATTCGAGGTTCGGGACATGGTGATCACCAGAGAAATGGGAAGACACCTTAGAAGCTACCCTCATGCCAGGTTCCCGGATCATGAGGACTTACTAAGACATCCTCTACTCGACAATCACCTTTCGAAGGCAAGGCAACAGTGAGGCGTACCCTAGGGGTAGTGTGTGTGATTCGTGTGTCGTTTTCAGATATTTTGTCTTTTTATGTTATTGGTGTTCTACGCTTGATTTTATTTAAGGCCATTCATTCTTGCATGCTTTGTTTAACAGTTAAAAGTTTGCGAGGAAAAGTAAATCTAAAGCTATTACAAATGGCGCGGGTCCACATCGCCAAAATTAACCAGGACCCGATTTGACGGAAAATAAATAAAGCAAATAAAATAAAGCGCGAGAAGTAATTAAAATGTTACAAGGCTTCGGGAGAGGTACATAATTATTTAAACGACATAAAATAAATATGCGAAATTAAATCGAAACGAGGGCGTTGGACCCTTTTGCAAAATTAAATTAATAAGGAATTAAAATTAAAATTAGGAGAAAATGTTTTTGGTATTTTTATGTTTTTTAAGATTTAATAGAAAAATAATTAATTAAAACTAAAATAAAATGTTAAACCTAGTTCTAATTATTTTTAAGTTATTAAGAAAATATTGGAGTTTTTTAACCTAAATGAAACCCTAATTGATTTACAATTTTAATTATAAAAAATAAATAAAATAAATATCATTACTAGAAAGAAAAATTAAAAAAAAGGAATAAAACATTAATTAAACCTATTTCTACATTTTTTAGATTTTTTATGAAAAGAATTAATATTGCAAACCCTAATTTAAACTAGATTTATTTACATGCAATTGTTTACAAGAAAATATTAAAATAAAATATTTATCATGTTTTTTGTCTTTTCTGATTTTTAGGCATTTTTTGTATTTATTAAAAATAATTAATTAAATCAAAACAAATAAAGGAAATAATATAATAATTGAAAATAAAATATAAGAAAAAGATAGGAAATTGCAAACCAGGGGGGATTCAGTCCCAAATTAGGAGGTTTGATCCAAGAAACTCTGGCCCATTTAGCATTGGCCTGTTTGGACTTTTTTGCTAGCATGCTGAAGCGTTGACCAGACTTAGGGTGTTCATCAATCTTGAGCCTTTGATCTGAAGCAGTTGGACGCGTGGACGCTCTGATCTGGAGGATGTATGGTGATCTATGACGCTTACGCTGCATGGGAATACACATGGAAAAATAATATGGAGATTATACAGACCTGGGGTTCGAACCCAGGTCACTAGCATCACCAACCAACACCTGTGCCACTGAGCCATGTCAACGCGTTTGATACATAAATAACCAACAAATATAATAAAAGAAAAACAACACGTTAGTGGGTTGGAACGCGCGAAATTCAAAACAGCCTGTAGCGTTTTGACAACACATCATCTTCTTCGCGTGTTTTTTATTTTTCTGAAAACAAGAACATTAAGCAACGGTTTAAACGTGTTCTATTAGGTGGCTTTAGAGAAAATAGCGATTAGTTCTCCTTGGCACATAAATTCAGCGCGATGGGTGGTTCTTATTCGTCCAGGCTTGCTGAGTACAACCATGGTACTCTTGAAGGCTAATTTTTCCTTGGGTGAAAAGCCCCAATTTAGAACCCTGTGAACCCTAGAAATCAAGCATGGTATAATCGCATACAACACAGAAAAACACAATTAAAGATATTGGTTAGCTTCAAAACTTCATAATGAACACGAATCAACCATTAAATTTCACAAATAATGCATAGAATGGGATGTACGATTATGAAATTTGTTTGATACAGTTTCGGTTCAATATACCAATTCTTCGTGCTTTGATGGTTGTCTTTGATTGGAACATGTTCAGGAGCCTTCAAGGAAGCTAATGGAATAGGTCTTGTGCTTTGAATCGACCTGGAAAGCTGTTTTCAGTTTTGAGTTTATGGAGAAAAATTTCAGTTTGCAATGGCCTCTTCTGCGCAGCTTTTAGTCTTCTCTGCATTAGGGTTATGATCATGCTTATGTACTGAGTGCATTAGGTCAACAATATTGATCCAAATCTCTTGTATTCATGAATTGAAGATTTGATTTGTTAAGGATCTTTTTTTCAATCTTTTTCAAGTGTTCTTGTGCCAATTAAGATCAATTTGCTCCAAATCTTTCCACATTTAGCTAAGCACGAAATATTGAGTCCAAAACATGTATAAAAAGATTGGTTAGGTCAAGTTAGATATTTTTCATATATTTAAATGATTTAAATGAATTAATATAAATAATAATTCAAATAAATAAATAAAAAATGAGAAAATACTTCCCTTTGGGCCAAGTGGTCGTGCACATGCTTGGAATGATGAATCATGGAAGAAAAATGGGCCCATTAGCAATTTTAGGTCATTTGAATCAATGTTGACTTTTCAAAATATCCAAAAATTTCCCAACTTCCACAAGGCATAACTTGCTCAAGTTTTAAGCTTTTCTCATGTTCTTGGACATTTTGGAAAGGTCTTTGAGTCCTCTAACCAATGCCTTTGGTCCCATGTCATTTGGATTTACCAATCTCAAGTTATGGCCTTTGACTTAAAGTCCCTTTTTGTTGACTTTTGAAAATGACCTATAATGTTGAAATTGATAACTTTTTGTGAGAGCATTTCTTGGACTTGAAGTATGAAGATGAGTTGTAGGAAATGTCTTTCTCTTCAAAATGAGCTTTGGATGGAATTTTTCTGATAATCCATGTGAAAGTTATGCCCTGGTCAATTTCAGTTGACTTTTTCAACTGTCCAAATAAGGAAACTTTTGCATCTTGATGATTTCTGAGCCAAATTTTGAGAATCATGATCAAGCATTGATCAAATGATGTTTGTGGCTTCAAAATGATATGTTGACCAAAAATTTGAACTTTTGACTGTCAAATGACCATTTTGCCCCTACAGTTGACTGTAGTGCAATTTAGGGTTTTGACTGTGCAATTTTGAGATGAATGCCTTGAAACTTGACATGAGGATACTTGACCATATTTGTAGGCATATGAGACTTGATTGGGCCTTTGAAAACTTCATTTCTTTGATCAGAACACCAACCCTAGTTTTGACTGTATAGGAGACCTTTGCACTGTGCAACCCTTGGGGAATTTTGCAGCTTGACTTGGCAATTTTCTTGAAAAATATGGGAGGGCAAATTTTGGGGTACAACACATTCATATACGCATCATATCACACAATCTCATTTATTCTTGAAAACATCATGACAACATGCATTTCATACATCATGACATTGCATACAACTGATGTTTTGCCTTTTCAGGAAAAAGGACAATCCAAAGACGATTACTATCAACTATCGCAATTCCAGATTCGATACCTGTATCTAGCCAGGGCATATCTGTGAGTGGTGGATTGTAGATTCGATTCCTGTATCTAGCCAGAGCACATCTGCATAAACAGTTCAGAGCTTTACACCTGTATCCAGCCAGGAAAGCTATCTCTACCAACCTTTTGCAATTACAGATTTGGTTCCTGTATCTAGCCAGGGCATATTTGAAGAGTTTGAAGATTCGATTCTTGTATCCAGCCAGGGCATATCTATTGACGACTAATTCCAGATTCGATTCCTGTATCTAGCTAGGGCATATCTGAAGATTTTGAAGATTCGATTCCTGTATCCAGCCAGGGCATATCTGTAGACGACTAATTCCAGATTCGATTCCTGTATCTAGCCAGGGCATATCTGAAGAGTTTGAAGATTCGATTCCTGTATCCAGCCAGGGCATATCTGTAGACGACTAATTCCAGATTCGATTCTTGTATCTAGCCAGGGCATATCTTCATAAACAGTTTAGAGATGCGATACCTGTATCCAGCCATGGCATATCTATAGTCAACAATTTCCAGATTCGACACCTGTATCCAGCCAGGGCACGTCTGTAAACAACCTTTTGAAGTTCTAGATTCGATTCCTGTATCTAGCCAGGGCACATCTATGAGCAACTAATTGTGAATTCGACTCCTGTATCTAGCCAGGGCATATCCGAAGAGTTTGAAGATCAACACCTGTAACAGGCCAGGAAACCATCTTCCTTTCTCAAAATACGCAAGTTCTCACTAAGGAATCTCTTACGTGATCAACCCTTCCCGATGGCATCTGTAAGCCCATCTTCACAACTATCCATTACACTTCCAAATGGCATCTATAAGCCCATTCTCGACCAGATTCTATCACATCCCTAGATGGCATCTTTAAGCCCATCACCAAATGGCATCTGTAAGCCCATTCCCTCTACCATCACATCACCGAGTGCAAATTTTTGGGCACTCTAGTGTCCAATCTCCTTTCACCTTCGAGTTGCGAAAGGCAAACTTGCCAATCTAACTCTTCAGGTTCAAGAAGATTGAACAGGGGCAACTGTTGTACCCCAAAATTTGCCCTCGTATTTTTCCACAAGAAATCACAGCTTCGGGCTTTTCTTGATTTTTTCAGATTGGCGTAGGAATCAGTTAAACAGACTTTTCCTATCAGTCAGACAAAATTTAGGGTTTTCATTGATTTTTAAGCAGTTCAAATAGTTTGCTTAGGGTTTGGTTGAGTTGGCTCAGGTTTTGATCAGGCGGACGCTTCTCTGGCAATTTAATCAAGAACTAGGGTTTGTGCGCATATTTCTCAGAAAGAATTAATTCTACAGCGCTTTTCAAGTTATTCTGAGATGTGGACTGAGGCATTTGATTTGAGTTTGCAGTGTTGATTTAATCAGTGAAAAAGGACATGTGGACGTTTTATTTCATTAACTGTGCATTGCTTTGGATATTTGAAGCGCCGGGTTTATTATTGATTGATGTCAAGACCACAATGTTTATCAATTGTTTATTTATTCTGAGATTAGAATAATTGGTATTTATTTCCATTTTATTATAATTTAAGGATTATAAACAATTAAATAAACATTTGAAAGAGAAATAAAAAGAATTAACTGATCAACATTGGATTTTATTCATCTTTAATTATTCGTTACAATTGTTATTTGAATACAGTATTTATTTACAAAGTATTCATAATAATAATGGTTACAATGATTAAAATTGAAATGAAATTTCATCCTAATTCCTAAGTCTTCATCTTCTATCCAATGCTCCCTCTGCTTCATTTGATTTTATCTGCAAAAAAATAAGAAACAAAAGAAAAGTCAAAGCAGATAAAATAATTAAAAGACAGACAAATAAAAAATAGATTCATCATTAAAGGCAACTGGCCGGAACCAGTTTGCCCTCTCTGCAAATCACGAGATTTCTCCCGGTTCACAAAGAGGGATGAAAAATGCTTGCAAAAGAAAAAGACATGAATGCACAAAGTTATGATTTTGCACAAGTTCAAATTGTCAACCAACTGCATAGTTTCCAAACAAACAGCATGCCTAACCAAAGTCCAAATTGGACAGCAAGATGTAAAAAGCTGTCAAAAGATATCAAAATCTCCACAAGTACAGAAGGCTACTCAAAGCTGTCCAAGAGATATAAAAAGATGTCAAAGAAGTACATAAAGTATGCAGGAAAGCATGAATATGCAGAGTAAACCAACAATGCAAGCAAACTTTTCATTTCATCATTTTCAAGGCCATTTGCTTTTTCAGAATAAGGACAGATTTTAAACAATATTATATCCTTTAATCTGTACTGGAGAGAGAAAAAAGAGAGGAATATAAGATAGGCTTACAGGCTTTAGGCTTGAAGAAGGAAAGATATAAAACAAACTGTAATAACACAGTACAAGGGGGCAGAAAAATATATCAAGAAGCTCTAAACAAAATACCAAAGGCTATCCAGCATCAACACAACCCAAAACATTCAAGACATAAAACCTGCACCAACACCAAGCCTTCAACCGGCTGAAGCCAAACAGAAGCACATAACCTTCAAACCCCCTGTTAAAACCTGCTGAAGCCTAAAAACCAGTTCAGAAACCTCACCAAAACCTTACCTAATGCAAACCTAAACCTGTAAAAGGCCAAGAACATCAAACAACCAAACCTCAAACTGTCAAGCCTTAAACAGCTCAACCTTCAAAGAGCCCTCAGCCTATTTCAAACCTGACACACAAGCCTAAATCCTGCATAGTTCACAGAAGCCAAAGCCTAAAGCATACTAAGCCAAGGCCTGAAACCTTTGTCAAAAACATGAAGCCTAACTGCAACCAAAACACCAAAAGCCTGTAAACTGTCTAAGACCAAAAGCCTCCAAAACCAGAAGCATCAAGCTTCAAGTCCAAACCAGAGCATCAAACATACAAGCCCTTTTCAACACAGGCCTGGTCAGATCAAAGCCACCAAACCCTCAGAAAGGTTTCATCATTGGGCCAATAATACAGCATAACCATCACTCACAAGCATATTCAGTATAGCCAACATCAACAAGCATACTCAGTATAACCAACATCAACAAGCATACCAAATATCCAAGCATACAGCAGCAGAAGCCAACAAGAAGAAGAGGATAAAGAAGCATCAATATTAGCATATCAGTAAGCAACTATATTCAGCATACAAGCATACTCAGGCACAACATACCAAATACCAAACATCTCAGCATACCAGAAACACACAAGCAATCCCAAAGGCCCTCAGAGGAAGCCTCATCACAGGGAAAGCATATCAAAGGCATCAAGGCATCAAGGCATCAAGGCATCAAGCTAGCTTACAAAAGCGAGGCAACAGAAAAGAAGTGAAACAATAAGCTAGCATACAGAAGCGAGGCGACAGAAGCAAGTTGGTTCAGAAGCTAGCATACGAGGCAAAGAGACAGAAGAGGAGAGAGCAGGTAAGCTAGGTTTTCAAGTTCATCATTAAACCTAAAGAAGTGAAACAAAAATACCAGGAAGAGCAAGTTCACAGCATCACGTGTATCCTTCCCTCCGGCCATCCAAGCACCTCCTTCTCCATCTCTCCTCCATCTCCATAAGACAAAGGTAATATTATTTCTTTCCTTTCATACACCTCAACAGAAACAACAATAACAACATAAAATCAAAACGCGAAATCAGAACCTGCAAAAGGAATTAGTGAAAACCCTAACACTATAGAGATAGAGACCAAACCTCATAGCTATTGCTCGCGTGATCGTAGAGAGAGAGAGAGGATGGAGGGTGGCGCGTGTCAGCCTGAGACGAGGAGAGGTTGTTCAAAAGCCATAGCTTGAAAAGGTGAAGAAGATGAAGATGACGGCGCCTCTGTGTTCAAACAAACCCTAAGAATCCAAATGACATAAAACATTATAACCCTAAAAGCATGCGTGAACTGTTATGGGCCATGCTTGCACGTCGAGTTTCTTTGGCAAAACAATTCAAATGATCATAGTCCCTCGATGACGCTTTCGAAAAGTTGCATAATCAAATGATCATAGTCCCTTCAAGCAAATTACCAAAGACACTTGGCACCATTGCATTCATGGTCCATACAATGACCCGCGCATGTCCTGTTAAACATCCTAAACGCAAGATTGTCCACCAAATACAATGATGGAACAAAATTGTTAAAAGGGGTTAAAACATGAGAAAAAAACCTCTGAGTACAATAGGGGTAGACAACTCTTAGTTACTTGATCAAACTTGCAAAAACACTTGCCTACTTTTCAAAACCACACTCCACAAACACTTTCAAAACAAACTTCCAAAAAACATTTGAAACATCTTTTCGAAAAGATACACACCTTTGTGAAACACTCAAACACGAGTCATTACAATGGTTGCCTAAGACAAGGCATCTTCTTCAAAAACATTTTCAAAACACACACACACACACACACACCATTTCAAGCAATTAAAAATCAAAGGCAAGTGATCTAAAAACTCAAGTCAGTTCTCCCACCGAACCACAGCTGTGTCGGTGTTTCTGGTGACGATAATATCATCCACATATACCAATAATACAAGAAAGATTGACTCACTGGAATGGATGAAAAGTGACGCATCTGCCGCAGAGGTTACAAAACCAATTTTGAGTAAAAAGGAGCGGAGTTCAGTGTACCACGCCCGCGGTGCCTGTCGAAGACCATACAGAGCTTTGTTGAGCCGGCATAGATGGTTGGGATGAGATGGATCTGTGAAGCCTGGCGGTTGGCATACGTACACCTCCTCAGAAAGTGAACCTTGCAAGAACGCATTATTGATGTCGAGTTGACGCAAGTGCCAACCCTTGGAGACGGCTAACGTAAGAATGACTCTAACAGTAACCGGTTTGACCACGGGGCTGAACGTCTCATGGAAATCCCATTCGGGCTGTTGATGGAAGCCTTTTGCGACGAGCCTTGCCTTTAGACGATCAATAGAACCATCTGGAAGATATTTGGTTCGAAATACCCATTTGCTACCAACCAAGTTTTGTGTGGGGTGGGGTGGAACTAGAGTCCAGGTATTGTTGGCGCATAAGGCATAATACTCCTTTTGCATTGCTTCCCGCCATGCTCGATCCTTGAGAGCTTGCATGATTGTTCGTGGTTCAATGGGTGGATGAGGAGTGGCAGAGAGGTTCATCTTGTGGAGGGATTTGAAGATGTTGTTTTGGGATCGAGTGACGATGCCACAATCCGGGATGATTTGAGTGGGTGGCGGTGTTGATTGTAGTTCTGGGTATGAAGACTGAGAGGTAGAGGGAGTGGCAGCGAAGGGAATGGATATAGAGGATGATGGAGATATGAGTGGATGTGTTTGAGAGAGGCATGAGGAGCTCGTTGGACTTGGAGAATTAGGGGGGTTGGGAGTGGAGTTTAGTGAGCCTGGTGATGGGGTAGGTGGATAACTAGGATATGATGAGGCTAATTGGGACGGAGATGGAGGTGGCCTGGGACATGGGAGGATGGGTACTGATAAAGTGGTCCAATTTGTATGTTGTTCTGAATTTTGTGTAGTTTTGGGTTGTTGCCGAAACGGGAATTCGGTTTCAACAAATTTGACGTGCCTTGAGGTGTAGACGCGTCGGGTTTTCGGGTCCATGCAATAGTAAGCATGTTGAGTTGTGGAGTAACCTACAAAAACACAAACAACAGATCTGGATTCCAATTTATGAGAAGTATATGGTTTTAACCATGGAAAACACAAACAACCAAAACTCTTTAACTTAACATAATCTGCATTTTGTTTAAAAATAATAGAAAAAGGTGATCGATTTTGTAGAGTTGGGGTGGGAAGACGATTGATGAGATATACCACGGTGAGAAGTGCGTGAGGCCAAAACTCAAGTGGCATACCAGAGTGTGTTAGTAGGGCAAGACCAGTTTCGACTATGTGATGGTGTTTACGTTCGGATATACCGTTGTGTTCGGGAGTATGTGGTGGTGAAGTAAAGTGACTTATTCCGTGTTGACTTGGGAAATTTTTAAGAGCAATAAACTCACCGCCATTATCAGAATAGAATACTTTGATTTTTGTTTTGAAGTAATTTTCGACAAGTGACCGAAATTGAATGAATGTATTTTGGACATCGGATTTGCGTTTGAGTGGATAAATCCAAGAATATCGTGTAAAGTGATCAACAAAAACAACATAATATTTGAATCCATCGTACGACAATATAGGAGAGGTCCATACATCCGAGAAAATAACTTCAAGAAAATAATTTGAACAAAGACTAGAATTATGAAAGGGGAGCTTGTGACTCTTATTTAATTGACAAGAGGTGCAATCAGATTGCTCAAAAGTGGGGGAGCTAATTTGAAGTTGTTGTTGAATTAATTTGAATGTAGCTGCAGATGGATGACCTAAGGCGTGGTGCCATTGTGGATTGGAGTCGCGGGACGAAGACAAAACTGTAGGAGAGGAGGTGGGCCACATGTATAAGTCGTCTCTACAAGGTCCATTAAGAAGAATCCTACCTGTTTTGAGACACTTAACATGAAAAGAATTGAGTAAGAAAACAATAGCACAGTTCTGTTGAGTTGAAAGTTGAGAAATAGAGATAATGTTTTTGGTCATTTATGGAACACAAAGAGTATCAGCTAATATAAACATAGATGCAGAAGTGTTAAGTGAAAGAGTTCCAGAGTTAGTGATTCGCAAACCTTCACCACTGCCCATGAATAGTTCGTCTAGACCGTTGTAGGGATAGTGGAGGGAGAGTTGGTCGAGGTCGTTGACAACGTGATGCGTTGCACCACTGTCGACTATGAAGTTTTGAGAGGCGGAGGCAGTGTTGGCAGAGTGAGCTTGAGGTGGGGTGTGAGGTGCAGGATTTTTGGGCAATGTTGGAGGACGAGCGGCCGGATGCTGTTGGTGGAAGAGAGGACATTAGGCAACGACATGGCCTATTTCACGACACCATTGGCATTTGCCGAGAAAGGGTCGAGCGTGTTGCGGGGGGGGGGGGGGGCATGGGAGGAGTGCGGAAGTGAGTGGGAGTTGAGCGGTTGGATGGCTGCTGATGGCGTTGCCGATTTGTTCGAGGACGAGACTGTGCGTTCAGGGATATTGCTGGTGCGCCTGAGTTGGTTGCTGCAGTGTGGAGTTCATGTTCCCTGACGATGAGCTTCTCGTGAAGCGCGTCAATATTGATGGTGGTATCCCGGGCCTTAATCGCGTCAATAATGGACTGATAATTCCCATCGAGACCTTCGAGGACATAGGAGACAAGGTCGTCATTGTCAACCGGTTTTCCGAGCGAAGCGAGGAGGTCCGCGGTCGAAGTGACCGATTGAATGTATTCAGTGATCGACTTAGAGCCTTTTGTTGAGGAGCGCAACTTTGCTTTGAGTTGATTAAGGTGGCCCTTTGATGGGTTGACATAGGTGCGGGCGAGAATATCCCATGCTTCTTTTGAGGTGGTGGCTCGAGTGATCAACGGAGCCACAGAGGTGTCGAGGGTACCGACTAGAGCGCCATAAAGGAGTTTATCCTGACGCATCCAGGAATTGACTGCCGGGTTAAGGGTGGTGACGTTGTTGGCAGTGAGAGTTGTAGGCGGAGCAGGGTGGTCGCCGTTGAGAAACTTGAACAGGTCATATCCGGTGAGAGTCACCTGAATTTGCGACTTCCAGGTTATGTAGTTTGAAGTGGTAAGTTTTATGGCGTTGGTGAAGTGCACAATGACGAACGGACGGGCGCCGTCGTTTGGGTTAGTAATGGTGGTGGAAAATTCAGCAGCCATGGTGTTTGATTTTAGAGAAGAGATAGATCAGCGGCTGATACCATATAAGACAAGGATATTTGAAGAAATTTTCTGTGTGTTATTTTATTAACTGATATTTTGCCTCTTATACAAGAGTAAATGTGACAGTTATAGAGATTCTTAAAACCTCTCCATAAGGCCACTAACATGATATACAAGCCATGATTTTAGACATGAATAAACTAACAGCATTGACCGAGTTTAATTGAATAAATGATAACAAATAATTAAATTAAATAACATTAATTTAATTCTCTAACATCCATCACGTCCATTAAAAAGGAACATTGCAGATTGTTGAAAAGTTATCGAATGTATCACATCAGAGCTAATTATAAGACTGCAGAAATACAAAATCGTAATAATATATATTGTGTAATGGCATCGAGTGAATGTTAATTAAGTTGCAGAATTTATTATCTTAAGCTTACATGGATATGCATAGTTGGGCACCATCAAAATACAAAGAAAAAAGCTCAGCTCAAATCAAGGCGACGAGGGAGAAGATCCTTTAGGACAATGAGAAGAAAATCGGACAAAATTAACACCAGTGGTAAGCATCTTACTAACATAATAATTAAAAAAAAATTATTGGAATAAAACAATTAGAAGTCTCTACAATAACTCACATGTGGTGCAAAAAAGAATATGAGTATCCCTTCCTCTCATACCTTCCAAATACAAACCAACAACAGATCAAAAAATCAATAGAAAAACAAAAGGGGTGTGGTTGAATTTTTTTTTGATGGGAAAACATATTTCATTACGAAACAACCAAAGGAGGTACAATAGAAGAGGACTCCAACAAAGAACATCCTCCAAACCAAGTTTTTGAACCTACAGATTTTGCAATCGAAGCTAAACTATGGGCAACAGAATTGAAACTTCTAGGGATAAACATAAGGCTAGAAAAATGGAAAGACATCAATAAGCTGCGACAGTCCTCAGCTACCAACTCAAGGCTAGCAATATTTGTCACATGGTTAATGCAGTCCACCACGATTTTTGCATCTGTCTAGAACGCCACTTTGTTCAACTTTAACTGAGAAGCTGTTTCCATGCTCCACCTTAAAGCCAGAATTTCTGCCAGTGTAGGTTGGACACAAACCTCTTCTTTCTTGCACAAGGAAGCCATCACTATGTTATTATAATGCAGAATCACGCAACCAAAGGTAATACAGTCTGCACCCCCGATCCCAGCATCTAGACGAACAAGATGAAAATCAGAGGAGGGAGGTTCCAAAATAGCAGCGCTCAGAGTTGTTTTATCCTTTATGGCATTTAGATTCCTCGCATTAAATTCTGGCACTGCATCCAGAGCATCAAAAGCCACATTGACTATTATTGATAATATCTGCTTTTGAAAACCCTTTCGAACAAAGAGCCTTCCTCCTTCATGAGCCTCTAAAAGTGTTTCCCTAATAGGCTTAAGTTAAACTCACTCAAACCTCTAAATCCCATCCCTCCAACCTTCTTTAATCTTGCCAGCCTCTCCTCTTTTTCTCCAATGGCAGAACCAGGATATAAAGTTTGGGGTGGCCACCAAATTAAACTATCATTTATAAATCAAATATTCATAACATAATGTATATAAAATTTCTAAATTATAATAAATAAAAAGCTAAACATGAAATGATTAAAAAGTATTGCATAAAAATAACTTAAAGTAATGTTCTATGGTTTTTTAGTAATTTGAAATCATCACTAATAGTCTGTCTCCGAATCAATACTTGCAGTTATTTCTCTTTCAATGATAACCATCATATGCTATCTCTTAGAAAATCAGCTTCCATTTTGTTTCTCAATCTTGTCTTGATAATTTTTATTGCCGAAAAAGATCTTTTTGTAGTAGCTGTAAATACACGGAGAGTCATGATAAGGCGAAGCAATCTATCAATCAAATAATAAATTTCCTTCTTTTCACTTGCAACTAAAGATGAACATAATTCTTGAATAGTTGACAAATTATTCAAACTCGATGCTTGACGAGCGTCAATAATAAAATGTCGAAGTTGAA
This sequence comes from Vicia faba, assembly GCA_948472305.1. NCBI lineage: Eukaryota > Viridiplantae > Streptophyta > Magnoliopsida > Fabales > Fabaceae > Vicia > Vicia faba. The sequence continues at coordinate 1,620,171,594 of OX451736.1, forward strand.
ATTTCAAATTAATCTTCTCCAGCTCATTGAAGTCTATAGGATAATATTTTTCAACTAGAGTGCAAATGATATCAATGTTAAAAAGCCTTGTAATTATCCCTGGGAGACAAAGCACAACTTAGAGTTAACAAATCAATCGCTTACTCACTAAATTTGTTATTCAACTCTTGCAATTGTTTGTCAATGATAGTGAAAAATATTTCAAATCTAAAATAATGCTCAATGGTTACCTGGTTTTCTTCAAGACGAGAACGGCCAAATCTTGTTATTGAATGAACATCATTAAGATCGGGAATCTCAATATCATATTTTTCAGAAAAAGACATCTCATAAGCAAACAATCCATTCCAACCAATTTCTCTTAATTATTGAATAAGAGTTTTTGTTGTACAAACCAAATTCATGGCATTAACTACATCCTGAGATTGTTGTTGTAAAGCTTAACAAAGCATAATTGTGATCTCCATAATTTATTTCATCAAATGCAATATGAATATGAAATCAAATGACTTCAAATAATTGTAAGTACTATCAGCATCTGCACGTGAAGCATAACTTAATCCTTCCTTTAAAAATTTTCTTGAAACATTACAAGTTGCTTCATACATAGTTATCAAACTAGAAATAAAAGAGAAGTGTGATCCCCAACGAGTATCCCTAGCTCACTTCAAAGTACCAATTTGATTTTCACATTTACCAGTTACAATATCACCGATCTCTAGTAAATATTCAATTTCATCTAATTGAGAAGCTTGTAATTTATTACGGCGCTTTGTAGAAGAACAAACAACATTGACAATTAAAGTTAGCTTCTCAAAGAGTTTATGAATTGGTTTAACTTCTCTTGATGCAGTAACCAAAGCAAGTTGTAATCGATGAGCAAAACAGTAAACATAATATACATAAGGACAATCCTTCATAAAGAGTGGTTGTAAACCGTTCCATTCTCCTCTCATATTGCTAGCACCATCATACCCTTGACCATGCATGTTAGAGACATCAAGGATATGCAGAGAAAGTATATCACAAACTTTTGGCATAAGAGTTAAAGATGTAATGTCACTAACACGTTCAAGGCCAAAAAAATATTTCTTATATAAATCACCTTTATCAACAAATCTCAAAACAAGATACATTTTCTCTTTTTTGAACTCATCACGCGCTTCATCTGCAATTATACAAAATTTGGAATCACCAATTTCTTCACGTATAATTTTTCACCCTACTTGAAAGAATGTGCAAGATCTCTTTTTGAATTAGATGTGAAGTATACTTGCTATTAGATGGAGCATTTTCCAACACAACTTTTGCAACTTCATCATTGTAACATGCTAAGATTTTTATCAATTCAAGAAAATTACTTTTGTTTAATGATTCGGTATTTTCATCATGACCTCTAAAAGCACACGCTTGAAAAGTTAACCAATGAACATTGTCAATTGAAGTCTTGAGACGTAGTCGATTCTTCATGATTTCAATTGAACTTTGAGCTTGAATAATATTCCTAATGTGACCATCTTGATTCATCAAGTCTTGACAAGCTTTCATAGGATTATTATATGGTGAACAAGGATATTTCCCTATGTGTTCAAGGAATGCACAATTCACTCTATTTCTAACTTTCTTCTAACCTCTAAAACCTGTAGAAACGAATACATCAGAACCAGGACGTCCACTTGGTCTTTTTATAAAAAGATAACATGGTAAGTGTTATACCCCAATTTTTGCTCCTAAGATCCCTCATCATACTCTGTACATCTCATATATAGCGTTGGCCCCATGGTTACAAGATCGAAGATTTTGGCATTAAGGTTTACTTTTTTTTATGGACTAAGGTTGTTACATTCTTCATGTTGATCCAGCTGATGCTATCATTATTCTTGGTACCAGATTAGGGTTTTGGATCCCAAGTAACATAGACGTCTCCTTTAGCAGGGTTCCTCGAGATATAAGATTTTCTTCATCAGAGCTTCTTCAAGGAGCAAAGGTATTAGGGTTTAACTCAGCCAAAGAATCAGGATTTCTCTTCATTTTATTTGAACTTGGTAGTGATTCTTCTATGGAGGTTTATTGAATTAATGTCTCACTTCAAGGCTACATTGAGCACTACTCTTCCCTTTTTGCGAGTTCATCATCATCAATTAGGGTTTATCCTAATCGTTATATCTCAAGACATTCCTCTCAAGAAGTTCAGAAGATTTAGTCAAGGGCTTAGTTCTTTTAATTCTATTTGTTAAATGGTTAAGGATTGGTTGAAGAATTCATCAAATCAATGTGCTTATTATTGATTAAGCTACGAATTAAGAGCTCACCCAAACTTGTTGATAGGATTTGTGTGGCTTCTTGAGTTTGAGATTCAATTGAAGATTTAGATTCATTGACCAAGATGGCACAAAAGATAATCTTGTGAACTCTTTGTGGACAAAGTCATGTTATATATTCAATTACTTGTTGCAAGTGGATTTGGTTTCATTCAAGTTTTCAAGATATAAATCAAATTTCATCATTTCAAGGCATATCTTGATTACAAGTTCATTTAAACATTTTTTACCATTGCAAGATTCAAGCCTTAAGTATCAAGTCCAATATCATGTGGTTTATCTTGAGGAAAATATACATCCTTATTCATTCAATTTAAAACTCCAAGTCCATCATCCACTATTCAAGGCTCATTCAAATATCATCCCAAAGAACAAATGTTATTCAAATATTTCAAAATCACATTCAATATTCAATCAAGTTACAAAAAGATCCAAGATTCATATACATACATCATTTAAAAATGCAAAAAAAGGGAATAATGATACATATATGGGGTTAGGAGTCTTGAAGAAGAGAACAAGTTTGTATCAATTGGTTGAATGTGCAAAGTCTGCCCAAATTTGATTCAAGTCATGGGGATTCATTTTCACCCAAATATGCAGGATACCAAATTATTGAAGACAATACATGTTCTAAAAAAAATTCTAAAATGACTGTGTGATTCAAAACTTTCTCATTATGTTACAAATCTTCACGATCTTGGCTGAGTGTATATAAGCTTGCACCATGCTCGAATCAGTACTTCGGATTAGTCACTCAAGATAATCTGCATAAAGACCCAAACAGAAAACGAGTTGTATCAAAACTCATATCGAAAATGGTTGATTGTAAAAATCAGGTTAATATAACAGTTCAAAAAAAACAAATGGCACAATTAGTCTTGCAATCTGAAATCTGAAAATGAGTAAGCAAGAATTGAGGACAGTCCAGAAATAGCGAAAAATAATCAGAAAATTAAGAACAGAATTGGCCAACTCACGATAACTAAAACATGAAAGCTCCAATCCTGAATTTCTCAACAGTTTGTAACAAAACAGAGGGAGTTATATAACATATCCTTTCACAGTAGGAAAGAGAAAAAACAGAATTAGGTTGCATCCTACCATCTATTCTCTCTAACTGTTTTCTTTAACCAAGGGCTGAGATTGATTCTAATCTCTAACTGCCTAACAAGCTGCTAAGTGGATAAGAGAAATAAAAAAAGGAGGGGGAGGCAGAGAGATGATTAGAAAGATATTTTTGTTAACAGATGAAAAGAAACCATAACAGAATTCAAGAGACAATTGAGAAAAGAGAGAGAGGGATTCATAACAGAAAACGAAAAGTTAATAGGAAATTCACCTCTGAATCTCTAGGAGATTTTTCTGAAGCATTCTCCATCTTCATATTTAACCTTCCTGATTCTTGAACCTGGCTTCAAAAAAATTATTGAATCTTCAACTTCTATTCTTCCGAAGTTGCTCTCGGTTGTTCCTCCATCATTGTTCCTCATCATCTTCACCAATTCAGCTTCTTCATCTTTAATATGCAATAACAAAAAAACGCAACTACATCACAATAACTTCTTTAAACTTCAAGCTTCAACAACCTTTAACATCATCATCCTTCACACTACGTATTCGTAGCACCATCATCCCTAAAGTTCATTTTTCATATGCAAGAACAACCACAACATCCTCATCAGGGCTATGCTTAACAGAAAATAAATGAAAGGAATAAGATTGGAGAGAAACGCGGGAAATTGAGAAGATCCACTCACTTGAAGATTCCAGTTCAATCGAGCCTTTGATCCACATCCTCAAGGCAATCACCGTCGGAATTTCATAGCTCGCGCGAAGTATCTCAAATTTCTTTACTTTGGTTGGCTTTTTGCGGACATCATTGTTCGTTTGGTCATGAGTCTCCAAAGGTCGAGCAACGGTGGAATGATCGAATGCAACCTTGTTCATTTAAAAAATACAAACAAACAAAATATATGAGCCGAACTACGGCGCTCTGATTACTTAAAGGGGATACATAGGCATCTGGTCACGGGGCTCAGTCGAGCAAAAATTGTAAATACTTCCTTCTTTTCCCCGTGTTTACTTTGCATGCATTCCCTCTTAGTTTATAACGTTTAAGCATTAGATTGAACACACTCTTTGATTATAATAACGAGAGTGGATCCCGTAGAGTACTATAGACGTGTGGGGTGCTAATACCTTCCCCTCGCGTAATCGACTATGTGATCGGTGGAAATAGAACTGCCTGTTTTTGTAAGCTGGTTCGCGAAATGTCGCGGTAAGAAAGAGTCGCCACCGTCTTTTATGTTCTCCAACATGGAAAGGACAAAAGCACAGAAAAATTCCTTCTTTAAGAATGTTTCTCGGTTCGGGAGGTAGATTTATAGAAAGGGAAGGTGTTAGCACCCTTTCTATCCATGGTTATCCATGGGCTCTTAGGTACTTGCTCTTATGTTTTCAAAAGATTGTTTGCTTTTCAAGTGTGGGTGGGTTTTGAAAAAGTTTCGTTTGAAAAATTTCTAAGTAACTCTTGTACCAGTCCTCAAGAGTGTATGAAATATTTGTTTGAAAACTTTTAGAAAGTGTGAGTGCGAAAAGTAGTTTTGTTTGTTTGAAAAGAGAGCAAGTACCCAGGATAATCTACCTACTCTAAGGAATTAGGCTGTGTAAGAGTCCTTTAGATAGTGTTATCCCACCATTGAGGGGTAGGTAGCACCATCGTTGGAGGTGTTCGGGTCAATTCGATTATCGGGACAGTGTGGTCACCAAAGCAATAGTAGGACACCTTAGAAGTAACCCTAATGTCCTAGATCCTTTTTTTTATTCGAGGCAACCGTTTCGAGGCGACTGGATCTTTTAGACAGAAGGGCGACCTCTAAGATACCCTATACTTGATGACCACGTTCGAGGCAACCAGTGAGGCGTACCCTAGAAGTGGCATGTGCTTTGTGTATTGTTTTTCAGTTAAGGTTATCTTGTACATGTTATTTGTGAGCTACATATTAATTTTATTTACATACATTCTTGCAGGCATATTAGCAGTTAGGAGTGTGGAAAATAAATTGTGGGAATGTAAATCTAACTATTACAAGGCGCGGGTCTATACATCGCCAAAAGACAAAAACCCGTTTTTGAAAAGTAAATGCAGAAAATTAAAGTAAGCAATAAAATCCTAATTACTATTACATCCTCTGTACAGATACATAAATATAATCAGAATAAATAAATACGCACGAATGGAAATTTAATCGAGAACGTCCTAAGGATTTTGACCCTTTTAAGAAAAGAAATGAATTTTTTTGTCCTTTTTTGTGATTAAATGAAATTAAAATTAATAACTAATTAATTAATTTATTAAAAGAAAAATGTTTTTGTATTTTTATGTTTTTAATGAAATAAAATAAAAGGAAATAAAATTAAAAGTTAATAAAAACCTAATTCTAAATTTATTTTAGTTATTAAGAAAAAAGGTTAAAGTTGCCTAATTAAAACTAATTCAATTTATTAGTATTTATTTACAAAAGTAAAATGAAATTAATAATAATAACAATATTAGTTTTTTTTTTTATTGTGAAAGGGTTAAATAATTAATTTTGGTGATAATAATAATAATTAAAAAAAGTTAATAACTAAATTAGAAAATATAAAAAGGAAAGGAAAAAGAATAAACCAAGGGAGGGGGTCGTGGCCCAATATGGAGGTGAAAATTGGAATCTGAGGCCCATTACTCATCCAGCCACGTTGACTCCTTGGATCAAGTGTTTGTTGGTTGACTGAGTGCATGGTGAGGATCACTTCCTGGCCTCTGGATGCATGCCTGTAGCCACCTGGCGCTTTGGATTTGTGAGGCGCATGATAAGCCTTCTTTGAAGCCTGCACACAAGTACGTAAGAAAAAATAATATGGGATTTTGAGGGGACCTGGGAAAACTTACAGCGCGGTATGATGGACCTTAGGACGTGGCAAGGGTTTCTTTAGCTCCAGAGTATGACAAAGAAGAGAGTCACGTTCTCCTTTTGGCCTGAAAATACTTGCAACACTCCTTTTGATCTCACACTTTTTTTTTTACACTTTTTGGATTTTACTCTGGCCGTTTGTGCACACTCTAGGTTGTGAATGAGGCTTGCAAGGCTTGTATATATAGTAATGAGTGAGAATAAGTCACATTTAGGAGCCTTTAACCATTGCAATTAAGCTTTGGATTTTGTCTTAACCACCATTAAAGGCCATTCAAAGCTTGTTCAAAATTTGAATTTTTATGCCTAAATGAGCTTAGCACGAAATTGGTAGGTTGAAAATGCTTCATGAAGGCTATTCAAACCATAAGATACCATTTAATTAATTTTTTTAGATTTACTTGAATTATTATGGATTAAAATGAATTAAATCCATAAAAATTAAATAAAAATAGAAAAATAATTATTTGGTCTTGAAATTGATCATGGGACACGTGGGTGGCATGACAAGGCTGAATCAAGTGGAAAAAAGTGGGCCCTTTTGTCAAAAATTGAAGTTTCAAGGATAATTGACTTTGGCCATCTCACAAAAATTTCCCAACTTCTCCAATGCATATCTTGCTCAATTTTGATCATATGAACATGTTCTTGGACATTTTGGAAAGGTCTTGAAGTCCTCTAACTAATGCCTTTGGTCCCATGTCATTTTGATTTACCAATCTCAAGTTATGGTCTTTGACTTAAAATGCCATTTTGTTGACTTTTGAAAATGACCTATAATGTTGAAATTGATAACTTTTTGTGAGAGCATTTCTTGGACTTGGAATGTGAAGATGAATTGTAGGAAATGTCCTCCCCTTCAAAATGAGCATTGGATGGGATTTTTCTGATGAACCATGAAAAAGTTATGCTTTGGTCAAGTTACAGTTGACTTTTCAACTGTCCAAAAATGGAAACTTTTGCATCTTGATGATTTTTGAGCCATTCTTGTAGAATCATGATCAAGACTTGATCAAATGATGATTGTGGCTTCAAAATAATATGTTGATCAAAAATTTTGACTTTTGACTACCAAATGACCATTTTACCCCTACAGTTGATTGTGAAGCAATTAGGGCTTTTGACTGTGCAACTTGACCTTGTGAGCCTTGAAACTTGGCATATGGATGCTTGACAATGTGTATAGGCATATGAGACTTGATTGAGACCTTGAAAATCTCAACTTCCTTGAAGGAACCAAAACCCTAATTTGACTGGCTTAGAAGGGTGTTTGAACTGTGCAACCTTTGAGTAGACTTGAGCACATTGAGATGATGCTTGTCAAAACTTTGAAGAATATGGGAGGGAAAATTTTGGGGTAAAAAAGTTGCCCCTGTTCAATCTTCTTAGACCTGAGGATGTAGATTGGCTTGTGTTCCTTTCGTGATCCGAGGGTGGAAGATGATTGAACACTAGAGTGCCCAGAAATTTGCACTCACATAGTAGAATGTCAGCAGTGTGATGTCGGGAATGGGCTTATAGATGCCATTTGGAGAGGTGGTGGATAAGAGGATGGACTTATAGATGCCATCTGGAGATGTGACAGAACCTTGTCGGGAATGGGCTTATAGATGCCATTTGAAAAGATGGTATGAGAGGATGGGCTTATAGATGCCATCTGGAGATGTGACAGAACCTTGTAGGGAATGGGCTTATAGATGCCATTTGGAAATGTAATGGGTAGCTGCGTCCGAATAAGAAATAGAATGGCTTCCGTGTCTGGAGCATATCTAGTCTGTGTCTAATTGCTGACGTCTGAATAAATAGTAGAATGACCGACGCGTCTGGGGTATATCCATACTGTGTTTGAATGAGTGACAGAATGTCATCCGAATCCGGATCGTATCTGGACTGTCTTTTGAATGAATCTGGACTAAACAATAGAATAGCATCCGGGCTGAAGCATCTCTAAGTTGTCTTTAGAAGCTTGAACCTGAATAAGCAATAAAATAGCGTCCGGGTCAGGAGCATCTCTAAGCTATATCTCAAAGGAAATCTGAATAAGTATCAGAATGTCGCCATGTCTGGGTCACATCTGAACCATCTCTAGAAGGGAATCTGGAATAAGCAATAGAATAGCATCCATGTCCGGAGCATTTCTAAGCTATCTCTAGAAGGGAGTCTGGAATAAGTAATAGAATAACATCCGTGTCTGGAGCATTTCTAAGCTATCTCTAGAAGGGAGTCTGGAATAAGTATCAGAATGTAGCCATGTCTGGATCGAATCTGAACCATCTCTAGAAAGAATCTCTGAATAAACAATAGAATAGCATCCATGGTTGGAGCATCTCTAAGTTATCTCTGAAAAGAAGCCCTGAATAAGCAACAGAATAGCGTCCGATTCTGGAGCATATCTGAACTATTTCTGAACAAGCAACTCTGAATAAGCAACAGAATAGCGTCCATCTCTGGAGCATTTCCCAGCTATATCTGAAAGGAAACTCTTGAATAAGCAAAAGAATAACATCCATCTCTGGAGCATTTCTAAGCTATCTCTGAAGAGAAAATCTGGAATAAACAATAGAACATCATCTGTGGTTGGAGCATTTCTAAGTTATCTTTGAAAAGAACTCTGAATAAGCAAAAGAATAGCGTCCATATCTGGAGCATTTCCCAGCTATATCTGAAAGGAAACTCTTGAATAAGCAAAAGAATAACGTCCATCTCTGGAGCATTTCTAAGCCATCTCTGAAGAGAAAATCTGAATAAGCAAAAGAACAACATCCATCTCTGGAGCATTTCCAAGCTATATCTGAAAAGAAACTCTTGAATAAGCAAAAGAATAACATCCATCTCTGGAGCATTTCTAAGCCATCTCTGAAGAGAAAATCTGAATAAGCAAAAGAACAGCATCTATCTCTGGAGCATTTCTAAGCTATATCTGAAAAGAAACTCTTGAATAAGCAAAAGAATAACATCCATCTATTGAGCATTTCTAAGCTATCTCTGAAGAGAAAATCTGAATAAGCAAAAGAACAACATCCATATCTGGAGCATTTCCCAGCTATATCTGAAACTAAACTCTTGAATAAGCAAAAGAATAACATCCATCTCTGGAGCATTTCTAAGCTATCTCTGAAGAGAAAATCTGAATAAGCAAAAGAACAGAATCCATCTCTGGAGCATTTCCAAGCTATATCTGAAAAGAAACTCTTGAATAAGCAAAAGAATAACATCCATCTCTGGAGAATTTCTAAGCTATCTCTGAAGAGAGAATCTAAATAAGCAAAAGAACAACATCCATATCTGGAGCATTTCCCAGCTATATCTGAAACTAAACTCTTGAATAAGCAAAAGAATAACATCCATCTCTGGAGCATTTCTAAGCTATCTCTGAAGAGAAAATCTGAATAAGCAAAAGAACAACATCCATATCTGGAGCATTTCCCAGCTATATCTGAAACTTTGAATAAGCAAAAGAATAGCATCCATATCTGGAGCATTTCTAAGCTATCTCTGAAGAGAAAATCTGAATAAGCAAAAGAATAACATCCATGTCTGGAGCATTTCCCAGCTATCTCTTTAATCTCTTTAATGTAGATATGCCCTGGCTAGATACAAGTATCGAATCCATAATCAATTGCTCACAGATATGCCCTGGCTAGATACAGGTATCGAATCTGGAATTGCGACAGTTGATAGTAACCATCTTTGGGATTGACCTTTTTCCTGAAAAGGCGAAGTATTAGTCGTATGCAATGTCATGATGCATGAACTGCATGATTTTAAGATGTTCTCAAAAATAAATGAGATTTGTGTTGTATGATGCGTATGCATGTTATAATGTATGAAGATGTGATGTTTATGAATGTATTTTCGTCTAGGAAAATAAATCCTTGACGAATGCCGGGAATTTGTTGAATCCTGGGATGATGTTTTGAAGAATAGAGCTCTTCGTTTCCGCTGGGGGATGATGGTTGTGAGAATAAACCGGTAGGAGAAGATGACTCCGTTGGGGAATAAACTTGTTGGAGATATTACTCTGAGGGGAATCTACTCTGTGGGAAGAGATACTTCGCTGAGGTTTTGATGATAACTCCACTGGGGATTCCATTGATATGTTTTGTTGAGAAATTTGATGAATGAACTCCGCTGGGGATAGGAAGAACTTCGTCGGGGACGATCTTTCCGTGGTAGTTAGTTGAGGATAACCCAGTTATAAGCCCTGGTGGGGAATAACTTTGAATAAAGCCGGGGAGATGCGTTCGTATTCTGCAGGGGATAAGCTTCCAGAATCTACTAGGGATAAGCTTCCAGAAATCTACTGGGGAGATTGATTCAACTCTCCTGGGGATCTTTTGAGACTGTACTGGGGAGGTGGCTCCATTGGGGTGTCTGGTATTCCTCCGGAGAACAATCTTATATCAAGACTGTCGGGGATGCTTGCTTAGGAACATATGTATACTCCGCTGGGGAATATTGAGATTTTCTGGGGATATCCAACTTCATTAGGGTTGACAGTAGCTAAACTCTGCTTGGAGAGAGTGTTGCTGACTTGCTGGAGATATTGTGCCTTTCCAGGGTTTATGGGGGACCAACTCTACTCGGAGGAGAGTACTGTTGAATCCTGTCTTACTCTGCGGGGAGTGAAGGTATCTTGGTCACGTTCTTCAGCTGAACCTACCTTAGTACCTTGGCGGACAGAGCAACTAGATCGCTCGGACAACTCATTATTGCCCCTATTTCTGCGGGAGAAAAAAGACCTAGGAGGTGCTTGATAACTGCTGATTGATGAACCTTCTTCTGGTAGGCAAGTGACGAGATACCGGGACATAGTCATACGCTTTAATCCCTAACTTTTGCCTGGACCGCCTTTTCGGGTTTTCATTCCATCGGGATACCCATTTTTGCCCAAGCCGCCTTTTCAGGTTTTCGACTTGCCGGGTGTACAGATTTTTTTTTATTTCTTCCCTTATTTTTTCCCGAACCCTTTTGATTCGCCGGGAAGCCCTTATTTTTGCCTATGTGTGTCAGCCTAGCGGGTCTTTGATTATGCGCAGTATTTTTTCGACTATGTCCGCGCTCTCAGGATGTAGGGGGTGCCCCTATTGTTGTGTTGCCATGCCACCAGAAGATCTTCGCTTGATCGTCCAATGCCCCAAGTGACTCAGACGGAGATTTGCCCCAAGCTGGTTGGCCTTTTGAGAGATTCTCCGAATCTTGACTTAACTGTCCCAGGTGATGGACAATGATCATGCCATGCCCCTTGATTGAGGGTGCTTTTGTTCATTAGACATTCATCGTGCGAACTTCTATGATGTTCAAACAAATAGTCATATGCAAGCAATGTTATATTAAAATGCAAAGCTCATGTCTGTCTTGAAGTTTTTGAAAATGTATTTTTTTCCAGTAAAACGAGCAAATTTTGTAAAAATGTGATGTCAACTCAGGATGTGTAGCAAGCCTTAAGGAGTCAGGATACCTTTCGTAACAGTATGCTTTCGAACTAACCCATGCTTCAGCTAGGACTTTTTAAGGGTTATAACGTGGCCTGGTTCACGGTTTAAGAAACAAAGGATAAAGGCTCAAATTTTATTTGTACCCACCCGCTCTTCGTGATGTTCTTCAAACCTAAACTCAGTTGATCGTACGTTAGACCTTGTTTGAGTCTTTGCTCTGACATTCCGGTGATGGTTCGGATATTGACAATTTATTTTGAATAGGCAGTCTGTTGTACCCCAAAATTTACCCTCCCATATTCTTCAAGATTTGCCAAGATCAAGGTTCAAAATCTCTCAAAGGGTTGCACAGTCCAATTGCCTCCTAACACAGGCAAAATTAGGGTTTTGGTTCTTGCAAAGAAATTAAGGTTTCCAAGGGTCCAAACAAGTCCCACATTCCTATATACATTGTCAAGCATTCATATGTCAAGTTTCAAGACTCACAGCATCAGGTTGCACAGTCAAAAACCCTAAATGCTTCACAGTCAACTGTAGGGGCAAAATGGTCATTTGGCAGTCAAAAGTCAAAATTTTTGGTCAACATCTTATTTTGAAGCCACAAAAATCATTTGATCAATTCTTGATCATGATTCTCAAAGCATGGCTCAAAAAGTCTCAAGATGCAAAAGTTTCTATTTTTGGACAGCTGAAAAGTCAACTGCAAATTGACCAAGGCATAACTTCTTCATGGTTTATCAGAAAAATTCCATCCAAATCTCATTTTGAAGAGGATGACATTTCCTACAACTCATTTTCACACTCCAAGTCCAAGAAATGCTCTCACAAAAAGTGATCAATTTCAACATTATAGGTCATTTTCAAAAGTCAACAAAAAAACACTTTAAGTCAAAGACCATAACTTGAGATTGGTAAATCAAAATGACATGGGACCAAAGGCATTGGTTATAGGACTTCAAGAACTTTCCAAAATGTCCAAGAACATGGTCATAACTTCAAAATTGAGCAAGATATGCCTTGGAGAAGTTGGGAAATTTTGGGAACTTTGAAAAGTCAACTTTGCTTCAAAAGCTTCAAAATTGCTAATGTGCCACAAATTCTTCCATGAATCATTACCCAAAGCATATGCACGACCCATTAAGCTCAAAGGGATTTATTTTCTTATTTTTAATTAATTAATTGAATTTTTATTTTTATTTATTCATTTAATTAGTTTTAAATATGAGAAAAATATCAAATCATGCCTTTTAAATCTTTTTTGTGCAGCAAATCAAACTAGGGCAAAGTGGCAAATCGTGCATCAATCAACAAGACCAAATCTTCCATAATTGGCATGGTTTTCATGGCAAAAAGATTGAAAAAAGATATGGAAAAATCAAATATTGAAAACATTAATACATGGACTTTGGGCTTGTTTTCTTGACCTAATTTGCTTCATGTACAAAGGCACAACTCAACCCTATTCAAGCACACGCAAAAAAACTGCTCAGGAGGCCATAACCAAATTGCAACTTTTCATCCAAATTTTGGAAACTGAATTCATAGTTACAGGACGAGTCAAGGCTTGAAAAGCATCCTAATACGTTCCTGACATTGCTAGGAATCGATTGCAACCGTTTCCCAGTCTCCATACTCCAAGAATTGGTAGAACAGAGTCACACTTTTCATGAATATGTCCACAATCGTTTTCTAATTTTCATGCATTATTCACATGTTTTATTTGTTGCTTTACACTCACAGTGATGTTCTGAATCTATTGGTAATATTTAATTGAACCAATGATGCGTGTATCCAAATCTGCCATGGTTGTAACTTAGGGTTTCAGAAGCTCTAAATTGGGGCTTTCCTCATATGAAAAAATTAGACCTTAAAACCTACGCCATTGAATTCGTGACCTCAAGACAAGACAAACCAATACCTCGCGCCCTTTTTATGTTAACCCAGGTGTTATTCGCTGTTTTTACAGGTCTCATTTAGTGGGGGTTTAAAACCCCCGCTATTTGTTTGATAATTACAGGGAAAGCAAGGAAGAAGATGGACGTGGCTTGATGTTACTGGACAATTCAAATTTGGCGCGTGAATTTGTTGTTCATACCACTAACGCTTGTTTTCTTTTTATAATAATCACTCTTCATTATATTAACAAATAAACGCAAATGGTCTGGTGGTAGAAGACGTGTCTTACAGGTATAAGGACTTGGTTTCGATTCCCAGGTCCCCCACATGTTTCATAATTTTTCTCTTAACATGTTTCCATGCAGCGTCCATCAAAAGGCCTACCATGCACGCTCATACGCTAGCCTGCCAAGTGGCTTCAAGGAACAATCTGAAGGCCAGAACGTGCAGTCCATGGTACACACTAGTCAACCGCTCCACACGTGATCCCAGGAAGTCAAAAAAGGCTTTATTCTGATGGGCCAAAAATACTTCAAAAACCTCCTTTTGGGGCCTGACACCCCCTGGTTTGCACTTTCTTTTTAATTTTAATTCTTTTCAATTTTAATTCTTTTAATTGTTTTTTTTATTGTTTTATTAATTCACAAATAATTAATTTTCATAATAAAAATCAGAAACTAAAATATGTTAATTAATTTACTCATTAATTTATTTTTGTAAATAAATTTTAATAATTAATTTAGTTAATTTAGGTTTTAAACTTTAATTCTTTTCTTAATAAATAAAAAATATCTAGACTTAGGGTTTTTGACATTTTTTCACCCTTTTCTTAATTAATTATTTTTCTCATTTATTTATTATTGTAATTACTATTTAATTTTGTAAATACACATGTACATTAATTGATTAGTAAATTAGGTTAAACTTTAATATTTTCTTAATAATTAAAATAACTTAGAATTAGGGTTTCTTTTAATTTTAATTTTAATTTTCTTTATTTTCATAAATACAAAAAACATAAAAACAATTTCTTTTTTTATTAAATAATTAATTAGCTTTTAATTTCACTTTAATTTCAAAAGGGTCAAAACCCTCGGACATTCGATTCTAATTTCTTTTCGTGCATTTTATTTTCTTTCGAATATTATGTAACTGCTCAAGGCTTGTAATAGTAATTAGGAATTTATTTATTTTCCGCATTTTTACCAAACGGGTCTTTGTAATTTGGCGATGTATAGACCTGCGCCTTGTAATAGCATAGGATTTATCTTTCCACATTTAAATTTCAGCACTTTTAAATTCTAATTGCATTAAAGAATGTATGGCTAATTAAAAACAAGCGTAGCTCACAATACAATGCTCAAAGATAACCGTTAAACTGAAAACAACACACAAATTCACACACCACTCCTAGGGTACGCCTCACTGTTGCCTTACCTTCGAAACGTGGTCGTCGAGTATAGGACGTTTTAGTAAGTCCTTATGTCCATGATCCAGTTGCCTCGAAACGGTTGCCTCGGATTAAAAAAGGATCAATGGCATAAGGGTAGCTTCTAAGGTGTCTTACTGTTGCTCTGGTGACCACACTATCCTTGAAAATAAATTGACCCGAACACCTCCAACGGTGGTGCTACCTACCTCTCAATGGTGGGATGGCACTACCTTAAGGACATTTACACAACCTAATTCCTTAGGGTAGGTAGATGACTCATAGATACTTGCTCTAAAAAAACAAATCAAAACTCTTTTCACACCGACACTTTCAAAAAGCTTTCAAAACAATTTTTCAGACACTCTTGAGGACTGATACAAGAGTCATTCTGAAATCTTTAAGCGGAACTTTTTTCAAACCCACCCACAATTGAAAAGCAAAAACATTTTGAAAACACAATGAGCAAGTATCTAAGAGCCCATGGATAAACATGGATAGAAAGGGTGCTAACACCTTCCCTTTCTATAAATCTACCTCCCGAACCGAGAAACTATCTCATAAGGAATTTTGCTGTGCTTTTGTCCTGTCCATGTTGGAGAAAATAAAAGACGGTGGCGACTCTTGCTTCCGCGACATTTCATGAACCAGCGTTAAACAGTCAGTTCTAAATCCACCGATCACAGAACTGGCGACTCTGCTGGGGAATATTTTAAATTGAGGTGTACCTTAGGACTAAGATCACTTGTGTTTTCAATTGGCTGAATTGCTTGCTTTATTATTGTGGGTACTGTCTTGGGAGTTCTATAGATCCTAACCCGGATCTGGGGATACCTTCTTAGAAAGTAGCAACAAGACTGTGAGGGAACTATGCGGGGTATACCGACATGGTTGAAGCAGTCTGCTACGTTGATGTGGCACTTTGGTGAGTACCAGTAACCCTTGAGTCCAGTCAAGGAGAGTACGGGGCCGCTGCGTGGTGTCGTGAAGCATCAACTGACCTTAGGAACCTTAATTAAACCATCTTGGCCTCTTTAGGGTAGTGAGATAACTGACTTTGGTGCAGTCCGAGGTTGGTTGATACTCGATGCTACACTCAATTGAGGGTTGTTTTATTGGAATATTTCGGTCGCCAGTTCAGTGGCTAAATCGAAACGATGAACAATGAAAGCAATCCAATGATATTGGGACCCTTAGAACCCGGTTACTTCTGATAGGACATGTTGAGCCCACCAACTTCAAGAGGGTAATACCCAGACCCCATGCTGGCCTAAACTCTAAGGGTTGTGGTGTGACTTGTGTGCTTTACCATGTTTGCTTTTGTGAATACTTGTGGTGTGCTTTATCATAGCATCATGACATCATACAACATCATATGCATTGACTAACCATTTCAGGGGTTCAAATCTTCATCTTTGTTCTTGTTTTGTAGGACATGGAAACTATCCGCAGAAAGACAATTCCGATCAGCCTTGTAAGGATCCCTCCTCAGCTTAAGGAACTTATATCCAGGATTCCCGAGAGCTCTTCTTTCAGTGAGAGGCATGGAAGACTCATCAGCTTGGTCAACACCAACATTGAGGAAGATATGATAAAGGTCCTCTTCTAGTTCTTTGACCCTCTGCACCACTGTTTTACTTTCCTTGATTATCAACTGGTGCCTACATTGGAAGAGTTCTCCCGGCTTCTGAAGATCCCTATCCTTAGTCAGCTACCCTACAACGGTACAAAAAAGGAACCCAAACTTGAAGAGATTGCTAAAGCCTTACGCTTACAACCATCTGACATCAAGGGACATTGGGAAGTTAGAAGTGGTATCAAAGGGTTCTTGGCCAGGTTTCTGTTTGAGAAGGCCCAAGAATGTTGGAACTCCCTTGACCTACAAGCCTTTGAAGAAGTTGTGGCCCTCCTTGTCTATGGATTGGTTTTGTTCCCGAATCCAGATCAGCTTATAGACATCAGTGCTGTCCAGATCTTCATGTCCAGAAATCCTATACCTACGTTGCTTGGGGACATCCTTCATTCATGTTACACTCGAACCATGAGAAAAAGAGGTGTTCTTATGTGCTGTACTCCCCTCCTGGGAAGGTGGTTTATTTCGCACCTTCCACAATCAGTTTTGAAGAATGAGCGGGGTCTGAGATGGTCACAACGAGTAATGACTCTTACACATGCAGATATACATTGGTGCTCTCGGTCCAGAGAGGATGTCACTATCATTGATCGTTGCGGGGAGTTTCCTAATGTTCCTTTACTTGGAATCAGAGGAGGTATTACTTACAACCCGTGTCTGGCTTGGAGACAGTTTGGTTATGCTCGGAGGGACGACCCTCATGACATGTTAATTCCTGACATAGTTTTTGACTTCGATAACGATGCACAAGGACTTCGCCAGAGATTTATCAGAGCTTGGAGGATGCCCAACAAAGTAGACAGCAAGACACTGGGGCACAGGAACTCCATCCCGTTGGAACCTTATCTCAAGTGGGTACGAGCCCGCTCCCAGAAGTTAGTGATGCCTTACCCTCATGTTCTCCCTGTGATCAAAGAGCCAGTTTTGGAAGGTGAGGTGTCCTACACCATTCAACATCCTGATATGCCTACATCCTGGGAAGAAATGCAGAAGAGCTGGATCGAACTTAAGGAAGAACGGAATTCTCTTGAGGCCAGTCTACGTGCTAGTGAGAAGAAGGTCTTGGAGCTCACCCGCCTACTGCACGAGGAAAAGACTCTCAACACTTACATAGCTCCAAAGAGGATGTGCAATGTCTTTTGGGATTAATTTACTTTGTAACGATTTCCCATGAGGCCTTGATGTACTGAACAATTATTTCTTAATGATAACGTGTGTTCCTTTTTGTCTACAACAAATTTGAACTTTCGAACCATTGAATGCATTGCATAAACACATATCATGCATCATGTGCATAGCAGGTACTCTTCTTTTCAAGTTGCTTAATGTTCTTCACTGTTTATTTAAGCATCATGAACCCTGAATCATCTACCGAGCAGTCTATCAAGGCCCTCCAGGCTCAGAACGCCCAATTCCAAGAGCTGATTATGAGTTTGGCCCAAGGCCAAGAGGAGTTGAAGGCTCTGCTGGTCAAGAAGAAAAAGAAGAGAACTGTACTATTCAACACGGGCCAGAGGTTTGGTAATGCACTGCAGAATGAAGTTGATCAAGCTGGTTCTTCTGTAGGAAAAGGCAGTCCCCAAGGGGGAAGGGTTCCTAGTCCGGTGGTCTCTGACAACGAGACTGATTTTAATGAGGAGCAGTATCCTCCAGCTGAAGACAAGTACAAGCAGTTAGAGGATCGTCTGAATGCCATGGAAATTCAACAAGTGCCTGGGTTGGATTTCGGAGACCTGGGTTTATCTTCTGGTGTGGTGATCCCACACAAGTTCAAAGCACCATCTTTCGCAAAGTACGACGGGGCGTCCTGCCCAAAGCTACATCTCAGATCTTATGTGCGGAAGATCCAACCATACACTATGGACAAGAACTTGTGGATCCACTTCTTCCAGGAGAGTCTTTCAGGGACTCATCTCGAATGGTTCTATCAGCTGGATGGAACCAAGGTTCGTAACTGGGAGGAGTTGGCTACTGCTTTTTACAAGCAGTATCAGTATAATGCCGACCTCGCTCCTACACGTACCCAACTCCAGGGTATGTCGCTAGGATCGGGAGAAGGTTTTAAAGAGTATGCGCAGAAGTAGAGGGACCTGGCTGGCAGGGTGCAGCCACCGTTAACCGACCGTGAATTAGTGGACATGTTCTTGGGGACCCTATCCGGGCCGTTCTTCAATCATCTCATTGGCAATTCGTCTGCAGGGTTCACAGACCTCATTCTGACTGGGGAAAGGATAGAGGCTGGTATGAAATCAGGGAAGATTCAGAAAGGTGCGTCCTCAAGTTCTGAGAAGAAACCTTTTAAAAAGGAGGCTAGTGCTGTGTATGGGCCTAGAAGGAAAAACAAACCAGAACGCCGCCAAGCTGTCAACGCAGTGGTGATTGCAAAGCCTGCTGTCGCTCCTCGGCAACCCAACCAACCAAGGGGTGAGAGACCCAGAAGAGAATACACTCAGCTGAGTATGACTTTGTCACAGATCTTGCCGCAATTGCTATCAACCAACTTGGTGACCGTCAGAGAGGCTCCAAAGGTGGTGAATACAACCTCTCTGAAGTATAATCCAAATGCCCGCTGTGCTTATCACTCTGATAGCCCGGGGCATTCTACTGATGATTGCTGGGCCCTAAGGAATAAGGTTCAAGACCTTATTGATGCGAAGGAGATACAATTTGAGGCGCCCGAAAGGCCCAACGTTGTGACTGCTCCTATGCCCCAGCATGGAGTAAATGCTATTGAGGAAGACTTGTATGCCGTTTCTGTGGATGATGTTGCTACCCCTTTGTTGACTGTTAAGAGGAACCTGTTTCTAGCCGGTTTATTTCCGGGTTGTAGCAAGGGTTGCCTTTTGTGCGCTGTTTCCCCTACTGGTTGTCCGTTGCTGAAATCAGGTATCCAAAGCCTGATGGATAACAAAGAAATTTTGTTCAAGAAGACCGCTGTTCCTTTTGTTCCTGTTGAAGAAGTATCTGTCGTCACAATTTTCAATAATCCTACCAAGGCTCCCCCGAGGAAGCCAGTCAAAATCATGTCTGTTGCACCCATCATTATTACTGTTCCGGGGCCCCTCCCCTATGAATCTGACAAGGCTGTCCCATGGCACTATAGGGCAGATGTGTATGTACTTGGAGTGAAGCAGGAGTTCAACACCGATACCGGTATCAGTAACATCACTGGTCCCGCTAAAGTTACTCGCAGTGGCAGGCTCTTCTCGCCTGACATTGCGCCACCAGTTATCCGAAGACCTCTTATAATAACACCTGCAAGTGCGCCTGTTTCCACTTCTGATCCAGTTTCTACCCCTGCTGCCGAGTCATCTGACACTCGGGGCAAAGGGAATGATGATATGCCTGCCCGGATGGAGGCACCGAAGACTGTGAATGTTGAAGCCTCCCAGCAAGAGATGGAGGAAATTCTTAAGATAATCAAGAAGAGTGACTTCAACGTCGTTGAACAACTGGGGCATACCCCCTCCAAGATATCTATGTTGTCACTACTGCTGTGCTCCGAGGCCCATGCCAAGGCCCTGATTTCATTTCTGAAGACGGCCCATGTGCCACAAGAGACATCTGCGGACCAATTTACTGACTGTGTGGCCAACTTGACCGCTGACAATGGTTTGGGTTTCTCGGATGCTGATCTTACTGCTAAGGGAAAGAACCACAATGATGTCATGCATGTCTCCATTGAATGCAGGGGCACTACTCTCGCACACGTGTTGGTGGACACCGGTTCTTCGCTGAATATATTACCCAAGAAGGCCTTGGACAGGCTGGATTGTGAGGGTCTAGAGTTGAAGCCTAGTAACATCATTGTCCGAGCCTTTGACGGATCGAAGAGGATGGTACATGGTGAAGTGGATATTCCGATTCGTGTTGGTTCCCAAGTCTTTGACTCAACGTTCTATGTGATGGACATTCGTCCATCCTATTCTTGTTTGCTGGGTCATCCTTGGATCCATAAAGCTGGGGCAGTGACCTCCACTCTACACCAGAAGCTCAAGTACCCCGTTAGAGGGAAGATCGTTACTGTGCAGGGGGAGGAAGAATACATGGTTAGTTATCTGAATTCATTCTGGTATTTTGAGATGGACGGGGAGTTTATTGAAACCCCCTTTCAACATTTTGAAGAGGTACCTCCAACATTGGCGTCAGCTGAGACGGTAATTGAAGAAGACTTTCCTTTGAAGATGGCCTCCTTAAAGGACGCCCGGGCTGTAATTGAGAAAGGTGAATGTGATAACTGGGGCAGGCTCCCTGATTTTACTCCTAAAATTGACAAGTTTGGGCTGGGTTTTACTGCAGAGGCTCAGAGGGCTGTACACAAAGCAAGGATCGGAAGACCTCCCGTGATCATCACCAACCCGGGAGTGAATGCTATTGAAGGCAATGCGGAAGAATCGGAGTTTGATAACTGGATCTACCCGACGACTGACGGTGGACTGACCAATTGGACCGCAAAAGACTACATACCTGTTACTTTTGTTACGCAGTAATGAATTCCTTTGTTTCTTTAATTTGTAACGAACAATAAATTGAAACTTTATGGCCCGGTGTCTTACCCGGGGTACCGTGGCCTCATTTGTGAGGGCTTATTACTTGTCATTTCCATATATCATGAATAAAGACATTGGACGTTTTTCGCATTTCAAATCTTGTGCTCCCTTTCTTTCTTTCTTTCTTTACATATTGCAAAACAGCTATATTTACACACACTCACCTATACAGGTTCCAATCCACTCTGGATCTCATTGGTGACGACTCTGCTACTGCCAGTTATGACTTCGAAAATCTGATCAACTTAGCCGAAGACAAAGGTGAAGATGATTGCGAAGTGCCTGGTGAGCTTGCAAGACTGTTACTCCAGGAAGAGAGGGCCATTCGGCCACATGAAGAGCCAGTGGAAACGGTGAATTTGGGTACTGAGGCAGACAGAAAGGAAGTTAAGATTGGTGCCAATCTGGAGCTTAGTGTGAAACAACGGTTGATTCAGATGCTGCACAATTATGTGGAGATCTTTGCTTGGTCCTACGAAGACATGCCTGGGTTGGATACCGACATTGTGGTCCATCACTTGCCTACCAAGGAAGAATGCCCTTCGGTTAAACAAAAGGTCCGCCGTATGCGGCCAGAGATGTCCGAGAAGATCAAAGCTGAGGTTATAAAGCAATTTGATGCCGGATTCCTAGCAGTGACTTCTTACCCTCAGTGGGTTGCCAATGTGGTTCCAGTGCCAAAGAAAGATGGTAAGGTCAGAATGTGTGTTGACTACAGGGATTTGAATAGGGCGAGCCCCAAGGATGATTTCCCTCTACCTCACATTGATGTTCTGGTTGATAATACTGCTCAGCACAAGGTTTTCTCCTTCATGGATGGTTTTTCAGGTTATAATCAGATCAAGATGGCTCCTGAAGATATGGAAAAGACTACCTTTGTTACTCAGTGGGGCACCTTCTGCTACAAGGTCATGCCTTTTGGACTGAAAAATGATGGGGCAACCTACCAACGTGCCATGGTTGCTTTATTTCATGACATGATTCACCATGAGATAAAAGTATATGTCGATGATATGATTGCAAGGTCCCAAATTGAGGAGGAACACCTTGACCATCTGCAAAAGCTGTTTAGCCGTTTGAAGTTATACAAGCTGAGGTTGAATCCAAATAAGTGCACATTTGGGGTAAGATCTGGAAAGTTGCTAGGCTTCGTCGTAAGTGACAAAGGTATTCAAGTGGACCCTGCCAAAGTGAAAGCCATACAAGAGATTCCAGTTCCCAAGACAGAGAAAGAAATCAGAGGCTTTCTAGGACGTCTGGATTACATTGTCCGATTCATCTCGCACCTAACAGCTACCTGTGAACCAATCTTCAAGCTGCTGAAGAAAGATCAGGTAGTACGTTGGAATGATGAATGTCAGTCCGCTTTTGACAGAATCAAAGAGTATCTCCAAGAACCACCCATTCTTATGCCATCGGTTGAAGGGAGGCCTCTGATACTATACCTGACAGTACTTGACAGCTCAATGGGGTGTGTGCTGGGGCAGTATGACGAGTCTGGCCGAAAAGAGCATGCCATTTATTACCTTAGCAAAAAGTTTACCGACTGTGAGACCCGATACTCACTGCTCGAGAAAACTTGCTGCGCTTTGGTATGGGCTGCTCGCCGGCTGAGACAGTATATGCTGACTCACACTACCTTGTTGATTTCAAAGATGGATCCAATAAAGTACATATTCGAAAAGCCTGCTCTGTCTGGAAGAATAGCAAGATGGCAAATGATCTTGACAGAATACGAAATCCAGTACACAACTCAGAAAGCTATCAAAGGAAGTGTATTGGCAGACTACTTGGCACACCAGGCAGTAGACGACTACCAGTCAATAAACTTTGAGTTTCCTGACGAGAGCATCATGATTGTGACTGATTGTGAAGTACCTGGACCGGATGAAGGACCTGAGGAAGGATCCCGATGGTCTATGCACTTTGACGGAGCCTCCAACGCTTTGGGTAACGGTATCGGCGCTGTGATCATATCCCCTCAAGGCACTCATACTCCACTCACTGCCCGACTATGTTTCAACTGCACCAACAACATGGCGGAGTATGAGGCATGCATCATGGGTATTGAAGCTGCGATTGACTTAAGGATCAAGTTTCTGAGTGTCTTCGGAGATTCCGCTCTCGTGATCAATCAGATTAAAGGCGAGTGGGATACGAAACATCCAAACCTTATTCCTTACAAAGAATGTGTGTTGACATTGATCCCCCATTTCAGAGATAACTTTTGAACACTTCCCAAGAGAGGAGAATCAGTTGGCGGACGCGTTAGCTACGATGTCTTCTATGTTCAAAGTCAAATGGGACAATGAGGCTCCCCGGATCATTATCTGGAAACTGGACGAACCTGCATATTATTGTGATCTTGAAGCTGAGGTAGTAACTGAAAAACCCTGGTATCATGAGGTGAAGAGGTATCTGGAAGCTCAAGAATACCCTGAAGGTGCATCTGTCAATGACAAGAAGTTTCTGAGAAGGTTCGCAGCAAAGTTCTTCCTCAGCAACGACATTCTGTACAAGCGAAACCACGATTCGACCTTACTGCGTTGTGTGGATAAGGCTGAAGCAGAAAGAATCATGGCAGAATTGCATGAAGGTACCTTCGAAACACATTCCAGTGGACACACCATGGCAAAGAAGATCCTTCGGGAAGGATATTTCTGGTCCACAATGGAAGCTGACTGTTACCAACATTCTCGGACATGTCATAAGTGCCAGATTTATGCAGATAAGGTGCACGTTCCTCCAGTTCCTCTGAATGTCTTGATGACACCTTGGCCTTTCGCAATGTGGGGAATAGATATGATCGGCGAGATTAAACCTACGGCATCCAACGGGCATCGCTTCATCCTGGTGGCGATTGATTACTTTACAAAGTGGGTTGAAGCAGCTTCTTATGCTATTGTAACCAAGAACGTTGTGGCACGGTTCATTCGGCATAACCTGATCTGTCGATACAGCGTCCCGAAAAGGATTATTACGGACAACGGTACCAATCTTAATAACAAGATGATCACTGAGCTCTGCGAGCAATTCAAGATACAGCACCACAACTCTTCTCCTTACCGGCCGAAGATAAATGGGGATGTAGAAGCAGCGAATAAGAATATCAAGAAGATTGTGCAGAAGATGACAGTGACCTATAAAGATTGGCACGAGATGTTACCGTTTGCTCTTCATGGGTACCGTACCTCAGCAAGAACGTCAACCGGGGCAACTCCCTTTTCCTTGGTCTACGGCATGGAGGCAGTCTTTCCGATTGAAGTCCAGATACCCTCTCTCCGGATAATGAAGGATGCAGATCTGAGCGAAGATGACTGGATCCAGACCCAACTTGATCAGTTAAACCTAATTGACGAAAAGAGACTCGCTGCTATTTGTCATGGTCAGACGTACCAAAAACGGATGATCAGGGCATTTAACAAGAAAGTCAGACCACAAGAGTATCAAGTTGGGGACCTGGTAATCAAGCGCATCATTCTTCCTCAAAGTAATCCCAGGGGCAAATGGACCCCCACGTACGAAGGGCCATTTGTGGTTAAACATGTGTTCTCAGGAGGAGCCATGATTCTAACCACCATGGATGGTGACGACTTTCCTCACCCCGCCAATGCAGACATAGTAAAAAGATACTACGCATGATAAAAGACCCGCTAGGTTGACATACCTAGGCAAAAATTAGGGCTTCCCGGCGAACCAAAAGGGTTCGGGCAAAATGAGGGATGAAATAAAAAAATCTGTACACCCGGTGTGGTACGGTGGGAGAACTGACTAGGGTTTTGCGTTTGTTTTCGCAAATGTTTCGGTTGAGCAAGAGTCGCCACCGACTTTTTATTTTATCCTAAGGAAAGGTTTAAAAAGCACAGCAAAAACCTTTGAGATTTTTCTTGGGTTCGGGGAGTAGATTATAGAAGGGGAAGGTATTAGCACCCCTTCTATCCATGGTTATCCATGTGCTCTTAGGTACTTGCTTAGATCAATCTTGCCTTGGTTTTCAATTGTTTGAAATGGTGCTTTGTGTGTGGTTTTGAAAATGTTTTGAAAAGATGCCTTGTGCTAGGCTAACCTTTGTAACAATTCTTTACTCGAATGTTTTACAAAAGGTGTTTTATCTTTTAAAAGATGTTTCAAGGGTTTGAAAAGTTGATTTTGAAAGTGTTTGTGAAGTGGGTTTTGAAATTAGGCAAGTGTTTTCTTTTCAAATTGACAAGTACTTAAGAGTTTGTGTACCCTAAAGCTTTCTCAAAGATTTTTGTCATGTTTTAAACCTTTTTGACAAATTTGTTCCACCATTGCATTTGGTGGACAATCTTGTCTTAGGAGATGAAAGGGACGGGCGCGGGTCATCGTTTAGACCATAGTTGCAATAGTGTTAAAGGTCTTTGGGCAATTTTTCTTTAAGGGACTTGATCATTTGTTTTTGTTTGTTTTGAAAAGTTTTATCGAGGGACTATGATCATTCAAATTGTTTGTTTTGCCCAAAGAAATTCAACATGCAATATGGCCCAATTATTTGAAGGAAACAAAGTGGAATACCTTAGGGGGTGCAAGTGTGAGATGTGTTGTTTATTTTCATGCTCATTTATCTTTGTATTAGGTCAAACTATTTTTTCTCGTTTTTCGCATGCAAAACCTAATTCTAACATGGCATAATTAGAAAGCGTATAAAGTGCGAAATTTAAATTCCCACGCTATTACAACATAATAATATAGGGAGGGGGGTACAAATTTACAAATGGGGAATATTTAGACAAGAATTTAAATCTAAATTATTACATCATTTTTGAATATTTGCAAGGTAAATAAATTGCATAATTAAATAGAAATTAGATAAATATGCAAAATGCAAAAAGAAAGTTTTTATATGTATAAAAAAATGTTGTTTATGTAAAATAAAATAAGAAAATAAAAAGGTATTATTTTTGAGTATTTTCATATTTAGGGCAAAAACCCTAATTTTAATCAAAATGTATATTAATTAATTAATTCACATAATATTTATTATTTACATACAAAAATAAAATAAAATATGGTATATTTATAAAAAGGCCTTTTTTAGTATTAAATATTAAAAAATAAAATATGTACATTATTTGATATTTTATTCTAAGTATATTAACAAATATGTATTTATATACATTATTTTAAATATGTATCATGGATAAATAATAATAATAATATTTAATATTTTTTAGAAAATAGTATTTTTTTGTATGAAATATTTTCAGAGGGTAATATAAAATAAAAAATGAAAATGAGAATGTATTTACACTATTTTTCTATTTATCCTAAATAATAATATATATACATATATGTATAAATCAAAAGAAAATCAAATAAATACCAAATTAAATCAAAAAATGATGAGAAAATTATTTTCAAAATTTTAATATGCTGAGAAAAAATAAACAAGTCAAACAAAAAAAGAAAAAGTCAAAAAGGATTAAAAATAAGACAAATGGGCTTGGGGGGGTGTAATAGCAAAACCAGGGTGCAAAAAGAAATAACAACAAGCCCAGCCCAGGAAGCTGTTATCTTCAACCTTCAGACAACCAATTTCAAAAAAACGCGCGCCTGCTTCTCAAGTTCCTAACTCCTGATCCTTTGATTTTTTGAACAAACTTCCAACACAAAAGATGTTAAGCATGAATCCACGATTCCAAATATATAAAAAACATCTCCTAACTCTAAAAAATGAGAGAGAATTTTAGTGATCCCAAATCTTAACCTAAGTTTTCTGCCATTTTCAAAGCTTAAATTCTCTCAACTCAGGCAAAAGAAATGAAATGTAAAGATATGGACATGCTCAGGGCTATGAGTAGAACCTTGTTTCTTCACAAACTTAAGACTAAAAATGCATAATAAGAGAGATACGAGTTCAAAATTTTACCTATTCAGTTGAAATTCTATCTGGAGAATGAGGAACTTTCAGTGCAAGGTGATGATTGGAAAAGCTTCCTTGAGGTCCAGGGATGCTATTCCAATGTTTACTTTGTCTTGAAAGCTTCTGAATCAAGCTATGGAACTTCAACTGCAAAAGGAAAAAATGAAAATGGTGGAAACTGTTAGAGGGATTACAGGTCAGGTTTTAGGTCATGGTTAGCTTGCATACATGCTAGGGAATGTGTATGAATTGATTTTGGTAAGAATGCTCGAGGGAAATGGGAGTTTGCACTCAAACTGCAGAGGCAACCCTGTTTTTGCAGTTTGAGGATGATTCTGAGATGGAGGGTGTTTTGGAGGCAAATGGCTCGTGTCACGGCTTGGTTATGTTGTCTTGAGTGTGTTTGGTAAGTTTGTTCTTGTGTGCTAATGCTGGTATGAGAGTTCTTACAAAAAATGGGACTTTCTTCTTTCTTAAGCAACAAAATGCCACTTGATGTTCTAGGCATGTAGGGGGCCTCCTAATGGGCTGCATAATCTTCTCTTGATCAGAGCAATTTGTCCATAATCTTGTGCCATTCAGATTTGCAATGTACTTCTTTGATTTACCAATTGACATAAAGCAAGCTTTTGCAAAAATGGAAAGTTCACTTTATCTAAAAATGGATCAATCTTGTGTACAATGCTTGAACTCATGGAACAACACTTTGGCACAATGAACAAGCATTAAATTATGGAGTGTAACTTGGTTTAAGGACCTGTAATCTAGCCTAAAGCATGCTGAGTTCAAATTTGCAAAGTTATGGACATGGAACTTGGTCATGAACAAAGTGGTTTTTTGCTATATTGTGAAATTCGATTCTCTCTAACCATGAGATTGTTTGAGAAGTTCTTGGACATTTTGGAAAGCTTGGAATGTGTACTACAATCCATCTTTGAAATGCTAATTGAAATTCCAAGTGGAAGGGTATGAAAAATGGCTTTGAAGTGGGGTAGAAAACCTTGTCAAAATAGGTTAAAATTCTACTAAGTTAAAAATGGTTTAGTGCCCTTATTCAAAAAATTGTAACTTGAGATACAAGCTTCAAATGAGAAAACTTTGTGAATCAAAGTTGTAGATTATGCAACAAGCTACAACTTTCATGTTTTGACTTTTGTTTGAATCCAAATGGATCTTGGTGAAAAGGTGGGGCAAAGTTGGGAAAAAATTAGGGTTTTTCATAACTTAGAAAAATTCTAAGTTATGAAAAATTCCATTTTCTAACCCTAATTTGCAATTTGTGATTTCTTGGTGAACAAGTTTCATGATTTGGCATATTTTGATGAAAAATGAATCTTGACTCTTGATTTTGACCAAAAAGTCAAAGTTTGACTTTTCAGTATACAGTCAAAACTGATCAATTGACTGGGAAATTCAACTGTCAATCTTGTGTACTTGGGATCTTTTGAACTTGTTGAGCATGTCAAGATAATTCCATGGGGTCCTTGAGTACATATGTGAGCTTGGTTTGCCATTGGCTAGGTCAAACAGTCAAAAATTGCCTCTGTACAGTCAAAACCCTAAAAATGACCATTTTACCCTTTTAGTGATCTGATCAGATTTCTTGTGAAATTGTGATCCAAACTTGATCAAATGGTTCATATGAGTTCATAATGTTGATGTGGATCAAATTTCATGAGATTTGACTGTCAATTGGCCACAGTTGACTTTTTCCCCAATAGAGTTGATTTCTAGGTCAACTGTCCAATTGACTGGGCAAAATTTGGAATCAGGACTTGAAACTTGGTATGGATAAACTTAGGGGGTCAATATGAAGCAAGAAAGTCATCTTGGGCACTTTAGGTCAAAACATCTTTGTGCAAACACAAACCCTAATTTGGGGTTAGCAATGCAAGGAGGAGTCTTGAGCAGATGAAACCCTAACTGGATCTTGAGCTTCAAGAGCTTTGTGAGGAGAAATCAATGAGAAATGGGAGGGAAAATTTTGGGGTACAACAGTTGCCCCTGTTCAATCTTCTTGGACCTGAAGAGTTAGATTGGCAAGCTTGCCTTTCGTGACTCGAGGGTAAAGGGAGATTGGACACTAGAGTGCCCGGAAATTTGCACTTATCAAAGCACTGGATGCGGGAATGGGCTTAGAGATGCCATTTGGAGATGGGCTTAACGATGCCATCTGGGAGAGTGACAGAAACTTGTCGGGGATGGGCTTAAAGATGCCATCTGGAAGGGAATATTAGGAAAGTGTCCAAGCTTTGGACCATTTCTGAATTGGGGGTCTGAACAAGCAATAGGTTGACATCCGTTGTTGGGAGGAACCTGCAAGCTGTTTTCAGGAAGTCGCATCTAAACAAGTTGATAGATTAACATCCGTTACTTGGGAAGAATCCATGAACCGTTTTCAGAAGTCTGGAAGAAGAAACTGAACAAGTGACAGGTTAACATCCGTTTACTTGGAGAACCCGTGAACTGTTTTTCAGAAATCTTGAGATTGAATCAGCAATAGAGCAGCAACCGTTGTTGGGAAGCTTCCGTAAACTGTCTTTAAGAAATTGCATCTGAACAAGTTGATAGATTAACATCCGTTACTTGGGAAGAATCCATGAACTGTTTTCAGAAGTCTTGAGAAGAATCTGAACAAGTGATAGGTTAACATCCGTTTACTTGGAGAACCCGTGAACTGTTTTCAGAAATCTTGAGATTGAATCAGCAATAGAGCAGCATCCGTTGTTGGGAAGCTTCCGTAAACTGTCTTTAAGAAATTGCATCTGAACAAGTTGATAGATTAACATCTGTTACTTGGGAAGAATCCATGAACTGTTTTCAGAAGTCTTGAGAAGAATCTGAACAAGTGATAGGTTAACATCCGTTTACTTGGAGAACCCGTGAACTGTTTTCAGAAATCTTGAGATTTGAATGATTTTAGTCTGTCGACTGATCTTACCTGAAAAAGGCAAAGAGTTAGTTGGATGCAATGCTATGATGCATGATACAATGTATATTATGGTGTTATGAATGTGAATGGATGTGCATGTAAGCTGGAGAGCTGTCTTGCATAGGATAGATGAATCCGGGACAGCGGAAGATAGAAGTATCCTGACTGCTGCCGGGGAAAATAAGTCCTGGGTCGTTACTGGGGAACCTGGAGCTTGGGTTGTATATCAATCTTCTGGGGAATTCCTGAAGTCTTCTACTGGGGAGTACCAAACTAGTAGACTCATGTTGGGGAGGCCAGATTGAGAATCTTCAGCTTGGAGAGAAGTATCTCTGGAGATTTTACTGGGGAACTCAAGATTTTCTTCCTAAAACTCTGTGGGGAAAAGGTTTAAAAGTCTGACTCCGCTGGGGACTGTCCATTTGAAGCTTTTGATCTGCTGGGGATACCGAAGCTTAAACTCTGAGGGAAATTGATTTCCGGAAAATTCTCTGGCTGGGGATGGGAAGAATTTTGGCGAGCGCGATCTCCCCTGGTGGTTAGCTGAGGATAACCCAGTTATAAGCCTTTGTGAGGAATAACTTTGAATAAAACTCGGAAGGGACGTCCGTACTCTGCGGGGAATACCTTTCAGAACCTTACTGGGGATAAGCTTCGAGGGTCTACTAGAGATAGACCTCAGGGTTTGCCAGGGATGTGGATTACAGATCTTGAGGGATTTCCTTTGAAAGGGTATCAAAATATCCGTTTGTACTTTCATCCTATCAGTAATCCTTTTCTTAGGTTCAATTAGGAAGTGATCATGTTTCAAATGCATATGCCTATTTAACAAAACATTGGACGTTTCTCAAAATAAAACAAATAGTGCAAGAGAAAAAGAAAAAGGGAAATGACACAAATTTTGGGAAGAGTATATGTATTGATTTTCTTTGGGTATATTTGTACAAAGGAGACAATCATCCTAGTAAGAGGATCTTGTCGTAAATATTTGAAAAATTTATACAAAACAAAGATGGCTATGTGAAATAATTCCATGGGATTCCATTCTGCTGTAGCTTTCACAACTCCGAACATCTGTCCATTCGATGCTTCGTTTGACGATGGCTGGATTGATCAGAAACCTGGAACCGGTTGATGAAGAGACTGTCTTTGAAGTGATCTGACGAGACATAGTCATACGCTTTAATTCCCTAACTTTTGCCTGAATCGCCCTTTCGGGTTTTCGATCCACCGGGAAACCCCTTTTTGCCCAAGCCGCCCTTTCGGGTTTTCGACTTGCCGGGTGTACAACTTTTTTTGTTTTTATCCCTAATTTTTGCCTGAACCGCCCTTTCGGGTTTTCGGTTCACCGGGATGCCCATTTTTGCCCAAGCCGCCCTTTTGGGTTTTCGACTTGTCGGGTTATTTTATGCGTAGTATCTTTTGACTATGTCTGCGTTCGCAGGGTGCGGCAAATCGTCGCCGTCCATGGTGGTCAGAATCATCGCACCACCAGAAAATATGCTTTTGATCACAAATGGTCCTTCATATGTAGGAGTCCATTTGCCCCTGGGATCACTTTGCGGCAAGATAATCCGCTTGACTACTAGATCTCCGACTTGATACACTTGACGTCTGACTTTCTTATTGAAGGCCTTGATCATCCGTTTTTGATACGTCTGACCATGACATATAGCCGCAATTCGCTTTTCGTCGATCAGATTGAGTTGATCAAGTCGGGTCTGCATCCAATCATCTTCATTCAAACCTGCATCCTTTATAATTCTTAGGGACGGGATCTGAACTTCCATAGGCAAAACAGCTTCCATGCCATAAACCAAAGAAAATGGGGTTGCCCCAGTTGAAGTGCGTATCGTCGTACGGTATCCATGCAGCACAAACGGTAACATCTCATGCCAGTCTTTGTAAGTGACTGTCATTTTTTGAATAATCTTCTTAATATTTTTGTTCGCAGCTTCAACAGCACCGTTCATCTTCGGCCGATAGGGAGATGAATTGTGATGATAAATCTTGAACTGTTCGCATAATGCAGTGATCATTGTATTATTCAGATTTGTACCGTTGTCCGTGATGATTCTGTCTGGAACACCATACCGACATATGAGGTTTTGCTTGATGAAGCGGGCAACCACATTTTTGGTGACAGAAGCGAAGGAAGCTGCTTCGACCCATTTAGTGAAGTAGTCAATGACAACCAGGATGAAGCGATGTCCGTTGGAAGCCGTGGGCTTGATCTCTCCAATCATATCAATGCCCCACATTGCAAAGGGCCATGGAGCAGTCAGGACGTTGAGGGGAACCGGAGGGATATGAACTTTGTCAGCATAGACTTGACACTTGTGACAAGTACGGGAATGTTGATGGCAGTCAGCCTCCATGGTAGACCAGTAATAGCCTGCCCTTAGGATCTTCTTAGCCATTGTATGCCCGCTCAAGTGAGTGCCAAATGGGCCACTGTGTATATCAGTCATGATCAATTCTGCTTCAGCCTTATCCACACATCGGAGTAATACACAATCATGGCTTCGTTTGTAAAGGATGTTGTTGCTCAGGAAGAACTTAGCAGCGAATTTCCTTAAGAACTTCTTGTCATTCACGGAAGCTCCTTCAGGATAATCTTGGGTCTCGAGATACCTTTTGATTTCATGGAACCAAGGTTGTTCCACTACTTCTTCGATATTAATCTCGTGACAATGCGCGGGTTCATCCATTCGCTCGATGGTGATTTGGGGAGCCTCGTTATCCCAATTGAGTTTAAACATGGAGGACATTGTGGCTAGAGCATCTGCTAGCTGATTCTCTTCTCGCGGAAAGTGCTCGAAGGTAATTTGCTCGAAGTGAGGCAACAATGTCAGAACATGTTCTTTGTATGGAATAAGATTAGGATGTTTGGTATCCCAATCTCCTTTGATCTGGCTGATGACCAAAGCCGAGTCCCCGAATACGATCAAAGATTTGATCCCCAAGTCTATAGCAGCCTTGAGACCAAAGATGCAGGCTTCATATTCAGCCATATTGTTCGTGCAGCTGAAGCAAAGTCGGGCCGTGAAAGGAGTGTGGCATCCTTCCGGAGAAATGAGTACTGCGCCAATGCCGTTTCCGAGTGCATTTGAAGCACCATCAAAGTACAGGGTCCATCGGGATCCCTTTTCGGGTCCGTCATACGGTCCGTCACCTTTAATGTCGTCCAAATTCATGATGTCCTCGTCTGGGAAATCAAATCTCATGGGTTGATAGTCTTTGATAGCCTGATGAGCCAGATGGTCATCTAATACACTCCCTTTTATAGCTTTTTGGGTAGTGTACTGGATGTCATACTCGGTCAAGATCATTTGCCATCTGGCTATCCTTCCAGATAAAGCGGGCTTTTCGAAGATATATTTGATAGGGTCCATTTTGGATATCAACAAGGTAGTATGAGTCAGCATATACTGTCTTAGTCGGCGAGCAGCCCATACCAAAGCGCAGCAAGTTTTCTCGAGCAGTGAGTAGCGAGTCTCACAGTCGGTAAACTTTTTGCTAAGGTAATAAATAGCATGCTCTTTTCGACCAGACTCGTCATGTTGGCCCAAAACACACCCCATTGAGTTATCCAAGACGGTCAAATACATGATCAATGGTCTTCCTTCGACGGGTGGCATCAGAATAGGAGGTTCTAACAAATATTCCTTGATTCTATCAAAAGCAGCTTGGCAGTCGTCGTTCCACTCAACTACCTGATCTTTCTTCAAGAGTTTGAAAATTGGCTCACAGGTAGAAGTCAGATGTGAAATGAATCTGGCAATATAGTTTATGCGCCCCAAGAAACCTCTAACTTCCTTTTCAGTACGGGGAGCAGGCATCTCTCGTATTGCTTTTACTTTTGCCGGATCGACTTCAATGCCTTTGTTGCTTACAATGAATCCCAGGAGTTTACCAGACCTAACTCCAAAAGTGCATTTACTCGGATTCAGCCTGAGCTTGTATTCTTTCAATCTGGCAAACAGCTTTTCCAGATGCTCAAGGTGCTCTTCCTCTGTTTGTGACCGAGCTATCATATCGTCTACGTAAACTTCAATCTCATGATGTATCATGTCATGAAATAAAGCTACCATGGCGCGTTGATAAGTTGCCCCTGCGTTCTTCAGCCCGAACGGCATCACTTTGTAACAGAAGGTGCCCCATTGTGTGACAAAAGTTGTTTTCTCTATATCCTCGGGGGCCATTTTGATTTGATTATAGCCCGAGAATCCGTCCATGAAGGAAAACACCTTATGCTGGGCTGTATTGTCGATCAAGATGTCAATATGAGGTAGCGGGAAATCATCTTTAGGGCTGGCCCTATTCAAATCCCGGTAGTCCACACACATTCTGACTTTGCCATCCTTCTTAGGCACTGGCACAATGTTAGCAACCCATTGAGGATAGGACGTAACGGCCAGAAAACCAGCATTGAACTGCTTCATTACTTCTGCTTTAATTTTTTTGGACATATCAGGCCTCATTCGGCGAACTTTTTGCTTGATCGGTGGACAGTCTTCTCTTGTGGGGAGACGGTGAACCACGATGTCTGTGTCTAGGCCCGGCATGTCTTCATAGGACCAAGCGAAGATTTCAACATACTCATTCAGTAACTGTACCAAGCGTTCCTTGACTTCTGGTTCCAGGTTGGCCCCCACTTGCACCTCCTTCCGATTCTCCTCGGTTCCCAAGTTAACAGTTTCCAACGGCTCTTCATGTGGTAAGATGGCCCTTTCCTCTTGTTGCAGGAGTCTGGCTAGTTCCCCTGGTACTTCACAACCTTCGTCATCTTCATACTCGACTAGATTGACCAGGTCTTCAGAGTTATTAAAAGATACAGCAGAATAGTCACCCATGGAATCCGGAGTGGATGGGTACCTGCATTGGTGAGTGTGGGTGTGTGTAAGGGATAGCCATCCTTAAACAAAAAATGCAAAAGGAAAGAAAATGAACACAAGCAGTTTATCAAATGAAAAACGTCCAATGAATCATTAAACATGGCATATGAATATGAAAAATAGTCAAAACCCTTACAAGTGGACCTACATGCCCCGGGTAAGGCAGGAGGCGAAAAGATAGTGTACGGATTGTTTGAAAGTAAAATATTACAGACCAAATAGGAAATGTTTGATAGATAAATTACTGAGGAATAAAAGTAATGGGGACAAAGTCTTTAGCCTCCCAATTGCTCAACCCTCCTCTGACAGTTGGATGAATCCATTCTTCAAAGTTGCTTTCTTTGTCTTCATCTTCCAGGGCGTTGATTTGGTAAGGAGAAATTTTGACTGGCGCTCTCTCAATCTTTGACCGGCGCATAGCTTTCTGGCCAGCGGTGGTGAAACCTAATCCAAGCTTATCAACCTTATGCGGAAAATCAGGTAACTGCCCCCACGCTGAATTCTTCCCTTCTTTAACTGCAGCCCTTGCATCCTCCAGAGATGCCATCCTGGCCATCTGTCTCGGTGTCTCAGCTGCCAACTTCGCCATTGCTATCTCAGGAAGCACTTCTTCGAAATGTTGAAACGGTGTCTCAATGAACTCCCCTTCAACCTCCACATATCGGAAAGAATTTAAATGGCTAATCATATACTCTTCTTCGCCGTGGACCGTAATGATCTTTCCCTTTACAGGATATTTCAGCATCTGGTGCAAAGAGGAGGTGACTGCCCCAGCGTGGTGTATCCAAGGTCTACCTAGCAGGCAGGAATATGATGGACGGATGTCCATTACATAGAAAGTGGATTTAAACACCTCAGTACCTATCTTGACAGGAATTTCAACTTCTCCATGGACCATTCTTTTCGACCCATCGAAAGCTCTGACGACGATATCACTAGGCTTCAATTCCAACCCTTCGCAATCTAGCCGGTCCAAGGCCTTCTTAGGCAAAACATTCAGTGATGAACCGGTATCTACCAAAACATGTGCAAGGGTGGTTCCGCGACACTCGATTGAAATATGCAACGCATCATTGTGATTTCGGCCTTTAGGGGTCAGGTCGGCATCAGAAAAACCTAATCCGTTGTCTGCAGTTAGACTAGCCACGCAATGTTGAAATTGATCTGCAGAGGTTTCCTGGGGCACATGAGCTGCCTTTAGAAACTTAATCAAAGCTTGAGCGTGCGCTTCTGAGCAAAGAAATAGTGCCAGCATGGAGATCTTGGAGGGGGTTTGCCCCAACTGTTCCACCACATCGTAATCACTTCTCTTGATTATCCTCAAAATCTCGTCCATTTCTTTCTTGGAGGCTTCTGGAATCACCAAAGGTTGAGTCCTCGTCCTGACGGGCTCTTCTTGTATTCCCTTTCCTTTATCGGCAATGGTAGGAGAGACAGCACTAGGAACGAAAATTTCTTCAATCAAAGGAGTTCTAGCGGAGAGTTTTACT
This sequence comes from Vicia faba, assembly GCA_948472305.1. Classification (NCBI taxonomy): domain Eukaryota; kingdom Viridiplantae; phylum Streptophyta; class Magnoliopsida; order Fabales; family Fabaceae; genus Vicia; species Vicia faba. The sequence goes on from OX451736.1 coordinate 1,620,208,024, forward strand.
GGTGCAGGGATGACTTCTTTAGCTGACGAGGGTCCAAAGACTGCTCTTGGAGGAGCAATCTCTGGAGAAAATATTCTCCCGCTCCTGGTGATTTTGCTGGTGCCCGCAATGTTACTAATGTTGGCTTCTTCATCATCTGAATTTTCTTCAATTATCTCAACTTGCTTGATACCATGGTAGTAGATGTCACCACCATAGTTCCAAGGTATCGACTTCTCAGAAACATAGGGAACAGGCCCCGGCATTGTTATCTTCAAAGGTATAGACTTTGCAGCTGGTGTAATCTTAACTGGCTTTTTGACGGCCTCAGAAAGATTGGCGTGAATGGTTATGATTGAGACATTTTCAACATGAACTGGAACAGCAGGAACTTTTTCGAACAAAATTTGTCGGCTATCCATAAGGCCTTGGATGCCTTTCTTCAATAGCGGACAATCAAACGGCAGAGAGTGGCAACAGTAGCAGTCTTCTTTACATCCCGGGAAGATCCCGACCCTTAACAAATTCAACTTAATGGTTAACAGTGGAGTAGTCAGATCACTAACGTCAGCAACATACAAATCCTCTTCAATGGCATTGACATTCCGACCGTGCTTTGGCATAGGTGCAGATATCACATTGGGTTTCTCCGGAGCGTCAAACTCTACCTCCTTAGCCTCTATCAGGTCCTAGATCTTATGCTTGAGTGCCCAACAATCATTGGTGTCGTGTCCAACACTGTCTGAATGATAGGCGCACTTAGCATTGGCATGATAATGCGGAGAGGATGTATTTACATTCTTTGGCGCCTCCTTGATAGTGGCAAGATTCAATTTCAACAGATGGGGAAGCACCTGCGCTGGAGTCATATTAATACGGGTGAACTGCCGTTGTGGCCTTTCCACCCGTTGCTGATTTGGTCTGGATTGGTTGTAGCGAGGCTGCTCACTCGGAGTGTTTTGAATCATTACGGCCCCCACAGTCGGCCGACGCTCCATCTTCCCTGCTCTTCTTTGAGAATATACCATAGTTGTCTCCTTCTTAAACGGCTTCTTCTCAACACTTGCAGCGACACCCTTCTGAATCTTTCCTGACTTGATGCCAGCCTCGATTCTTTCGCCCGTTAAGATCAAATCGGTAAACCCTGCGGAAGAGTTACCAATTAAATGATTGAAAAATGGCCCAGATAGGGTCCCAAGAAACATATCAACGAGTTCACGATCGGTTAAAGGAGGCTGCACCCTGCCAGCCAAATCCCTCCATTTTTGTGCGTATTCCTTGAATCCCTCACTTGTTCCTAGCGACATACCCTGAAGTTGGGTACGGGTAGGAGCAAGATCAGAATTATACTGGTATTGTTTATAGAAAGCGGTGGCCAAATCTTCCCAAATTCTGACACTGGTTCCTTCTAACTGATAAAACCATTCCAACTGAGCTCCCGACAGGCTGTCTTGAAAGAAATGAATCCAGAGATTTTTATCTGCTGTATAGGGTTGAATCTTTCTCACATAGGACCTGAGATGCATTTTGGGGAAGGACAGCCCATCATACCTTACAAACACTGGCACCTTGAATTTTGGGGGAATCACAATTCCGGCGACCAAGCCCATGTCTTCAAAATCCAAACCCGGTACCCTTTGCAATTCCATAGCAGCCAATCTGTATTCTAAACCCTTGTACTTATCATCAGCTGGAGGATACTGCTGGTCAGAATAATCTTCATCCTCTTCAACCTCTTCCTCCTCTGCATCAGACTCGGAAGGCACCGCAACTCGATCTCTTTTACTAGTCCCTTCATCAGAAGTAGGAGGAAATTCAAGCACCCTCCGAGCTTCTCTGTCAAATCTTCTCCCCAAAGTAGCCACTCCGACCCTCTTTTTCTTCTTCACCGGGTCTCTACTCTCCAGATGAGCCTTGATATCCTCTTGACTCTTGACCAAGGTCATCAAGAGTTGCTGGAACTGTGCATTCTGGGCTTGTAGGTCTTTAACTGTTTGCTCGAGATCCATCCTACTGAAATAAACAGCAGATAGATAAGGAAACCTGGAGTGAGACCTGCTTATGCACATGATGAATGGTATGCTGATGTATGCAATGCATTCAAGGATTTAGGACATTCAAAATTGTTTCAGACAAAGAAGGACGCACGTCATATTAATAAGAAGAAATTTGTTAGTACATAAATGCCCCATGGGCCAAATATTACAACATAAACTTCTCAAGGCAGAAAGACATTGCGCATCCTCTTTGGTGCGATGTAGGTATTGAGGGCCTCTTGCTCGTGGAGTCGGCGGGTAAGCTCTAGAACCTTCTTTTCACTGGCGTAGTAGCTAGCTTCAAAAGTGTTCCGTTCCTCCTTGAGCTGAATCCAACTTTTCTGCATTTCCTCCCACGATGTAGGCATGTCTGGATGCAGGATGGTGTAGGGAACCTCTCCTTCATTGACGGGCTCTTTAATCACTGGGAGTACATGAGGATAAGGCATCATTAGACTTTGGGCTCGGGCTCGTACCCACTTGAGATAGGGCTCAAGAGGGATGGAGTTCTTGTGTCCCAGAGTCTTGCTATCAACCTTGTTGAGTTTTCCCCAAGCTCTGATGAATCTTTGGCGAAGTCCTTGCGCATCGTTGTCGAAGTCAAAAACTAGGCTAGGAATCAACATGTCATGAGGGCCATCCCTTCGTGCATATCCAAATTGTCTCAAAGCTAGGCAAGGATTGTAGGTGATACCTCCTCTGATTCCAAGCAAAGGAACATTAGGAAACTCTCCGCAACGATCGACAATGATGACATTTTCTCTGGACCGAGAACACCAATGTACATCAGAATGAGTAAGAGTCATCAATCGTTGGGACCACCTTGTACCTTGGTCATTCTTCAGGACGGATTGTGGAAGGTGCGAAATAAACCACCTTGCAAGGAGAGGAGTACAACACATGAGAACACCCCTCTTTCTCATTGTTCGTGTGTAAAATGAGTGAAGGATGTCCCCAAGCAATGTTGGTATTGGGTTTCTGGACAAGAAGATTTTGACAGCGTTGACATCTACCAATTGGTCAGGATTTGGGAACAAGACCAACCCATAGATAAGGAGTGCCACAATCTCTTCAAAGGCTTATAGGTCCAATGAGTTCCAACATTCTTGTGCCTTCTCAAACAAGAATTTTGCTAAGAATCCTTTGACGCCGCTTCTGGTTTCCCAATGCCCCTTGATTTCAGATGGTCGTAGATGTAATGCTCGAGCAACATCTTCCGGCTTTGGTTCCTTTTCCGTACCGTTGAAGGGTAGTTGATTAAGGATAGGGATTCTTAGGAGTTGAGAAAACTCCTCCAAAGTGGGAACCAACTGATAATCAGGGAAAGTGAAGCAGTGGTGAAGAGGGTCAAAGAACTGGAATAGCACTTTCATCATGTCTTCTTCAATGTTGGTGTTGACTAGGCTGAGCAGTCTACCATGTCTTTCACTGAAGGATGAATTTTCCGGAATTCTTGAAGTGATCTCCTTGAGTTGAGGAGAGATTCTCACAAGGTTGACTTGAATGGTATTTCTGCGAGGTATTTCCATGACCTACAAAACAAGAACAATGATGAAGATCCAAACCCTTGAAATGGTTAGTGAATGCATATGATGCTTTATGATGTTTATGATGTATGCACAAGACATATGTACAAGCAAATCACACCAAACCCTAGCTTCAGGCTTGCATGGGGTTTCATAGGTAAGTACCCTCTTGAGTGTAGTCGGCTTAAAAACCTGTCCTATAAATAGTAACCGGGTTCTAAGGAGCTCAATATCACTGGATTGTTTTCATTGTTCATTGTTTTGGTTTAGCCACTTAACTAGCGACCAAAATATTCCAAGAAAACAACCCTCAATGAGTGTAGTATCGAGTATCTACCAACTTCGGACTGCACCAAAGCCGGTCATCTCACTACCCCTAATAAAAGGCCAAGATGGTCAAGTAAGGTTCTAGGTCATTAGTGCTTAGTGACATCACTCAGCGGCCCCGTACTCTCCTTGATTGAACTCAAGGGTTACCGGTACTCACAAATATGTCGCACTAATATAGCTATTGCTTAGACCGTGTCGGTATACCCCGCACAGTTTCCACAACGTATTGCTATCTATGAATGTTTCCCAAAATCCAGGTGGAGGATTATAAACCCAAACAATAGAGCCCAAGTATAAAGCAAGCAAATCAAACAATTAGTCATGCAAGAGGGTGATCTAAGCCCTAAGGTTACTCCACTTAAAGAATTATCCCCAGCAGAGTCGCCAGTTCTGTGGTACGGTGGGAGAACTGACTAGGGTTTTGCGTTTGTTTTCGCAAATGTTTCGGTTGAGCAAGAGTCGCCACCGACTTTTTATTTTATCCTAAGGAAAGGTTTAAAAAGCACAGCAAAAACCTTTGAGATTTTTCTTGGGTTCGGGGAGTAGATTATAGAAGGGGGAGGTATTAGCACCCCTTCTATCCATGGTTATCCATGGGCTCTTAGGTACTTGCTTAGATCTATCTTGCCTTGGTTTTCAATTGTTTGAAATGGTGCTTTGTGTGTGGTTTTGAAAATGTTTTGAAAAGATGCCTTGTGCTAGGCTAACCTTTGTAACAATTCTTTACTCGAATGTTTTACAAAAGGTGTTTTATCTTTTAAAAGATGTTTCAAGGGTTTGAAAAGTTGATTTTGAAAGTGTTTGTGAAGTGGGTTTTGAAATTAGGCAAGTGTTTTCTTTTCAAATTGACAAGTACTTAAGAGTTTGTCTACCCTAAAGCTTTCTCAAAGATTTTTGTCATGTTTTAAACCTTTTTGACAAATTTGTTCCACCATTGCATTTGGTGGACAATCTTGTCTTAGGAGATGAAAGGGACGGGCGCGGGTCATCCTTTAGACCATAGTTGCAATAGTGTTAAAGGTCTTTGGGCAATTTTTCTTTAAGGGACTTGATCATTTGTTTTTGTTTGTTTTGAAAAGTTTTATCGAGGGACTATGATCATTCAAATTGTTTGTTTTGCCCAAAGAAATTCAACATGCAATATGGCCCAATTATTTGAAGGCAATAAAGTGGAATACCTTAGGGGGTGCAAGTGTGAGATGTGTTGTTTATTTTCATGCTCATTTATCTTTGTATTAGGTCAAACTATTTTTTCTCGTTTTTCGCATGCAAAACCTAATTCTAACATGGCATAATTAGAAAGCGTATAAAGTGCGAAATTTAAATTCCCACGCTATTACAACATAATAATATAGGGAGGGGGGTACAAATTTACAAATGGGGAATATTTAGACAAGAATTTAAATCTAAATTATTACATCATTTTTGAATATTTGCAAGGTAAATAAATTGCATAATTAAATAGAAATTAGATAAATATGCAAAATGCAAAAAGAAAGTTTTTATATGTATGAAAAAATGTTGTTTATGTAAAATAAAATAAGAAAATAAAAAGGTATTATTTTTGAGTATTTTCATATTTAGGGCAAAAACCCTAATTTTAATCAAAATGTATATTAATTAATTAATTCACATAATATTTATTATTTACATACAAAAATAAAATAAAATATGGTATATTTATAAAAAGGCCTTTTTTAGTATTAAATATTAAAAAATAAAATATGTACATTATTTGATATTTTATTCTAAGTATATTAACAAATATGTATTTATATACATTATTTTAAATATGTATCATTGATAAATAATAATAATAATATTTAATATTTTTTAGAAAATAGTATTTTTTTGTATGAAATATTTTCAGAGGGTAATATAAAATAAAAAATGAAAATGAGAATGTATTTACACTATTTTTCTATTTATCCTAAATAATAATATATATACATATATGTATAAATCAAAAGAAAATCAAATAAATACCAAATAAAATCAAAAAATGATGAGAAAATTATTTTCAAAATTTTAATATGCTGAGAAAAAATAAACAAGTCAAACAAAAAAAGAAAAAGTCAAAAAGGATTAAAAATAAGACAAATGGGCTTGGGGGGGTGTAATAGCAAAACCAGGGTGCAAAAAGAAATAACAACAAGCCCAGCCCAGGAAGCTGTTATCTTCAACCTTCAGACAACCAATTTCAAAAAAACGCGCGCCTGCTTCTCAAGTTCCTAACTCCTGATCCTTTGATTTTTTGAACAAACTTCCAACACAAAAGATGTTAAGCATGAATCCACGATTCCAAATATATAAAAAACATCTCCTAACTCTAAAAAATGAGAGAGAATTTTAGTGATCCCAAATCTTAACCTAAGTTTTCTGCCATTTTCAAAGCTTAAATTCTCTTAACTCAGGCAAAAGAAATGAAATGTAAAGATATGGACATGCTCAGGGCTATGAGTAGAACCTTGTTTCTTCACAAACTTAAGACTAAAAATGCATAATAAGAGAGATACGAGTTCAAAATTTTACCTATTCAGTTGAACTTCTATCTAGAGAATGAGGAACTTTCAGTGCAAGGTGATGATTGGAAAAGCTTCCTTGAGGTCCAGGGATGCTATTCCAATGTTTACTTTGTCTTGAAAGCTTCTGAATCAAGCTATGGAACTTCAACTGCAAAAGGAAAAAATGAAAATGGTGGAAACTGTTAGAGGGATTACAGGTCAGGTTTTAGGTCATGGTTAGCTTGCATACATGCTAGGGAATGTGTATGAATTGATTTTGGTAAGAATGCTCGAGGGAAATGGGAGTTTGCACTCAAACTGCAGAGGCAACCCTGTTTTTGCAGTTTGAGGATGATTCTGAGATGGAGGGTGTTTTGGAGGCAAGTGGCTCGTGTCACAGCTTGGTTATGTTGTCTTGAGTGTGTTTGGTAAGTTTGTTCTTGTGTGCTAATGCTGGTATGAGAGTTCTTACAAAAAATGGGACTTTCTTCTTTCTTAAGCAACAAAATGCCACTTGATGTTCTAGGCATGTAGGGGGCCTCCTAATGGGCTGCATAATCTTCTCTTGATCAGAGCAATTTGTCCATAATCTTGTGCCATTCAGATTTGCAATGTACTTCTTTGATTTACCAATTGACATAAAGCAAGCTTTTGCAAAAATGGAAAGTTCACTTTATCTAAAAATGGATCAATCTTGTGTACAATGCTTGAACTCATGGAACAACACTTTGGCACAATGAACAAGCATTAAATTATGGAGTGTAACTTGGTTTAAGGACCTGTAATCTAGCCTAAAGCATGCTGAGTTCAAATTTGCAAAGTTATGGACATGGAACTTGGTCATGAACAAAGTGGTTTTTTGCTATATTGTGAAATTCGATTCTCTCTAACCATGAGGTTGTTTGAGAAGTTCTTGGACATTTTGGAAAGCTTGGAATGTGTACTACAATCCATCTTTGAAATGCAAATTGAAATTCCAAGTGGAAGGGTATGAAAAATGGCTTTGAAGTGGGGTAGAAAACCTTGTCAAAATAGGTTAAAATTCTACTAAGTTAAAAATGGTTTAGTGCCCTTATTTAAAAACTTGTAACTTGAGATACAAGCTTCAAATGAGAAAACTTTGTGAATCAAAGTTGTAGATTATGCAACAATCTAAAACTTTCATGTTTTGACTTTTGTTTGAATCCAAATGGATCTTGGTGAAAAGGTGGGGCAAAGTTGGGAAAAAATTAGGGTTTTTCATAACTGATCAATTGACCTAGGGTTATGAAAAATTCCATTTTCTAACCCTAATTTGCAATTTGTGATTTCTTGGTGAACAAGTTTCATGATTTGGCATATTTTGATGAAAAATGAATCTTGACTCTTGATTTTGACCAAAAAGTCAAAGTTTGACTTTTCAGTATACAGTCAAAACTGATCAATGGACTGGGAAATTCAACTGTCAATCTTATGTACTTGGGATCTTTTGAACTTGTTGAAAATGTCAAGATAATTCCATGGGGTCCTTGAGTCCATATGTGAGCTTGGTTTGCCATTGGCTAGGTCAAACAGTCAAAAATTGCCTCTGTACAGTCAAAACCCTAAAAATGACCATTTTACCCTTTTAGTGATTTGATCAGATTTCTTGTGGAATTATGATCCAAACTTGATCAAATGGTTCATATGAGTTCATAATGTTGATGTGGATCAAATTTCATGAGATTTGACTGTCAATTGGCCACAGTTGACTTTTTCCCCAATACAGTTGATTTATAGGTCAACTGTCCAATTGACTGGGCAAAATTTGGAATCAGGACTTGAAACTTGGTATGGATAAACTTATGGGGTCAATATGAAGCAAGAAAGTCATCTTGGGCACTTTAGGTCAAAACATCTTTGTGCAAACACAAACCCTAATTTGGGGTTAGCAATGCAAGGAGGAGTCTTGAGCAGATGAAACCCTAACTGGATCTTGAGCTTCAAGAGCTTTGTGAGGAGAAATCAATGAGAAATGGGAGGGCAAATTTTGGGGTACAACACCCGGCAAGTCGAAAACCTGAAAGGCGGCTTGGGCAAAAATGGGTATCCCGGTGGACTGAAAACCCGAAAGGGCGATCCAGGCAAAAGTTAGGGATTAAAGCGTAATACTATGTCGCATTGGATAACCTTGCATCCAGAATCCGGTATCAACCTCAAGTTCAGACGGCATCGACCAGTCAGCTTCATCTTCAACCGAGCATCCAAGTGATGAGACGCTCGAAGATATAAAGGCGATAGCAGAGTTGGAACCCAGTGAGATTATTCTTTTCACATAGCTGTTTTGTTTTCTTTGTACAAATTGTATAAACTCTGTTGTTCGGCGGCATTCTCTTACTAGGACGTCAGCCTCTTGTACTTAAACGCCTATTTACAGGCAATTCAAAAATCAATACAAATTCACGTTTCAGCTAAATTGCCAACTGTTTCTTCCTTTTTCTGTTTTGTCTTGCGAAGAACGTCCAATGTTCAATTGTGATATATGCATTTGACACTAATTGCTAACTCATAAATATTTGCATACGAAACAAAGGATTAATTACAGGTGACATTAGAAACATGGGCAATAATGAGGTGTCTAAGCGATCTAATTGCTCTTTCCACCAAGGTACCAAAGTAAGTTCGGCTGAAGAATGCAACCAAGATATCTTAATTCCCCAGAGAGTGAGCCAAGATTCAACAATTCTCTCCCCAAGCAGAGTTAATTCACTGGCAACCTTAAGGAAATTGGGTACCCCCAGCAGATCTCAACATTCCTCAGCGGAGTATACCAACTTTCTTAACAAGCATCCCCGACAGTCTTGATCTAAGATTGTTCCCCGGCGGTCCAGACATTCAGTGGAGCCATTCCCCAGTCCGATCTCAAAAGTTTCCCCAGAAGAGTTCAATCCATCTCCCTAGCAGGAAGCTTATCCCCAGTAGATTCTGGAAGTTTATCCCCTGTAGAGTACGAACGCTCCCCCGACTTTATTCAGAAGGTTATTTCCCCACCAGGATATAACTGGGTTATCCTCAGCCAATTGCCACGGAAAGATCGTCCTCGGCGAAGTTCTTCCTATTCCCCAGCGGAGTTCATCAATTCCTTCAACATAATACATCAACGGTATCCCCAGCGGAGTTATCAACATCTCAAGCAAAGTACATTTCTTTCCCCACAGAGTAATTCCCCGCAGAGCAATATATTCGCCAAGTCTATTCCCTAACGGAGTCATCTTCTCCTACCGGTATTCTTGCAATCATCACTCCCCAGCGGAAACAACGAAGCTCTATTCCTCAACATCAGCCCAGGATTTAACTTCCCGGCACCCGTCAAGGATTTATTTTCCTAGACAAAAACATACATTCATAAACATCATATCTTCATACATTATAGCATGCACATACGCATCATGAACATACAATCTCATTTATTCTGAGAACATCACGCATCTCATACATCATGACATCGCATACAACTAACGTTTTGTCTTTTCAGGACAAAGGTCAGTACAAAGATGATTACTATCAACGGTCGCAACTAAAGATCTGATTCCTGTATCTTGCCAGGGCACGTCTGAAGAGTTCGAAGATCCGATTCCTGTATCTTGCCAGGGTGTATCTGTTGACGACTACATTACCAGACTCGATTCCTGTATCTTGCCAGGGCACGTCTGAAGAGTTCGAAGATCCGATTCCTGTATCTCGCCAGGGTGTATCTGTTGACGACTACATTACCAGACTCGATTCCTGTATCTTGCCAGGGCACGTCTGAAGAGTTCAAAGATCCGATTCCTGTATCTTGTCAGTGTGTATCTGTTGACGACTACATTACCAGACTCGATTCCTGTATCTTTCCAGGGCACGTCTGAAGAGTTCGAAGATCCGATTCCTGTATCTCGCTAGGGTGTATCTGTTGACGACTAATTCCAGACTCGATTCCTGTATCCTGCCAGGGCACGTCTGAAGAGTTCGAAGATCCGATTCCTGTATCTTGCCAGGATGTATCTGTTGACGACTATATTCTCCGGACTCGATTCCTGTATCTTGCCAGGGTACGTCTGAAGAGTTTAAAGATTCGATTCTGGTATCTAGCCAGGGCACATCTACATAAAGAGTTTGAAGATTAACTCCTGTAACAGGCCAGGTAATTATTTTCTTTCTCAGGTACGCAAGTTCTCTCTAAGGAACCTCTTACGCGATCGACACCCAGATGGCATCTATAAGCCCATCCACATACCAACAGTCTCCAAATGGCGTCTATAAGCCCATTCCCGACAAAGTTCCGTCACATTTCCAGATGGCACCTATAAGCCCATCCTCCTATCCATCATCTTTCTAAATGGCATCTGTAAGCCCATTCCCGTCATCACACTGCTAACATTCTACTATGTGAGTGCAAATTTCTGGGCACTCTAGTGTTCAATCATCTTCCACCTTCGGATTACGAAAGGCACGCCAGCCAATCTACATCCTCAGGTCTAAGAAGATTGAACAGGGGCAACTGTTGTACCCCAAAATTTTCCCTCCCATATTCTTCAAGATTTGCCAAGATCAAGGTTCAAAATCTCTCAAAGGGTTGCACAGTCCAATTGCCTCCTAACACAGGCAAAATTAGGGTTTTGGTTCTTGCAAAGAAATTGAGTTTTCCAAGGGTCCAAACAAGTCCCACATGCCTATATACATTGTCAAGCATTCATATGTCAAGTTTCAAGACTCACAGCATCAGGTTGCACAGTCAAAAACCCTAAATGCTTCACAATCAACTGTAGGGGCAAAATGGTCATTTGGCAGTCAAAAGTCAAAAATTTTGGTCAACATCTTATTTTGAAGCCACAAACATCATTTGATCAATTCTTGATCATGATTCTCAAAGCATGGCTCAAAAAGTCTCAAGATGCAAAAGTTTCTATTTTTGGACAGCTGAAAAGTCAACTGCAAATTGACCAAGGCATAACTTCTTCATGGTTTATCAAAAAAATTCCATCCAAAGCTCATTTTGAAGAGGATGACATTTCCTACAACTCATCTTCACACTCCAAGTCCAAGAAATTCTCTCACAAAAAGTTATCAATTTCAACATTATAGGTCATTTTCAAAAGTCAACAAAAAAACACTTTAAGTCAAAAACCATAACTTGAGATTGGTAAATCAAAATGACATGGGACCAAAGGCATTGGTTAGAGGACTTCAAGACCTTTCCAAAATGTCCAAGAACATGGTCATAACTTCAAAATTGAGCAAGATATGCCTTGGAGAAGTTGGGAAATTTTTGGGAACTTTGAAAAGTCAACTTTGCTTCAAAAGCTTCAAAATTGCTAACGGGCCACAAATTCTTCCATGAATCATTACCCAAAGCATATGCACGACCCATTAAGCTCAAAGGAATTTATTTTCTTATTTTTAATTAATTAATTGAATTTTTATTCTTATTTATTCATTTAATTAGTTTTAAATATGAGAAAAATATCAAATCATGCCTTTTAAATCTTTTTTGTGCAGCAAATCAAACTAGGGCAAAGTGGCAAATCGTGCATCAATCAACAAGACCAAATCTTCCATAATTGGCATGGTTTTCATGGCAAAAAGATTGAAAAAAGATATGGAAAAATCAAATATTGAAAACATTAATACATGGACTTTGGGCTTGTTTTCTTGACCTAATTTGCTTCATGTACAAAGGCACAACTCAACCCTATTCAAGCACACGCAAAAAAACTGCTCAGGAGGCCATAACCAAATTGCAACTTTTCATCCAAATTTTGGAAACTGAATTCATAGTTACAGGACGAGTCAAGGCTTGAAAAGCATCCTAATACGTTCCTGACATTGCTAGGAATCGATTGCAACCGTTTCCCAGTCTCCATACTCCAAGAAGGTAGAACAGAGTCAAACTTTTCATGAATATGTCCACAATCGTTTTCTAATTTTCATGCATTATTCACATGTTTTATTTGTTGCTTTACACTCACAATGATGTTCTGAAGCTATTGGTAATATTTAATTGAACCAATGATGCGTGTATCCAAATCTGCCATGGTTGGAACTTAGGGTTTCAGAAGCTCTAAATCGGGGCTTTCCTCATATGAAAAAATTAGACCTTAAAACCTATGCCATTGAATTCGTGACCTCAAGACAAGACAAACCAATACCTCGCGCCCTTTTTATGTTAACCCAGGTGCTAGTCGCTATTTTTACAGGTCTCATTTAGTGGGGGTTTAAAACCCCCGCTATTTGTTTGATAATTACAGGGAAAGCAAGGAAGAAGATGGACGTGGCTTGATGTTACTGGACAATTCAAATTTGGCGCGTGAATTTGTTGTTCATACCACTAACGCTTGTTTTCTTTTTTATAATAATCACTCTTCATTATATTAACAAATAAACGCAAATGGCCTGGTGGTAGAAGACGTGTCTTGCAGGTATAGGGACCTGGGTTCGATTCCCAGGTCCCCCACATGTTTCATAATTTTTCTCTTAACATGTTTCCATGCAGCGTCCATCAAAAGGCCTACCATGCACACTCATACGCTAGCCTTCCAAGTGGCTTCAAGGAACAATCTGAAGGCCAGAACGTGCAGTCCATGGTACACACTAGTCAACCGCTCCACACGTGATCCCAGGAAGTCAAAAAAGGCTTTATTCTGATGGGCCAAAAATACTTCAAAAACCTCTTTTTGGGGCCTGACACCCCCTGGTTTGCACTTTCTTTTTAATTTTAATTCTTTTCAATTTTAATTCTTTTAATTGTTTTTTTATTGTTTTATTAATTCACAAATAATTAATTTTCATAATAAAAATCAGAAACTAAAATATGTTAATTAATTTACTCATTAATTTATTTTTGTAAATAAATTTTAATAATTAATTTAGTTAATTTAGGTTTTAAACTTTAATTATTTTCTTAATAAATAAAAAATATCTAGACTTAGGGTTTTTGACATTTTTTCACCCTTTTCTTAATTAATTATTTTTATCATTTATTTATTATTGTAATTACTATTTAATTTTGTAAATACACATGTACATTAATTGATTAGTAAATTAGGTTAAACTTTAATATTTTCTTAATAATTAAAAAACTTAGAATTAGGGTTTCTTTTAATTTTAATTTTAATTTTCTTTATTTTCATAAATACAAAAAACATAAAAGCAATTTCTTTTTTATTAAATAATTAATTAGCTTTTAATTTCACTTTAATTTCAAAAGGGCCAAAACCCTCGGACATTCGATTCTAATTTCTTTTCGTGCATTTTATTTTCTTTCGAATATTATGTAACTGCTCAAGGCTTGTAATAGTAATTAGGAATTTATTTATTTTCCGCATTTTTACCAAACGGGTCTTTGTAATTTGGCGATGTATAGACCCGCGCCTTGTAATAGCGTAGGATTTATCTTTCCGCATTTAAATTTCAGCAATTTTAAATTCTAATTGCATGAAAGAATGTATGGCTAATTAAAAACAAGCGTAGCTCACAATACAATGCTCAAAGATAACCGTTAAACTGAAAACAACACACAAATTCACACACCACTCCTAGGGTACGCCTCACTGTTGCCTTACCTTCGAAACGTGGTCGTCGAGTATAGGACGTTTTAGTAAGTCCTTATGTCCATGATACAGTTGCCTCGAAACGGTTGCCTCGGATTAAAAAAGGATCAATGGCATAAGGGTAGCTTCTAAGGTGTCTTACTGTTGCTCTGGTGACCACACTGTCCCTGAAAATGAATTGACCCGAACACCTCCAACGGTGGTGCTACCTACCTCTCAATGGTGGGATGGCACTACCTTAAGGACATTTACACAACCTAATTCCTTAGGGTAGGTAGATGACTCATAGATACTTGCTCTAAAAAACAAATCAAAACTCTTTTCACACCGACACTTTCAAAAAGCTTTCAAAACAATTTTTCAAACACTCTTGAGGACTGATACAAGAGTCATTCTGAAATCTTTAAGCGGAACTTTTTTCAAACCCACCCACAATTGAAAAGCAAAAACATTTTGAAAACACAATGAGCAAGTATCTAAGAGCCCATGGATAACCATGGATAGAAAGGGTGCTAACACCTTCCCTTTCTATAAATCTACCTCCCGAACCGAGAAACTATCTCATAAGGAATTTTGCTGTGCTTTTGTCCTGTCCATGTTGGAGAAAATAAAAGACGGTGGCGACTCTTGCTTCCGCGACATTTCGCGAACCAGCGTTAAACAGTCAGTTCTAAATCCACCGATCACACAGTCATTTCCTTTTGTGTTGAGGGTTTGTAGGACCTCTTCCTTTTTTTTATTTCGTTATCCCTGTTTTTTGCCTGAACTGTTTCTTTTGTTGGAATTACAGTCAGCGGGATGCCCCAGTTTTGTAAGTCTCCTTCATAGGTTTTGACTTATTGGGCTTTAGTTTTTTTTTTTGGTAATGACTGCCTGTCTTTATGATTATTCAGAACCATCACCGTCTTTTGTTTTGTAAAGACTCCCTTGGTGCCATTCGTTGTGCACTTGGATCAACTGAGAAGACTACCCTGCCCCAGGTTATAATTAAGGGTTTTAATTTTTGAAAAGAAAAACTCCTACTTCTTTGGCTCAAAGGGGTTGACTAGGGATTATCTTCCTTATCACTCCAGTGTTTAGGAATTGAAACAATGCATGTACCTCATCAGCGGGGTCTGTTCAAAAGCATACTGTAGATCGTGGTATCGTTTTCGTCATCCTCCCTCAAGAGGCTTAGAATTATTAATCGAGCGTTGATCATCACAAAAAAATATGAAAGCAATTTGAATATAGTGAAAATAATTGGATTAATTCAAAAACAGACATATGCAGTGCATTAATTAAAAAAGAGTTTGCTATGACATTGATTGTTTGTATAAGCAAAAAAAATACAACTCGGAAATTCAAATAACCAAAAGCCTTCAATGATTGGGAAAAGGAGCAGTGATTATGTTTGGAGTCTCTGGTGCTTCAAACTGAATCTCTCCGGCGTCAATCATGTCTTGGACCTTGTTCTTCAGATCCCAACAGTTGTCTGTAGTATGCCCCTGTTGGCTGAAGATTTTGATAATATTATTAGAAGCCAAGTGAATTGGATGTTTCGATTGAAATGAAACAAAGCGTCATGTTTCGAAATAGCAGAAGCAGTGTTTCGAATGAGCATATTAAAGCTTGGAGCTTCGAGTGGCAATTATGGGAACATATCTAAAGAAGTCTCGAAATGACAACAAGGCTGTGTCTAAGAAGTGCGTTCGAAGCGGAGAAGTACCAAAACATTTGAAATTCAAATGCAAGCGGGACATTCGAAGTTTGAAATTTATGTGCTGGAGCATTTGAAGACACGTGGAAACAAGAGAGAGGCATTATTCTGCATGTTCTGAACGTGGCAGAATCTTATAGCAGGACCGTTATGGTCGAAGTAGTATAAATAGAAGTCTTAGTATTAGGATTTCGTGTGTCATATCTGTTTGTACAAAAATACTCAGTAAACATTCAAATTACCACATGGATAGGGAAACGAATGCAAGAGCAATGTACGTATGATAGCACCACGTATTTATGATTTAATGAAAACCCTTTACCATTTCCAGTACTTTCCTTTATCTTTCTGCCAAATACCATTTACAAGTTTTCTCATTTAAAGTCTTTTTATTCGAAATCTTTTCATTGATGCCTTACATTTAAATGCTTTCTTTCCATTTCAAACACTTTACATTTCAGAAAACTGTCATATTTTTCATGCCTTTATCTTCAAGTTTTTATCCTTCGAACGCCTCTTTTACTTAAAGTCATTTTACATATTTCTTGCATTAAACGCTTTCTTCGTATTTCGAATCTTTTACGTTCCAGAGCATCTTTTACATTAACTGTTTTTATAATTCGAAGCCATTTACTTGTCTTTTATGAATTTTACATGTCTTTACAATTAACATTTATTCATGCAATTTAGTTTCGCGCACATATATTTTGATTACACCTTTAGATCTTTAAGAGAGAAATCGAAATAAGTCAAACACCTACACAACATTTTAAGAGAAGCCATGAATACCTGTTCGATCATGAGAGTTACCCTAATGACCAACAAGTCCTAGGATCAATCTAGTCGATCCTGCGAGTTACTAGAGAAATTGAATAACAGTCAGTAAGTTTATTCGATAGTTTGGAAGACTAGCGGTTGTTTACCAGAAATCACTGGAAACAAATTGGCACACCCGGTGGGACAAATCGTTGGACATTAGAAATAAAGATTGTTGAGACATAACCATTATAAAAACGTTGGAACCTAAGAAGTTTGCTGTTTTATGAACCTAAGAAGTGGTAAAATAACCAACAGCAACCAACCCTTATCTAGAAGAAAACGTTTGAACAAGATGTCTAATTCTGACAATCAACAAGGGGAACAAAATGCCCCACATACAACAGGCACCAATGTGTCCACTTCGATGGGAACATCTAATGTGATCCCCTCGAATGCACAGTCTGTTGCGTCTTCAACCAGTAACATAGCCACTAATGGAGTAAGTGGCATATCAACTAATAGTTCAATCTTAGGAAATACTGGAACCATTGGTTATCCTGGGGGATTCGTTCCACCATCAGGGACACAATCCCATTTCGCCACTCCACTAACTAGACCACCCGGTTTCGACGGTAATAGAACCAGAAACTCCTCTTATGGAATGCCAACATCCTTTATGGCAGGTTTACACAACTCCACATCGAACTCATCACCACAATTAGGGTCTGGGTCTGGGGAGAATCAGTTTATGACAAATAACCAAGGGTCAGTGGGTTATAGCACAATGCCTATTTTAACCACAGAAAACCAGTTGGCTTTTAGGCAATTGATGGATGACAGTAACCATAATATGATAGGGGTGTTAGCACAAACTATGCAGAAAATATTTGGCCCAATAGTACAAAATGTGACTGTGACAAACAGGGAAAACGCTGATAACATGAGTCGAATAGCAGATTTCTTTTCTCCCCCAGAAAGGCGTAGGCAGAATCAGGCGGGAGTTCGAGCAAACATGCCTGTTGTGGAACAAGTTTCTAACGACCCAATTTATAGACCACCTAGAGAAGAAGTTAACTTGGGGGCAAGGGCACAAAGGCTAGAAGCCCCAATAATCCCAGGCCCACAAAGAGAAATTATGGAACCATGTGTTAGAACAAAGTTTGAATCTACTACCCTATGTTTAAGTTTTGATGATAACAAAATGAAAAGATATATTATTTATATGATTCATGTATGAACTATTTGCTGCCTAAATTATTACGTTCTGATTTGCAGATACTCTGATAGGTATAAGCAAGATTACACCTAATCAGCATCAGAAATTTGGTTCTTGACATCAGCATCAGAAGTTGCTATATTAGAATACCAGAATCAGAAGATCAACTCACGTGTATGCTGAAGCTTGATGAACAGAACTGCGCTCAACACTCTGATAAATAAAACAACAGTTCATCAGCAGTTAAGCAGAGTCAGAATGAGCCAAGCCAGAACATGCATTAAGTAAGCAACGGTACTGTACATTGAAAGCAAATTAATACCAACGGCCTCATTCCAGACAAGATCTGCTCAATAAGGAAAGTTTGTTATTAGCATTGAATCAAGAATATTGCTCCAACGTTCAACATCTCAGTGCTATATAAACAAGAATATGAAGATTGAATTGGCTAATGCTCTCCAACTTTTTACACGCCTAACAGCTAATCATAATCTTCCTCGCTCAGTTTGCTAATCGCTACATATCTCCTTACTCAATCATTGTTTAGCAATCTAGTTTCATAAAGCTTAAGTTGTGTATACATCACAGTTGTGATACAGTTTTGTAGAAAACATTCACACCTAGATTTATCCTCTTTGTAAGAAAGTGTTTCCTTGACAAACCGGGTTGTGGTTTGCATCAAGAAGGCTTTAGCAGTTGTTAAAGCAGTCTGTAATATTCAGTTGAATATAGTGGATTAAGACCTCGTTGGAGAGAGGCGAAATCACCTTGACGGGTGGACTGGAGTAGTTTGAGATCAAACGAACCAGGATAAAAATATCTTGTTCATTGCATTGATTTTCAGTTTTACAATTCAACCCCCCTTCTTGTGTTTTTCACTTCTTCAATTGGCATCATAGCGCCTGGTTCTGAGCTAAAACACTTAACCGTGTCAGTACAAGATCCAGCGTCAGAAAAACACAATGGCAGGAAACTATTCTCACACCAGCAATGACAACCATGAGGACAGAGACAGATTCAGCGGCAAACCTCCAGTTTTTGATGGAGAAAACTTTGATTACTGGAAAGACAGAATTGAAAGCTTCTTTCTGGCACATGATGCTGATTTGTGGGATATGGTGACAGATGGATACACGCACCCTGTGAATGCAAGCGGTCAGAAGATTGATAGAAAAACAATGTCTGACCAACAAAAGCGTGACTTCAAGAATCACCACAAGGCCAGAACCATCCTCCTCAGCGCCATCTCCTATACTGAATATGAAAAGATCTCCAACAGAGACACAGCAAAGAACATTTTTGACTCACTCAGAATGACGCATGAGGGCAACGTTCAAGTCAAAGAAACTAAAGCTATGGCGCTCATTCAAAAGTATAAGGAGTTCAAAATGGAAGAATATGAATCCATTGAAACAATGTTCTCAAGATTCCAGATTCTGGTAGCTGGTCTCAAGGTTCTGGACAAAGGATACTCTACTGCTGACCATGTCAAGAAAATCATCAGAAGTTTACCCAAGAAGTGGAGACCAATGGTTACAACTCTGAAGCTAGCAAAAGATCTCAACAAAATCACTCTGGAGGAACTTATCAGCTCCCTCAGAAGTCATGAGATAGAGCTAGAAGCTGACGAGCCTCAGAAGCAAGGTAAGCCTTTAGCATTAAAATCTAACAAAAAATCTGAGTCTAAAGTTTTGCAGGCAGTTGAAGAAACATCTGATGGATCCTCATCAGAAGAAGACGAACTCTCCCTCCTCTCCAGAAGAGTAAATCAACTGTGGAAGCAAAGACAAAGGAAGTTCAGGAATCCCAGAAGATTTGATCAGAACGAGTCCTCTTCCAGATACAGAATGACAGATTCTTCCTCTGGATACAGAAGATCTGAAGGCTCCTCTAGTAGCAAAAAGCCAAACACCAAGGACATCATCTGCTATGAGTGCAATGAGCAAGGACACTACAAGAGTGACTGCCCAAAGCTTCAGAGGGAAAAGCCCAAAAAGAAGTTTGGAAGAGAAAAGAAGAAAAGTCTCATGGCTACATGGGATGACTCTGACTCGTCTGAAGCTGACTCAGAATCAGATGATGAGAGGGCAAACATAGCTCTCATGGCTAACATCTCAGAAGATAGTGAAGCTTCTGAATCAGACTCAGAATCAGATACTGAAGAGGTATTTCCTAACTTTGCTGTTAATTTTACCAAGGCTGAACTTGCTGAAAGCCTTAATGAGATTCTGGAAAGGTATCAGCAAATTAGAGTTAAATTCAGAGACCTGAAAAGGAATCTTGAATCTGACTCTAATAAGACTGAGAGTCTCAAATTGGAGAATTCTGAGCTGAGAAATAAGATTTCAAAATTAGAAAACACTTTACAAAACTCTCAGAAGGAACCAATTTCTGAAACTCCCAGCAACGCTGATGAGATCATCAAGGAGTATGATCACAGTTTCCAGAAGTTCCTTGCTAAAAGCATAGATAGAAGCAAAATGGCTTCAATGATCTATGGAGTTAGCAGAAACGGCAGGAAAGGAATAGGATACCAAGGTAAGGTTCCTACACCAAAGAATGTCATGGACTTAACCATTAAACACACTCCTCTGAATTCACATTTTGTGTATGGTCACACACATGATATTAAATACACTAGCGGTAAGCACTCTGTGAAACCAAAATTCAACCAGAGTTTTGGTAAAACTAACAAATCAGGACCCAAGAAAATCTGGGTACCTAAGGATAAAATAATACATGTTGCAGATATCTTTAGCAGCAAGTCAGAAACACCAGTCATGGTACCTGGACTCTGGCTGCTCGCGACATATGACGGGAAGAAGGCATATGTTCCAAAGCCTGGAACTTAATCTTGGAGGCCACGTTGGCTTTGGAGGCAATCAGAGGGGAAAGATAATTGGCTCTGGAACTGTAGGTAATGGAAATCTTCCATCTATTAATAATGTTCTGCTAGTAGATGGATTAATGCATAATCTGTTATCCATAAGTCAATTAAGTGATAACGGTTATGATATAATCTTTAATCAAAAATCATGTAAAGCTGTTAGTCAGAAAGATGGGACTATCCTGTTTAATGGTAAGAGGAAAAACAACATTTACAAAATCAAACTTTCTGAACTAAAAAGTCAGAATGTAAAGTGCCTTCTGTCTGTTAACAACGAGTAGTGGATCTGGCACAAAAGATTGAGGCATGTTAGTATGAGAAGAATATCTCAGATTAACAAACTCAATCTGGTCAGAGGACTTCTTAATTTGAAGTTCAATTCAGATGCTCTGTGTGAAGCATGTCAGAAAGGCAAGTTTGCAAAACCTTCTTTTAAATCTAAAAATGTTGTTTCTACCTCTAAGCCATTAGAACTTCTGCACATTGACTTATTTGGACCAGTTAAAACTGCTTCAGTCAGTGGCAAGAAGTATGGGTTAGTAATCGTAGATGACTATAGCATATGGACATGGGTAAAGTTCTTAAGACACAAGGACGAGTCACACTCTGTGTTTGTTACCTTCTGTAACCAAGTTCAGAATGAAAAGGATCTTAGAATCGTTAAAGTCAGAAGTGATCATGGTGGAGAATTTGAAAACAAAGATTTTGAGTCATTCTTTAATGACAGAGGCATTCTGCATGATTTCTCTTGTCCTAGAACTCCCCAACAAAATGGAGTTGTAGAACGAAAGAACAGAACATTGCAAGAAATGGCCAGAACCATGATCAATGAGACAAACGTTGCTAAGATCTTCTGGGCAGAGGCAATAAACACAGCGTGCTACATTCAGAATAGAATCTCAATAAGACCTATTCTGGAAAAGACTCCATATGAATTGTGGAAGAACAGAAAGCCCAACATTTCATATTTTCATCCATTTGGATGTACTTGCTTTATGTTAAATACAAAGAATTATTTGAACAAGTTTGACTCTAAAGCACAGAAGTGTATTATGTTAGGATACTCTGAACGCTCAAGAGGGTACAGAGTATATAATACAGAAACACAGATTGTGGAAGAATCAATCAGTGTTCGTTTTGATGATAAGCTTGACTCAGAAAAGTCAAAGCAGAATGAAGTTTTTGCAGGTATGGAAATTGAATTTACAGGTTCTGAAGACAAGTCATCAGAAGCTCTCAACACAGACACTCCTTCAACGTCTGAAAGGAGCACTGCTAGAAATCCTACAACAGCTGCTGATCAACCTCAGAAGAGATTACCCAGAAGCAGCTTGGATCACCCAGAAGAAAATATCTTAGGAAGAAAGGAAGATCCAATCAGAACAAGAGCAAGCTTCAGAAACTCTGAAGAAACACTCATGGGACTTGTGTCTCTGATTGAACCTTCTTCTATTGATGAAGCACTTCTGGATAATGACTGGATTCTGGCAATGCAAGAAGAGCTGAATCAATTCACCAGAAATGACGTATGGGATCTCGTTCCCAGACCTAAAGGATTCAACGTCATTGGAACAAGATGGGTGTTCAGAAACAAGCTAAATGAACAAGGTGAAGTAATCAGAAACAAGGCACGACTGGTTGCACAAGGTTATAGTCAGCAAGAGGGGATAGACTATACAGAAACCTTTGCTCCAGTCGCCAGGTTAGAATCTATCAGACTTTTAATTTCATTTGCTGTTAATAGAGGCATCACTCTGTATCAGATGGATGTCAAGAGTGCATTCTTAAACGGTTATATAGAAGAAGAGGTCTATGTGCACCAACCCCCTGGTTTTGAAAATACAAAACATCCAGAACATGTTTTCAAACTAAAGAAGTCACTATATGGTCTGAAACAAGCTCCCAGAGCTTGGTATGAAAGGCTAAGTAACTTTCTGTTAGAAAATGAATTCACCAGAGGGAAGGTGGACACTACCTTATTCTGTAAATTAGTTAAGAATGACATCTTAGTCTGTCAAATTTATGTTGATGATATTATTTTTGGTTCTACTAATCCTTCTCTTGGAAGAAAATTTGCTAAGTGTATGCAGACAGAATTTGAGATGAGCCTCATGGGGGAACTGAAATTCTTTCTAGGAATTCAGATCAATCAAACTCCAGAGGGAACTTACATTCATCAGAGCAAATACATCAGAGATCTTCTGAAGAAATTTGATCTCTCAGAATGTAAGCCATCAAAGATTCCAATGCATCCCACGTGCATTCTGGAAAGAGAAGAGGTAAGCAAAAATGTAGAACAGAAAGTCTATAGAGGTATGATTGGTTCTCTCCTTTATCTTACTGCTTCAAGACCTAATATATTATTCAGCGTTTGTATTTGTGCTAGATTCCAATCAGATCCTAGAGAATCTCACTTAACAGCTGTTAAGTGAATTTTCAAGTATCTGAAAGGTACTACTAATCTGGGTTTATTTTATAGAAAATCTAGTGATTACAGTTTAGTAGGCTACTGTGATGCTGACTTTGCTGGAGACAGAGTGGAGCGTAAAAGTACTTCTGGAAGCTGCCAGTTTTTGGGAGAAAATCTGATCTCTTGGTCCAGCAAAAGGCAATCAACAATTGCGCTATCAACAGCAGAAGCTGAGTACATAGCAGCAGCAGGATGTAGCACACAAATGCTCTGGATGAAAAGTCAGCTTGAAGACTTCCAGATTTTTGAGAGTAACATTCCTATACTCTGTGATAATACTTCTGCTATTTGCTTAAGTAAGAATCCTATTTTACATTCTAGAGCTAAGCATATAGAAATAAAACATCACTTCATTAGGGACTACATTCAGAAAGGAATTTTGAATTTAAAATTTATAGATACAGACCATCAATGGGATGATATCTTCACTAAACCCCTTTCTGAAGATAGGTTCAATTTCATTCTGAAACATCTCAGCATGAAAATCTGCCCAGAGTGAAAATGTTTTAATTCCATATATTTATCTTCAGAATGTATTTGTTTTACTGTGAACTTCTGATCAATCTTCTTTCAGAAAGATAGAACATGCAGATTGTATCAGATGCAAGTCTAAAGATCTGAGAGTCTAAGCTCAAAGACAGACGTGCTGATCACTACATCAAACAAGTGTCATCCAATCGTCAGCAAATCTTTGAAGCAGAACGCATGCATGCTTCTGAGAAGGCAAAACGCTGATTGGGTGCATTGAGACACATGTCTGGTAACGTTTTTAAGTATCTTTCTCAAATCCCCCAAAATCAGCAAGCATTAAATGAAAGTAATCATGTTTTTAAAACGTAATCATGATTTTATTTCTCTTTCTTAAAAACGTTTACTTTTTCAAAATATTCTGAACCCTATTTAAACACGTTAACCTCTCATTTTCATCTTTTACAGTTTCTCACTTTTCTCAAGCATTCTCTGCATTTTTCTGTGTTCATCTCTCTCAAACTTTTTCTCAGCTTTTCATCTCAAAATATTTTAGTGTGAACATGGCAACCTCCAGCAGTGCTTCTGCAGGTTCTCAGAAGAAAGCATCATCTGAACAGTATCAAGTGCCATTCAGAACACTCCTCACTCATGTGAAGAATCTTGAAGTGTTATCTGAATTGATCATTGATTTTGGAAGTCTGAAGGAAAACGGTTTTGACCTAACAGAAGAAGTTAGGGCACAGAAATGGGAGAGGTATTTTGACAGGTTGGTTGGTCCAACATTCCCTATGTTAGTCAAGGAGTTCTAGATTCATGCGAAGGCTTCAACGCATCTAGTCACCTCCTTCGTTATGGGGAAGAAGATTGTGATCACTGAGGATCACATAGCAAGGTTAATCGGTTACAGTGGAGGTGGCGTCCGCTGTATTGATATGGCTGAGAGATGTGCTGACGTGGGCGTCATAGCTGAAAGGATTTTCACCCATGGGGTGCCCAGCAGCAAGATCAAAGATCTGAAGGATCATCACAGAGTTTGGGCGAAGATAATTCTGGGGTGTTTTAACCATAGGAAGCCAACTAGTTCCCCTGATTACATAAATGTGGATCAGTAGTTTCTAATCTACTTTATCAATCAGAAGGTAAAAATCAACTTGGCTCATCTTCTGTTCAACCACCTCAGAACAAGCGTGAAGGAAACCAGGGAAGAAGAAAGAACAAAGAGGGATTGGATACCCTTTGGAAGGTTGATATCAGATATTCTGACTGAGAATAGGCTGATAGAGCATCTGATAGAAGCTCAAGAGTTAAGCACCATTGAACCAACGGTTGGGAAGCCTCTGAACGCGAAGAACTTGAAGAAAATGAAGTTGATAGAGAATATCAAAAAGGAACCCAGAGCTACTCCTATTGCTGATATCTCCAGCAGAAGAGTTCCACTGAGTGACTTTCCTTTATTTTCTGAGATAGAATCTAAACCAGAGGTGGTTCTCAGATACTTAGACACGTGCAAGGCAGATGGTACAGATCCAAATCTGAATATCAAAGATCTGCACAAACCTCAACCAGAAGTTACTCTGAAGAAGACGAAGAAAAGGAAGGCACCATCAGAAGGATCATCCCAGCAGACACCCAAGAAAAGAGGTAATTTATCTGCTGCTTCTGTTTTAAATTCTTCTACTATTCCAGCATCAATTCCACCTCCAACCTCTCATAGAATCTCAATCCCCATCCCAACAATAGATGAAACTGAACCAGAAGATGACCCTTCTGAGGCATTAAAACTCAGAAGACCCAGAACCAAACATCCCAAACTAACAATACAGCTGTCTGTCATTGATCAACACACTTCTGATCACTCCTCCAATCCAAACTCTGAACCACAAATTGTTCCTTCTCCACAACCAGAACAACAACAATCTGCTGAAGAACCAGAACAACAACAACCTCTCTCATCCATTCCAGAAGAACCTCTTATCCCTGAACAACCATAAATTCCAACAACTTCTCCTCAACCAGCAATTCCGTCTCCCTCTCCTCAACCAGAAATTCATCCACCATCACCTCAACCTGAGTTTCATCACTCTGAAACTCCAACTCCTCCACCTTCTGAACCTCATTCACCTCAACCATCACCTCTGGCAATCCAGCTGCCATGTGGAACAACAGTCACAATGGCCCAGCTACCATCCTCATCAGAATCTACACCACCAAATACTCCCAAAACACCAAACAGTCCAATCATAATTTCTGATTCTCCCACTCCATCTCCAAAACAAACAGCTCCCAAGCAAACCACCGAAAACCCCAGCAGGACCTTCATAGACTTAACAATCTTTGACCATCTTGCTGATCTGAAACATAAAATAGCCATCCCAAAACCAAAACAACCAGATGTTAGCTCTGGTATTATGAATTTTGAAACAGGTTTGCAGCAGTGGATTGCTTCTCTGAAGCAAGTCTGTCCTGGAATGATTGACCCAGCTGCCTCTGACCAGCTCTGGTCACAATTCAGAATTTGGGTACGTGCTGAAGCCCTCAAGTTGCAGGATATCAACTATGAGCAGGCACAACAGAACTTCAGCAAGCTGCTGAAGGAAGTTGAAAGTCAGCTGCCTCAGGAAGCCGTGCTCCCTCTGGATAGTGAGCCATGGTCTGAGAAATAGCTAGCTCCAAAGGTGCAACCAGAAGAAGACAAGACCATTTAAGCTGAAGCAAGTCAAGCAGAAGATGTTGCAGAAAGCTCTCAGAAGCTCCCTGCTTCTGATGTTTCTCAAGCTGCCTTGGACAGGCAGACTCTGGAAGAGCTGAAGCTGAATGACATGCGTCTGCAGCAGAGGATGGATGAAAACGACCAGAAGATGAAAGAAAGAATGGATGTGCAGGATAGCAAGATTGACACTATTGTCAGCATGGTACACAAGCAGAATGAGACTGCTGATCAGATCAAAGCCATGCTGGAGAACCTGTTCACACGCTTTCCTCCCCAACCTTAGTTTTTCATTCATGTCATTTTCATGTTTTCTTTGATTATCTGATGTACTGTTTTAATATGTTTTGTTTGATTCTGAACCTTTTAATATGACAAGTTTTTCTGATCTTAATTGTTTTAGCACATCACTTACACTTTTTGATTGCTGACAAAAAGGGGGAGAACAAGAATGATATTTTAAACAATAACGGATTACTAAGACAGAAATTCTCGAACATTCTAACTCTGATATACTTGAATATGTTTTATGTTTTGCTTAAGTCTACAGGTACAAGAAAGCTCCATGATACTCTGAAGACTAAAGCTCTGAAACTCTGACCCAAAGCAAAGCTCGGATAAGAAAAGCTCTGATACGCTGATCTGAAGCTCTGCTCTGATATGCTGATCTAACGCTTCTGATAGTCAAAGACTCTGATACTCTGATGTTCAAAGAAAGGCAAAAAGATCTGATCCTGAAGAACTCTTGGAATCAAAAAGGGAAGCAATAAACTCAGGGGGAGTATCTCTCAACTCTTATCCCTTATCTTTGATAACCTCTTACTCTGATACATCTCTCTGATACCTTTTCACGTTATTTTCAATTAAAAAAATATCTAGTTTTTGTCATCATCAAAAAGGGGGAGATTGTTAGAACAAAGTTTGAATCTACTACCCTATGTTTAAGTTTTAATGATAACAAAATGAAAAGATATATTATTTATATGATTCATGTATGAACTATTTGCTGCCTAAATTATTACGTTCTGATTTGCAGATACTCTGATAGGTATAAGCAAGATCACACCTAATCAGCATCAGAAATTTGGTTCTTGACATCAGCATCAGAAGTTGCTATATCAGAATACCAGAATCAGAAGATCAACTCACGTGTATGCTGAAGCTTGATGAACAGAACTGCGCTCAACACTCTGATAAATAAAACAACAGTTCATCAGCAGTTAAGCAGAGTCATAATGAGCCAAGCCAGAACATGCATTAAGTAAGCAACAGTACTGTGCATTGAAAGCAAATTAATACCAACGGCCTCATTCCAGACAAGATCTGCTCAATAAGGAAAGTTTGTTATTAGCATTGAATCAAGAATATTGCTCCAACGTTCAACATCTCAGTGCTATATAAACAAGAATATGAAGATTGAATTGGCTAATGCTCTCCAACTTTTTACACGCCTAACAGCTAATCATAATCTTCCTCGCTCAGTTTGCTAATTGCTACATATCTCCTTACTCAATCATTGTTTAGCAATCTAGTTTCATAAAGCTTAAGTTGTGTATACATCACAGTTGTGATACAGTTTTGTAGAAAACATTCACACCTAGATTTATCCTCTTTGTAAGAAAGTGTTTCCTTGACAAACCGGGTTGTGGTTTGCATCAAGAAGGCTTTAGCAGTTGTTAAAGAAGTCTGTAATATTCAGTTGAATATAGTGGATTAAGACCTCGTTGGAGAGAGGCGAAATCACCTTGACGGGTGGACTGGAGTAGTTTGAGATCAAACGAACCAGGATAAAAATATCTTGTTCATTGCATTGATTTTCAGTTTTACAATTCAACCCCCCTTCTTGTGTTTTTCACTTCTTCACCATGGGCAAGGGTCGAAAGGCTGGAAGTCCCAGAGTTTCGAGAAGAACAACCTAGGGGGGTTGTCATGGTGGGTCGAAATCAAGATGCTGATGCAGTCGTTCATAGAATTCGAAACGATAACATCTTGGCAGAGAACAATCTAACCACCATGATAGAGAGAGTCATGGCCCAGAATAGCCTCAACACAGGAATTAGAAGGCCAAATTATGCTTCTCCTATATTAGATTGCATAATGCATACTGATTTGCCAAGGGGATATAAAGTCCCTAAGTTTACAAAGTTCGTTGGGGATACCAATGAGTCAACAGTCGAACATATAGCCAGATATCTAACCGAAGCGGGAGATATAGCCAATAATGAAGATCTCAGGATCAAATACTTCCCAAGTTCCCTGACTAAAAACGCCTTCACGTGGTTTACCACTTTGCCTCCTGGGTCCATTGATACTTGGGCTCTTTTCGAGAGATTATTCCATGAACAGTTTTACATGGGACAGTCGAAAATAAGCTTGAAGGAATTAGCCAGTGTCAAGAGAAAGTTCACTGAACCCATAGATGATTATCTGAATAGATTTAGGCTTCTGAAATCCAGATGTTACACAGTAGTGCCTGAACATGAGTTAGTCAAAATGGCCGCTGGTGGCTTGGATTACTCTATTCGAAAGAAACTAGACACTCAATATTTGAGGGACATGGCTCAGTTAACCGATAGGGTTCGACAGGTCGAAAGGTTAAAAGCCGAAAAGGCCAGAGTCTTTAAAAATAACAAGAAAGAAAGGATCTCCTATGTTGGAACTGAGGAAGCAGAAGATTATCCTGAATTCGAATTCGAAGAGGTCGAAATCGACCTTGCTGAATTAAAATAGGCTCCACCTTACTCCTGCAAATTATTGGTTCCCACAAAAGGGAAATAGATTGTTGAAAATGAGAAAAGTGACAAATTCCCAAAGAAGGTTTATACCTTCGATGTCACTAAATGTGACGAGATTTTTGATTTACTTGTCAAAGATGGCCAACTCATTGTGCCATCAAATGTCAAAATACCTCCTTTAGATCAAAGAAAGAAGAGAGGATTTTGCAAATATCATAGTTTCCTAGGCCACAAAACCTCACAGTGTTTTCTTTTCAGGGACCTAATTCAGAATGCAATCAAAGATGGCAGACTGAAGTTTGCTGATAAGGCAAAGATGAAAGTGGACGAAGATCCCTTGGACGTCACAGACACCAACTACTCCGAGCCTGCATGCATGGGAGAGATTAACATGGTGGAAGCTGACCAAAGTGATGTCCCAACAGGAGAGAAAGGTACTGAAAATGAAAGCTGGGTGATGGTCGAAGTCGATAAGGAGGTCACTGAAGACGTCCAGAAGCTACCAGAGACTTCGATTGAAGCAACACTTGTAGCTGTTGCAAAAGAAACCCAGGCTACTGAAGGCCAGGAAAATCAAAACCAAGAACTAACACAGGTCACTAAAGGCCTGAGGCTGGAATTGGAGAAAATCCAAATCACGAAGCCAACTTCCCCTCAGAAGGAAATATGGGACACTCTAGGGGAACCCAGTGGAAAATTTGACAATTTGGTCAAATATTCTGCCCCAGAGAGTTCGAAGGTCCACATTGAAGATATAAAACCCACAGGATGGGGAAATGATGAAGCTGAAGGGGAGGATGTTGAGGTAAACATGGTGGACATGGAAAGACCTCACTCTGAGATGGAGGAGGTAGAAAAATACTTAGAAAAAGAGAAGTATAAAATGGAGGATAATCACGCTGGAGATTCTAGTCTCAAGGATTACCTCATGGCATGCCACAAAGGAGATACAGGCATGATACTGTGCCCTAGGTGCAACATCCTCTGCAATCAGAGAATCGCTGCGAATTTCGAGAGGGTACAGAGGGCTCGAACTGGCAACAATTGGCGCCACGATAACCAGCTGTTCAGGTGTTATCCCAAGGCTGGAGAAAGTTTGCTGGAATTTGTGTTTCGCTGCTACAAAGGGGAAACCAAGTGCTTGATATGCCCAAGGTGTTCTGCTGTGTATGACCAAAGCATGGCCAGAGCCTTCGAAACGATTCCCTTCGCCCCTTGCTGGAACCATCAAGAAAATGTGCAGATGGGCCCACGTTTCGATGGCAGACACAAACAACGAAGGCCTGATAGGCCTCACCCCAAGGCTGCTCGAAGAGTGACTTTCAAACTCCCTGCTGAAGTGTCAACTGACAGATGGTTGCAAGTCAGAAATGACAAAGGCAAGGACAGATGGAGAAACACCGAACGAAATGCACGCCATGCTATGACGTACAGAAGGCAATTCAACATAGCAAAAAGGGAAGAGGTAAGATTAGAAAACTACAAAGGAAGGAACCCCATGTCGAGATCCCAGTGGCGCAGGCAACAGAGGATTCGAAAGGCTGAGAGAGAAGCTGTGGCAAATAAAGGGGTAACTTCGACAAAGAACCAAGGTGAATCTAGCACCAATAAACCCACACCAAAAAATCAAACTGAAGACAAACCTCCAGTTAATAGGAGGCTTTTATCTGAAGTACAACTGGATGAACCAAAGGAATACACTCCAGGCCCAGAAGAAGACGAAGATATGATAACAGATAACTTCGAATCGGAGGGGGAGTCTTCATTCAACCTAAACTGTAACGTGGTATATGTGCTTCCCTGTGAATTTGGGCAGGAAACCGAAATTGATGAATATGAGGAAGAAGATACCACAGATTTGATGAAGCATAGGCCTGTGTGCTACTATGTGATGGACAGTGGGGCTGTCGAGGAGCAAAATGCGTTCTTCGAACGTCCAGAACCTGCTATGAAGAACCATCTTAAGCCACTATTTATTCGGGCAAAAGTTGGTGCCCATGGTGTGAACAAGGTTCTAGTGGATGGGGGTGCTGCAGTCAATTTGATACCCCACTTCATGCTGAAAAGATTAGAGATCCGCGAAGGAGACATCAAGCCCCATAATATGGTTCTGTCCAATTATGAGGGGAAAGTGGGCAAAACACTGGGAGTGGTCCAGTTGGAATTGACAATAGGCTCAAGCTGTAGGCCCACCATGTTTATGGTGATCGAAGCCAAGGCCAACTATAACTTATTGCTGGGAAGGGAGTGGATCCATGGCGTAGGGGCGGTTCCTTCGTCAATGCATCAGCGACTAGTTCTATGGAGAGATGATGGAATCATGGAAAACATCGAAGCAGACCAGAGTTACTTTATGTCAACAGTCAATTTAGTTGACAAGAGGGATTATGATAAACATCTGGCAAAGATTGCTCCTTGTGTTCCAAATGATGAGATTAACGAAACCAGAAACGCCCACTACTATATGACCCTTCGCCATGATGGCCTATACTGGGATAGAACAATAATCAGTGAAGACGAGGGAGTCGAAAGTACTATACAAAGACGGCCAGCGGGCTGGGACTTCGACAACCTTATCCATGACTGAGTCCACCTTTTTCGAAAGGATTTCGGCCTATATGGCTGAGAACGAATCAAAAGCGGCCTTAGAGGCTGAAATAAACAAATTAACTGTAAAGATGAACGAAGTAAGTGGGGATGGCTCGAAATGCTCACCCTTCAAAGAATTTGAGATGGATCAAAGGTTGGATGCCATCTACGATAAAGAACCCTTAGGATTCGAAAGGGACCCCATAGACTCAGGTGCCAAAATGTTGGCACAGGATCCACTCGAAGAAGTCAACTTAGGGGATGAAAAAACAAAAAGAATAACCTACATAAGTGCAAAACTTAGCCCAGGCCTCAAGAAGGAAGTAATCGAAGTCCTCAAGAAAAACAAAGATTGCTTCGCATGGGATTACGACGAGATGCCTGGTTTAAAGAGGGAGTTGGTCGAACACAGACTGCCAATCAAAGATGGCAAGAAGCCCATCAAACAAACTCCCAGAAGATTCGCACCAGCGGTTCTCACAAAGATTAAAGCTGAGATCGAAAGGTTGCTGCGTTGCAAATTCATCAGAACGACAAGGTACGTCGAATGGTTAGCAAATATAGTACCTGTTATTAAGAAAAATGGTTCTTTAAGAATTTGCATAGATTTTAGGGATTTAAACACTGCAACCCCTAAAGATGAACATTCCATGCCTGTGGCAGAAATGCTAGTAGATTCTGCTGCAGGGTTCGAATACTTGAGTATGTTAGATGGATACTCTGGGTATAATCAGATTTTCATTGCTGAAGAAGATGTTGCAAAGACAGCATTTCATTGCCCAGGAGCCTTAGGCACCTACGAATGGGATGGTGATGCCTTTTGGTTTAAAGAACGCTGGGGCAACTTATCAAAGGGCAATGAAT
This sequence comes from Vicia faba, assembly GCA_948472305.1. Lineage (NCBI taxonomy): Eukaryota > Viridiplantae > Streptophyta > Magnoliopsida > Fabales > Fabaceae > Vicia > Vicia faba. Next base: position 1,620,240,343 of record OX451736.1, read on the forward strand.
TCGATTTTTCATGATTTCATTGAAACCTTTATGCAGGTGTATATTGATGATATAGTCATCAAATCTATATCTGCAGAAACACATTTGCATCATTTGAGCCAATCATTTGAACGAATGAGAAAACATGGCTTAAAGATGAATCCCCTTAAATGTGCATTTTTTGTGCAGTTTGGAGATTTCCTTGGTTTTGTGGTTCACAAGAAAGAGATTGAGATCAACCAGAACAAAACCAAAGCCATAATGGAGACGAAAGCACCTACGTCAAAAAGGGAGTTGCAATCTCTGCTAGGGAAGATTAATTTCCTCAGAAGATTCATTTCAAATCTGAGTGGAAGAACCCAAGCTTTCTCTCCATTGCTTCGTCTAAAGCAAGGCCAAGCCTTCGAATGGAACGAAGCCCATCAGGAGGCATTTGACAGGATAAAAAGATACCTCTCTCAGCCTCCTATCTTGTCTCCACCTTCATGGGGGAAGCCCATGAGATTGTACATATCTGCCTCTGAAGTTAGTATAGGTAGTATGTTAGCACAAGAAGATAGCAATGGTATCGAAAGAGCCATATACTATTTAAGTAGAGTACTAAATGATGCAGAGACCATATATAGCAATTTAGAAAAGCTATGTCTATGTTTGTATTTCTCTTGTATGAAACTCAAGTATTATATAAAGCCTGTTGATGTTTATGTTTCATCTCATTTCGATGTCATTAAACACATGCTTTCAAAACCAATAATGCATAGCAGAGTTGGTAAATGGGCTTTAGCCTTAACAGAATATTCTTTGACTTTCATGCCTTTAAAAGCTGTGAAAGGTCAAATGATTTCTGACTTCATTGTGGACCATTCATTGGTTGAGCAGACTGTCATGAGTTACGTCGAAATACAACCATGGAAATTGTACTTTGATGGGTCAACCCACAGGAATGGAAGTGGTGTTGGAGTCCTTCTAATTTCTCCTGAAGGAATTCCAACAAAATTCAAGTATAAATTAGATGGTCCTCGTTGCTCGAACAACAAAGCTGAGTATGAAGCGCTCATTGTTGGACTTGAAGCTTTGTTGGAATTGGGGGCAACTAGAGTCGAAATTAAAGGAGACTCAGAATTAGTGGTCAAACAAATTACAAAGGAATATAAATGCATAAAAGAAAACTTGATGATATACTTCGTCATAGTCAACAGGCTACTAAGGAAATTTGAATACATGGATATTCAACACATACCAAGAATAGAGAACCAATAAGCAAATGACTTAGCACAGTTGGCTTCGGGTTATAAAGTTTCTACCAGGAACTTTAAGGATTTAGTTGAATTAAGGGGTAGAGTTATGGCTACTATATTCACACCATCAGATCTAGAAAGTATGAAATTGGGATATGCTGAGAAACAGGGATTCAAAATATTAGCCATAAACACTTTATCAGATGCAGATTGGCGAAGTCCACTGATGAGTTATTTAGCAAACCCAACTCTGAATGTGGATAGAAAGACAAAATACAGAGCATTGTCATATCTCCTCATGGGGAACGAATTGTTCAAAAAGACCCAAGAGGGCGTATTATTGAAATGCCTAGGAGAAAGTGAGGCATACTTAGCATTGTCAGAAGTCCACAATGGGGCATGTGGGGCACATCAAGCATGCCATAAAATGAAATGGCTGTTATTTCGATACGGCTTGTATTGGCCTAGCATGCTCAAAGATTGCATAGACTTTGCTAAAGCATGTGAGGAATGTCAGAAACATGCAGGGATTCAACATGCCCCTGCAAGTGAGTTGCATTCGATCATCAAACCATGGCCATTTAGAGGATGGGCATTGGATTTGATAGGAGAAATAAATCCTGCTTCGTCCAAAGGACAGAAATATATCTTGGTAGGAATAGATTATTTTACCAAGTGGATCGAAGCTATACCATTAATAGTTGCTGATCAAGAGGCTATTATTGAGTTTATACACAAACACATTATCTATAGGTTCGGATTGCCAGAGAGCATAACCACAGACCAAGGCTCTGTGTTTACTGGTAGAAAGATGCAAGAGTTTGCCCAAGAAATTGGGTTTAGATTGCTAACATCAACGCCATATTATGCTCAAGCAAATGGCCAAGTCGAAGCAGCCAATAAAGTGATAATAGGGTTAATCAAGAAACATATTGGTAAAAAGCCAAGAAACTGGCACAAAACTTTGGACCAAATACTATAGGCCTGTAGAACATCTCCTAAGGAAGCTACTAACACTACGCCTTTCCAACTCACATTTGGTCATGATGCAGTGCTGCCAGTAGAAATTCATCTACAATCAGTTCGAATTCAGAGACAAAACGAAATCCCAGCTGCATTATATTGGGAAATGATGATGAATGAATTAATTGAGTTGGACGAAGTTAGATTACATGCATTGGAAATTTTGATGAGACAAAAAGAAAGAGTGGCCAGGACATATAATAAAAGGGTGAAGAAAAAAGCATTCATTATTAATGACTTAGTCTGGAAAGTCATATTGCCCATGGACAAGAAAAATAAAGCATTAGGTAAATGGTCACCTCATTGGGAAGGACCTTTTCGAATATTAAAGGTATTCTCAAACAATGCATACGAAATCGAAGAAGTGGTGGATGATAAGCGTATCCTAAAGGTTAATGGGAAATATTTAAAGAAATATAAGCCACGCCTGCAGGAGATTCGAATAGTAACAACGTAACCAAGATATTATAAAAATGCCAAAATGGCAAGATGAGATGCCAAAATGGCGTTGTTCGAATATTACATATAAAAAACCAAATTGTAATCAAATAAACACTGAAATTTAGAAATAAGAATTATTCTTCAGTCTGTTGAAGGTACTTCGAAAAGATTCAAGTCTCTGTTGAGCGAAACGCCTGGCTCCTTCCAAGGTTGCCACTTCTCCCTTGAGTTGTTCTGCAGTTTCCATTTCTGCAAGCCCCTGGTTGACAAGCTCTTCGAATTGGTTACCAGCAGTATTGGTTTCGAAGGCTATTTGTTGTTCTTTAGCCTCCTTAACCTTCTGTTGAAGTTCCAGAATCTGCCTTTCCCAAAGAAGGATGGACTCAGCTCGAGCCTCATAATCAGTTTTTGCTTGCTTTAGATGCATAGCTTGATCCTCAGCTTCTTGAGAGAGTTTCGAAGCTTGTTCATAAGCAGCATCCATTGCAATGCGTTTTTCTTGAACCTTCTTGGTAGCAGATTCATCTTGGAGAAGGTATCCAGTTACGTTGTCCAGCAAAGACTGAAGATCAAACAAGATAGTACTAACTGGCAAGGAGCACGTAGCAAGGTTGACTTTTGTAAGCAACTCCTTCATTGTGTAGCAAGCAGTGCTATCCTGTTTAAGCACTTCGAATATATCCACATTGAGAATTGTTTTCCTGATCTTATTAAGAAGTACAATTGTTTCATCTGTGGGAAGAGGATATCTAGTCGAACTTGTGCCAGCCCTAGCAAGTGGAACGTCCCTTTGAGCCAGCTTCACCTTCATGTACCCAATAGGGTCATTTCGTCTCAGGAGTGCAAGCTCCTCATCAGTCATTCGAGACAAAGAGGATTGAGGGAGTTCCACACGTAGGGGAGTCACGTCCATTTCAACCTCCATGGGTTTGTTGGTTGTGTCACCATCCCCTTCATTCGTTTCGTGCTCATGATCTTCTTCATCGTCATCCAAGTCCACCACTTCGATGCCTTCTTTTTCGCTGCTATTTGCATTGGACTCTGTCCCAGCAGTCGAACCATCATTGGCATCCTCCTCCTCAGACTCTTCTTCTGCAAATTCTTCGTCTCTTTGGCCAGAATCAGCTTTCTCTCCTTCAGCTTGAGTGTCCTTTGGGTCCTCTTGAAGGGTTTCAAGAGGGGACTTTTGAAGAGAAGCTCTTTGCAAATCCTCTGCAGATGTTTGAAGTGGTGTTTCGTTTGTCTCTTTCAGAGGAGGAGAGGTACTTTGATCATCCTGCTGTTCAGAAGTTCCAGCCAGAACCGCCATGTTTGAGGAACCTTTGTTCTGTACAAGGTTACTGGAATCTCCTTGAGGAGAGGAGTTGAGTGGAGCAGCAGCTTTTGATGGTGAGGTCGAAGTAGTGGAAGCTGGATTTAAGATGTTCTGCAAGGAGCAAATGAATGTTAAAAGCATGCACCAAGGTAATAAGAAATTATTATTTTCAAAGAGATTTAAAGTTCAATTTACCTGTGGACTCTCGGAGGAGAGGTTGCTAGCTATGCGTTCCAACATTACGTTGGAGGTCGAAGGTGGAATTTTGGATTTGGGTGAGGGAGCAGCATCCCTGGAATCAAGTCCAGAGACACTAGTTGGAACGTTATTTTTTGAAATATCCTTCTTCTGCTTCTTCTTCGAAGAAGTTGGTAAGTTTCCTCCAGCCTCGGGGTCTTCCCCAGTGGTGTTTGATTTTCGCTTCTTTGGAGTAGTAGGAGGAAGTTTGTTGGTCTGAAAAGATTTAAACAAAGAGTTAGATGCAAACCATAAAACATTAGTGAATTCGAAACATCAAGGCTAAGTGATTACCGTTGGAGTTGGAACACTGGTTGTTGTTGGTATTGTTGTTGTTGTTGTTGCAACAATGGTTGTTGTTTCGGATGGAGTCACATTGTCAGTAGTTTCGATAGAGGCTTGAGAGGCACTCCCTTCTTTCGACTTTGAGGCAGCTGTCTTTATCCTGATGGCTGAAAATCGAAACAATTAAAGCAGAAGTTAAAGATATGGAAAATGAAAAACGCTTGGGATTTTCCCAAGCATTCGCACCTGTGCCTTGATCAGATTTAATCGACATGGTAGAAAGGTCGTAACGAAGGTATCCTGGGAAATTGTGGAGCCAGTGTCGAGCCCATGTCACAGTCTCAGATGGCTTTGGTTTCTTTTGAAGATGTTTGAACATCTCTTTGCAAGTGAACCACCAAGGGTATGGGGGAAACCAAGCCAGAGCCAGTTCTGAGGTAGGTAATCTAGGGAATTTAGGTGGATGCATTTCGAATGCCAACCTATACCTATCCTCAGGTGACAACCCTGAAGGAAGTTTTAACTTAGAAACTTTTTGTTTGAATTTTTCCTTCAAGGTCTCAGCCGCTTGATGCACAGTGGATTCCAAGCGCGTGGGGTCATAAGTAGTTTCAAAATAATTTTGAAAAGCTTTAATCTCTTTGGCATGAGTAAACATACCTTTCTTGGCTGGTACCTGCACATCGAAGGCATCAATTAGTTTCTGCTGAATTGTAAGAGTATCGAACATATAAGTTTGATAAAACTTGGTCCACCATTCCAGAAACCCCTTAGCTGTAAGATGGGTAGGTTCGAAGGTTATTAGCTCAAACTGGGCAAAGCCTTGGTATTGTTCTTGCTGTAATTTTGCTTCCCGTGCCTTGAAAGTTCGCCCAGAGGTAATGGCACTCTCAGTTTGAAATAAGGGTTCAGGAATTAGTTGGCATAAGCCAAACTGTCTCGAAACAAAATTTGGCTGGTAAGCGAAAAGGAAAATCTGATTCTTGGCAGGAGTTATTCTTGAAGAAATGAGTCTAGGTAGCAAAAAGGCTCTCCATACATCTTGAATCTCCTTGCTCTTGACAGCTTCTGAGAGAGCCATGGTGAACCAGGAAGGTCCATGAGCCCTCGAAGCAAAAGGCGCCATGGTCTCTTCAAACTTATGCCTCTTAGAGAATATCATGATGTACTTCGAGAATAGGACTTTGAAGTCGTCTTTGTCGTCATTTGGAGTTAATCTTCGCAGCCTAGTGCCTTCGACTATTCTATCAGTTATCTCAGGGTCTTGTTCATCAATGGTGTTGGCAGTTGACAATGAGGGTTCGAACATGGCATTTAGCCATAGCTGAAGTAACCAAAAAGGGCCAGCCAACAGGATATTCTTGGAGGTATGAGATTTTAGGCTCGAAACAGCTGACCTTAGGCTTTCATAAAGGTCAACTAAGAGCAGTTCACTTAAGCACACTCTTCGATTCTCGTGCAAATCCCTAGCTAGAGGAATAAACCTACTGGCTACCTGTAGGGATCTACTGCAGAAGACGTATCTTGACAGCCATAGGGTAAGGAAAGCAATGTGTTCTACATCAGACACACTGTCTCCTTCAGCATGGTAATGGCTGATAAACTTGGAAAAACTTGCTAGTTTAACTTCGAAGTCGATTATACTCGAATATTCTTCGTTGTCAGGGATATATGTTTCTCTTACTAGTGATAGCCCAGTGATGGCCGCTATGTCAAAGAAGGTAGGGGTAATCATTCCACCAGGGAGATGGAAAGTATTATAAGTACTGTCCCAGAAATAGAGGGACGCGAATAACAAAGGGTGGCTGTAAGTGAAACCAGGCTTCGACAGCTTAATCAAGTTGTAGATACCTAATTCTTCCCATTGCTGGGATTTCTTAGCTTCTACCTTATTGAACCAGTTTTGGTAAGCAGTGTCGGAGGTGGGGAAAGATCGAAACGGTTTAAAATTACTCTTTACATAGTCTAATACAAAAGGGTCCTTAGGAGGAACAGTTGGGTTTTCCATGGTGTTTGAGCCAGAAGATTCTATTGCCTTAGGGGCGTCCATTTTGTTAAACAAGGGTTTGAAACTATAGCAAACTGGGAAAATTTTCCTGGTATCTTTTAAAATTTCAAAAACCGTAAGAGGGCCCATTAAAGCTAACCTCTTACCAGCAGCGATGGTAGGAATGAGTACCTGAGATGCATAAAGCATTTCTTTCTCCTTTGAGATCATCTGGGGAGCAAGAACGGATTGACCTTGGTGAGTGATAACTTTACTTTCCATGGTAGTTCCTGCGGTCTTTCCTTTCTTCTTGGAAACCTTTTTTAGTTGGGATGAGGTAGAAGAAGACATTTTTTGAAGAATGTTGAAAGCTTAGGGTTTTTTTGGTGAGAGAAGAAGGATAAAAGATTCAGAATGTGGAAAGAAAATAAAAAGACTAAGTTGATGATGTTTTATAATGTGGAAGTTTAAGCATCCACTGAATAATGTTGTGATACATGGTACTCATGGGTTGGTGTGATGAAGAGGTGGCGTAAAGTTAACATTGGTAGTAAGCGTGATTAAAGATAATCATTGTTTTGTAACTGCACCATACTGTGAAGTGGTTCCAGGCGGTAAAGGAATCTAAAAAGCGTTATGATTGACGTGACTGGAGTCAAGTGCATTAAATGTTACGATGATTCGAAGGTCGTATCAAAATCTTGTGTAGATGTTTAAAATAAGTATTTCTCAAAGAAATCGAAATACATATTTTAAAGGGGCATTTTGTTGGCTGAAGATTTTGATAATATTATTAGAAGCCAAGTGAATTGGACATTTCGATTGAAATGAAACAAAGCGTCATGTTTCGAAATAGCAGAAGCAGTGTTTCAAATGAGCATATCAAAGCTTGGAGCTTCGAGTGGCAATTATGGGAACATATATAAAGAAGTCTCGAAATGACAACAAGGCTGTGTCTAAGAAGTGCGTTCGAAGCGGAGAAGTACCAAAACATTTGAAATTCAAATGCAAGCGGGACATTCGAAGTTTGAAATTTATGTGCTGGAGCATTTGAAGACACGTGGAAACAAGAGAGAGGCATTGTTCTGCATGTTCTGAACGTGGCAGAATCTTATAGCAGGACCGTTGTGGTCGAAGTAGTATAAATAGAAGTCTTAGTATTAGGATTTCGTGTGTCATATCTGTTTGTACAAAAATACTCAGTAAACATTCAAATTACCACATGGCTAGGGAAACGAATGCAAGAGCAATGTACGTATGATAGCACCACATATTTATGATTTAATGAAAACCCTTTACCATTTCCAGTACTTTCCTTTATCTTTCTGCCAAATATCATTTACAAGTTTTCTCATTTAAAGTCTTTTTATTCGAAATCTTTTCATTGATGCCTTACATTTAAATGCTTTCTTTCCATTTCAAACACTTTACATTTCAGAAAACTATCATATTTTTCATGCCTTTATCTTCAAGTTTTTATCCTTCGAACGCCTCTTTTACTTAAAGTCATTTTACAGATTTCTTGCATTAAACGCTTTCTTCGTATTTCGAATCTTTTACGTTCCAGAGCATCTTTTACATTAACTGTTTTTATAATTCGAAGCCATTTACTTGCCTTTTATGAATTTTACATGTCTTTACAATTAACATTTATTCATGCAATTTAGTTTTGCGCACATATATTTTGATTACACCTTTAGATCTTTAAGAGAGAAATCGAAATAAGTCAAACACCTACACAACATTTTAAGAGAAGCCATGAATACCTGTTCGATCATGAGAGTTACCCTAATGACCAACAAGTCCTAGGATCAATCTAGTCGATCCTGCGAGTTACCAGAGAAATTGAATAACAGTCAGTAAGTTTATTCGATAGTTTGGAAGACTAGCGGTTGTTTACCAGAAATCACTGGAAACAGCCCCGGGCTATCAGGATGGTATGCACACCTATCGTTGGGATGATAGTTAGGAGCAGAAGTGTTTGGATTCCAGAGAGGAGCCCTTAAGGTAATCAGCCTTGCCTTCAACATTTGCTGTAGCGCTTGATCCAGTGACATGTTGATCTTAGTGAACTGTCTCTTTGGTGCGACCTCCTTACGTTGCTGCCCCTGTCCTTGTTGAGCAGGCCTAGGATTAGAGATCTGGGTTGCCCCTACATATTGATCATGGCGACCCTTTTTACTATGCACAACATTGGACTCCTTCTTCCCACTGTAAGGCTTTTTATGAGCATCAGCAGGTGCAGCTTCTTGAATCTTTCCAGCCTTGATACCAGCTTCAATCCTCTCCCCAGTCAAGATCAAATCTGTAAACCCAGCAGAAGAATTCCCAATCAAATGGTTGAAGAAAGGACCATACATGATCCCTAAGAACATGTCGACGAGTTCACGGTCAGTCAAAGGCGGCTGCACCCTTCCAGCCAGATCTCTCCACCTTTGCGCATACTCCTTAAAACCTTCACCCGATCCTAGCGACATACCCTGGAGTTGGGTACGCGTAGGAGCGAGGTCGGAATTGTACCGATACTGCTTATAAAAAGCAGTAGCCAAGTCCTCCCAGTTACGAATGTTGGTTCCATCCAGCTGATAGAACCATTCGAGATGAGTCCCTGAAAGACTCTCCTGGAAGAAATGGATCCATAAGTTCTTGTTTGCCGTGTAAGGCTTGATCTTCCTTACATAAGAACGGAGGTGCATCTTAGGGCAGGAAGCCCCGTCGTATTTCGCAAAGGCAGGCGCCTTGAACTTGTGAGGGATCACCACCCCAGAAGATAAACCTAGGTCCCCAAAGTCCAACCCAGGCACACGTTGAATCGCCATAGCATTTAAACGGTCCTCCAGCTGTTTGTACCTGTCCTCAGCAGGATGGTACTGTTCATCATTGAAATCTGTCTCGGTGTTAGAGACTACGGGACTAGGAACCCTTCCTTCTTGGTGACTGCCTTCCCCAACAGATGGAGTAGTCCGCTCAGCTTTGTTCTGCAGTGTATTCCCAGATATGCGTCTAGGGTTGAACAAAACAGTCCTCTTCTTCTTTTTCTTCAAAAGCAGAGTCTTCAATTCCTGTTGTCCTTGGGCTAAGCTCATGACCAGCTCCTGGAACTGGGCATTCTGGGCCTGGAGGGCCTTGATAGCTTGTTCATTGGATGATTTAGGATTCATGATGACTGCTGAAATAAACAGCGAAGAAGGTTAAGCAACCTGTAGAATAGAGTACCTGTAATGCAATGATATGTATGTATGCATGCGATGTTTTCAAGGATCTCACAGGGTAAACAGAGAAACTTGTTAGAATTTGAACTTGGGTAGCTTGATTGAAGGAACTTCATGTTGCTGAGAGTCCTTCTTCAAGAGTCAAGGCTCACCATATCGAGTGGGTCATAGCCCCTGACTCAAGTCATTAACCTTGGCCTAGAGGAAAATAAATCCCCTTTTGCCCCTTGCTAGACATTTGATTCATCATGACCTGCATCACAAGCCCTTGAGATCCTTGAAATGGATTAGTCCTTATGTAGGATGCATGCAATGGTATGATGGTATGATGTTATGCTATGCGTGGAGTAATGTAGGTAAACCCTGTTATGAGTCCAGATTAAGGACTGTAAACAAAACCTGCAAGAAACTCAAGTGTCAGATAACAAGTATGCAAGTAGTCAAGTTTGAAGGCACACAAGTCACACAAAGAGCCCTTAGAGTTTAGGCCAGCATGAAGTTTGGGGTACTACCCTCTTGAAGTTGGTGGGCTCAAAACCTGTCCTATCAAAAGTAACCGGGTTCTAAGGAGCTCAATATCATTGGGTTGTTTTCTGTGTTCATCGTTTTGATTTAGCCACTGAACTGGCGATCAAAATATTCCAAGAAAACAACCCTCAATGAGTGTAGTATCGAGTATCTACCAACTTCGGACTGCACCAAAGTCGTTCATCTCACTACCCCTAAAGAGGCTAGGATGGTTCAATTAAGGTTCCTAAGGTCAGTTGATGCTTCACGACACCACGCGGCGGCCCCGTACTCTCCTTGACTTGACTCAAGGGTTACCGGTACTCACCAAAGTGTCACATCAACGTAGCAAACTGCTTCAACTGTGTCGATATACCCCGCACAGTTCCCTCACAGTTTGTTGCTACTTTCTAAAAGGTATCCCCCAGATCCGGGTTAGGATCTATGAAACTCCCAAGACAGGCCCACAATATTAAAGCAAGCAGATCAAGCAATTGAAAACATTATGATGAACTATTCCTAAGGTACACCTCACTTTTAATTTCCCCAGCAGAGTCGCCAGTTCTGTGATCGGTGGAAATAGAACTGACTGTTTTTGTAAGCTGGTTCGCGAAATGTCGCGGTAAGCAAGAGTCGCCACCGTCTTTTATGTTCTCCAACATGGAAAGGACAAAAGCACAGCAAAATTCCTTCTTTGAGAATGTTTCTCGGTTCGGGAGGTAGATTTATAGAAAGGGAAGGTGTTAGCACCCTTTCTATCCATGGTTATCCATGGGCTCTTAGGTACTTGCTCTTATGTTTTCAAAAGATTGTTTGCTTTTCAAGTGTGGGTGGGTTTTGAAAAAGTTTCGTTTGAAAAATTTCTAAGTAACTCTTGTATCAGTCCTCAAGAGTGTATGAAATATTTGTTTGAAAACTTTTAGAAAGTGTGAGTGCAAAAAGTTGTTTTGTTTGTTTGAAAAGAGAGCAAGTACCCAGGATAATCTACCTATTCTAAGGAATTAGGCTGTGTAAGAGTCCTTTAGATAGTGCTATCCCACCATTGAGGGGTAGGTAGCACCATCGTTGGAGGTGTTCGGGTCAATTCGATTATCGGGACAGTGTGGTCACCAAAGCAATAGTAGGACACCTTAGAAGTAACCCTAATGTCCTAGATCCTTTTTTTATCATAGGAAACCGTTTCGAGGCGACTGGATCTTTTAGACAGAATGGCGACCTCTAAGACACCCTATACTTGATGACCACGTTCGAGGCAACCAGTGAGGCGTACCCTAGAAGTGGCATGTGCTTTGTGTATTGTTTTTCAGTTAAGGTTATCTTGTACATGTTATTTGTGAGCTACAGATTAATTTTATTTACATACATTCTTGCAGGCATATTAGCAGTTAGGAGTGCGGAAAATAAATTGCGGGAATGTAAATCTAACTATTACAAGGCGCGGGTATATACATCGCCAAAAGACAAAAACCCGTTTTTGAAAAGTAAATGCAGAAAATTAAAGTAAGCAATAAAATCCTAATTACTATTACATCCTCTGTACAGATACATAAATATAATCAGAATAAATAAATACGCACGAATGGAAATTTAATCGAGAACGTCCTAAGGGTTTTGACCCTTTTAAGAAAAGAAATGAATTTTTTTGTCCTTTTTTGTGATTAAATGAAATTAAAATTAATAACTAATTAATTAATTTATTAAAAGAAAAATGTTTTTGTATTTTTATGTTTTTAATGAAATAAAATAAAAGGAAATAAAATTAAAAGTTAATAAAAACCTAATTCTAAATTTATTTTAGTTATTAAGAAAAAAGGTTAAAGTTGCCTAATTAAAACTAATTCAATTTATTAGTATTTATTTACGTAAAATGAAATTAATAATCATTTGCCCCAGCATCTGGGTTCTCATTGTATCTACCTCAGCTTGCAGACGTTTCAGCCGTTCGTCCTTATCATCTTCCGGAGTTTTCTTGGCCAAATTCCCCGTGAGAAGTGTCCTCAACTCTTCCTGCCCCTTGGATAGGCTTAGGAAGATCTCCCTGAACTGAGTCTCTTGAGCAAGAAAACCCTGGTTATCTTGTCGGGAAGCCATTGCTGAAATAAACAGTGAAGAAGGTAAGTGACCTGTAACAAGGGTACTTGTAATGCAATGATATGTATGATATGCATGCAAAGTTTTCAAGGACCTCGCGGGATAAACAAGAAAGATTGTTAGAACTTGAATTTTGTAGCTTGATTGAAGGAACTTCATTTTGTTGAGATTCCTTCTTCAAGTGTCAAGGCTCACCATATCGAGTGGGTCATAGCCCCTGACTCAAGCTGTTAACCTTGGCTAGAGGAAAATGAATCCCCTTTGCCCCTTGCTAGACATTTTGATTCATCCTGACCTGTATCACAGACCCTGGAGATCCTTGAAATGGGTTAGTCCTTTATGCAGGATGTATGCAATGGTATGATGGCATGATGTTATGCTATGCGTGGAGTGATGTAAGTGAACCCTGTTATGAGTCCAGATTAAGGACTGTAAACAAAACCTGCAAGGAAACTCGTGTTGTTAGATAACAAGTATGCAAGTAGTTCAAGTATGAAGGTACACAAGTCACACAAGACAGCCCTTAGAGTTTAGGCCAACATGAAGTTCAGGTACTACCCTCTTTCAGTTTCGTTGGTTAAGACCTGTCCTATCAAAAGTAACCGGGTTCTAGAGGATTCCAATATCACTGACTACCCTCAATCGGTCATAACTCCAGCGTCGCAATCTTTTCTTACGGCCAGAACCATCGCGAGAGTTTAACCTCAATGGGTGTAGCATACTGCTACTGTTCTATGGCCAAGTTGGGTCACATTAGGGTTCTAAGGTCGGTTGGTGCTTAATGACTCCTTAGAAGACCCATATTCTCCTCGTTGCAACACAAGGGATATCGGTACAGACCAAGGTGCCACACCAACGTAGCCACTGCTTCACCCGTGTCGGTCTACGACAGACAGGTCCCTCACAGCTTATGCTACCTAAAAGGGTATCCCCAGATCCGGGTTAGGATCTATGAAACTCCGATGCAAAGCTCACAAATATAAAGCAATCAAAGCAAAGTAATTGAAAACATAAGAGTGGTCTAATCCTAAGAGCCCATGGATAACCATGGATAGAAAGGGTGCTAACACCTTCCATTTCTATAAATCTACCTCCCGAACCGAGAACATTCTCGAATAAGGAATTTTGCTGTGCTTTTGTCCTTTCCATGTTGGAGAACATAAAAGACGGTGGCGACTCTTGCTTACCGCGACATTTCGCGAAACCAACTTAAAAAACGGTCAGTTCTATTTCCACTGATCACAGAACTGGATGAATCTACCTTGTACCTGGGCTTATAGATTCCATTTGAAAAGATGGTATGGGAGGATGGGCTTATAGATGCCATCTGGAGATGTGACAGAACCTTGTCGGGAATGGGCTTATAGATGCCATTTGGAAATGTAATGGGTAGCTGCGTCCGAATAAGAAATAGAATGGCTTCCGTGTCTGGAGCATATCTAGTCTGTGTCTAATTGCTGACGTCTGAATAAATAGTAGAATGACCGCCGCGTTTGGGGTATATCCATACTGTGTTTGAATGAGTGACAGAATGTCATTCGAATCCGGATCGTATCTGGACTGTCTTTTGAATGAATCTGGACTAAACAATAGAATAGCATCCGGGCTGAAGCATCTCTAAGTTGTCTTTAGAAGCTTGAACCTGAATAAGCAATAGAATAGCGTCCGAGTCAGGAGCATCTCTAAGCTATATCTCAAAGGAAATCTGAATAAGTATCAGAATGTCGCCATGTCTGGGTCGCATCTGAACCATCTCTAGAAGGGAATCTGGAATAAGCAATAGAATAGCATCCGTGTCTGGAGCATTTCTAAGCTATCTCTAGAAGGGAGTCTGGAATAAGTAATAGAATAGCATCCGTGTCCGGAGCATTTCTAAGCTATCTCTAGAAGGGAGTCTGGAATAAGTATCAGAATGTAGCCATGTCTGGATCGCATCTGAACCATCTCTAGAAAGAATCTCTGAATAAACAATAGAATAGCATCCGTGGTTGGAGCATCTCTAAGTTATCTCTGAAAAGAAGCCCTGAATAAGCAACAAAATAGCGTCCGGTTCTGGAGCATATCTGAACTATTTCTGAACAAGCAACTCTGAATAAGCAACAGAATAGCGTCCATCTCTGGAGCATTTCCCAGCTATATCTGAAAGGAAACTCTTGAATAAGCAAAAGAATAACATCCATCTCTGGAGCATTTCTAAGCTATCTCTGAAGAGAAAATCTGGAATAAACAATAGAACATCATCCGTGGTTGGAGCATTTCTAAGTTATCTTTGAAAAGAACTCTGAATAAGCAAAAGAATAGCGTCCATATCTGGAGCATTTCCCAGCTATATCTGAAAGGAAACTCTTGAATAAGCAAAAGAATAACGTCCATCTCTGGAGCATTTCTAAGCCATCTCTGAAGAGAAAATCTGAATAAGCAAAAGAACAACATCCATCTCTGGAGCATTTCCAAGCTATATCTGAAAAGAAACTCTTGAATAAGCAAAAGAATAACATCCATCTCTGGAGCATTTCTAAGCCATCTCTGAAGATAAAATCTGAATAAGCAAAAGAACAGCATCCATCTCTGGAGCATTTCTAAGCTATATCTGAAAAGAAACTCTTGAATAAGCAAAAGAATAACATCCATCTCTGGAGCATTTCTAAGCTATCTCTGAAGAGAAAATCTGAATAAGCAAAAGAACAGCATCCATATCTGGAGCATTTCCCAGCTATATCTGAAACTAAACTCTTGAATAAGCAAAAGAATAACATCCATCTCTGGAGCATTTCTAAGCTATCTCTGAAGAGAAAATCTGAATAAGCAAAAGAACAACATCCATCTCTAGAGCATTTCCAAGCTATATCTGAAAAGAAACTCTTGAATAAGCAAAAGAATAACATCCATCTCTGGAGCATTTCTAAGCTATCTCTAAAGAGAGAATCTGAATAAGCAAAAGAACAACATCCATATCTGGAGCATTTCCCAGCTATATCTGAAACTAAACTCTTATATAAGCAAAAGAATAACATCCATCTCTGGAGCATTTCTAAGCTATCTCTGAAGAGAAAATCTGAATAAGCAAAAGAACAGCATCCATATCTGGAGCATTTCCCAGCTATATCTGAAACTTTGAATAAGCAAAAGAATAGCATCCATATCTGGAGCTTTTCTAAGCTATCTCTGAAGAGAAAATATGAATAAGCAAAAGAGTAACATCCATGTCTGGAGCATTTCCCAGCTATCTCTTTAATCTCTTTAATGTAGATATGCCCTGGCTAGATACAGGTATCGAATCCATAATCAATCGCTCACAGATATGCCCTGGCTAGATACAGGTATCGAATCTGGAATTGCGACAGTTGATAGTAACCATCTTTGGGATTGACTTTTTTCCTGAAAAGGCGAAGTATTAGTCGTATGCAATGTCATGATGCATGAACTGCATGATTTTAAGATGTTCTCAAAAATAAATGAGATTTGTGTTGTATGATGCGTATGCATGCTATAATGTATGAAGATGTGATGTTTATGAATGTATTTTCGTCTAGGAAAATAAATCCTTGACGAATGCCGGGAATTTGTTGAATCCTGGGATGATGTTTTGAAGAATAGAGCTCTTCGTTTCCGCTGGGGGATGATGGTTGCGAGAATAAACCGGTAGGAGAAGATGACTCCGTTGAGGAATAAACTTGTTGGAGATATTACTCTGAGGGGAATCTACTCTGTGGGAAGAGATACTTCGCTGAGGTTTTGATGATAACTCCACTGGGGATTCCGTTGATATGTTTTGTTGAGGAATTTGATGAATGAACTCCGCTGGGGATAGGAAGAACTTCGTCGGGGACGATCTTTCTGTGGTAGTTAGCTGAGGATAACCCAGTTATAAGCCCTGGTGCGAAATAACTTTGAATAAAGCCTGGGAGATGCGTTTGTATTCTGCAGGGGATAAGCTTCCAGAATCTACTGGGGATAAGCTTCCAGAAATCTACTGGGGAGATTGATTCAACTCTCCTGGGGAATCTTTTGAGACTGTACTGGGGAGGTGGCTCCACTAGGGTGTCTGGTATTCCGCCGGAGAACAATCTTATATCAAGACTGTCGGGGATGCTTGCTTTGGAACATCTGTATACTCCGCTGGGGAATATTGAGATTTTCTGGGGATATCCAACTTCATTAGGGTAGACAGTAGCTTAACTCTGCTTGGAGAGAGTGTTGCTGACTTGCTGGAGATATTGTGCCTTTCCAGGGTTTATGGGGGACCAACTCTGCTCGGAGGAGAGTATTGTTGAATCCTGTCTTACTCTGCGGGGAGTGAAGGTATCTTGGTCACGTTCTTCAGCTAAACCTACCTTAGTACCTTGGCGGACAGAGCAACTAGATCGCTCGGACAACTCATTATTTCCCCTGTTTCTGCGGGAGAAAAAAGACCTAGGAGGTGCTTGATAACTGCTGATTGATGAACCTTCTTCTGGTAGGCAAGTGACGAGATACCGGGACATAGTCATATGCTTTGATCCCTAACTTTTGCCTGGACCGCCTTTTCGGGTTTTCAGTCCATCGGGATACCCATTTTTGCCCAAGCCGCCTTTTCAGGTTTTCGACTTGCCGGGTGTACAGATTTTTTTATATTTCTTCCCTTATTTTTGCCCGAACCCTTTTGATTCGCCGGGAAGCCTTTATTTTTGCCTAGGTGTGTCAGCCTAGCGGGTCTTTGATTATGCGCAGTATTTTTTCGACTATGTCCGCGCTCTCAGGATGTAGGGGGTGCCCCTGTTGTTGTGTTGCCATGCCACCATAAGATCTTCGCTTGATCGTCCAATGCCCCAAGTGACTCAGACGGAGATTTGCCCCAAGTTGGTTGGCCTTTTGAGAGATTCTCCGAATCTTGACTTAACTGTCCCAGGTGATGGACAATGATCATGCCATGCCCCTTGATTGGGGGTGCTTTTGTTCATTAGACATTCGTCGTGCGAACTTCTATGATGTTCAAACAAATAGTCATATGCAAGCAATGTTATATTAAAATGCAAAGCTCATGTCTGTCTTGAAGTTTTTGAAAATGTATTTTTTTCCAGTAAAACGAGCAAATTTTGTAAAAATGTGATGTCAACTCAGGATGTGTAGCAAGCCTTAAGGAGTCAGGATACCTTTCGTAACAGTATGCTTTCGAACTAACCCATGCTTCAGCTAGGACTTTTAAGGGTTATAATGTGGCCTGGTTCACGGTTTAAGAAACAAAGGATAAAGGCTCAAATTTTATTTGTACCCACCCGCTCTTCGTGATGTTCTTCAAACCTAAACTCAGCTGATCGTACGTTAGACCTTGTTTGAGTCTTTGCTCTGACATCCCGGTGATGGTTCGGATATTGACAATTTATTTTGAATAGGCAGTCATTTCCTTTTGTGTTGAGGGTTTGTAGGACCTCTTCCTTTTTTTTTATTTCGTTATCCCTGTTTTTTGCCTGAACTGTTTCTTTTGTTGGAATTACAGTCAGCGGGATGCCCCAGTTTTGTAAGTCTCCTTCATAGGTTTTGACTTATTGGGCTTTAGTTTTTTTTTTGGTAATGACTGCCTGTCTTTATGATTATTCAGAACCATCACTGTCTTTTGTTTTGTAAAGACTCCCTTGGTGCCATTCGTTGTGCACTTGGATCAACTGAGAAGACTACCCTGCCCCAGGTTATGATTAAGGGTTTTAATTTTTGAAAAGAAAAACTCCTACTTCTTTGGCTCAAAGGGGTTGACTAGGGATTATCTTCCTTATCACTCCAGTGTTTAAGAATTGAAACAATGCATGTACCTCATCAGCGGGGTCTGTTCAAAAGCATACTGTAGATCATGGTATCGTTTTCGTCATCCTCCCTCAAGAGGCTTAGAATTATTAATCGAGCGTTGATCATCACAAAAAAATATGAAAGCAATTTGAATATAGTGAAAATAATTGGATTAATTCAAAAACAGACATATGCAGTGCATTAATGAAAAAAGAGTTTGCTATGACATTGATTGTTTATATAAGCAAAAAAAATACAACTCGGAAATTCAAATAAACAAAAGCCTTTAATGATTGGGCAAAGGAGCAGTGATTATGTTTGGAGTCTCTGGTGCTTCAAACTGAATCTCTCTGGCGTCAATCATGTCTTGGACCTTGTTCTTCAGAGCCCAACAGTTGTCTGTAGTATGCCCCGGGCTATCAGGATGGTATGCGCACCTATCGTTGGGATGATAGTTAGGAGCAGAAGTGTTTGGATTCCAGAGAGGAGCCCTTAAGGTAATCAGCCCTGCCTTCAACATTTGCTGTAGCGCTTGATCCAGTGACATGTTGATCTTAGTGAACTGTCTCTTGGGTGCGACCTCCTTACGTTGCTGCCCCTGTCCTTGTTGAGCAGGCCTAGGATTAGAGATCTGGGTTTCCCCTACATGTTGATCATGGCGACCCTTTTTACTATGCACAACATTGGACTCCTTCTTCCCACTGTAAGGCTTTTTATGAGCATCAGCAGGTGCAGCTTCTTGAATCTTTCCAGCCTTGATACCAGCTTCAATCCTCTCCCCGGTCAAGATCAAATCTGTAAACCCAGCAGAAGAATTCCCAATCAAATGGTTGAAGAAAGGACCAGACAGGATCCCCAAGAACATGTCGACGAGTTCACGGTCAGTCAAAGGCGGCTGCACCCTTCCAGCCAGATCTCTCCACCTTTGCGCATACTCCTTAAAACCTTCACCCGATCCTAGCGACATACCCTGGAGTTGGGTACACGTAGGAGCGAGGTCGGAATTGTACCGATACTGCTTATAAAAAGCAGTAGCCAAGTCCTCCCAGTTACAAATGTTGGTTCCATCCAGCTGATAGAACCATTCGATATGAGTCCCTGAAAGACTCTCCTGGAAGAAATGGATCCATAAGTTCTTGTCTGCCGTGTAAGGCTGGATCTTCCTTACATAAGAACGGAGGTGCATCTTAGGGCAGGAAGCCCCGTCGTATTTCGCAAAGGCAGGCGCCTTAAACTTGTGAGGGATCACCACCCCAGAAGATAAACCTAGGTCCCCAAAGTCCAACCCAGGCACACGTTGAATCTCTATAGCATTTAAATGGTCCTCCAGCTGTTTGTACCTGTCCTCAACAGGAGGGTATTGTTCATCATTGAAATCTGTCTCGGTGTCAGAGACTACGGGACTAGGAACCCTTCCTTCTTGGTGACTGCCTTCCCCAACAGATGGAGTAGTCTGCTCAGCTTCGTTCTGCAGTGTATTCCCAGATATGCATCTAGGGTTGAACAAAACAGTCCTCTTCTTCTTTTTCTTCAAAAGCAGAGTCTTCAATTCCTGTTGTCCTTGGGCTAAGCTCATGACCAGCTCCTGGAACTGGGCATTCTGGGCCTGGAGGGCCTTGATAGCTTGTTCATTGGATGATTCAGGATTCATGATGACTGCTGAAATAAACAGCGAAGAAAGTTAAGCAACCTGTAGAATAGAGTACCTGTAATGCAATGATATGTATGTATGCATGCGATGTTTTCAAGGATCTCACGGGGTAAACAGAGAAACTTGTTAGAATTTGAATTTGGGTAGCTTGATTGAAGGAACTTCATGTTGCTGAGAGTCCTTCTTCAAGAGTCAAGGCTCACCATATCGAGTGGGTCATAGCCCCTAACTCAAGTCATTAACCTTGGCCTAGAGGAAAATAAATCCCCTTTTGCCCCTTGCTAGACATTTGATTCATCATGACCTGCATCACAAGCCCTTGAGATCCTTGAAATGGATTAGTCCTTATGTAGGATGCATGCAATGGTATGATGGTATGATGTTATGCTATGCGTGGAGTAATGTAGGTAAACCCTGTTATGAGTCCAGATTAAGGACTGTAAATAAAACCTGCAAGAAACTCAAGTGTCAGATAACAAGTATGCAAGTAGTCAAGTTTGAAGGCACACAAGTCACACAAAGAGCCCTTAGAGTTTAGGCCAACATGAAGTTTGGGGTACTACCCTCTTAAAGTTGGTGGGCTCAAAACCTGTCCTATCAAAAGTAATCGGGTTCTAAGGAGCTCAATATCATTGGGTTGTTTTCTGTGTTCATTGTTTTGATTTAGCCACTGAACTGGCGATCAAAATATTCCAAGAAAACAACCCTCAATGAGTGTAGTATCGAGTATCTACCAACTTCGGACTGCATCAAAGTCGGTCATCTCACTACCCCTAAAGAGGCCAGGATGGTTCAATTAAGGTTCCTAAGGTCAGTTGATGCTTCACGACACCACGCGGCGGCCCCGTACTCTCCTTGACTTGACTCAAGGGTTACCGGTACTCACCAAAGTGTTACATCAACGTAGCAAACTGCTTCAACCGTGTCGGTATACCCTGCACAGTTCCCTCACAGTTTGTTGCTACTTTCTAAAAGGTATCCCCCAGATCCGGGATAGGATCTATGAAACTCCCAAGACAGGCCCACAATATTAAAGCAAGCAGATCAAGCAATTGAAAACATGATGATGAACTATTCCTAAGGTACACCTCACTTTTAATTTCCCCAGCAGAGTCGCCAGTTCTGTGATCGGTGGAAATAGAACTGACTGTTTTTGTAAGCTGGTTCGTGAAATGTCGCGGTAAGCAAGAGTCGCCACCGTCTTTTATGTTCTCCAACATGGAAAGGACAAAAGCACAGCAAAATTCCTTCTTTGAGAATGTTTCTCGGTTCGGGACGTAGATTTATAGAAAGGGAAGGTGTTAGCACCCTTTCTATCCATGGTTATCCATGGGCTCTTAGGTACTTGCTCTTATGTTTTCAAAAGATTGTTTGCTTTTCAAGTGTGGGTGGGTTTTGAAAAAGTTTCGTTTGAAAAATTTCTAAGTAACTCTTGTATCAGTCCTCAAGAGTGTATGAAATATTTGTTTGAAAACTTTTAGAAAGTGTGAGTGCGAAAAGTTGTTTTGTTTGTTTGAAAAGAGAGCAAGTACCCAGGATAATCTACCTACTCTAAGGAATTAGGCTGTGTAAGAGTCCTTTAGATAGTGCTATCCCACCATTGAGGGGTAGGTAGCACCGTCGTTGGAGGTGTTCGGGTCAATTCGATTATCGGGACAGTGTGGTCACCAAAGCAATAGTAGGACACCTTAGAAGTAACCCTAATGTCCTAGATCCTTTTTTTATCCGAGGAAACCGTTTCGAGGCGACTGGATCTTTTAGACAGAAGGGCGACCTCTAAGACACCCTATACTTGATGACCACGTTCGAGGCAACCAGTGAGGCGTACCCTAGAAGTGGCATGTGCTTTGTGTATTGTTTTTCAGTTAAGGTTATCTTGTACATGTTATTTGTGAGCTACGGATTAATTTTATTTACATACATTCTTGCAGGCATATTAGCAGTTAGGAGTGCGGAAAATAAATTGTGGGAATGTAAATCTAACTATTACAAGGCGCGGGTCTATACATCGCCAAAAGACAAAAACCCGTTTTTGAAAAGTAAATGCAGAAAACTAAAGTAAGCAATAAAATCCTAATTACTATTACATCCTCTGTACAAATACATAAATATAATCAGAATAATTAAATACGCACGAATGGAAATTTAATCGAGAACGTCCTAAGGGTTTTGACCCTTTTAAGAAAAGAAATGATTTTTTTTGGTCCTTTTTTGTGATTAAATGAAATTAAAATTAATAACTAATTAATTAATTTATTAAAAGAAAAATGTTTTTGTATTTTTATGTTTTTAATGAAATAAAATAAAAGGAAATAAAATTAAAAGTTAATAAAAACCTAATTCTAAATTTATTTTAGTTATTAAGAAAAAAGGTTAAAGTTGCCTAATTAAAACTAATTCAATTTATTAGTATTTATTTACAAAAGTAAAATGAAATTAATAATAATAATATTAGTTTTTTTTTTGATTTTTTATTGTGAAAGGGTTAAATAATTAATTTTGGTGATAATAATAATAATTAAAAAAAAGTTAATAACTAAATTAGAAAATATAAAAAGGAAAGGAAAAAGAATAAACCAAGGGAGGGGGTCTGGGCCCAATATGGAGGTGAAAATTGGAATCTGAGGCCCATTACTCATCCAGCCACGTTGACTCCTTGGATCAAGTGTTTGTTGGTTGACTGAGTGCATGGTGAGGATCACTTCCTGGCCTTTGGATGCATGCTTGTAGCCACCTGGCGCTTTGGATTTGTGAGGCGCATGATAAGCCTTCTTTGAAGCCTGCACACAAGTACGTAAGAAAAAATAATATGGGATTTTGAGGGGACCTGGGAAAACTTACAGCGCGGTATGATGGACCTTAGGACGTGGCAAGGGTTGCTTTAGCTTCAGAGTATGGCAAAGAAGAGAGTCACGTTCTCCTTTTGGCCTGAAAATACTTGCAACACTCCTTTTGATCTCACACTTTTTTTTGACACTTTTTGGATTTTGCTCTGGCCGTTTGTGCACACTCTAGGTTGTGAATGAGGCTTGCAAGGCTTGTATATATAGTAATGAGTGAGAATAAATCACATTTAGGAGCCTTTAACCATTGCAATTAAGCTTTGGATTTTGTCTTAACCACCATTAAAGGCCTTTCAAAGCTTGTTCAAAATTTGAATTTTCATGCCTAAATGAGCTTAGCACGAAATTGGTAGGTTGCAAATGCTTCATGAAGGCTATTCAAACCATAAGATACCATTTAATTAATTTTTTTAGATTTACTTGAATTATTATGGATTAAAATGAATTAAATCCATAAAAATTAAATAAAAATAGAAAAATAATTATTTGGTCTTGAAATTAATCATGGGACACGTGGGTGGCATGACAAGGCTGAATCAAGTGGAAAAAAGTGGGCCATTTTGTCAAAAATTGAAGTTTCAAGGATAGTTGACTTTGGCCATCTCACAAAAATTTCCCAACTTCTCCAATGCATATCTTGCTCAATTATGATCATATGAACACGTTCTTGGACATTTTGGAAAGGTATTGAAGTCCTCTAACTAATGCCTTTGGTCCCATGTCATTTTGATTTACCAATCTCAAGTTATGGTCTTTGACTTAAAATGCCTTTTTGTTGACTTTTGAAAATGACCTATAATGTTGAAATTGATAACTTTTTGTGAGAGCATTTCTTGGACTTGGAATGTGAAGATGAATTGTAGGAAATGTCCTCCCCTTCAAAATGAGCATTGGATGGGATTTTTCTGATGAACCATGAAAAAGTTATGCTTTGGTCAAGTTACAGTTGACTTTTCAACTGTCCAAAAATGGAAACTTTTGCATCTTGATGATTTTTGAGCCATTCTTGTAGAATCATGATCAAGACTTGATCAAATGATGATTGTGGCTTCAAAATAAGATGTTGACCAAAACTTTTGAATTTTGACTGCCAAAATGACCATTTTACCCCTACAGTTGATTGTGAAGCAATTAGGGCTTTTGACTGTGCAACTTGACCTTGTGAGCCTTGAAACTTGGAATATGGATGCTTGACAATGTGTATAGGCATATGAGACTTGATTGAGCCCTTGAAAATCTCAACTTCCTTGAAGGAACCAAAACCCTAATTTGACTGGCTTAGGAGGGTGTTTGAACTGTGCAACCTTTGAGTAGACTTGAGCACATTGAGATGATGCTTGTCAAAACTTTGAAGAATATGGGAGGGCAAATTTTGGGGTACAACAGACTCCCTTACCAAATCTCTCGTTCGCAAGACCTTGATTTCCCCCTTTAGGTTTTTCTTAGATTATTTTCCTTTCCATTTTGTTGGATAACTAAATACTCGGTGGCGACTTTCATTAATTTTACCGCTACAGAAAAATGGCGACTTCACTGGGGAGTATGTGTCGACCAATTGCTGGTCCATCCCGTGAGTCACTCCTAGCTCCCGTTTTTCTTTTCTTAGGGTGTTTATCGTTATGTTTTATAGCTTATTCATTTGTATATGTTTGAGCATATGTTTGCATTGCAACTTTATTGTTATTGTTATATTGTTGTTGTGCTGGTTTCTTTGTTTCTTTGTTGGGTGGGTGTTACTATGAGGTAAAAGGCCCAATACCCAGGCCAAGTGGAAACCACAGGAACACTAGGAATAGAGTGGAACATGAATGGCTAGTTGACTTAGGTTTCACTATGCCGCCATGTCGTCCACGCTTAGATGAGGTACAAATGAGGGGCTATCATTTTCACGTAGGTGATATGGCGATAGTTTTTCAGGAGTACCCTCGATTCTGAGTTACCATCGACCTTACCATGACCTAGTTTTCACTCGTGAGTAGGAGGGACTTGATTATCACAGGTACAGTTGGTGACTATGTTCAGACAGTGACTATGTTCTACAAGCGACGATGTTGTTCTATTGGTTCTCAGATTTATTTTTTGAGTTTCTGATCCATTGACCAAGAGGTTTATTCAGGTTCACAATTCCAAATTTTTGATCCCAATACACCCAACATAATCAGAAAAGGCACAGGGGTTAATCAACATTGTGGAAACTTTGATCTTATGTTTATTGCACTTACATCAGGGCATATTTATTTTATAAAAGAAACGCAAAAAAATATATATAACTGCCTAACCTGCATTTGCATTTCATTTCCAGGATTATTCTAAGGTCTGCCATTAGCATCAAAGATGGATAACAACATGGGACAAGCTCAGAGCCTCTTAGAAACACTGCTGCTTATCAGTTTCCATGCTTTGGTGGTCGATTGCGAGAGGTGGGAGCTCTTGTGAAGGGAACAAATGAAAAAGTTTTCAGAGGACAATATGGAAACTTATTGCCGTTGGTGAACGATGATCTTGAGGAGTGGGCCGTGAGAACACTTATTCAGTTCTACGATCCGCAGTTGCGTTGTTTTATGTTCCGGGACTATCAATTGGCACCAACCCTCGAAGAATATGCACATATTATGGATGTCAAGGTGACCAACGATATTCCTTTTGTTCGAGTACCAGAGACTCCAGACTATATGGAGATCGCCAGAGCTCTTTATTTGACTCATGGTAAAGTTAAAAGTAACTGGATTAACAAAAGCGGCACGAGCGGTCTCCCTCTGAATTACTTAATATCAAAGGCCAAGGGTTTTGCAAAGGATATGAGTTAGACCGTATTTAATTCACTGCTGGCAGCAATGATTTATGGTTTGGTCCTCTTTCCAGTGTCTGAGAAGTTGGTGCATGTATCCACGTTATGTGTCTTCGTGAATGGTAACCCGGGTACCAACTCTACTTTCTGACACTTATTACACCATCCATTCCCGACACGGGAAGAAAGGGGAAGTTATGTGTTGGCGATCACGCTTTATAAATGGTTGATGATGCATATGCCTACAAAAGGGCCTTTTGTTCACACTGTCGATTCGTCTTTATGGTCTCAACGTATCATGGGACTCACCTCGTATGATATTGTTTGGAAAAGCGTGATAGGCTTGAAAGAGATCATTATAGGGTGTGGAGAATTCCCTAATGTCCCACTTATGGGGACAAGAGGCTGCATTAATTAATAACCCTATCCTGGTGTAACACCCAAATTCTATCCCGGCGAATTATATAAATAAATCAGAGTTATAAAAATCAGTCATGCAAACGAATCGGGATGCCACAAATTCTTCTATAAAAATTCATTGCATACATCGTGGATATATAACACTTTTAGAACATCGGGTGAACCATCATCATAACATCTTTAATTAAATAACTCAACATCTAGGCAGCGAAATTCTTAATAACATCTTTATCATCATTACAATAACTTTAAACCAACAAATACTTAATAATAATTAAATTAAAGTTCAACGAATGAATAATCAACAATCAAAAGCAACAAGCGTTCATCCCTCCGAGTGTTACATATCAGAGCAATGACACCGACTCGAACTATTGAAGGTATACAGCCTTCACTCTCGATTACCTGCACGTTACCAACATAAGGGCAACATTCAAACAGAAGGGGTGAGATATCCAACAATGTAATAAAGCGCGTGATGATTAATATATTAAATTAGATCACATAACATCACCACTTCTCATCTCATAATCAACAATAATCACAACAATAATACACATTCACCACATCAATACACACTTCTTTATGCAATCATATAATGCGACTCAATACTATGAAAATGCATGTGGTACCATTGGAGCAGAACTCCCATCTCAAAAATTTGCCAATTAATAGAGACATCTACAAGGCATAAGCCTTCATCTCATTATTCTCCAATTCAGGCCATCTCAACGAGCATAAGCTTCATCTCAACATGCAATGTATGCGACACAATCATGAATGTAATAACAACACCATCGTTGGCCAAAGGCCTACATCTCAAAAGCATCTCAACATCTCTTCATCAACATCTCATATCATTCATAATATTTCATCAAACATCATTTATTCGTCAAATGCAACTTTATTAATAACATCTCATCAGCAACTCAGTTGTACATTAATATGGCAGCAACTCATTAATTTTACAATGTTGGCCATATGCTTATACTAAATATTTCCTATAATTAGTTAATCAACTAAGGCTTACTTCTAAAGCACCAAATCCCTACATACTACTATTCTGTAATGTTACATCATTAACATCATTCATCCTATTGTTATAAACCAAACAATAATCTATATAAACATTCCATCTTCATCACTCTTCACAAAAATCAACGTAACGATTAATGCGGGAATTAACTATAATTCTAATTGGGATACTAGGATTATACTTCCTATTATTCATTTTAACCCTTAAGAATAAAGCTCATCGCGTTAGCTATTCAACGCTTCGAACGGTATCTCAAATGGAGTCCGAAAACTCAAGTTACAACATTCCCAATTGATTCTGCCAAAAACCAGACAACATGGATCGATGCAAAACTCCTTGGATCGACGCGTACTGCACTGAACTTGCAACATGAGTCAACGCATCCTCTCTTGGATCGACTCATTCTGAGTCTAACACACGGCATGTATCGACACATGCATCCTACGTATCGACTCATCCTGAGTCTAAAAGTTCTCATGTATCGACGCAAAACCTCTTAGTGTCGACTCATCCTGAGTCTCTCAACCTTCTTGTATCGACACATCACATTTGAGGTCAACGCGTACTGTTACATCCTGCATAAATTATGCGATTTTCTCTGTGTTTTCACTACGGTTCCATAATTTTAATCCCTAAAAACTTAATCTAATCATGGATAATCATCACTTACAAATTACCTTATAATTCTACATCAATTAAACAGCTTCGGGACATCATCATTCATCTATAATTCATCAATTTTTTCATCATACAACATCATAAACATTCTATTCATGAAAAATACAGCAATCACCTCTAACCCCACATACCAATTATCATGAACCCAATTATAGAGTCAGAACCCCACCCTTATCTTGGATTGAAGGTCGCTCTACAACTTCCGGTCGAATTCCCGTTCTGCCGTTTTTCCTCTTTTTCCAGCAGCTTCACGTTCTTCTTCTCAATCTTTATTCCTCTACTGCTTCTTCTTTTCTATTCTTTCCAAAAATAGTAAAATAACCTATTATTATTTATTACTTATTGGGCTTAAAACTAACACACACCCTTATTACTTCTATTCCTTTAAAACAAGCCCACATTAAAATAATATCATTCTACTAATATTATTTCACCACTTAATGAAATAATTAAATCCAATTAATCACAACACAACTTCACAAATATTCCTGAAATAATTTAATTAAATAATTAATTAAATTACGGCCGTTACAACTCTCCCTCACTTAGAATATTTTCGTCCTCGAAAATTTACCTTAATCAAACAACTCAGGGTAGGAGCTTCGCGTCTTGCTCTCCAACTCCCAAGTCATGCTTTCTCCGGCAGCTCCTAGCCAAACCACTTTAACCAAAGCAATTCCTTTGCCCCTCAGAGTCTTTATTTCACGATGCGCGATCCGTACAGGCATCGTCTCCACCGTAAGATTATCCCGTACTTGCACATCGTCCATATGAATCACATGAGATGGATCTGAAACATACTTCCAGAGTTGTGACACATGAAACACATCATGCAAATTCGAAAGATTATGCGGTAAATACACTCTATAAGCAACATTGCCCACTCTCTTTGAAATCTGATACGGTCCAATAAAACGAGAAGTGAGCTTCTTAGACTTCAACGCTCGCCCAACACCAGTCACAGGTGTAACTCTTAAAAACACATGGTCACCAGCTTGAAATTCTAAATCTTTCCTTCGCTTGTCATGATAACTCTTTTGTATACTTTGGGAAGCTTTCATATTCTCTCGAATCAACTTCACCTTCTCAGTAGTCTCACGAACAAGTTCAGGTCCAAGTACTACACTTTCACCATATTCATGCCAACATAACAGAGTTCTACATCTACGACCATACAACGCCTCAAAAGGTGCCATCCCAATACTAGAATGGTAACTGTTATTATAGGTGAACTCTGTCAACGGAAGATAAGTATCCCACGAACCTCCCTGCTCAAGAACACATGCCCTCAGTAAATCTTCCAACGATTGAATCGTCCGTTCAGTCTGACCATCTGTCTGAGGATGATACACTGAACTCAACCTCAACTTAGAACCCAACGCTTCTTGCAAAATCTTCCAAAAATAAGAAGTAAATCTTGGATCTCTATCTGACACAATGCACAAAGGAACACCATGCAGCTTCACAATCACACTAATGTAGATCTCGGCCAACTTCAACACTGGAAAACTGATGTTAATAGGAATAAAATGAGCTGACTTTGTAAGCATATCAACAATCACCCAAATAGAATCATATCCTCTTATAGTATTAGGTAACCCCGTCACAAAGTCCATTGAAATTCTATCCCATTTACATTCTGTAACTTCTAACGGCTGCATCAACCCTACAAGCTTCTGATGTTCAAATTTCGACTTCTGACAAGTCAAACATGCATACATAAACCGAGCCACATCACTCTTCATTCCAGGCCACCAAAACAAACCTTTCAAATCTTGATACATCTTCGTAGCTCCTGGATGAATACTCAGCTTACTCCTATGACTTTCCTCAAGTATCACTTTCTTCATCTCAGCATCATCAGGGATACAAATCTGGTTCGAAACATCAACACACCCTGAGCATCTAGCTTAAAATCACTATTCTCCGACTGATCGATTCCAACCATCGAATCTACCAGTTTCACATCCAACTTCTGAGCTTCTCTGATACTGTCTAGAAATTCATTATTAACCTTCAACATTCCCAACATAACACTCTGCAGCGTAACCTCGCAAACTAAGCTCATATCTCAGAACTGTTCAATTAATTCCAACTCTTTAACCATCATTGCTGACATATGTAAAGTCTTTCGACTCAACGCATCAACCACCACATTCGCTTTTCCTGGATGATAATTCAAACCGAAATCATAATCCTTTAACAATTCCAACCATCTTCGTTGCCTCATATTCAACTCTTTCTGATCGAATAAATACTTTAAGCTCTTATGGTCACTAAACACTTCAAGCTCTTATGGTCACTAAACACTTCAAATCTAGAACCATAAAGATAATGCCTCCAAAACTTCAACATAAAAACAACTGCAACAAGTTCTAAATCATGCGTAGGATAGTTCTTCTCATGAGTCCTTAACTGCCTTGACGCATAAGCAACTACCTTACCATTCTGTATAAGCACACCTCCTAAACCCATCTTAGAAGCATCACAATACACCATAAAAGGCTCTCCTGGATTAGGCAACGTCAAAATCGGAGCCGACGTCAACCTCTTCTTAAATTCCGTAAAGCTTTCTTCGCACTGAACATCCCACACAAAAGCTTTACCTTTACAAGTCAACTTAGTCAACGGAAGTTCCAACTTAGAAAAACCTTCGATAAACCTTATATAATAACCAATTAATCCCGAAAAGCTTCTAATATCAGTAGCTGACCTCAGAGTTTCCCATTGCAACACCGCATCAACCTTTGATGGATCTACAGCAATGCCATTACCTGAAATCATATGACCAAGAAAACTAACCTGCTTCAACCAAAATTCACACTTAGAAAGCTTTGCATACAACTTCTTCTCTTTCAAAACCTGCAATACTACTCTTAAGTGTTCTGCATGCTCTTCTTCTGACTTAGAGTAAATCAAAATATCATCAATAAACACCACTACGAACTGATCCAAATAAGTATGAAAGATACGATTCATGTATTCCATTAATACTCCTAACACATTAGTAACACCGAAAGGCATCACTGAATACTCATAATGTCCATAACGCGTTTTGAAAGCCATCTTCTGGATATCTTCATCCTTCACCTTAATCTGATGGTAACCCGACCTCAAATCAATCTTACTAAACACACGAGCATCCACCAATTGGTCCATCAAGTCATCTATCCTTGGAAGCAGATACTTGTTCTTAATCGTCACCTTATTCAATTGTCTATAATCAACACAAAGCCTGATACTCCCATCTTTCTTCTTTACTAACAACACTGGAGCTCCCCATGACGATACACTTGGTCTTACAAACTTCTTCTCAAGTAACTCTCCCAATTTCTTCTTTAACTCAAACAATTCGGATGCAAACATCATGTATGGTGCCATAGACACAGGTCTGGTACCAGGTACAAGATCAATAGTAAATTCAACTTCCCTCTCCAGTGGTACATCAGGAATCTCGTCTGGGAAAACTTCAGGAAATTCACACACCACCTGCAATTCCTCAATCACAGCTTGAGTCTCTACAGATAGCGACACCATCAACGAGATCATTTGTGCTTCCTCCTGCATCAACTTCCTCAACTGTTTAGCAGATAACAAACCATTTTCCTCTTCTTCAGGAGTAGAAAACTTCACAGACTTGTCATAAAAGTTAATATGAACACAATTATGCTCTAACCAGTTCATACCCAAAATCCCATCCAAAACCTCTTAACGGCAAACAAACCAAATCAATAACAAAGTCTATGTCGAAGATCGACAAGGGACACTTAACACACACAAAAGAAGTAGTCACTGACCCCTTGGCTGGAGTATCGACGACCATTTCTCCATTCAAAGAAGACAACATAAGACCCAATCTTTCAACACAATCAACAGCAATAAAATAATGGGTAGCACCGGTATTAATAATAGTGATTAAAGGAGCACTATTAATGTAACATGTACCTCTGATAAGTCTGTCCTCAACATTTGTCTGATCCTCCACCAAAGCAAACACTTTACCACTTGACTAAGCCCTCTTCGGTTTCGGACACTGACTACCAATGTGTCCTTCTTCTCTACAATTGAAACAAATCACATCCTTATGTTCACACTCAGATACAACATGTCCGTTCTTACCACAACGGAAACACCTCTTCACTTCAGTAGTGCATACATTACTCTTATGCCCAGATTTTCCACACTTAAAGCAAACCACACCAGCAGGAGCATCTCCTCCACTAGTCCTCTGGCCCTGAGAAAATTTCTGTTTACCTTTACCAGCTGGGGTATCATAAGGTTTACCACGATTCTGTTGGTGCTTACCCCTCTTCTCACTGATAATCTTGTAATGAGCATTATTATCCTCCTCATAAATCCTGCAACTATCAACCAAATCAGCAAAGACACGGATCTTCTGGTATCCAACTACCTTCTTGATCTCCTGGCGCAACCCGTTCTCAAACTTGATACACTTCGAAAACTCAGCATCGGCCTCAGCATAATGTGGATAAAACTTAGCCAACTCAGAAAACTTGGCAGCATACTCAACAACTGACATATTCCCTTGCTTCAGCTCAATGAATTCAATTTCCTTCTTACCACTGACATCTTCAGGAAAGTACTTCTTCAAAAACTCCCTATGGAACACAACCCAAGTGATATTCTCACATGCAGCTTCTAACTTCGGATAAGTCTCTAGCCACCAGTCATCAGCCTCGACTGCTAGCATATGAGTACCATATCGAACCTTCTGCGCTGGAGTGAAATCCATCACACAGAAGATTCTCTCAATCTCTTTCAACCAATCCAATGCTCCGTCAGGATCATACTTTCCCTTGAACGTAGGCAGGTTCTCTCTGTGGAAAGTCGCCAAGCTACGAGATCCAGCATTCCCGTCAGCATTCGGCTGATTCTCCATTGCATGAGCCATTGCTTCTAAAGCAGCAACAAGTGCAACATCATTCCTTCCAACCATATTAACTTATCACTACAACATAAACAACGATTAGAACTCAAATTAACAATACTCGATTGTTAGACAACTATGACTCGACGACAAGGTCGAACCAACCTTTTGCTCTGATACCAACTTTGTAACACCCCAATTCTACCCCGGTGAATTATATAAATAAATCAGAGTTATAGAAAGCATTCATGCAAACGAACCGGGATGCTACAAATTCTTCTATTAAAATTCATTTCATTCATCGTGGATATATAACACTTTTAGAACATCGGGTGAACCATCATCATAACATCTTTAATTAAATAACTCAACATCTAGGCAGCGGAACTCTTAATAACATCTTTATCATCATTACAATAACTTCAAACCAAAAAATACTTAATAATAATTAAATTAAAGTTCAACGAATGAATAATCAACAATAAAAAACAACAAGAGTTCATCCCCCCGAGTGTTACATATCAGAGCAATGACACCGACTCGAACTATTGAAGGTATACAACCTTCACTCTCGATTACCTGCATGTTACCAACATAAGGGCAACATTCAAACAGAAGGGGTGAGATATCTAACAATGTAATAAAGCGCATGATGATTAATATATTAAATTATATCATATAACATCACCATTTCTCATCTCATAATCAACAATAATCACAACAATAATACACATTCACCATATCAATACACACTTCTTTATGCAATCATATGATGCGACTCAATACTATGCAAATGCATGTGGTACCATTGGAGCAGAACTCCCATCTCAAAATTTTTCCAATTAATAGAGGTATCAACAAGGCATAAGCCTTCATATCATTATTCACCAATTCATGCCATCTTAACGAGCATAAGCTCCATCTCAAAATGCAATGTATGCGATACAATCATGAATGTAATAACAATACCATCATTGGCCAAAGGCCTACATCTCAAAAGCATCTCAACATCTCTTCATCAACATATCATATCATTCATAATAATTCATCAAACATCATTTATTCGTCAAACATAACTTTATTAATAACATCTCATCAGAAACTCAGTTGTACATTAATACGGCAATAACTCATTAATTTCACAATGTTGGCCATAGGCCTATACTAAATATTGCCTATAATTAGTTAATCAACTAAGGCTTACTTCCAAAGCACCAAATCCCTACATACTACTATTCTGTAATGTTACATCATTAACATCATTCATCCTATTGTTATAAATCAAACAATAATCTATATAAACATTCCATCTTCATCACTCTTCACAAAAATCAACGTAACGATTAATGCGGGAATTAACTATAATTCTAATTGGGATACTAGGATTATACTTCCTATTATTCATTTTAACCCTTAAGAATAAAGCTCATCGCGTTAGATATTCAACGCTTCGAACGGTATCTCAAATGGAGTCCGAAAACTCAAGTTACAACATTCCCAACTGATTCTGCCAAAAACTAGACAACATGGATCAATGCAAAACTCCTTGGATCGACGCGTACTGCACTGAACTTGCAACATGAGTCGGCATATCCTCTCTTGGATCGACTCATTCTGAGTCTAACACACGGCATGTATCGACACATGCATCCTACGTATCGACTCATCCTGAGTCTAAAAGTTCTTATGTATCGATGCAAAACCTCTTCGTGTCGACTCATCCTGAGTCTCTCAACCTTCTTGTATCGACACATCATGTTTGAGGTCGACGCGTACTGTTACATCCTGCATAAATTCTGAGATTTTCTCTTCGTTTTCACTACGGTTCCATAATTTTAAGTCCTAAAAACTTAATCTAATCATGGATAATCATCACTTACAATTACCTTATAATTCTACATCAATTAAACAACTTCGGGACATCATCATTCATCTATAATTCATCAATTTTTTCATCATACAACATCATAAACATTCCATTCATGAACAATACAACAATCACCTCTAACCCCACATACCAATTATCATGAACCCAATTATAGAGTCAGAACCCCACCCTTACCTTGGATGAAGGTCGCTCTACAATTTCCGATTGAATTCCCGTTCTGCCATTTTTCTTCTTTTTCCAGCAGCTTCATGTTCTTCTTCTCAATCCTTATTCCTCTACTGCTTCTTCTTTTCTATTATTTCCAACAATAGTAAAATAACCTATTATTCTTTATTCCTTATTGTGATTAAAACTAACACACCCCCTTATTACTTCTATTCCTTTAAAACAAGCCCACATCAAAATAATATGATTCTTATAATATTATTTCACCACTTTATGAAATAATTAAATGCAATTAATCACAACACAACTTCACAAATATTCCAAAAATAATTTAATTAAATAATTAATTAAATTACGGGCGTTACACCAGGCACGCCGTTAATTAGGATTCGCGATATTAGATAGACCCGATGAGCGGGAGGTGATGGATATCGTTTGTTTCGGTAAAGGGGAAGATGCAGTGTTGCTTGAAAAGGTGAAGATAGCATGGGGACATATCCGCTGTAAAGGAAAACTTTCTTTCATCCAGAATGGAAGTGTAGCTTATGATACTTATACGAGCTAGATTCAGGATTATGTGAGGGAGTTACAGTTACCTTATAAAAATGGGAGGTTGTTATATCCTCAACCTGATTTTGACCCATTAATGGATGCTCAGGCGGACAGTTCTTTATTCCATATTGATTCGTTTCCTGTGCAGCCTGTCACAGAAGGATTAGAGTTCGTGCCTGTAACGTGTTTTAAGAATGTCAAGGCCGAAAACCTCAAACTCCAGGCTAGGCAGGAAGAAATGAATGTGGATATTTCGTTTGCTTTGCAAGACAAGAAGAAGCTCATGAAGGAGGTTAAGCTGAAGAACCAGTTGCTAGAAAAACATGGTTTGCTTGAGCGGTCGAAGAGACTTAGGGTCGAGGGTTCTGATACCGTCAGTCGACAGTTTGAAGAGCTACAGGCTAGTCATCAGGAGATAGAAAATCTTCAATTGGCTAAAAAGGAATTGGAAGCTAAGCACTGCGAGGAGGTTAATATTTTAAAGAAAAATTTGCGAGAGAAAGATGTTCGCTTGACTCAAGTTGTGAAAGAATTGAAAACAATCAAAGCCCAGGTAGCAAATAAATACAAGGTTTTAGCAGAAGAGGCCGAGGTGGGAAATATAGGTTCTAAGGACTGGGAACTCAAATATTGTTGTTTGTTGGTGCTAGTGAAGAAGAGGGGCTTTGTGAATGGAGACCCTTTCTCTGAAGATGATTAGCCGGATAGTTGAGCTTAAGGAGAAATTTTTCTGCACTTACCTTTTATGCTTATTTCGATCGACAAGATCACCGCCAGTCTTGTTGGACGGGGCCTCTTTAATAATTGACTCTATTTGTACTAAATCACTGCCGTATGGATGTTTATTCGACTCTATGACATGAGCAGTTTCTACTCAGATGCTTTGTCTTTGTTCTGTTTTATATTGTTGTCTATCCTATTATTTATTGATGCTTGATGAAAAACCACAGGATTCTCCTGGAAATGATAAAACAATTCATGCATAACCATTCATCTATGCGTACCATATCATGACAGGTGGTCACGACAGGTTTTCTTATCTTCAATTTGGGTTTCTTTACAGAGAGTGCTACCACAATTTTTCATCGTTATAATACTCGAAGCACTTCCAAGAGGCAGATGGAAC
Source organism: Vicia faba (assembly GCA_948472305.1). Lineage (NCBI taxonomy): Eukaryota > Viridiplantae > Streptophyta > Magnoliopsida > Fabales > Fabaceae > Vicia > Vicia faba. Next base: position 1,620,276,453 of record OX451736.1, read on the forward strand.
AAATTCAATCAGATGTTGTGGATATGGGTACTAAGATGGATACTCGGGTTGACCAGTTGATGGAGATCATTAAAAATATGGCTCATCAACAAGAGGAAATGAGAGCCATGATTATGAGGCATGCTGATATGGGATATCTAACTACTTTGGTTAAGACTTTGGTTGCCGCCCAAGTCAATCTTTCTAGGAAGGAAGAAAAGATGGCAAAAGTCTTCACAGAAACTCTAAAATCATTCTTTCAAGGGAAAATGATAGTCAATGCACCTGGTGAGCTCCCAGAAAAGGCAAATGTGGGAGTGCTTATAGAAGAGGATGTCTGAAAGGAATGTTTATCTGAAGACAGTGGCATAACTAGTGGCGTGAAAAATTATGATAATAACTTTGCCAAGAAGAGAACTAGAGGAAGAAACAATCACCGTCAGAATCAGTGTGTTCCTTCTGTCAACCCTGTGTTCAATTTACCTCTTGTCGCTCCAGTTTGTCAACAGAATCAACAAGTTCCTAATCATAAGAAAGTTCAGTTTGATCCAATTCCAATGACTTATACAAAGTTGTTTCCTATCCTAATGCAGAGGAATTTGGTTCAGACCCGACCTCCACCGAAGATTCCTGAGAAGATACCTTGGTACTACAAAGCTGATTTGACTTGTGTATTTCATCAAGGAGCCCATGGGCATATTATTGAACAATGCTATCCATTGAAATTTGAAGTCCATAAATTGGTCAGAAGTGGTATATTGTCACTTAAGGATACTTATCTTGAGGTTCAAGCCAAGTATTTGTCGAAGAATAAATGTGATTAGAGAATGCCCTGGATTTCAAGGATGATTAGCTTTCTCATGTTTACTAGCAATTTTACTGATTTCTCATTTGTAATTCTTCTTGTTAATCATTGTACGGTTTGCATGTAAGAACCTGTTTACATTTGAACGATTATCTTAATACAATGAATATGTTTGTCTTGAAGAAATCCATTCGTTTCACTCGTATTTATTTTTAATTTTAGATTGGTTTTTGCATTATGATACCGATTTGTTATCCATTCTCTTTCCTAGGCATGGTCTGGAGGGAGGATGATGAATTTAAAATGAAAAATTTATGGTTGTATGCTTTTGAATAAAACCCTGTTGACGATGTACAAGCATTGTTTCAAATTCCCAAACACTGGAGATATAAGGGAGTGAAACCCTAGTTAACCCCTTTGAGCCTTGAAGCAGGAGTTTCTTTTCTATTCAGAAAAAAAACCCTCATTTTTTAACCTGGGGCAGGGTAGTGTTCAGTTATTTTGATCGAGTGTTCGAAACTCATCAGAAATGCGCATCTAAGGATACAACAACAGTTATCCTTCAAAAGGTTGAAAAGACTCAAAATTGTAATGGCTAACCTTCACTTATCAAGAGTGGGCATAAATTGACGATACCTCAATGAGTATCTATCACACATTAGAAATTCAATAGATGATGATACAACAATGGTTATCCCTCATCTTCCAAGAAATAGAGCAAACACAATTCTTCTAACAAGTCAAAAATGACTCAACATCACGCGACATGTTCAAGAAAGAAAAGGTAATATAAAAATGAATGAAAAAATGAAATGAATAAGAAGTGATTAAAGAAAGAGACAAAAAGCTCCGCTAAGTTGAAGCTTGAAAAAACAAGTCGCTTAGGCAAAAGTCAGGGCATCCCGCTGGGTTTCATAGTCAAATTCAAAAAGAAATTGTCCAGGAAAAAATTAGGGAAAATGATGGAAAGCCTAAAAGGAGAAAAAGGATTACAAAATGGATATCCTTAGAAAGGCAATTATGTTGCGTGATCATACAATAAAAAGTAAGAAATAAGTGATTTTCGTATCCAAAGAAAACCTTGGTTGGTTCCTCAACTGTCTTGAAATTTCTTTTGAGAGATGAATGTTTAGATCGAGTTAACTGAACTTAGGACTGGAGAACATCATGAAGGGGGTGGGCACCAAATAACTTTGAGCCTTAAAATCCGTTTTTTCTAAAACCGTGAACCATACTACATTATAACCCTCAAAAGTCCTAATTGAAACAAGGTTTACTTTGAAAGCGTACTTCAACGAGATAGCGTTTTCCGACTCATGAATTTTGCTAAAAAATTAGTGTTGGTATCATATGCTTTTGTTATCTTTGATAAAAATAAAAAAAAAATCAATTTTGCGTCCTGGCTAGTGATTCATTCATAAGGTTTTTGCAAAATATCTTCAATAAAATCTTCAAGACTTACATAACTGTTGCATTAGAATCATCATTCTTTGAATAAATATTGTTCTGATTGTAAAACCATTGAATGATATCAAAGAAGCTTACATTTGAGTATCAGCAAAGGGCATGTAGCTAAGAGGAAGTTGTCGAGGAAAGAAGATGCAACATTCAGCTAATCTAGGGAAGTTACGTCGAGATTTGACGAATCTCTAGGAACTTTTTGGTCAGGAAGATTATCCTAAAAGCAAACAGCCAAGGGCAAGTCGTGAAAAAAGTATCTCGACTAGTACGGTAAACTTGGGACACTAAATTTGTTTCCAATGGCATTTCCAGATTTTTTTGTCAAGATAGTTACTAGGTTCTTCCACGAGCCAAAGATTTTCCTCAAGCAATATTGTTTCTAATGATTTGCATGGTAGATAGGTGCGTGATTCCCTCTACAGTAACTGGCCAGCTAGTGGGTGTCTTCCAGGTGGTGGCGTGGCATTTGGGCTTATGTTCCCATCTTTCCCCAGTTAAGTTTTGGTTCAGATTGTTTTTAGGCAACTATTTGATGTTGGGTTTGTAATCCCATCCTCCCCAGTCAGGTTCTGATTCATATTTCTTCGACTAAGTGGTATTACCCCCTCCAGTTATGATATTATTATTGTAGTGTGCCTCTAAGCAACTAGACAAGGGCAACATACCTTCTAAGAAGTTTTGAGATAAGCGTCTACTCCTTGGGTTTTCTCTCGCTATGCACTGAGTTTGATTTAAAATCCCCACAAGCTGACCTATTACTGTGATGATAATTTCTTAATTCTCCAGATGTGTCGAATATGATGCTTCCCTCTGAAGTTGTTATCTCATGAAATTCCATGATCTCTCTCCAGAGAATTTTGCACAACTATTATGCCTGATATTGAAGATTGTATTCATGCTCTCTTTGGTGTGTGCGGCTTATTTTTCCCCAATGAAGTTAGCATAACAATCTCCAGTCAACGTATCAACGATGTAGTTTTCATCTTCCCCGGTGAGGTCTGTACTGACATCCCCAGTTGAAGTCTCAACGACATGGTTTTCATCTTCCCCTAGTGAAGTTATTTTTGGAATCTCCAGTGAAGTCTAGACGATGAAGCTTCCTCTTCCCTTATCGAAGTCCATATTGGTATTCCTCGGTGAAACATAGAAGATTTTATGATATTCTCGCAACTTTACTTGTTGCTAGTCAGGTGGTTCTTTGATTGTTTTCAAGCCATGTTCTTCCCAGTGAAGTTAAGTCGTGAAATGGGACTTTGTTTCCTCTGTTGATGCTTACCCTCTCTTGGAATCTAATCTCCATCCCGCATGTGACTTGGCCGAGTGCTGTCTTCACCCAAGTTAGATTTGTCTGGTTATCCCCAGTGCATTATGGTTGTTTTGTCAGCATGCACACGATAACATCCATACATTCATACACATCATGCATAGATGAATTTTAAATTCATCACTCATTTGCATTTGTTAATGTTTTGTCAGCATATTATCCTCTTTGGAAAGTTATGTTACTCTCTCTCTAATAGAGTTGTCAACGTTAAACAGAAAGTGTATATCCTTTCAATTTCCCCACCGAGTTATCCCTCGTGGAAGAATTTTGCTTCAGCCTTCCCATTCAATTCATTATCTGGATGGAGTGTGATCCCCTTTTGAGTTTATTTCTCATCGGGTGCTGACTTGGTTGATTATTTCATTCCAATTTATTTCTGGTTTAAATCTGTAGTTCCTGACAACATTATGATTCTGATTTCTGTAAGCTTCGAGCCTTGATTTGAGAATGTGCATTTATTTTGCACACAAAGAATTTTTCTCCTCAACAGGAATGTATTAGAATTTACCCATGAAATCAAGCTTCATTTCCCGCCAGTCTTGTTACGATTCCTTCTTAAACAGCAAGTGACAAGTCTCTTTATTTGAGCAACCTGTTCTTCCCAGTAAGTATGTTAATGCAAGAAGATGTTTTTTTCAGTGAATGGTAATCTCGTCATTATGGTAGATAGTTCATTGATGAAGATGGTTTTTCCAATGAATAGTTGCCTCGTCATTATGGGAGGTAGTTCATTGTTTAGTTCTATATTCTGATGAATGGTGGTCTCGTCGTTATGGGAGATAGTTTGTTGTTAAAATTTGTTACTCCAATGAATGGTAGTCTCGTCATTATGGGAGATAGTTAGTTGTTGAGTTTGGTTGTACTTCAATGATAAAGAAAATTCGTTGAACGATTCCTACAATAGTATTTTTACCCTTTCCAAGTGAAATATCTTGGTTAAAGAAGAAATTGAGACCAGTTCGTGGCTTATAGTCAGGATCGATGGGAAGTTTATCTGATTCTCCATCAAATGGTATCTCTTCGAGGAAGTTTCAGAAGAGAAGTTTGTTATGAAATCTTTACAAGTGGTGGTCTCTTTATTTGAGATAGCTTGTATTTTTACCCTTTCCAGGTGAAATATCTTGGTTAAAGAAGAAACTGAGACCAATTTGTGGCTTATAGTCGGGATCGAGTGGAAGTTTATCTGATTCTCCATCAAATGGTGTCTCTTCGAGGAAGTTTGGCAAGAGAAGTTTGTTGTGAAATCTTTACAAGTGGTAGTCTCTTTATTTGAGATAGCTTGTGTTTTTACCCTTTCTAGGTGAAATATCTTGGTTAAAGAAGAAATTGAGACCAATATGTGGCGTATAGTAAGGATCCAGGGGAAGTTTATCTGATTCTCCATTAAATGGTATCTCTTCGAGTATGTTTCGCAAGAAAAGTTTGTTGAGAAATATTTACAAGTGGTAGTCTCTTTATTTGAGATAGCTTGTGTTTTTACCCTTTCTAGGTGAAATATCTTGGTTAAAGAAGAAATTGAGACCAGTTTGTGGTGTATAGTCAGGATCGAGGGGAAGTTTATCTGATTCTCCATCAAATGGTATCTCTTCGAGGAATTTTCGCAAGAGAAGTTTGTTGATAAATCTTTACAAGTGGTAGTCTCTTTATTTGAGATAGCTTGTATTTTTACCCTTTCCAGGTGAAATATCTTGGTTAAAGAAGAATCTGAGACCAGTTTGTGGCTTATAGTCGGGATCGAGGGGAAGTTTATCTGATTCTTCATCAAATGGTGTCTCTTCGAGGAATTTTCGTAAGAGAAGTTTGTTGTGAAATTTTTACAAGTGGTGGTCTCTTTATTTGAGATAGCTTGTATTTTTATCATGGCTGTGATACGGTGGGAGAACTGACTTGGAGTTTTACTTTTGTGTTTGAAAATGTTGCGGTTTAGCAAGAGTCGTCGCCGACTTTTCTTTTATCCAAAAGGAAAGATGAAAAAGCACAAGAAAGACCTTTAGAGATGTTTTCTTGAGTTCGGGGGGTAGATTGTGAAAAGGGAAGGTATTAACACCCTTTTCATCCATGGTTTTCCATGGGGTCTTAGTTACTCGCTAGATCACTTGCTTTTGTTTGACTGTGCTTGTGGTGTGGGTTTTGAAAGTATTTTGAAAATGTCTTTGTAATGGTTCTCATTTCTATAAGAACGCGTACAAAGTTTTATCTTTTGAAAATGTTTCAAAGTGAGGGTGTTGGTGTATAAATGTTTTTTTTGTGAGCAAGGGAGTAACTAGGAGTGAACCTACCTACTCAAAAGGTCTTAAATATGCTTTTCCTTCTCCTTTAGATGTGACTATCTTACCATTGATTTGATAAGAAGTCTCATACTTGGATGTGAAGGGACGGGCGTGGGACGTTTGGATAGTCATAGAAGGCAACTTATGGAATGTTTTAGAAATGTCGTTTTAGGGACTAGATCGTTTACTGAAGGCAACATCGAGGGTCATCGAGGGACTACGATCTTTTATCGAGGGTCTTTGCTAAAACGCCCATGTTCGAGGGACATGACTATTTTTCTGATAGGCAACAAAATGGGATTACCCTAAGGGTCCATGTGTGAATAGTGTGTTTCATTGCATGCATTTTAATCTTAATTAGGGTTGTCTATTTTGTTGTTTTCATGTCTTGCCATACATCCTATTTATTAGCAATATATGAAAAGCAAGTAAAATGCGAAAAATAGAATCTAAGCTATTACATCGCTTTAGGGGGATGGGGGTACATATTTATGAATGGGGGTTACAAGTAAAATTAAATCCTAATTTACTATTACAACCATATCGAAATGGATTAGAATATGCAAGAAATGTAAATTGCTTATTTATTTAAGAAAAGAAATAAATTTTGTTTAAGGAAATATTTTTTTGTCTTTTGTTTTAAGAAATAAAGTAAAGCATGAAAAAAATGTTTTTGGTGTTTGTTGATTAATGAAATAGAAAGTGATAGCAAATATAGTGAGGAAAAGTAAAAAAAAAAATCAACGTGTTGCTGATTAAGGGAGGTCATAAGTTCTGACTCTAGCACACTGCAAAATAGAATTCCTGTTAGTAAAAAAAAACATAAGTAGGGTCTGAAGTTCTGAGTCCACTGGGAGCACATTAGCTTTCAGAAGTTTTGATACCACCGGCAACAGAGTAGGTTTCAGAAGTTCTGATACCACTGGCAGAACTTGGTCTCTCTTTTTATGCTAGTCAGAAAATCTGCAACTTAGTCATTTCTTCACAAAACAGAAGATGTGCATATGAAAGTTATGGCAGGTGTCATAGTGTTTCAAGAATAAGAAATATCAGAATTACAAATCAGAGGCAAGTATGAATACTAATCCTAATTATGAGTTCTAATTTCTTCCAGAAGTTCTGAACTGATTTATTCTATACTTAGGCAGGCAAATACGTGAAGCCTCAAAATATGTATAATGTCAGAAACATGATATCTACATTGTATTTTTTGAACATGCAAATCTGATAACGCTTGAGCAACGTGATAAGAGTCAGCAGGAGCTTATCTTGCAGCTGGAAAAGATTATGTAAATTGGAGGTTGGTCCTGTACTCTGGTGACGTTCTGAGCAACTTCTTCACGTACTCAACAGGATGGAGGTTTTCAACTTCTGGAACGACCAAGGGGTGATACTCTGACTTCTTTAAGGTGGAGGTGAATGGAGAGTGTATGGCAGTATGAATACAGAAGCTAAAGTAGCTTCTAATATATGAATCAACAACTGTGGGGATGGTTTTAGTCAAGGAACAATAGAGTTTTGATGCTAGAATCAAATGCTAAGGTTTTGTATTTACAGCTTTTCGAATTCTTGGAATTTTGCAAAGATTCAAGGCTTTTTCTTTCTTTTGGTGATTCTCTCTCTCTCTCCAAAAACCAACCCATTGAACGTGCGATGGAATAAACTATTTATAGATGGATTTGCTGTGGTTTTGGGGGAAAAATAAATGAGTTTTTAAACATTTTTGGCATACTGTCCCTTTCTTTTAAATCACAGTTCTCGTAGGCTAATTTGGTGCAAGAAAAACGCAGGCGTGGACTGGATCAGCAGCACCTTGGATTGTTGTGGCAGCTGGTTGCAGGACTGTGCCATAGCAGGGCAGTAGGTTACTTAAACGTGGTTTTGGTGATGTTTTGATCGCATAATATCAGAAGCGTAACCTCCAAATGCTGAAGGGGAATCTTCTGACCGGAGCGTTGAACATAGCCTCCATATGCTGAAGAATCATATTCTGACTGAAGCATTATGTTCTGACCAAAGAGCAACGCTTCTGCATGTTCTGATTGAAGCATTATGTTCTGACCAAAGAGCAACGCTTCTGCATGCTCTGATTGAAGCGTCATGTTCTGGGCCGTATTTGCAACTTCTGACGGCACTTGCATAGAGGCTCTCTCAAAAGTTCTGAAGTATCACATTCTCTAGACACTTAGAAAATTTTCTAAATGTTTAAAAAAATGATTTTTTCAAAGTAACTTCTGACTTCTGATTTTTTATGAACCAATTTCATACCTTAATGGAATATGATTCTTGGAACTTGATTTTAACTTAAAAGTCAAAGTTTGAATTTTTCAATGTACTTTTGACCATTTTTCCCTTATGGATGATTTCCTTAAAAAGAGATGATTCAAGACTTGGAACTTGATAGAAGCAAAACTGAGAGTCCAGGATGAATCGCTGAGAAATGGGAGGGCAAATTTTGGGGTATAACAGTTACCCATGTTCAATCTTCTTAAGCCTGAGGATGTAGATTGGCTGATCTTCCTTTCGTGATCTGAAGGCGGAAGATGATTGAACACTAGAGTGCCCAGAAATTTGCACTCGCATGAAGTAATACCGATTGGTGATGTCGGGAATGGGCTTATAAATGCCATTTGAAAGGCGACGAGAAATCATAGGAGATGGGCTTAAAGATGCCATCCAGAAAAGATTGGTTGCATAAGAGATTTCTGGGTGAAAATTCCTGTACCTGTTGTCAAGGGGGATTTTGCCGGGGAATCTTGATTTATGCACTGGGAAGTAAAGTCTAGGATCTTTTGGTTGTCCATTACTCTATTGGGGAATTAGATCTTGATTGAAGAGGTGAAAGTAGACTGTATACCTGGTCAGGGTCCCGACTGTACAATAACTCGCTGGGGAAATATGAAATCTGCCGTATTTGATCGGGTCCAGGCTTTAAAGTGTTGTGACCTGTTGTCTGGAGATAAGGGAGAAGGAACCTGGATAATAGGTGTGATACGGTGGGAGAACTGACTTGAGGTTTTGCATTTTATCACAAATTTCGCGGTTAGCAAGAGTCGCCACCGACTTTTCTTTTATCCAAAAGGAAAGGTGAAAAAGCACAGGAAAGACCTTTGAGATGTTTTCTTGAGTTCGGGGGGTAGATTATGAAAAGGGAAGGTATTAGCACCCTTTTCATCCATGGTTTTCCATGGGCTCTTATTTACTTGCTAGATCACTTTCTTTTGTTTGAATGCGTGCTTGTGGTGGTGATTTTTGAAAGTATTTTGAAAATGGAACTTCGTAATGGTTCTCGTTTCTATAAGAACGCCTACAAAGTGTTTGTTTCGAAAATAGTTCAAAAGTGTGTTTGTAAGATGTGTTTTTGAAAGTATTTTGAAAATGGAACTTCTTAATGGTTCTCGTTTCTATAAGAACGCCTACAAAGTGTTTGTTTCGAAAATAGTTCAAAGATGTGAGTGTGGGTAAAAATGTTTTTGTTGTGAGCAAGCGAGTAACTAAGAGCGAATCTACCTACTCGAAAGGTCTTAAATGCGCTTTTCCTCCTCCTTTAGATGTGGCTGTCTTACCATTTATTTGTTAAGAAGCCCCATCGTTGGATGTGAAGGGACGGGCGTTGGGACGTTTGTATAGTCATAGAAGGAAACATATGGGACGTTTTAGAAATGTCGTTTTAGGGACTAGATCGTTTTACCGAAGGCAACATCGAGGGTCGTTGAGGGACTACGATCTTTTATCGAGGGTCTTTGCTAAAACGCCCATGCTCGAGGGACATGACTATTTTCCGAAAGGGGCAACGAGATAGGATTACCCTAAGGGTGCATGTGTGAATAGTGTATTAGTTTGCATGCATTTTGTCTTGTTTTTGAAAGTCATCTATTTGTTGATTTCATCTTGTCATACATCTTATTTACTAGCAATATATGAAAAGCAAGTAAAATCTCAGTTATTACATCACTTTAGGGGGATGGGGGTACAATTTAACAATAGGGGTGAAGTAGGATCTAAAATATTACAACCACATCGAATGATAATGAAAAGAATGTGAAAATAGTGCAAAATAAAGGAAAAATACACTTTTGAACTGCTACGTGTCGACCCATGCTGCTATGCATCGACACATAGCTTCTCCTTGCTCCTGTAAAGTGAAATCTATTCAGTATGGGTCGACACATAATGGGATGTGTCAACTTATGCACCTTCTTGTATCGATGCAAAATACGTATGTATCAACTCATAGTCCTTTCCAGTTTGTTTTGTGACCTGAACTCAGTATATGTCGATGCATGAGGGTCATGTGTCGACTCATACCCTGTATTTTCACTAAGATGGATCGACACATGTGGATATGTGTCGATACATCCTTCCTTTTTCTGCCTTAAACACCATTCTTTGCATACGTCAGTTAGTTTTTAACATATAAATGAATAACATGAACAACAAATAAATGATTAACTTCAAAAACAGTGATTTCTACATCCTATAAATAGAAAAGTTGATGTATGGAAAAGGCAAGGTAAAGATGACTTACCTTAAAACTGCACTTTAGGTTTTGAATCCAAATACCCTTCAAGATGTTGTATGAACCTTAAGGAAGCTCCAACAGGCTGCTAGATTTTCCTTTTTGTTGAAGGTTACTAAACAACCTCTGTGTGGTATGAAATGTTTGGATGGTTTTTAGATGGAATATGCAAAGTGTGAGAGGTTTAAAGGTTTAGACTTCAAAACTCAAGAGTGGAGGTTTTATGGACTGTTATGGCTTTTTGTGAATATGAGATTTTAAGGGTTTATCAATAAAACTTCTGGTTGTTCTCTCTATTTTTTCTAACCTCTTTGTATTGCAAATGCTTCTTCTATTTATAGGCAAAGGACTTGTGAACAAAGGCTGAATAGGTTTATAAAACAATATGTTATGGTTTGGTTGGGATGTAAGTATCAAACTATGTGAAGTACTCCATGGTTCCAAGATCAAGTACCTAAGTTGCTGGTTTAGAGGGGTTGGTTTCCATGTTTTATGGTGGAGTGAAATCAGAAACAAGCAAGGTATGGGCTCAAGACAAACTTTGTACCAAAAGGCTTGCTTTTCAAGAGTAGCAATGGTGCCTTTATGCCATAAATGAAAAGATATTTTGGACAATGGCTCAAACACTTGGGTAATAGCTCAAGCTCTTGTGTAAACATTAAATTATGTTGATATTTGCAAGTCACAAGACCCGCAAAGTGAGATTATGCAGCACATCATGCCAATTGGATTATGTGTTCTTCAACAAAAATGGCTTGTAATTCAAGAATGGATGCTCAACTTCAGATCCTTGTATCTTCTAGCTCAAATATGATAAATTCATGATCTTGGATGTTTTGGAAAGCTTGAAACACCCTCTATAACTTTCATGTTGGCCACTTTTGTTAAATCAAACTGGAACTTGATGAAAAATGGGCAAGAAGTTGGGATAAAAACCTAACCAAAACTGCTGAAAATTTCTCTAAGTGTTTAAATGAAAATGTCATGACTTCATGAATTTATAACCTGAAATCCAAGCCTGTTTGGGAGAAGTTGTGTAAATAAATGTTGTAGATATCATGGAGATCTACAACTTTCATGTTGGAAGCTTCTCTTGAATCATCTTGCATCAAGGTGAAAAGTTGGCATGAAGAAATAAGATTATCATGTATAAAAAACACTTAGAAAAATTTCTAAGTCTTGAAGGGTTTAAACTTTCACATTGACTTTTGACTTTCTTGATTCCTTGATGATCAAGTTTCATATTTTTGAATGTCTTGATGAAATTTGATCCTTGGAATATAGTGTTGACCAAAAAAGTCAAAGTTTGACTTTCTAGTATGCAATTGATCATTTTGCACTTTTGCCAATTCCAAGCCTAAATTGATGTATCAGTGCTGCAAACTTGATGTCATAGAAGATCTTGTGAGAAAATCCTTGAGAAATGAGAGGGCAAATTTTGGGGTACAACAGTAGGGTTGTGAGAAGGAACCTGGATAGTAGGGTTACTTCAGAATGAAAGCCTGGATAGTAGGGTTGTGAGAAGGAACCGTGATAGTAGGGTTACTTCGGAATGAAAGCCTGGATAGTAGGGCTTATGAGAAGGAACCTTGATAGTAGGGTTACTTCAGAATGAAAGTCTGGATAGTAGGGCTGTGAGAAGGAACCTGGATAGTAGGGTTACTTCGGAATGAAAATCCTAGATAGTAGGGCTTGTGAGAAGGAACCTTGATAGTAGGGTTACTTCGGAATGAAAGTCTGGATAGTAGGGCTTGTAAGAAGGAACCTTGATAGTAGGGTTACTTTGGAATGAAAGCCTGGATAGTAGGGCTGTGAGAAGGAACCTGGATAGTAGGGTTACTTCGGAATGAAATCCTGGATATTAGAACTATGAGAAGGAACCTGGATAGTAGGGTTACTTCGAAATGAAAACCTAGATAGTAAAGCTGTGAGAAGGAACCTGGATAGTAGGGTTACTTCGGAATGAAAAGCCTGGATAGTAGGGATTATGAGAAGGAACCTTGATAGTAGGGTTACTTCGGAATGAAAGCCTGGATAGTAGGGCTTGTGTGAAGGAACCTGGATAGTAGGGTTACTTCGAAATGAAAGCCTGGATAGTAGGGCTGTAAGAAGGAACCTGGATAGTAGGGTTACTTCGAAATGAAAGCCTGGATAGTAGGGCTTGTGTGAAGGAACCTGGATAGTAGGGTTACTTCGAAATGAAAGCCTGGATAGTAGGGCTTGCATGAAGGAACCTGGGTAGTAGGGTTTCTTCGAAATGAAAGCCTGGATAGTAGGGCTTGTGTGAAGGAACCTGGGTAGTAGGGTTTCTTTGAAATGAAAGCCTGGATAGTAGGGCTTGTGTGAAGGAACCTGGATAGTAGGGTTACTTCGAAATGAAAGCCTGGATAGTAGGGCTTCTGTGAAGGAACCTGGGTAGTAGGGTTTCTTCAAAATGAAAGCCTGGATAATAGGTCTTGTGTGAAGGAACCTGGGTAGTAGGGTTTCTTCGAAATGAAATCCTGGATAGTAGGGCTTGTGTGAAGGAACCTGGGTAGTAGGGTTACTTCGAAATGAAAGCCTAGATAGTAGGGCTTGTGTGAAGGAGCCTGGATAGTAGGTTTACTTCGTTTGATCGTGTAGATTAGTTGACCCATTTGGTTTCGGGAACTGATTTTTCCTTGGTTGCCTGTAGATATGACATGTATAACTGCTGGTATTGTTGGTGATAATTGTCTTTCCTGAAAAGATAACATGGTTAGTTATATGCAATGCATGAAATGCATTGTGAGATGATGTTCTCAAAATAAGTGAGATCATGCCGTATGTGATATGTATGTGCATGTCATGATGTATGAACACGGAATGCTATTGTGACATATCCGAGCCCGACAAAATAAATCCCTGACTGCTGCTGGAGAGTACTGGAAAGTGAATTCCTGACCGTTGTAGAAAAAAAAGTGGTCCTTCTACTTCCACTGGGGATGATGAATGGAAGTTATTGTGCTGGGGATTTGCTCCTTATTTACGAATGTTCTGTCGGGGAGAGACTCTACTCGAGAATAAACTCTGCAGGGAACCACTTGAAAGGTGAATTTCCGATAGCTCAAGTAATAGCCTCTGTCGGGGATGGAGCTTCTGTATCCAGAGTGTGATACGGTGGGAGAACTGACTTGAGGGTTTTACGTTTTGTGTTCGCAAATGTTGCGGTTTAGCAAGAGTCTCCACCGACTTTTCTTTTATCCAATAAGGAAAGGTGAAAAAGCACAGGAAAGACCTTTCGAGATGTTTTCTTGAGTTCGGGGGGTAGATTATGAAAAGGGAAGGTATTAGCACCCTTTTCATCCATGGTTTTCCATGGGCTCTTAGTTACTCACTAGATCACTTGTTTTTGTTTTGAAATTGTGCTTTGTGTGGTGTTGAAAGTATTTTGTAAAAGAGGCCATTTGTTTAGGAAATCTTTGTAATGATTCTCGTTCGTAAGAATGTATACAAATATGTTTGTCTTTTTGAAAATGTTTCCAATGTTTGTAAGATGTGTGTCTTTGTTTGGAAAATAGCAAGGATATTGGCTATTGGGAGTGAGCAAGTAACTAAAAATAATTTACCTACTCAAAAGGTCTTAGATGTGTTTTTCCTCCTTTAGATGTTGCTAAACTTACCATTGTTTTGGTAAGAAGCCCCATCATTGGATGTGAAGGGACAAGGGTTGGGTCATCGTATGACCATGGTAGCAATGTTGTGAGATGACTTAGCACTTTTTCTTTAAGGACTAGGATCATTTTGAAAGGCAACTTTGATAGCGTCATCGAGGGACTATGATCTTGTATTTTTCGATTCGTTTGTGCTAAGACATCCCACATGCATGATGTGATCGGTGGAAATAGAACTGACTATTTTTAATGCTGGTTTGCGAAATGTCGCGGTAAGCAAGAGTCGCCACCGTCATTTATTTTCTCCAACAAGGAAAGGACAAAAGCACAACAAAATTCCTTTTCGAGATGTTTCTCGGTTCGGGAGGTAGATTATAGAAAGGGAAGGTGTTAGCACCCTTTCTATCCGTGGTTATCCACGGGCTCTTAGGTACTTGCTCACTATGTTTTCAAAAATGTTTTGCTTTTCTTGTGTTTGTGGGTTTTGAAAAAGTTTGTTTGAAAACTTCGATTTAACTCTTGTATCAGTCCTCAAGAGCGTATGAAGTGTTTGTTTGAAAACTTTTGTTTGAAAAGTGTAAGTGCGAAAAGTATTTTTGTTTTGAAAGAGCAAGTACCTGAGAACCTCTACCTACTCAAAAGAAATTAAGCTGTGTAAATGTCCTTTAGACAATACTATCCCACTATTGAGAAGTAGGTAGAACCGTCGTTGGAGTTTTAGGGTCAATTCGATTATAGGGACATGTGGTCACTAAAGCAATGGTAGGACGCCTTAGCGATAACCCTAATGTCTTAGATCTTTTTTATCCGAGGCAACCGTTTCGAGGCAACCATTTCGAGGCAACTTGATCTTTAGACAGGAGGGCGACCTCTAAAACACCCTATACTCAATGACCACGTCGAGGCAACCAAGTGAGGCGTACCCTAAGAGTGGCATGTGAGAGTGTGTCAGGTTTCAGTTAAATTATCTTTGAACATGTTATGGTGAGCTACATTTTGATTTTAATTTTCAGAGATAAGTCTTGTCATGCATAGCCTAGTTATCATACATCTAACAGTTAATAGTTGCGGAAAGTAAATTGCGGAAAGTAAAGCTACGCTATTACAAGGCGTCGGATATTTACATCGCCAACAACAAACCCTTGAAAAATAAATTGTGAGATGTTGTACCCCAAAATTTGCCCTCCCATAATCTTCAAAGTTATGACAAGCAAATGGTTCAAGGTCTACTCAAGGGCTACACGGTCAACCACTCTCCTAAAGCCAGTCAAATTAGGGTTTTGATTCTTGCAAGGAAGTTGAGGTTTTCAAGGGCTCAATCAAGTCCAATATGCTCATACACATTGTCAAGCACCTACATGTCAAGTTTCAAGGCTCACAAGGTCAAGTTGCACAGTCAAAAACCCTAATTGCTCAACAGTCAACTGTAGGGGCAAAATGGTCATTTGGCAGTCAAAAGTCAAAAAATTTGGTCAACATCTTATTTTGAAGCCACAAACATCATTTGATCAATTCTTGATCATGATTCTCAAAGCATGGCTCAAAAAAGTCTCAAGATGCAAAAGTTTCTATTTTTGGACAGTTGAAAAGTCAACTGTAACTTGACCAAGGCATAACTTTTTCATGGTTTATCAGAAAAATTCCATCCAAAGCTCATTTTGAAGAGAATGACATTTCCTACAACTCATCTTCACACTTCAAGTCCAATAAATGCCCTCACAAAAAGTTATCAATCTCAACATTATAGGTCATTTTCAAAAGTCAAGAAAAAGGGACTTTAAGTCAAAGACCATAACTTGAGATTGGTGAATCAAAATGACATGGGACCAAAGGAATTGGTTAGAGGACTTCAAGAACTTTCCAAAATGTCCAAGAACATGATCAAAGCTTAATAATTGAGCAAGATATGCCTTGTGGAAGTTGGGAAAATTTTGGGAATTTTGAAAAGTCAACTTTGCTTCAAATGCCTCAAAATTGCTAATGGGCCACAATTCCTTCCAAGAATCATCACCCAAAGGCTAGGCACGACCCATTGACCCAAAGGGGAGTTATTTTCTTATTTTTTATTTATTAATTGAATTTTTAAATCTATTAATTCATTTAATTCAAATTAAATATGAAAAAATACTAAATGCCACCTTTCAAATCTTTTTATGCAGCATTTCTACTCATCATAACCTCAAGATTTCGTGCATACTCAATATGGAAAGAATCTTCAATGATTGGCATGTTCTCCATGAAAAAAGATTGAAAAAAGATACCATTGAAATCAAATCTCAAAAGCATTGATTACAAAGGTTTTGGACTTGTTTTGCAAACCTAAAACATTCCTCATAAAAGCCAGAACACAACCCTAATGCACAGAACCTGGAAGCTGCGCCTCAAACCAAAGCATCACTTTGCATTTTTGTCAAAAATTTTGAAAACTGAAAACGCACATAGAGCACTTTTCCAAGCCAAAGAACGATTCCATTACATTCCTGACACCTCCAGGAAGCTTTCCCAATCAAAATCACATCTCCATACACCAAGAACTGGTAGAACACTGTCGCCCTGTTCCCAAAAATCTTCACATTCGTATTTGATTTTTCGTGCATATTTACTGAGTTTTAATGATTGATTTATATTAACATAATCATGTTGAAGCTTTTGATGTCTTTTAATTAAGCTAACGTGGTCTGTATGAAAAGTTACCATGGGAGATGCTTAGGGTTTCAAAGCTCCTAAATTGGGGTTTTACGCATAAGGAAAAATTAGGCCATGAAACCTACACCATTGAAACCAGGATGTCCAGACGAATCATTCTCATACCTCGCGCCCAATTTATCATTGCCCTGGAGCTAATCGCTATTTTCCTATATTGTGGTTAGTGGGGGTTCAAAACCCCCGCTATTTGATGTATTTTTCAGGCAAAAGCAAAGGCATGGTGGAGAAGACGCTGAGGTGTAAGCCTAGGACTGGGTAATTCAAATATTCCGCGCGTGTTTTCATTTGTCACCACTAACTCTTATTTCTCTTTCATAATAATTCCTTTCCATTATATATCAAACAAACACATTTGGCTGGTTGGTGAGTGATGTGTCACGCAGGCAATGGGACCTGGGTTCGATTCCCAGGTCCCCCATATTCTTCAATATTTTTGTTCATAATGCGTTCAGGTACAATTCCTGGCCTAGGATCCATCATGCATCCAATATCCTGGCGTGCCACATGTTCCAGGAGATGAATCTAAAGGCCATGGTATGAAGTCCAGGGAATACCCCAGTCAACGCATATGCACATGGTCCGAAAAGTCAAAAAGGGCCTCAATCTAATGGGCCAAATCACTTCAGTCATACCTCCTACTGGGCCAGAAAACCCCCCCTGTTTGTATATTTATTTTCCTTCTAATTTTCCTCTTTAATTTTAATTCTTTTAATTTGTTTTAAATTCACAAAAATAATTAACTTTATAATATAAAAATACCAAAAAAAAGCAGGAATCATAAAAATAAAATATATTTTATTTAATATTATTTTGTAAATAAATTTTGTTAACTAATTTAGTTTTAATTTTAGGTTTAATTCAATGTTTTTTTTAATAAACTAAAAAATATAGAGATTAGGGTTTTAATGCTTTTATTCTTTTTCTTTTCTTTTTACCATTATTAAGTATTAATTATTTTTATAAATAAATATGCCATGTAAATAATTAATGTAAATTAGGTCAAACTTGAAAATATTTTCTTTAATAATTAAAAACAATTTAGAACTAGGTTTTTATTTAATTCCATTTAATTTTCTCTAATTTCATAAATACAAAAAAAAAATAATAAGTCCTTTCCTTTCTTTAATTTAATTAGTTTAATAATTTCAATTTAACTTCCTCAAAGGGTCCAACGCCCTCGCACCTTCGATCGTAATTCCATTTCGCGCGTATGCTTTTTATTTCCTTTTTTTAAATTTCATGTAATTGCCCCAAAGCCTTGTAATAGATTAATTAGATATTCATTTTTCGCACTTTTCTTTTCAAATCGGGTTTTGGTTTAATTTGGCGATGTAGACCCGCGCCTTTGTAATAGCGTAGGACTTTTATCTTCCCGCACCTTTTAACTGTTAATAACCACATGAAAGAATGAATGCCAAAAATAAAAACAAAGCGTAGATCACCAATGCATGACAAGATAAACATAATTGAAAATGACACACAATCCACGCACCACCCCTAGGGTACGTCTCACTGTTGCCTTGCCCCTCGAAACGTGGTCGTCGAGTAGAGGAAGTTTTAGTAAGTCCTCATGTCCATGAACATGGCATGGGGGTAGCTTCTAAGGTGTCTTCCTATTGCTCTGGTGACCACACTGTCCCGAACCCTCGAATTGACCCGAATACCTCCAACGGTGGTGCTACCTACCTCTCAATGGTGGGATGGCACTATCTTAAGGACATTTACACAGACGAATTCCTTAGGGTAGGTAGATGACTCGTCGATACTTGCTCTAATTTAAAAACAAATCAAAAACTTCTTTTCACACCAACACTTTGCAAAAAAGCTTTCAAAAACAACTTTTCAAACACTCTTGAGGACTGATACAAGAGTCGAACTGAAATTTTAAACATAACTTTTTTCAAACCCACTCACACTTTGAAAAGCAAACAAACATTTTGAAAACACAAATGAGCAAGTATCTAAGAGCCCATGGATAACCATGGATAGAAAGGGTGCTAACACCTTCCCTTTCTATAAATCTACCTCCCGAACCGAGAACTAATCTCAATAAGGAATTTTTCTGTGTTTTGTCCTTTCCATTTGGAGAAAATAAAAGACGGTGACGACTCTTGCTTCCGCGACATTTCGTGAACCAGCGTTAAACAGTCAGTTCCAGATCCACCGATCACAGAACTGGCGACTCTGCTGGGGATATCTTTATAAAGTGAGGTGTACCTTAGGATAGCTCAGACTTGTGTTTTCAATTGCTGTGTTTGTTTGCTTTATATTTGTGGGCACTGCATCAGAGTTACATAGATCCTAACCCGGATCTGGGGATACCCTGTTAGGTAGCATAAGCTGTGAGGGACCTGTCCGGCGTAGACCGACATGGGTGAAGCAGTGGCTACGTTGGTGTGGCACCTTGGTCTGTACCGATATCCCTTGTGTTGCAACGAGGAGAATTTGGGTCTTCTGAGGAGTCATTAAGCACCAACCGACCTTAGAACCTTAAATGACCCAACTTGGCCATTAGAACAGTAGCAGTATGCTACGCCCATTGAGGCTAAACTCTCGTGATGGTTCTGGCTGCAAGAAAAGATTGCGATGCTGGAGTTATGACCGATTGAGGGTAGTCAATGATATTGGGATCCTCTAAGAACCCGGTTACTTTTGATAGGACGGGTCTTAACCCACAAACTGAAAGAGGGTAATACCTAGACCCCCTGCTGGCCTAAACTCTAAGGGTTTCTCTTGTGTGACTTGTGTGCCTTCCAAATTGACTACTTGCATGCTTGTTATCTGACACTTGAGTTTCTTGCAGGTTTTGTTTGTAGTCCTTAATTAGGACTCATAACAGGGTTTACTGAGTTTCTTGCAGGTTTTGTTTATGGTCCTTAATTAGGACTCATAACAAGGTTTACTGAGTTTCTTGCAGGTTTTGTTTACGGTCCTTAATTGGGACTCATAACAGGGTTTATCTACATTACCCCATGCATAGCATAACATCATACCATTGCATACATCCTGCATAAAGACTAATCCATTTCAAGGATCTCAAGGGCTTGTGATACAGGTCATGATGAACCAACGGTCCAGCAAGGGGCAAAGGGGATTTATTTTCCTCTAGCCAAGGTTGTCAGGGGCTATGACCCACTTGATATGGTGAGCCTTTTGACCCTTGAAGAGGGACTCTCAACAACAGGAAGTTCCTTCAATCAAGCTACCGGATCCAAATTCTAACAAATTTTCTTGGTTATCCCGCGAGGTCCTTGAAAACATTACATGCATATCATACACATCATTGCATAACAGGTACTCTTGTTGCGGGCCACTTACCTTTTTCGCTATCTATTTCAGCAATGGCTTCCCAACAAGATAACCAGGATCTTCTTGCTCAAGAGACTCGGTTCGGGGAAATCCTCCTGAATCTATCCAAGGGGCAGGAGGAGCTGAGAACACTTCTCATGGAGACTTTGGTCAGGAACATCGCTGAGGACGAACGGCTGAAACATCTGCAAGCTGAAGTGGATGCAATGAGAGCCCAGATGCTGGGGCAGGTGACTATCATTCAAGACTTAGCTCAAAGACAAGAGGAGCTCGGGGTTCTCGTCAACCAACTGCTTCGGGGTAACCAACTGGGGCAAACATCTAAGGTTGAAGGGCCAGTCATCATTCAACCACCTTTGAGGCAAGAGGATAAGAGAGCTCCTCAAATGGCTTCAGGGTCACAAATGCAGCATCAACCTCACCAGCTTCAGCCAGACAAGCCCAGGAGGCAATTCACCCAGCTCAATATGTTGTTGTTTCAAGATTTGCAACGTCTATTGAGATTGAATCTGATCACATTAAGGGCTCATCCCTGGAACCCCAACACATCATCTCCTACCTATCATCCCAATAAAAGGTGTGCCTACCACTCTGCCAGTCCAGGACATGATACAAATGAGTGTTGGGCTCTGAAGAACAAGATCCAGGACCTGATTGATGAAGGAGCATTGGAGTTTACACAAGATGGTCAGGCTGAGTTTTTCTACCATCCCTCCAAGGCTCGCCATTTGAAGTGACAAGCCCAGAGATGAGAAGACTTTTTGTTCATTAGGATTTTTCAAGTTGTATCTTTCTCTTTGTTCAAACAATTATCATGTCAAACTCTTTTATACCATTAATGCATCGCATATGTCTGTTTTGGAATTAATACAATTGTTTTCATTATATTCAAAATTGCTTTAATATTTTCTGTGATGTCAAACTCTCGATTTAAAATTCTAAGCCTCTTGAGGGAGGATGACGAAAATGATACCACGATCTTTACAGTATGCTTTTGAACAGACCCCGCTGATGAGGTACAGGTATTGTTTCAATCCCTAAACACTGGAGTTATAAGGAAGATAATCCCTCATCAACCCCTCTGAGCCAAAGAAGTAGGAGTTTTTCTTTTCGAAAATTAAAACCCTTTATCATAACCTGGGGCAGGGTAGTTCTCTCAGTTGATCCAAGTGCATAACAAATGGCACCAAAGAGGTCCTTACAAAAAAAAGAAGACAATGATGATTCCGAATAATCATAAGGATAGGCAGTCATTATATCTCAAAAAATAAAAACCCAATAAGTCAAAACCTATGAAGGAGACTTACAAAACTGGGGCATCCCACTGACTGTAATCACAAAAGAAACAGTACAGGCAAAAAATAGGGATCATAAAATCAAAAAAGAAAGAGGTCATACAAACCCTCAACAAAGAAATGACTGCCTGGTCAAAATAAACTGTCAGTATCCGAACCATCACTATATCAAAGCAAAGACTCAATAAGGTCTAATGCACGATTAGCTGAGTTTAGGTTGGAAGAACATCACGAAGAACGGGTGGGTACAAATAAATTTGAGCCTTTATCCTTTGTTTCTTAAACCGTGAACCAGGCCACGTTATAACCCTCAAAAGTCCTAGCTGAAGCATAGGTTAGTTCGAAAGCATACTGTTACGAAAGGTATCCTGACTCCTTAAGGCTTGCGGTGAAATGACGAGTTGACATCACAGTTCACAAAATTCACTTGTTTTTATGAAAAAATATGCATTTCAAGACAGACATAAGTTGTGCATTTTTAATATAACATTGCTTGCATATGACTAGTTGTTTGAACAGCATAGAAGTTCGCACGATGAATGTCTAATGAGCAAAAGCACCTCCAATCAAGGGGAAAGGGCATGATCATTGGCCATCATCTGGGGCAGTCCAGTCAAGATTTGGAGAATCTCTCAAGATGCCAAACAGCCTGGGGCAAATCTCCACCTGGATCACTTGGGGCATTGGACGATCAAACGAAGATCTTCTGGTAGCATGACAACACAACCCTACTGACAGGGGCAACTCCCTCGTCCCGAGAATATGGACATAGTCAAAAAGATACTACGCATAATCAAAGACCCGCTAGGTTGACACACCTAGGCAAAAATAAGGGCTTCCCGGCGAACCAAAAGGGTTCGGGCAAAAACAAGGGATGAAATGAAAAAAATCTGTACACCTGGCAAGTCGAAAACCTGAAAAGGCGGCTTGGGCAAAAAAGGGTATCCCGGTGGACTGAAAACCCGAAAGGGAGGTCCAGGCAAAAATTAGGGATCAAAGCGTACGACTATGTCCTGGCATCTCGTCACTTGTCTACCAGAAGAGTTGTCAAATCCACAGGTATCTTCTCCTGCAGAAACTGGGGCAATAATGAGTCGTCTAAGCGATCTAATTGCTCTGTCCACCAAGGTACCAAGGTAAGTTCAGCTGAAGAACATAACCAATATATCTTAACTACCCAGAGAATGAGCCAGCAAGTCAACATACTCTCCCCAAGCAGAGTTAGCCTATTCAGTCAGCCTTAAGGAAGTTGGAGTATCCCCAGCAAATCTCAACATTCCTTAGCGGAGTATACAAACATTCTTAACAAGCATCCCCGACAGTCTTGATCTAAGATTGTTCCCCGGTGGTCTACCCGACATTCAGTGGAGCCACTTCCCCAGTACGGTTCAAAATTTCCCCAGGAAAGTCCAGTCCAGAAGTTTCCCCAGGAAAGTGGAATCCATCTCCCCAGCAGGAAGCTTATCCCCAGTAGATTCTGGAAGCTTATCCCCCGCAGAGCACGAACGCGTCCCCCGGCTTTATTCAAATGTTATTCCCCACCAAGAGCTTATAACTGGGTTATCCTCAGCTAATTGCCACGGAAAGATCGTCCCCGGCAAAGTCTTCCTATCCCCAGCGGAGTTCCTCCTCCCAAATGTAACTCAACAATGGTATCCCCAGCGGAGTTCTCATACAACATCTCAGCGAAGTACCTCTCTTCCCACG
Source organism: Vicia faba (assembly GCA_948472305.1). NCBI lineage: Eukaryota > Viridiplantae > Streptophyta > Magnoliopsida > Fabales > Fabaceae > Vicia > Vicia faba. The sequence continues at coordinate 1,620,299,460 of OX451736.1, forward strand.
GAGTATTTTCCCCAGCAAGATCGCTAGAGTAATTTTCCCCGCAGAGTAATCTCTCCAAGCTTATTCCCCAACGGAGTCGTCTCCTCCTGCCAGTTTATTCTTGCAATCATTATCCCCAGCGGAAACGAAGAATTCTCTACTCTTCAAACATCAGCCCAGGATAAGCTCCCGGCATTCGTGAAGGATTTATTTTCCTAGACAAAAATACATTCGCAAACATCACATTTTCATACATGATATAAACATCACATTCTACAATCCCATTGGTTATAAACGTCATGACACCGCGCATTCCATGCACCATGACATTGCATATAATTAATGTTTTGCCTTTTTCAGGAAAGGTCGATACAAAGATGATTACTATCAACTATCGCAATCCCAGATTCGATTCCTGTATCTAGCCAGGGCATGTATGCGAGTGATTGATTATGGATTCGATACCTGTATCTGGCCAGGGCATGTCTACGTTAAAAAGATTAAAGAGATAGCTTGGAAATGCTCCAGACATGGATGCTGTTCTTTTGCTTATTCAAAATTCCTTCTAGATATGGTTCAGATGTGACCCAGGCATGGCGACGTTCTGATACTTATTCCAGATTTCTTCTCAGATATAACTTAGAGATGCTCCGGACACGGAGGCTGTTCTTTTGTTTATTCAGAGATCACCTTCTAGATATGGTTCAGATGTGACCCAAGCATGGAGATGTTCTGATACTTATTCCAGATTTCCTCTCAGAGATAGCTTGGAAATGCTCCAGATATGGATGTTGTTCTTTTGCTTATTCAAGACTCCTTCTAGATATGGTTCAGAGGTGACCCAGGCATGGCGACATTCTGATACTTATTCCATATTTCCTCTCAGAGATAGCTTGGAAATGCTCCAGATATGGATGTTGTTCTTTTGCTTATTCAAGACTCCTTCTAGATATGGTTCAGATGTGACCCAGGCATGGCGACGTTCTGATACTTATTCCAGATTTCCTCTCAGAGATAGCTTGGAAATGCTCCAGATATGGATGTTGTTCTTTTGCTTATTCAAGACTCCTTCTAGATATGGTTCATATGTGACCCAGGCATGGCGACGTTCTGATACTTATTCCAGATTTCCTCTCAGAGATAGCTTGGAAATGCTCCAGATATGGATGCTGTTCTTTTGCTTATTCAAGACTCCTTCTAGATATGGTTCAGATGTGACCCAGGCATGGCGACGTTCTGATACTCATTCCAGATTTCCTTTCAGAGATAGCTTGGAAATGCTCCAGATATGGATGCTGTTCTTTTGCTTATTCAAGACTCCTTCTAGATATGGTTCAGATGTGACCCAGGCATGGCGACGTTCTGACACTCATTCCAGATTTCCTTTCAGATATAGCCTAGAGATGCTCCAGATCCGGATGCCGTTCTATTTCTTATTCAGATTCAAACTTCTAAAAAACAACTTAGAGATGCTCCATCCCGGATGCTCTTCTATTGTTCAGTCCAGATACGATCCAGATTCGGATGACATTCTGTCGCTCATACAGATACAGTATGGATATACCCCAAACACGGCGGTCACTCTACTGTTTATTCAGACGTCAACAACTAGATATAGGCTAGATATGCTCCAGGCACGGAAGCTATTCTTATTCAAATTCAGTTATCCGACAGTCTCCAAATGGCATCTATAAGCCCATTCCCGACAAGGTTCTGTCACACTTCTAGATGGCATCTATAAGCCCATCCTCCTATCCATCATCTCTCCAAATGGCATTTTAAGCCCATTCCCGCTATCACACTGTTGATACTCTACTATGTGAGTGCAAATTTCTGGGCACTCTAGTGTTCAATCATCTTCCACCCTCGGATCACGAAAGGCACACACGCCAATCTACATCCTCAGGTCTAAGAAGATTGAACAGGGGCAACTGTTGTACCCCAAAATTTGCCCCCCCATAATCTTCAAAGTTATGACAAGCAAATGGTTCAAGGTCTACTCAAGGGCTACACAGTCAACCACTCTCCTAAAGCCAGTCAAATTAGGGTTTTGATTCTTGCAAGGAAGTTGAGGTTTTCAAGGGCTCAATCAAGTCCCATATGCTCATACACATTGTCAAGCACCTACATGTCAAGTTTCAAGGCTCACAAGGTCAAGTTGCACAGTCAAAAACCCTAATTGCTCAACAGTCAACTGTAGGGGCAAAATGGTCATTTGGTAGTCAAAAGTCAAAAATTTTGGTCAACATCTTATTTTGAAGCCACAAACATCATTTGATCAATTCTTGATCATGATTCTCAAAGCATGGCTCAAAAAAGTCTCAAGATGCAAAAGTTTCTATTTTTGGACAGTTGAAAAGTCAACTGTAACTTGACCAAGGCATAACTTTTTCATGGTTTATCAGAAAAATTCCATCCAAAGCTCATTTTTAAGAGAATGACATTTACTACAACTCATCTTCACACTTCAAGTCCAAGAAATTCTCTCACAAAAAGTTATCAATCTCAACATTATAGGTCATTTTCAAAAGTCAACAAAAAGGGACTTTAAGTCAAATACCATAACTTCAGATTGGTGAATCAAAATGACATGGGACCAAAGGCATTGGTTAGAGGACTTCAAGACCTTTCCAAAATGTCAAAGAACATGATCAAAGCTTAAGAATTGAGCAAGATATGCCTTGTGGAAGTTGGGAAATTTTTGGGAATTTTGAAAAGTCAACTTTGCTTCAAATGCCTCAAAATTGCTAATGGGCCACAATTCCTTCCAAGAATCATCACCCAAAGGCTAGGCACGACCCATTGACCCAAAGGGGAGTTATTTTCTTATTTTTTATTTATTAATTGAATTTTAAATCTATTAATTCATTTAATTCAAATTAAATATGAAAAAAATACTAAATGCCACCTTTCAAATCTTTTTATGCAGCATTTCTACTCATCATAACCTCAAGATTTCGTGCATACTCAATATGGAAAGAATCTTCAATGATTGGCATGTTCTCCATGAAAAAAGATTGAAAAAAGATACCATTGAAGTCAAATCTCAAAAGCATTGATCACAATGGTTTTGGACTTGTTTTGCAAACCTAAAACATTCCTCATAAAAGCCAGAACACAACCCTAATGCACAGAACCTGGAAGCTGCGCCTCAAACCAAAGCATCACTTTGCATTTTTGTCAAAAATTTTGAAAACTGAAAATGCACATAGAGCACTTTTCCAAGCCAAAGAACGATTCCATTACATTCCTGACACCTCCAGGAAGCTTTCCCAATCAAAATCACATCTCCATACACCAAGAACTGGTAGAACACAGTCGCCCTGTTCCCAAAAATCTTCACATTAGTATTTGATTTTTCATGCATATTTACTGAGTTTTAATGATTGATTTATATTAACATAATCATGCTGAAGCTTTTGATGTCTTTTAATTAAGCTAATGTGGTCTGTATGCAAAGTTACCATGGGAGATGCTTAGGGTTTCAAAGCTCCTAAATTGGGGTTTTACGCATAAGGCAAAATTAGGCCATGAAACCTACACCATTGAAACCAGGATGTCCAGACGAATCATTCTCATACCTCGCGCCCGATTTATCATTGCCCAGGAGCTAATCGCTATTTTCCTATATTGTGGTTAGTGGGGGTTCAAAATTCCCGCTATTTGATGTATTTTTCAGGCAAAAGCAAAGGCATGATGGAGAAGACGCTGAGGTGTAAGCCTAGGACTGGGTAATTCAAATATTCCGCGCGTGTTTTCATTTGTCACCACTAACTCTTATTTCTCTTTCATAATAATTCCTTTCCATTATATATCAAACAAACGCATTTGGCTGGTTGGTGAGTGATGTGTCATGCAGGCAATGGGACCTGGGTTCGATTCCCAGGTCCCCCATATTCTTCAATATTTTTGTTCATAATGCGTTCAGGTACAATTCCTGGCCTAGGGTCCATCATGCATCCAATATCCTGGCGCGGCACATGTTCCAGGAGATGAATCTAAAGGCCATGGTATGAAGTCCAGGGAATACCCCAGTCAACGCATATGCACATGGTCTGAAAAGTCAAAAAGGGCCTCAATCTAATGGGCCAAATCACTTCAGTCATACCTCCTACTGGGCCAGAAACCCCCCCACCTGTTTGTATATTTATTTTCCTTCTAATTTTCCTCTTTAATTTTAATTCTTTTAATTTGTTTTAAATTCACAAAAATAATTAACTTTATAATATAAAAATACCAAAAAAAAATCAGGAATCATAAAAATAAAATATATTTTATTTAATATTATTTTGTAAATAAATTTTGTTAACTAATTTAGTTTTAATTTTAGGTTTAATTCAATGTTTTTTTTAATAAACTAAAAAATATAGAGATTAGGGTTTTAATGCTTTTATTCTTTTTCTTTTCTTTTTACCATTATTAAGTATTAATTATTTTTATAAATAAATATGCCATGTAAATAATTAATGTAAATTAGGTCAAACTTGAAAATATTTTCTTTAATAATTAAAAACAATTTAGAACTAAGTTTTTATTTAATTCCATTTAATTTTCTCTAATTTCATAAATACAACAAAAAAAAATAAGTCCTTTCCTTTCTTTAATTTAATTAGTTTAATAATTTCAATTTAACTTCCTCAAAGGGTCCAACGCCCTCGCACCTTCGATCGTAATTCCATTTCGCGCGTTTGCTTTTTATTTCCTTTTTTTAAATTTCATGTAATTGCCCCAAAGCCTTGTAATAGATTAATTAGAATATTCATTTTTCGCACTTTTCTTTTCAAATCGGGTTTTGGTTTAATTTGGCGATGTAGACCCGCGCCTTTGTAATAGCGTAGGACTTTTATCTTCCCGCACCTTTTAACTGTTAATAACCACATGAAAGAATGAATGCCAAAAATAAAAACAAAGCGTAGATCACCAATGCATGACAAGATAAACATAATTGAAAATGACACACAATCCACACACCACCCCTAGGGTACGTCTCACTGTTGCCTTGCCCCTCGAAACGTGGTCGTCGAGTAGAGGACGTTTTAGTAAGTCCTCATGTCCATGAACATGGCATGGGGGTAGCTTCTAAGGTGTCTTCCTATTGCTCTGGTGACCACACTGTCCCGAACCCTCGAATTGACCCGAATACCTCCAACGGTGGTGCTACCTACCTCTCAATGGTGGGATGGCACTATCTTAAGGACATTTACACAGACGAATTCCTTAGGGTAGGTAGATGACTCGTCGATACTTGCTCTAATTTCAAAACAAATCAAAAACTTCTTTTCACACCGACACTTTGCAAAAAAGCTTTCAAAAACAACTTTTCAAACACTCTTGAGGACTGATACAAGAGTCGAACTGAAATTTTAAACGGCACTTTTTTCAAACCCACTCACACTTTGAAAAGCAAACAAACATTTTGAAAACACAAATGAGCAAGTATCTAAGAGCCCATGGATAACCATGGATAGAAAGGGTGCTAACACCTTCCCTTTCTATAAATCTACCTCCCGAACCGAGAACTAATCTCAATAAGGAATTTTTCTGTGCTTTTGTCCTTTCCATTTGGAGAAAATAAAAGACGGTGGCGACTCTTGCTTCTGCGACATTTCGCGAACCAGCGTTAAACAGTCAGTTCCAGATCCACCGATCACACGAGAAAATAAAGAAAGTGATAAAAAGTCCTAATTAAAGCTATTACATCCTCGGAACAATTACATAATAATGATAAAAAATAATATGCGCGAATAAAAATTGAATCGGAGAAGTTCTTAGGGTTTTGACCCTTTTTGAGAAAGAAAGAAGTTTTTGTTATTTTGCATTTAATTAAATTAAACCTAAAACTAATTAATTAATTAAAAGAAATATTTTTGAGTTTTTTATGTTTCAAGGAAATAAAAATAAGATGATTAAAAGTCAAGAACCCTAATTTCTACATTGATTTTATTTATTGCAAAAATATCAAATTTAACCTAATTAAGACTAAGTTAATTACAAAAATAATAAATTAAAGGTGAAATTAATAAATAATAATAAAAAATATTATATTTTAGTTGTCTGAATTTATTATGAAAATACTTAATTTGTTAGTGAAAATAATAATCATAATAATTAATTAATGAAAGAAATAAAAAAGGGAAAAGAAATAAACTTGTGGGGGTGATGGCCCAAATTAGGAGGTATGTTATGCAATTCTCAGGCCCAACAAGCTGCAAGCCTCTTTGACTTTTTGGATCATCCACACATGCATTGACCAGGGACTATGGTAGTCACTCCATCCTGGCCATTGATTTTGAGTTTGAGGCCACTTGGCACGCTGGGATGTGAAGCACATGGTGGACATCACCTTGGAATCTGCATGTGAATATGTCAAGAGAAAAGAAATAAATGTTTTGGGGGACCTGGGACTCGAACCCAGGTCCCAATAGCCTTTCTACCCACCTGCTTGCCAATCCAACTAACGCGTTTATTCATTATAGGAATAGCAAATAAACATAATATGTAAAAACCAATTAATATGATGAAATTATGAAAAAGCGCGCTAAGATTTAAACCGGCCAATCAGGTGACAACACGCCCTCGTCTTCTTCGTTTGTACCTATAAAAAAATCAGATAGCGGGGGTTTTTAACCCCCACTAACTAGCTGCACGAAAAATAGCGATTAGCGCTGTGGTTCACATAAATATTTCGCAAGGGGTGCATCATGTTCGTCTGGTTCTCACGATTTCAACCATATGTATCACTAGTCCTAATTGTTCCTGGATTGCAAAGCCCCAATTCAAAGCTCACGAACCCTAAAAATTCAACTATGGCATCTTTGGATTCAGGGCATTATAATTCAATTAACTTATGCCATTAGCTTCGTATGGTCCCTATCAATGCAAAACAATCAAGAAAATATGTTAAATGCACATGAATTAAGCAATACGAATTTGAATAAAAGGGGTAAACCGTGAAACTGTCTAGGACGATTCTTTGAGCTTTAAGGCCTGAATTTGATTGCCACACGTTCCTGACACTCCCTGCAATGTGTTTGAATCAATAGAATGCCTTGAATTGGCCTGGAATGTAAAAATCAGTTTTGACTTTTTCTTGAAATTTATCAATATGCTATGGCTTTTTTCTGCATCTTTTTCACGTTTTTTGATCAGGGTTTGCTTGCATATATATAGGGGAATGGAATTAGGTCAGAAACTTGGGCAAAATCCATGTGCATTCATGTTTGAATCCTTGATTGAAAATCAAATATTTTTTGATTTTTCATGATTGGAAAATGTTGCCAAACTTGGAGATTTTTTATCTTTGACTTGGTACTCGAAATTGCCAGCACATATTGACCATATTTGCTTCACAAAAAGATTGAAAAACCAAATCTTGTATTTTCCTACAATTTAAATTGATTAAATGAATTAATATCAATTAAAAATCCAATTAATTAATAAAAATAAGAAAATAAATTCCATTAAGCTTGATGGGACGTGCATAGGTCATGGATGAAGTTTCACAAAGAGATTTGAGGCCCATTAGCAAAAATAAGGTGTTTTGGGCAAAGTTGACTTTTGCAAATTCATGAAAATTTCCCAACTTCTCCAATGCATGTCTTGCTCAATTTTGATCATATGAACATGTTCTTGGACATTTTGGAAAGGTCTTGAAGTCCTATAACCAATGCCTTTGGTCCCATTTCATTTGGATTTACCAATCTCAAGTTATGGCCTTTGACTTAAAGTGCACTTTTGTTGACTTTTGAAATTGACCTATAATGTAGAAATTGATAACTTTTTGTGAGAGAATTTCTTGGACTTGGAGTGTGAAGATGGATTGTAGGAAATGGCATCCTCTTCAAAATGAGCATTGGATGGGATTTTTATGACAAACGATGAAAAAGTTATGCCCTGGTCAAGATACAGTTGACTTTTCTACTATCCAAAAATAGTAACTTTTTGCATCTTGATGATTTTTGAGTTATTCTTGTGGAATCATGATCAAGACTTGATCAAATGATGATTGTGGACTCAAAATAAGATGTTGACCAAAAATTATGACTTTTGACTGCAAAATGACCATTTTGCCCTTGTAGTTGACTGTAGACCAAATGAAGCTTTTGATTATGCAAATTGGCACTCTGAGTCTTGAGACTTGGCATATAGATGCTTGAGAATGTATATAGGCCTATGAGACTTGATTGAACCATTGGAAACCCCAAACTCATTGAAGGAACAAAAACCCTAATTTCAGCTGTCTTAGGAGGTGGTTTGACTGTATAATCCTTGATCAATCTTGAGCAATTTGAGGTTCATATCTTGGGGAATATGGGAGGGCAAATTTTGGGGTACAACAGTTTCCCCTGTTCAATCTTCTTAAACCTGAGGATGTAGATTGGCTTGCGTGCCTTTCGTGATCCGAAGGTGGAAGATGATTGAACACTAAAGTGCCCAGAAATTTGCACTCGCATAGTGTAGTATCAGCAATGTGATGTCGGGAATGGGCTTACGGATGCCATTTGGAGATATGATGGATAGAAGGATGGGCTTATAGATGCCATCTGGAGATGTGACAGAATCTTGTCGGGGGATGGGCTTATAGATGCCATTTGGAGATTGTTCATTAAATTGTAACTTGGTAGGTTGAAAGAAGGAACCTGTGTAGGGTTGCCTAATGATGAGTCCGTGTAAAACTGCATCTTGGAAGAGAAGGAACCGGTGTAGGGTTGCTTCATGATGGTCAAGTAGATAGTTGTCCAGTCTGGTTTCAGGTATTAATCTCTGACCTGAGAAAGAAAGATAGTCTTCCTGGCTTGTTACAGGTATTGATCTTCAATCTCTTTATGTAGATAACTTTCCTGGCTAGTTACAGGTATAGATCTACAATCAGTCGTCCACAGATATTTCCTGGCTAGTTACAGGTGTTGATCTGGTACTTAAGAAAGGTTAGTCGAGGAGATAGTTGTCCTGGATGGTTTCTGGTATTAATCTCTAACTTGAGAAAGAAAGATAGTCTTCCTGGCTTGCTACAGGTATTGATCTTCAATCTCTTCATGTAGATAACTTTCCTGTCTGGTTTCAGGTATAGATCTACAATCAATCGTTCACAGATATTTCCTGGCTAGTTACAGGTGTTGATCCGGAACTTAAGAAGGTTGGCCGATGAGATAGTTGTCCTGTCTGGTTTCAGGTATTAATCTCTGACTTGAGAAAGAAAGATAGTCTTCCTGGCTTGCTACGGGTATTGATCTTCAATCTCTTTATGTATAGTTTTCCTGTCTGGTTTCAGGTATAGATCTACAATCAGTCGTTCACAGATATTTCCTGGCTAGTTACAGGTGTTGATCTGGAACTTGAGAAAAGTTGATAGTAATCATCTTTTGATTGACCTTTTCCTGAAAAGGCAAAACATTAGTTGCATGCAATGTCATGATGTATGAGATGCATGATGCTCTCGAAATGAGATCGTGTCGTATGCATTTTGTCATCCATGAAACGTGAAATGTTTATGAATGTATCTTCGTCTGGGAAAATAAATCCTTGACGAATGCCGGGAGTTTGTTAAATCCTAGGCTGATGTTGAAGAGTAGAGTTCTTCGTTTCCGCTGGGGATGATGAACGAAGATGATTGCAAGAATAAACCGGTAGGAGAAGATGACTCCGTTGGGGATAAACCTGGTGAAGAGATTACTCTGCGGGGGATTACTCTATGGTAAGAGATGCCTAGAGTTTTAACGATAACTCCGCTGGGGATTCCGTTGATAAGCTCTGTTGGGATTTCGATGATGAACTCCGCTGGGGATAGGAAGAACTCCGCTGGGGACGATCTTTCCGTTGCAATTTGTTGAGGATAACCCAGTTAGACTCTTGTGGGGATAACCTCTGTACTCTGCAGGGGACAAGCTTCCAGAATCTACTAGGTAAGATGATTCAACTCTGGCGGGGAAGCTTTTTAGACTGCGCTGGGAAAGTAGCTCCACTGGGGGTATCTTGTATTCCGCCGGGGAACATTCTTATACTCTGCTGAGGAATACTTAAGAACGTCGGGGATGCTTGTTGAGGAATATCTGTATACTCTGCTAGGGAATATTAAGATCTTCTGGGGATACCCAACTTTTCAGGACTGATGGTAGACTAACTCTGCTTGGGGGGAGAGTGTTGCTGACTTGCTGGGGATACTGTGCCTTTTTAAGGCTGATGGGAGGCCAACTCTGTTTGGGGAGAGTATTGCTTACTTTGCGGTGAATGAAGGTATCTTGGTCATATTCTTCAGCTGAACCTACCTTGGTACCTTAGTGGTCAGAGCAACTAGACCTTTTAGACAATTCTTATTGCCCCTGTTTCTGATATCACCCGTAATTAGTCCTTTGTTTCGCATGCAAATATTTGTGATTAGCAATTAATGTCAAATGCATATATCAAAATGAACATTGGACATTCTTTGCAAAACAAAACAGATAAAGGAAAAACAATTTGCAATTTGTCTGGAAAAGTAAGCTTGTATTGATTTTGAAATTTGGCCTGTAAATAGGCGTTTTTGTACAAGAGGCTGACGTCCTAGTAAGAGAACGCCGCCGAACAAAATAGAGTTTATACAATTTGTGAAAACAAAACAGCTATGTGAAAAAAATCCCACTGGGTTCCAACTCTGCTATCGCCTTTATGTCTTCAAGCGTCTCATCACTTTGCTGCTTAGTTGAAGATGAAGCTGATTGATTGGTGCCATCCGAGCCTGATGGTCGATACCGAAGTCTGGATGCAGGGTGATCAATGAGACATAGTATTACGCTTATCCCTAACTTTTGCCTGGACTTCCCTTTCGGGTTTTCAGTCCACCGGGATACCCATTTTTGCCCAAGCCGCCTTTTCAGGTTTTCGACTTGCCGGGTGTACAAATTTTTTATTATTTTCATCCCTTATTTTTGCCCGAACCATTTTGGTTCGCCAGGAAGCCCTTATTTTTGCCTAGGACAGTCGACCTAGCGGGTCTTTGATCATGCGTAGTATCTTTTTACTATGTCTGCATTGGCGGGGTGAGGAAGGTCGTCACCATCCATGGTGGTTAGAATCATCGCACCTCCTGAGAATACATTCTTAACCACAAATGGCCCTTCGTACGTAGGGGTCCATTTGCCCTTGGGATCACCTTGAGGTAGAATGATGCGCTTGATTACCAGGTCCCCAACTTGATACTCTTGTCGTCTGACTTTCTTGTTAAATGCCTTGATCATCCGTTTTTGGTACGTCTGACCATGACAAATAGCGGTGATTCTCTTTTTGTTGATTAGGTTTAATTGATCAAGCCGAGTCTGAATCTAGTCATCTTCGCTCAAACCTGCATCCTTCATGATCCGGAGAGAGGGTATCTGAACTTCGATGGGCAGGACTGCCTCCATACCGTATACCAAGGAAAAGGGTGTTGCCCCTGTTGACGTCCGTGCTGAGGTACGGTACCCATGAAGAGCAAACGGTAACATCTCGTGCCAATCTTTGTAGGTCACTGTCATCTTCTGCACAATATTCTTAATGTTCTTGTTTGCTGCTTCGACAGCCCCATTCATCTTCGGCCGTTAAGGAGAAGAGTTGTGGTGCTGTATCTTGAATTGCTCGCAGAGCTCAGTGATCATCTTGTTGTTAAGATTGGTACCATTATCCGTAATGATCCTCTCTGGTACACCATATCGACAGATCAGGTTATTCCGAATGAACCGTGACACGACATTCTTGGTTACCATAGCAAAGGAAGCTGCTTCAACCCACTTCGTAAAGTAATCGATCGCTACCAGGATGAAGCGATGCCCGTGGGATGCCGTAGGTCTGATCTCGCCGATCATATCAATGCCCCACATTGCAAAAGGCCAAGGTGCTGTCAAGACGTTCAGAGGAACTGGAGGAATGTGCACCTTATCAGCATAGATCTGGCATTTGTGACATGTTCGAGAATGTTGATAACAGTCGGCTTCCATTGTGGACCAGTAATATCCTGCCCGAAGGATTTTCTTTGCCATGGTATGTCCACTGGAATATGTTCCGAAGGTACCTTCATGCAGCTTTGCCATGATCCTTTCCGCTTCAGTTTTATCCACACAACGTAGTAAGGCTGAATCATGGTTTCGTTTATAGAGAATGCCATTGCTGAGGAAGAACTTTGCCACGAACCTTCTTAGAAACTTCTTGTCATTAACAGACACACCCTCGGGGTATTCTTGAGCTTCAAGGTACCTCTTTACTTCATGATACCAAGGTTTTTCTGTTACCTCTTCGGTCTCAAGATCACAGCAATGTGCAGGTTCATCCAATTTCCAAATAATGATCCGGGGAGCCTCGTTGTCCCATTTGACTTTGAACATAGAAGACATCGTAGCCAGCGCGTCCGCCAACTGATTCTCCTCTCTTGGGAAGTGTTCAAAGGTTATCTCCTCGAAATGGGGAATCAACGTCAATACATACTCCTTGTAAGGAATAAGATTTGGGTGTTTCGTATCCCACTCGCCTTTGATCTGACTGATCACGAGAGAGGAATCTCTGAAGACACTCAGAAACTTGATCCTTAGGTCAATTGCAGCTCGAAGACCCATGATGCATGCTTCATACTCCGCCATGTTGTTGGTGCAGTTGAAACATAGCCGGGCGGTAAGTGGAGTATGAGATCCTTTAGGAGATATGATCACAGTGCCAATGCCATTACCCAAAGCGTTTGAGGCTCCGTCAAAGTGCATAGACCATCGGGATCCTTCCTCAGGTCCTTCATCCGGTCCAGGTATTTCACAATCAGTTACTACCATGATATTCTCGTCTGGAAATTCAAAGTTCATGGATTGGTAATCATCCACCGCCTGATGTGCCAAATGGTCTGCCAATACACTTCCCTTGATTGCTTTTTGAGTCGTGTACTGTATGTCATATTCAGTCAAGATCATCTGCCATCTTTCTATTCTTCTGGACAAGGCAGGCTTTTCGAAGATATACTTGATTGGATCCATCTTTGAAATCAACAGAGTAGTGTGAGTCAACATATACTGTCTCAGCCGGCGAGCAGCCCATACCAAAGCGCAGCAAGTTTTCTCGAGCAGTGAGTATCGGGTCTCACAGTCGGTAAACTTTTTGCTAAGGTAATAAATAGCATGCTCTTTTTGGCCAAACTCGTCATGCTGCCCCAGCACACATCCCATGGAGTTGTCCAGCACTGTCAAGTATAAGATCAGAGGTCTCCCTTCAACCGGTGGCATAAGAATGGGTGGCTCTTAGAGATACTCTTTGATTCTTTCGAAAGCGGCCTGACATCATCGTTCCAACGTACTACTTGATCTTTCTTCAATAGCTTGAAGATTGGTTCACAGGTAGCAGTTAGATGTGAGATGAATCGGGCAATGTAGTTCAACCGTCCTAGAAAGCCTCTGACTTCCTTCTCTGTCTTGAGAACTGACATCTCTTGTATGGATTTCACTTTGGCAGGGTCCACTTGAATACTTTTGTCGCTCACGATGAAGCCTAGCAGTTTTCCAGATCTCACCCCGAAGGTGCACTTGTTCGGGTTTAATCTCAGCTTGTACAACTTCAACCGGTCAAACAGCTTCTGTAGATGGTCAAGGTGTTCCTCCTCAGTTTGGGACCTTGCAATCATATCGTCGACGTATACTTCAATCTCATGATGGATCATATCATGAAACAAAGCAACCATGGCACGCTGATACGTTGCCCCAACATTTTTCAACCCAAAAGGAATGACCTTGTAACAGAAGGTTCCCCACTGAGTAACAAAAGTGGTCTTCTCCATGTCTTCAGGAGCCATCTTGATCTGATTATAACCGGAGAATCCGTCCATGAAGGAGAATACCTTATGTTGAGCAGTGTTGTCAACCAGAACGTCGATGTGAGGCAGAGGGAAGTCATCCTTAGGGCTCGCCCTATTCAAATCCCTGTAGTCAACACACATTTGGACCTTACCATCTTTCTTCGGTACTGGAACCACATTGGCAACCCACTGAGGGTAAGAAGTTACTGCTAGAAAACTGGCGTCAAATTGTTTCATAACCTCAGCTTTGATTTTCTCGGACATCTCAGGACGCATACGGTGGACCTTCTGTTTTACCGGAGGGCATTCTTCCTTGGTAGGCAGGTGATGAACCACAATGTCGGTATCCAAACCAGGCATATCTTCGTAAGACCAGGCAAAGATTTCCACGTAGTCATGCAGCATCTGAATCAACCGTTGTTTCACACTAAGCTCCAGATTGACACCAATCTTGACTTCCTTTTTGTCTGTCTCAATGCCCAGATTCACTGTTTCCACTAACTCTTCATGTGGCTGAATGACCCTCTCTTCCTGGAGTAGCAGTCTTGCAAGCTCACCAGGCACTTCGCAATCATCTTCACCTTCGTCTTCGGCTAAGTTGATCGGATTTTCGAAGTCATAACTGGAAGTAGCAGAGTCGTTACCAGTGAGATCCAGAGTGGATTGGGACCTGTATATGTGAGTGTGTGTAAATAGTTGTTTTGCAATATATAATAAAGAAAGACAAGGAGCGCAAGATTTGAAATGAAAAAAACGTCCAATGCTTTTATTAATGATATATGAAAATGACACACAAAAGCCCTCACAAATGAAGCCACGGTGCCCCGGGTAAGACACCGGGCCATAAAAGTTTCACAATATTGTCTGTTACAAATTCAAAACAAAGGAGTTCATTACTGAGTAACAAAAGTAATAAGGATGAAGTCTTTCGCAGTCCAGTTGTTCGGTCCACCGTTGGTCGTAGGGTAGATCCAGCTGTCGAATTCAGATTCCTCCACGTCATCATCCTCCCTAATAGCATTTACTCCATGCTTGGGCATGGGAGCGGTCACAGCATTAGGCCTCTCGGGCGCCTCGAACTCAACCTCTTTGGCATCAATTAGGTCCTGAACCTTATTCTTCAGAGCCCAACAATCATCCGTAGTATGCCCCGGGCTGTCAGAGTGGTAAGTGCAGCGGGCATTAGGATTGTATTTTGGGGACGTTGTGTTTACAACCTTCGGAGCTTCTTTTATAGTCACCAGATTGGTTGTCAGTAGTTGCGGCAATATCTGGGACAAGGTCACACTGAGGCGAGTGAACTGCCTTCTGGGTCTCTCACCCCTTTGTTGGTTATGATGCTGAGGAGCAGCAGCAGGCTTTGAAATAACCACCGCGTTGACAGCTTGGCGGCGTTTCGGTCTATTCTATCTCCTTGAACCGTAGACAGCACTAGATTCCTTCTTGAATGGTTTCTTTTCAGTGCTCGAGGAGGCACCTTTCTGTATCTTCCCAGACTTGATACCAGCTTCTATTCTCTCACCAGTCAAGATAAGGTCTGTAAACCCGACAGAAGAATTCCCAATCAAATGGTTGAAGAATGGACCAGACAGGGTCCCCAAGAACATATCAACAAGCTCACGGTCAGTTAAAGGTGGCTGCACCCTTCCAGCAAGATCTCTCCATTTTTGAGCATATTCCTTAAATCCTTCACCCGTCCCTAGTGACATACCCTGGAGTTGGGTACGCGTAGGAGCGAGGTCGGAATTATACTGATACTGCTTATAGAACACAATAGCCAGATCCTCCCAGTTACGAATACTGGCTCCATCCAACTGATAGAACCATTCGAGTTGAGTCCCTGAAAGACTATCCTGGAAGAAATGGATCCACAAATTCTTGTCAGCTGTGTAAGGATGGATCTTCCTTACATACGACCGAAGGTGCAGCTTTGGGCAGGAAGCTCCGTCATATTTGGCAAAAGCAGGTGCCTTGAACTTATGGGGAATCACCACCTCAGAGGATAGACCTAGATCTCCAAAGTCCAGTCCGGGCACATTCTGTATCTCCATAGCACTTAAGCGGTCCTCCAACTGTTTATATCTATCCTCAGCAGGAGGGTATTGTTCCTCATCATAATCCGTCTCGTTGTCGGAGACCACGGGACTAGGAACCCTTCTCTCTTGTGGACTGTCTTTGCCTACAGATGAGGTAGTCAGCTCAACCTCATTCTGCAGTCCATTCCCAAATCTGCGTCCAGTGTTGAACAAGACGGTCCTCTTCTTCTTCTTCTTCTTCTTCTTCTTCTTCTTCTTCAGAATCAGGGTCTTCAACTCCTGTTGACCCTTGGCTATGCTCATAACCAATTCTTGGAACTGGGCATTCTGGGCCTGGAGGGCCTTGATAGCTTGTTCAGTGGAAGGTTCGGCAGACATGATGATTGCGGAAATAAACAGCGAAGAAGATAAGTGACCTGTAAAAAGGGTACCTGTTATGCACATGATGAAATGAAATGCGTATGATTTATGTTTTCAAAGACAATCGAGATTCAACTTTGTAGACAAAAAGGAAACACACTTTATTAGATTCAACTTTAGAATTTAAATTGTTCAATAAATTGCCCTTAGGCGTTACAAGAATGAAGATACTGAAAAGTAAATAAAAGCTGTAAAAGAAACATCCAAGGTCCATCAATTCTCCCATGGCCTCTTCTTCTCAGTACGAATATAGTCATTCAGGATCCACTCGTTCTCCAGTTGCTTAGTCAGCTTCTGGATCTTTTGTTCCTGCTCGTTGAACCTTTCCCGATAAGAATCCCGTTCTTCCTGCAGTTGCGCCCAGGACCTCTTTAGTGTACCAACATCAGTGGGCATATGAGGATGGAGAATAGTTGGAGGAACCCCATCTCTATCAGGAACTTCAAGAGTAATAGGCCTGACAGCTTCGTATGGCATACCTAACTTCTGAGCACGGATGCGGACCCATCTGAAGTAGGATTCCATTGGTAGAGAAGTCTTCGGTCCCAACTCATGTGGGTCAGCTTTGTGAATTCTATCCCAAGCTCGGATGAATCTACGACGCAGCTCATCACTATCTACCTGAAACTCAAAACTGATGTGAAGTATCAACATCTCATGAGGCCCTGCTCTTATGGCTCTTCCAAACTGACGGAGAGCTAAACATGGATTATAAGAGATTCCTCCCTGGGTTCCGATCAAAGGAACATTAGGATACTCTCCACAACGATCAATAACAGCCACCTCATCTAAACCTCTGAGAGTCCAAATGATGTCATTATCAGTGAGAGACATTATCCTATGAGCCCATCCTCTTCCTTCTTTGTTCTTCAGCACGAACTTAGGGAGGTGCGAAATAAACCACCTAACCAATAAAGGAGCGCAACACCACAAAGTTCCCCGTCTTCGGGCAGTACGAGCATAGAGCTGTTGCAGGATATCACCCAAGAGAGTGGGTACAGGGTTCCGAGAGATGAAGATCCTTATGGCGTTGACATTAACAAAGGTGTCAAGATTTGGAAACAATACTAGACCATAGATTAAGAGAGCCAGGATGTCTTCGTACGCCCTGAAGTCTAAGTCATTCCAGAAACTATTAGCTTTGCCAACCAGAAACTTAGCCAAAAAGCCCTTAACTCCACTTCTAGTCTCCCAGTTAGCCATTACCTCTTCTTTGGTCAAGGGAAGGGCTACAGCAATCTCTTCAGGCCTAAGAGTCTTTTCCCAACCAGTGAATGGAGTCTGTTCCAAAACAGGGATACCAAGAAAATCAGTGAATTCTTCCAGGGTAGGGACCAGCTGGAAGTCTTGAAAGGTGAAGCAATGGTATAGCGGATCATAAAACTGGGCCAGGCCGCTCATTAATTGTTGGTCCCACTTTGAAGTGACTAAACCGAGAAGAGAACCATGCCTCTTGATGAAGGAAGTAGTGTTTGGAATCCTATCAATCAATTCTATAAGCAAAGCAGGTGGTTGAACAAAGTTGAGCCGGATAGTATTCCTTCGCATGTGCATCATGATGTCCTACAAAACAGAGCAAAGATGAAACCCTCGTATCTTTGAAATGGGTTAGTCCTTATGCAGGATGCATGCAATGTTATGATGTCATGATAAAGGCACACCACAAGTATTCACAAAAGGCAAACATGGTAAGACACACAAGTCACACAAAAGAGCTCTTAGATTTCAGGCCAGCATGAAGTTTAGGTACTACCCTCTTTCAGTTTCAGTTGGTTAAGACTTGTCCTAAAAATAGTAACCGGGTTCTAGAGGATCTCAATATCACTGACTACCCTCAATCAGTCATAACTCCAGCTTAGCAACTTTTTCTTGCGGCCGGAACCATCGCGAGAGTTTAGCCTCAATAAGTGTAGCATACGGCTACTGTTCTATGGCCAAGTTGGTCAATTTACGGTTCTAAGGTCAGTTGGTGCTTAATGACTCCTCAAAAGACCCATATTCTCCTTGTTCCAACACAAGAGATATCGGTACAGACCAAGGTGTCACACCAACGTAGCTACTGCTTCACCCGTGTCGGTCTACGTCGGACAGGTCCCTCACAGTCTATTGCTACTTACCTAAAGGGTATTCCCCAGATCCGGGTTAGGATCTATAAAACTCCGATGCAAGCCCACAATATTAAAGCATTCAAGGCATACAATTGAAAACAAGAGAGATCTAATCCTAAGGTACACCTCACTTATAAAATAGTCCATAGCAGAGTCGCCAGTTCTGTGATCGGTGGAAATAGAACTGATTATTTTTAATGCTGGTTTGCAAAATGCCGCGGTAAGCAAGAGTCGCCACCGTCTTTTATTTTCTCCAACAAGGAAAGGACAAAAGCACAGAAAAATTCCTTTTCGAGATGTTTCTCGGTTCGGGAGGTAGATTATAGAAAGGGAAGGTGTTAGCACCCTTTCTATCCGTGGTTATCCACGGGCTCTTAGGTACTTGCTCACTATGTTTTCAAAAATGTTTTTCTTTTCTTGTGTTTGTGGGTTTTGAAAAAGTTTGTTTGAAAACTTCGATTTAACTCTTGTATCAGTCCTCAAGAGCGTATGAAGTGTTTGTTTGAAAACTTTTGTTTGAAAAGTGTAAGTGCGAAAAGTATTTTTGTTTTGAAAGAGCAAGTACCTGAGAACCTCTACCTACTCAAAATAAATTAAGCTGTGTAAATGTCCTTTAAACAGTACTATCCCACTATTGAGAAGTAGGTAGCACCGTCGTTGGAGTTTTAGGGTCAATTCGATTATAGGGACATGTGGTCACTAAAGCAATGGTAGGACGCCTTAGCGGTAACCCTAATGTCTTAGATCTTTTTTATCCGAGGCAACCGTTTCGAGGCAACTTGATCTTTAGACAGGAGGGCGACCTCTAAAACACCCTATACTCAATGACCACGTCGAGGAAACCAAGTGAGGTGTACCCTAAGAGTGGCATGTGCGAGTGTGTCAGGTTTCAGTTAAATTATCTTTGAACATGTTATGGTGAGCTACGTTTTGATTTTAATTTTTAGAGATAAGTCTTGTCATGCATAGCCTAGTTATCATACATCTAACAATTAATAGTTGCGGAAAGTAAATTGCGGAAAGTAAAGCTACGCTATTACAAGGCGTCGGGTATTTACATCGCCAACCACAAACCCTTGAAAAATAAATTGCGAGAAAATAAAGAAAGCGATAAAAAGTCCTAATTAAAGCTATTACATCCTCGGAACAATTACATAATAATGATCAAAAATAATATGCGCGAATAAAAATTGAATCAGAGAAGTTCTTAGGGTTTTGACCCTTTTTGAGAAAGAAAGAAGTTTTTGTTATTTTGCATTTAATTAAATTAAACCTAAAACTAATTAATTAATTAAAAGAAATATTTTTGAGTTTTTTATGTTTCAAGGAAATAAAAAGGAAATAAAAATAAGATGATTAAAAGTCAAGAACCCTAATTTCTACATTGATTTTATTTATTGCAAAAATATCAAATTTAACCTAATTAAGACTAAGTTAATTACAAAAATAATAAATTAAAGATGAAATTAATAAATAATAATAAAAAATATTATATTTTAGTTGTCTGAATTTATTATGAAAATAATTAATTTGTTAGTGAAAATAATAATTATAATAAATAATTAATGAAAGAAATAAAAAAGGGAAAAGAAATAAACTTGTGGGGGTGATGGCCCAAATTAGGAGGTATGTTATGCAATTCTCAGGCCCAACAAGCTGCAAGCCTCTTTGACTTTTTGGATCGTCCACACATGCATTGACCAGGGACTATGGTAGTCACTCCATCCTGGCCATTGATTTTGAGTTTGAGGCCACTTGGCACGCTGGGATGTGAAGCACATAGTGGACATCACCTTGGAATCTACATGTGAATATGTCAAGAGAAAAGAAATAAATGTTTTGGGGGACCTGGGACTCGAACCCAGGTCCCAATAGCCTTTCTACCCACCTGCTTGCCAATCCAACTAACGCGTTTATTCATTATAGGAATAGAAAATAAACATAATATGTAAAAACCAATTAATATGATGAAATTATGAAAAAGCGCGCTAAGATTTAAACCGGCCAATCAGGTGACAACACACCCTCGTCTTCTTCGTTTGTACCTGTAAAACAAAATCAGATATCGGGGGTTTTTAACCCCCACTAACTAGCTGCACGAAAAATAACGATTAGCGTTGTGGTTCACATAAATATTTCTGGAGGGGTGCATCATGTTCATCTGGTTCTCACGATTTCAACCATATGTATCACTAGTCCTAATTGTTCCTGGATTGCAAAGCCCCAATTCAAAGCTCACGAACCCTAAAAATTCAACTATGGCATCTTTGGATTCAGGGCATTATAATTCAATTAACTTATGCCATTAGCTTCGTATGGTCCCTATCAATGCAAAACAATCAAGAAAATATGTTAAATGCACATGAATTAAGCAATATGAATTTGAATAAAAGGGGTAAACCGTGAAACTGTCTAGGACGATTCTTTGAGCTTTAAGGCCTGAATTTGATTGCCACACGTTCCTGACTCTCCCTGCAATGTGTTTGAATCAATAGAATGCCTTGAATTGGCCTGGAATGTAAAAATCAGTTTTGACTTTTTCTTGAAATTTCTCAATATGCTATGGCTTTTTTCTGCAGCTTTTTCACGTTTTTTGATCAGGGTTTGCTTGCATATATATAGGGGAATGGAATTAGGTCAGAAACTTGGGCAAAATCCATGTGCATTCATGTTTGAATCCTTGATTGAAAATCAAATCTTTTTTGATTTTACATGATTGTAAAATGTTGCCAAACTTGGAGATTTTGTATCTTTGACTTGGTACTCGAAATTGCCAGCATATATTGACCACATTTGCTTCACAAAAAGATTGAAAAACCAAATCTTGTATTTTCCTACAATTTAGATTGATTAAATGAATTAATATCAATTAAAAATCCAATTAATTAATAAAAATAAGAAAATAAATTCCATTAAGATTGATGGGTCGTGCATAGGTCATGGATGAAGTTTCAAGAAGAGATTTGAGGCCCATTAGCAAAAATAAGGTGTTTTGGGCAAAGTTGACTTTTGCAAATTCATGAAAATTTTCCAACTTCTCCAATGCATGTCTTGCTCAATTTTGATCATATGAACATGTTCTTGGACATTTTGGAAAGGTCTTGAAGTCCTATAACCAATGCCTTTGGTCCCATGTCATTTGGATTTACCAATCTCAAGTTATGGCCTTTGACTTAAAGTGCACTTTTGTTGACTTTTGAAATTGACCTATAATGTAGAAATTGATAACTTTTTGTGAGAGAATTTATTGGACTTGGAGTGTGAAGATGGATTGTATAAAATGGCATCCTCTTCAAAATGAGCATTGGATGGGATTTTTCTGACAAACCATGAAAAAGTTATGCCCTGGTCAAGATACAGTTGACTTTTCTACTGTCCAAAAATAGTAACTTTTTGCATCTTGATGATTTTTGAGTTATTCTTGTGGAATCATGATCAAGACTTGATCAAATGATTATTTTGGACTCAAAATAAGATGTTGACCAAAAATTCTTACTTTTGACTGCAAAATGACCATTTTGCCCTTGCGGTTGACTGTAGACCAAATGGAGCTTTTGATTGTGCAAATTGGCACTGTGAGTCTTGAGACTTGGCATATAGATGCTTGAGAATGTATATAGGCCTATGAGACTTGATTGAACCATTGGAAACCCCAAACTCATTGAAGGAACAAAAACCCTAATTTCAGCTGTCTTAGGAGGTGGTTTGACTGTATAATCCTTGATCAATCTTGAGCAATTTGAGGATCATATCTTGAGGAATATGGGAGGGAAAATTTTGGGGTACAACACATGACATGATCATTTTTGTAAGGCAACAAGTGAGATTACCCTAAGGGTGCATGTGTGCAAGTGTGTTTGATTGCATGCCTTTGTCTTTGACTTTTAGTGGTCTATTTGTTGGTTTGATCTTGCCATACACGCATAATTACTAGCATTTACATTTGAAAGCGATAAATTGCAGAAATGTAAAGTCCTACGCTATTACAATATTTAAGGGATGGGGATACATATTTATGAATGGGGATTGCAAGTAAAAATAAAGTCCTAAATTACTATTACAACCATATTGAAATGCATAAGAATGTACAAGAAAATATGAAATAAACTTGTTTTGTTTTAAGAAAATATTTTTGATCTTTTGTTTTAAGAAACCAAAAATAAAGTGTGAAAGAAATATTTTTACTGTTTGTGATTAATGGAATGAAGAGTGATAGCAAAATAATGAAAGAGAAAAAAGAATCAGCGTGTTGCTGATAAAAATGAAGTCAGAGGTTCTGACCCTGGCACGCTGCAAAACAAAGACCTGTTAGTGAAAATGTATAAGGTAAGAAGCTCTGAACCCACTGGGAACATGGTAGTTCTTAGAAGTTCTGATAATACTGGCAGCAAAAACAAGCTTCAGAAGTTTTGAAACCACTGGCCACAAAACGGACTTCAGAAGTTCTGAGACCACGGGCAGAACTTGGTCTCTCTCTCTCTCTCTATGCCAGTCAGAACATCTGTAATTTGGTTATTTCTCCACAAAACAGAAGACATGCACGGAACCGTTATAGCAGGTGTCATAGCATTTCAGAAGATAAGAAACATCAGAATTATAAATTAGAGGCAAGCATGCATTTTCTAATCCTAACTCTGAGTTCTAGTTTCTTCAATTATATACTGGACTGACTTATTCCCTACTTAGGCAGACAGAATGCATGAAATTTCAGAATATGTATGATACCCAGAACCTGATATCTACATTGTATCTGAGCATATGAATCTGATAATGCTTAAGTAATATGGTGAGGGTCAGCAGAAACTTACCTTGCCGCTGGAGGAAACTCTGTGAACCAGAATTAACCTCAACTCTGATGAAGCTCTAAACAGCCTCTTCACGTGCTCAGTAAGCTGAAAGTTTTCAACTTCTGGGGATGGTAAGGAAGTGATGTGCTGATTTCTTTGAGAGAATGGATGGAAAATGTATAGCAATATGATCACAAAAGTTTAGATAGTTTCCAACGTGTCGATCAGAAACTGTGTGAATGGTTTTTTAGTCAAGAAATATTCTAGAACAAATGGAGTTTTAAATGCATGGAATCAAAAGTTAACAAAGTTTTTTTGTGTTGTGTTTATAGTTCTTAGAACTCTTGGAATTTTGGCAGGGGTTTAAGGCTTTTCTTTCTCAAAATTTGATCTCTTT
Organism: Vicia faba; assembly: GCA_948472305.1. Lineage (NCBI taxonomy): Eukaryota > Viridiplantae > Streptophyta > Magnoliopsida > Fabales > Fabaceae > Vicia > Vicia faba. The sequence goes on from OX451736.1 coordinate 1,620,322,964, forward strand.
CACAAAATTTTCTCCCGGCCCCCTTCTCAGTGACCAATGGTGTTCTATTTATATGTAAATTTTTCTTTGTGTTGTTTGAAATGTCAAGTAGCGCCAACATTACACTTGATGCTGACTTGCTCTTGAAGCAAGTTCCAAAAAAGTATGATGTCTGACAGTTTTTTTTAGCTTAGGCTAGATTAGCAAGCAAGGATTAAGGAAAAGTGAACCTACGAGCAAAATGTAGCGTATGGGCCCTTACCTAATCCTGCACAAAAGTATTTCTACACTACACGTGGAAAGATCCTTTGGATAAAGACTCAAATGTGGTTGTGAGCATTAATGAGCATTAAATGATGATGAGATTTATCAAAATCAGAAATCCTGTAATGTGAGATTTTGCATCATTGCTTAACTCTGGGTCAGAAGTTCCCTTTCAGTGTAGTCTAGAACAAAACAACCTACTTCTGATCTTAATATCCTGTTGCCTCAGCATGTTCTGAAGGTTTCACCAAGTTTTCCAGTAAACTTCTTTGATTTGCCTCTGAAAACTCTGAATTAGAGATTCTGCTTCAGCGTAGCATCCAATCTTCTGATCCTCTTACCTTCTGGCTCCAGCATGTTCTGAAGGGGCTTTTAGGCTTCGTATTACACTTTATTGCCTTCTTTGCATTACTCCAGCAAACTCTGACTGAACTTGCGTAGATGCTGAGAAGCCACATTCTGACTGAATGTTATGTGCTGAGCTAAGTTTGCAACTTCTGACTGCTCCTGCCTAGAGGTTGGTTCAGAAGTTCTGAAGTGTCATTTTTTTCTTAAATACTTAGAAAAATCCCAAGTATTTAGAAATTTGGCTTTTCCATAGTAAATTTGACTTTTGAACTTTAGATGGAACAAACTTCCTGTTTCAACATGTTTTGATGAAATATGATTTTTGAGATTTGAATTTGATCAAAAGGTCAAAGTTTGGTCTTTCAACATGTAAATGACCATTTTGCCCTTGTGAGTGATCTTCATGAAAAATTTGTAATTCAAAGCTTGGGATTGGATGGAAGATCCAGGGTGATTTCTGGAGAAAAATGAGAGGGCAAATTTTGGGGTACAACACAGAGGAATAAACCCTGCTCGGGGAGTCAGAAATTTCTGACGATCCACTCGTGATTATGAAATATGATTGGGGGACATGGGTGTCAGGTTTCTGGATGACCCTCGGATAAGGAGATTACTTCCCGTTTCGAGAGGACTATTATTGGTGCTTTGATTACATATATACTGTGGGGAGTATAGATGTTACAGGGTCACATGTATTGATGACTATGCTCCAAAGTTGTCTCTGCCCTGGTACCTGCTGGACATGGTAACTGTCGATTTTGATATTTCTGATCTTTTGTTCCTGTTTCTTAAGTTATGAGCAATTGTCTTTGGTTTCTTTATGCAAATATTTGTGATAGCAATTATATTCAAATGCATATGTCAAGAATAAATCATTGGACGTTCTTGCAAAAACAAAACAGAAAAAGAAAAACAAATAGTTTTGTAAAAATGACTTGTATTAATTTTGAAGTTGGCCTATAACAGGCGCTTTTGTACAAGGAAGTTGACGCTCTAGTAAGAGAGTGTCACCATAAAAATTAAGTGTATACAATATTGTGTACAACAGAAAGAAAACAACTATGTGCAACAATCCCATTTGGGTTTCAAATCCGCTATTACCACTATGTCTTCGAGCGTCTCCTTACTTTGCTGCTTGTCTGAAGCTGATTAGATGAGGGATGCCATTTGAGTTTGACAGTTGATATTGAGGTCAGATCGCAAGGTGATCCAATGGAACATCATGATACGCTTTCCATCCCTAACTTTTTCCTGGACCGCCCTTTCGGGTTTTCGGCCCACCAGGATACCCTTTTTTGCCCAAGTCGCCTTTTCAGGTTTTCGACTTGCCGGGTGTACAATTTTTTTTCATTTTCATCCCTTATTTTTGCTCAAACCCTTTTGGTTCACCGGGAAGCCCTTATTTTTTCCTAGGCCAGTCAACCTAGCGGGTCTTTTATCATGCGTAATATCTTTTCACTATGTCTGCATTGACAGGGTGAGGAAGGTCGTCACCGTCCATGGTGGTTAGAATCATAGCTCCACCCGAGAAAATGTTTTTAACCTCAAATGGACCTTCGTATGTGGGAGTGCATTTGCCCCTAGGGTCACCTTACGGCAGTATGATGCGCTTGATCACTAGGTCTCTGACTCGATATTCTTGGCGCCTGACTTTCTTGTTAAAAGCCTTGATCATCCACTTTTGATACGTCTAACCATGGAAGATAGAAGTAAGTCTCTTTTCATCGATTAGATTTAACTGATCAAGTTGGATTTGGATCCAGTCGTCTTCGTTTAGGCCTGCATATCTCATAATCCTTAGGGAGGGAATCTGAACCTCAATAGGTAGGACTGACTCCATGCCATATACCAGAGAGTAGGGTGTTGCCCCTGTCGATGTCCGTGCTGAGGTACGGTACCCATGAAGAGCGAATGGTAGCATCTCATGCCAGTCTTTGTATGTCACCGTCATCTTCTGTACAATCTTCTTGATGTTCTTGTTAGCTACTTCGACAACGCCATTCATCTTCGGTCGGTAGGGAGAAGAGTTGTAATGTTGTATCTTGAATTATTTACAGAGCTCGGTGATCATTTTATTGTTAAGATTCGTACCATTGTCAGTAATGATCCTCTCTGGCACACCATATCGACAGATCAGATTATGTCGGATAAACCGCGCCACCACGTTCTTAGTTACTTTGGCAAAAGAGGCTGCTTCAACCCATTTCGTGAAATAATCAATGGCTACTAGGATGAAGCGATGCCCATTAGAAGCGGTGGGCCTGATTTCTCCAATCATATCGATGCCCCACATTACAAAGGGCCATGGGGCTGTCAAGACGTTCAGAGGAACCAGAGGTATATGCACGTTATCAACATAGATTTGGCATTTATGACAAGTTCGAGAATGCTAATAACAATCGGCTTCCATGGTGGACCAATAGTATCCTGCCCGTAGGATCTTCTTAGCCATGGTGTGTCCACTGGAATGGGTTCCGAAGGTACCTTCATTTAGATCTGTCATAATCCTTTCTGCTTTGCTCTTGTCTACACACCGCAATAAGATAGAGTCATGGCTGCGTTTATAGAGGATTCCATTACTGAGGAAGAACTTTGCAGCGAATCTCCTCAGAAACTTCTTATCATTGACAGATGCCCCTTCGGGATACTCTTGAGCCTCGAGATACCTTTTGACTTCGTAAAACCAGGGTTTGTCTGTTACCTCTTCGGTATCAATTTCATAGCAGTGTACCGGTTCGTCCAACCTTTCAATGGTGATTCGGGGAGCTTCGTTGTCCCACTTGACTTTGAACATGGAGAACATGGTGGCTAACGCGTCCGCCAACTGATTCTCCTCTCGTGGAAAATGTTCAAAGGTTACCTCCTTGAAGTGTGGGAGCAACGTCAGTACATGCTCTTTGTATGAGATGAGATTCAGATGCTTTGTATCCTACTCTCCTTTGATCTGACTTACCACCAAAGCGGAATCCCCGAATACACTCAAGAACTTGATCCTTAAGTCAATGGCAGCTCGAAGACCCATGATGCAGGCTTCATACTCCGCCATATTGTTGGTGCAGTTGAAGCATAATCAGGCAGTGAATGGAGTATGACAACCCTCGGGAGATATGATTATAGCTCTAATGTCGTTACCCAATGCGTTTGAGGCTCCATCAAAATACATAGACCATCGGGATCCTTCTTCAGGTCCTTCGTCCGACCCAGGTTCTTCACAATTGGTTACTAACATGATATCCTCATCCGGGAACTCAAAATTCATGGATTGGTAGTCATCCACGGCCTGATGAGCCAAATGATAAGCCAATACACTCCCCTTTATTTCTTTTTGGGTTATATATTGTATGTCGTATTCAGTTAAGATCATTTTCCACCTTGCTATTCTTCCGGAGAGAGAGGGCTTCTTGAAAATGTACTTGATTTGATCCATCATAGATATCAACAAAGTAGTGTGAGTCAACATATACTGTCTCAGTCGGCGAGCAGCCCATGCCAAAGTGTAATAAATTTTCTTGAGCAGTGAGTACCGTGTCTCACAGTCGGTAAACATTTTGCTAAGGTAGTATATTGTGTGCTCTTTTCGACCAGACTCGTCATGCTGCCCCAGCACACATCCCATTGAATTATCTAATACTGTCAGGTACAATATCAAAGGTCTCCCTTCAACTGGAGGCATCAGAATTGGTGGTTCTTGTAGGTATTCCTTGATTCTTTCAAAAGCGGTCTGCCATTCATCATTCCACTTTACCACTTGATCTTTCTTCAGAAGCTTGAAGATTGGCTCATAAGTAGCAGTCAGATGTGAAATGAATCTTGCGATATAATTCAGGCGTCCCAAGAAACCTCTAACTTCTTTCTCTGTGCGGGGAGTTAGCATTTCTTGTATAGCTTTTACCTTTGCAGGATGTACTTGAATACCTTTATCGCTGACGATGAAACCTAGAAGCTTATCGAACCTTACCCCGAAAATGCACTTGTTCGGATTCAATCTCAGTTTATATACCTTCAATCTGTCGAACAACTTTTGGAGATGATCAAGGTGTTCTTCCTCAGTATGAGACCTGGCTATCATATCATCGACATAAACCTCAATTTCATGGTGAATCATGTCGTGGAACAAAGCGACCATGGTGCGCTGATAAGTTGCCTCGACATTCTTCAACCCAAAAGGCATCACCTTGTAGCAGAAAGTGCCCCACTGCATAATGAAAGTCGTCTTTTCCCTGTCTTTGGGAGCCATCTTGATCTGGTTGTAGCCAGAGAAACCATCCATGAAGGAAAATATTTTGTGCTGCGCGGTGTTGTCAACCAGAACGTCAATATGAGAAAGCGGGAAGTCATCCTTGGGGCTTGTCCTGTTCATATCTCTGTAATCCACACACATCCGCACCTTACCATCCTTCTTAGGCACCGGAACGACGTTAGCAACCCACTGCGGATAGGAGGTGACAACTAAGAATCTTGCGTCGAAATGCTTCATGACCTCTGCCTTAATTTTCTATGACATTTCAGGGCACATACGGCGGACCTTCTGTTTAACTGGCGAGCAGTCTTCCTTAGTCGGCAGGCGATGTACCACAATATCAGTGTCTAAACCAGGCATGTCTTTATAGGACCAAGCGAATATCTCAATGTAGTCGTGCAACATTTGTATCAACCTCCGTTTGACGCTAAGCTCCAAATTTGCACCTATTTTAACCTTTTTTCTGTCTATTTTTGTACCCACGTTTATTGTCTCAACTGGCTCTTCATGAGGCTGTATAGCCCTCTCTTCCTGCTGTAGCAGTCTAGCAAGCTCTCCTGGTATCTCACAATCGTCCTCATCTTCGTCCTCGGCTTTGTTGATCCGATTTTCGAAGTCATAACTGGCAATAACAGGATTGTTATCAATGGGATCCAGAGTGGATATGGATCTGCAGTTTGATATGTGAGTGTGTGTAAGAGCATAGCTGTATTGATAAAGCAAAGTCAAAAAAGAAAAACAGGGAGTGTGAAATTTGTATGCAAAGAAAGTCCAATGTTTCATTGATGATATATGAGATGACATATAATAACCCTCACAGATAGAGCCATCGTGCCTCGGGAAAGACACAAGGCTTGTAAAGTTTAAATTATTCATTACAAATTAAAAAAAAAACAAATGAGACAATTACTGCGGAATAAAAGAAATCGGCATGAAATCCTTGGTCGTCCAATTACTCGGTCCACCGTTGGTAGTCGGGTAAATCCAGCTATCGAAATTAGAGTCTTCTTCACTATCTTCAATAGCATTGACCCCTCGATTGCTGATGCATAGGGGAGGTCCTCCAACTCGGGCGCGTCGAACAACCCTCTGAGCTCCTGAAGTAAAGCCCAAGCCAAACTTGTCAGTTTTGTGAATAAAATCATGAATCTGTCCCCAATTGGTATTCCCGTCTTCTTCAACTATTGCTCTTGCATCCCTGAGAGAAGCCATCTTCAGAGGAGATCTGGTATTGGTAGTGGACTCGGTTGACGCCAAAATATAGGGAACCTCTTCAAAGTTTTAGCAGGGCGTCTCTATAAATTCTCCGTCCATCTCTACATAGCGGAAGGAATTGAGGTGGCTCACCATGTATTCCTCTTCACCTCGTACTGTGACAATCTTTCCTTTCACCGGATACTTCGGCATCTGGTGAAGTGTAGAAGTGACAGCACCAGCTTCGTGGATCCAAGGACGACCCAACAAACAGGAGTATGATGGCCTGATGTCCATCACATAAAAGGTGGACTCGAATGTCTGAGAGCCTACCTTGACAGGGATGTTCACTTCCCCATGCACCATTCTCTTCGATCCGTCAAAAGCCCTTACCATAATGTTACTAGGCTTTAAAGTCAAACCTTCACAGTCTAGTCGGTCGAGAGCCTTCTTAGGCAGGACATTTAGTGAAGATTCGGTATCCACCAACACATGAGCCATAGTGGTGGCCCTGCATTCAATCGAGACATGTAAAGCATCATTATGCTTTCTTCCCTTTGGTGTCAAGTCGGCATCTGAGAAACCTAGCCCATTATCGGCAGTCAGGCTAGCCACATAATCTTTGAATTGATCATCTGAAGTCTCTTGCGGCACATGCACAATTTTGAGGAATGCAATCAAAGCCTTCGCATGGGCCTCGGAGCACAACAACAGGGATAACATGGATATCTCTGAGGGGGTATGCCCCAACTGTTCGACCATATTGTAGTCACTCTTTTTGATTATTTTCAAAATTTCCTCTAACTCTTGCTCAGAGGCTTCCACAACAATCTTTCTAGGTGCCTCCGTCCGGGAAGGCTCACCTACAACTTCTTTGCCGCGAGTCCCAGATGACTCATCGGCAGGGGCGATAGCTGGAGTGGGAGCAGGAATAGTAGTTGATGTGCTAGCAGGAACAACAGATGGAATGATAATAGGCTTGTTGACAATCTTAGGGGAAATATCAGGAGAGAAAACCCTTCCACTTCTAGTAATCCTGCTGGTCCCGACAATGTTACCGACATCAGGATCAACTTCTTCAGCCTTCAAGCTTTGTTTAATGCCATGATAGTAAATATCGACGCCATAATGCCAAGGGACAACTTTGTCTGAGGCGTACGGGATAGGACCAGAACATGTGATTATCAGCAGAGCAACTCTCATAGCGGGTGTAATCCTAACAAGTCTTCTCGAGGAGGCCTTGGAAGGATTAGCGGAAATGGTTATAATAGCAATGTCTTTAAATGGAATAACGGGAACCCGAGTTTTCTCGAACAAAATTTCTTTACTGTCCATCAGGCGTTGAACATCTGACCTCAGCAAATGGCAACCAGAAGGTAGGAATGAACATATGTGGCAGCCTTCACCATAACCCGGAAATAAACTGGACAACAACAAATTCTTCTTAACAGTCATCAGAGGAGTGGAAACTTCATCCATCGAGGTTACAAATAGATTAGTATCAATGGCGTTAACTCCATGGTTGTGCCTAGGCATAAGAGCAGTTGTGACATTGGGCTTCTCCGGAGCGTCGAACTCAATCTCCTTAGCTTCAATCAGGTCTTGTACCTTATTTCTTAGAGTCCAACAATCATTTGTGTCATGACCAGGACTCCTTGAATGATAGGCGCACCTAGCATTCGGATTGTAACAAGGAGAAGAGGTATTAGGATTCTTGGGAGCCTCTTTTAAATTTTCCAAGTTGGATCTCAACAGATGGGGTAGAACCTCTGCCAATGTCATGATGATTCGGGTGAACTGCCTTTGTGGTCTTTCCACCCTTTGCTGATTGTTGCGTTGTGGGGAAAGCGCAGGCCTAGGTATTATTACAGCACTCACCGTTGGACGGTATCCTGCTCTGCTTCGATCTCTTGGGTCAAAAATGGCACTGGCCTCCTTCTTACCAGTGAAAGGCTTCTTTGTTGTGCTCGAAGATGTAGGATCAAGCGCTTACCACTGAGCTAAAAGCAATTGCTTGTAGCCAAGGTGCTACTCTATTTCCTTATAGAGAATCTAACAAGGGGCCTACCTGGCCCACCTAACACACCTGTGTAGGCGCCCATGGGGGGATGTTAAGCCCTTCGAATCCCTAAGGTTAACGCTGGATATTTTAATCCAACAATCTCCCCCCCAGTGTCAGCCGGGGGGATTCGAACCCATGACCTTGCTCTGATACCACTTGTAGGATCAAGCGCTTACCACTGAGCTAAAAGCAATTGCTTGTAGCCAAGGTGCTACTCTATTTCCTTATAGAGAATCTAACAAGGGGCCTACCTGGCCCACCTAAAACACTTGTGTAGGCGCCCATGGGGGATGTTAAGCCAAATACAATGGTGAAACAATGGTGAAACAACACTGTTAAAAAGGATTAAAAACATAAGAAAGATCTTTGAGTAAAATAGGGTAGACAACTCTTAGTTACTTGATCAAAAAATCTTGCAAAACCTCCTTGCCATTTTCAAACACACTTCACAATACAACTTCAAAACAATTTCAAAAACAACTTTCAAAACATTGAATTATCTTTTCAAAAAGACCCACACTTTTGTATATATTCAAACAAGAATCATTACAAAGGTTGCCTAGACAAGGCATCTTTTTCAAAACATTTTTTCAAAACCATACACACAAACACCATTTCAAACAATTGAAAAGCAAAGGCAAGTGATCTAAAACAAGTAACTAAGAACCCATGGATAACCATGGATGAAAAGGGTGCTAGCACCTTCCCTTTTCATAATCTACCCCTCGAACCCAAGAAAACATCTCAAAGGTCTTTCCTGTGCTTTTTGACCTTTCCTTAGGATAAAATAAAAAGTCGGTGGCGACTCTTACTAAACCGAACAAGTGCGAACACAAACGCAAAACCTCAAGTCAGTTCTCCCACTTGTTCTCGTAGTTCTGACTCTAGCACACTGCAAAATAGAATTCCTGTTAGTAAAAAAAAACATAAGTAGAGTCAGAAGTTCTGAGTCCACTGGGAGCACATTAGCTTTCAGAAGTTCTGATACCACCGACAACAGAGTAGGTTTCAGAAGTTCTGATACCATTGGCAGAACTTGGTCTCTCTTTCCATGCTAGCCAGAACATCTGCAACTTAGTCATTTCTTCATAAAACAGAAGATGTGCATATTACAGTTATTGAAGGTGTCATAGTGTTTCAAGAATAAGAAATATCAGAATTACAAATCAGAGGCAAGTATGAATACTAATCCTAATTTTGAGTTCTAATTTCTTCCAGAAGTTCTGAACTGATTTATTCTATACTTAGGCAGGCAAATACGTGAAGCCTCAGAATATGTATAACATCAGAAACATGATATCTACATTGTATTTTTTGAACATGCAAATATGATAACGCTTGAGCAACGTGATAAGAGTCAGCAGAAGCTTACCTTGTAGCTGGAAAAGATTATGTAAACTGGAGGTTGGTCCTGTACTCTGGTGACGTTCTGAGAAACTTCTTCACGTACTCAACAGAATGGAGGTTTTCAACTTCTGGAACAGCCAAGGGGTGATACTCTGACTTCTTTGAGGTGGAGGTGAATGGAGAGCGTATGGCAGTATGAATACAGAAGCTAGAGTAGCTTCTAATATATGAATCAGCAACTGTGGGGATGGTTTTAGTCAAGGAACAATGGAGTTTTGATGCTAGAATCAAATACTAAGGTTTTGTATTTTGGTGTTTACAGCTTTTTGGATTCTTGGAATTTTGCAAAGATTCAAGGCTTTTTCTTTCTTTTGGTGATTCTCTCTCTCTCCAAAAACCAACCCCTTGAACGTGCGATGGAACAAACTATTTATAGATGGATTTGTTGTGGTTTTGGGGGGAAAAACAAATGAGTTTTTAAACATTTTTGGCATACTGTCCCTTTGTTTTTAAATCACAGTTCTCGTAGGCTAATTTGGTGCAAGAAAAACGCAGGCATGGACTGGATCAGCAGCACCTTGGAGTGTTGTGGCAGCTGGTTGCAGGACTGTGCCATAGCAGGGCAGCAGGTTACTTAAACGTGGTTTTTGTGATGTTTTGATCGCAAAATATCAGAAGTGTAACCTCCAAATGCTGAAGGGGAATCTTCTGACCGGAGCGTTGAACATAACCTCCATATGCTGAAGAATCATATTCTGACTGAAGCATTATGTTTTGACCAAAGAGCAACGCTTCTGCATGTTCTGATTGGAGCATTATGTTCTGACCAAAGGGCAACGCTTCTGCATGCCCTGATTGAAGCGTCATGTTCTGGACCGTGTTTGCAACTTCTGACGGCACTTGCATAGAGGCTCTCTCTCAGAAGTTCTGAAGTACCACATTCTCTAGACACTTAGAAAATTTTCTAAATGTTTAAAAAAATTGATTTTTTCAAAGTAACTTCTGACTTTTGATTTTTGACGAACCAATTTCATGCCTTGATGGAATATGATTCTTGGAACTTTATTTTGATTTAAAAGTCAAAGTTTAACTTTTTCAATGTACTTTTGACCATTTTTCCCTTATGGATGATTTCCTTAAAAAGTGATGATTCAAGACTTGGAACTTGATAGAAGCAAAACTGAGAGTCCAGGATGAATCTCTGAGAAATGGGAGGGCAAATTTTGGGGTACAACAGTGGCTTATAGTCAGGATCGAGGGGAAATTTATCTGATTCTCCATCAAATGGTATCTCTTCGAGGAAGTTTCGCAAGAGAAGTTTGTTGAGAAATCTTTACAAGTGGTAGTCTCTTTATTTGAGATAACTTGTGTTTTTACCCTTTCCAGGTGAAATATCTTGGTTAAAAAAGAAACTGACACCAGTTCGTGGCGTATAGTCAGGATCGAGGGGAAGTTTATCTGTTTCTCCATCAAATGGTATTTCTTCGAGGATGTTTCACAAGATAAGTTTGTTGAGAAATCTTTACAAGTGGTAGTCTCTTTATTTGAGATAGCTTGTATTTTTACCCTTTCCAGGTGAAATATCTTGGTTAAAGAAGAAACTGAGACCAATTTGTGGCTTATAGTCGGGATCGAGGGGAAGTTTATCTGATTCTCCATCAAACGGTGTCTCTTCGAGGAAGTTTCGCAAGAGAAGTTTGTTGCGAAATATTTACAAGTGTTGGTCTCTTTATTTGAGATTGCTTGTATTTTTACCCTTTCCAGGTGAAGTATCTTGGTTAAAGAAGAAACTGAGACCGGTTCGTGGCTTATAGTCAGGATCGAGGGGAAGCTTATCTGATTCTCCATCAAATGGTATCTCTTCGAGGAAGTTTCGCAAGAGAAGTTTGTTGAAAAATCTTTACAAGTAGTAGTCTCTTTATTTGAGATAGCTTGTATTTTTACCATTTCCAGGTGAAATATCTTGGTTAAAGAAGAAACTGAGACCAGTTCGTGGCTTATAGTCAGGATCGAGGGGAAGTTTATCTGATTCTCCATCAAATGGTACCTCTTCGAGGAAGTTTCGCAAGAGAAGTTTGTTGTGAAATCTTTACAAGTGGTGGTCACTTTATTTGAGATAGCTAGTATTTCTATTCGTTCTAAGTAGAACGCCAGAATTTTGGGAAGTTCGTTATTGTTCTTTGAGACATCACCTCCAGTAAAAGCTGGTGTATTCTCTTTTCTCCCTACCTTCACTAAATGTCGGTGTATCTTCTATTTCTTTACCTTCAATAAAAGTCAGTATTGTCTTATGTTTTTTTCTACCTTCATTCTTGAGTAGGTGGTTCATTACCATTCTTAGGTAAGATTGATCTTTTCCTCCTCGTTGGACCTTACTCCGATTGAGTTGAGTTGTTTCCATCCATAAATGCTAATGCCAAATCTTTGATTACCAGGCGTAAGCACTGATACCAAGCATTCACTTACTAATCTACGTGTTGATGGTTATCTTTGTCACTGAGCCGGTATTCTCTTCATTGTTCCTGTTTTCGCTTTCCTGGTTAGCCGTTGCCGATCCCCTGTGTTGATGTTACTCCCTTTTTGCTATCTCCTCTATGAGTGGATAGTTCACAGCTATCGGTTATTGTTGTCATCCATTACTTTTCCCTCAGTTTTTGACTTTATGTTATTTTGTCTCCTCTCTGGATCTTACCCCAGTAAAGCTGAGTTTTCTATTCCCCAGCGGAGCCGATTTATCTCTAAATAGATTCAAATTTCTATTCCCAGAGTCGTGTTGTTCTCCAGAGATTTATTATCCTGTTTGAATTATTTTGTTAATTTGTTGATTTTACTTTTCCTTCCCCAGTGAGTGTCTTACCCATCTGCATGAAGTTTATATGTTACATCTATAATCATAAACATCGCATGGCATCTTAGGGCCAAAAATAGGGCTTGTTTTATATTTAAGTATCTTCAATCGCGTCGAAACGAAGATTTTAATCTTCGTATCTCCGGATAGAAGACACTTAAATAAGGGCAGCTGTTATACCCCAATTTTTGCCCCTAAGATCCCTCATCATACTCTGTACATCTCATATATAGCGTTGGCCCCATGGTTACAGGATCGAAGAGTTTGGCATTAGGGTTTTTTTTTTCGTGGACTAAGGTTGTTACATTCTTCATGTTGATCCAGCTGATGCTATCATTATTCTTGGTACGAGATTAGGGTTTTGGATCCCAAGTAACATAGATGTCTCCTCTAGCAGGGTTCCTCGAGATATAAGGTTTTCTTCATCAGAGCTTCTTCAAGGAGCAAAGGCATTAGGGTTTAACTCAGCCAAAGAATCAAGGTTTCTCTTCGTTTTATTTGAACTTGGTAGTGATTCTTCTATGGAGGTTTATTGAATTAATGTCTCACTTCAAGGCTACATTGAGCACTACTCTTCCCTTTTTGCGAGTTCATCATCATCAATTAGGGTTTATCCTAATCGTTATATCTCAAGACATTCCTCTCAAGAAGTTCATAAGATTTAGTCAAGGTCTTAGTTATTTTAATGCTATTTGTTAAATGGTTAAGGATTGGTTGAAGAATTCATCAAATCAATGTGCTTATTATTGATTAAGCTACAAATTAAGAGCTCACCCAAACTTGTTGATAGAATTTGTGTGGCTTCTTGAGTTTGAGATTAAATTGAAGATTTAGATTTATTGACCAAGATGGCACAAAAGATAAGCTTGTGAACTCTTTGTGGACAAAGTCATGTTATATATTCAATCACTTGTTGCAAGTGGATTTGGTTTCATTCAATTTTTCAAGACATAAATCAAATTTCATCATTTCAAGGCATATCTTGATTACAAGTTCATTTAAACATTTTTTACCATTGCAAGATTCAAGCCTTAAGTATCAAGTCCAAGATCATGTGGTTTATTTTGAGGAAAATATACATCCTTATTCATTCAATTTCAAACTCCAAGTCCATCATCCACTATTCAAGGCCCATTCAAATATCATCCCAAAGAACAAATGTTATTCAAATATTTCAAAATCACATTCAATGTTCAATCAAGTTACAAAAAGATCCAAGATTCATATACATACACCATTTAAAAATGCAAAAAAAAAAGAAAAGGAATAATGATACATATATGGGGTTAGGAGTCTTGAAAAAGAGAACAAGTTTGTATCAATTGGTTGAATGTGCAAAGTCTGCCCAAATTTGATTCAAGTCATGGGGATTCATTTTCACCCAAATATGCAGGATACCAAATTATTGAAGACAGGGCCTGTTCTAAAAAAAATTTGCACTGGTTGTGTGATTCAAAACTTTCTCATTATGTTACGAATCTTCACGATCTTGGCTGAGTGTATAGAAGCTTGCACCATGCTTGAATCAGTACTTCGGATTAGTCACTCAAGATAATCTGCATAAAGACCCAAACAGAAAACCAGTTGTATCAAAACTCATATCGAAAACGGTTCATTGGAAAAACCAGGTTAATATAACCGTTCAAAAAAAACCAATTGGCGCGATTAGCCTTGCAATCTAAAATCTGAAAAATGAGTAAGCAAGAATTGAGGACAGTCCAGAAATAGCGGAAAATAATCAGAAAATCAAGAACAAAATTGGCTAGCTCAAGATAACTAAAACATGAAAGCTCTAATCCATAATTTCTCAACAGTTTATAACAAAACAGAGGGAGTAATATAACAGATCCGTTCACAGTAGGAAAGAGAAAAAAACAGAATTAGGTTGCATCCTACCATCTATTCTCTCTAACTGTTTTCTTTAACCAAGGGCTGAGATTGATTCTAATCTCTAACTGCCTAACAACTTCCTAAGTGGATAAGAGAAATAAAAAACAAGGGGGAGGTAGAGAGATGATTAGAAAGATATTTTTGTTAACAAATGAAAAGAAACCATAACAGAATTCACGAGAGAATTCAGAAAAGAGAGAGAGAGGGATTCATAACAAAAAACGAAAAGTTAATAGGAAATTCACCTCTGAATCTCTGGGAGATTTTTCTGAAGCATTCTCCGTCTTCATCTTGAACCTTCCTTATTCTTGAACCTGGCTTCAAAAAAATTCTTGAATCTTCATCTTCTATTCTTCCGAAGTTGCTCTCAGTTTTTCCTCCATCATTGTTCCTCATCATCTTCGCCAATTCACCTTCTTCATCTTTAATATGCAATAACAAAAAATGCAACTACATCATAATAACTTCTTTAAACTTCAAGCTTTAACAACCTTTAAAATCATCATCCTTCACACTACGTCTTCGTAGCACCATCATCACTAACGTTCATTCTGCATATGCAAGAACAACCACAACATCCTCATCAATGTTATGCTTAACAGAAAACAAATGAAAGGAATAAGATTGGAGAGAAATACGGGAAATTGAGAAGATCCACTCACTTTAAGATTCCAGTTCAATCGAGCCTTTGATCCTCATCCTCAAGGCAATCGCCGTCGGAATTTCACAGCTCGCGTGAAGTATCTCGGATTTCTTTACTTTGGTTGCGCTTATTGCAGACATCATTGTTCATTTGGTCATGAGTCTCCAAAGGTCGAGCAGCAGTGGAATGATCGAATGCAACATTGTTCATTTAAAAAATACAAACAAACAAAATATATGAGCCAAACTACGACGCTCTGATTCCTTAAAGGGGATACATAGGCATCTGGCCACGGGGCTCAGCCGAGCGAAAATTGTAAATACTTCCTTCTTTTCCCCGTGTTTTCTTTGCATGCATTACCTCTTAGTTTATAACACTTAAGCATTAGATTGAACACACCCTTTGATTAGAATAACGAGAGTGGATCCCGTAGAGTACTATGGACGTGTGGGGTCCTAATACCTTCCCCTCGCGTAATCGACTCCCTTACCCAATCTCTCGGTCGCAAGACCTTGGTTTCCCCCTTTAGGTTTTTCTTCGATGATTTTCCTTTCCATTTTGTTGGATAAATAAATACTCAATGGCGACTTTCATTAATTTTACCGCTATAGTAAGCAATAAGCAGCATCTTCTGAAGGTGAATATTCTAACCATGAAGGAAAAAGGCTAAATCAAGCATGTCGAAAGCGTCTTTGATGGTCTTCTTTACCAGACAATAGAAATTGATCCAAATTCATTTGATATGGACCCCATTTTAAATAAGCTATTTGTATTTCATCCATTTGATTTACATGATATTCCCATATTAAAGAACGTTTTCCAGGATCACATTCTAAAGAATTTTCAATGTCATCCGAACAAACTCTATTAACATTTTCTTCAATTCTTGGATTCTCAAGAATGCTTTGAGGTTCAGACATAGGTGTTAAATTCTCTTCATGTCTTTCTTTCCTCTTGAAAAAAGAATCAATTTTTCTACTCTTCACTGTCACTTTTGTGATGCATAATCAATTAAATAAATTAAGGCAACACAACAAAATCTCAAAATTCTCTAAGTTTCAATCTTACACATATTAGTAAGTTCCAATTCTCTATCCCTAACAAATTAACAACTAACCACCACTACCATTTTTCTATTAATTATTCTCTGTAAGTAAGAAATAAGAACTACAGGTTACAAAGAATAAAGATTTCAACTTATAAAACACTAATCTAAAAAATTATCACAACATAAATACAACATTATTCTTCAATTTCATAAAAATTATCAAACCAAAACACTAAGGATATCATTGTTACCTTACCAGCTAACATTTTGAATACCTAATAATTAATAAAACAAACCAAAATGACATTATCATAATACTATACTTCAATTTCAAACCAGAACACGAACATATAAGCTACAACAATACAAGATTACTTCAAGAATCAAAATTAAAGTTTAAAAAACAATGTCAAACATTATTTATGATTCAAGAGGAAGCAAGTTAGATGATTAAGATGAAGAAGATATGGACTGTTGAAAATCAATTTGCGGTGGCCTCCGGCGGATTGAGACTGCTTGAAAAGAGACAGAGAGAGAGAGAGTATTGAACATTTGAACGAGAGAAAGAGAACTTGTTCTTCTGGAATGAGAAAATATCAAATGGTTATGGAAATAGGGCTTGTTTGGTTAATAGTTTAATGTCAAAATTGTTATTTTTTATTATAAGTAAGGGTACTTTAGTATTTTCACTATATGAAAAAGGTTTTAAAAAAATTGGGGTGGTCGTGGCACCCCCCGTCATCACTATGTTCCGCCACTGTTTTTCTCTCCCTCCTTTGCTCCCCACCAAAACTTGGCAATTAGGATTTCAATCTCCTGCCACACTATTTCTGGCATTTTTGTAGCATCCCATAATGTAACTTGGTATTTCTTGTGCCACAGATTTTATAAGAACCTCTTTCTCAACTTTTGGTAAAAATTTCCCTTTCCAGCCTTTAACTTTTTTCCACACTCTATCAATCACCAACCTAAATATATCTTTTTTTATCTTCCACAAATTTATGGGTCTCCTGAGTACCTAGAGCTCCCTTGTACAACATTGACCCCCATTAAGGATTGAATTTCGACTTTGTCTTCATTTCTAACATTACCACTAAATGAAGCCTCAGATTTCACAAGGTTGACAATCTGTCCCAAAGACGTCTGGTATTTCTAGAGGATTTCCAAAATCTTTGTGGCCTCGTTGGTATTCTCTCTAGAAAATAGGAGACTGTCATCCGCAAACAACAGGTGCAATATCACAGGAGCTTCACAAGCAACTTTGATACCATGAATCTTCTTGTCCACCACTGTCTTCTTGATTAAACCTGAAAAGACATTAGCATACAAAATAAATAAGTAAGGAGAAAGAGGGTCCTCTTGTCAGAGACCCCTTTCTGGAGTAAAACTCAGGCCGGGCTGGCCATTGATCAGAATCCTGAATGTCACCATGGACACATAAGTCTTGATTAACTTCACAAACTTCACAGGGAATCCCATGGATTTGAGTGTCGTAGGGATGAAATCTCATTCCATTCTGTCGTAAGCCTTAGACATATCAAGTTTCAGTGCCATGAAACCTCTCTTTCCTTTCCTCTTCTTCTTCATCCAATGGAAACATTCAAGGGCCACTAGAGCATTATCTGTGTTAAGACGTCCCTTCACGAAAGCACTTTGTTGTTCATCTATGATCTCGGGCAGGAAAGATTTGATTCGCCTTACTATTGTCTTTGTGATGATATTCATAATAACATTACAAAGGCTTATTGGACGGAAATACTTAGGGCTCATGGGCTTATTACATTTAGGAATTAGGGAAATGTGGGTGTTGTTGATGACACTTGGATCCATGTTGTTGTTCAGGACTTCCAACGCTAATCTGGTAACTTCCGGACCTACAATGCTCCAATACTTCTGGTAAAACAGGCTGGGAAGCCCATTTGGGCCTGGCGCTTTAAGGGGGTGCATCTGGAACAAGGCTTCTCTAACTTCACCATTGATGAAAACCTCCTCGTAGCACATGATATGCTTCTGCTTGAGTCTGC
The DNA here is from genome assembly GCA_948472305.1 of Vicia faba. Classification (NCBI taxonomy): domain Eukaryota; kingdom Viridiplantae; phylum Streptophyta; class Magnoliopsida; order Fabales; family Fabaceae; genus Vicia; species Vicia faba. Next base: position 1,620,340,851 of record OX451736.1, read on the forward strand.
CCGAAACCACATAGCAAGTTTGATCTACATTTGAAGGATTAGAAGAAGCAAAAAGCTCAGAAAAATAGGTAACTAGAAGCCTCTCGAAGTGAAATTCACCTTTCCACCAATGACCCTGATCATCTTTGAGTTTTGAAATCTTGTTTGTTCGTCTCCTTTTCTCCGCCTTACCATGAAAAAATTTGATATTTTTATCCCCATGGTTGAGCCAGAGGGCACGACTGTGTTGTCTCCACATTATTTCCTCAGTATGTAAAAGTTAGTTCTTTTGAATGATCATGGCTCTATTAGTGTTTATGGATTCTAGACTTCTATTCTATCTCTCCTCTTCTTTGAGCATCTTTTCAATTCTACTAGATCCTTCTGAATTCCTTCTGTCTGATACTCCTGAAAGAAATCATCTAACTTTCTCAAGGAAAGAAGTCGGTCAAAATTTCCAAGCCTAGAAAGGGATGATAAAAATTAGATTTTGAAAAGATATAGAGAGGAAAGAGTATTTAGGGATATTTATAATGTTTAAGTATTGGAAGCTGTAAGAGTTTAGAAGGAATGGAATAACAAAGAGGGGATATATCTGAGGCATGGGATCATGGAATCGTAAGAGGGATGGTTTTTGAAGATGGAAGAGAAATCGACTTACAGAAACCGTGCATTAAATTGAATGACTTTTGGGAAATATTATCTATCATCTACCATATAAGAAAATTTAAAATTGTTTGCATAAAATCCACCATGTGGCTTCATGATGGATCAAACAACCTTTCCTTTCTTTTCCCTTTTCTTTCTTTTCGTTTTCTCAATATTTTCTTTCTTTTTGTTCTACAAAACATTGTCGGTTACAAAACTTCAATTCTAACCCTTCTATCTTCCTCACCTTTTTCAATTCTTTCCAATTTTAGAACGGTTTTGCATTCTTCTCCTATCTCTCTCGTCCTTCTTCTTCCTTCTACATCTTCTTCTTCCTTTCTCTTCTTCGTATCTGACTTTTTTGATATTGTTCTTTCAGTAAGAACCATCCACAAGAGCGGGAGAGAGAAAATAATCTAACCAAACCCTTCCTCGAATTTCTCGTCCTCTCTCGATATGTGCGAACGAGACTCCACGAGACTCTCACAGGTTTGAGTTTCTTTACCATCACATTTTCTCATTCTTACCATAGCGATTTTGATGTTTTTGTGTATAATCATATTTTGATGTTTCTGTTGTGAAATTCATTGTTTCTATGCTTCAGATATTGTTTTCTCAATTCCTTCCACTTCCAATATTCCTCTCCTATATTCCCCATATTCATCGGTATTTATAAAATTCAATTCATGGTTTCAGAACCGTTTCTCAATTGTTTTCCTAAATCCCCCTTCCTTTATTGTTTGGGGTTTTCCAACTTCCAATCTTCTCCATGTTCATCAGCAATTTCAGATGACAATGATATCACGCTTTCGTAAAATACTTTCTATTCCATATTCCATATCCGAAAACGGTTTCGACATCCATTACTCTCTTCTTCTTCTTCTTCTTCTGATGCCTCTCTCTTTTTCTTCTTCATCATTTCAATTCAATTTAATTATTTTGATTTTAGGATTTTAGTGGTAGATCTGTAGCCAACGACAGAAGAAATTAGGGTTTTACGGTACCCACCCTTTACTTTTCTATAGATCTTTGCTTATTCCAAATATGTTAACACAATTAATTTATTTGCTCTTGTGAATTTTAAATTTAAGCTTAGTTTTGATATTTTGACTTAAGATGTCAATTTGCTTATCACTTTATTTGTTTATACATAATGCTTTGTAGCACACACGCTCACACACAAATTACTTTTAAATGTTTAGCATCATAACTATGTTTTATCTTGTAGCGTTACTGTACCCTCAAGTTCGACGGTGCATCCAGTGGAAATCTTGAAAAATCTGGTGCATGAGTCGTACTGCATTCTGAGAATAAGGTGTATACTCTATGTGTCGGTTCATATTTGTAATTATATACTATAAACTAAAACTATGTGTTGCACCCCAAAATTTTATCTCTCATTTTATCAACATTTCTCATCACAAGACTCTTGGAATTCAAGGCCAAGCTGGGGTTTACTCTGCTCAAGACACCTCCTTGCACTGTTGACCTAAATTAGGGTTTCTGTTTGCACATGGATATTTTGACCTACAATGCCCAAAGTGACTTTCATACTTCATGTTGGACCCATAATTTTGTCCATACCAAGTCTCAAGCCTTGAATCAAATTTTTGCCCAGTCAATTGGACAGTTGACCTAGAAATCAGCTGTATTGGGGGGGAAAAAGTAAACTGTGGCCAATTTATAGTCAAATCTCATGAATTTTGACCCACATCAACATTATGAACTCATATGAACCATTTGATCAAGTTTGGACCACAATTACACAAGAAATTTGATCAGGTCACCAAAAGGGCAAAATGGTCATTTTTAGGGTTTTGACTGTACAAAGGCAATTTTTGACTGTTTGACCTAGACAATGGCAAATTAGGTTCAACCATGGACTCAAGGAATCAATGAAATTATCTTGACCTATTCAACAAGTTCAAAAGATCTCTAATGCATGGGATTGACAAATGAATTTTTCAGTCAACTGATCAAAATTTGACTGTACACTGAAAAGTCAAACTTTGACTTTTTGGTCAAAATCAAGTGCCAAGGGTCATTTTTCACCAATATGTGTCAAATTATGAAACTTGTTCATCAAGAAACCCAAAATTGCAAATTAGGGTTTGAAATTGAAAATATTCATAACTTAGAATTTTTCTAAGTTATGAAATTTTCTTAATTTTTCCTAACTTTGTCCCACATTTGCACCAAGATGCAAATGGATTCAAACAAAACATACAACATGAAAGTTGTATTCCTCCACAAAGTCTACAACTTTGATTCACAAAGTTTTCACAAAAGAAGCTTGGATCTCAAGTTATGATTTTTGGAACAAGGGTCCCTAAAACTTTTAACTTAGAGAAATTTTGCCCTAGTTTAGGCAGGATTTTGACCCATCTTCTTGGCCATTTTTCACATAGTTCCACTTAGAGTCTCAAGTTGAATTTCAAATATGGATTATATTACATGTTGCAAGATTTCCAAATTGTCCAAGAACTCCTCAAACACATTTGTGGTTAGAGATAATCGAATGCTTGAAGTTAGCAAAAACTCACTTTGTATCCATGGCCAATTCATGTTCATACAAGTTGCATTTTCAAACCAGCATGCTTTGTACTTGTTTGCAGGCCTCTAAACCAATTCACACTCCTTAATTGAATATAAATCCACTGAGTTAATGCATTATCTTGGCCATTTGTACATTGCACACAAAACTAATCCCTAATTGGAAAAAGGTACATTTCCATTTTGGAAAAGGTATGCTTTATGTCAAAACATGATCTTTGAAGCATATGGCCATATCTCTGAAGCCAAATCAAATCCACAAATTGCAAGTATCAAGAGGATTGTATGCAGCATAATATAGGGCTTGTACAGGCTTGTATTCAGAAGTTACACATTCTTGCTTCACAAAGAAGAAATTGGTCCAAATCCTCCCAACTTGAAAACCAGCCATTGTTAGCCAAAACAAACATTGCAAACACATTTCACACAACCCTTTGAGCAAGAAACACGAGGGCTTGAGCCTCATAACCTCCCATAGCTAGAAATCGCTCTTCTTTGGCAAAACAGGGCAGGTACTGCAACTTTAGTGCCATAGCTCATTTGGCTCATGCGTTTTGCCCCTCTCCACTTCAAACACCTTCCATTCAACTCACTCAAGCTATCACAAACCTCCATTGCCAACTGTAACTCCATTTACACTGTTCACCATTTTCGTTTCAAGATTATGCAGGCTGAGTTCTAGGAGCTGATTCAGGGATATTCAAGGGAAGCTAGCTATTGGAAAAGATCAAGTGAAGTTCAGGCAAGCTACCAGACACCTCAAAACTTGTTGAGAAGCTCTGCATTGTCCTACTCGAATTCAACTGAAACAGGTTTTCCATCACTTCCTATCTCTCTATTTAGGAACATTTAGCTTTAGGTTTATGAATGAAAAATGTAGTATTCAATGCGATGAAGTTGTACATATGCTCAGTTTTCATTTATATTAAGTGTGCTAGGAGAATTTCATCCATGAACATGCTGAAAAAACTAGGTCAGATTTTAGGGCCAGAGAAATTCTCTCCGGTCTTTGAGAGTTAGGATTAATGCTTTATATGGTTAGATTCGTATTTAAATTCTCTACAAGTTTGATGTTGTGAGTTTTGGCAAAAGATCACGTTTCCAGGATGTTCCAGTTTGAACCAGACGCGCGCGCGTTTGACAAGTCTGGAGGAAGAAGATGAAGACTTGGGCTGGGCCTGGTCTGATTGCTTCTAGCACCTCCCTTTTTCAGTTTCACACCCCCTGGCCCAATTTCTTGAATATTGATGTTTTTGCATTTTTGTTTTCATTTTTGACTTTGTTATTTTATTTCCAAATATAAAAAATGCTTAAAAAATATTTTCATAATTTTTTTACATTTATTAGGCATTTTATTCTATTTTTTCTAACATTAAAACATTTCTAATACTTTTATATTATTAAATATTTAGAATAAAATATAAAAATATTACATTTTTATTTTTTATTATTATTTATACTAAAAAAATACCTTTTTTAAATATATTTCATTTTTACACATATTAATATATTTTTGTATATAAATAATATATAATATTTACTTTCTTAAAGAAATTAGGGTTTCATCCCTTAAACAATAAAATTAATCTTTCTATTTTATTTCTTTATACTTTTTTCACATTGAAAATATTTTACATACATAAGCAAATAAAAACTTCTTTTTTTTTGCATAATACATTTTATTCAATATTTATTTATTTTTGTTTATTTAAATATTGTACATTTAAATATTGATGCATTTGAAATTCAATTTGGATGTAATAGTAACTAGGGTTTACATTTCTTGTCAAATACCCCCTTATTCAAAAATTGTACCCCCATCCCCATAATCATGTTGTAATAGCTTAGAATTTAAATTCTCGCATTTAACGCTTTCAATTATGCCATGATTAGAGAATTAGGGTTTGTATGTCAAAATCAAATTAACAAATAGCTTGACCTAATCAAAGACAAAAATGCATGAAAATAAAACACAATGCACACTTTCACCCCTAGGGTTACAATCCACTTGTTGCCTTCAAAAATGGGCTATGGTACGCATGTTGAGTACTTTGGCAAAGCAAAAAACAAAACAAAAGATCATAGTCCATCGATGACGTTATCTTGGTTGCCTAAACAAAAATGATCAAGTCCCTTAAGAAAATTGCCAAAAATACTTAGCACAATTGCTATCATGGTCTATACGATGACCCGCGCCCGTCCCGTTTAACATCCTAACGCAAGGTTGTTCACCAAATGCAATGGTGAAACAACACTGTCAAAAGGGTTAAAAACATAAGAAAGATCCTTTGAGTAAAATAGGGTAGATAGCTCTTAGTTACTTGATCAAAAGCTTTCAAAACATCCTTGCTATTTTCAATCACACATCACAACACAATTCCAAAAACAAACTTTCAAACATTGAAACTCTTTTCAAAAGACAAAAACACCTTTGTATACATTCAAACAAGAATCATTACAAAGGTTGCCACAATGATGGCCTCTTTTCAAAACATCTTTCAAAACCACACACAAAGCACCATTTCAAACAATTGAAAAGCACCATTTCAAACAATTGAAAAGCAAAGCAAGTGTTCTAAACAAGTAACTAAGAGCCCATGGATAACCATGGATGAAAAGGGTGCTTTCACCTTCCCTTTTCATAATCTACTCCCCGAACCCAAGAAAACATCTCAAAGGTCTTTCCTGTGCTTTTTGACCTTTCCTTAGGATAAAATCAAAATTCGGTGGCGACTTTTGCTAAACCGAAACATTTGCGAACACAAACGCAAAACCTCAAGTCAGTTCTCCCACCGTATCAAACTATGTATCAAATGTAGCTAACTCTTGGGTTTCTTTAAAGGTCCATCACTTCGGTCGAGGACTGGGCACTCAAACAAATAATTCTGCTGAGTACCAAGGTTTAATTTTGGGATTGAAAGAAGCCGGTAACAAAGGTTATGATGATCATGTTGAAATCTGAGGCGATTACAAGCTTGTCTCCGAGCAGGTTAGTTTCCTTTTTATAAAGAATTTACCATAATATTTAAGGATAATTGGAAAGTCAACAACCCGAATTTAAGGGACCTATGTAATTAGGTTTTGTACTTGAAGGATAACTTCAAGTCAGTCAGTGTTCAACATGTTCCTAAGGTATACCCTCAACTCTATTTTGTTTATTGACACAATGAAATAATGTTTGTCAAATTGCCATCTTTCTTAATTGGGTTTTGATCTATGGCACCACTGTCATTAGTACTGTTTATTTTCCCTCATTATATGGTAATTTTAACAAATGCCTTTCCTTTTTTAAATGTTTTAAGGGTTCTAACAAAGAAGCTGATGCTCAAGCAAGTTGGGGAAAATCTTGAAGATTAGACTTTAAATCTTTTCTGAGTTCTTAATTATTTGTGTTAGAACATAGTTTGATTCTACGACCCTTGATTAGATTTTTCATGATAACAAAATACAAAGAATAAATTATTTCAAAGATATATACAAAGAACAATTATGCTCCTTAAAATTATGTTTTGTATATGCAGAAGTTTTGATGGAATCAGCATCAGAAGATCAGCAACCTGTGCTACACGCTGAAGCTACCAGATTATACGCTGAAGCTTGATGACCAGAATCTGCGCCTAAACAAATACACTCTGACTCTGCTCAAAGACATCTTTACCAAGTCATCAACACTCTGAAGCGTTATCAGCACATACAGCAAAGAAGACCGAAGCGTTATTGGTTATTCAAGACATAATTAAATGCTAACGGCTTTCTTCAGACAAAGATCTTCTACAAAAGGAAAGTGCATTATTATCATTAAACCTGCTTTATGGACAACGTATCCTTGCTTTCCTATATAAACAGGTCTGCTTGTGAAAAGAAGCACGTACGTACGCACTCAAAATTTTCCAAGCTATCCAAACCACGCATATTCAAAGCTTTAGCAAATTCATTATATTCCAAGCTCATTTTGTGTAATTATCACAGTTGTGATATATAGTTTTGTAAGAAAACAACAACACACACTTGTTCAATTCATTTGTAAAAGAAGTTCCTTGAGATTAACCGGATTGTGGTTGTACTCAAGAAGACTTTAATAGTTGTTAAAGTAGCTGCTGTAATCCTGTGAGAATAGTGGATTAAGACCTCGTTGGAGAGAGGTAAAATCACCTTGACGGGTGGACTGGAGTAGTTTGAGATCAAACGAACCAGGATAAAAATACTGTGTTTTGAGCCTTTTGATTTAAGTTTTACAATTCAACCCCCCCTTCTTGTGTTTTTCACATCTTTAATTGGTATCAAAGCGCCTGGTTCTGAGCTTTAACACTTAATCGTGTCAGTACAAGATCCAGCGTCAAAAAAACACAATGGCAGGACCAAGTCAAAACATTAGCAATGACAATAATGAAGAAAGGGATAGATTCAGTGGCGAACCTCTAGTATTTGATGGAGAAAACTTTGACTACTGGAAAGACATAATTGAGAGTTTCTTTCTGGCCCATGATGCTGATCTATGGGACATGGTGACTGATGGATACACGCACCCAGTAGATGGACGTGGTCAAAAGATTGACAGGAAAATGATGTCTGATTAGCAAAAGCGTGAGTTCAGAAATCATCACAAGGCCAGAACAATTCTTATCAGTGACATCTCGTATTCAGAATATGAGAAAATATCAAATAGAGAAACTGCCAAGAATATGTTTGATTCTCTGAGAATGATGCATGAAGGCAACATTCAAGTCAAAGAAACCAAAGCCCTTGCGCTCATTCAGAAGTATGAGGCATTTAAGATGGAAGACAATGAATCAATAGAAACTATGTTTTCAAGATTTCAAATTCTTGTTGTTGGTCTAAAAGTTCTTGACAAAGGATATTCCACTGCTGATCACGTCAAGAAGATTATCAGAAGCTTGCCAAAACAGTGGAGGCCAATGGTCACAGCTCTTAAGCTAGCCAAGGATCTCAACAAAATCTCTCTGGAGGAACTTGTCAGCTCCCTCAGAAGTCACGAGATGGAGCTAGAAGCAGATGAACCTCAAAAGCAAGGTAAGCCATTAGCTTTAAAATCTAACAGAAAATATGACTCCAAAGTCTTGTAGTCTATGGAAGAAACCTCTAATGGATCCTCATCAGAAGAAGATGAATTGTCTATTCTCTCCAGAAGGGTGAACCAACTGTGGAAGAAGAGGCAAAGGAAGTTCAGGAATCCCAGAAGATCAGAAAATCAGAAAATCAGAATGAATCTTCCTCTAGATACAGAAGGTCAGAATCCTCCTCTGGACACAAAAGATCTGAAGGCTCTTCAGGATACAGAAAGACAAACAACAAAGACATCATCTGCTATGAGTGTAACGAGCAAGGGTGTAACGGTGAAAATCGGAGATCAAGCTATTAATTGACTTGGCTCGCAAAAGCAAGAGTCGCCACCGCGCTTTATTATTTCCAAGGGAAAAGGGAAAAGAGCGAAATAAAACCCTTAAATATGCAATGTAAAATAATACTTAAAAGTAATGAAAATACAATGCATTTTTTAAAAGAGATCTAGAGTTCGGGGGTTGGTTATGCAGTGGGAAGGTATTAGCACCCAATGCATCTGCGGTACTCCGCAGGAACCTTTTGAAATATCTGTTTTTTGGTTTAAAATTGTTTATTTGATTAAAATGATTCGTTTGGCTAAAAGATGGGTATGGACGAGATTTTGAATATATGACGACCTAGTGTCGAAGTTTTGACTTAAAAGATGTGAGTTTGAAATTTGAATCTTTTAGGAAAATCGACTTAAGTTTGGAAAAATAGTAAATAAGAAAAAAATGAATGGGGTATTCGCACGATTGTAGAAGATGTATGTGATGACATGAAGTCAGCTGAGTTGAAACATTTTCCTTGGAATTAATCATAAGCAGGTAGATCTAATATTCGAGTAAGGAAGCATAAATAATTAAAATCCACGAGAAACGAATAAGGTAGATAACAAGACAAATTGTAAGAAACTAAATGAATGGATAAAGAAGAATCACAAATAAAAGAAAAGTGTAATTAAAAAATTATCTAGACTAATTTGAAATTCTAAGGTTACTAAGTAAACTAAACTTAAATTCTAAAGTGTCTAACTAAATTAAATAAAATTTTGAAGTTATTAACTAAAACTAAATTAAAATTCTAAAGTTACTAACTAAAATTCGAAAGTTAATAAATTAACACTCTAATATTACTGAATTAGGTCTAAACTAAATTAATTCGAAAGGCAATTTTTCTTTGAAAGGGACTTGATCATTTTAGGCAACTTTTCGAAAGCGTCATTGAGGGACTATGATCATTTGAATTGTGTTTGTTTTACCCAAAGAAACCTAACATGCAATATGGCCCATTTATTGAAGGCAACAAGCGGAATACCCTAGGGGTGCAAGTGTGATATGTGTTGTCCATTTTCATGCTTTGATTATCTTGAAATTAGGTCAAACTATTTTGTTCTTTTTATTTGCATACAAACCCTAATTCTAACATGGTATATTTAGAAAGCATTAAAGTGCGAAAAATAAAGTTCTAAACTATTACAACACAATATGGGAAGGGGGGTACAAATGTTCAAATGGGGGATATTTAGACAAGGAATTTAAACCTAGCTATTACATCAATTTTGGAATATTTACAAGATAATTAATTGCATAAATTAAATGGAAAATAAAATAAATATGCAAGATGTAAAAAAAAGGTTTTTATATGTATGGAAAAAAGGTATTTTTATGTCAAATAAACAAAATAAAAAAAGTATTATTTTTTGGAGTTTTTGTGTTCTAAGGACAAAACCCTAATTTCATTAAATAAATATATTAACTATTTAATATGTATAATAATTATATACAAAAAATAAAATGAAATGAAGTATATTTATAAAAAAAGTATTTTTCATGTCAAATATTAATAAAATAAAAAATGTAGGTATTTTTGTATTTTAGCCTAAATATGCATATATATATATATATATATATATATATATATATATATATATATATATATATATATATATATATATATATATATATATATATATATATATATATATATATATATATATATATATATATATATATATATATATATATATATATATATATATATATATATATATATATATATATATATATATATATATATATATATATATATATATATATATATATATATATATATATATATATATATATATATATATATATATATATATATATATATATATATATATATATATATATATATATATATATATATATATATATATATATATATATATATATATATATATATATATATATATATATGTATTAATTTCTAAATATGTATTATATATATATATAATAATAATATTTAATAATTATAAAAAAAAAATATTTTATATAACCTATTTTCAGAAGATAAAACAAAATGAAAATGACAATAAAAATGTGTTTACACTATTTTTTCCTATTTATTCTAAATAATATATTTTTGTACTTATTTACATACAAATAGCAATATAACTAAATAAATGCCTAAAAATATAAAAATGATGTAAAAATATTTTTTATGTTTTTTAATATCATTAGCAAAAATAAATAAATTAGAATAAAAAGAGAAAAGTCAAAAAATCATTAAAACAAACAAAATGGGCTCAGGGGGTATGAAAGCAAAAATAGGGTGGGAATAAGAAATCAACTCAGGCCCAGCCCAAGAAGACTTTGTCTTCAACCTTTGGCCAGAACTTTGACAAAAACGCGCGCCTTGCTCATCAATTCAAACATCTGGATTCCTTGATTTTTTGCACAAACTTTCAACATAAGAAATGTTAATCATCAAGCCACGATTCTAAATATGTAAAGAACTCATCCTAACTCTCAGAAATGAGAGAGAATTTTAACATTCCCAAATATTGACCTAACTTTTCTTCCATATTCAGACCTTAAAATCTCATAGCTCAGGCAAAATAAATAAAAAGTAAAAGTATGTACAGATTCAGGGGCATGAGTAGAACACTTCTTATTCACAAACTTAGAGCTAATGATGCCTACACTAAGAGTTAGAAGTTCAAGAAGATACCTGTTCAGTTGAAGTTGTATCTGGCAATGGGGGAGCTTTCAGGGCAAGATGATGATCTGTACAGCTTGCTTGAAGTGTGGTGATGCTATTCCAATGCTTACTTTGCTTTGAAACACCTTGAATCGAGCTATGGACCTTCAACTGCAAAACAAGAAATTGAAAATGGTGGAACTGATTAGAGGAGTTACAGGTCGTGTTTTATGTTTTGGTTAGCTTCAAGTGATGCTAGGGAATGTGTTTGATGAGCTTTTAGCAAGAATGCATGAAAGGAATGAGAGTTGGCACTCAAACTGCAGTAAGAGCTCTGTTTGGACAGTTTGAAGGTGGTTCTGTATACTAGAGGGCAATGGAGGTGTTGGAGTCGTGTGCTAGCTCAGTTAGGATGTCTTGAATGTGTACAAAATATTTGCTTAAGGGTTCTATTGTCGAGATGAAAGTTGTGTTGTGATATGTTATGTTTCTTAACACTTAAGCAAGAAAAGGTCAAGTTGGTGTTTAGACAGGTAGAGGCCCCCATAACATGCTGCAAACCTTAGAATTGATCAGTGTGATTAGTCCCTAAACTTGTGCCAAGGGGATTTGATCTGTACTTCTTGGATTTTCAATTTGACATAAAGCTTAACTTTTCAAAAATGGCTATTTCACTTTTTCCATAAATGGATTAAACTTGCATGTAATGTTTGAACTCATAGAACAACACTTTGGCACAAAGGATTAGCATTAAATTTATGAGTGTTGGATGATTTAGGGACCTGTAATCAAGGGAAGCATGCTGATTTGAAAAATTGCACAAGTTATGAACATGTACATGGCCATGAATCAAAGTGACTTTTTGCCATATTGCAAAATTCGATTCTCTCAAGTCATGAGGTTGTTTGATGAGTTCTTGGACATTTTGGAAAGTTTGGAATGTGTACTACAATCCATCTTTGAAATGAAAACTGAAATTCCAAGTGGAAGTATGTGAAAAATGATCTTGAAGTTAGGTAGAAACCTTGCCTAAAATAGGTCAAATTTTCACTAAGTTAAGAATGGTTTGGTACCCTTGTTCCAAAAATTGTAACTTGAGCTACAAGCCTCTTTTGGGAAAACTTTGTGAATCAAAGTTGTAGATTATGCACTAGGCTACAACTTTCATGTTTTGACTTTTGCTTGAATCCAAATTAATCTTGGTGAGAAAGTGGGGCAAAGTTGGGAAAAATTAGGGTTTTTCATAACTTAGAAAAATTCTAAGTTATGAAAAATTCTCATTTCAAACCCTAATTTGCATTTTTTGATTTCTTGGTGAAAAAGTTTCATGATTTGGCATATTTTGATGAAAAATGAATCTTGACTCTTGATTTTGACCAAAAAGTCAAAGTTTGACTTTTCAGTATACAGTCAAAATTGATCAATTGACTGGGAAATTCAACTGTCAATCTTGTGTACTTGGGATCTTTTCAACTTGTTGAGCATGTCAAGACAATTCCATGGGGTCCTTGAATCCATATGTGAGCTTGGTTTGCCATTGGCTAGGCCAGACAGTCAAAAATTGCCTTTGTGCAGTCAAAACCCTAAAAATGACCATTTTGCCCTTTTGGTGATCTGATCAAATTTCTTGTGGAATTGTGATCCAAACTTGATCAAATGGTCCATGTGAGTTCATGATGTTGATGTGGGTCAATTTTCATGAGATTTGACTGTCAATTGGCCACAGTTGACTTTTTCCCCAATATATTTGATTTTTAGGTCAACTGCCCAATTGACTGGGCAAAACTTGGAATCAAGGCTTGAAACTTGATATGGATAAACTTGGGAGTCCAATATGAAGCAAGAAAGTCGTCTTAGGCATTTTAGGTCAAAACATCTTTGTGCAAACACAAACCCTAATTTGGGTCAACAGTGCAAGGAGAAGTCTTGAGCAGATGAAACCCTAACTGGATCTTGATCTCCAAGGGCTTTGTGATGAGAAATCAATGAGAAATGGGAGGGAAAATTTTGGGGTACAACAGTTGCCCCTGTTCAATCTTCTTGAATCCGAAGAGTTAGATTGGCAAGTTTGCCTTTCGTGACTCGAGGGTAAAAGGAGATTGGACACTAGAGTGCCCGGAAATTTACACTCGTCAAAGCAATGGATGTGGGAATGGGCTTAGAGATGCCATTTGGAGACGGGCTTAACGATGCCATCTGGAAGAATGACAGAAACTTGTCGGGGATGGGCTTAGAGATGCCATCTGGAATGAGTATCAGGAAGGTGTCCATGCTTGGGACCATCTCTGAACTGGGGGTCTGAATAAGCAATAGATTGAAATCCGTTGTTGGGAGGAATCCGTAAACTGTTTTCAGAAGTTTTGAGAAGAAACTGAAAAAATGATAGGTTAACATCCGTTACTTGGAGAAACCGTGAACTATTTTCAGAAATCTTGGAGTTGAATAAGCAATAGAGCAACATCCGTTGTTGGGAAGCGTCCGTAAACTGTTTTCAAAAGTTGAGTCTGAACAAGCGATAGATTAACATCCGTTGTTGGGAGGAATCTGTAAACTGTTTTCAGAAGTCCTGAATTTGAATAAGCAATAGAGCAGCATCCGTTGTTGGGAAGCGTCCGTAAACTGTTTTCAAAAATTGCATCTGAACAAGTGGATAGATTAACATCTGTTGTTGGGAAGAATCCATAAACTGTTTTCAGAAGTCTTGAGAAGAAACTGAACAAGCGATAGGTTAATATCCGTTACTTGGAGAACCCGTGAACTGTTTTCAGAAGTCTTGAATTTGGAGGAAGAACCGGTGTAGGGTTCCCTGATGATGAGCTCGTGTAACACTGCATCTGGATAAATCTGGAATAAGCATTAGAATGTTGTCGTGTCTGGGTCACATTCGAACTATTCCTGGAAAGAAATCTCGGAAGATAATGATTTTAGTCTTTCGACTGATCTTACCTGAAAAGGTAAAGAGTTAGTTATATGCAATGTCATGATGCATGATACAACGTATGTTATGTGATATAAATGTAAATGAATGCGCATGTAAGCTGGAGAGTTGTCTTGCAAAGGATAGATGAATCCGAGATGGCTGAAGATAACAGCATGTTGACTGCTACTGGGAAGAATAATTCCTGGTTGTTGCTGGAGAATAAAGAGCTTGGGTTGCATACCAATCTTCTGGGGAATTCCTGATGACTTCTACTGGGGAGTTCCAATCTAATAGACTCATGTTGGGGATGTAAGACTGAGAATCTTCAGTTTGGTGGGAAGTATTTCTGGCGACTTCACTGGGGAACTCAAGATTTGCCCTCCCAAAACTCTGTGGGGAGAAGGTTCATTAGTCTGGCTTCGCTGGGGATTGATAATTTGAAGTTTTAGCTCAGCTGGGGATACTGAAACTTAAATTCTGAGGGGAATTGAGTTCTGGAGGATTCTCTGGCTGGGGATAACAAAAGATAAACTCCTCTGGGGATTGTATTGATAAGTTATGTTGGGGAACTCTGATGAACTCCGCTGGAGGTAGGAAGAATTTTGGCGAGTGTGATCTTCCGTGGCAATAAGCTGAGGATAACCCAGTTATAAGCCCTTGTGAGGAATAACTTTGAATAAAACTCGGGAGAGACATTCGTACTCTGCAGGGGATAAGCTTCCAGAATCTACTGGGGATAAGCCTCAAGACTTGCTGGGGGATATGGATTCCAAATCTCCTGGGGGTTTCCTTTGAAAGGGTATCAAGATATCCAACTGTATCTTCAACCTATCAGTAATCCTCTTTCTTGATTCATAAGGAAATGATTATGTTCAAATGCATATGCCTTTTTAACAAAACATTGGACGTTTCTCAAAATAAAACAAATAGTGCAAGAGAAAAAGTGAAAGGAAATGACACAAATTTCTGGGAAAAGTATTTGTATTAACTTTCTCTGAGTATATTTGTACAAAGGAGACAATCATCCTAGTAAGAGGTTTTTGTCGTAAATATTGAAAGATTTATACAAAATAAAGATGGCTATGTGAAATAATTCCATGGAATTCCATTCCGTTATAGCCTTCACAACTCTGAATATCTGTCCATTCAATGCTTCGTTTGCCGATGACTGGATTGTTCAGAAGCCTGGAACTGGTTGATGAAGAGATTGTCTTTGAAGTGATCCGACGAGACATAGTCATACGCTTTAATTCCCTAACTTTTGCCTGAATCGCCCTTTCGGGTTTTCGATCCACCGGGAAACCCCTTTTTTCCCAAGCTGCCCTTTCGGGTTTTCAACTTGCCGGGTGTACAGATTTTTTTATTTTTATCCCTAATTTTTGCCTCAACCGCCCTTTCGGGTTTTCGGTTCACCGGGATGCCCATTTTTTCCCAAGCTTCCCTTTCGGGTTTTCGACTTGTCGGGTTATTTTATGCGTAGTATTTTTTGACTATGTCTGCGTTCGTAGGGTGCGGCAAATCATCACCGTCCATGGTGGTCAGAATCATTGCACCACCAGAAAATATGCTCTTGATCACAAATGGTCCTTCATATGTAGGAGTCCATTTGCCCTTGGGATCACTTTGCGGCAAGATAATCCGCTTGATTACGAGATCTCCGACTTGATACACTTGACGTCTGAATTTCTTATTGAAGGCCTTGATCATCCGTTTTTGATACGTCTGACCATGGCATATAGCAGCGAGTCGCTTCTCGTCGATCAAATTGAGTTGATCAAGTCGGGTCTGCATCCAATCATCTTCATTCAGACCTGCATCCTTCATAATCCTTAGAGAAGGAACCTGAACTTCCATAGGCAGGACAGCTTCCATGCCATATACCAAAGAAAATGGGGTTGCCCCGGTTGAAGTACGTGCCGTCGTACGGTATCCATGCAGAGCAAACGGTAACATCTCATGCCAGTCTTTGTAAGTGACTGTTATTTTCTGAATGATCTTCTTAATGTTTTTGTTCGCAGCTTCAACAGCACCGTTCATCTTCGGCCGATAGGGAGATGAATTGTGATGATAAATCTTGAACTGTTTGCACAAAGCGGTGATCATTGTGTTATTCAGGTTTGTACCGTTGTCTGTGATGATCCTGTCTGGAACACCATGCCGGAAGATGAGATTTTGCTTGATAAAGAGGGCAACCACATTTTTAGTAACAGAGGCGAAGGAAGCTGCTTCGACCCATTTGGTGAAATAGTCAATGGCAACCAGGATGAAGCGATGTCCGTTGGAAGCCGTGGGTTTGATCTCTCCAATCATGTCAATGCCCCACATTGCAAATGGCCAAGGAGCAGTCAGAACATTGAGAGGAACCAGAGGGATATGAACTTTGTCAGTATAGACTTGGCATTTGTGGCAAGTACGGGAATATTGATGGCAGTCAGCTTCCATGGTAGACCAGTAGTAGCCTTCCCTTAGGATCTTCTTAGCCATTGTATGCCCGCTCAAGTGAGTGCCAAATGTGTCGCTGTGTATCTCAGTCATAATCAACTCTGCTTCCGCCTTGTCTACGCATCGGAGTAATACACAATCATGTCTTCGTTTGTAAAGGATGTCGTTGCTCAGGAAGAACTTAGCAGCAAATTTCCTTAAGAACTTCTTGTCATTTACGGAAGCTCCTTCGGGATAATCTCTAGTCTCGAGATACCTTTTGATTTCATGGAACCAAGGTTGTTCCACTACTTCTTCGGTATTAATCTCGTGACAATGTGCAGGTTCATCCATTCGCTCGATGGTGATTTGGGGAGCATCATTATCCCAGTTGAGTTTAAACATGGAGGACATTGTGGCTAGAGCATCTGCTAGCTGATTCTCTTCTCGCGGGAAATGCTCGAAGGTAATTTGCTCGAAATGAGGCAACAATGTCAGGACATGTTCTTTGTATGGGATAAGATTAGGATGCTTGGTATCCCACTCTCCTTTGATTTGACTGATAACCAAAGCCGAGTCCCCAATTACGATCAAAGATTTGATCTCCAAGTCTATAGCAGCCTTGAGACCAAAGATACAAGCTTCGTATTCAGCCATGTTGTTTGTGCAGCTGAAGCAAAGTCGGGCCGTGAAAGGTGTGTGACAGCCTTCGGAGAAATGAGTACTGCGCCAATACCATTTCCAAGTGCATTTGAAGCACCATCAAAGTACAGGGTCCATCGGGATCCCTTTTCGGGTCCGTCATACGGTCTGTTACTTTCAATGTTGTCCAAATTCATGATGTCCTCGTCTGGGAAGTCAAATCTCATGGGTTGGTAATCTTCGATAGCTTGATGAGCCAGATGGTCAGCTAGTACACTCCCTTTTATAGCTTTTTGGGTGGTGTACTGGATGTCATACTCAGTCAGGATCATTTGCCATCTAGATATTCTTCCAGATAAGGCGGGCTTTTCGAAGATATACTTGATAGGATCCATTTTGGAAATCAACAAGGTAGTATGAGTCAACATATACTGTCTTAGTCGGCGAGCAGCCCATACCAAAGCGCAGCAAGTTTTCTCGATCAGTGAGTAGCGAGTCTCACAGTCGGTAAACTTTTTGCTAAGGTAATAAATGGCATGCTCTTTTCGACCAGACTTGTCATGCTGGCCCAAAACACACCCCATTGAGTTATCCAAGACGGTCAGATACATGATCAATGGTCTTCCTTCGACGGGTGGCATCAGAATAGGAGGTTCTAGCAGATACTCCCTGATTTTATCAAAAGCAGTTTGGCAATCATCTTTCCATTCGACTACCTGATCTTTCTTCAAGAGTTTGAAAATTGGCTCACAGGTAGAAGTCAGATGCGAGATGAATCTGGCAATATAGTTCAAGCGTCCCAAGAACCCTCTAACCTCCTTTTCCGTACGGGGAGCAGGCATCTCTTGTATTGCTTTCACTTTTGCTGGATCGACTTCAATGCCTTTGTTGCTTACAATGAATCCCAGAAGTTTACCAGACCCAACTCCAAAAGTGCACTTACTTGGATTCAGCCTGAGTTTGTATTCTTTCAATCTGGCAAACAGCTTTTCTAGATGTTCAAGGTGCTCTTCCTCTGTTTGTGACCGAGCTATCATATCGTCTACGTAAACTTCAATCTCATGATGTATCATATCATGAAACAAAGCTACCATGGCGCGTTGATAAGTTGCCCCTGCGTTCTTCAGCCCGAACGACATCACCTTGTAACAGAAAGTGCCCCATTGTGTGACAAAAGTTGTTTTCTCCATATCCTCGGGGGCCATTTTGATTTGATTGTAGCCCGAGAATCCATCCATGAAGGAAAACACTTTATGCTGAGCTGTATTGTCGATCAAAATGTCAATGTGTGGAAGTGGAAAATCATCTTTGGGGCTGGCCCTATTCAAATCCCGGTAGTCCACACACATCCTGACTTTGCCATCTTTCTTAGGTACTGGCACGATGTTAGCGACCCATTGAGGATAGGACGTAACAGCCAGAAAGCCAGCGTCGAATTGCTTCATCACTTCTGCTTTGATCTTTTCAGACATGTCAGGCCTCATTTGGCGGACCTTTTGCTTGATCGGTGGACAGTCCTCTCTTGTGGGGAGACGGTGAACCACGATGTCTGTGTCTAAACCCGGCATGTCTTCATAAGACCAAGCGAAGATTTCAACATACTCATTCAACAACTGTATCATACGTTCCTTGACACTTGGTTCCAGATTGGCACCCCCTTGCACCTCCTTCCGGTCTTCCTCGGTCCCTAAGTTGACAGTTTCCAATGACTCTTCGTGCGGTAAGATGGCCCTTTCCTCTTGCTGTAGAAGTCTGGCTAGTTCCCCTGGTACTTCACAACCTTCGTCATCTTCATACTCGGCTTGATTGACCAGATCTTCAGAGTTATTGAAGGATATAGCAGAATTGTCACCCATGGAATCCGGAGTGGATGGGTACCTGCATTTGTGAGCGTGGGTGTGTGTAAGGGATAGCCATCCTTAAACAAAAATGCAAAAAGGAAAGAAAATGAACACAAGCAGTTTATCAAATGAAAAACGTCCAATGAATCATTAAACATGGCATATGGATATGAAAAATAATCAAAACCCTTACAAATGGACCTACATGCCCCGGGCAAGGCATGAGGTGAAAAGATAGTGTACGGATTGTTTGAAAATAAATATTACAGACCAAATAGGAAATGTTTGACAGATAAATTACTGATGAATAAAAGTGATGGGGACAAAGTCTTTCGCCTCCCAGTTGCATAATCCTCCTTTGACAGTTGGGTAAATCCACTCTTCGATGTTGCTCTCTTTGTCTTCGTCCTCTAAAGCGTTGATTCCATAGGGAGAAATTTTGACTGGCGCTCTTTCAATCTTCGAACGGTGCATAGCTTTCTGGCCTGCGGTAGTGAACCCTAATCCAAATTTGTCGGTTTTATGTGCAATGTCAGGTAACTGCCTCCATGCTGAATTCTTCCCTTCCTTTATTGCGGCCCTTGCGTCCTCCAGAGATGCCATCCTGGCCATCTGCCTCGGTGTCTCAGCTGCCAACTTTGCTACTGTTATCTCAGGAAGGACTTCTTCGAAATGCTGAAAAGGCGTCTCAATGAACTCCCCTTCAACCTCCACATATCGGAAAGAGTTCAAGTGGCTAATCATGTACTCCTCTTCGCCATGGACAGTAATGATCTTTCCCTTGACAGGATACTTTAACATCTGATGTAAGGAGGAGGTGACTGCCCCAGCATGGTGTATCTAAGGCCTACCCAACAAGCAAGAGTATGACGGACGGATGTCCATCACATAGAAAGTAGATTTAAACACCTCAGTGCCTATCTTGATGGGAATTTCAACCTCCCCATGGACCATTCTCTTTGAACCATCGAAAGCTCTGACAACAATATCACTCGGCTTCAACTCCAACCCTTCACAATCTAGTCGGTCCAAGGCCTTCTTAGGCAGTACATTCAGTGACGAACCAGTGTCGACCAAGACATGTGCGAGAGTAGTTCCCTGGCACTCGACTGAATTGTGCAAAGCATCATTGTGGTTTCTACCTTTAGGAGTTAGGTCGGCATCAGAGAAACCTAATCCATTGTCCGCAGTGAGGCTAGCCACGCAATTTTGAAATTGATCCGCAGAGGTTTCCTGGGGCACATGGGCTGCCTTCAGGAATTTTATCAGAGCTTTAGCGTGCGCTTCCGAGCAAAGTAGTAGTGCTAGCATGGATATCTTTGAGGGGGTTTGCCCCAGTTGTTCTACCACATCGTAATCACTCCTTTTGATTATCTTCAAGATCTCATCCATTTCCTTCTTGGAGGTCTCCGGGATGACCAAGGGTTGAGCCCTCGTCCTGACGAGCTCATCTTGGATTCCCTTACCTTTGTCAGCAGTGGTAGGAGGGACAGTACTAGGAACAACATCTTCAATCAAAGGGGTTCTTGCAGAGAGTTTTATTGGTGCAAGGATGACCTTGTCGGCAGATGAGGGTCCAAAGATTGCTCTTGGAGGGGCAATCTCTGGAGAAAATATTCTCCCGCTCCGGGTGATTTTGCTCGTGCCTGCAATGTTACCAATGCTGGCTTCTTCATCATCCGAACTTTCTTCAGTTATTTCGATTTGTTTGATACCATGGTAGTAGACGTCACCGCCATAGTTCCATGGTATCGACTTCTCAGAAACATAGGGGACAGGCCCTGGCATTGTTATCTTCAAAGGAACAGATTTCATAGCTGGTGTAATCTTAACAGGCTTTTTGACGGCCTTGGAAAGATTGGCGTGAATGGTTATGATTGAGACATCTTCGATATGGGTTGGAACAGCAGAAACTTTTTCAAACAAAATTTGTCGACTATCCATAAGGCCTTGGATGCCTTTCTTCAATAACGGACAATCAAACGGCAGAGAGTAACAACAATAGCAGTCTTATTTACATCCCGGGAAGATCTCGGCCCTTAACAAATTCAACTTGATGGTTAACAATGGAGTAATCAGATCATTGACATCAGCCACATATAAATCTTCTTCAATGGCATTGACATTTCGGCCTTGCTTCGGCATGGGAGCAGATATCACATTAGGCTTCTCCGAAGCGTCAAACTCCACCTCCTTCGCCTCTATCAGGTCTTGGATTTTATGCTTGAGTGCCCAACAATCATTGGTGTCGTGCCCGACACTGTCAGAATGGTAGGCACATTTAGCATTAGGATGATAATGCGGAGAGGACGTATTCATATTCTTTGGTGCCTCTTTGATAGTGGCGAGATTCAATTTCAACAGATGGGGAAGCACTTGTGCTGGAGTCATATTAATACGGGTAAACTGCCGTTGTGGCCGTTCCACCCGTTGCTGATTTGGTCTGGACTGGTTATAGCGAGGCTGCTCACTTGAAGGGTTTTGAATCATTACGGCCCCCACTGTCGGTCGGCGCTCAGTCTTCCCTGTTCTTCTCTGAGAATATACCACAGCCGTTTCCTTCTTAAAAGGCTTCTTCTCAACACTTGCAGCAACACCCTTTTGAATCTTTCCTGACTTGATGCCAGCTTCTATTCTTTCGCCTGTTAAGATCAAATCGGTAAACCCCGCGGAAGAGTTACCAATCAGATGATTGAAAAATGGCCCAGACAGGGTCCCTAGAAACATATCAACAAGTTCACGGTCGGTTAAAGGAGGCTGCACCCTGCCAGCCAAATCCCTCCATTTTTGTGCATATTCTTTGAATCCCTCGCCTGTTCCTAGTGACATACCCTGAAGTTGGGTACGAGTAGGAGCAAGGTCAGAATTATACTGGTATTGTTTGTAGAAGGCGGTGGCCAAGTCTTCCCAATTTCGGACGCTGGTTCCCTCTAGCTGATAAAACCACTCCAGTTGAGCCCCAGAAAGGCTGTCTTGAAAGAAATGAATCCAAAGGTTTTTATCTGCCGTATAGGGTTGAATCTTTCTCACGTAGGACCTGAGATGCATTTTTGGACAGGACAGCCCATCATACCTCACAAACACTGGCACCTTGAATTTTGGGGGAATCACAATCCCGGCGACCAAGCCCAAGTCTTCAAAATCCAAACCCGGTACTCTTTGTAGCTCCATGGCGGCCAACCTGTCTTCTAGCCCTTTGTATTTATCATCAGCTGGAGGGTATTGTTGATCAGAATAATCTTCATCCTCTTCGACCTCCTCTTCTTCCACATCGGACTCGGAAGGTACCGCAGCCCCACCTCCTTTGCTGGTTCCTTCATCAGAAGTAGGAGGAAATTCAAGCACTCTCTGAGATTCTCCATCAAATCTTCTCCCCAAAGTAGCCACTCCGATTCTCTTTTTCTTCTTTTTCACTGGGTCTTTATTCCCCAGCAAGGTCTTGAGATCCTCCTGACCTTTAGCCAAGGTTGTCAGGAGTTGTTGGAACTGTGCATTTTGAGCTTGTAGGTCTTTGACTGTTTGCTCGAGATCCATCCTACTGAAATAAACAGCAGACAGATAAGGAAACCTGGAGTGAGACCTGCTTATGCACATGATGAATGATATGCTTATGTTATGCAATGCATTCAAGGATTTAGAACATTCAAAATTGTTGTAGACAAAAAGGAACGCATGTCATATTAAGAAGAAATTTGTTAGTACATAAATGCCCCATGGGCCAAATATTACAAAAATAACTTCTCAAGGTAAAAAGACATTGCGCATCCTCTTTGGCGCAATGTAGGTATTGAGGGCCTCTTGCTCATGGAGTCGGCGGGTAAGCTCTAGAACCTTCTTCTCACTGGCGTAGAAGCTAGCTTCAAAAGTGTTCCGTTCCTCCTTGAGCTGAATCCAACTTTTCTGCATTTCCTCCCACGATGTAGGCATGTCAGGATATAGGATGGTGTAGGGAACCTCTCCTTCCTTAACAGGCTCTTTAATCACAGGGAGAACATGAGGATAAGGCATCATTAGACTTTGGGCTCAGGCTCGTACCCACTTGAGATAGGGCTCAAGAGGGATGGAGTTCTTGTGTCCCAGAGTCTTGCTATCAACCTTGTTGGGTCTTCCCCAAGCTCTGATGAATCTTTGGCGAAGTCCTTGCGCATCGTTGTTGAAGTCAAAAACTAGGTCAGGAATCAACATGTCGTGAGGGCCATCCCTTCGTGCATATCCGAATTGCCTCAAAGCTAGGCAAGGGTTGTAGGTGATACCTCCTCTGATTCCAAGTAAAGGAACATTAGGAAACTCTCCACAACGATCGACGATGATGACATTTTCTCTGGACCGAGAACACCAATGTACACCAGAGTGAGTAAGAGTCATCAACCGTTGGGACCACCTTGAGCCTTGGTCATTCTTCAAGACAGATTGTGGAAGGTGCGAAATAAACCACCTTGCAAGGAGAGGAGTACATCACATGAGAACACCCCTTTTTCTCATTGTTCGTGTGTAAAATGAGTGAAGAATGTCCCCAAGCAATGTTGGTATTGGATTTCTGGACAAGAAGATTTTGACGGCGTTGACATCTACCAATTGGTCAGAATTTGGAAATAGGACCAACCCATAGATAATGAGTGCCACAATATCTTCGAAGGCTTGTAGGTCCAATGAATTCCAACACTCTTGTGCCTTCTCAAACAAGAATTTTGCTAAGAATCCTTTGACGCCGCTTCTGGTTTCCCAATGCCCCTTGATGTCGGATGGTTGCAGATGTAATGCTCGAGCAACATCTTCCGGCTTTGGTTCCTTTTCCGTACCGTTGAAGGGTAGTTGATTAAGGATAGGAATTCTCAGGAGTTGAGAAAACTCCTCCAAAGTGGGCACCAACTGGTAATCAGGGAAAGTGAAACAGTGGTGAAGAGGGTCAAAGAACTAGAATAGCACTTTCATCATGTCTTCTTCAATGTTGGTGTTGACTAGGCTGAGCAGTCTGCCATGTCTTTCACTGAAGGATGAGCTTTCCGGAATTCTTGAGGTGAGCTCCTTGAGTTGAGGAGAAATTCTCACAAGGTTGACTTGGATGGTGTTTCTACGAGGAATTTCCATGACCTACAAAACAAGAAAAAAGATGAAGATCCAAACCCTTGAAATGGTTAGTGAATGCATATGATGTTTTATGATGTTTATGATGTATGCACAAAACATATGTACAAGCAAATCACACCAAACCCTAGTTTCAGGCTTGCATGGGGTTTCATAGGTAAGTACCCTCTTGAGTGTAGTTGGCTTAAAAACATGTCCTATAAATAGTAACCGGGTTCTAAGGAGCTCAATATCATTGGATTGTTTTCATTGTTCATTGTTTTGGTTTAGCCACTTAACTAGCGACCAAAATATTCCAAGAAAACAACCCTCAATGAGTGTAGTATCGAGTATCTACCAACTTCGGACTACACCAAAGCCGGTCATCTCACTACCCCTAATAAAAGGCCAAGATGGTCAAGTAAGGTTCTAGGTCATTAGTGCTTAGTGACATCACTCAACGGCCCCGTACTCTCCTTGATTGAACTCAAGGGTTACCGGTACTCACAAATATGTCGCACTAATATAGCTATTGCTTCGACCGTGTCGGTATACCCCGCACAGTTTCCACAACGTATTGCTATCTATGAATGTTTCCCAAAATCCGGGTGTAGGATTGCAAACCCAAACAAGAGAGCCAAAAATATAAAGCAATCAAGACAAACAATTAGTCATGCAAGAGGGTGATCTAAGCCCTAAGGTTACTCCACTTTTAAAATTCTCCCCAGCAGAGTTGCCAGTTCTGTGATACGGTGGGAGAACTGACTATGGTTTTGCGTTTGTTTTTGCAAATGTTTCGGTTGAGCAAGAGTCGCCACCGACTTTTTATTTTATCCTAAGGAAAGGTTTAAAAAGCACATCAAAAACCTTTGAGATTTTTTCTTGGGTTCGGGGAGTAGATTATAGAAAGGGAAGGTATTAGCACCCTTTCTATCCATGGTTATCCATGGGCTCTTAGGTACTTGCTTAGATCAACTTGCCTTGGTTTTCAATTGTTTGAAATGGTGCTTTATGTGTGGCTTTTGAAAAGGTTTTGAAAAAGATGCCTTGTCTAGGCTACCCTTGTAACAATTCTTTACTCGAATGTTTTACAAAAGGTGTTTGTCTTTTTGAAAAGATGTTTCAAGGTTTCTTTGAAAGTTTGTTTTGAAAGTGTTTGTGAAGTGTGGTTTGAAAATAGGCAAGTGTTTTCTTTTGCAAGTTGACAAGTACTTAAGAGCTATCTACCCTAAAGTTCTCAAAAAATTTTGTTATGTTTTAACCCTTTTAACAATTTTGTTCCACCATTGCATTTGGTGGACAATCTTGTGTTAGGAGGTGAAAGGGACGGGCGCGGGTCACCGTTTAGACCATAATTGCAATAGTGCTAAGTATCTTTGGGCAATTTTTCTTTGAAAGGGACTTGATCATTTTAGGCAACTTTTCGAAAGCGTCATCGAGGGACTATGATCATTTGAATTGTGTTTGTTTTATCCAAAGAAACCTAACATGCAATATGGCCCATTTATTGAAGGCAACAAGCGGAATACCCTAGGGGTGCAAGTGTGATATGTGTTGTCCATTTTCATGCTTTGATTATCTTGAAATTAGGTCAAACTATTTTGTTCTTTTTATTTGCATACAAACCCTAATTCTAACATGGTATATTTAGAAAGCATTAAAGTGCGAAAAATAAAGTTCTAAACTATTACAACACAATATGGGAAGGGAGGTACAAATGTTCAAATGGGGGATATTTAGACAAGGAATTTAAACCTAGCTATTACATCAATTTTGGAATATTTACAAGATAATTAATTGCATAAATTAAATGGAAAATAAAATAAATATGCAAGATGTAAAAAAAAGGTTTTTATATGTATGGAAAAAAGGTATTTTTATGTCAAATAAACAAAATAAAAAAAGTATTATTTTTTGGAGTTTTTGTGTTCTAAGGGCAAAACCCTAATTTCATTAAATAAATATATTAACTATTTAATATGTATAATATTTAATAATTATATACAAAAAATAAAATGAAATGAAGTATATTTATAAAAAAAAGTATTTTTCATGTCAAATATTAATAAAATAAAAAATGTAGGTATTTTTGTATTTTAGCCTAAATATGCTAAATATATATATATATATATATATATATATATATATATATATATATATATATATATATATATATATATATATATATATATATATATATATATATATATATATATATATATATATATATATATATATATATGTATTAATTTCTAAATATGTATTATATATATATATATATATATATATATATAATAATATTTAATAATTATAAAAAAAAAAAAATTTATATAACCTATTTTCAGAAGATAAAACAAAATGAAAATGACAATAAAAATGTGTTTACACTATTTTTTCCTATTTATTCTAAATAATATATTTTTGTACTTATTTACATACAAATAGCAATATAACTAAATAAATGCCTAAAAATATAAAAATGGTGTAAAAATATTTTTTATGTTTTTTAATATCATTAGCAAAAATAAATAAATTAGAATAAAAAGAGAAAAGTCAAAAAATCATTAAAACAAACAAAATGGGCTCAGGGGGGTATGAAAGCAAAAATAGGGTGGGAATAAGAAATCAACTCAGGCCCAGCCCAAGAAGACTTTGTCTTCAACCTTTGGCCAGAACTTTGACAAAAACGCGCGCCTTGCTCATCAATTCAAACATCTGGATTCCTTGATTTTTTGCACAAACTTTCAACATAAGAAATGTTAATCATCAAGCCACGATTCTAAATATGTAAAGAACTCATCCTAACTCTCAGAAATGAGAGAGAATTTTAACATTCCCAAATATTGACCTAACTTTTCTTCCATATTCAGACCTTAAATTCTCATAGCTCAGGCAAAATAAATAAAAAGTAAAAGTATGTACAGATTCAGGGGCATGAGTAGAACACTTCTTATTCACAAACTTAGAGCTAATGATGCCTACACTAAGAGTTAGAATTTCAAGAAGATACATGTTCAGTTGAAGTTGTATCCGGCAATGGGGGAGCTTTCAGGGCAAGATGATGATCTGTACAGCTTGCTTGAAGTGTGGTGATGCTAGTCCAATGCTTACTTTGCTTTGAAACACCTTGAATCGAGCTATGGACCTTCAACTGCAAAACAAGAAAGTGAAAATGGTAGAACTGATTAGAGGAGTTAAAGGTCGTGTTTTATGTTTTGGTTAGTTTAAAGTGATGCTAGGGAATGTGTTTGATGAGCTTTTAGCAAGAATGCATCAAAGGAGTGAGAGTTGGCACTCAAACTGAAGTAAGAGCTCTGTTTGGACAGTTTGAAGGTGGTTCTGTATTCTAGAGGGCAATGGAGGTGTTGGAGTCGTGTGCTAGCTCAGTTAGGATGTCTTGAATGTGTACAAAATATTTGCTTAAGGGTTCTATTGCCGAGATGAAAGTTGTGTTGTGATATGCTATGTTTCTTAACACTTAAGCAAGAAAAGGTCAAGTTGGTGTTTAGACAGGTAGAGGCCCCCATAACATGATGCAAATCTTGGCATTGATCAGTGTGATTAGTCCCTAAACTTGTGCCAGGGGATTTGATCTTAACTTCTTGGATTTTCAATTTGACATAAAGCTTAACTTTTCAAAAATGGTTATTTCACTTTTTCCATAAATGGATTAAACTTGCATGTAATGTTTGAACTTATAGAACAACACTTTGGCACAAAGGATTGGCATTAAATTTATGAGTGTTGGATGGTTTAGGGACCTGTAATCAAGGTAAGCATGCTTATTTGAAAAATTTCACAAGTTATGAACATGTACATGGCCATGAATCAAAGTGACTTTTTGCCATATTGCAAAATTCGATTCTCTCAAGTCATGAGGTTGTTTGATGAGTTCTTGGATATTTTGGAAAGCTTGGAATGTGTACTACAATCCATATTTGAAATGAAAATTGAAATTCCAAGTGGAAGTATGTGAAAAATGGTCTTGAAGTTAGGTAGAAACCTTGCCTAAAATAGGTCAAATTTTCACTAAGTTAAGAATGGTTTGGTACCCTTGTTCCAAAAATTGTAACTTGAGCTACAAGCCTCTTTTGGGAAAACTGTGTGAATCAAAGTTGTAGATTATGCACTAGGCTACAACTTTCATGTTTTGACTTTTGCTTGAATCCAAATGAATCTTGGTGAGAAAATGGGGCAGAGTTGGGAAAAAATTAGGGTTTTTCATAACTTAGAAAAATTCTAAGTTATGAAAAATTCTCATTTCAAACCCTAATTTGCATTTTTTGATTTCTTGGTGAACAAGTTTCATGATTTGGCATATTTTGATGAAAAATGAATCTTGACTCTTGATTTTGACCAAAAAGTCAAAGTTTGACTTTTCAGTATACAGTCAAAATTGATCAATTGACTGGGAAATTCAACTGTCAATCTTGTGTACTTGGGATCTTTTGAACTTGTTGAGCATGTCAAGACAATTCCATGGGGTCCTTGAATCCATATGTGAGCTTGGTTTGCCATTGGCTAGGTCAGACAGTCAAAAATTGCCTTTGTGCAGTCAAAACCCTAAAAATGACCATTTTGCCCTTTTGGTGATCTGATCAAATTTCTTGTGGAATTGTGATCCAAACTTGATCAAATGGTCCATGTGAGTTCATGATGTTGATGTGGGTCAATTTTCATGAGATTTGACTGTCAATTGGCCACAGTTGACTTTTTCCCCAATACAGTTGATTTTTAGGTCAACTGCCCAATTGACTGGGCAAAACTTGGAATCAAGGCTTGAAACTTGATATGGATAAACTTGGGAGTCCAATATGAAGCAAGAAAGTCATCTTAGGCATTTTAGGTCAAAACATCTTTGTGCAAACACAAACCCTAATTTGGGTCAACAGTGTAAGGAGAAGTCTTGAGCAGATGAAACCCTAACTGGATCTTGATCTCCAAGGGCTTTGTGATGAGAAATCAATGAGAAATGGGAGGGCAAATTTTGGGGTACAACAAGTATAAACTAAATTTATTATAAAATTACTAATTTAATCTAAACTATATTAATAATAAAATTACTAACTTAAATCAAAACTAAATTAATTCGAAATTAAAGATTAAAATTCTAAGATTTAATTAAAATTCTAAAGTTATCAAAATATATCTAAACTAATTGGAAGTTCTAAAGTTATAAAATAGATCTAAACAAATTAAAATTTTTAAGTTATCAAAATATACCTAAACTAATCAAAGGTTCTAACATTACTAATTTATATCTAATTAAATTAAAATTCTAAAGTTATTAAATTAAGTCTAAAACTAATCTAAATAATTAAGATTATCTAGTTAACTAAAACATAGTTGTTTAATTAAATCTACAAATAACTAGATTAACTAAACTAATTATTATTTAAAATAAACAAATTGAGAGGGTATCACTAATAATTATTGGAGCAAGGTATGCAATAGTCTTCCCCGTACCAGTAGCAACATTAACCAGTGCGTGACGTCCAGAGAGAACAATAGGAATGGCTTGAGCTTGCACTAATGTTGGACCTTCAAAACCCATCCTTTCACGAAGTTGGTCACATAAGGTTGGGTGAAGACCAAGGCTAGAGAAGGTGCAATAAGCAAATACACCGTTGTCTTCTTTGTTGGTTCCATTACCAACGACTTTCTTATCGTTGTCTTTGTTTTTCACCGCTTGCGTTTTGGACTTCATCTTCGTCCTCATTCTACTATTTGTCCGCGCCGTCGAGGTTGGGAAATTTGGTATCTGAAGGTTGAGGAACGGATTAGTGGGAATGTATGGTGGTTGATGTAGGAGGTAATGGTGATGAGTTTGGGGACTGTTTTGTGTTGACAGAGAGTGAGGAAGCTGCGGTTAGCTGTGAGAACATAAGGAGTAGTCCGAAGGAGGCACGGAGAAGGTGGCCGTGTGGCTTGCTCAGACAGAGGGGGTAATTGTTGAACGGTGGGAAGGAATTGGTGGATCTGTGGTGGTTGATACATAAGGCGTCGATTCGTGTTTGTAAGCGATGGCGGCATAAGATGCGGATGTAGGGTGCGTGGGCGAGAGGAGGCGAGGAGCTTGGAGCATTTTGCAGGTGCCACGCCTGAGGTGCACGTTGACGGCTTCTCCGGCAGTTTCAAGTTGTTGTTCGTTCTCGTTGGTCTTAGTCGCAGTGGCTATTGCATTTTTCTGCAAAAACAAAACAAAAAGATAAATAGTGATGAGCAGTGGCTTTAAGATTCAAATGCAACTCATGTTTATTTTTCCTTCTTCGAATTGTTCATCCTTTTTTCTTTGAATTCCGTCTCCACAGGTTGTTGTAAATTGTTGGATTTTGGCGTAACAAGTTTGTCGATTATGGTTTTTGGAAAATGGTTGTATATACAAAGTGGGTATGTAGAAGTTTGTGTATGTGACAAAAAGGAGGTTTAATTTTCATGAACAGGAGGAAACTGGTTGATTAAAAACATGGGTTTTGTGTGTGGGTAGATAGAAACGAAAGGGAGTTTTTTTTGTATTGGGAAGAGAGGAAAGGTTAAATAGTTACTGTTAGCTTGCTTTGTTTTATTATTTTTGTTGTTTTTTTTACAAAGAAATAATGCTACTTAAATAGAAAAATAAAGTGGAGATGGGTTTATGATTGCAATCAGATCCATTCAAAATAAACTCAATTTACTGATCCGTTATTTTTGCTAACAACCAATAAGAATCAAGCACAGTGTAAATAATATATTTTTGTGACCAAATAGCCCTTAAATGATAAAAATGAAATAAAAATTGAAAGTATTAAAATTAATTAAATTTAAAATATATTTTTTTGAATAAAAAATAAAGAGATAAAATGACTGAAAACAATAAAAAAAACGGACGGAAATTTATCCGAAAAAATAAAATGAACACATAAAAATAAACTACATGTCACAAAGATTAAAAAAAGAAAAAATATTCAAAAAAGTAAAAATAGGAATAAAATGATAATGAAAATACCAGGCTAAACAAACGTTTTACGGTTAAAAACGAGACTTCAAACTGTATCGAAAAAATAAAGCGAGCATACCGTCATAATCTATGCGAGATGCAGATTCATAAAATGATCGGTAAAAGGTGAAAACTTGAAATATTTTCTCGCTACTTTCCCGCATAGTGTCGAATCGCTTTTAACAGTCTGTCTATAAAACCGAAATATTTTATTATCGACATATAAACAACTTGGAGCAGTGCAAGAAAATAGTAAACTGATAAAAATGAATGAAGTGAGATGTCGGGTATTTTACAACTGAAAGACGATGCAAACTTTGATTTAAACTGACTTTTTCTGGTCAACTTAAATACGACTAATGATGCAAAATGTGATGAATGAAGGTATTTACTAATGATTGTGACCAAATAACAAAATATGATATGAAAGTGCGACTAAGACATATTAGGGGCGAAATTTAGGGTGCAACAGTTGTGCCTTGATGAATCAGTCTTCGAGAATCCACAATCAACCGTACTTCGGGCTTGGGGGACTCAAAACCTTAATTGAGGCGCGAAACCTGATGCTCTTGATTCAGACCTGTCTCTGCACATGAAGCAAAAAGAAACATGAACATACACCTTTGTATGGATTAGAAATTAGTGATACATGGGCTAAAAATGTTCAAAACACTTGACAATCTTCGCATAGTCAATGCTTGAAAGTGAGAGGTTAAAACCGACTGTATTTCGTGACCTTGACTTATCTTTAAAAATGCAAAAATAAAAATGGGATCTTAGGTCAAAAATTGGGGTACAACAAAGGGCACTACAAAAGTGATTGCCCAAAGCTTCAGAAGGAGAAGCCTAAAAAGAAGTTTGGCAAGGAAAAGAAGAAAAGTCGCATGGCTACATGGGATGATTCTGATACATCTGAAGCTGACTCAGAATCAGATGATGAAAGAGAAAACATAGCTCTCATGGAAAACGTCTCTTAAGACAGTGAAGCATCTGGTTCAGACTCGGAATCAGATATAGAAGAGGTATTCCCTGACTTTACTATCAACTTTACTAAGGCTGAACTAGCTGAAAGCCTTAATGAAATTTTGGAAAGGTATCAGCAGATCAGAGTCAAATTCAGAAACCTGAAAAGGAATCTTGCTTTTGACTCTGATAAAACTGAGAGTCTCAAATTGGAGAATTCTGAGTTAAAAGATAAAATTTCAAAACTAGAAAACCAATTGCAAAACTCTCAGAAGGAAACAATCCCTGAAACTCCCAGCAATGCTGATGAGATCATCAAAGAGTATGATCACAGTTTTCAGAAGTTTCTGGCTAAAAACATAAACAGAAGCAAAATGGCTTCAATGATCTATGGGGTTAGCAGAAATGGCAGAAAAGGGATAGGATATCAAGGTAAGGTTCCTACACCAAAAAATGCCATGGATTTAGTTATAAAACGTACTCCACTTGATTCACACTTTGTATATGGGCACACACATGACATAAAATATACAAGTAGTGATTACTCTGTCAAACCAAAATTCAACCAGAGTTTTGGTAAAACTAACAAATCAGGACCCAAGAAAATGTGGGTACCTAAGGATAAAATAATACATGTGGCAGATATCTTTAGCAGCAAAGCAAAGACACCAGTCATGGTACCTGGACTCTGGCTGCTCACGACACATGACGGGAAGAAGGCATATGATCCAAAGCCTGGAACTTAAGCCTGGAGGCCACGTAGGCTTTGGAGGCAATCAGAGGGGAAATATTATTGGCTCTGGAACAGTAGGTAATGGAAATCTTCCCTCTATTAGTAATGTTTTATTAGTTGATGGATTAATGCATAACCTGTTATCCATAAGTCAATTAAGTGATAACGGTTATGATATAATCTTCAATCAAAATTCATGCAAAGCTGTTAATAAGAAAGATGGGACTATCCTATTTAATGGAAAGAGGAAAAACAACATTTATAAAATCAAACTTTCTGAACTGAAAAGTCAGAATGTAAAATGTCTTCTGTCTGTTAACAACGAGCAATGGATCTGGCACAGAAGATTGGGACATGTTAGTATGAGAAGAATATCTCATATTAGCAAACTCAATCTGGTCAGAGGACTTCCTAACTTGTAGTTCAATTCAGATGCTTTGTGTGAAGCATGTCAGAAAGGCAAGTTTGCAAAACCTGCTTTCAAATCCAAAAATGTTGTTTCCACCTCTAAGCCATTAGAACTTCTGCACATTGACTTATTTGGACCAGTAAAAACTGCCTCAGTCAGTGGGAAGAAGTATGGGTTGGTAATCGTAGATGACTATAGCAGATGGACATGGGTAAAGTTCTTAAGGCACAAGGACGAGTCACAATCTGTGTTTGTTACCTTCTGCAACCAAGTTCATAATGAAAAGGATCTTAGAATCGTCAAAGTCAGAAGTGATCATGGTGGAGAATTTGAAAATAAAGATTTTGAATTATTCTTTAATGAAAAAGGCATTTTGCATGATTTCTCTTGTCCTAGAACTCCCCAGCAAAATGGAGTTGTAGAACGAAAGAACAGAACATTGCAAGAAATGGCCAGAACCATGATCAACGAGACTAACGTTGCTAAGATCTTTTGGGCAGACGCAATAAACACAACATGTTACATTCATAATAGAATCTCCATAAGACCTATTCTAGAAAAGACTCCATATGAATTGTGGAAGAACAAAAAGCCCAACATTTCTTATTTTCACCCATTTGGATGTACATGTTTTATTTTGAATACAAAAAATTATTTGAACAAGTTTGACTCTAAAGCACAAAAGTGTATTATGTTAGGATACTCTGAACGTTCAAGAGGGTACAGAGTATACAATACAGAAACACAGATTGTTGAAGAGTCAATCAATGTTCAGTTTGATGATAAGCTTGACTCTCAAAAGTCAAAGCAGAATGAATTCCTTGCAAGTATGGAACTTGAACTCACAAGTACTGAAGACAACTCAGAGGCTCTCAACAGAGACACTCCCTAAACATCAGTAAGAGTCACTGCAAGCAACCCAGCACCTTCTGTTGATCAACTCTAGAAAAGACCATCCAGAAGCAGCATTGATCACCCAGAAGAAACAATCTTAGGAAGGAAGGAAGATCCAATCAGAACAAGATATAGCTTCAGAAACTCTGAAGAATCCCTCATGGGATTGGTTTCTCTGATTGAACCAACAACAATTGATGAAGCACTTCTGGACAATGACTGGATTCTGGTAATGCAGGAGGAGCTAAATCAGTTCACAAGAAATGACGTATGGGATCTGGTTCCCAAACCAAAAGGATTCAACGTCATAGGTACAAAATGGGTGTTCAGAAACAAACTGAACGAACAAGGTGAAGTCATCAGAAACAAATTGAACGAACAAGGTGAAGTCATCAGAAACAAAGCACGGCTGGTAGCACAAGGTTATAGTCAGCAAGAGGGGATAGACTATACAGAAACCTTTTCTCCAGTCGCCAGGTTAGAATCTATCAGACTTTTAATTTCATTTGCTGTTAATAAAGGCATCACTCTGTATCAGATGGATGTCAAGAGTGCATTCTTAAATGGCTATATAGAAGAAGAGGTTTATGTGCACCAACCCCCTAGTATTGAAAGTTCCAAAAATCTAGAATATGTTTTCAAACTAAATAAGTCACTCTATGGTCTGAAACAAGCTCCCAGAGCTTGGTATGAAATATTAAGTAACTTCCTGTTAGAAAAGGAATTCACCAGAGGGAAAGTGGACACAACCTTGTTTAGTAAGACAATTAAGAATGACATCTTAGTATGTCAGATTTATGTTTATGACATTATATTTGGATCCACTAAACCCTCTCTAGGAAGAGAGTTTGCTAAATGTATGCAGGCAGAATTTGAGATGAGCCTAATGGGGGAACTAAAGTTCTTTTTGGGCATTCAGATTAATCAAAATCCAGAAGGAACTTACATTCATCAGAGCAAATATGTCAGAGAACTTCTGAATAAATTTGATCTCTCAGAATGTAAGCCCTCAAGGATTCCAATGCATCCCACGTGCATTCTGGAGAAAGAAGAGGTAAGTAAAAAGGTAGAACAGAAGGTCTACAGAGGTATGATTGGTTCTCTTCTCTATCTGACGGCTTCAAGGCCTGACATTCTATTCAGTGTTTGCATTTGTGCTAGATTCCAATCAGATCCTAGATAATCTCACTTAACAGCAGTTAAGCAAATTTCAAGTATCTGAAAGGTACTGCTAATCTGGATTTGTTTTATAGAAAATCAAGTGATTACAGCTTAGTAGGATACTGTGATGCTGATTTTGCTGGAGACAGAGCAGAACATAAAATCACTTCTGGAAGCTGCCAGTTTCTGGGAGAAAATCTGATCTCATGGTCCAGCAAAAGACAATCCACAATAGCTCTATAAACAGTAGAAGCTGAATACATAGCAGCAGCTGGATGTAGCACGCAAATGCTCTGGATGAAAAGTCAACTTGAGGACTTCAATATATTTGAGAGTAACATCCATATCCTCTGTGACAACACTTCTTCTATTTGTCTCAGTAAAAATCCTATTTTACATTCTAGGGCTAAGCATATAGAAATAAAACATCATTTTATTAGGGACTATATTCAGAAAGGGATTCTCTATTTAAAATTCATTGACACAGACCATCAATGGGCTGATGTCTTTACAAAAACTCTTTCTGAAGATAGGTTTAACTTCATTCTGAAACATCTCAGCATGAAGCTTTGCCCAGAATAAAACAGTTTTATTTACATATCTTAACCTTCAGAATTTTGGTTATTTTCTGTGAACTGTTGATCAACCTGCCTTCAGATTTTTAGAAGTCTGGATTGTACCAGAATTTATCCATGAAGATCTGAGCGCTTCATTTCAAGGATAGAAGTGTGTTGTTCACGTAAGCAAACAGTTGTCATCCATTCATCAGCTACCTTCTGAGGCTGAACACGCGTTCACTTTTCTAAAAGGTCAAAAGCGCTGATTGGATGCATTGAGAGACATGTCATGGGTAACCGTTCCAATATCTTTCTGAATCCCCAAAAATTAGCTGTCATTAATGCTTATAATCATTACAATTTATTTCTCTCTCTTTCCGTTTACGTTTTCAAAATCTATTTAAACATATTTCTCATTCTTTCACTTTCACTTTCTCTACAATCTAATTGTTTTCAGTTTGCATCTTTTTCAAAACCCTTTCATTTTCTTCTCAATTTTTTTCTGTGTGAACATGGCTTCCTCAAGCAACCCAACTTCCAGTACTCAGAGAATAGAATCCACAGAACAATATGAAGAACCATTCAGAACTCTCCTCACGCCCATTAACAACCTAGAAGTACTCTCAGAATTAATTGTGGACTTTAATAGTCTTCAAGAAAACGGGTTCAATCTTTATGAAGAAGTAAAGGCTCAAGGATGGAACAGGTATTTTGACCTTCTGGTAGGTCCAACGTTCCCAATCCTTGTGAAGGAATTTTGGATTCATGCTTCATCTTCCAACCATCAAGTTACTTCGTATATAATGGGGAAGAAGATAGTCATAACTGAATACCTTATTGCAAGATTGATAGGTTACAGTGGTGGTGGCGTAAGATGCATAGCCATGGCTGAGAGATGTGTTGATGTCGCTTTAATTTCTAGAGAAATCTTCACTCTGGTTCTTCCCTCCAGCAAGATAAGGGATCTGAAAAACCATCACAGAAGATGGGCTAAGATTATTCTGGGATGCATAAACCACAGGAAGCCAACCAGCTCTCCTGACTACATCAACATTGATCAGTTGTTTCTGATCTACTTCATCTCCTAGAAGATTAAGGTGAATCTGGCTCATTTGATGTTCAATCATCCGAGGACTAGTGTTAAGGAGACTAGAGAAGAGGAGCGCACTAAAAGGGACTGGATACCCCTTGGAAGGCTCATATAAGATATTCTGACAGAGAATAAGCTGATAAATCATCTAACAGAAGCACAGGAAATCAACACTTTAGAAGCAACTTTCGGAAAGCCTTTGAATGCAAAGAATCTGAAGAAGATGAAGATTATTGATAACATTAAGAAGGAACCCAGTGTTACTTCTTTTGTAACAATCACCACAGAAGAATCCCTCTGGATGACTTTCCCATGTTCTCAGAAATTGATTCTAAGCCTGAGATAATAGTCAGATATCTGGATGCATGCAAGGCAGATGGTACAACACCAGATTTAAACATTCAGGATCTGCAGCAGAAGGCTCCAGAAGTTGTGCTGAAGAAGAACAAGAAAAGGAAGGCAGCAGAAGGATCATCCCAGCGGACTCCCAAAGCAGCTAAAAAGAGAGGTAATCCTTCTTCTGTAAGATTCAGTATCTGTATCAACATCTATACCAATCCCTACCCAATCAGAAATTCCTACCCCATAAACATTTGATGATTTTGACATTGAATTTGACCCCTCAGAAACTTTAACTCTTAGAGGATCTCACTCCCTACCTATCAATCCAAATATTGAAAAAACTCAACCAGAACTTGCAAAAGTTCTATCAGATATTGAAACCTTTGACCAGCATATTTCTGCTACCATACCAGTAAATCCAAACTCTGAAACCATTTCAGAAGCACCTCAACCAGAAATTCCACTCTCTCCTCAACCAGAAATACCACTACCTCTATCTCCTCAACCAGAAATTCATCCACCTTCTCCACAACCTGAACTATTACAACCAGAAGTTCAAACTTCTGAGCTCCAACCTTCTGAGTCCAGTGAACCAGAACCTCATCATGTTCAATCCAACCAAACTGTTGATTCTGATCCCATTCCCATTCCTGTGATCACTGAACCTCTGGCCATCCGTATGCCCCTAACCATTCTGGATATTCCCCAAATTCCCTCTTCACTAGAATCAACTCCACCAAACTCTCCAACTAGTACAATAATCATTCCAGACTCTCTCACTCCCTCACCAAAGAACAATCCAAATGACAATGCCAAAACTGTCATTGATTTAACTGTTTTTGAACGCCTTGCTGCCATAACCCACAAAACAGCCATTCCAAAACCAAAACCCTCTGAACCTACACCATATGTTGGTACCAGTTTATTGATATTTGAAACATACATGCAGAAGTGGATAACTTCCCTGAAGCAAGCTAGTCTTGAGCTGATTGATCCTGCTGCATCAGATTATCTTTGGACAAGCTTCAGAAAATGGGTATGTTCTGAAACTCATAAGATGCAAGAACAAAGCTACAGACAAGTTTAAAAGAACTTCAGTAATCTGCTAAAAGTAATTTAAGATCAAGTTCTGAGCCAGCTGCTCAAGGAAGAAGTTCTCCCTCTGGACAATGCTCCCTGGTCAGAACATCATCCAGCAGACAAAGTTCAACCAGAGTCAGAAGATCTCATTCTGACTGATACTCTAGAGCAGATGATTCCTGCAGAAGAACTACGTCAAAATGATGACATTGAAGAATGCTCTGAGAAGCATCCAGTTACTGAAGATTCTCAAGCTTCCTCCTAGGAAAGGCAGACTCTGGAAGATCTGAAGAGATCTGATATTTTGATGCAGGAAAGGATGGATAAACAGGATGACAAAATTTCGGAAATCAAGAGCATGTTAACCAAGCAAGAGGAAACCAACATCCAGATCAAGGGCTTGTTGGAAGCTTTATTCACGCGTCTTCCTCCTCCCTCTTAGATTTTCCTTTGTTTTAAAAATTTGTTTATCTGTAAAATTCTCTACATTATTCTGAACTTATCGTTGATTCTGATTTTAATATAAACTCCTTTTGGCTCTGATTATATGTTCTTTTTGATAAATGACAAAAAGGGGGAGAAAGAATAAGATATTTCTAATAACGGATCACTGAGACATAAGTCTCAAA
Source organism: Vicia faba (assembly GCA_948472305.1). Taxonomy (NCBI): domain Eukaryota; kingdom Viridiplantae; phylum Streptophyta; class Magnoliopsida; order Fabales; family Fabaceae; genus Vicia; species Vicia faba. Next base: position 1,620,379,781 of record OX451736.1, read on the forward strand.
CATTCTGATCTACTTAATTTCTCTCTTCTGAAAAGCTTGAACAGGTACAAACTCTGATGAAAGATACAAACTCTGATGAAAGATACAATAAGATTCTGATGCTCAAAGACTCATGGAATTAAAAGGAAGTAATCAACTCAGGGGGAGTTTTTCTTCTTAATTCTATACTTTTTATTCTTTATTGAAAAATATGGTTTTTGTGATCATCAAAAAGGGGGAGATTGTTAGAACATAGTTTGATTCTACAACCCTTGATTAGAGTTTTGATGATAACAAAATACAAAGAATAAATTATTTCAAAGATATATACAAAGAACAATTATGCTCCTTAAAATTATGTTTTGTATATGCAGAAGTTCTTATGGAATCAGCATTAGAAGATCAGCAACTTGTGCTACACGCTAAAGCTACCAGATTATATGCTAAAGCTTGATGACCAGAATCTGCGCCTAAACAAATACACTCTGACTCTGCTCAAAGACATATTTACCAAGTCATCAACACTCTGAAGCGTTATCAGCAGATACAGCAAAGAAGACTGTGAAGCGTTATTAGTTATTCAAGACAGAATTAAATGCTAACGGCTTTCTTCAGACAAAGATCTTCTACAAAAGGAAAGTGCATTATTATCATTAAACATGCTTTATGGACAATGTATCCTTGCTTGCCTATATAAACAGGTCTTCTTGTGAAAATAAGCACGTACGTACGCACTCAAAATTTGCCAAGCTATCCAAACCACGCATATTCAAAGCTTTAGCAAATTCATTGTATTCCAAGATTATTTTGTGTAATTATCACAGTTGTGGTATACAGTTTTGTAAGAAAACAACAACACACACTTGTTCAATTCATTTGTAAAAGAAGTTCCTTGAGATTAACCGGATTGTGGTTATACTCAAGAAGACATTAACAGTTGTTAGAGTTGATGCTGTAATCCTGTGAGAATAGTGGATTAAGACCTCGTTGGAGAGAGGCGAAATCACCTTGACGGGTGGACTGGAGTAGTTTAAGATCAAACGAACCAGGATAAAAATATTGTGTTGTTGAGCCTTTTGATTTAAGTTTTACAATTCAACCCCCCCTTCTTGTGTTTTTCACATCTTTAATTTTGGCTTCCCAATTACTCTTGTAGAATCTTGGTACATCTTGTATTTATTATACCTTTTGTCTTTTTAAGAAAAATGAATTACCAATGAATTGAATCCTAAGCTTCCCCATTCACGCATGGATTCCCTCCTCTTATCTTCTCCTTAGATTTCTTCAAAGCATTCTTATCCAAGTAAGTCATATCCTCCTAATGACATGTTTTCTTTAGTATTTTTAGATTAAACGATTAGTTTTTGTCTTGATTGAAAGAATCTTGGATGTACATTCATGGGTTCTGCGATGAACATCCATGAATGTTCATTGAAGTTCATGATAGTTGATGAATTTCATGGTGTCGGGGCCATTTTCCCTGGATAATGGGGTTGATCCGGGAAGCGTCTCTGTTTAACTAAATGTCCCTGAGTACAGCATGGCTTGTTTCAGCGTAGCAGTCGAGGGCTTGGTCGAAGTCCGTTCCTTGACAGATTCATCACCCTTTCACTTGATTTGTGGTGGAATAGTGAATTTGATGATGTCGAATTCACGGTTTTCCCTACTTTTCAGGTATAATGGCATATGCAGTCGAGGAGGATGTTGTGCCCGCCAATCAAAAAGATGAAACCAATTTCGAGGAGGACCCTTTGGCTCGGGTTGCACTTGAGCCTAGGAATAAGAGGTCGTGCTTTTCGCACGACGCATCAGACGCGTTCAACTATCCGGAAGTTTGAGCTGAGGGCCCCCCGCCAATTGGATTCTACAAATCCCACATCATAACAGGAGGATATGCTCATCATATCTGGGCAAGCGCTTCCCCATGTACGAATTTGCATTCAAGGAGGCGGGGATGCGTTTTCCCTTCAATGACTTCCAAGTGGGGGTTTTCCAGTGGCTACAATTGGCACCCTCCCAACTTCACCCGAACGCGCTTGCATTCATGCGGGTGTTCGAGCTCTTCTGTCAATACCTACAAATAGGTGCTACGCTGCCCCTCTTTTTCCGTATCTTCCACTTACAAAGGCAGTCCATTAGAGGGGGGAAATCATAGGTGTCTTTCAAATAGTTTGGGAAACTCTTCTGGCCTTATTTGGAATATGTTCTCCATTTCAAAAAGAGGTACTTTATCGTGAAGCCTCTGACGGATATGGATGTAGATTCCCTATACGAGCGCTCGGAAGAGATGGAGGATGGCCGACCAGTAGCCCGGTTGGTGGCTAGATTTTCGCTCGAATGGGAATGGAAACATTTCGAGCAAAAGCCTGAATACTATGTGGTAAAACCTGAGGACTTAGATGCCTAGGATCAGCTCTCCTATGAGAAGTTGGCATCCTATGTTAAGAGTTTCTCACCAGTGAGGTGTGTGGATGTGAACAATAACCTCCTCTTTGATGATAAAGGGGAGTATCTCCTTGTTAATAGGTTTATCAATATGAAGGCTTTGCTCGAATGTTCTTCAGACGAGGAAGCCATGAGGATTTTAGGTAGGGGATATGGTCATGATCTTATTTTTGTTTGGCTTTTATGCAGGGACATGCCTGCGATATTGTCTTTGTTTAGCCTGTGACTGACATTTTCCTCTTGACTGCAAGTCGGATGGCGTCCCTCTCTGAGCGTCTATTAAAGTTGAGGCCCAAGAACACTTCCACCTCGGGGCCAAAGAACAGGGTCACCCAACTCCAAGAGCAAGCCAAATTTGTTGCCCGTACAAGCGGTTCCCCTTCTTCCTCGAAGACCCAGGTTCCCCTTACCGAGCCCGCAATAAAGAGGAAGCGTGTGGGGGATACTGAGCGCGTTGTGCCCGAAAGTGGTAAGGGGTACAGGGGAGTCTTCGTGCTGCGTCCCTGTTACCTAAACCGTGATATCTTTAATGGGGAGAGCTCTTTAGGTGTTCACGAGCAAGAGAGGGAGGAGATCATGTCCAAAGATAAGGAAACCCGATGGAAGAACTTATTAGAGGACGTGGTCACTGTGATGAGGGTGCTCGAGATGGCCTTGACGTTTAATGATGAGGTTACGGGCTCTCAGGCCTCCCTCGACAAGGCGCATGCCAAGATTCATAATCTAAAGGGCATAAATGAGAAGCTGAAGGGTGACATCCTCAACCATGAGACAAAGTTTGAGGCTCAGGTTCAACTCCTCAAGGATCTGAATGAGTTGCGGCCCCAACTAGATGTTGGGACTAGATAACGAATGCTTGGTCGTTAGAATAAAGGAGCTGGAAGGGATCGTGGCCCCGGCTGACGAAGAGACTGACGTAGAGAAAGCCATGGCGACCAGGGGAGATCTAATCGCACGTATCTGGGTGCTCGAACAAGACGTCATGGATACCCTCGGTTATGATTTCAACACATCCGTGGAGCAGCTAAAAATATTGAACCCAAGGGTTGAGTTGGTGGTAGAAGGCTCCGGGCTATTTAACCAAGTTGTTGATGGAAAATCTTATATCCTCCCGATGATCGTCCTACTAGGGATAGCGACGGGGAGGATGAGATCTGAAATGTTTCGGGCCTGCGTGCCTACTTTTGTTTAGTTTGGATTTGTGGCCTTTGCGCCTATATTTGTAATTATTTAAACAACATCGGCCTTCGTGGTCGGCATTTATGAATGCTTTTATTTTTCCTTGTCTTTATTTATAAATACTTGCTTGTCATTGTGCTTGACCTGTTAATTCCATGAAAGTTTCGTATTTTCCATGAGTGGAGATTTGTGCTCAACCTTGGTTGTGGTTGACACGTGTTAGGATGTGTCGAGGGGGTGGAGTAGGGATCCGACGAATGAGCTTAAGATTGCGGTCAGGGTCTTGAACCCGTGGCGTGAACTTCCCATTGCAAGCTGGGTGTTCTTCTTGTTGGGTACTTCGACAGTAGAGCTCGATTGAGGTGTCCCTGTTGGGCTAAGGTCCTACTCAAGAAATGAACAACAACCCACCTTTCGTTAATGTTTAGAGGCCATGTTCGTACCTTGACATGCTTACATGGTCAAGCTTGTCCTGTCGTCGGTTGGAGAGGACTGGTCGACTACTAATGTCTGTAGTATGCTAAGGACTTAGCTATAATATTTTTTTTCCAGTTTTGTAGTGTTCCATGGTCGAGGTAGTGGTTTTCTACTTAAGTGTTCGAGGTAGTATGCCCTGGTGCCCGTAGCTTCGTGGATGCGGTATGGTCCTTCCCAGTTTGCAGTCAGCTTCCCTTCATGGGAATATTTCTGATTTCTCCATAAGACTAGGTTGTCGACCTGGAATTCGCACTTTATGACTTTGTTGTCATTGTGAAGGGCTATCTATTGTTTCAGCGTGGCCTCGCGAAGAGCTACTCTTGATCGGATTTCCTCGACTAGGTCGAGCTCTTCTCTTAGGGCCTCGTCATTTAGTTCCTCGTCTAGAGGAACTACAGTTCTCCTGGATGGCTCCATAATTGGGGATGACTGCCTTGGTGCCATAGGTTAGCCGGAATAGGGTCTCTTCGGTCATCGAGTGTGGCGTTATTCGGTATGCCCATAGGATGTTGTGTAGTTCTTCGACCCATCCTCTTTTGATTTCGCCCAGCCTGCGCTTGAGCCCCAGCAATATGACTTTATTCGCGGCCTCGGCTTGCCCGTTAGTTTGGGGGTGTTCGACTGAGGTGAAGTGTTGCTTGGTGCCGAGTTTAGCAATGAAGTTTTGGAAACCTTGATCGGTGAACTGCGTCCCATTGTCGGTGACGAGTGCTTGTGGTATCTTAAATCAGGCAAGAATGTTTCGCTTGTAGAAACGGAGGATGTTGTGTAAAGTGATTTTGGCTAGAGCTTCAGCTTCTATCCATTTCGTGAAATAGTCAACGACCACTATCAGGAATTTGTTTTGATACGAACCTTGCACGAAAGGTCCGAGGATGTCCATTCTCCACCAGGAGAACGACCACAGGGAGGATAGTGTTTTGAGCACGTGCAGGAGTGCGGGGTGCATGTCTGTGTGTCTCGGACACTTGTCGTATTTCTTGACGTGCTCCTTTGAATCTTGCTACATGGTCGATCAGTAATAGCCTGCTCGCAGCGCCTTTCGTTCCAGGGACCTTCCGCCCATGTGTTGGGTGTTGATCCCTTCGTGCATTTTCCGCAGTATCTCGGGGATTATGGATCCCTCGACACATTTCAGGAGCGGGATGGAGAATCCTCACCAGTAAAGTTTGTGTTCGAGTACCACATATGAATAGGCTCTTCGTTTGGTCGCAGCTGCCTCCCTTTGGTCCATGGGCAGTTCCCCCTTTGTCAGAAACTTGAACATCAGGGTCATCCAACATGAATTGTCCCCGATGGCATTTACCTCGGGTGGTATAGTGGGTTTTTCAATACTCGGACGAGAAAGGGGTTCTTGGATGACGGGTTTGTTCCCGCCCTTTTTCTTTGTGCTCGCGAGCTTCGAAAGTATGTTTGCCTGTGTGTTCTGTTTGCATGGTACGTGTTTGATTTATGCCAGGTTGAACCTCTTCATCAGTTATCTAACTAGGTTTAGGTATTCGACGAGGCTTTTGTTCTTAGCATGGTATCCCCTTGCACTTGAGATGCGAAGAGTTGAAAGTCTGAAAATTTGTATTTCTCAGGCACCCAAATCCTCGGCCAACCTTAATCCTACGAGCAGGGCCTCGTATTCAGCCTGGTTGTTAGACGTTGGAAAAGAAAGGGTGAGGGAGTGTTCGATCATGACGCCTTCCTTTTTCTCAAGGAGGATTCTCGCCCCGCTCCCTGTCAATCTCCATCCACAAAAATGATCCACTGGTGCTTCTTCCCTATGGGGGGATTGTGAGCGGTCATCTCTGCGACGAAGTTGGCTAGCGCTTGGGCTTTAAGGGCCTTCCTGCTCTCGTACTGGATGTCGAACTCCGAGAGCTCCAAGGACCATTTTATCATTTGTCCGGCCTTGTCTGGTTGGTATAGGAGTTGTCTTACGGGTTAGCCTGTTCGTACAATGATCGTGTGTGCTAGGAAGTAATGTCTAAGTATCCTTGCCGCGTTGGTGAGGGCCAAAGCAATTTTTTCAATTTGTTCATACCTAACCTCGGGCCCTTGTAGCGTTTTGCTTGTAAAATACACTGGTTTTTGCCCATCTGGAGTCTCACGAATGAGGGCTGCACTTGCAACCTCGGTGGAAACGACCAGGTAAAGGAACAGGGTTTCCCCGTTCTCAGGTCGCGACAACACGGGCGGTTGAGAAATGCTTTGCTTGAGATGGAGGAGGGCTTGCTCGCATTCTTCGGTCCACTCAAAAGCTGCCTCTTTGTGAAGAAGTTTGAAAAATGGTAGAGCGTGTTGCACGGATTTTGCCACGAAACGGGAGAGCGAGGTGAGCATGCCGTTTAGGACTTGTATGGATTTTTTTCGAGCTAGGCGTAGGAAGATCAGAGAATGCCCGACACTTGTCGGGGTTGGCTTCAATTCCCTGTTCAGTCAGATAGAAATCGAGGAATTTTCCCGCCTTGACCCCGAAGGTGCATTTCTCGGGGGTTGAATCTCATTTTGCATTGTCTCGCTTGGGCAAAAACCCCTTTCAAGGTGGGAAGCATGGTCGGTATCAGTTCGAGATTTGACAATCATGTCGTCCATGTATACCTCGAGCATATCACTGATCTCGTCACGAAAGACTCTGTTCCTCATCCGCTGGTATGTTGCCCCTATGTTTTTTAGGCCGAAGGGCATTACGTTGTAGTAGTAATTGCCCGAGCTGGTCATGAAAGTAGTGTAATGCTTGTCGCTCATCACCATTGGGATTTGGTTATAGTCCGAGTAGGTTTCCATGAATGATAAACTTTTATAGCCGGCCGAGTTGATGACCAACATATCAATGTTCGTTAAAGGAAAAGCATCTTTGGGACATGCTCGATTAAGATAAGTATAATCAACACACATTCTCCATTTTCCATTATTCTTTTTAACTAGTACAACGTTTGAGAGCCATGTTGAATACCAGGCCTCAGAAATAAAATTAGCCTCTATGAGGTCTTTTACAGCATTTTCAACAGCCTTCGCTTTCTCGGGAGACTGCCTACGTCTATGTTGCACTACTATCCTAGCGGTTGGATCAACGGCCAGTTGGTGACAGGCAACCTCGGGGTCGAGTCCAGGCATCTTCTTGGTGCTCCATGCAAATAGGCCCGCATTGTCCCTCAAGCAAGCTTTGATCTGCTTCCTCGCCACGTCATGGATTCCGGCGTCGATCTTCACGCCTTTGTGAGGGTCTTAACCGAGGGGGACAAACTCGAAGTCTCCATTTGGGATTGTTCGAAGGAGTTCCTGTTCACCGTTGGGGGATTCATCCTTGTCGATGCGGGTGTCGAGCGAGATGGAGTCGACCTTTGGTGGAGCCCTTTATTCTTCTGTCGGAGCAGGTTATGGTTTAGGTTAAGCAGTAGTATCTCTTTTGGCAGGTCACACCCCAGTATCGATCGTACTCTGTCCTTTGGAAGCTGCGTGGAAACATCTCCTGGAAGCTGAGATGTCCCCGTAAATGGTGGTGACGTGTCTCCTCCTTGTGTAGAATTTCATCTTCAGAAGGACAATGGAGGGCATGGAGGTCAATTCGGGTAGTGTCCGTCTCCCTAGGATGCAGGTGTAGAGAGACGGTCAGTCAATAACCATAAATCACACCTTGATCTATCAGGAGGCGGTTTATTCCCCGAAGGTGGCGAAAAGCTCAATGTATCCACTTAGTTTGAAGGTCGATCTATTGAAGCCTTGCAGGTTGGACACCATGCATGGTGAAAGGTGGGTGTTGTCGAGTTGTAAGGTTCGGAACAAATGGCTATACATGATGTCGACGGAACTCCCCTCGTCGACCATGACATGGTGTACGTCAAAATTAGCCATTCTTGCCCTCACTAGCAGAGGGATGCTCGAGTTAGGGGTCCCTCTGGGCAACTCCTCAAGGTAGATGGTGATTGGTTCTAATTTTCCCTTTACCCCCTTGAGTGTCACCGCTTGAGTTGGGGCTGCATCAACCAACTCGTCAAGCTTCCTTTTCATGGATTTTATGGAGAGGTAGTTGAATCCCCCGCCGGTTATAACCATGGTGGAGGGGAATTTCTCCCACCTGCTATGCATGGACAGAGGTTCTTTCTCCTATTTGTTAGGGACGTAGAAGTCCTCCGGCCTTATCACGGAGAAAGCTATCTTGATGTGGGCTGCCTCATCTCATGGCAGGGTTTCTTTCTCGGCCTCTTTTATCTCGCGGGTATCCCGATGAGGGGCGTCATTGTGTCGGTACTTCCCGAGTCTGCCACCCTTGATGAGGGTTTCGATGGCGTCCTTGAGGTGGATGCAGTCTTCAGTCAGGTGCCCGTGACTCCGAAGGTAATGACAGTATTTTCTCCTGTCAGTCTCGGGCTTTGTAGGAGCAGATCGAGGACGTCTGACGCCTCCGTCCTTGAAGTCGGTACTGGAGCACTCTGCCAGGATGCGCTCACGGAAAGCGGTTAGCAGAGTGTATTCGGTGAATCCTCCCGCAGCTCCCTTGTGCTCGTGGGGATCACGCAGTTTATCATCCATTCGCTTATCGCCTGTTCGTCGAGGTGGGCATGTGTCCTGGTGTCGCAGGGTGTTGTCCAGTCCGCAATTCCTCGGGGCGCGGGCTTTATTGGCTGCTTCCCTCTCCTTGTAGTCCATATAGGCCCTAGCTTTTTTGAGGAGAGCATCGAAAGTACGGGGTGGTTCGATGCCGACGGCCTTCCTGAACTCAGTGCCCGGGAGAAGTCCTCTCTCGAGCAAATATCTTTTCATGTGATCGGTACACGAGACCTGAATGGCCTCGCGGTTGAACCAATCAATGTACTCTCTGAGAGTTTCGTCACTTCTCTGGACGATAGCCTCAAGGTCGGACTCAGTCTTTGGATGTTGACGAGACGCTGTGAAAGAGCCGATGAACTGGTTCTTGAGGTTTCTCTAGAAGGTGATCGACCCTGGGGAGAGATTCTTGTACTAGTCCATTGTAGTTTTCCTCAAGGTTGTGGGGAACAATCGGCATTCGATCGGTCCCCCGATGTTGTGATTGTGGAGCATTTCCTCGAACCCGTTGATGTGGTCGACAGGGTCTACAATGTCGTCATATTCCTTTAGTTGGGGAGGTTTCTCCATTCCCCTGGGAATCAGAGCCTCCATGGTTGCTTGTGATAGGGGACCGTGGGGGTCGTCTTCATCACTCCTGTAGGGAGATTGGGAAGGGGACCAGTTGTAATGGCGGTCATAGTGATGGCCTTGGCCTCGGGGAGGGTCCCTTGGTCGAGGTTGTGTTTCTCTGTCACCCCTGCTTCTGCTTTCAGGGGAACATCATTGCCTGCGCGGGGGGTGAGGTTGCGTCTCCTGGTAGCTTCAGGTAGTGGTCTCTCCAACGCGGGGTGTCTCCTAGTCTGTCGGGGAGAGCAGCTTCGTGATCTGTCTCATCCGTGTCTCCACAGGGGAGACTGAGGACGGTCTTTGTTCTAACGGGGAGGTGGAGTTTCAGGTCTCCTGTGTCTCCTGGGGGCTCGACGAGTATCCTCGAGCACCCTTAACCGCTCACCTTGCGAGAAGATTAAGTAATTTGTTTGGTTAATGGCCGCAAATAGAGCCCTGGTCATGGCATTAGCGCCCGCGGGGACGGGGACCTCCTGGAAAACATTTGGCTTGTAGTTTTGAGGCGGATGGGAATCCTCGTGCAGCTGAGAGGGGATGGTGAAGATCCAGTCATCCTGTCTCTATAGTTTTGCTCGAGACCGGCCATGTTGATGTCGTTCCCGGAATTGTTGTTACCAATTTCATCGCCGACGTTGTTGTTGAGGTCGTCAGGATAGGCGTTTAGATTGTTGTTGGCAGCTGCATCGACCATGACAACCACGGAGTTTGATAATTGCTTTAGTCTTAGGTAAATAAAGACGGGGAAACATATATTTCCATAGACAGTGCCACTGATCGTACCTGACCAGGATGGATTTTCAAAGCCCACAAGCTATGAGTTGAGTAGCAGTTGAAGGTGAAGTGAAGGGAGGGTACCTGCAAGACACTTAGATGCCAAAGTGAGGTTCAGAGCTTAATGCAAGTAAGAGAGTATGAGAGTGTGAATGATTCAATACATGACCCTCTCAAGTGAGAGGGTATTTAAAGCCCCAACGTTGGGCCAAGGTCTCCAATGTTGGGCCACGATGAGGCCCAACAATGAAGACTGTCAGGGCTTACGTGTGTATGAAGTCCAACACGTGGCCTCCTGTTGGCTCCTGAATTCGACACCTACTATATATTGGCCTTATAGGCCAAAAATAGAACAAATAAAGCCATGTTGGAAAATGTTTCGACAGATGGAAAAAACTTAGAGAAAATATCTGAGTTACACATTGGTCTTCGACCAGGCATCACCATCAAGCTTTCGACTGAAAAGGTCCAATGACCTTCTACTAGAAGAACATACCTTCGTGTCAATACCAAAGACGGAAGATATTTGAATTTGAATTGTTGGAGGGAAAGACAGTTCGCCAGCAGTTAAAGGAAAGCGACGTGGCAGGAAGATAGAGGTCGAGGGACATGCAGAAAACACTCGTCTTCATCTTAGAGCAAAGCCACCCCTCGACGATTACGTAATTTTAGTATAAAAATAGGAAGTCTATGTAGTTTTTCCGGGTGTTCAACCTATTGTGCTAGTTACTCAAATATTGTCCAAGTACCCACTGTGTGTGAAAGGATAACTGAGAATGTACGTTGGAAACACCACTTTTCATTAATAAAGTCTTTTTACATTGCTTTGATCTTATTTTGCAAAGTTACTTTTCCTGCATCTTTACCTGCATTTCTATTAACTTTCTTACTTTCCAAAACCACAAACATCTTATCCTTGGTCGAACGTGCGTTCTTCCTATATATCTACTTTTTCATCAAACCAGCATAAAAGTTATGGGATCAATCTGATCGATCCCGCGAGTAACCAAAAGGACTTTCCTTTTTGGAGGATCAGCGGTGGTTTACCAAAAACCACGGTAAACAAATTGGCACACCCGGTGGGACGTTGCTAACTTTTATCATATATCTTGTTCATGTTATTGCTTTCCTTTTGTACATATACAGAATTGCATGTTATTAAGAAGTGGTAGAATAACCAACGAGTGTACTATTAGGAATAAAAATAGTGAAAGTAGAATGGCTAATGAGCCAAATCATGGAGAAATACCTCCACTAAATACTACTGGATCAGCGGTTATAACTACCGTTAGAGAAAATATCTCAACTTCTGTTGGTTCAGTACCAACGTTGACCACAAATTAAACAGGACCCTTACTTTCGTATGTAGGTCCTAGAGGTCCATTAGGAACACCCCCACCAAGGGAAAATCCAGGATCTCGACCGTACGTTCCCCCAGGATTTTCGACAGCCTGGATGGGTCGAGAACAGCCATATGGCATGCTAACCACTGAAATGGCCTGCCTTATGAACGATGCGTCTACTTTTTCAGAACCTTTGGTGAGTGCGTCATTGCCATTACAGGGATCTGGAGCCAGTATGGCAAATTTAGGTAGAAACCAACTTTTAGGAGGGCTCTCACATGCAATACCAAGCCTCACAAATGCTTCTACAGCAATTTTGAGGCAACAAATGGATGAAAGCAAACATGATATGGTGCAAATGTTAGCACAAACTTTAAGTACAGTGCTAAACTCCCTAATTCAAAATACTACCCAGTCGAATCAATAAATGGCAGCGCAAATGAAGCACATGGATGAATTCTTTGGGGTACCCAAACTATTCGACAACCCCAAAGAATACCAATAAGAGTAAACCAAGGGGTAATCATGGAAGAGGATTTGACTGTTAATCAAAATCCTCAGATCCCTAGAGTAGAAATAGAACAACCTAGGGTCGAAATACCTCTAAATCCCTCACCAATCCCTAGAGAAATCGATCAAGGAGTGATTATGGTGAATAGGAACCAAAATGCTGATGAATTGATACAGCAAGTTTGACACCAAAATTATAGAACTGATAATAATATGAATGCCATGATCAATAGGATTATGATTCAGAATGGGATGAATATTGGTTTTCACAGACCAAACTTCACATCCCCATTGTCAGAATATATTCTGCAAACAGACTTACCCCCTAGGGGAAAAGTCCCCAAGTTTACCAAATTCTCAGGGGATACGACAAAATCTACTGTCGAACATTTGGCCAGATATTTGATAGAGGCTGGGGAAATAGCAAACAACGAAAACCTTAGGATTAAATATTTCCCAAGCTCTCTAACAAAGAATGATTTTACTTGGTTCACTACCCTCCCAGCCAATTCAATCCACAATTGGAATCAATTGGAAAGGTTGTTCCATGAACAATTTTACATGGGATAGACCAAAATAAGTCTAAAAGAATTGGCTAGTGTGAAGAGAAGATTCACTGAGCCAATAGATGAGTATCTAAATAGGTTTCAATTAATTAAAGCCAGATGCTTTACCCAACTTCCTGAACATAAATTGGTCGAAATGGCAGCAGGGGGCCTAGATTATTCAATTAGAAAAAAGTTAGATACCCAATACTTGAGAGACATGGCCCAACTGGCCGATAGAGTTCGACAAGTAGAACGCCTTAAAGCTGAAAAGGCTAAAGCGACCAAAACTCATCAAAGAGAAAGAGTAGCCTATGTTGAAATGTATGATGACGATCCAGAGACATCTAGTGATCCTATAGATGTCGAAGAAGGCGAGATAGATTTAGCAGAATTAAAACAAGGGCCGCCATATTCTTGTAAATTGCTAGTGCCATCAAATGGGAAAAATCCTGTAGAGTCTAAAAGAAACAGTGACAAATTCCCTAAGAAAACATATAGTTTTGACATCTCTAAATGTGATGAAGTATTTGATTTATTAGTCAAAGATGGCCAAATGATAGTGTCCCGGGGGGAAAAGATGCCTCCTTTAGAACAAAGAAAGAAAAGAGGTTTTTGTAAATACCACAATTTTCTAGGCCATAAAACCTCACAATGTTTTCTTTTCATGGATCTTGTTCAACAAGCACTCAAAGAAGGAAGGCTCAAGTTCGATGATAAGCCAGCGATGAAAATTGACGCAAACCCGCTGCAAATGGAGGCACATTATGCTGAGCCAGTCGAAATTCATACGGTTGAAGTTTCTGAAGACTTTGTTAATAAGCAAGTCTTTGGCAGTTTTACTGGAAACATATCCAGGAAAACTATCTAAGGGGTGAGGAAGGCCACTGAAGGCCTAAACCTGAACAAAGGAGTTGCTGAAGGCTCAAACAAAAGGCCATTGAAGGCCTAAACCTAAATAAAGGAGTTGTTGAAGGCTCAAGCAAAAGGGTTACTGAAGACCCAAACAGAAACAAAAGAGTTGCTGAAAGCTCCAATAGGAGAACCACTACAGGTTCTTACTTGGCTTCCGTTAAAGGTTCGACAGAGAACTTGGAGGCCAAAATGCAGAAAATGAATCTCGTTGCCAAGAGCAACATGGAGGTAAACATGGTCGAAGTATCTGACGCCAAGGCTTCAGAAGAGGCCATTCGACAAGAGGAAGTGAACAAAACGGAATTTCCAAAAGAGAACGAAGATCTGGCAGACTTTTTACATCGATGCCAGAAGAAAAAATCTAAAGTGATGTTGTGTCCCAGATGCAGCTCTATCTTCGACAAGAAAGCTGCAGAGCACATACAAGGTATGAGATTTGTGAAAGAAAAATGGGGCACCAATGCCCAACCAAAAATGGATCCAGAAGTCAGATTAGATCCCAGGAGGGGACATCAAAAAGGATCCATGAACCAGGTAAGGAGGCCACCAAATTTTCGGCCTCCAACTAATGTTCTGGTAGATACTTGGCTTAACACCATGGGCAGAAAGAGGCCCAATGAAGAAAAGTGGCAGATGTTCGACGTGCCAAGGGGCTCTTCTTTGGATTACAGAAAAGAGTACCATGCCACTACATCAAATAAAATAACTCACATATCGAGCAAATACAAAGGGAAGAACCCCATGTCTCGTTCACAATGGGGAAGATTCCAAAGACGGTGAAAAGCCAAGAAAGAGGCTGCAACAGAGCCTCACCTAGAATCTAGCACCAACATGCAAAGAAAAGGAAAGCAAAGGAAACCTCTGGAGAGGAAACCTCTGGTGTGGCCAGAACAATGTGGGTCGAATGACGAAGGTGACTCCGACTCTGACGATACTTTAGACATCATGGTAAACGTCATACCGATGCTGCCTAGGGAATACAATCGTCAGGTCGAAGTTGAGGAAACCGACTTGATGGTCGAACAAGAAATGGCCAGACATAGGCTAATGTGTTACTATGTAATGAATAATGGTTGCGTGGAAGAGCAAAACGCTTTCTTCGATCCACCAACTGAGGCGATGAAAAATCACCTCAAGCCCCTATTTATCAGAGCGAAGATAGGGGAAGTGACTATAAACAAAATCCTGGTTGATTGTGGGGCGACCATAAACATAATTCCACAATCTATGCTGGGAAAACTAGGAAAAGGGGATGCTTATATCATGCCCCACAACATGGTCATCTCAAATTATGAAGGAGGCATTGGAACCACAATGGGAGTCATACAACTAGATCTCAAGGTGGGCTCAATCCTTCGACCTACCATGTTTATGGTGATTTCAGCAAAACCAAACTATAATCTGCTCTTGGGTCGAGAGTGGATACATGGCATAGGTGCAGTGCCATCTTCGATGCATCAGAGGGTCACGATATGGCGTCCTGATGGTATCATGGAAAACATCTAGGCAGATCAATGCTACTACCTGGGTGAAGTTAACAACATCGGGAAGAATAGCTTCGACAGGAATTTGGCTCATATAGGGCCATGCAACCCTCCTAAATTTGATCTGACTCCAGCACCCAATGCTTTCTACTCTCTTTATCTACACTCTGACTATGGTTTTCAGTGGGATAGAGAGGATTTGTCAAACATAGACTGTGGAGGAGTTGATGATATATGGCCAACAGGCTGGGGAAGTGAGTTTGGTGACGATGACTGAGTCACAAGCTCTACAAAAGATTTCGGCATATGTAGCCGAAAATAGAATAATAGCGGCCTTAGAGGCTGAAGTCAAGTATATGGCTCTCGAAGCCAATGAACAGGTATCTTCTCAAAAAGGCCCTGGGAAGGATTTCGACCCAGAACCTCCTTACTTGGAAGAAAAAGAACTACAAAATTAGAGGTTAGACGCCATCTATGATGATGAGCCTCTAGGTTTCGAAAAAGATCCGTTGGCAAACCGTGTTAGAATACTAGCACAAGACCCCTTGGAAGAAGTAAACCTAGGCGAAGGTCCTATAAAAAAGCCAACGTATATCAACGTAAAGATAGATCCAGGACTCAGGGTCGAAATGATCCAATTGTTAAAAGAGTTCAAAGATTGCTTTGCATGGGATTATGACAAAATGCTTGGTCTTAACAGAAGTTTAGTGGAACTACAATTTCCAATAAAACCTGGGAAGAAGCCTGTCAAGCAAACTCCAAGGCGATTTGCACTGGAGATTCTGTCGAAAATCAAAATGGAAGTCGAAAGAATGTTGAGATGTAAGTTCATCCGAACGACCAAGTATGTCGAATGGATTGCAAATATAACACATGTTATAAAGAAAAATGGTACCTTAAGGGTGTGCATTGATTTCAGAGATCTGAATGTTGCAACACCTAAAGATGAATATCCAATGCCTGTGGCGGAAATGCTTGTCGATTCTGCTGCTGGTTTCGAGTACATGAGTATGCTTGACGGATACTCTGGATATAATCAAATTTTTATTGCTGAAGAGGATGTGTCGAAGACAGAATTCCGTTGCCCTGGGGCCTTAGGCACTTACGAATGGGTAGTGATGCCTTTTGGCCTAAAAAATGCAGGGGCAACATATAAAAGAACAATGAATTCGATCTTCCATGATTTTATTGAGACTTTTATGCAGATTTATATCGATGATATTGTTGTCAAATATGTTTCAGGGAAGATTCACATGGACCATCTCCGGCAATCCTTTGAGAGGATGAGACGCTATGGTCTAAAAATGAATCCTCTGAAGTGCGCTTTTGGTGTTAAAGCAGGGGACTTCTTAGGATTTGTGGTCCATAAAAAGGGAATCGAGATAAACCAGAACAAGACCAAAGCTATTTTGGAAGCCAAAGCGCCAATTAACAAGAAGGAATTGCAGTCTCTACTTGGGAAGATAAATTTCTTAAGGAGATTTATATCCAACCTCAGTGGGAAAACGCAAGCCTTCTCACCACTACTTCGACTCAGCAAAGGAGGATTTGAATGGGGGTAAGAACAACAAGAGGCCTTCGACAAAATCAAAGAGTACCTCACCAAGCCACCTATTCTGGCACCTCTTTGTAGAAATAGAAGTATCTGATTGTACATAGCTGCATCTGATAAAACTTTAGGGAGCATGTTAGCTCAAGAGGATGAGAATGGTGTCGAAAGACCCATCTACTACCTCAGTAGAGTTTTAAATGATGTAGAAACTAGATATAACTAAGTTGAGAAACTATGTTTATGTCTTTACTTATCATGTACAAAACTCAAGCAATATATTAAACCAGTTGATGTTTACGTTTCGTCTCATTTTGATGTTTTCAAATATATGTTGTCGAAACCTATTTTGCACAGTAGAATTGGCAAATGGTCACTTGCATTAACTGAGTATTCGTTAACCTTTATGCCTCTCAAGGCTGTGAAAGGTCAAGTGGTAGCAGACTTTATAGTCGACCACTCTATAAAAGAAGAATCACTGAATTATTTGGAGATTGAACCTTGGAAGTTATACTTTGACGGTTCTAGTCATAAAGATGGAACTGGAGTAGGGGTTCTCATTATTTCTCCAAAAAAATTCCAACAACATTTAAGTACAAGATAGAAGGAGATTGTTCAAATAATGAGGCTGAATACGAAGCTTTAATCGTAGGCTTTGAAATCTTGTTGGAATTGGGGGCAACTCAAGTCGAAATAATGGAAGACTCAGAGTTAGTCCTAAAACAAGTTACGAAAGAATACAAATGCATAAGAAAAAATCTTATCATGTATTTCGTAATAGCCAGGCGTTTGTTGAAGAACTTCGAAGTGGTTAACATTCGACATATACCCAGATTGGAAAATCAAGTGGCTAATGATTTAGCACAGGTCGCTTTCGGGTATAAAGTTTCGAAAGAAAAACTACAACAAGAAATCGAAGTTAGAGGGAGAGTAGCATCCACTAAGTTGTCTCCAATGGATTTGGAAACCACAACGTTGGGATACACTGATCACGAAAACTTTGAGATTTTGTTCATAGACAATCTAACAGAACAAGATTGGATAAAGCCTATAGTAGATTATTTACAGAATCCAATGGCTTCGACAGAGCGAAAAATAAAGTATAGGGCACTGAGCTATATACTAATGGGAAATGAATTATTCAATAAAACACCTGAAGGCGTGCTACTGAAATGCCTAAGTGAAACAGAAGCATATATAGCTCTTTCTACCACACACGCTGGGGCATGCGGAGCACACCAAGTAGGCCATAAGATGAAATGGCTGTTGTTTCGATAAGGACTATATTGGCCCACTATGTTAAAAGATTGTGTTGAGTTTGCAAAAGGATGTCAAGAATGTCAAGTGCACACAGGCATCCAACATGCACCGAAAAGCGAACTTCACTTGATCGTGAAACCTTGGCCTTTTAGAGGATGGGCTTTAAATCTTATTGGAGAGATTCGACCAGCGTCCTCTAAAAGCCAGAAATACATATTGGTGGGCATTGATTATTTTACTAAATGGATTGAAGCAATTCCTTAGTCAATGTAGACCAAGATAGTGTCATTGAATTTATTCAAAAGTACATTATATATAGATTTGGAACCCCTGAAACAATAACAACATATCAAGAATCGGTCTTCATTGGTCGAAAAATGCAAGAGTTTGCTACAGAAATGGGATTCAAACTGTTAACGTCTATACCTTACTATGCACAAGCTAATGGCCAAGCCGAAGCATCAAACAAGGTAGTAATCAGTTTGATAAAGAAACATGAGGGAAAGAAACCAAGAAACTGGCATAAGACGTTAGATCAAGTTTTATGGGCTTGTCAAACCTCTCCTAAAGAGGCTACAGGAACAACACCATTTCGCCTAACTTATGGTCATGATGCAGTATTGCCAGTGGAAATCTGTCTACAGGCAACGAGGGTTCAGAGACATCAGGATATCCCTTCTGAAGTTTATTGGAATATGATGTTAGACGAATTAGTTGATTTGGACGAAGAAAGGTTAAAAGCTTTAGATCTCTTGAGATTATAGAAGAAACGGGTTGAGAAATCCTATAATCGAAAAGTAAAACCTAAGACATCTCTGCCTGAGGATCTAGTATGGAAGGTAATTCTTCCAATGGATCGAAAAGATAGAAATATGGGAAAATGGTCCCCTAAGTGGGAAGGACCTTTCAAAATTATCCAAACTTTCTCTGGTGGAGCCTATGAGATCGAGGAGTTAAATGAAGATCAAAGACTTCTGAGAGTAAATGGTAAATACTTGAAAAAGTATAAACCTATGCTTCAAGAGGTTAAAATAGCCAATGTATAGTCACAGTCGAATAAGGAAAATGCCAAAATGGAAATCTAAATTTCATTAAAAATAGCCAAAATGGCCTTAACGTCATTACAATGGGTGATTATACAAATATAGAACCATGATTTAAAAGGGGAGATTAGCCTTGATCTGAAGGTATTTGATCCTTTGTAATTCCAAGCGCCGATCACACAGAGCCTTCGACTGATGGAGGGTTTCAAGTTTAGCATCGAGTGTTTGGGCCCGATCAACATGTTTTAACCCTTCAGCAAGTTCCTCTTGGCTTTCCGACTCAGTATTAATGACGAGAAGTTCTTCTTTCCTTTTATCATTGGCGGAAATTTTAGCCTCCAGCTCTTTGATCTGCGCCCTCATTTTAGCAGTGTCTTGATCAATCTCCTCAGCCTCTTTCCTCCTAACCTCTTGAGCCTTCGACAACTCTTTTACTTTGGAGGTTGATTCAGTGGCAGCATTCCAGGCAGCAGCTACATGACCGTTGGCCTCTTCGATCTCACGAGTAAGAGTCCTTCAATGATTATAGTCTGCTGACACTTGGTCAAGAATGGAAGTTAAATCCAAAATAACGCTGGCCACATCTGGAGAAGAAATGAGGAGATCAACAACCCTCAAAGTGGTCTTCAGGAAAGAAGGAGAAGTATGTTCTCCCTCCAAGGTTAGCATTAAATCTCTTTTGAAGATTTGTGCCTTAACCTTATGAAGTGCCTCATCAAGAGGGGAGGTCGAAGTAGACTTTTCGGACACAGTTTAAACACTGTGATCAGAAGAACTTTCCCGCCCTTCAAGAATGGCAGTCAAATAACCCAGAGGGTTTTGCTATTTCAGCAACACCAAATCTTCTTTGGTTCGAGACCTTGTCGAAGGGGCACCTTCGTTAACTGCAGTAACCACATTTGCTACTTGTGCTGGAATATGGGCAGCTTTAGTGTTTGTAAGATTTTGGGCCCCTTCAGTAGAGTCTTCCCTGCCATCAGCCTCTGGAATTCTTTCATCTTGATTCTCCCCCTCCAGCACACCTTCCCTCTCTATTACAACTACAACATCGGTGGCGTCCTCTTCTTCACCTTCTTGTATATCATCCAGAGGAGCCCTAATTTCTTCCTGTTCTCCCATAGGGCCTTCTTTATTGGCTTCCTCTATGGTCTCATGTTGAGGTTCAGAAGTTTGGTTCACCTCACCAGCTGAGCTCACAAAAGAGCCTTTTGCTGAAGAAGGCCTATAAGTAGGATCTCCCTCACTATTTAACAGAGTGGCAGATCCTTCAACAGGAGTGGGAACCTGTTTAGAAGTGCCGACAGTGTCCTGAAGAATAAAGAAGTTTTTATTCTCAGAATTATTATAGAAAAAAGGGTTAGTTCAGGAAGTAAGCGGATGTTTTTCGAAGAAAATACCTGAATTGGAACTTCGGCACTGGGGTTGGAATTGTCGCTCTCACTGGGATTATTCAGCCTGGCGGCTAATTCTTGCTCAGTGGCTCTCTGATGACTACAGGAGGAGGCCTCGTAGATGTAATCTTAATTTTTGTCTTGGGAAGAGGCTCAGGTGCAGGAGCTGGTTTCTTTAATTTTTGTCTCTTTAGAGGAACAGGAGGGGACTCCTCTTCTTCGTCACTAGAGATCTCGATCTCCTGAACCTTCCGTTTCTTGGGGGTAGTTTTCTGAATACCCAGAAAGGTAAGTTAAAGAAATCAGCATCTATACCAGAAGATAGTAAAGGAGAAAGGTATCACAGAAAGTGAATACCTTTGGCGAAGGGTTAACAGAAGGGTCTCCCCCTTTGGTGCTTTCAGCAACCTTCTTTGTGTTGGTCCTCTTGACAGCTATACAAGAAACAAATATAAATTGAGCGTCGAATGATTAAATCTAAGACAAAGAAGCAAAAATAAAGAAAATATTACCTTTATTGATCTTGTCAAGGACCAGCTTAAACGCCTCGCGAAGGTGGTGGGCGAAATCCTTCTCATCGAAGAATTCCTCATTATAATATTGCCTCCACCATCCCTCAAAATTGTTGGAACACAAAAAATTGAGATTGAAGTCAAACATGATTAGTACGACCTGACTAACGTACTTACCAATGTGCTTGGTAGCAACATCCTCTAAGTAATATGCGTTGTAAAATAATAGCAGTTTCTCTCGAGAGTAGATGGGTGATGGGAGTGACTGGACAATGCCGAATTGTCGAGAGACAAGATATGGCTGGTAAGCAATCAAATTTAATTGATTCTTCGAACTCTTGAATCTCAGTGGCATGATTCTGGGTCAAAGAAATGACTCCCAGATGCCCACATATTCGTCCTCTAAGTCCTCCTTATCAGTCGAAGGAAATGGTCTAGTAAACCATTCTGGGCAAGCTTTTCGACTGACAAAGGGAGCCATGGTCGAAACAAAATGTTTGCGCTCTGCAAACATCATCACAAAGCTGGTGAAGGCCTTTTGAAATTGCTGACCCTCGTCAGTCGGAGTCAGCAAAGCAAGTCTGGTACCTTCAACCCTCCTGTTCAGAATTTCTAGGGCCTCTTCATTGATCTTATTCTTCTGAGGAAGAAAAGATTCGAAGGTGGCGTTGAGCCAAAGTTGAAGAAGTAAAAAAGGGCCAGAAAGGAGCAAGCTTGCCCTATCTCCTATGACCTTGAGTTGAGTCACATCATTGCTGATGGACTCATATAAATTGGCCAGAATCAATTCAGCCAAACAAAGGGGGTAGCCATGATGAAGCTGCGTTGCAAGCGTGAGCATCTTCTTAGTCACTTGAAGTGAATTGGTGCAGAAGATGAAGCGGGATAACCACATAGCCAGAAAAGCTATATGTTCCACCTCCGACACAGTGCTAGAGGATTTATCATGGAAATGGTTGATGAATATGGTGTATGTGGGCTTTGTAGCTAAAAACCCAATGGCATCTTCAGATAGATTCTCTGGGTCGAAATAATCGCCAGTCGGTCGAAGACCGGTAATTGCTGCTATGTCGAAGAGGATTGGGGTCACCATTCCACAGGGAAGATGAAACGTGAAGTGGGCGTTGTCCCAGAAGTATAGCAAAGACACCAACATAAGAGGGCAATAAGACAATCCTGTCTTCGACAACATCACCATGTCATAAATCCCCATTTCCTTCCAGACTGAGGTTTGTGCCTTCTCCATCTTATTCAGCCAATCTGAATATTCTGAAGAGAGACTAGGGCATGATCGAAAGATCCGGTTCCCTTTGTTTATGAACTGAAGGTTAATGTCCTCCTTGGTCTGAGCGTGTTGCTGGTTAGCTGGAGTCGCATCCTCGGGATCGTTCCTGGGTTTCTTCGCACAACCTATAGGTTTGAGTCTTGGGTGAGTGGGGAAGAAAGCACGATTCTTCATAGGATTCTCGATGCATGTGGAAAGAGGGTCAGACATGGCGTATATATCTTCGGAGTACCTGATAGGAATGAGAAGCTAGGAATCATACGCCTCACGCCTTTCTTTAGTCATGGGTTCAGAGATGGACCTTGGCCCCTCAATCGAAGCAAGAGAAGAGCTTGTAGGGAAGATCTCTGGTTGGCGGTGTACGTCAGCGACATTCTTAGGTTTTAGGTTGTTGGGTGCGTTGGAGAGGAAAGCCATTGTTGCAAGTTAGTAAGGAGCAAAGATGGCAATGTAAGGTGTTTTCTGCAGAAGAGTTGAAAATGCTGTGCTGTGAAAGTTCCAAATGAAAAGGCTCAAGACTATTTATAGTATCCAGAGAGGAGTGTGTCTCGTCAAAGCCATTTAATGCTATGGATGTAGTGGGGCACGTGGCAGACCATGAAGCGGTTACCATGCAGGTGATGGGAAAACGTTTAACATGCTTGCCTAGGTTCTAGGAGTAATGGTCATCATGGCAGCGTGGTAACGGCTGATTGAAAAGACGTCTTGGGAAAAGAGTAATGATGGTTCTGAGAGTGGCAGCTGTTGGAAGGCGAAAAGTGCACGTTAAGCCTTTGCGGACAACAAGGGGGACAAGTGTCAAATAGGAATATCAAAGAATGACTATTTCTTTTGGCGTCGAAATAGACATTCTTGGGGGGCAATTTGTTGGCTCCTGAATTTGGCACCTACTATATATTGGCCTTATAGGCCAAAAATAGAATAAATAAAGCCAAGCTGGAAAATGTTTCGACGGATGGAAAAAACTTAGAGAAAATATTTGAGTTACACATTGGTCTTCGACCAGGCATCACCATCAAGCTTTCGACTGAAAAGTTCTAATGACCTTCAACTAGAAGAACATACCTTCGTGTCAATACCAAAGATGGAGGATATTTAAATTTGAATTGTTGGAGGGAAAGACAGTTCGCCAGCAGTTAAAGGAAAGCGACGTGGCAGGAAGATAGAGGTCGAGGGACATGCAGAAGACACTTGTCTTCATCTTAGAGCAAAGCCACCCATCGACGGTTACGTAATTTTAGTATAAAAATAGGAAGTCTGTGTAGTTTTTCCGGGTGTTCAACCTATTGTGATAGTTACTAAAATATTGTCCAAGTACCCGCTGTGTGTGAAAGGATAACCGAGAATGTACGTTGGAAACACCACTTTTCATTAATAACGTCTTTTTACATTGCTTTGATCTTATTTTGCAAAGTTACTTTTCCTGCATCTTTACATGCATTTCTATTGACTTTCTTACTTTCCAAAACCACAAACATCTTATCCTTGGTCGAACGTGCGTTCTTCCTAGATATATACTTTTACATCAAACCAGCATAAAAGTTAGCATATGTTATGGGATCAATCTGATCGATCCCGCGAGTAACAAAAAGGACTTTTCTTTTTGGAGGATCAACGATTGTTTACCAAAAACCACAGTAAACACCTTCCCCCTGGTCAACTGTCCCGAGAAAACAGGAACTGGACCCATTATTTTCGAAGGGCAAGATGATGACGATGATATGGACACGTGGGCTACGTTCCCCAAACTGCATGTGGAGAGTTGTCTAACAGTCCCCAACCTGGACTGCTTGTCTTATGCAAAGGTGTGGATCGAGTCTCTTCAACGGTGGAACAAGTGTTGGCCCAGTCCAGATCAACTATGTAGTTATTTTCGAAGTATTATTTATTGTTATAATATTTTTTTTATTTAGTTAAGCTTAGTTAGTAAGATTTTTTAATTAATGCTACTATATGTTAATTTTAATTAATAAAACATTATAAATAATTATCAGGAAAATAAGTATTTATTGAGAAACAATTATGTTAACAAAAGTTATTTTTTTACTTAGTAAAATATTAAATGAGGAAGTTAACTGCCCACTCATTAGAAATCAAATGCATGATCTATAAATACTTTATGAAATTAATTTCCTTTTAATATATGATACTTATAAAACAAAGATTCACTTCAAAAATGTAATATTTTATAATGATAATTTATATATTTTTAATCTCTAAAATACGTGATATTTCAACTCTAAACTTATATAATTTAAAAAAAAATTAATTCTATTTTATTTTATATGATACTGATATTAAATTATTAATTTAAATAATGAATAATAATGGTCACAAATTTATTATTGATTTAAATAATTTTATAAATAATTTTAAAATAAAAATATTTATATATAAGAATAATTAATCGTTGATTCAAATAATTTTATATACCAAAAACATTCTAAAAACTAATTTATTATCTCTTTTGAAAATAATACACTATTTTGGTTAGAAATAAATTAAAAAATTATTTGATATTTCTTTATTTCATCACAATGTTTTAATTTTTCAAATTTGTAAATAACTTGATAACTTAATACACTACACATCAGTACCCGTGCAAACACACAAGTACCGAGATAGTAAGAGCATATGTAAAACAATTTTGATAAAACAATTTTGTTTTTATTTTTAAAACATGTATATCTTTAAAAAATAATAAACTATTTTGGTAAAACAATTTTATTTTTCTTATTTATATTTTTATTACATTTTAAAAACAAAAACGTGCATACCACACCAATACCTGTCTGAACGCATGGGTATCATACCAGTATCATGTGAACGCTTGAATAACAATATCAAGATCCATACGAAAGCATAGATTATTATATCAATCACATTTTTTTATTATTAAATCAATCATTTTTTATTAAATAAATAATATTTTTTCAACTAAATCAATTACTACATCTTTTCTAAAATTTATGATTGCTCAATTATATTAATACTATCGGTTATCGATTGTCAACAAGCTATATTTGAGAATGGAAAATATGCTTTTTTTAACATAGTGATTCAAACATCATTTCAATAATTTAATTTTAAAGGAAACATGAATTTACTGATCAAAATATTAAATTTTAACGGAAACATGAATTTACTGATCAAAATATTTAATATTAATCGAAACATAAAATTACTAATCAAAATATTGAATATTAACGGAAACATGAAGTTGCTTATCAAAATATTAAATATTTACGGAAATCTGAAGTTACCTATCAAAATATTGAATATTAACGAGAACATGAAGTTAGTGATCAAAATATTGAATATTAACGGAAACACGAAGTTATTGATAAAAATATTGAATATTAACGAGAACATAAAGTTACTGATAAACATATTGAATATTAACGCGAATATAAAGTTATTGTTAAAAATATTTAATATTAATGGGAACATGAAATTAATGATCAAAATATTGAATATTAACGAGAATACGAAGTTGTTGATCAAAATATTGAATATTAACATGAACATGAAATTAGTGATCAAAATATTGAATATTAATAAGAACATGAAGTTACTGATCAAAATATTGAATATTAACGGAAACATGAAGTTACTGATCAAAATATTGAATATTAACGGGAATATGAAGTTACTGATCAAAATATTAAATATTAACGGGAACGTGAAATTACTGATCAAAATATTGAATATTAATAGAACAATTTTACTATTAGTTTAAATATTTTTTACAACAATTTCAAAACAAAAATAATATTTATACAAAAAATATATATTATTCATTTAAATATTTTATATATTGAAAGAATTATAGACACAAATTTATTATTTTTAAAAAAAAAAATTCATTTTATTTTTATTAAAAAAAATTTATTTTATTTTTATTATATTTTAAAAATAACTGTACATATCATATTAGTATTCGTGCGAACGTTGAGATATTCGGCTAGTTTACTTTATTTTGCAACAAAAAAGAATACTTATTGAGTAAACTAGTTACGTGGCTTATTTTGGGACTAATAAGAATAATTAAGAATTTTTATAAACACTTATTTTCTTATATGATAGATTAAATTTATTACATTATATTTTTATTTATTAATTGTTTTTTCACCATCAATATTCAACCCAATGAATTATTTTCATAAGTTTTGAATCATAATTCTTTGTTTAACCCTTTTTGTTTTTGTTTTCTAAAGTACACGAAGGCGCCCCATTTTTTTGATGAATTTTATGTTCAATCATTTAATTTTAAGTATTGTATCTTCGATCTTAATATTTAAAAAAAATTGAAAAATTGAAAATACTTGTTATATTTATTTTAAAGATATTTTTTTTGAAAAGGTTGTTGACGTTCAAGATTTGTAGCGAGGTTTTTGGTTAGAACAAGATGTGCACTTGTTCTCAATGAGACTTTACATTAAGAACAACAGAGTTTTTTTTAGAATAAAAATGACGGAAGATACGCATGGCCCCGTGCGAATTTCTCTAAAAAAAATCCAGACTCGAGGTAGAATCTTTCGGAGTTTAGTTCGGACTAAAAATAAATTTTAAAAATAAGTATGTAGTTTGGTTTAGGACTAACAACAATTAAATATATTTTAAAAAAAGATATACAGTTTATATATATTTAAGACTTAAAAAATATATGTTTAGGACTAAATAATATATGTTTATAAAAATATAGTAGTATTTTTAAAAAACAATGAAATAAATATATTTTAATAGTATATATATATTTATATATATTTGTGGAATTATATGTTTATTTAGAAAAAATATTTGTACGATATTATTAAAATTAGGTAAACATATTGTATAAATAAAAGTTAAATTAGAGTGAATATTTAGAGTAATTAAATAGTAATATATGATTTATTTTTAGAAAAAAAACAACAAGTATTGAATATTATCAATTTTATATATAATTAGTTATATGATGTTATCGACAAAAATTTAAAAGTTTGTTGAAAGATCACTCTCCATTTTATTTAATAAAATTAAACATGAACAATATTGTATATGTGCAGTATGAAATATTATCAATTCTTTCGTAGTTGGATGTATCACATTTTATAGAAGGAGTTGCCAAGTTTCTCTCGTATGCGTTTGCTCAAGAATGTTGTCGAAGCGAAGGAGGGGTAAGGTGTCCGTGTTTAAAGTGTGGTTGTAAAAATATTATTAGTGACCCTAGTGAAGTGAAACGCCACTTGGAGAGAGTGAGTTTTAGGCCAAATTATTGAGTTTGGACATCTAATGGAGAAAAAATGCCAGAGATGAATAGAGAGGCTTCTAGCAGTCAAACACATATTAGACCAGATATAAATAGAGATGATCCAGGAAGTCCATCACATGTAATGCCAAGAACAATTTAATCTAGTTGAGATATGGTCAGTGACGCATTAGGGGTGAATGTGGCTTATGATAAACCTTAAGACTTTGACGCAGAAGAGCTCCCGAATGAGAAAGCGTAAAAGTTTTATCAGTTGTTGAAAGAAATAAATATATCATTGTTTGAGGGGTCATCTGACTCTAGGCTATCAATGTGTGTTAGGCTTTTGGTAGCGAAGTCAAATTGGAATGTTCTTGATCAGTGTTTGGAATTCTTTGCGAGAATGATATTGGACGTGACTCCTGTGAAAGAAAACATGCCTACAAGTTATTATGATGCAAAAAGGATGGTGTCGAAGTTGGGACTAGAAGTAAAAAGATTAATTGTTGCATTACAGGTTGCATGTAATTTTATGACAACGAGTTTGGTACAAATAATTGGGAATTAGAGGAATGTAAGTTTTGCAATAGACTGAGGTATTTCGTTCGCGGTAAAGGAGTTGATCGAAAGCAAAAATGAGTTGCAGTGAAGTCCATGTTCTATCTTCCAATAATACCTAGGTTGCAAATAATGTTTACATCAATGCACAACGCAAGCTAATAACAACTAGAACAACAAAAACAAGAAGAACACCACCACCACCACCAACAACAAGAACTAGAACAACAACAACAATAATAATAACAACAACAACAAAACACTAACAAGAACCACAATAATAATAATAAGAAGAACAACAAAAACAATAATAATAATATTAACAAAAAAATGAACAACAAGAACAACAATAACTAACATTGCTAACTTGAATCCATACTTTCTTTGTCTCATTCAAGTTGGAGAAGAGATGATGAAGTTCTGAAATTTGTTAATGAAATAATTGATGTTTTCGGCTTTTGTTTATGAAAGAAATGATATTTTTGGCTTGGTTTAGTGGAGAAATAGAGTGTCATAAATGAAAAATGGTGTTTGGAGGTAGAAGATGAAGTTCTTATAAGTTGGAAGTTCGTCTAAGTTTTAGGTTTCACGCGAATTACTAATGATAGTGTCTTGAGTATTGATACTCATTAAATGGACGGCAGAGATTTGTTTATGCACAATGAAGAAACTCAATAAACTCAATAGCGCTCTACATGCACCAACGGTTGTATTAAACAACCGTTGTTGTATGCCTTTTAATAAAATATAAAAAATGAAATAGTAGAACAACAATAACAACAACAAGATTCGAACTCATGATCATGCGCTACATACAACAACAGTTGTATTAAACAATCATTGTTGTATAAGAAATGAAAGTGCCTAATTGAATATATTATACCGAGGTGGATCCTTTGGCCATGGTAACATAGGCGTTGTAGTATATCCTTCTTGTAGTAGTGAACCGTTGTCATAAATATAGGGTCATGGGTTCAGTACTCAGCTGCATCCAAAATCAAAGCGCTTAAAAAAATTATATTTCACTACGGGTATATGTTAGAACCGTTATGGTATATATAAAAGTTTATTATAAAATATGCGACTGTCTTTTTCTTGTCCCTCATTAACCATATACAATAATTCAAATATATTTTTAAGAAAATAATCTAAAATATTAAATTATTCTTGAAAAATAACTTAAGTGATCCAATGTTTTTCGAATTGTATGCATATTATAATATCTTCTTAAGACTAAAACTTGAACGTACGAAATTGGATGATGAAAACTTGAGAAAACTGCCTTTATATAGAGTCTACAGCCACTTGAAAGTGTCTCCAAACATGTAGAAGTCGTGGAGAAAAAATAGAGAAGTTGGGTTAAAACTTGTTCATTCAATTCCTATTTTTTATGGATTGCGCAGCCATGGCGAACACCATGGTTAAGTGACTTGCAGACGTGGTAGGTGGCATACATGGCGAACGCCATGTACCAGAAACATGCACTTTCCCTATTTTCTTCACTGTTTTGCACCCTTTGTCACCTTTCTCGCCCGAATTCTTATCTTTGGAAAATACATGCAATAATCAAGCATAACCTGCACAATACTACAAAATAAACGGTAAAATGGAATAAATGTGAAGCAAATCGAATCGGAAAACACGGTGTAAAATATAGTTATCAGATTCCAATGCAGCAAATAATGGTACTTGGATTCTGGTTGTTCTACGCATATGACCGGGAAAAAGGATTGGTTTGTCAAAATCAATCAAGCCACGAAGAATAAAGTGAATTTCACATATGACACCACTTTAGCAGTTGATGGGATTAATGATGTTTTGATCATGAAAAGGATGGTGGTCACTCATTGATCAAATATGTATTATACATTCCTGGAATCAAATGTAATCTTCTAAGTATTGATCAATTACTTGAGAAGGGTTACAAGATTCACATGGAAGATATGACTTTGCGTGTTAAAGATGCAAATGGGGTTTTGGTTCTTAAAGCTCATATGGTTGCCAATAGAACTTTCAAGATTGAGTTGAAGGTTATGGAGCATAGGTGTCTTGCTACAACAATAAGTCTAAAAGAGTGGTTGTGGCACTGTCGTGTTGGGCATCTCAATTTTCGAGATCTCAGTGCATTGCAAAGGAACATAATGGTAACCGAGTTGCCACTCATCAACATACTAGCTGAGATTTATGAAGAGTCTGTGCAAGCGAAGCAACACAAGAGGGGAAATAATGATACTAGTAGGGTATCACCCTACTGGAGGTTACAAGTTGTTTGATGCTGAAAACAGGAAGATTGTGATAAGTCGGGACGTGGTAATCGATGAATTAAAGCCATTGCAGCAAGTGTTAACCGATTACAACCAATAGTTAACCGGTTACATTCAGGAGCTAACCGGTTACCAGAAACCGTTAACCAGTTATAGGTACGAATTTTTCAAATCATGTAGAAAATGAAATTGTAGAAACACCACGCGTCAAAGCTCGAACTGATGAAAATGTGAAAAGACCAACTAGGCAAAGAGGTTTTCCTCAAAGACTCCATGATTGTGAGATATTTTGCAACAACGAAATCAATGATGATGGTGATTTCATCAATTTTGTACTTATGGGTGAATCTGATCTCGTTAAGACGAAAGAGGCCTTGAGTGATCCAAAATGGATTTGTGCTATGAAGGAAGAGCTGGAATCGATTAATAAAAACAATACTTGGGAGTTGGTTGATCTACCAAAAGGAAAGAAGTCGATTGGTGTAAGATGAGTCTATAGGATGAAGGAAAATTCCAAAGGTAAAATAATCAAGCATAAGGCTAGATTAGTTGGAAAGAAATTTTTGCAAAGAGAAGGTATAGACTTTGATAAGGTATTTGCACTGGTTGTTATGATCGAAACCATAAGGCTAATTGTTGGTATTGCGAATAAAAATAATTGATCTATCTATCAAATGGATGTGAAGTCCGCGTTTTTGAACGATCCTCTTGAAGAAAAAGTGTATGTAGAACAGTCCCTGGTTTTGTTGTACAAAATCAACAGAGAAGATTCTACAAGTTGAGAAAAGCTTTATTCGGATTGAAGCAGGCTCCGAGAGCTTGGAACAAAAGGATATATGATCTCCTAATTGAGGTTGACTTCAAGAAATGTGTGGTCGAATACGGAGTTTATATGAAGACGGATACAAATGAAGAGATGATCATTATTTATCTATACGTAGATGATTTGTTGGTCACGAGCAACAACGAGAAAAATATTTCTAATTTCAAGAGTGAGCTTACAAAAGAATTCGAGATGAGGGACCTTGGTATCATGACATACTTCCTTGACATAGAGTTCCACAAGTCTAAAAGGGGATTGCTTATGCATCAAAGAAGATATGGCCTTGAGATATTGAAGAAATGTGAAATGGATCATTATAATGCTGCCATTACACCAGTTGAACCAAGGTTGCAACTATCCAAGAATGAAGAGGAGCATAACATAGATCTAACTTAATATAGAAGGTTGATTGGATCATTATGTTACTTGTGAAATACACGACCAAATTTGACGTTTAGTGTCGGTATTTGCGAGAAAATTCATAAAGAGACCGAAGGTATCTAACTTGGCAGCAGTCAAGAGAATCCTAAGATACATAAAAGGATCTATTTGCTGCAGAGTTCTCTTTCCCGTAGCGAATACGTACAGAAAACACAATTTGTTTGGTTTTACCGATTCCAATTCACGCAGAGATAAAGATCATCGAAAGTCTATTGTTGGATACATATTTATGTTCGGTGGAACAACAATCTCATGGTATTCGAAGAAGGAACTGGTAGTTACACTCTCGTCTTGTGAGGCCGAGTATATTGTCGCTTTGTTAAGTGCGTGTCAAGTTGTGTGGCTAATGAATCTATTGAAGGAGTTAGGAAGTAATGAAGGTGAGGCTCTTACGCTCTTGATTGATAACATTTCCGTTATTAATCTTTCTAAGATCCCAATTGCACATGGGAGGAGCAAGCACATTGAGATGAAGTTTCACTACTTGAGGGAGCTTATTAGCAAAGGCAAGTTAAGTTTGAGATATTATAGAAGTGAGGACTAAGTTGTTGATTTATTGACTAAGGGAGTCACAAATGATGTGCTTAAGAGGTTGAAGGTGAGCATGGACATCGGTGACTTGGAGCACTAGAATTAAGGTGGCGTGTTAAGAGAAAATATGGTAATTCAAGTGCTATAATTGGTTAACACGGGGGGTGTAATCTGTTACAACTTGGTGAAAAACACTTATGGAAGGAGAAAAAATAGTTTTGAGTTGGCATTAAATGATTACGCCACTACTAAAAAAATGACATTTGAGAAAAAGTCTTTACATCAGGTATACAAATATATGATGTAAAAAATAAAATTAAAAAGATTTTACATCAGGTATTTATTTGCAATGATATAAAAAATATTAAAAAAATATTTTTCGCTGGCTATTACATCGGTCCAATTAATCCACCAATGTAAAAGATTTTATAAAAAAAAACACGGTGGCAGTATTGTAAATAAAAAACTAGGTGGCAGATTGGTAAATAAAAAACCAGAAAACCCTTACATCGGGCCTTGCGTTCCACCGATGTAAAAAACAACCATTACATCGGTTATTGACTAGAACCGATGTAAAAACATGATTCTGAAATAACCATTACATCGGTTATTGATTTCCACCGATGTAAAAACTATAATATATATTTAAGAAATAAACCCTACTATTGTACATTTCTTTATTTTCTCTTCAAAACCAATCCGCTCCACCTACGAACGACCTCTGCACTCTGCTCCGCTACACAGTCCGTCCTCCGTCTCTGACCACTGCTTCGCCAACACCGTCCATTCGTCTCCGCTATGAATGCCCTCCGCCCTCTGTCTGTCTCCGCCTCCGAACGTCCGTCACAAGCCGTCCTTTCCCGCCATGCACGAAGACGGCCTCGAATCTCCGGCCATCACAGCCTGCCGCCGTCTTCGAAACCCCCTCAGCCGTTCAAGTACGATTCCGATAAGAAATTTTCTATATTGTTCAACTTCATTATATATCCATGGATTTCTAAGAGGTATATATAAAAATAAGTTTTTAAGATATTCTTGTTGCTTTGCTTGCTACTGAGATACATTATTAAAAATTAGAAGTATATATAAAAACAATTAGAAGATTATATTAGATACTAACTCAGTGGCTTGGTGAATCCATTCCTTTGTTCATATCTGTTTTTTAATTACTAAATAGTTTATTATTCTTAGAGAGGTTAATTAAGTCTAATTAGTTATAAATAGTATATATTTTGTATAGAGTTAAGAATATAGTACATGTTGTGTATATGTCATTTTTTTTCATTAGAGAAATTGTCTCCTTAGAAACCTCCGAAAGAAACGTTAATGGTCCTCTTAGAAACACACAGTTTATCTTTAACCTATCAAACTTAATATAATTATCACCTTGCCATTGAAATTTGATTCTATTTTTCTTTCTCCGCGAAGCAGCACAACTTGCGATCTCAGAATCTCCGTGAAGTAGCACAGTCGCGGGTACACCCTTCGCCAGACCTTCCTCCGTGTGAACATAGTTATGGATCATAGTTGGATGAGAGCTAATCGATTAAGTGACGAGTACGAACATGGAGTGATGGAATTTCTACAGTTTGCTGAAAGTAATGCTGAAAAAAGTCTTCCTGCGCTTTTTCTCTGTCCATGTGTTCGTTGTGCAAATAAAGAACCAAAACATAGTAAGAAATAAATCATGGATCATCTAATTTGTGTAGGGATTTTTCAAAGTTATACAGAATGGATATGGCACAGTGAAGTAGTAGCAAAGTTAAATGTGTCTTAAAGAGATGATGTTAGGGTAGAAATGGATGATCGTCTAGAAGACATGATGCATGATATTGGACAAGATTCGTTTAAGAGGGCACATGCGTATGATACTCTATGAAGTGACAAGGATAAACCATTGTACCCGGGATGCAAAAAATTTACACGTCTGTCAGCCGTGTTAAAATTATTTAATATGAAGGCAGAGAATGGGTGGACTGACAAATTTTTTACCGAGTTGCTTGAATTGTTGACCGAAATGCTTCTAGAAGGTAATGTAATACCAAGTCGTTATTATGAGGCGAAGAAAATATTGTGTCTGATGGGTTTGGAATATGAAAAGATAAACGCATTCCCTAATGATTGCATATTATACAGAAAAGAGCACGTAAACTATAATCATTGTCTGAAGTGTAAGGCGTCACGCTACAAAAAGAAAGATGGTGAATCAATTGATGATGAGGTGGTCAAAAAGGGTCCTTCTGTGAAAGTGGTATGATACCTACCAATAATTTCAAGGTTCAAGAGATTATTCGCCAATGTAGATGATGTAAAGAATCTTAGATGGCATGCAGAAGAAAGAAAATATGATGGAAAAATTCGTCATGCAGCTGATTCTTTGCATTGGAAGAAAATAGATTCTTTGTTTCCAAAATTTGGCAAAGAGTCGAGAAACCTTAGACTTGGACTTGCTACTGATGGAATGAATCCGTTTGGTAATCTGAGTACTAACCATAGTTCTTGTCCTGTTCTCTTGATGATTTACAACCTATCTCCTAGGCTGTGCATGAAGCGTAAATATATTATATTTTCAATCATGATATCAGGCCTAAAACAACCAGGAAATGACATAAAAGTTTATTTAAGTTAAACGATTGATGATTTAAGAGTGTTATTGGAGGAAGGGGTGGATGTTTTTTATGCGTATTCTGGCAAACAGTTCAATATGCGCGCCATGTTGTTTTGCACCATCAACGATTTTCCAGCATATGATAATTTGTCTGGGTATAAAGTTAAAGGGCATAAGGCGTGTCCTATATGTGAAAAAGACACATGTTACCATCAGCTTGAAAAAGGAAAGAAGACCGTTTATCTCGGACATCGAAAATTTCTAAAACGTTATCATCCATATCGTAGATTGCAGAAAGATTTCAATGGTGAATAAGAGCATGGTGTTGCTCCAAAGCCCTTGTTTGGAGAGGAAGTTTATCAGCGACAACAGGGACTTGATGTTGTCTTTGGAAAGTACCAAAAACGATCTACTGTGAAAAATGTATGGAAAAAGATATCGATTTTCTTCTATCTTCCATATTGGTCCAGTCTTGATGTAAGACATTGTATTGATGTGATGCACGTGGAGAAAAATGTATGCGATAGTGTAATCGAAACACTTCTCAACATTCAAGGAAAGACAACAAATATGGTATTAATGCTCGTTTGGATTTTGGTTTGATGGGTATACGAGAAGAGTTAACTCCACAATATATAGGTAACAAGACATATTTGCCTCCTGCCAGCTACACTTTGTCTAAAAAAGAGAAAACAAGTTTTTGTGAGTGTTTACAAAGTATCAAAGTGCCGCATGGTTACTCATCAAATGTCAAGAGGCTTGTATCAGTTAAAGGTCTTAAATTAGTTGGCTTAAAATCTCACGACTGTCATGTCTTAATGCAACAACTAATACCATTGGCTATTCGTGGGATATTGCCTAACAACGTTAGGAAGACTATAACTAGGTTATGCTTATTTTTCAATGCAATTTATTGTAAAGCCATTGATCCACTAAAGTTAGACGATTTGGAAAATGAGGCTGCAGTTATCTTGTGCCAATTAGAGATGTATTTTCCTCCTTCATTTTTTGACATTATGGTTCACTTGATTGTTCATCTAGTAAGGGAGATTAGATTATATGGTCCAGTTTTTTTTATGGTGGATGTATCTAATAGAGCGATACATGAAGATCCTAAAAGGGTATACAAAAAACCCACACTGTCCAGAAGCATCGATTATTGAGAGGTACATTACAGAAGAAGCAATTGAGTTTTGTTCTAACTATTTATCAGGAGTGGATGATGTAGGGGTTCCCAAGTCTCGTCATGATGGAAGATATGAGGGTGTGGGTACACAAGGTTTAAAGGTGAAGAGCTTAAGTATTGATGTGGTTGTTCAAGCAAATTTGTATATATTTTATAACATAGATGAAGTTCAACCTTACGTATCTGCTCACAAAAGCATCATAAAGAAAAAGTACCCCAAGATGAATGAAAGATGGTTGTTAAAAGAGCATAATAAGAGTTTCTCTGAGTGGTTTAAAGAAAGAATTGCTAATGAAGATAATGATTCTAATACAATTAAGTGGTTGTCTTATGGGCCTAAATGTAACATAATAACTTGGAGTGGATATGATATTAATAAAAATTCTTTTTATACAAAGTCAAAGGATGACCGTAGTACCACATAAAATAGTGGGGTAATGATTGTGGTCGAGTCCATGCACTTCTCTAGTGCTAAATATGAAAACCCGGTTATGGAATCTACACCGCACTTTGGGGTGATTGAAGAGATTTGGGAAGTTAATTATGTTGTGTTTAAATTTCCTGTGTTTAAATGCAAATGGATTGATATCAACAGTGGTGTAAGAATCGATGAATTTGGATTTACACTGATTGATCTTAGAAAGTTAGCTTATGCGAACGAACCTTTCATCATGGAATCTCAAGCAAAACAAGTGTTTTATGTCACAGATCCTTCTAATAAAAAGTGGTCAGTGGTTTTACAAGAAAAGGTCCATGATAGTGATGAAAATCATGATGAGAATCATGATATTTCTGAAACTCATCCTTTCTCAATAAATGTGACTACATTCGTTGAAGAAAATGAAGGGGATGATGTGCATGCTATTCGCATAGACCATGAAGAAGGGATATGAGAGAACTAGTAAGATTTTTTTTTATAAGTTAGTTCTATGTTACTTTATTTTCTAATTTTTTTTTATTTTGTGCTTAATTTTATTTCTAATTATTTTTATTTTTTGTAAACGGATACATGGGTGATTCAAACGACAATCCTTCTTCATCTAGTAACCCCAATAAAAGAAGAGTTAGAGGTCCCAATTTCATGACACAAATTGACAAAGTTAATCAAATAGGTGAAAAGATAAAGGTCGAGTTTAATCCAAGAACCTATGAATGTATTGGTGTTGGTAA
The DNA here is from genome assembly GCA_948472305.1 of Vicia faba. Classification (NCBI taxonomy): domain Eukaryota; kingdom Viridiplantae; phylum Streptophyta; class Magnoliopsida; order Fabales; family Fabaceae; genus Vicia; species Vicia faba. Next base: position 1,620,416,425 of record OX451736.1, read on the forward strand.
AAATGCTACACATTTTAAGAGTTATATAACATGTCTTTCTCGGCAGTACTGTAGTATTGTGAAAAATGATTGGAAAGAAGTAGATGAAGGCGTAAAAGATGCTATTTGGACTTATATTCAAGTATTTTAAATACAACACTTTATTATATTTTATAGTCATATACTAATTAACAACATATGACATATACTATATTTGTAGGCTCATTTCACTATTCCAGAATGTAATGATTCAAAGAAGGATATGTTGAAGAAAGAATGGATTGAATATGCGGGAGAGCGATGGAGAGGTTTTAAGACACAACTCACAGACAGACATGTTAATCATCCCATAGAAAATGATCCTCCTCCATATGTCAAGTATAACTTTATTATAGAAGACGCATGGAAAAAGTTTCTCAAGATTCGAGATATCCCTGAATTTAAGGTTAGTAGGAGTTATATGTTTTTGTATGCATAACATTTTTATTATATTTAGTGATTAATAACTTTTTGAGTTTATAATAGGAAAAATGTCAAAAGGGTAAGGATAATGTGGCTAAGAATGTATACCCACACTTATTGTCTCATGGAGGGTATCGCTTGCTTGAGGAGAAAATTATGAAAGAAAAGTCATCATCGAGAGATAATTCCATATTAGATGATTATGGTAGTCCATCTCCACCATCACGCCATGAGTAATGGAAGAGAGCATGATAAAATAAAGGAGGAGAATACACATCAAAATCTACACAAGAGGTTGCTGAAAAAATTGTAAGTAAACAATGAAAAATACTTAAAGTATCATTATATTTGTGATTGATTAATTGTGGTTTTTGCATTTTGTAGGATTCTCTAGTTCAAGAAGCTGAAAAAGGTGCAATTATTCCGGTTGGACGTAACAATATCTTAAAATTAGCCATTGGAACATCTGAGCATGGAGGTCGTGTTCGTGGTGTTGGAAAACGCCATAAATAAAGCACTTACTTTGGAAGGTCACGTCAACATATTGACGTAAATGAACAACTTGAAATATTGGAAACAAAACTTAGAGCTGAACTTGAAGAAAAGTTGGTTGAAGAGTGTAAGATGTTTCAACAATCATTAATGGAGACACTTAAGTCTATGGGTTTATCACAAAGCACATATAATATTAAATGCATTGAAAAAATGGAAATTGTCGATGGAAGCGGAAAAGGAAGTTATTCAATTGCAAAAGGAAGCACAAAAGGAAGCACAAAAGACGTGGAAGTTGATGATGTTCATAGATTGTTACTCATGGTTTTGAAAATGGATGACAACCATTTGGAAATACAATTAAGTCATTGTGCGAGTGCCTCTAATTTTTATATTTCAGCTAAGTGTATCAGAGAGTTATTGGTGGATTTAGGTCATTGGCTTGACGTGTCTATTCTGCAAATTTGGTGCACGTAAGTACATTTTATTATTTTATTAAAGTCAATCTCTATTAATATGTTATATCTCTCATCACTTTGATTCTAATATTTATTTTAAAATTATTCAGGTATATTCATCGTGTATGTCTTGAGAATTCCATTTCAGAATTATATGGATTTATGGACCCTGCTATGTGTATTTATAATGATAATGGAGCGAAATCTTAAGAGGATGTTAAAAATTACGTACTAGAAAAGTTACGTGATGAAAATAGAGTGTGTCACTTACTACCATTAATTCATGGGTAAGAATTTTTATGAAATTGTGTTTTATATTATTTAATTTTGATAACATATATATTTTATGTGACTTTTCTGTTTCTACACACACGTACAGGAGACATTGGCAATTAATAGTTATGTGTCCAAGAGACAATTTAGTCGTCGTATTTTGTTCACTTCATCGGGAAATTGACCAGAACACGAAGAAAATTATTACAAAGTAAGTTTATCTTTCATGTGACTTTCATTGGTAGTTAATAGTTATATGATTTTTCATTGACGAGTAAATTTAATTATGTGATGTTTATCTTTATGTATTAGTTCTTTTGGGATTCATCAAATGGCAAATGGAAATAGAAAAAAGGCTACATGGCTTCATCCCAATGTAAGTGTGATGTAAATTGTAATTCTATAGTTAAATTTATGATAAATATTCACTAATTATGCCATTCAATTGTAGACAAGGCAACGACATAACTCTAATGATTATGGGTACTATGTGATGAAAAATATGTTGGATATTGTCTCAGCCAATATAACCGAGAATTTGATGTAGGTAATAAAAATAACTTTACGTTGTTATTTACTTTTTGTTTTGCAACTTAATATGAATTTTTAAAGAATAACTCTATATTGTTATATTTATGTATTATAGATATTTGATGACCCAACAGAATTAACACAAGATGATTTGTATGATTTGCGACTCCGTTGGGAAAAATGTTTCTTTGAGTTATATAAAAATTAAGCTTTATCTGGTGAGTTTTATAGAATTGTCTAAGTTGTGGTTTTTGCACATAATTGTTATTATTGAGTTTTTGCACATTACATGTGCTTTTTGCACATGTATTGAGTTTCTTGATATTTTTTGCTGATGTTAATTGTTATTATTTATTGTCAGACAATGTGATTTTGGTGTTGTCTACCGAAGCTATAACTTATCTACTTGTGGATTTTATATTGGTAATTCAAGTTTGGAAAAAGACTTATAAATAGTTGAATATTTTTGTATGTTTTGTGAAGAATATATTTGTAAGTTTGTTGTGAGTTTGTTTGTTGTGATACAATTCAAGTTTGCAATATAATTGTTCATTTTGTAAGTTTATTGTGAAAAATATGAAAATATCGACCTAGATGTGGTCTATGTGATGTTGGAAAGCTATGACATATATATAGCGACCTAAATATAGTCGGTGTGATATTGGAAAAATATGAAAAAATAGGTACCAATTTTTTTTTTATTTACAGGGAATCATCCAGAAAATAAATAATTTATTAAAAAAAAATTACTTACATTTTATATCGGTCATTACTTTCAACTGATGTAAAAACTGTCAACACTGTATCTATTACATCGGGCATAAAGCACAACCGATGTAAAAATGATATATTTTACATCGGTCCACATGGTCCACCAATGTAAAATGTTGCGTCATTTTTTTATAAAATAATGTTATAATTGTTTTTTAAATCAGACTTAGCTTATAACCGAGGTGTTAACTGTCTTTTTCACATCGGACCCAGAACCGATGTAAAAAGTCTCTGATTTACTATATCACCCGACTTTACGTCGGACCCAGAACCGATATAAAAAGTCAGTTTCGTCCGTCATTTCTGCACTAGTGCGCATTCACATTAACCAGTTACACTTGTTTGTGTTTTTACGGTCTGTATCAGATATAACCATATAACTGTTTGTGTTAACCAATTACATCTACGAGATTTTTCTTTTTCTTATATTTGGATTATGTGTTTAGATCTCAATTATTTTGTAACACTTGTATAAATGTCTTAGAAACATATTCATCATAGTAATATAAAATATGATTTTCACTCTCAATTATCTTTCTTTCTAATTCTCTTCTCTCTCACTACCTCTTTTTTATACTCCATAATTTATCAATTATATGATTGAATGTTACAAACATAAACATATACTTGTTATATTAATTCAAAGGATTCCTTGCTTATAAAAAAACTATGATACAAAGTGATGCCTCCTCAAATTGGAAAATACATAATATAAAGAGTTTAAATATAAAGTTTGAATAGGTGTGTTTACAATTACATAAATTAACCTACTAGTATTGTATACTAGCTTCTTCTTAGTGACATGTTTAGTGGGAGACACTTGTTTAATTCTAATTGACGGCCCCTCATATATTTTAGATGTATATATGCTATATGCATGTTCATCATAATTAAAATATAAAAAAATTGACCAGACTATATATATTATAAGGACAGAGAAATAAAATTAGGATATTGAAGTTTTTTCAAACTACAAAAACAAAACAAAAACTGTAACTATATTTTTTATGTAATCAAAATAATAATTATTATCAGAAACTCAATAAATTAAAAATAAATAAAAAATAACTATATTTTTTTATGTAATCAAATAATAATAATTATCGAAAACTCAGACACACACAAGTGCAATTTCATAACTTATTAAGAGCTTAAACTTAATGCCATCTTGGCATGATCCAAGTACCATTCAAGTGTTCTCTAACATCATGAAAATTCACCACTTGATTATTTTGGAATGTGTGGTAGTTGTTTGTTTCTAAAGAATAAAACACAAGATTCTGTCCGTAAAATCTAGGAAAATAAATTTTGTTTTCCATTCCAGGAATGTTTGCCACCGCAGAAAATGATGTTTTGCCAACAAAAAGCATGTGATTTTTTAGATTTTCAACTTTGATCCATGTCATTGTAGACTCATTTAACTTGAAAACTTGAACCCCCTTTGCAAAAGGACTCTCAAATACTGACAGCAGATTGCCATCACATTCAACTAAGAAGTTCTTGAAGTAACTGCTACATGGAGCTCGAGGCTCCTCAAGTACTTTCCAACTATATTTCTCCTGTTTTACTTGTACTACGGCTAATTTTCCTGTTATGCTAAGAAAATAAAATAATCCATTATGAAAAGTAGGATTTATATTGTAGAGAGTAAATTTCCTGTCTTCAAATGTAAAAAGGCCATAACTTCTGCCCCAAAGGTGATGAACATATCCTCTCGTGTTGGATAATATTGAGAATTCTTTATCCAACTCAACAGTCACACATTTTGAAGTGGTTGGGGAATGCTATAAGACAAGGATATTTGAAGAAGTTTTCTGTGTTGTTTTATTAACTGATATTTTGCCTCTTATACAAGAGTAAATGTGATAGTTATAGAGATTCCTAAAACCTCTCCATAAGACCACTAACATGATATACAGACCATGATTTTAGGCATGAATAAACTAACAGCATTGACCGAGTTTAGTTGAATAAATAATAACAAATAATTAAATTAAATAATATTAATTTAATTCTCTAACATGCCCCTGCAAGCTGGACGGCCGACGGGAAAGTCCGAGCTTGTTGATGATAAATTCAAACTGGGGACGGTGGAGAGGCTTCGTCAGAACATCGGCGAGCTGGTCGCCAGTGGAAACATGAGTTACTCGGAAAACACCACGTTGCACATTCTCCCGAACAAAGTGATAGGCAATGGCAATGTGTTTCATTCTGGAGTGGAATACAGGATTGGATGAGAGAAAGGTGGCATCCATATTGTCACAATATATGGCAGGTTGATGGATCCTGTGATGGAGCTCTTTGAGGAGAGACATGAGCCAAAGAACTTCGGATGTAGTGTCTGCGAGGGCTCAGTACTCGGATTCTGTGGAGGAACGAGCCACAGCTCTTTGCTTTTTGGAGCCCCAAGAGATAGGGGTGGAACCGAGATAAATTATGAATCCAGTTCTGGAGACGTAAGTGTCCCTGTCACCAGCCCAGTCGGCATCGGAAAAGGCATGTAATGTTGTGGATGGGCTGGGAGAAACAACGATGCCCCTGTCGATAGTTCCGACAAGGTTGTGGCGCATAAGGCATCATACTCCTTTTGCATTGCTTCCCGCCATGCTCGATCCTTGAGAGCTTGCGTGATTGTTCGTGGTTCAATGGGTGGATGAGGAGTGGCAGAGAGGTTCATCTTGTGGAGGGGTTTGAAGATGTTGTTTTGGGATCGAGTGACGATGCCACGATCCGGGATGATTTGAGTGGGTGGCGGTGTTGATTGTGGTTCTGGGTATGAGGACTGAGAGGTAGAGGGAGTGGCAGCGAAGGGACTGGATATAGAGGATGATGGAGATATGAGTGGATTTGTTTGAGAGAGGCCTGCGGAGCTCGTTGAACTTGGAGAATTAGGGGGGTTGGGAGTGGAGTTTAGTGAGCCTGGTGATGGGGTAGGTGGATAACTAGGTTATGATGAGGCTGATTGGGACGGAGATGGAGGTGGCCTGGGACATGGGAGGATGGGTACTGATAAAGTGGTCCAATTTGTATGTTGGTCTGAATTTTGTGTAGTTTTGTGTTGTTGCCGAAACGGGAATTCAATTTCAACAAATTTGACGTGCCTTGAGGTGTAGACGCGTCGGGCTTTCGGGTCCATGCAATAGTAAGCATGTTGAGTTGTGGAGTAACCTACAAAAACACAAACAACAGATCTAGATTCCAATTTATGAGAAGTATATGGTTTTAACCATGGAAAACACAAACAACCAAAACTTTTTAACATAACATAATCTGCATTTTGTTTAAAAATAATAGAAAAAGGTGATCGATTTTGTAGAGTTGGAGTGGGAAGACGATTGATGAGATATACCGCGGTGAGAAGTGCGTGAGGCCAAAACTCAAGTGGCATACCAGAGTGTGTTAGTAGGGCAAGACCAGTTTCGACTATGTGACGGTGTTTACGTTCGGATATACCGTTGTGTTCGGGAGTATGTGGTGGTGAAGTAAAGTGACTTATTCCGTGTTGACTTAGGAAATTTTTAAGAGCAATAAACTCGCCGCCATTATCAGAATAGAATACTTTGATTTTTGTTTTGAAGTAATTTTCGACAAGTGACCGAAATTTAATGAATGTATTTTGGACATCGGATTTGCGTTTGAGTGGATAAATCCAAGAATATCGTGTAAAGTGATCAACAAAAACAACATAATATTTGAATCCATCGTACGACAATATAGGAGAGGTCCATACATCCGAGAAAATAACTTCAAGAAAATAATTTGAACAAAGACTAGAATTATGAAATGGGAGCTTGTGACTCTTATTTAATTGACAAGAGGTGCAATCAGATTGCTCAAAAGTGGGGGAGCTAATATGAAGTTGTTGTTGAATTAATTTGAATGTAGCAGCAGATGGATGACCTAAGGCGTGGTGCCATTGTGGATTGGAGTCGCGGGACGAAGACAAAACTGTAGGAGAGGAGGTGGGCCACATGTATAAGTCGTCTCTACAAGGTCCATTAAGAAGAATCCTACCTGTTTTGAGACACTTAACATGAAAAGAATTGGGTAAGAAAACAATAGCACAGTTCTGTTGAGTTGAAAGTTGAGAAACAGAGATAATGTTTTTGGTCATTTGTGGAACACAAAGAGTATCATCTAATTTAAACATATATGAAGAAGTGTTAAGTGAAAGAGTTCCAGAGTTAGTGATTCGCAAACCTTCACCACTGCCCATGAATAGTTCGTCTGAACCATTGTAGGGATAGTGGAGAGAGAGTTGGTCGAGGTCGTTGACTACGTGATGCGTTGCACCGCTGTCGACTATGAAGTTTTGAGAGGCGGAGGCAGTGTTGGCAGTGTGAGCTTGAGGTGGGGTATGAGGTGCAGGATTTTTGGGCAATGTTGGAGGACGAGCGGTCGGATGCTGTTGGCGGAAGAGAGGACAGTAGGCAACGACATGGCCTATTTCACGACACCATTGGCATTTGCCGAGAAAGGGTCGAGCGTGTTGCGGGGGGGCCATGGGAGGAGTGCGGAAGTGAGTGGGAGTTGAGCGGTTGGATGGCTGCTGATGGCGTTGCCGATTGTTTCGAGGACGAGACTGTGCGTTCAGGGTTGTTGCTGGTGCGCCCGAGTTGGTTGCTGCAGTGTGGAGTTCATGTTCCCTGACGATGAGCTTCTCGTGAAGCTCGTCAATATTGATGGTGGTATCCCGGGCCTTGATCGCGTCAACAATGGACTGATAATTTCCATCGAGACCTTCGAGGACATAAGAGACAAGGTCGTCATCGTCAACCGGTTTTCCGAGGGAAGCGAGGAGGTCCGTGGTCGAAGTGACCGATTGAATGTATTCAGTGATCGACTTAGAGCCTTTTGTTGAAGAGCGCAACTTTGCTTTGAGTTGATTAAGGTGGCCCTTTGATGGGTCGGCATAGGTGCGGGTGAGAATATCCCATGCTTCTTTTGAGGTGGTGGTTCACTACTACGGAAAAGGGCTTTTAAAGCGCTTATTTTGGCCTTTAAAAGCGCTTAAAAGCGCTTTAATAGCTGGCGCTGGCGTAGGTAACAAAAGCGCTTCTAAAAGCGCTCTGGTAGACCCCCCCTTTAAGAGCGCTTTCCTGGAAAAAGCGCTCTGGTAGGACATCCTATAAGAGCGCTTTCCTGGAAAAAGCGCTCTGGTAGACCCCCCTTTAAGAGCGCTTTTCCCAGAAAGCGCTGCCAAAGACCAGTAAAAAAGCATAAAAAATTAAAAAAAAACGCAGCATACAAAAGCGCTTTTGTAAAAGCGCTCTGGTAGGCCCCCCTATGAGAGCGCTTTTTATGGAAAAAGCGCTCTGATAGGCCCCCCTATAAGAGCGCTTTTCCAAAAGCGCTTTTGTATGCTGCGTTTTTTTTTAATTTTTTATGCTTTTTTACTGGTCTTTGGCAGCGCTTTTACTAAGAAGCGCTTTAGTAGGTGGACCTTTAAGAGCGCTTTTTAAAAGCGCTGTCGTTTCTAAATGAGGTATTTTTATGTACAGCCTATAATTTAATCCTCCCAGTCGACCTGTAATGTTTTCGACCTGTAATATTTTCGACCTGTAATATATTTTTGACCTGTAATATATTTTCGACGCTATTATTTCAGCCATCAGTAAGACAATATATATACTAATATAATACCATTATAATATCCAAAATTATATATATACATCATTACATCAATAATATTATAGTTCAAATCGACACAAATCCTACATGAAAAATTGCTTAATATAATATTGACACAAATCTTCTTTAATTTCTTCCAACTTAAGCTTCGGGTACCCAGCAGCACGGAATTCGTCAAGGTACTACAAAACAAAAACATAATATAAATGATATATTTAGTTAAATGTAATAAATTATATGAAATTATCTTAAGTTATAAATTCATACCGTGAGCGGAATCTCTAATTGATTCGCCTGAAGGATTTCTTTCATGAACCTCAAAACAAAGTATCCGCAATCATAACTGTTTCGCTGTTGCGGACACTACATAATAAAACAAATAAGATTCTATAGTTGTCTTGTTTTACCAAGTAGCATAAATATTATAAGCCAAATTGTGAAAAGTAATGTACCTGCACTTGGATCCAAGTGATGTTGTTTGATTTAGTCCGGGATACCTGTGCGTCCCGTTGACTACGGAACACTTGTATTGATCTAATTATTAAATATATAAAAGCATATGTTTAGATCAATCCCACAAATAAGAAAATATATAAATATACACGAATATATATTTAGAACGATCCCACTTACAAATCAACGATTTCCTTCATAGCCGGATAATTGGTCCATTCACCATTTACCGAATTCAGATAATACACGACTTCTCTTATCGGGTTGATAGCAAGCAGCAACCAGTGTGCTCTATAAATTAAAACAATAGGTTATATGAAAATTTTGCTATACACAAAAGAAACAGAGATTAGATGAACCAAGAATGAGAAACTAACCCTACTGGTCGGGTATTATACGCCCAAAGATGCAGACTTTCTGTATTGCCGGTGGACATGAATCTATCTACTAAGCGCTGTCTAACTGATTCCGGTTCCGAAGCAATTGTCATTCCGCTGCAATGGGCGGAAGACACGAAACGGAATCTGTTAGACAATGCAGTCCCGCGCAACACTCTGTCATACAACAACCTTAAATAAAAACATAATAAACATTAGATTATTTTCATTGAAATGTGTAAATAAATTATATTGTGGGACTAATTAAATAATATATCGGATGAGTGAATATTACCGGATGTATGAGTGCATATTACTGACGCCTAGTTGATCATGCCTAAAAATCTCTTCCAAGTCATCAAATGTAATATGTGACGGGAATTCAATACCGAAGACACTTTCATCCATGTTGATTTCACGTAAACCACCATCCTTCAAATCGGACATATCAACCATTGTTGCGAGTGTCGAACGGTATCGAGGCACAAAAGCACCGCCTTTTTTTGCCGCTTGCTTCGGAGGACCAGTGGGTGGTAAGCTACGAACCTGCTGCGTCACTTGTTGTGACTCCCGAGCGGATGCCTAAAAATCATATAAGTTAGGTAAAATATAAAATCATGCAGATTTAGATTCAGACTATATATTAACACTTTAAATGTACCTCTTTTAGTGATGCAACAGACTCCTCCTCCTGTAAAATCCCTTTACCCTTAATTGCGGGTTTTATAGGAGCAGTCTAAAATTAAAATGTAAAAAATAATTAATAAACGGTTTAGAATTGACATTCGAAAACTAAATGATTCATAATCGTTTTCAGTATACCTCATCACTAATGGTAATGAGCTCCGAGGGCCATGCAACAAATGATCCTATTGCATCTCGCAGCAATGTCGTCTCTGAGACCATGTCAGGTACCGGTAGAATCGCATCACGATCTAATACAACATCCACCGATACTTTCAGGTGTCCATCCGGGAGGGGTCTGTGGTGAAGTAAATCTCCCGAAGTGTTGTGCACTTTTCCCTTGCCAACTAGTCGATAATTCGGTGACGATAAGTATAGTTGGCAAGATGAAATGCCCTAAACAAATAGAAAATATAAAGTCATTATCATTAATAAAATAGAACAGTTTGTAAGGAAAAAAACTTATAATTACCTCGGGAAATTTCTTTTGATAGTTGATACTAGCCTTATCACTAGTTTCTCTCACCGATGAAGTGTTGCATTTTTCTCTCATATACATATCTTTATCTCTTTGCAATTCAGAGACCTGTGCTTGCAATTCCTGCAACTTTTGCAACACTTCTTCATTGGTAAGATTTGATCTTCTCCTAGAACTCTTATAAAAAGAGGTTGGAGTCACACCATGACCCTTACCCCTCACCCGACCGGGATACTCGGGAGCATCTAGTACTCTACTAAGTACGCTCTCCTCACCGGTGGATGCCGATTGCGACCAGGTCTCCTGTAATTCATTTACATTTAAATAATTATTAGTGGAGATAAAAAATCATTTATATATTAAAAAACATTTGATTTAATTAAAGACACAGTATTATACTTACACATTCAGTATAAACTCTCTGAACATCGGGATCGACAGCTTGATTCTTGCCCACACGAGCTTCCTTCCACAACACATGTACAGGAAGTGAAGCTTCCTCACTTTTAGTCTCCTCTAACTATGCATTGACACAAACGATAAAATCGTCAATTAAAACATGCACATGTAGACAATTAATTAAAACGCATTTCTATTTACTTACAATTTTATCCTCTAAGCGTGCATATCCCAAACGCCCTTTCTTGTATGGATACGCGGGTTTGGATGCTCTCTTACTATTCGTGGCACTCTTTTTCTGAAAAGCTTCATCTCTTTGCTTTAAAAACTCAGCCCAATCTGCTTCATCAATGAAGGTCGCATACTTTGTTGGCCGTCCCGGTGCCTCTTCAAGAAATTTTCCATCTTTATCCTTAAGATAGGTGTTTGTCAAAAAACTTTTCCACCCTCTATATCTTTTGCCGGCCAAACTAAGTATGTAGCTTTTACGTTCATCTGGTATCTCAAAAGTCCTCTGCAAAAAAACGTACGCATAGTGTGTTAGTATAAGTAATTTAAACAATTTATCGTCAAGATAATAACAACAATTAACCATATATGATATATACCTGAAGCTCTTCCCAAATCGCTTGTTTTTTCTCCTCCAATTCTAAATTTTTCGTTTTCGATTTCCAGGTAGCTACGGAGACCGGAATATGCATACAGACAAGTGTACCAATATAACTTGTCAACTTTGCAGAATTAGGACCAATTGGTTGTTTATCAGAATTCCATTCCAATCGGTATACTAATCCTTGGTCTCTATGTCGAATGATTCCCTTCATAATAGTGATGCCTCGTGCAACCTCTTTTGCTTCAGTATCAGGTGGAACATTTGTATCCGAAGCAACTCTTTCTTGTGAGTTTTCTTGTGAGTTTTCAGGTGGGTTTTCAGGTGGAGCATCTCTATCTGGAGCCATTGAACCTGTATCAAACAAACTAAAGCACATTAGTACACTATTAACACTAACTTTATATGAGAAACATTTCAAAAAATTACAACATAGAAGTTATTATAAGAAGAAAAAAAATCAATCCATTATTAATTGTTCAACGTGAAGATATTAATAAAATAAAAGCATGTGATACAATCAATATTACTTTTTCATGATATTTCTTTTAGGCAAAGATGAGGGGATGCATACTCTATCAATATTAAAAGCATGTTCATGATATTTCTTTTAGGCAAAGATGAGGGGATTCATACTCTAACAAAGTGACACAAAACCTTACACAATTCTAACCTCAAAACTCAACCCCTTTTACTAAAAATAATAAAGTATTTAACAACAAAAGAAACTAAACCCATAGATAATAAATAAGCAGTCCAGTAATATTTTTCTTGCTTTGAAGAGATACCTAAAACATAAAAAAAATGTTAGAAAAAACATCTTAATATTAAAATAAAAACAAAACACTGTTGGAGGATATACTAAAAACAAAAATGAAAACTTTAAAACAAAATAAAAAGATAATACCTTTAATTCGAATTACCCCTTAACTCTTGAACAACTAGATAATATGTAGATGGTATATGAACCAGTAACCAATAAAAACCATTAGTGAAGATATTAAGGAAAATGAAGGAGACAAAAATGACAAAAATAATATTAGATGATACTCATATTAAGATTGAAATAGAGAGAACATGTATATATTTGAACATGTACACCATTAAACTAACATTACAGTACCATCATCAATATCGACCTCATAGCGACATATAACAACAACAATCAAGTTTCATCATTGCAACAAGTCATCATAGCATACAAAATATATACTAATCCAATTCCAAGAAACATTGACACAGAAAAAATGCTTCAAATTTTGAACCTGTATCAAACAAACTAAAGCACATTAGTACACTATTAACACTAACTTTATCACTAACGTCTCTTTCTTTTCTTGGTAGGATTGTGTACTACGCGTCTCTTAACAATGCGGACGGTTGGATTGATCCAAATACCCTCATTATGATCATTTCTAATACAAGATTCATTCTCATTTTGATCGTTTCTTGTACAAGATTCAATGCCAACACCAATATCACCTTGATCTTCAATTTTTTCATCAACTATTTTGTTAGATAAAAGCACTATAGACCATTTCGTACTTGTCGGATCATTGACATAGAACACTTGTTTAGCTTGAGAGGCTAGAATGAAAGGCTCATCTTTGTACCCTACCCTATTGAGATCCACTTGCAAAAATCCTGACTTATCCATTCGTACGCCACTATTATTTTCAACCCACTTGCAACCAAATACAGGAATCTGAAACTTCGCGTAATCAAACACCAAAATGCGCTCGATAACCCCAAAATATGACAAATTTGCAAATTTCGGATTTAAGTCATTCGCACTTGATATGTGCATAGCTTCAGCTACCAAGGTAACACCACTATTTTGCATAGTACTTTTATCATCCTGTTCTTTGGTATAAAATGTGTATCCATTAATTGCGTATGCGCTATAAGAAAGCACAATTACAGATGGACCATAGGCTAAACATCTCAACCTTTCTGTTACTGAAGCAGGATCTGAACGATACTTTGAATAAATATGATCTCTAAACCACGGTATGAAACTTCGATTGTGCTCTCGTACTATCCAGTTCTCATTTCTATTTGGATTTAAATCTCGGAGAACAACTTTGTGCATTTCAACAAACGGCTCAACCTCAATCTCATTGTGCAGAACATACAAGTGCACTTGATCCCGTTCGACCATTGATACTGTCACAACTTTATTTCCAATTAGCCTTTTTCCTTCTTTTTTTCCGACAATATGAGATTTGGGGAGTCCAATTGATTGAACATTTGACAGATATTCAGTACAAAACTCAACCGCTTCTTCAGCAACGTATCGCTCGGCAATACAACCCTCTGGTCGACTTCTGTTTTTCACGTACCCTTTTAATATTTTCATATAACGTTCAGCAGGGTACATCCATCTCATATAAGCTGGTCCGCACAGTTGTGTCTCTTTCACAAGATGAACGACTAGATGAACCATTATGTCAAAAAACGAGGGAGGAAAATACATTTCAAGATCACATAAAGTAACAACTATCTCATTTTACAATGTTGGTAAGATCGCGGGATCGACCACCTTACTGCAAATAGACCTGAAGAAGAAACACAGCTTAGTTATTGCGCTTCTTACTTTTTCTGGCAGAATAGAACGTATACCTATTGGTAAAAAATGTTCCATTATAACATGGCAATCATGCGTCTTCAAACTCTTTAACTTGAGGTCTTTCATGGACACAAGTCTTCTAATATCTGAAGAGTAGCCTTCTGGAACTTTTACTTCACTGAGGAACTTACACAATGTTTTCTTCTCCTTTCTAGATAGAGTGTAAACAGCAGGTGGCAGATATGTTCGTCTTCCTTTCGTCACGGGCCCCAATTCAGTTCTCATCCCCATGTTTACCATGTCATTCCTTATGTTAACGCCATCCTTAGACTTTCCTTGTATATTGAGTAGCGTACCTATAACGCTGTCAAATACATTTTTTTCAATATGCATAACATCCAGGAAATGTCTTACGTACAACGACTTCCAATATGGAAGTTCAAAGAAAATTGACTTCTTCTTCCACCCACCCTTGACAATTGAATGTGCAAAAGGCTTGCCAAACTGAGTGCTCACATCTTTCACCTTTTCAAAAATTTGATCACCTGACAAAAAAGGCGGGGCTGTACGATGTTCGGCCTCTCCATTGAATGCTTTTCTCCACCCACGGTAGTGATGATTAGAATTTAAGAATCTACGATGGCCGAGAAAGACATTCTTCTGACAAAGCGCCAATCGTGTCGTATCGGTTTCATCTTCACAAACAGGACACGCCTTTTGACCCTTGTTGCTGTACCCGGATAGATTTCCGTATGCTGGAAAATCATTAATTGTTCCAAACAACATCGCCCTCAAGTTGAAACTTTCTTTCCTATACCCATCGTAAACCTCCACACCTCTCTCCCACAAAAACTTTAAATCTTCGATTAAGGGTGCCAAGTATACGTCTATGTCATTCCCTGGTTGTTTAGGCCCAGAAATTAGCATAGATAACATCATGTACTTACGCTTCATACATAGCCACGGAGGTAAGTTATAAATCATAAGAATCACAGGCCATGTGCTATGCGAGATACTTTGAATACCATGCGGGTTCATTCCATCAGTAGACAATGACAACCGAAGGTTTCTTGCTTCTTTTCCAAATTCAGGATATTCAGTATCAACTTTACTCCATTGTGGTGAGTCTGCCGGATGTCGCAACTTTCCATCAATAATTCTTTCATCTGCATGCCAAGTCAAGTGTCTTGAATCGGTCTCACTACGATACATGCGTCTAAATCTCGGAATTATAGGAAAATACCATAAGACTTTAGCAGGAGACAACTTTTTCTTATATTGAGGGGCACCACATTTAGGACACTCATTCAACGCTGCATACTCGTTTCGAAACAAAACGCAATCGTTTGGACATGCATGTATCTTATCATAGCTCATTCCAATAGAAGACAACATCTTTTTGGCTTCATACGTTCGATTGGGAAGAACATTATCCTCTGGTAGCATATCTTTCATAAGGGCTAATAACTCTGTGAAACTTTTATCCGACCATCCATTGTCCGCCTTTAAGTTGTACAACTTTAACACCGCAGACAATCTTGTGAATTTTGAACAACCAACATACAACGGTTTCTCTGCATCGCTTACCAACCTCTCAAACATTTTGGGACAATCCGCAAGATCTTCTTCAAGCGCTTCTGCAATCTCTTCGACTCGATCACAATCGTATGTGTCTGTGCAATCGTCGTTTGAAGCATACTTCCTATTACAACTCGACTCAGCATTCCCGGTACTTTTCTCACCATGCATTGTCCAACATGTATAACTTCTATCAATTCCAAACCGTAGTAAATGAGATCCCAACTGATTCCCGTCAACCTTACCCCCGGCATAACAGCAACCCAAGCAAGGACACGGCATTCGAAGCGGGTCTTTGGAGTGCGCAACCGCAAACTCAACAAATTCCCATACCCCTTTCTCGTACTCTTTCGACAATCGGTTTGAATTCATCCATGTCTTATCCATGTCTTAATTAAGCTAAACAAAAACGGTCAAACTTTCACTCTTCACAAGAGAAATCGAAGATGCAACATCGACTATGAAATCGGGCAGCAACTACACAAAAATCAACCAAACAAATAATATTGATTAAATAAAATTATATTAAATGCCATACTATTAGGATTAAATATACAATACCCCTTGTAATATTAATGAGATTTACTTTTAACTACTACGTGACAGTACACGTGGTATTTAATTATTTTCTTAATATTTTTTAATATTTTTTTTAATCTACATGG
Source organism: Vicia faba (assembly GCA_948472305.1). Lineage (NCBI taxonomy): Eukaryota > Viridiplantae > Streptophyta > Magnoliopsida > Fabales > Fabaceae > Vicia > Vicia faba. Next base: position 1,620,432,835 of record OX451736.1, read on the forward strand.
AATTTTATAATTTAATTTTTTTCAAATTTTAATTATTTTATACTGAATATATTATATATTAAATTATAATTTTTTAACATTTATACTCTTACTAATTTTAATTCAACATTCTGTAAGAGTGTTTCTTTATAAACACTAGTAGTGCCCCCCTTTACTTCTTCTCAGCAAACTAAAGCTTCTATGGTTTGTCCAAAATGGAAAAGCTTCTATCACCCATTTTCATTATCATTATCATCCATACTTGAATTCATTTTCATTATCACCCACCACACTATTCTAGAAGCATAAATTCACAGCAATATCATGAATCTATGTTTGAGTGGCCATGATATATAGAACACAGTCTTTACAACTTTTCACATTACTAGCAGTATATACTTACCAATATCATGAATCTTCGTTTTCTTATTTTATCCTAACTCAATAACCAAACTAATGAGATGCATTCTTAATCTTCTATGACACTGCAAATTCTTAATCTTAATGAGATGAATTCTTGTTCTTATTTTCTTATTTCATCCATGATTCCAATTCTTCCATGAATAAGGGTGATTTCTTACACTGGATCCAATACATCAAGTAGTTGCTGCTCATAAGAAAGCATGAAAGATGACTATGGTGAATACGATTTTCAACTGTAAATACTTCAGAAATAAAACATATAGAAAAAAGTGGCAACTTAGTAATCATAATCATAAACTTACATAAATTATTTTCCAACTATGAAGTGTGTCTGGTTTATAAATTGAATCTTTAGATATTTTCACACTATTGAAAAAATAATACATGAGAATTAAATAAAAAAAAACTTTTGATCATATATACTTGCATTAGAACCCATAAATCACTACTCTTCTAATCATCATTTACATAGATTTGTAACATAAGTTAATGAAAACTCCTAGTGGAAGATCATGAGTCTATAACTTTGAGAGTGACACTAAATATCCCCGTTAAGTGACATCTAACTTTAAATGGCAAAAGATGTGAGCCAAAAGGAACCTTTACTTTCTATCGTTAACAAAAAAATTCAGATACATTTGAAATAAATATTTACTTACAAAATCTAATATCCATGAATTAAGAAACAAATAAGAATGTAAGGTTGTAAGCAACTATTCCTTATAAATAGGCATGTGTTAACGTTTTCTACTCTTATATTTACATAATCAATATGTTTGCTTCTTATCATGAACAACATTCGACCATCGCAACTCGTCGAAGAACAACGAAACACAAGAAGATTGTTTAAATAGCTGTGGGATAAAATCGTAAACGGACTTTCTCTTCTAAACCTAACGGAACATGATGTGAAGTATTTAGTTGCTGTAGGAAATGGTTCTATTGAAACTACGGGTTCTGCATTTGTAGGAAATGGTTCAATTGTAGATATAGAAGAATCAAACACCTCATTCCAAATACCAAAATCAATTCAACACATTACACATCTAAAATTGCTCTTGCCTCTTCCAAAAGCTAAACCAAACATATACTAAAATAGATTCTAATAATAAGTGATTACTTAGACAGTGACAATCTCAGTAAAAATTTGTGGCCTTAATTGCTAACAAGCATCTGCATATAATGAGAATCTGAATTAAAACAGAAAATCCTGAAAGTTTCATAAGCTGATGTAACATTCAAATCAAGAACAATAAATGAAAACCCTACCAAAACATGAAAAAGACCAAAACAAAACTTCAGTAATCCTTTCATAGAGTTAGTTATACAGAAAACATATCAAGAAAACTAGTTCTTAAAATTGAAAATTCAAAAACAAAACAAGAAAGTGACTCAAAACTCGTCATACACTTGAGCTTGAAACTGTAGAGATTTTAGCTACCAAGTAAATTCACATGAACTAAATTCATAAACATGCATATGCACACATGTACAATGCTAAAAAAAAAACATGTTGAACAACAGAAGAACACAGACAACAATACTTCATTCAACCAAATTATCAATTTAGTTAATGACAAGGCAACAAGCTTTTTCAACTGTTCTAGAGGAATAAGACAAGGAAATTCCATTTCTATTTTACTATTTTGCATTGTTGAAGATGCTTAAGAAGACAATTTGCAAACATGATTGAACAAACCCTAAATTCCATTCATATGTTCATAACAACAACAACACAAACCCTAACTTCCCAACCATGGATTTTTCTCTCAAAGCTAAAATTTAACTATGAACTCACCTCTAGGAAGAAGATGATGATGAAATATTGGAGACGACTTGAAGACGATTCCAAGCTTAGATGATGAAATATCTCTCTAGGAAGCAAGCTCTTAAGTATTCCAAGCTTTTTTTCTTTCGAAGAAGACGATTGAGAACGGAGAAGACGATTCCAAGCTTAGGGATTTGGAAACGATTGAAGACGATTCCAAGCTTAGGGATTTGGAAACGATTTTGTGAGTTTTCTGAGAATGCAAGATTTTGAAACGATTTTGTGAGTTTTCTGAGAATGCAAGAGTTTTCTGAGAATGCAAGATTTTGTGAGAATGAACGATTTCTTGTTTTAAAAAATTTTAATTGTAAAGAGGGTATGACAGCGCTTTTGAAAAGCGCTTTCGTAACTAAGGCTATACCAGCGCTTTTGAGGATAAAAGCGCTCTTGTACCCCACCCCCTATATCAGCGCTTTTGAAAGCGCTTTCATAAGCCCCCTATAAGAGCGCTTTCAGAAAGCGCTTTCATACCCCCCCACTATAAGAGCGCTTTTCAAATGCGCCTTCGTACCCCAGCCTCTAAGAGCGCTTTCTGAAAGCGCTTTTGTAACCCCCCCCCCCCCCCCCCCCCTTTAAGAGCGCTTTTTTAGCGTGTTTTTTTATTTTGTTTTAGCGCAACCTATACCAGCGCTTTTTACAAAAAGCGCTTTAGTAGGGGTGCTGCTAAAAGACAAATTTGGTGTAGTGGTTCGAGTGATCAACGGAGCCACAGAGGTGTCGAGGGTACCGACTAGAGCGCCATAAAGGAGTTTATCCTGACGCATCCAGGAATTGAATGTCGGGTTGGGGGTGGTGACGTTGTTGGCAGTGAGAGTTGTAGGCGGAGCAGGGTGGTCGCCGTTGAGAAACTTGAACAGGTCATATCCGGTGAAAGTCGCCTGAATTTGCGACTTCCAGGTTATGTAGTTTGAAGTGGTAAGTTTTATGGCGTTGGTGAAGTGCACAATGAGGAACGGGCGGGCGCCGTCGTTTGGGTAAGTAATGGTGGTGGAAAATTCAGCAACCATGGTGTTTGATTTTAGAGAAGAGATAGATCAGCGGTTGATACCATATAAGACAAGGATATTTGAAGAAGTTTTCTGTGTTGTTTTATTAACTGATATTTTGCCTCTTATACAAGAGTAAATGTGACAGTTATAGAGATTCCTAAAACCTCTCCATAAGACCACTAACCTGATATACATGCCATGATTTTAGACATGAATAAACTAACAGCATTGACCGAATTTAGTTGAATAAATAATAATAAATAATTAAATTAAATAACATTAATTTAATTCTCTAACAAATGCGACAATGCCAAAACATCTGGTATTCCGAATCCTTTTATGCCATGATGAAAGTGGCAGCACTTGTTTTGTAAAAGGATTAAAGAAAACTTGAAAACTTTCGTTAACGGCCACCAGTAATAGCCAACCATCTTTTGAACAACAAATTTCTGAATTTGAATTCCTCCAACCTTTATCTTGAGGAAAGTTTACCATGTATTTGTACTCGAGGCCATGCTTAGGATTCACAAAAGTAAAGACATTGTCCTTTGAGAACACAAATAAAGGACACATGGAGCGATCGTCAAATCTTGACATGGAAGAAGATGAACTCCATTGAACCGGTGGTGCGGCTAGACGAAAGAATTTATTGGTAGCTCGAAAATGCAAATAAACAAGCACATCATTAATATGTTTTGCAATCAATTTAACCAGCTCTAGGGGAAGTGCAGATTCATTATGAGCTTTATCCCCTGCATCCTTTAAATAGATTACATCACATATACTTTTTTTTTTCTCTCTAATTTCTTCTTTGAGTGTAGTAGCCATCCTACAAAACATTTATATGTATTAGAAGCATAATCAAATTAAAAATAGTCCTTATACATTGGAGTAACATATTTTTGAAACAAATGTGTCAAAAAGAAAGTACTCTCTATCTGGCATGAACCATCTTGAATAAGACCGACTTTATGATAAATTAGAGAAATGTTGAGAACTTACCAGACTTGTCTTCAAAGTTGTAAATATAGACAAAATTACAATCTTTTAGGGCGATATAGATGTGGCCTCCTTCAATTTCTGGATTGATCGCTTGACAGGCAAAGGCTGAGTCAAGATTAGATATAAAGAACGCTTTATCCTTGATGCTTTTCACCTTTTCCCACACTCTGTTGAATAAACTTTAAATGTTATTAGTAGTGATTTTTTTATTTATTAAATAAGATAGTGGGAAGGTTAAAAATTAAATGTAATTTGAAAGGTCAAGAGATAGTAGGTTATAATAGTATTTACTAATAACATTTACTTTCCTAGAATAGTAGAAGTTTTTGGGTCTATATAAAGACCAAAATTGTATTTTATTTTAAATAGCAAGAAGTAAAAGTTTGCTCCTTATTTAACAAATTGGCATCAGAGAAAATGACAAACATGATGAATCAAATGCCGTTACCACGACTAACGAAGTCAAATTATGAAAACTGGAGTATCCAAATGAAAGCTCTTCTTGGATCTCTAGACGCATGGGATGTGACCAGAGATGGGTTTGAAGAACCAACAGATGTTGGGGGATATACGACAGCTCAAAATAAGGGGCTGAAAGAGATGCGATCGAAGGACAAAACAAAACTATACATATTGTTCAGAGTTGTAGACGAATCAGGCTTTGAAAAGATTGCTGGTTCGACTATGTCGAAAGAAGCATGGGACACATTAGAAAAAGTGTTCAAAGGAGCAGATTGAGTGAAACAAGTTCGACTCCAAACTCTTTGTGGCGAATTGGAGAGGACACAAATGAAGGAGACATAAACTGTATCTGACTACATCCCACGTGTACAAAAGGTGGTGAATCAACTCACCAGAAATGGCGAAACAATAACTGATGCACGAGTTGTTGAAAAGATATTAAGATCTTTAACAAATAAATTTGAGAATATTGTGTGTGCAATAGAAGAGTAGAAGGACCATTTGACGCTCTCAGTCGAAGAGCTCGCTGGTTGTCTCGAAGCACATGAACAACGAAAAATGAAAAAGAAGGAAGAAGCAGTCGAAGAAGCAAATCAAATCAAGGAGTCAAACAAAGACGAAAAGGTACTCTATTCTCAAAACTTTCGAGGAAGAGGATGTGGTCGTGGAGGCCGTGACAATAGTCGAAGTGGTCGAAGCATCAACTTTGAAAGAGGACAATTAAACCAACAAAATTTGTGTGGCAGAGGACGTGGTCAAAGAGGTGGTTGATCGAACCACTCCAACTTTGAATGCTAAAAGTGTGGGAAGTATGGTTATTACGCGAAGGATTGCAACTCCTACAAATGTTATAACTGTGATAAAGTGGGACATTTTGCAAAAAATTATCGAATCGAAAAGAAGATTGAAGAAACAACCAATCTAGCCTTGGAACCTGAAGCGAATGAAGGCTTTCTCCTGATGGCTTAAAATGAAATCAACACCAATAATGACAATATTTGGTATCTTGACTCAGCAGCAAGTAATCGTGTGGTTACAAATACCTGTTTAAAGAAATAAATAAAATTGAAGATGGTAATGTGTCTTTCGGAGATGCATCGAAAGTGAAGGTCGAAGGAAAGGGCACAATCAGTTACTTGCAGAAGGATGTCTTGATTGGATCAATTGAAGATGCTTACTATGTGTCAGATCTCAAGACCAACATCTTGAGTTTGGGATAACTTACAGAAAAAGGTGTTTCGATACTTATTAAAGATCAAATACTGCATTTGAAGGACAAAGTAGGACATCTGATCGTCCGTGTTAAAATGGAAATAAATTGAATGTACAAATTGAACTTGAGGAACGTTCGAGAGAAATGTCTGCAAGTCGAAATGCAAGACAAAGCGTCACTATGGCATATGCGCTTTGGTCATCTACATCATACTGGTTTGAGAAGGTTGACAAAAAGGAACATGGTGCATGGACTACCAGACATGGATTATGAAGGAAAGTTTTGTGAAGAATGTGTGCTCAGCAAACAAACAAGAACCTTGTTTCAAAAGAAGGCCGAATATCAAGCTAAACATATTCTCGAATTGATTCATACTTCCATATGTGGGTCAATCACTCCAGAATCCTTCAGTGGAAAAAGGTACTTCATTTCCTTTATCGGTGATTTCTCACGAAAGACTTGGGTTTATTTCTTGAAAGAGAAGTATGAAGTATTAGAGGTGTTCAAAAAGTTTAAAGTAATGGCGGAGAAGGCAACAAACAGACATATCAAAGCAGTTCGATCTGACAGAGGTGGTGAGTACACTTCGACGACCTTTATGAAGTATTGTGAAGAGCAGGGCATAAGGAGATTCCTAACTGCACCATATTCACCTCAGCAAAATGGTGTGGCTGAAAGAAAGAATCGAACTATTCTTGACATGATTCGATCAATGCTTAAAAGAAAGAACATGTCGAAAGAATTCTGGGCAGAAGCTGTACAATGTGCTATTTTTGTTCAGAATAGATGTCCACATTCAAAGTTAGAAGATAAAACACCACAAGAAGCATGGAGCGGACAAAAGCCAACATTTTCACATCTCAAAGTATTTGGTAGTGTATCTTATGCACATGTATCGGATCAACGAAGAACAAAACTTGAAGTCAAAAGTCAAAAGTATATATTCATTGGATATGATGAGAAGACAAAAGGGTACAAGCTATTCGACCCTATAAGCAAGAAAGTGATCATGAGTAGAGACGTTCAAATAAATGAAGCAAGCAAGTGAGACTGGAACAATTTGTCAGAAGTTATTGATGCAGTCGAAGAATCGTCTATAGGTGTACCAACAAGCATCTCAACAGAACATGAAGATACTGAAGATGAAGATGAACCTCTACAATCCAGAATACGAAGTTTGCAAGATTTATATGATTCGACAAATGAGGTACACCTTGTGTGTCTTCTGGAAGATGCTGAAAACATCAGTGTCGGAGAAGCGTTACGAGATAAGAAGTGGAAAAGTGTCATGGACGAAGAGATTAGAGCAATAGACTGCAACAACACTTGGGAGCTAGTCGAATTTTCAAAAGGTAGTCAACCCATTTGTGTAAAGTGGGTATTCAAGAAAAAGATGAACGCTCAAGGAGAAATCGGTCGATTCAAAGCGTGACTTGTTGCAAAGGGATACAAATAGAAAGCAGGAAAGGACTATGACGAAGTGTTTGCACCTGTTGCAAGAATGGAGACAATTCGATTGCTCATTTCTCAAGCTGCTCAATTTAAATGGCCAATATTTCAAATGAATGTCAAGACAACATTTTTGAATGGTGTACTCGAAGAAATCTATGTCGAACAACCACATGGGTATATGAGAATTGGAGAAGAGAAGAAGGTGCTGAAATTGAAGAAAGTGCTATATGGGATGAACAAGCACAACGAGCATAAAACACACACATTGACACATATTGCAAAGAGAATGGATTCGAGCAATGTCCTTATGAACATGTCCTCTATGTGAAGAAAAATAGAAGTAATGTATTACTTGTTGCTCTCTCTATATTGATGACCTTACTTTTCTAAGCAGTGATGTTCAGATGATAGAAGAATTCAAGAGCACCATGACACGCGAATTTGAAATGACAGACTTATGTCTGATGAGATTCTTTCTTGATCTGGAGGTTCGACAAGAAGAAACTGGAATCTTTATCTCACAAGAAAAAAATACAAAAGAAATCTTGGAAAAATATAAGATGAAAAACGACAATCCAACTTCGACGCCAATGGAACCATGTGCAAAACTGTCAAAATTTGATGGAGGAGAACGTGTCGAAGTAAGTAAATATTGAAGCTTGGTAGGTAGTCTTCGCTATCTCATATGTACAAGGCCAGACATTTCATTAAGTGTTGGCATTGTAAGTCGATTCATGGAGTAGCCAATACACACACATTGGAAGGCATTGAAATGAATCCTAAGGTACATCCAAGAAACAATGTCACTTGGAATATTTTATTAAAGATTATAAGACTACAAGTTAGTTGGTTACTCTGACAGTGAATGGTGCCGAGATATAGACGATCGAAAAAGCACTTCTGGATATGTGTTCTTCATGGGAAATACTGCATTTACTTGGCTTTCTAAAAAGTAACCTATAGTAACACTTTCGACGTGTGAAGTTGAATATGTGACAACATCTTGGTGTGTTTGTCATGCAGTATGGCTTAGAAGATTAATGAGAAAAATGGAGCTAAAATAGGAAGGTGCAACTGTAATACAAGTTGACAACAAATCAGCAATCGAGTTAGCAAAGAATCCAGTGAACCATGAAAGAAGTAAATACATTGACGTTCGCTTCCACTTCATTCGAGAACATGTGAAGAAAGGAAATGTTGAATTGAGGCATGTAGCAAGCAAGGATCAAGCAGCAGATATGATCAATAAACTATTATCGAAAGAAATTTTCGACAGAGACAAAAAATTGATAGACATGATGGATGGAAGAAACATTTAAGTTTACAGAGAAGTTTTGTTGAATAAACTTTAAATGTTATTAGTAGTGAGGTTTTTTTTTAAATAAGGTAGTAGGAAGGTTAAAAATCAAATGTAATTTGGAAGGTCAAGAGATAGTAGGTTATAATAGTATTTACTAATAGCATTTATTTTCTTAGAATAGTAGAAGTTTTTAGATCTATATAAAGACCAAAATTATATTTTATTTTAAATAACAAGAAGTAAAAGTTTGCTTCTTATTTAACACACTCGTCCAGAGCAATCAAATTTGAAAACATAAACTGCAGTAACCCTATTTCGTTCATGGCAAATTTGTATTTGAAACAGTTGGTTGTTGAATCCAATCAAGTGACTTATGAGTTCATGAAAACTAGTTGGTTGGTGTTCTACCATGAGATCCGTTATGCAGTGTATTGTAAAACCATTAAGATGAAGTTTTTCAATAACTAGTATAATTGAATGGTTTCGAGTCCACATTCCTGCATAGACACGACCAATGCAGTAAACTGGGTTATCAAAATAGGTTATCTTTCCTTGCATAAGAGCTTTACCCTGCATGGCTAAAACTCTCACAATATCATTAAAGCACGCTTCAGTCCATTGCTTATCTTCAAGTTGGTAGTAAAATATTGAAAGGCTGTGTGATGGAAATAAAAATATGGAGCATGTTGGATCATTTACAGAAGAAGGAGATGACAAAATGCAGTTACTAAAAAAAGTGTCCTTGTGTCTAAGATTTTCTTAAATTCTAAGTCTAGATTATGCAAGACACATAAAAAGTCTAAGTATACACATACCAAAGAACCGGTTCAATTCCTTAACGAATCAATCAAAACAAAACCTAAACAAGAGTAATAGGTATTAAATGCAAGTAACTACACCCTATATATAGGGTTTCTATTTGCCATGTACATGCATGTTCATAATAATGAATCACATTGCTTTTCTATAAGCTCTTAAATAGGTGAATTGAGTTTAGAGAATCAGAGATTTATATATATTAAATGCGGATAAGCAGATATTATAAAATGGAATTGAATAACCTAGGCGATAGCCGATGAATATTATGTTTACCCCCACTTTTTAGAGTTGATTAAGATTTTGAATCTGCAGCTACTATTTAAAAACTGCAAGCTTAAGCCTTAAGCAGCGTAAAAAATTATGACGTTATGAAGTTTAAACCCTAAAAATATCTCTACGTATAAAAGAAGAAAAATATTTCTCAATATTAACAAACAAATCATACAATTTATTATTAAATCAATTTCAACTATTATTGTTTATATCCTTGCAATTAAACTCATTGATATTATTTTGTCAAAGAAAACCATTGATATTACTATTGATTATAAAATAAAAATAATTATATTTAGACAAATTTTTTAATACCTATGAATTTAACTTTTGGGTACATGTACCTTTAAAATAAATTTTTATAAAACTTCAATTTATTTTAAAATAAATTAAAATAAAAAAAATGACATGACATAAAATTATACTCTTTAATTAAATTTAAGAATTAACCGCGTAAACTAAGAAACAACACGTCAACATTATTCAACTGTCACACCACACTGATTCAATAATTTGGTCGGAAGGACCGACGTACATTGATATCAATTGCAATATTCTATTTCTCCGTTGATAATTTTAATCAAAATTAGAGTAAATTAATTTCTAAAATAAACATCAACAAATAGGATGTCACCTCAACATACATCATACATGCTCAATAAACCGGATACGTAACACAAAATCGTAAACTTCGAAGTCTTAATTTCATTGCATTTATTCACAGCAGAAAACATCAATAAATAATTATTCTCAACCCTCAGCATGAGTGGTATTTTTCATCATTCAAAAATCAGCATAATCATAAGGTAAATTCAAAACAACGAAGTTACACAAAGTTTACTCCCAACATAATAAGACAAACGCAAAATCCCTAAGTGTTACGTATCAGAGCAGGCACCGACTCAATCTACGCAACTGAGATAACTCTTCAGCTAACCTCAACCTCGAGCTACTTCAGATCATCTGCATATTACTCACGTAGAGGTAACATTCAAACAGAAAAAGTGAGATATCAAAATAATATAAGAGGAAGCATAACAATAAATAGATAGTAATTGAAGTACACAGTCAACACATAACATCCATCATACTACGATACATACTTCATCAATATTCAATCATCAAATTATCAATTATAATGTGATGCAAAGAGACCGACACTGACTCAATGCATGTGGTACCAACAGAGTAAAACCCTCATCATAATAATACCAACTTAGGGCAGCAACATCATAACATCAATACAGGCTATCGCTCGCGAATACATGCCATCGTTCGTCAATACAGGTCACCGCTTCATGAATTCATGCGACACTGACATGCAACAACTTAATTTACATTGATTATTCATACTCATCAATGTCTCGCCAATACAGGCCATCGTCATCATCATTATCATGCAATACATCATGCAAAATCCTTCGTACACCGTTTATACAATATTGATACATTCAATCGCAACATTTTACATTACAGCACATACAACATACACACACATATAAAATATTCCAATAAAATATTATTCTACTACCATCAAAATTATTACCACATTGCAAAAAAATTTTTTAGCTTTCCAACAGTTCAAATGGAGCGTCAAACGGACGCTCGAGTCAAAAGTTATGGAGTTTTCAAGTTTTAAAAATGCTGTCAAATAGTGAGCAATCGAATGCACAAACAGAGTAATCGATTGCACCCTGTTCCAGAGGACAAAAATCACATTTTTAAGAAGTGCAATAGATTAATCTTCTACTGCGATCGATTGCTTACTGAAACAGAAGCAAAAATCCCAATTTTTAAGCAGTACAATATATTGCTCTTCTGCTGCAATTGATTGCTTACTGAAACATAAGAAAAATTCACTAAGATTGGATTGTGCAATCGATTGCACCTGCACTGCAATCGATTGCACCCTTTGGAAAACAGTTTTACAAATTTAGAAAAATAGCAGTGCGAAAACCCTTTTGTCTCAATTCTAAAAACACAAACTTCATTAAAAAAAATGCACAATCAAACCCCAGATTATCATCCCCGTCATCATATATCAATTACCACACATATCAAACATCAATTATACAGACAATGCATCAAAATCAATCACCAAAGGGTAAAACCCCAAAACAACTAAATAGAGAGAAATCAAAATCATACAACCATAGAACCTAAACACTACCATACCCCATCATTAGGAAAACCCTTACAGAGTTAAAATCTCCCCTTACCTTAGATTGGTGACAATTCTTGATTTTTATGGTGAAACTTCTTGCCCTAGCCTCCTAGTGCTCTTTCTCCTCTTCTCACTTCTACGCTTCTTTTCTATTTCTACGATTTCTCTTTAATTCTCTATTCACATTCTATTATATTCCCATAATAACCTTAGTGTTCTCAATTAATTATTTATTTAATTATTATCATAAAATAATAATAATCATAATATTATAAAAAATAGTAATAGTAATCTATATTATTCCATACACACCCCCATCATTCTACATTTTTAGTAATACACCTCTACACATTAACTTCTACAATCCTCACTACTTCTAATCTTCCATTAATTCCATCAAAACACATAAACACATCATAAAATTCATTAACCCATATAAATACATCATATCATCCAATTATTAAATAAAATAATTCCAACCAATTCATAAGAATACACCGTATTGTAATTATTTAATTAAAAACAATCCTAATTAAATCAGGGTGTTACACGTTGGGTGCCCGCCTTACAAGGAGGGTGCTCGTGAGGACCTTCTGAGTGTCGTTGGTCCTCCTCACGAGTCATGACTTTTTTCCCCGGAGGATATATCTTGGTCGACGAGAGGAGTGGAATCATTGTGCGATATTTTCAATGGCAAACTCTCTCCTGCTGGCTTTCTTCTACAACATAGTTAAATTGGGCATTGTATGATGTTTGGGCCAAGTGTAGCCCCGGTCTAGAACAGGAGCCCCCTATGTCTTTGATCCTGAGGAAAGGAGTTATGACTTAAGACCAACTTCCCTGTATGATGAGTATGGTTTCGTCGGGGTCCCCTATCACGTCGAAGGACGGGGTCGTTTTTATTCGTGACTACTCGAGTGGAGATTGGAGTGTGTTCACAGAGAAAATTTATCTTCTCCTCGATTCGCGGGGAGACGAAAGTTTGCAGAATGTTTAATTCATAAGCCACGTGGTTTAGCTTTTGGTTGCGACTACTCGAGTGGAGATTAAAGTGTGTTCACGGAGAAAATTTATTTGTTCCTCGACTCGCGAAGAGACGAAAGTTTGCAAAATGTTTACTTCGTAAGACACATGGGTTAGCTTTTGGTTATGACTACTCGAGTGGAGATTGGAGTGTGTTCATGGAAAAAATTTATCTTCTCCTCGACTCGTGGGGAGACGAAAATTCGCAGGATGTTTACTTTGTAAGCCACGTGGTACAACTTTTTGGATAGCGTGATGACCTAGGAAGTAGCAGTCACTATGACACCGAACGCGTGGGCAGAAGAGAGACAAATAGTTGATACGCTGTTGTTGTACCCCAAAATTTTCCTTCTCATTTTACTCAAGCCATGCCCATTGAGGTCCCCGACTTGCTCAAGGTTGACCAAGAATTGACCAGGCAAATTCTCCTCCTAAGGCAATGAACCTCAAACTAGGGTTTCAATTTTCATCAATATATGAGAGATCCAATGGTCTCAAATGTTTTCCATGGTCATAATTTGCCTTCAAGTTTGTCCATGACAAGTTTCATGCCCTGCACTACAAGTTTGCTCAGTCAAATGCTCAAATGCCTGAAAATCAATTGTATTAGGTCAAAAGTCAATTGTGGCCTATATGCAGTCAAACTTCAAGATTTTTGGTCAACATCAACATTTTGAAGTGATATACATCATTTGATCAAGGGTTGATCATGATTCCTCAATAAATGCTCCTAATTCATCAAAAGTCAAAGTATTGCTAATTAGGGTTTCTATAGGAAAAGTCAACCAAACTTTGACCAGACATAACTTTCACCTACTTCATCCATTTTCCCCAACCAAAGCTAATTTTGAGGAGAAACCATTTCCCTACAACTTCTCTTCAGACCTCAAGTTCAAGAGATTCACCATTTGAAAGATACAAGCTCAGACATTACAGGTCATTTTAGAAAGTCAACAAAAGTCACTTTTTTCCAAGACCTTTTACATCAAGACAACATCTTCAAATGCAAAATGGATCAAAAGAGAGATTTAAGTAGAGATCTTGGGCTTTGCAAAAAGTCAAAGATCATCATCATGAGGTCAAAATTAATCAAGTTATGGCTTTCTCAAGTTGGGAATATTTTGGAAATTTCAAGAATGGTGCATTGAGCAAATTTAAACTTTTGAGTCAATGACTTAACTTTTTGAGGTTCAAATATTTTCCTAAGCTTATGGAGGACCTCTAATATCATTTTTACAAGGCCTTGCATTTTCTACCTATTTTGTCAATATTTATTTTGATTTATTTCAAATAAATATTAAATAAATTGTACAAAATATTATGGAATGGGCCTTAACCTTTGGGATGATGGTTTGGCTTACCTTAGGGCCCAAGAAATCGTGTACAATTGTCCAGGTACATGCTAGCATGGAAAGGGAAAGTTTTGGCAAAATTTGGAAGTTCTTTAATTTGTTGGATTTTGGTTGGAAAACATGTTTATGGCCATGATTCTCCCCATTCAATCGTGTCTCCTCCATCTACCCTATAAATACACAGCCTTCCTGCAAGCTTTCCTCGCGCATATACAGCATTAAGAACTCACACCAAAAATTGCAAATTTATCAAAAATCATGAAATTCCAGAGAGCAGACTCCAGCCTCTTTTTATCCAATCCAAAGACTCTATCAACATCCCAGTACTTCCAGAAGTTGAATCCAGTCCATATCCACGCCTAAGATACCTTGAGATTGACCAACCGGATTGTTCATTTTGGTATATTTCTAAAAAAATTGAATCTCTTAATGCAGGCATTCTAAACAGTTTTAACGCATACATTCTTGCTTGTTTAATCATTTTGAGATGTTCTAACGTTTTACATGTGAAGTTAGGGCTCTAAATCATAAGTTTTCATGGCTAGGTTTTAAAAGCATAAAGGTTTCGGTTCCAGAGATAGAGGCTACTTATGGAAAAACTAATTCCATGGTTGGATTGGCAGACCCCGATTTAGGGGGGTAGCCTTAATTTCAAGTCTTGATTTTGTTGATTGCAGATTATAGGATTTATGGGTGACCGGAGAGGGTGACTGAAGTTTGACTCTGGAACCCTTGAGATGTTTGACTTCGGCGCCATGGCTATCAGCTTCTCATTGGCCAGTCAAAGCAGCGCACGCATTTTTAAATAATTGCTTTGATTTTCTAATATATTATTATTGCTTGATATGTATAAACGAATGATATGGCAGCTCAACTAGTAAATGTGTGTTTATGTGAGGGAAGGGACCTGGGTTCAAGTCCCAAATCTAGTGTTTTGCATTTTTTAAACCCATTTCATGCATATCCTATGTGTTGCATGGCCAGACGTGCACCGTATGCCATTAACCCATCACCTCTTGATCCAGATTCAGCGTCTCAACACGCAGTCTCATGGTAGACCTTCAAGGGCTAGCAACAGAGGATCAAATGCAACTTCTGGATCTTAGTTGGTTTGGGCCCAATGTTTTAAAACTCATACCCCCCTGATTGCCTATAACATCAGGCCCATCATGCATTTTTTGTTTTAATTTTTTATTCTTTTTTTAGATCTTTTTTAATTATAATCATAAAAAATAAAATAAATATATAGATTTAGGTTTTTTTCCAAAAATTATGTTAATTAATTAATTATTTTGATTTTATTTTATCAACTTAAGATCAATTAGACTTAGGTTGATTTTAATTCAAATATTTTCTTAAATAAAAAACAAAAAAAATGCAAATATATTAGAATTAGGATTAATTTCATTCTATATTTTATCTTCTTAATTAAAATTAAATTTAGAGTTAATTATTTTTCTTAATAAAACCAAAAAAAAAAAAAGATTTTTCTTGTTTACTTAGAATTTTTCTTAGGTTTTTTAGGCGTAATATTTATTTCGCGCGCGTTATTTTTATTCTCGCATTTTATATAAATAATGTAACTGATTATGGGATGTAATAGTTTAGATTTAAAATTCCGCATTTTATTTTCTTGCACTTTTTAATGTAATTATCCCAAAGCGTTGTAATAGTCTAGTATTTAAATTTTCGCACTTTAAATTTCTGTAAACATTAACTGTTAGTAACTAGCCGTGCATGATAATACTGAAAATTAACACGTTAGCAAACTTAATAATGCAAGATAAATAATCGATTTAACACATATGCACATATGCACCTCTAGGGTATCTCCGCTTCGGTTGCCTTCGGAAAAACAGTCATGTCCCTCGAAATGGGGAAACTTTAGCAAAGAACCGTAAATCAAAAAGATCATAGTCCCTCTATGATTCTACAGTTGCCTTTCGGTAAATGATCTAGTCCCTAAACAAAATTGCTAAAGTGTCTCTACATGTTGCCTTTATGATTGTAAACGTCCCTTCGATTGTCCCTCAAACATCCAACGATGGGGCTACCTACTCACTAATAGTAGGATAGCACTGTCTAAAGGATAGGAGGAAAAGAACAAACCTTTTAGAGTATAAAAATAGATAGTTGTTAGAAGTTTTCTCAAAGCAACTTTTTTCACCTACACAAAAACATTTCAAAATTTTTTTTTTAAAACATTTGCTTTGTTAACACTCTCTAGGAGTGATACAAGAATTAAATGCAAAGTAAATCGCCGCACTAAGGCATTTTCAAACACACAAAGCACAAAGGTATTTTAAAATGAGAAAACCTCAAAGAGCCCGTAGAAAACTACGGATGGAAAGGGTGCTAACACCTTCCCTTTCCATAATCTACCCCCCCATACTCAGAAAACTCTCGAAAAATGTCTTTTTCTATTATTTTCACCCTTTCCTTTGTTGGATAAAAGAAAAGTCGGTGGCTACTCTTGCTTACCGCACATTTGCGAATACAAAATGCAAACTAGTATAACAGTCAGTTCTGCCACCGTACCATAGAATTGGCGACTCTGTCGGGGACTAAAAAAGTGGGGCCACCTTAGAGTTTTAGTTCACTATTTTAAATGCTTTATTGTGTGTTTGCTTTCTTTATCTTTGAGAGTTTGTTGGGGTATTCTTGTAAAGATCCTACACCCGGGTCTGGGGCAACTTATTAGGTAAGTAACAATAAATCATAGAGGTTGTGCAGCGTAGACCGATACAGATGAAATGGTGGCTACGTTAGCGCGATACTTTGGATTGTACTAATATTCCTTGAGTAAGTCAATGATAACATTAGGCTTCCTCATAGTTTCACTAAGCGCTAACTGACCTTCAGAACCTTTAATTGACTCATCCTAGCCATTAGGAAGTAGTGAGATAGTCGACTTTGGTTCCGAACGAAGATTGGTTGATACTCAATACTACACTCATTGAGACTGGACTTTCGGGATTTTTTGGCAGCAATACTTCGGTGCGTGAGCTGAAACAATTCCCGATGGGAAGGTCAATGATATTGAGACTCCTTAGAACCCAATTACTATTAATAGGACAGGTTGAGCCAACTGAATAAGCAAGAGGGTACTTACCTCAAAACCTCATGCAAGCCTTTAAATATAAGGTCTATTATGTGATTTGTTTGTGTTTATCTGTGATTTAAGCATAATCATGACATCATAAAGATCATGACATTCATATATACTAACTGTGATACGGTGGGAGAACTGACTTGAGGTTTTACGTTTGTGTTTGCATTTGTTCATTTTAGCAAGAGTCACCACCGACTTTTTATTTTATCCAAAGGAAAGGTCAAAAAGCACTGGAAAGACCTTTGAGATATTTTCTTGGATTCGGGGGGTAGATTATGAAAAGGGAAGGCGCAAGCACCCTTTTCATCCATGGTTATCCATGGGCTCTTAGTTACTTGTTTAGATCACTTGCTTTTGCTTTTCAATTGTTTAAAATGGTGCTTTGTGTGTGTGGTTTTTGAAAATGCTTTGAAAAATAGGTCATCATTGGGGCAACCTTTGTAATGATTCTTGTTTGAATATATACAAAGTTGTTTGTCTTTTGAAAATATATTTCAATGTTTGAAAGTTTGTTTTTTGGGAAATGTTTTGAAATTGTGTTGTGAAGTGTGTTTGAAAATAGCAAGGATGTTTTTGCAAGTTTTGATCAAGTAACTAAGAGTTGTCTACCCTATTTTACTCAAAAGTCTTTCCTATATGTTTTTAACCATTTTGACAGTGTTGTTTTACTATTGTATTTGGTAGACAACCTTGTATTAGGATGTTAAACGGGACAGGCGCGGGTCATCACATACAATCATTGAAAGCAACTTGTGAGACGCTCTAGCAATTTTGTAATGGATGAGATCGTTTTATCAAAGGAAACATCGAGGGTCATCGAGGGACTACGATCTTTGTTTATCAAAGAGGCATTTGCTAGAGTGTCTCATATTCGAGGGACATGATTGTATTTACGAGGAAACAAGCGAGGTTACCCTAGAGGTGCAAGTGTGCATTGTGTTTTTCATTTTCATGCATTTTCGGTCTTGTATTAGGTCATCTAGCGATTGATTTTGGATTTTCGCATACAAACCCTAATCTCTAGTCATGGTATATTTGAAAGCATAAAGTGCGAGAATTAAAAGTCTAAGCTATTACAAAAGTATCTGGGAATGGGGGTACAAATTATTACAAATGGAGATGAGTCTCACAAGAATAATAATATCCAAATATCAAGTATTACAACCAAATCGAATTGTCGCAATTCAGTGCAAAGTTATAACAAATGAAGAAATCAATAATATTATGAAATGCATGTATTTACTTGAAAATAAATAAATAAAAATCTATTCTAAAAAAAAAAGAAAGATTAAATATTTTATTATTATTATTCTTTGTATTTTATTAATTATGAAAAAGGAAGATCTTAAAAAAAATTAAATTAAATTAAACAAAAGTTTTATTATTTTTGTATTTTATTAATTATGAAAGGAAACGTTTAAAGAAAAATTAATTAAACAAAATCTCTATTATTTTTGTATTTTTATTAATCAATAAAAAGAGTTTGGAGAAAACAAAATTAATTAAATTAATTTAAATATTTTTTTGGTATTTTCATTAAATGTATGAAAAGAAAAAATGATTAAAACCAATTAAGAAAAATAAATTTTTTAAATATTATTAGTGTTATTATTAACTAAGAAAACAAATGAATTAATAAAAAATGTTAGCATTTGTTAAACAAAAGAAAAGAAATTAAAAAAAAAAGGATGGGCTTAGGATTTGTGTTTGAGGTTAGACCCAAATGAAAACAAAAACAAGTGAGGGGCAGAATGGAGAGGGGGGGGGTGCGCTGGCCAATTAAATGGGCTTTAGTTTGGTGGCCAGATAGGCCCAAGACAAAGTTTGCAATCGTTTTGTTAGGGTTCTGTTATTAGGGTCTGTGAACCCCTTTACAGCGACGTCGTTCTCGTTCTCCCTCTTCATCTTTCTCACTCAAATGGTTCTGATCTCCCCTAAGCCCTAGCCGCCGAAGCAAACCTCACTCTCTCATCTCCTCACAAAGACCCATGGCTTTGTTATAACGGTATGGTTCGTCTATGTTTTGAGTTTTACAACTTTCGTTTGATTTGCTTGCTTGACTTTATAGTTTCATTTTTTAATCTATGGTATCATGTATCTAAGGTGCAGTAAAGGGTTTGAGAAGCAGCTTACCTGTGAGATTTTCTGGAAAACAGAGGGGAAAGAGTGAGACGGAGCTCCCTGGTGGCTAGGGGCGGAGTGAAGATGATGATGAACGCGTGAGCTTTGGTAACTTTGTCTCTGTCCCTTTTGAATCTTGAATGATGATGATTCCTTCTGAGACTTTATTATTGTTTGTTGATTTTGTTGATGATGACTTACAGTTCTGAAACTTGTTGCCCCTTTCCTCTCTCTTTGAATCTAAATGTTGATGATGATTAAATGTTTCTGAAACTTATTGTTGATGTTGCTTCTAAAACTCTTTCCTCTCTCTTGAATGTTGATGATGCTATTCTGAAACTTCTTCCTCTTTCTTGAAACTTCTTCCTCTTTCTTGAATGTTGATGATGCTTTATTCTGAAACCTTATTGTTCATGATGATTGTTGCTGAAACCTTTGATATTGGTGTTTTTATTGATGATGATTATCTTTGAAACTCTGTTTTGGTTTGTTAGATAATGGTTTGTGATGATAGTTTGTTGAAACCTTGATTGTTGATATGTTGAGATTTATGCTTCTGAAACTAATTTGTTGGTAGCTTTTCTTCTGATTTGAACTGTTATACAAGTTGTGGTTTTTGGATGTTGAGTTTGATGACATGTTGGCAATTTGGTAGGCTTTTGATTGATTGTTTCTAAAACTGGTTTGCAATTTATGGTTTGGTGATGATTGTTTATGTTCTGAAATTGGTTTGGCAGGCTTGGAGATTTGTTACAGTTGCAGCTTGTTATGTTTTTTTGGGAGAGTTGTTTTGAACTGATATGCAGTTGTGGTTTGAAACTGTTACAGTTTGGGCTATGCAGTTTTGTTTTGGTTCACAGGTTTTTTGTGATTGTTGCAGTTTTGTTGTGGAACTGCAAGTTTGTTTTTGGCTTGGATGTTGGCTTGATAGTAGGATTGGGAGTTTTTGATAACAGGGTTTTTGGAGTTTATGGTTTCTGCTTGTTTTTTGTGGTTCACAGGTTTTTTGTGATTGTTTTGTTGTAGTTTGATAACAGGTTTTTGGAGATGGCAGTTTCAGGCTTGGCTTGTTACAGTTTGTTGGCCTTTTGTGGGTTTGATAAGCTTGTTACAGTTTGGCCAGCTTTGCAGTTTGGCTAGGCTTTGAGATATATGTTTTTACTTCTGAGTTTTTCAGGCTTGGCTAAATGTTCTCCCTTTTTTACCTTGTGCTGTTTTTTGTCTTATATCCTTTTAGCTGTTTGTTTTGTAATCTTGTGACAGCCTTTAGCCAAACTGTACACTCTCCAAAAAGGTGATATCCTTTTCTCTCTTTCTCTCTCCATGACAAAGCACTTTTGCTTTTTCACTTTATTTTCTGAAAAGTTTGCCTTTTTACTGGAAAATGATGAAAAGCTATGACAAGCTTTTGGCTTGTCATTTGGTTTACCTCCTGCTTTACCTGCTATTTGATTTACCATGTACTTTCTGCATTGTTCAGTTTGCATACTTTTTACATTCAGTTTGGTTGTAACTGTTGGGCTTACAGTTTTGCTTGTTTTTGTATGCTGCATTTGGTTTAGTTGCAATGTTGTTTGGTTCGCTTTGTATGCTGCATTGCTTGCCTTTGTAACTTTGTAACTCAGTCTGGCACCTTGCTTGTGATGCAGTTTGGCGCATGTTATGTAATGCATTGTTTTGCCATGCTGCAAAGTTTGGTTTTGTATGCCATGCTATTTTTTAGTTTGCCATGCTTTGTAATGCAGTTTGGAGCCTTGTTGCATTTGAAATAAATTGCTTTGTTTGCATTCTTCTTTTTGCATTTTTTATTTTTCTCTTTGTGAACCAAGAAGAGTAATCTTCTTGTGATTTGCAAAGAGGAAAATAAAAACATGATGAACAATAACACTTTCTGATTCCAGACGGCAAACTTTAATGATGAAAATTTTCCTTTCTTTTTTGTTTGAAAATTCTATTTAACTGACTGTGCTAATCCCGTTTTCTTTGCTTTTCTTTCCATGTGAGCACAACTTGGGTGATGACAAAGCAGAGGAAGCAGAAGACTTTGTGGCGAGCACGAGAGCAATGAAGCAATGGCTTAGACTTAGATTTTTTCATTTAATTGTAATAATTTATTCTTCAAGTACTATAAGCTGTAAAACTTAAAGCACATGAAATAATAAATTATTTTTTGTAACAATAAATGAAAAAGTCTTTATCCAATAAAACTCTTCTACTGTCAATATCTTGCAATTCTTCTTTCAAGTCTTCACTGATTATTTAAGATTCCTGATTAAAATAACTGAAACTGCATTCCAATATTTTCAATACAGATAACTTAAATTCCAAGTAATCCAAAAACTTTGTAGTCTCATAACCTTGCAACAACATTCTAATCAAAATACGCACCGTGTATTCCAATAAACAAACAAGCATTCCATTCCATTAACAAGCAAACATTTTAACAGACACACATTATCTGGTTAACCTGGATCAGACAAAACTTGAATATTCCAAATGACCATCTCAGCTCCTATCTCTTATCCCAGATAAACAAGCCTTGAGAACAACCAGTAACCTTTCAGAAAACTTGAAAAAGTGTGAAAACATGTGACAGTTAACTGAATTTATGAGAATTCAATTTCTTTTGAGAAATGCGAGAGAAACCCTAATTCTTGATTTATTGCCAAAGAAAAGTCTGTTTGATCGATTCCTGAGCCAATCTTGAAAATATGAGAAAACCCTAGGATTGGGATTTCTTGTGAAAAATGGAGGGCAAATTTTGGGGTACAACAGCTGCCCCTGTTCAATCTTCTTGAACCTGAAGAGTTAGATCGGCGAGTTTACCGTACGCGACTCGAAGGTAAAAGATGATTGGACACAAGAGTGCCCATAAATTTTCACTCGTCAAAGCATAGTTTGAGGGAATGGGCTTAAAGATGCCATTTGGAGATGCGATAGAATCTTGTCGGAGATGGGCTTAAAGATGCCATCCAAGAATGTTTATTGAATTGTATGTTGTAGGTGAAAGAATGAGTATCCGAAGGGTATCCATGTCTAGAACATCTTTGAACTGGGGGTCTGAATAAGCAATAGATTATCATCCGTGTTTGGAGCATCCGTAAACTGTTTTCATGAGCTGAATCTGAACAAGCGATAGATTAACATCCATGTTTGGAAGCACCCGTAAACTGTTTTCATGATCCTTGAGTTTGAACAAGCAATAGATTAACATCCATGTTTGGAGCATCCGTAAACTGTTTTCAATGAGCTGAGTCTGAACAAGCAATAGGTTAACATCCATGTTTGGAGCATCCAGAAACTGTTTTCAGATCCTGAATCTGAAGCTTGTTAATCTTATCCTGAAAAGGGTAAAATATTAGCTGAAACACAAAGTTATGTTGCATGAAATGTATGATGAAATGTATGTGTTTTATCAATGTTTATGATATATGAATGTAATGTATGCGCATGTATGCTGATAAGCTGTCTTGCCGAGGAAAATAAATCCTGGAGAGTCGGAGATAATAAAATCTTTGACCGTTGTCGGAGAAAATAAATCCTGGACCACTGTTGAAGAGTATGTGTGTCTTCAAGCTTTGCTTAGAATACTTCTACCAGGGATTCCTGTTTTGTTGTTTGAGGAGAACTCCGCTGGGGAATATTTGAAAACTCTGTAGGGATTTGAGAATGAGAATCTTCATTCTGCTAGGGGAATTTATGCTGAGGAGTCAAGAACGAGAATCTTCGATCTGCAGGGGATTAAAAACTCTGACAAATTTATGCTGAGAGTAAAGAAAGTTATGGAAACTTCATTGGAGAATCAAGGATGAGAATCTTGATTTTGTTGAGGAGTAAAAACTCTGTGGGGAATAGTTGTACTATTGGGGAGTAGCCATCCTGCTGGAGAGTAAGCTCGGGACTCTGGGATAAGCTTATTCCTGTTCGGAAGAAGTTCAGAAGTTTAGGTTGTATGCCACTTTGAGAATGAGAATCTTCATTCTGTCGGGAATATCAGGAGCTCGGGTTATATGCCACTTTGAGAATGAGAATCTCCATTCTGTCGGGAATATCAGGAGCTTGGGTGTATGCCAATCTACTGGGGAAGCAAGAATGAGAATCTTCATTTTGTTAACAGTATCAGGAGCTTGGGAGTATGCCAATCTTCTGAAGTTTTAAGGATGAGAATCTTCATTCTATTAACGGTATCAGGAGCTTGGGAGTATGCCAATCTTCTGAAGTTTTAAGGATGATGTGATCGGTGGAAATAGAACTGACTGTTTTTAATGCTGGTTCGCGAAATGTCGCGGTAAGCAAGAGTCGCCACCGTATTTTATTTTCTCCAACAAGGAAAGGACAAAAGCACAACAAAATTCCTTTTCGAGATGTTTCTCGATTCGGGAGGTAGATTATAGAAAGGGAAGGTGTTAACACCCTTTCTATCAGTGGTTATCCACGGGATCTTAGGTACTTGCTCACTATGTTTTCAAAAATGTTTGCTTTTCTTGTGTTTGTGGGTTTTGAAAAAAAGTTTAGTTTGAAAACTTCTAGGTAACTCTTGTATCAGTCCTCAAGAGTGTATGAAGTGTTTGTTTGAAAACTTTTGTCAGAAAAGTGTAGGTGCGAAAAGTTGTTTTTGTTTTGAAAGAGCAAGTAACCAGGAGAAATCTACCTACTCAAAAGAAATTAAGCTGTGTAAATGTCCTTTAGACAATGCTATCCCACTATTGAGAAGTAGGTAGCACCGTCGTTGGAGTTATTCGGGTCAATTCGATTATATGGGACATGTGGTCACCAAAGCAATAGTAGGACGCCTTAGCGGTAACCCTAATGTCCTAGATCCTTTTTTATCCGAGGCAACCGTTTCGAGGCAACTGGATCTTTAGACAGGAGGGAGACCTCTAAAACACCCTATACTCAATGACCACGTCGAGGCAACCAAGTGAGGCGTACCCTATGAGTGGCATGTGCGAGTGTGTCAGGTTTCATGTTAAGATTATCTTTGCACATGTATTGCGGTGAGCTACGAGTTGATTTTAATTTTCAGGCAAGTCTTGTCATGCATAGTTAACAGTTAATAATTGTGCGAAAAATAAATTGCGGAAAGTAAATCTACGCTATTACAAGGCGTCGGGTATTTACATCGCCAAAAACATAACCCTTGAAAAGTAAATTGCGAGAAAGTAAAGAAAGCGATAAAAAGATCCTAGTTATCTATTACACCCTCGGAGCAATTACATAAATATGATCAAAAATAATAATCAAGAATAAACATGCGCGAAACAAAATTGCATCGGGAAAGTCCTTAGGGTATTGACCCTTTTTGAGAAAAGAATGGAATTTTGGTCCTTTTGCATTTAATTAAACCTAATTCTAATTAATTAAATAAAATAAATGTTCTTTAAGTTTTTTATGTTTTCATGAAAATAAAATAAAATAAAGTCAAAAGTTAGTAAAAACCCTAATTCTAAATTTATTTTATTCA
The DNA here is from genome assembly GCA_948472305.1 of Vicia faba. Lineage (NCBI taxonomy): Eukaryota > Viridiplantae > Streptophyta > Magnoliopsida > Fabales > Fabaceae > Vicia > Vicia faba. The sequence goes on from OX451736.1 coordinate 1,620,457,811, forward strand.
TTATGAAAAAGTCAAAATTAAACCTAATTAAACTAAATTAATTTGTTAGAATTTATTTACAAAAAATAAAGTGAAATTAATAAATAATAATAATGATAAAAATATTTACATTTTTAGTTGTCTGAATTTATTATGAAAAATATTAATTATGTTAATTAAATAATAATAATAATTATAGTTAGTAAACTAATTAAAAGAAAATATAAAAGAGAAAGAAAATAAGAAAATAATGAAACCAGGGGGGGTGTACTGGCCCAATTAGGAGGTAAATCCTGGAACTTTGTGGCCCATTTGTTTCACAAGCCTTGTTGACTTTCTAGCTCATCTACACCTGCATTGACTGGGAATACCATGGTCCTTCATCCTATGGCCATTAGATCTGTGCTTGTGGCCACTTGGCGCTTGGGATGTGAGAGCGTATGGTGGAACGCTTTGGGAAGCCTGCACATAACCATGTTAAGAAAAACAATAGAAACATTTTGGGGGACCTGGGATTCGAACCCAGGTCCTAATGATCACCAGCCAACGCACCATCCACTAAGCCATCTGCATGCCTTTGTTATTATGATAAGAGGCAAATATAATATATATAAAATATCAATTATGCCGGAAACATAAAATCACGCGCGCGCTTTTTGAATTATCCAACCATGAATCAGCACGTCATCGTCTTCCTCGTTATGCCTGTAAAAACAAAGTTAGACAGCGGGGGTTTTTAACCCCCACAACCTGCAACCACGAAAAATAGCGAATAGGCGTATGATTAATAGAAATATTTCGCGAGGGTGGCTTTGTGTTCGTCTGGTCTCAACGATTTCAACCATAGGTCTCTCAAGGCTTGATTTTTCCTGTACTGTAAATCCCTAATTTTAGAGTTCAAGAACCCTAGAATTCACCAATGGTAACTTTCGATTCTGTGCATTATAATCCAATTAACTAATACCATTAGCTTTATATGAATTCAAGCAACACAAAACAATGATTAAAACATGTTAATTATGCATGAAATATGAGTTACGATTATGAGAAAAAATGTCAAACCGTGAGACTGTTCTTGAGGGTTTCTTGAGCTTTAGTGCTTGGTTTCGATTGCAACACGTCCCTGACACTTCCAGCAATGTGTTTGAAACAACCAAAGTCCTTGAATTGGCCTGGAAGATAGAAAACAATTTTCAAGTTTCTTGAGTTTTTTTCAATGTTGCTATGGCTTCTTCTGCAACAAATTCACGTATGCATGAGTAGGGTTCACTTGTGTACTTATAGTAGAATAGAATTAGGTTAAATCTTTGCAAAGAAATCCATGGAATTGATGGTTGTATATTTGATTGAAAATCAAATATTTTTGAATCTTTTTGATTGGAAAAACTTGCTAAATTTGTAGATTCTTGTCCCTTTGATTTGCACACGAATTTTCCAGCATATATTGACCACTTTTGCTTCACAAAAAGATTGAAAAATCAAATCTTTGTATTTCCTACAATTTAAATTAATTAAATGAATTAAAATTGATTAAAAATCCAAATAATTAATAAAAATAAGAAAAATAAGTTCAAATAAGCTTGATGGGTCGTGCATAGATCATGGATAAAGTTTCAAGAAGAAATTTGAGGCCCATTAGCAAAAACAAAGTGTTTTGAGCAAAGTTGACTTTTGCAAATTCACAAAAATTTCCCAACTTCTCCAATGCATATCTTGCTCAATTTTGATCATATGAACATGTTCTTGGACATTTTGGAAAGGTCTTGAAGTCCTCTAACCAATGACTTTGGTCCCATGTCATTTGGATTTACCAATCTCAAGTTATGGTCTTTGACTTAAAGTGCATTTTTGTTGACTTTTGAAATTGACCTATAATGTAGAAATTGATAACTTTTTATGAGAGAATTTCTTGGACTTGGAGTGTGAATATGAGTTGTAGGAAATGTCATCCCCTTCAAAATGAGCATTGGATGGGATTTTTCTGATGAACCATGAAAGAGTTATGCCCTAGTCAATATACAGTTAACTTTTCTACTGTCCAAAAATAGTAACTTTTTGCATCTTGATGATTTTTGAGCCATGCTTGTGGAATCATGATCAAGACTTGATAAAATGATGATTGTGGACTCAAAATAAGATGTTGACCAAAAATTCTGACTTTTGGATGCAAAATGACCATTTTGCCCTTGTAGTTGACTATGGGTCAAATAAGGCTTTTGACTGTGCAATTTGACATTGTGAGTCTTGAAACTTGATATGTAGGTGCTTGAGAATGCATATAGGCATATGAGACTTGATTGGGCCACTGAAAACCTCAATTTCCTTGGAAGAAACAAAACCCTAATTTTGACTAGCTTAGAAGGCATTTGGACTGTGCAACCCTTGAGAAATCTTGAACCAGTTGAAGATGATTCTTGATAAGTCTTGAAGAATATGAGAGGGAAAATTTTGGGGTACAACAGATGAGAATCTTCATTCTGTTAACGATATCAGGAGCTTGGGAGTATGTCAATCTTCTGAGGTTTTAAGAATGGGGATCTTTATTCTATTAAGGGTATCAGGAGGTTGGGAGTATACCAATCTTCTGAAGTTTTAAGAATGGGGATATTTCAGAATCGGTATTACAGCCTCCCCTGTTTCTGTACTTTCGCAATTCTTCTTTGCGGTTTTAGTCTCAACAGTAATCACCTCCATGTTCTTCAAGTTTTTCTATATTCCCCGTCCCCCCCCCCCTTATATTGTTAGCTCTTGTCAATATTTATAGTTTTTTTTATTTAGGGTTTTAGAATGGTTGTTAGTTTAGAGAAGAATTAGGGATTAGGTTTGTATTGTAAATTGATTATGGATTTATACTGTAATGTTTGATTTGCTGTAATAAAGATTTCCAGATTTCATTGAGTTTGAAGATTTGATTTAGTCCGTTCTTCATAAAAGATTTAGACTGTACATTATTTTTTAGTAAGATTTGATTTTGTTTTCGATTTAGATTTTCAGCTTTGGTTGCAGTTTGATTTGAACAGTATGTGTTCATTGAGAAAAAATGTGCGTGATTCTTTGATAATCGATACAGTAATTGTTAACAATATGGGCCTTTAAACTATGCGCGCTTTATAACCTTTGGGCTTGTAGCAACATCATTTTTTTGTACGGATTGGGCCTAAAGGGCTTTTAACATTTAATCCAATCCAATATACTATTCTAAATATAATAATAATCTATAAACAATAAATTAAAAATATGAATCAGATTATAATTCAAACGGCCAAGAATTGGGTCCTAACCAACAAAAGATTTTTTTTTACAGCGATCACTCTTCTCTTCTCAAAAAAAGAACCTACATGGGCCAGCTAAAGAAGAAACCTTAATGGGCCTGTAATTCATAATTATACCCCTTTTTACGTTTTTCTATTAAAAGAAATGAGCCAATATGAACGGGCTTTTAAATTGCAATCTCACCTCTTGTTTTTATTAACAGCAACAAACATTCAAATGGGCTAAGTTACTTAATTTAAATTAATAGCGAATAAAACCTAAGTAGTTTTAATAAATTAATAATTTATTAATTACTCGGATGATTTTTTATCTTCAAATTGCATGAGCCATTGACCAACATGCCTCACAAACGGATTTACGAGTCTTTCCGATTTAGAAAGCCCCACTCTCATAGATTAAAATACACCCCCCACTTGACTTAAATTTTAAGAATGGGCCATCAGATAATGATGTGCCATCCTTAATTAAACGTTTCTTTATTATTTTAATCTAGAAAATACTATCGTCGAGGTAGGACAAATTTGGGGTACGACAATATCATTTACCTCATAGGTTACGGTAAATATGAAAACGATCTCTTCTTAGATATTGACGAGTTATCTGCGTCGTCATGTCTAAGTCAAATCAACTTTGGTTCAAACGCGGATTAGATGATACATCATCATCTATGTTTACTCTTCATACCCATAAGAACGATGTACAACGTATCCTTATAATCTTTCAGACAAATTTTGGAGTCTTCCAATAATTAATAAACTTCCAATCAGAACCTGCGAGACCTACATATTCTCGCACAATTCAATCAAAAGGCAATTAAATAGGAGCACTTGTCATATCCCAAATTTGCCCTACTTGTTCCTAATTTTTTTTATTCCTATTGCTAAAAATTACTTTACTTTATAAAATATTATTCATATAATTATGGGAGTTTAGAATTTATAAGAGGGGTTTATCTTATAGAGAAATCAATGGATCTTTCTAAATCAAAAAAGCTCATATAATTTTTTTAGTTCATTTGAAATGTTAAAAAGGGGGTATATAAAGCAATTTATTTTCTTGTTAAAGCCTAATAAATTGAAATGGTATGGCCCAATTCGGTTTTTGGTTTTCGTTTTTAAAAAAATTGTTTTGTTTAAATTATAATATTTTTATTATTATTATTAATATTATTATTAACCTATTATTAATCTTACTATTTTTATTATAATAAAAACATAAGCAAATTTGTGTATTAACTTTCCAGAAACAATATCGTACCAAAACAGAAACTAGGTTAATGCACATAATCAAAACCTATTGCAATGTTCAGACAAGATTAATACTAATATAGAAACTAATCAAGGATATCACAAATTTACAGACAAAATCAAATTCATATTCAAAACCTAATTAAAATCGTATAACAAATTACAGTCATATTAATTTATTTTCTAATATACTAAACTCCTAAAACACTATAAAATCTCATTGTTAAAACAAAACAAACAACCAACAAAAAAAATCTGAGAGGAAAGAATTACAGAGAAAAAAATAATTAGAAGGAGGAAAATTCGTAACAGAAGAAGAATAGAGAAGCCTCGTCGTTGTAATCCCCGTTCACCGCCACCTAGGGTTTCAATATATGAAACCCTAGATCCAGTCGTCGCGCTGCCACCATCAAAATTCCGCCTTAATCATCATCACCAGCTTCCACCTGCGAATAAAAAAGAGAGAGCTTAGAAAGGGAACCGAAACAAAGAAATTTAAGGCGCCGAAAGGTAATATTTAACTTACCTTGATGGTTAATTGATGCTTTACACGCCCCTAGTATTACTAACGCACTAAAAAATGTACCTCCTTGTCTTATTGAGCCTGAATTCAATATCTGAATTCAAGGCCCTAATATCTACACCCCCCCCCCCCCCCCCCCCATTTTTTACTACCCTAACCTAATTTACATCTCCCCTGCATTTTTGTTTTATTTCTTTTATTTAAATTTATTATTTTTATATTTTCTATTTTATATATATTTAATATATTTAATATCATTTAATATTATTTTTATAATAATATTTTTCTAAAACTCATTCAAATATATTTTATTTATTGCATTAAATTATTTTCTTAATCATGCAATTAAATAAGATCTTTTCTATAATTAATACCTAAGAAATATTTAACAAACACCAAATATTTTCATAAATAAATTAATTCAACAATTAATTTTCAAAAAGGATTATGAAGCATATTTTAATTAACTGTGTGTTTTGTCTAAATATCTCCGCTTTTCACACACCTAGACTAAGTATGCGGGAAATTTAAATGTCTTTGTAATCCATAAAAAACACAAACCAACTGCGAACTATGAATTGAGACTCTGATTCCTCCTAAGAGGATACGTAGGCATACGATAAAAATCGTGGCGAGTTCCCCTAATAAAACATTAAAACCCTATTTCTTAAAAATTACGCTTCTAAACCTAGTATCCTTGTGAACAAGGTAGATGAGGGGTGTCGAACACCTTCCTCTCGTCTAGAACCGAGTCAACAATCTGAAATCTCTGACTATTTTAGGGTTATCCTTTATATCCCGTTTCTTAGGATAAAAATTAAAGGTGGCGACTCTATATTTTAAACCAGTTACAACATCTACGCTTCTATGTTGCAGGTCTGTGGCACTATCTTGCAGAGTTTCGTTCTGCTGTCTGAGGGACTCCACTATGGCTAATAGTTGTGCCATGTCTGGGGATCTCCAGGCGATGACATTCTGCTGAATGTGGATTGGAGTGTGACCTTGGAATAATTTTACTGAGGCTCCATGGTGGGCGCCAATGTTCTTGCGTAGAACAAATATTCGTTCGGCCTCCCGCTGTAGATGGAGAAAGCCACGAGAGTATGTTTTGTTGATTAGTGGGAATTTGGGAGCTACGTCAGTGAAGTGTGTGTTCTAAGAAGAATGTTTTGTTTATCCCTCTGTCAGAAGCCGCTTATATAGTACGTCTCTTCAGCGTCATCAAGAGCATCATTTAATGAGTGCATCCTAAGTTCCATAACTCTATAACATTCGTCGTCTCCATAAATGAAGATGATAAAAACTATGTAATACAGTAATGAATCTGCCGTCGACAGTTATGAGCATTGATGAACCGGGTTGGTAGCCGGCTATGGGCAAGTGGATAAGGTCACCATCCTTGCCCGGGTCCAAAGTGTATACGGACTTCCCCCTGAAAGTATAATGACCATACATTTTTCCTTAGTCAGATTGCAGACTGGAAACGTCTTCTATCGAGCCGCTTATTAGTCTTATCATTTCATCGTCGATTTTACTATTCGATCGAGACTAATATATATATATTAAAATTGTAATTAAAGTTAATTTTGACATTTTATAAATATAACATTTTTTTATTTTATGTCAAATCAATTAATAAATAAAATATTATTATCATTTTGATTAATTTGGCAAAAGACTTAAGTCACTCAACGAACTAATTATTTACATGATTTATTTCTTAAAAAATTAAAATTATGACATATAAATTCCATACTTGCATTATATATTATAAGCATACCTTCACAAATAAGTGAACTAAAGAATAAATATTTAGAACCAAATATAATGATTAAATATATTTTAGTTCAATAGCATATTAATAGCGTATTCAAAAATATAAACAGTACGCAGCCGTTTTAATAGCGTATTCAACTATGGACCTTTTCACTATTTTGACCAATATATTTTCGGTGCAACCGTGCAACCGGGCCGGTCAGGGTCCGGAGTATGGGTTCACAAAATAATTGTTCGAATAGATTTTCCCCAAATTTTGCCCTAATTCCAAAAGATTTTCAACTCAAGAATTCGTTTCGATTGATTCACGCACTAGACCCTTGGCTTTCTACTATAAGTACAACGAGGAAGATTTTTTATTTCCCTTGATTCATCTCTCTCTCCCAACAACCTCTCATTCAACTGGTTCAATTTCATTCCTTAAATTTTCATTAGGGTTTTTCAATTTGGGACTGTTTCTTCAATTGGGGTTTGTTTCTACGATTTAGGTTTATTCAATTTCCATAAGTTATGCTGTTTAACCACGAACATATTCTGATAAATCTTTTTTTGGGTTAGGTTTGTTCCTGAGTACTCTGATATTTCATCAGTTCATTCTTGAAAGCTTTTTAGAATGGAACCCATTACATTGTTTGAGTAAGTAGATTGATTCTCTCATTGTTTTGAATCTATGTTTGTACTTTCCATTATTTCATTGGTATGAGAACAATCAAGAAATCAAGCAAGATTAGATAGAAACTTAGTCATGTAAAATATTTCCAACAATGCCAATACTGTGATATAATTATATCTTTAGCCCTTATCTCTTACATTTATCCTGTGATAAAATTTTCCCTCCAAATTTTCTTATCTTACTTCTTGGTAACGAGTCTTTAAAATCAAACACATGTTCAATGGCTCCTAGAAAGTTTATTCTATTCATATAATTCTTTATTTCTTTGTTACTTTGATTTTTATTTTTAAGATGTTAATCCTTGGTAATCATCCTTATACTATGATTTTTTTTCAGTATGTCAACAATCCGTCCAACATTTGTGTTTTCTAAACTTTATAAGGATATCCTAATAGAACAACTTAAAAGTGGCGGGTGCAAGAATTGTAATTCACTTCACATGCCAGAGAGAATGCCTAACTTGGCCGTTGCTGAAGAAAATTGCATTGGCTGTGTCATTCAATCATCTAGAAGAGCCTTTGTGATCGGTGGAAATAGAACTGACTGTTTTTGGCTGGTTCGCGAAATGTCGCGGTAAGCAAGAGTCGCCACCGTCTTTTATATTCTCCAACATGGAAAGGACAAAAGCACAGCAAAATTCCTTATTCGAGAATGTTTCTCGGTTCGGGAGGTAGATTTATAGAAAGGGAAGGTGTTAGCACCCTTTCTATCCGTGGTTATCCACGGGCTCTTTGGTACTTGCTCTTATGTTTTCAAAAATTGTTTGCTTTTCAAGTGTGTGTGGGTTTTGAAAAAGTTTCATTTGAAAAATTTCTAAGTAACTCTTGTATCAGTCCTCAAGAGTGTATGAAAAATTTGTTTGAAAAACTTTTAGAAAGTGTAGGTGTGAAAAGTATTTTTGTTTGTTTTGAAAAGAGCAAGTACCCATGAGATCTACCTACTCTAAGGAATTAGGCTGTGTAAGAGTCCTTTAGATAATGCTATCCCACCATTGGGAGGTAGGTAGCACCATCGTTGGAGGTGTTCGGGTCAATTCGATGATTAGGGACAATGTGGTCACCAAAGCAATGGTAGGACACCTTAGAAGTAACCCTAATGTCCTAGATCCTTTGTATCCGAGGCAACCGTTTCGAGGCAACTGGATCTTTTAGACAGAAGGGCGACCTCTAAGATACCCTATACTTGATGACCACGTTCGAGGCAACCAGTGAGGCGTACCCTAGGAGTGGCATGTGCTTTGTGTGTTGTTTTTCGTGTTATGTTATCTTGTATGTTATTTGTGAGCTACGAATTGGTTTTATTTTTTATACATTCTTTCATGCATTTTTAACAGTTAATAATTGTGCAGAAAATAAATTGCAGAAATGTAAATCTAGCTATTACAAGGCGCGGGTCTATACATCGCCAAAAAACAAAAACCCGTTTTGAAATAAGAATGCGAGAAATAGCAAATAAAGAGATAAACCTAAATAACTATTACATTTCCGGAAGCAGTTACATAAATATAATGAATTAAAATAAATTGCGCGCGAAAGAATGAATCGGGACGTCCTAAGGGTTTTGACCCTTTTTTAAGAAAGAATTGAATTTTTGTCCTTTTTTGTAATTAATGAAATTAAAACTAATAACTAATTAATTAGTTGATTAAGAAAATATTTTTTTTGTATTTTTATGTTTTAATGAAATAAAATAAAAAAGTAATTAAAAATATCAAAAGAAAAGCCTAAGTCTAAATTATTTTATTTATTGTAAAAGGGTATTAAAGTTAACTAATTAAACTAATTTAATTTAATTTACATTTATTTACAAAATAAGTTAATAAATAATAAAATGTTCTTTTTTTGTTTTTAAAAAAAATATTAGTTTGTTAGGTTAATTAACAACAATAATAAAAAAACTAATAATTAAAAAAGGAAATATAAAAGAAAAGAAAAATAAAAGAAAAAACAAAACCAAGGGGGTGTTGATGGCCCAATGGAGGTTTGGTTGCAGTTTTTTGGCCCACTAAGCTCAGGTCTGTATTGACTTTTGAAATTTCCTGAAGATGCGTTGACTCATGAGCATGGTGCTCATCATTTTCTGGCCTTTGGATTGATCTTTGAGGCCACATGGCATCTGGGCGCTGGAGACACATGATGGATTGCTTTTGGGAACCTGTACACAATCACATAAGAAAAAAACAATATGGAATTTTAGGGGGACCTGGGAAAACTTACAGCGCCGTATGATGGATCTTAGGACGTGGCAAGGGTTGCTTTAGCTTCATATTATGGCAAAGAAGAGAGTCACGTTCTCCTTTTGGCCTGAAAATGCTTGCAAAACTCCTTTTGATCTCACACTTTTTTTGACACTTTTTGGATTTTGCTCTGGCCGTTTGTGCACACTCTAGGTCGTGAATAAGGCTTTGTTACACTTGCATATGTAGTAATGAATGAGAATAGGTCACATTATGAGCTAATGATCCCTTGCAATTAAGTTTTTGGATTCTTCATAACCACCATTAAAGAAACATTCCAAGTTTGTTCAAATTTTGAATTTTTATGCATAAAATGGCCCTAGCACAAAATTGGTAGGTTGTTCATGACACATAAAAGTCATTCAAATCAAAAGATGTTATTTAATTAATTTTTTTGATTTTATTTGAATTTTATGGATTTAAAATGAATTAAATCAAATAAAATTAAATAAAAATAGAAAAATTAATGTTTAATCTTGAAATTGATCATGGGACACGTGGGTGGCATGAAAAGGCTGAATCAAGTGGAAAAAAGTGGGCCCTTTTGTCAAAAATTGAAGTTTCAAGGATAGTTGACTTTTGCCATTTCACAAAACTTTCCCAACTTCTCCAATGCATATCTTGCTCAATTTTGATCATATGGACATGTTCTTGGACATTTTGGAAAGGTCTTGAAGTCCTCTAACCAATGCCTTTGGTCCCATGTCATTTTGATTTACCAATCTCAAGTTATGGTCTTTGACTTAAAATGCCTTTTTGTTGACTTTTGAAAATGACCTATAATGTTGAAATTGATAACTTTTTGTGAGAGCATTTCTTGGATTTGGAATGTGAAGATGAGTTGTAGGAAATGTCATCCCCTTCAAAGTGAGCATTGGATGGGATTTTTCTGATGAACCATGAAAAAGTTATGCCTTGGTCAAGTTACAGTTGACTTTTCAACTGTCCAAAAATGGAAACTTTTGCATCTTGATGATTTTTGAGCCATTCTTGTGGAATCATGATCAAGAATTGATCAAATGATGATTGTGGCTTCAAAATAAGATGTTGACCAAATTTTTTGACTTTTGACTGCCAAATGACCATTTTACCCCTGCAGTTTGTTGTGGAGCAACTAGGGCTTTTGACTGTGCAACTTGACCTTGTGAGCCTTGAAAGTTTACATGTAGATGCTTGACAATGTGTATAGGCATATGGGACTTGATTGGACCCTTGAAAACCTCAACTTCCTTGAAGGAACCAAAACCCTAATTTTGACTGGCTTAGGAGGGTGTTTAAACTGTGCAACCCTTGAGAGATTTTGAACCTTTTGAAGATTGACCTTGATAAATCTTGAAGAATATGGGAGGGAAAATTTTGGGGTACAACAGTTGCCCCTGTTCAATCTTCTTAGACCTGAGGATGTAGATTGGCTTGCATGCCTTTCGTGATCCGAGGGTGGAAGATGATTGAACACTAGAGTGCCCAGAAATTTGCACTCACATAGTAGAGTGTCAGCAGTGTGATGGCGGGAATGGGCTTACGGATGCCATTTGGAGAGATGGTGGATAGCAGCATGGGCTTATAGATGACATCTGGAGATGTGACAGAACCCTGTCGGGAATGGGCTTATAGATGCCATTTGGAGACTGTCTATTGAGTTGTAATTTTGTGACTTGAAAGAGGGAACCTGTGTAGGGTTACCTTGATGATTGGCTCGTGTAAAACTGCATCTTGGAAAGAAGGAAACCTGTATAGGGTTGACTGATGATGAGCCCGTGTGAAGCTGCATTTGTGTAGGGTTGACTGATGATGAGCCCGTGTGAAGCTGCATCTGAAATGGAGAATAAACCTGTGTGGGGTTACTTTGATGATGAGCCCGTGTGAAACTGCATCTGGAGCTGAGAAGGAAACCTGTGTAGGGTTTACTGATGACGAGTCCGTGTAAAACTGCATCCTTGGAAATGGAGAACCTGTGTAGGGTTTCTGGGTGATGAGTCCTTGTAAAACTTCATCTTTGGAAAGAGAGAACCTGTGTAGGGTTTCTTGATGACGAGTCCGTGTAAAACTACGTCTGGAGAGAGAGAACCTGTGTAGGGTTTCTTTGGGATAAGTTCGTGTAAAACTTTCTTGAGGAACCGGGGTAAGGTTACCTTGGGATAAATCCGTGTAAGACTTTGGGAGGAACCGATGTAGGGTTACCTTGAGATAAGTCCGTGTAAGACTTCTGGAGGAACCGGGGTAAGGTTACTGCAGGGTAAGTTCGTGTAAAACTTCTTGATGAACCGGGGTAAGGTCATCTTGAGATAAGTCCGTGTAAGACTTCTGGAGGAACCGGGGTAAGGTTACTGCAGGGTAAGTTCGTGTAAAACATCTTGATGAACCGGGGTAAGGTCATCTTGAGATAAGTCCGTGTAAGACTTCTGGAGGAACCGGGGTAAGGTTACTGCAGGGTAAGTTCGTGTAAAACTTCTTGATGAACCGGGGTAAGGTCATCTTGAGATAAATCCGTGTAAGACTTCTGGAGGAACCGGGGTAAGGTTACTTTGAGATATGTCCGTGTAAGACTTTTTCTGAAAGAAAAGGAACCGGTGTAGGGTTACTTTGATGATAAGTCCGTGTAAGACTTCTTCTGAAAGAAAAGGAACCGGTGTAGGGTTACTTTGATGATAAGTCCGTGTAAGACTTCTTCTGAAAGAAAAGGAACCGGTGTAGGGTTACTTTGATGATAAGTCCGTGTAAGACTTCTTCTGAAAGAAAAGGAACCGGTGCAGGGTTACTTTGTGATGGGTCCGTGTAAGACTTCTGCAGGAACCAGGGTAAGGTTACTGCATGATAAGTTCGTGTAAAACTTCTTGATGAACCGGGGTAAGGTCATCTTGAGATAAGTCCGTGTAAGACTTCTGGAGGAACCGGGGTAAGGTTACTGCAGGATAAGTTCGTGTAAAACTTCTGGATGAACCGGGGTAAGGTCATCTTGAGATAAGTCCGTGTAAGACTTCTGGAGGAACCGGGGTGAGGTTACTGCAGGATAAGTTCGTGTAAAACTTCTTGATGAACCGGGGTAAGGTCATCTTGAGATAAGTCCGTGTAAGACTTATTCTGAAAGAAAAGGAACCAGTGTAGGGTTACTTTGATGATAAGTCCGTGTAAGACTTCGTCTGAAAATTGAGAAGGAACCGGTGTAGGGTTGCCTGATGATGAGTTTGTGTAAAACTACATCTGAGGTTGAGAAGGAACCGGTGTAGGGTTGCCTGTTGATGAGCCCGTGTAAGACTTCTTCTAAAAGAAAAGGAACCTGTGTAGGGTTAATTTGATGATAAGTCTGTGTAAGACTTCGTCTGAAAATTGAGAAGGAACCGGTGTAGGGTTTCCTGATGATGAGTTCGTGTAAAACTACATCTGAGGTTGAGAAGGAACCGGTGTAGGGTTGCCTGTTGATGAGCCCGTGTAAGACTTCTTATGAAAGAAAAGGAACCGGTGTAGGGTTGCCTGAGGATGATCAAGTAGATAATTGTCCTGTTTGGTTTCGGATATTAACCCACGATCAGTCGTCCACAGAATTTTCCTGGCTTGTTACCGGTGTTGATCTGGAACTGTAAAGGTAGATGGTAATGATCTTTTGATTGACTTTTTTTCTTCTGAAAAGGCAAAGTATTAGTCGTATGCAATGTCATGATGCATGAACTGCATGATTTTAAGATGTTCTCAAAAATAAATGAGATTTGTGTTGTATGATGCGTATGCATGCTATAATTTATGAAGATGTGATGTTTATGAATGTATTCTCGTCTGGGAAAATAAATCCTTGACGAATTCCGGGAGTTTGTTGAATCCTGGGCTGATGTTGAAGAGTAGAGTTCTTCGTTTCCGCTGGGGATGATGGTTGTAAGAATAAACCGGTAGGAGAAGATGACTCCGTTGGGGAATAAACTTGTTGAGGAGATTACTCTGCGGGGAATTACTCTGTGGGAAGAGATACTTCGCTGAGGTTTGATGATAACTCCGCTGGGGATTCTGTTGATAAGCTTTGTTGGAAGATTTGATGAACTCCGTTGGGGATAGGAAGAACTTCGCCGAGGACGATCTTTCCGTGGTAATTAGCTGAGGATAACCCAGTTATAAGCTCTGGTGGAGAATAACTTTTGAATAAAGCCGGGGAGATGCGTTCGTGCTCTGCCGGTGGATAAGCTTCCAGAATCTACTGGGGATAAGCTTCCAGAATCTGCTGGGGAGATTGATTCAGCTCTCCTGGGGAAACTTTCGGAATGTACTGGGGAATGGCTCCACTGGATGTCTGGTATTCCGCCGGGGAACAATCTTATATTAAGACTGTTGGGGATGCTTGCTTAGGAACATCTGCATACTCCGCTGGGGAATATTGAGATCTTCTGGGGATACCCAACTTCCTTAAGGCTGACAGTAGACTAACTCTGCTTGGGGAGAGTGTTGCTGACTTGCTGGAGATACAGTGCCTTGTTAGGGCTGACGGGAGACCAACTCTGCTTGGGGAGAGTATTTATGATTCTGGTCTTACTCAACAGGGAGTGAAGGTATCTTGGTCAAATTCTTCAACTGAATCTACCTTGTACCTGGAGGAAAGCAGCTGTACAGTTTGGACAACTCCTATTGCCCCAGCTTCTGTGGGAGAAGGTACCTGTAGAGGCCTTGATAACTGCCGATTGACAAATCTTCTTCTGGCAGGCAAGTGAAGGGACATAGTCGTACACTTTGATCCCTAACTTTTGCCTGGACCGCCCTTTCGGGTTTTCAGTCCATCGGGATACCCATTTTTGCCCAAGCCGCCTTTTCAGGTTTTCGACTTGCCGGGTGTACAGATTTTCTATTATTTCATCCCTTATTTTGCCCGAACCCTTTTGGTTCGTCGGGAAGCCCTTATTTTTACCTAGGTGTGTCAACCTAGCGGGTCTTTAATTGTGCGTAGTATTTTTTTGACTATGTCCACGCTCTCAGAATGTAGGGAGTTGCCCCTGTCTGTAGCATTGTGTTGCCATACCACCAGAAGATCTTCGTTTGATCGTCCAATGCCCCAAGTGATATATATGGAGATTTGCCCCAGGCTATTTGGCATTTGAGAGATTCCTTGAATCTTGACTGGACTGCCCCGGATGATAGACCATGATCATGCCGTGCCCCTTGACTGGAAGTGTTTCTTCCGCTTGAGGTGACCTTTTGGTTGAGAAGATTCTTGTTCACTAGACATTCGTCGTGCGAATTTCTCTGCATGTTCGAAATAATAGTCATATGCAAACAATGTTATTCTAAAAATGCAAAGCTTATGTCTGTCTTGAAGTTTTTTGAAAATGCCTTTTTTCATAAAAACAAGTGAATTTTGTTTTTTGTAAATTGTGACGTCAACTCGTTATTTTACCGTAAGCCTTAAGGAGTCGGGATACCTTTCGTAACAGTACGCTTTCGAACTAACCCATGCTTCAGCTAGGACTTTTAAGGGTTATAACGTGGCCTGGTTCAACGGTTTTAAGAAACAAAGGCTAAAGGCTCAAATTTTATTTGTACCCACCCGCTCTTCGTGATGTTCTTCAAACCTAAACTCAGCTGATCGTACGTTAGACCTTGTTTGAGTCTTTGCTCTGACATTCCGGTGATGGTTCGGATATTGACAATTTATTTTGAATAGGCAGTCATCTCCTTTTGTGTTGAGGGTTTGTAGGATCTCTTTCTTTTTTGATTTCGTTATCCCTATTCTTGCCTGAACTGTTTCTTTTGTGATTACAGTCAGCAGGATGCCCCGGTTTTGTAAGTCTCCTTCATAGGTTTTGACTTATTGGGCTTTTATTCTAAGAGATAATGACTGCCTGTCTTTATGATTATTCGGAACCATCACGATCTTTTGTTTTGTAAGGACTTCTTTGATGCAATTCGTTGTGCACCTGGATCAACTGAGAGAACTACCCTGCCCCAGGTTATGATTAAGGGTTTTAACTTTCAAAAAGAAAAAAACTCCTACTTCTTTGGCTCGAAGGGGTTGACGAGGGATTATCTTCCTTATAACTCCAGTGTTTAGGAATTGAAACAATGCATGTACCTCATCAGCGGGGTCTGTTCAAAAGCATACTGTAAGGATCGTGGTATCGTTTTCGTCATCCTCCCTCAAGAGGCTTAGAATTTTCAATCGAGAGTTGAACATCAAGAAAAATAAAAACAATTTTGAATATAGAGAATACAATTACTTCAAAACAGACACGTGTGATGCATTAATGAAATAATAGAGTTTGACATGATAATTGTTCGAATAAGCATAGAAAAATACAATATCAGAATTTAAATGAACAAGGGTCTCTCAATCCTAGCCATGTTTTGGCAAGGGAGCAGCGATCACGTTGGGAGTCTCGGCAGGCTCGAATTCGATCTCCTCGGCGTCAATCATGTTCTGGATCTTGTATTTCAGCGCCCAACAATCCTCAGTATCGTGCCCCGGGCTACCGGAATGATAATCACACCTCGCATCTGGGTTGTCGCTTGGAGAAGAAGTCTTAGGATTTGCAGGAGGGTTGATCACCGCAATCAGGTTCATTTTCAACATGTGCTGCAATGCTTGTGACAATGGAATGTTGATGTTGGTGAATTGTCTTTTAGGCTCGTCTGGCCTTCGCTGATTTCCATTTGGCGGTTATCGGCGTGACGCAGAACCTGAGATCATGACTACCCTTACGTGTTGGTCACGACGATCCTTCTGACTGTACGCAGCATTGGACTCTTTCTTGAATGGTTTCTTCTCAGCGTTCGAGGAGTCACCCTTTTGTATCTTCCCGGACTTGATACCAGCTTCTATCCTCTCCCAAGTTAAGATCAGATCTGTGAACCCAACAGAAGAATTCCCAATCAGATGGTTAAAGAATGGACCGGACAGGGTTCCCAAGAACATGTCAACAAGCTCATGGTCAGTCAAAGGTGGCTGCACCCTTCCAGCCAGGTCTCTCCACCTTTGCGCATATTCCTTGAATCCTTCACCCATTCCTAGTGACATACCCTGGAGTTGGGTACGTGTAAGAGCGAGGTCGGCATTATACTGATACTGCTTATAAAAAGCAGTTGCCAAGTCCTCCCAGTTACGAATACTGGTTCCATCCAGCTGATAGAACCATTCGAGCTGAGTCCCTGAGAGACTTTCCTGGAAGAAATGGATCCATAGATTCTTGTCTTCCGTGTAGGGCTGGATCTTCCTTGCGTATGAACGGAGGTGCAACTTAGGACAGGAAGCCCCGTCGTACTTTGCAAAGGCAGGTGCCTTGAACTTGTGAGGGATCACCACCCCAGAAGATAAGCCTAGGTCTCCAAAGTCCAACCCGGGCACACGTTGAATTTCCATAGCATTTAACCGGTCCTCCAGCTGTTTGTACCTGTCCTCAGTAGGAGGGTACTGTTCATCATTGAAATCTGTCTCGGTGTCAGAGACTACGGGACTAGGAACCCTTCCCTCTTGGTGACTGCCTTCCCCAACAGATGGAGTAGTCCGCTCAGCTTCATTCTGCAGTGTATTCCCAGATCTGCGTCTAGGGTTGAACAAAACAATCCTCTTCTTCTTTTTCTTCAAAAGCAGAGTCTTCAATTCCTGTTGTCCTTGGGCTAAGCTCATGACCAGCTCCTGGAACTGGGCGTTCTGGGCCTGAAGGGCCTTGATAGCTTGTTCATTGGATGATTCAGGATTCATGATGATGGCTGAAATAAACAGCGAAGAAGATTAAGCAACCTGTGGAAAAGAGTACCTGTAATGCAATGATATGTATGTATGCATGCGATGTTTTCAAGGATCTCGCAGGGTAAACAGAGAAACTTGTTAGAATTTGAATTTGGGTAGCTTGATTGAAGGAACTTCATGTTGTTGAGAGTCCTTCTTCAAGAGTCAAGGCTCACCATATCGAGTGGGTCATAGCCCCTGACAACCTCGGCTAGAGGAAAATAAATCCCCTTTTCCCTTTGCTAGACACTTTGATTCATCATGACCTGCATCACAGGCCCTTGAGATCCTTGAAATGGATTAGTTTTTTATGCAAGATGCATACAATGGTATGATGATATGGTGTTGTGTTATGCGTGGAGCAATGTAGGTAAACCCTGTTATGAGTCCAGATTAAGGACTGTAAACAAAACCTGCAAGAAACTCAAGTGTCAGATAACAAGCATGCAAGTAGTCAAGTTTGAAGGCACACAAGTCACACAAGACAACCCTTAGAGTTCAGGCCAGCATGAAGTTTGGGTACTACCCTCTTGAAGTTGGTGGGCTCAAAACCTGTCCTATCAAAAGTAACCGGGTTCTAAGGAGCTCAATATCATTGGGTTGTTGTCTGTGTTCATTGTTTTGATTTAGCCACTGAACTGGCGATCAAAATATTCCAAGAAAACAACCCTCAATGAGTGTAGTATCGAGTATCAACCAACTTCGGACTGCACCAAAGTCAGTCATCTCACTACCCCAAAAGAGGCCAGGATGGTCAAGTAAGGTTCCTAAGGCCAGTTGATGCTTCACGACACCACGCAGCGGCCCCGTACTCTCCTTGACTTGACTCAAGGGTTACCGGTACTCACCAAAGTGCCACATCAACGTACCAAACTGCTTCAACCGTGTCGGTATACCCCGCGCAGTTCCCTCACAGTTTGTTGCTATTTTCTAAAAGGTATCCCCCAGATCCGGGTTAAGATCTATGAAACTCCCAAGACAGGCCCACAATATTAAAGCAAACAAAACAAGCAATTGAAAACATAAGAGTGGTCTAATCCTAAGGTACAACTCACTTTATAAAGTCCCCAGCAGAGTCGCCAGTTCTGTGATCGGTGGAAATAGAACTGACTGTTTTTGGCTGGTTCGCAAAATGTCGCGATAAGCAAGAGTCGCCACCGTCTTTTATATTCTCCAACATGGAAAGGACAAAAGCACAACAAAATTCATTATTCGAGAATGTTTCTCGGTTCGGGAGGTAGATTTATAGAAAGGGAAGGTGTTAGCACCCTTTCTATCCGTGGTTATCCACGGGCTCTTAGGTACTTGCTCTTATGTTTTCAAAAATTGTTTGCTTTTCAAGTGTGTGTGGGTTTTGAAAAAGTTTCGTTTGAAAAATTTCTAAGTAACTCTTGTATCAGTCCTCAAGAGTGTATGAAAAATTTGTTTGAAAAACTTTTAGAAAGTGTAGGTGTGAAAAGTATTTTTGTTTGTTTAGAAAAGAGCAAGTACCCATGAGATCTACCTACTCTAAGGAATTAGGCTGTGTAAGAGTCCTTTAGATAATGCTATCCCACCATTGGGAGGTAGGTAGCACCATCGTTGGAGGTGTTCGGGTCAATTCGATGATTAGGGACAATGTGGTCACCAAAGCAATGGTAGGACACCTTAGAAGTAACCCTAATGTCCTAGATCCTTTGTATCCGAGGCAACCGTTTCGAGGCAACTGGATCTTTTAGACAGAAGGGCGACCTCTAAGATACCCTATACTTGATGACCACGTTCGAGGCAACCAGTGAGGCGTACCCTAGGAGTGGCATGTGCTTTGTGTGTTGTTTTTCGTGTTATGTTATCTTGTATGTTATTTGTGAGCTACGGATTGGTTTTATTTTTCATACATTCTTTCATGCATTTTTAACAGTTAATAATTGTGCGGAAAATAAATTGCAGAAATGTAAATCTAGCTATTACAAGGCGCGGGTCTATACATCGCCAAAAAACAAAAATCCGTTTTGAAATAAAAATTCGAGAAATAGCAAATAAAGAGATAAACCTAATTAACTATTACATTTCAGGAAGCAGTTACATAAATATAATGAATTAAAATAAATTGCGCGCGAAAGAATGAATCGGGACGTCCTAAGGGTTTTGACCCTTTTTTAAGAAAGAATTGAATTTTTGTCCTTTTTTGTAATTAATGAAATTAAAACTAATAACTAATTAATTAGTTGATTAAGAAAATATTTTTTTGTATTTTTATGTTTTAATGAAATAAAATAAAAAAGGAATTAAAAATATCAAAAGAAAAGCCTAAGTCTAAATTATTTTATTTATTGTAAAAAGGTATTAAAGTTAACTAATTAAACTAATTTAATTTAATTTACATTTATTTACAAAATAAGTTAATAAATAATAAAATGTTCTTTTTTTGTTTTTTTAAAAAAAAATTAGTTTGTTAGGTTAATTAACAATAATAATAAAAAAACTAATAATTAAAAAAGGAAATATAAAAGAAAAGAAAAATAAAAGAAGTAACCAAACCAAGGGGGTGTTGATGGCCCAATGGAGGTTTGATTGCAGTTTTTTGGCCCACTAAGCTCAGGTCTGTATTGACTTTTGAAATTGCCTGAAGATGCGTTGACTCATGAGCATGGTGCTCATCATTTTCTGGCCTTTGGATTGATCTTTGAGGCCACATGGCATCTGGGAGCTGGAGACACATGATGGATTGCTTTTGGGAACCTGTACACAATCACATAAGAAAAAAACAATATGGAATTTTGGGGGGACCTGGGAAAACTTACAGCGCGGTATGATGGACCTTAGGACGTGGCAAGGGTTGCTTTAGCTTCAGAGTATGGCAAAGAAGAGAGTCACGTTCTCCTTTTGGCCTGAAAATGCTTGCAAAACTCCTTTTGATCTCACACTTTTTTGACACTTTTTGGATTTTGCTCTGGCCGTTTGTGCATACTCTAGGTCGTGAATGAGGCTTTGTTACACTTGCATATGTAGTAATGAATGAGAATAGGTCACATTATAAGCTAATGATCCCTTGCAATTAAGTTTTTGGATTCTTCATAACCACCATTAAAGAAATATTCCAAGTTTGTTCAAATTTTGAATTTTTATGCATAAAATGGCCCTATCACGAAATTGGTAGGTTGTTCATGACACATAAAAGTCATTCAAATCAAAAGATGTTATTTAATTAATTTTTTTGATTTTATTTGAATTTTATGGATTTAAAATGAATTAAATCAAATAAAATTAAATAAAAATAGAAAAACTAATGTTTAATCTTGAAATTGATCATGGGACACGTGGGTGGCATGACAAGGCTGAATTAAGTGGAAAAAAGTGGGCCCTTTTGTCAAAAATTGAAGTTTCAAGGATAGTTGCCTTTTGCCATTTCACAAAAATTTCCCAATTCTCCAATGCATATCTTGCTCAATTTTGATCATATGGACATGTGCTTGGACATTTTGGAAAGGTCTTGAAGTCCTCTAACCAATGCCTTTAGTCCCATGTCATTTTGATTTACCAATCTCAAGTTATGGTCTTTGACTTAAAATGCCTTTTTGTTGACTTTTGAAAATGACCTATAATGTTGAAATTGATAACTTTTTGTGAGAGCATTTCTTGGATTTGGAATGTGAAGATGAGTTGTAGGAAATGTCATCCCCTTCAAAGTGAGCATTGGATGGGATTTTTCTGATGAACCATGAACAAGTTATGCCTTGGTCAAGTTACAGTTGACTTTTCAACTGTCCAAAAATGGAAACTTTTGCATCTTGATGATTTTTGAGCCATTCTTGTGGAATCATGATCAAGACTTGATCAAATGATGATTGTGGCTTCAAAATAAGATGTTGACCAAATTTTTTGACTTTTGACTGCCAAATGACCATTTTACCCCTGTAGTTGGTTGTGGAGCAACTAGGGCTTTTGACTGTGCAACTTGACCTTGTGAGCCTTGAAACTTGACATGTATATGCTTGACAATGTGTATAGGCATATGAGACTTGATTGGACCCTTGAAAACCTCAACTTCCTTGAAGGAACCAAAACCCTAATTTTGACTGGCTTAGGAGGGTGTTTGAACTGTGCAACCCTTGAGAGATTTTGAACCATTTGAAGATTGACCTTGATAAATCTTGAAGAATATGGGAGGGCAAATTTTGGGGTACAACAGTTGCCCCTGTTCAATCTTCTTAGACCTGAGGATGTAGATTGGCTTGTGTGCCTTTCGTAATCTGAGGGTGGAAGATGATTGAACACTAGAGTGCCCAGAAATTTGCACTCACATAGTAGAGTGTCAGCAGTGTGATGGAGGGAATGGGCTTACGGATGCCATTTGGAGAGATGGTGGATAGGAGGATGGGCTTATAGATGACATCTGGAGATGTGACAGAACCCTGTCGGGAATGGGCTTATAGATGCCATTTGGAGACTGTCTGTTGAGTTGTAATTTTATGAGTTGAAAGAGGGAACCTGTGTAGGGTTACCTTGATGATGGGCTCGTGTAAAACTTCATCTTGGAAAGAAGGAAACCTGTATAGGGTTGACTGATGATGAGCCCGTGTGAAGCTGCATTTGTGTAGGGTTGACTGATGATGAACCCGTGTGAAGCTGCATCTGAAATGGAGAATAAACCTGTGTGGGGTTACTTTGATGATGAGCCCGTGTGAAAGTGCATCTGGAGCTGAGAAGGAAACCTGTGTAGGGTTTACTGATGACGAGTCCGTGTAAAACTGCATCCTTGGAAATGGAGAACCTGTGTAGGGTTTCTGGGTGATGAGTCCGTGTAAAACTTCATCTTTGGAAAGAGAGAACCTGTGTAGGGTTTCTTGATGACGAGTCCGTGTAAAACTACGTCTGGAGGAACCTGTGTAAGGTTTCTTTGGGATAAGTTCGTGTAAAACTTTCTTGAGGAACCGGGGTAAGGTTACCTTGGGATAAATCCGTGTAAGACTTTGGGAGGAACCGATGTAGGGTTACCTTGAGATAAGTCCGTGTAAGACTTCTGGAGGAACCGGGGTAAGGTTACTGCAGGGTAAGTTCGTGTAAAACTTCTTGATGAACCGGGGTAAGGTCATCTTGAGATAAGTCCGTGTAAGACTTCTGGAGGAACCGGGGTAAGGTTACTGCAGGGTAAGTTCGTGTAAAACTTCTTAATGAACCGGGGTAAGGTCATCTTGAGATAAGTCCGTGTAAGACTTCTGGAGGAACCGGGGTAAGGTTACTGCAGGGTAAGTTCGTGTAAAACTTCTTGATGAACCGGGGTAAGGTCATCTTGAGATAAATCCGTGTAAGACTTCTGGAGGAACCGGGGTAAGGTTACTTTGAGATAAGTCCGTGTAAGACTTTTCTGAAAGAAAAGGAACCGGTGTAGGGTTACTTTGATGATAAGTCCGTGTAAGACTTCTTCTGAAAGAAAAGGAACCGGTGTAGGGTTACTTTGATGATAAGTCAGTGTAAGACTTCTTCTGAAAGAAAAGGAACCGGTGTAGGGTTACTTTGATGATAAGTCCGTGTAAGACTTCTTCTGAAAGAAAAGGAACCGGTGTAGGGTTACTTTGTGATGGGTCCGTGTAAGACTTTTGGAGGAACCGGGGTAAGGTTTCTGCATGATAAGTTCGTGTAAAACTTCTTGATGAACCGGGGTAAGGTCGTCTTGAGATAAGTCCGTGTAAGACTTCTGGAGGAACCGGGGTAAGGTTACTGCAGGATAAGTTCGTGTAAAACTTCTGGATGAACCGGGGTAAGGTCATCTTGAGATAAGTCCGTGTAAGACTTCTGGAGGAACCAGGGTGAGGTTACTGCAGGATAAGTTCGTGTAAAACTTCTTGATGAACCGGGGTAAGGTCATCTTGAGATAAGTCCGTGTAAGACTTCTTCTGAAAGAAAAGGAACCAGTGTAGGGTTACTTTGATGATAAGTCCGTGTAAGACTTCGTCTGAAAATTGAGAAGGAACCGGTGTAGGGTTGCCTGATGATGAGTTTGTGTAAAACTACATCTGAGGTTGAGAATAAACCGGTGTAGGGTTGCCTGTTGATGAGCCCGTGTAAGACTTCTTCTGAAAGAAAAGGAACCGGTGTAGGGTTAATTTGATGATAAGTCCGTGTAAGACTTCGTCTGAAAATTGAGAAGGAACCGGTGTAGGGTTTCCTGATGATGAGTTCGTGTAAAACTACATCTGAGGTTGAGAAGGAACCGGTGTAGGGTTTCCTGTTGATGATGTGTGTTACAGGTATTTCAACAACGTTACACCTCTACAATAATTGTGTTAATATAGTAGATCTCATGTGTTTGGTGTTTGTGAGGCAACACTTCTTTCAACATATCATATAAACTTAAAATATAAGGTTTTATATCTTTATCTTTAACCTCTCCAAGGTTCGCATGGTGTTTTACCTATATTCATATGATTAGTTCTATTCAAGAAAAAACATTTAGACAATAAAACTTCACCCCAAAGATTTTTAGGAGAATGAGAAGTAGCATAACATTCACCATTTTTCAAAAAATTTATTATTTTTCATTCTGTTACACCATCAGATTTACAAGATTAATAAATTCTTTTTCACAAAAAATTTTTTAAAGAGACGTGTGTATCTCAACTTTCCATTTGTATTTTTTTTGTTTATGTATTTTTGGCTTTGAATATATACATATATATATATATATATATATATATATATATATATATATATATATATATATATATATATATATATATATATATATATATATATATATATATATATATATATATATATATATATATATATATATATATATATATATATATATATATATATATATATATATATATATATATATATATATATATATATATATATATATATAAGCCTTTCGAACAAAAGGTCCATCGAGCTGTTTGTGTCTGATCATGTAGTTTGATGTTGGGAACTCGTGGCACGTGGCATGATATTTGTCACACGGGTAGGAGATGGGTTTGAAGAATGAGGAGGAGGGTGGGAGCGGAGTTGAGCAATTTTCTGAAAAACGTCTCTTGGGGTTCATGTGTCACTTCATCCATCTACTCGTGGGAGGCATGTGTCACCTCTAGATGCCTTGGAAGCCCCACCAGTCCATGTTAAGGCACCCCAGGTTCTTGAGGGGTTTGAAGGAGGCTCGTATGACTTATCGATGTTGTCTCTATATCTGGACCATGTTGTCATGTGTGGGACATAGAGGTAAATTTCATATGTATTTATTCTATGAAAAACTTGTTATAATATTTGATTTTTCTGACAATGATTTACTTTCTAGAGGAATGTGATGCTTTAAAATGCATCAACCATGATCCTAAGATTACGAGTCTCTCGCAGCCTGATGAGTGGTGGTTTCAGGATGTGTTTCAGCTATATGAGTTGTGAGACTTATGCAAGAACGACTATTCTATTATTAACCATGGTATATTGTAAACATTTGTTGAGAGATGGTACTCTGTGACGTCATCTTTTCATTTTACACATGGTAAGATGCCCATCTCACTAGACAATGTCTCATGCATGTCGCATATTTCGATCAGGGGAAGGCTATTAGACCACAATAGGATTATCAAAGATGAGTCACTAGAGATTATGGTGACATATTTGGGATATGGCCTAAGGTATACCCTGAAGGAGATAGAAGACACACGGGGGTGTCTATAATACAGTGGGAGAACCGACTTGGGTGTTTTGCGTTTTATCGTAATTGTTGCGGATAGCAAGAGTCGCCATTGACTTTGCTTTTATCCAATAAAGGAAAGGGTGAAAAAATAGGAAAGACCTTTTGAGAATTTTCTTGAGTTCGGGGGTAGGTTATGAAAAGGGAAGGTATTAGCACCCTTTTCATTCGTAGTTATCTACGGGCTCTTAGTTGCTAGCTCACTTTGAAAATTCTTTGTAAAAATGTGTTTGTGTGGGTTTAAAAGTATTTTGAAAACGTCTTTGTTTCGAAAAACTTTGTAATGATTCTTGTCTTTATAAGAATGTATACAAAGTGTTGGTTTTTGAAAATATTTCATGAAGATGTTTGTTTTGAAGAAATATTTTTTGTGAGTGTGAAGATGGTTTTGTTTGTGAGCAAGCAACTACGAGTGTTCTACCTACTCAAAAAGTCTTAGTTCTTTTCCTCCTCCTTTAGATAGTGTTGTCTTACCATTAGTTAGTAAGAAACCTTATCATTGAATGTGAAGGGACAGGTGTGGGTCATCGTACAGTCATAGAAGGCAATATTGTAGGATACTATAACAATTTGTCGTAAGGGTCTAAGATCGTTTACTGAAGGCAACATCAAAGGGTCATCGAGGGACTATGTTCTTGTAATCGAGGGTCTTTACTAAAGTATCCCACGTTCGAGGGACATGACTGTTTTATACTTTGGCAATAAGTGTGGGTTAACCCTAGAGGTGTAAGTGTGCAAAGTGTATTGTTTTCATGCAAATTGTATTGAATTAGGGTTATCTACTTTCTTGATTTTAGTCTTTCCATACAAACCCTAATTAATAGCAATAATATTGAAAGCGATAAATTGTGAAAATTTAAAGTGCGACGCTATTTCAATACTTTAGGGGAGGGGAATACAAATTACAAACGGAGATGGAAACAATTAAAACCTAATTACTATTACAATCATATTGAATAATAGAATGTAAAATGTACAAGAATATAGAGATAGTGTGAAAGAGAAGAAAATTATTTTTATGGTTTTGTTATGAAAAGATTTTAAAATTAACCTAATTAACTAAAGAAAGAAGTTAATTAATTAAATTCTTAAATTCTAAGTTAACTTAATTTAAAAGGGTAAATTAAAATAAAACCTA
The DNA here is from genome assembly GCA_948472305.1 of Vicia faba. Lineage (NCBI taxonomy): Eukaryota > Viridiplantae > Streptophyta > Magnoliopsida > Fabales > Fabaceae > Vicia > Vicia faba. Next base: position 1,620,484,033 of record OX451736.1, read on the forward strand.
AATATAAATGTATTTTAATTAATTTTAGAGAGAAGATATATATTTTTTCGGGTTTTTGTTTAAAAGAAATGAAATAAAAATATGAAAATATTTAGTCTAAGTATTTAGTAGAATATATATATATATATATATATATATATATATATATATATATATATATATATATATATATATATATATATATATATATATATATATATATATATATATATATATATATATATATATATATATATATATATATATATATATATATATATATATATATATATATATATATATATATATATATATATATCTGTGTGTGTGTGTGTGTGTGTGTGTGTGTGTGTGTGTGTGTGTGTGTGTGTGTGTGTGTGTGTGTGTGTGTGTGTATGTGTGTGTGTGTGTGTGTGTGTATTTTGGTATTTTTAATTAGAAATAATAATTATAAAAAAAATGAAATAAAAGAAAGAAAAAAAAATAAAATGAAAATATAAATTAAAGGGGCAGGGGGTTTGAAAAGTAGTGAGGGAGGTTTGATAGTAAAAAAGTTTTTGTTTTGGGCCCAAACAACCTTTTCGTAATTACAAATAAAACCAAAATAAAATAAAATGTTGGGCTGCATGGTAAGAATGAAATGGAGGGTGAGAGAAAGAAGAAGAAAATGACCCAATATCTGGATAGCCCATGTGCGTTTTTGAACAAAAAGAAACAAGGAAAATGCTGTAAAAATGACAAAAGGTCTCGCTGGGGCTCAAACCCAGGACCTTCTATATGTATGCCTTACGTGCGTGCTCTCTATCACTAGGGTGGCTATATATCCCTTCATTTATAAACAACCAACATATTATATTTTAAAATAAGTCCTAAACACATTGTCTTCTTCTTCCTCACGCCAACATCCATGGACAAGATTTTCAAATTTGTATCTTGCTCATTTCTCAACCATTCTCAAAAGTGTAAACATCAAACTTATTATAAATTTCACCACAATTTTCAAATATATAAATATCTTAAGCAATGGATCAAATATGAGCACGAATTTTAAATGGTACCAAATGGATAATGGTGATGGAGGTGTTACAGATGTGAAACAGGGAGGGGGATGAGTTATATTTGATGTAAGAAGCTTTAGGATTGATTTAGAGAAGAAACACATGAGTAGTTTATAAGATGGAAATTATTGGGCAGAAATGACAAGTTATGGTGTTTTTAGAGAAATTTATGGTTTGAGGGAGTTCCAAGGCTTCTAATTTTGTGTCCTAAGTTGCATAATAGTGTCTTAATTTATAGGAGAAGGTTTGGATGCTTGAGGTGGTCAGAAGCAAAAGTTCACATGTTATGGCCATTTGACTTGTTTTTGAAGCAAGTTTGACAAGAATTGTTCCAAGGCAAGGTACAAGGCTATCTAAAGTGGTTAGGCACTTTAAACATGCTTATCTGATTGTGTAGAGGATGCTTGTAACACTCCAATTCTACCTGACAATATAAATGTAAATCAGAGTTATAAAAATCATACAACTGAATCAGGATGCCACAAATTCAATTTAAAAACCATTACATTCAACATGGATACATAACACTTTAAAACTTTGGATGAACCAACATCAAAATAAATTAATCTTTTAAATCAACAACTTGAACAACTATGCAGCGGAATCATAATAACATATTTATCCAACATGAAAGCAACTTCTGAATAACAAGTACTTAACCACAATCAACTTAAAGTTCAACAACTGAAATAACAAATACTAAAGCAACAAGCGTTCATCCCCCTGAGTGTTACGTATCAGAGCAATGACACTGACTCGAACTACTGAAGGTAAACTGCCTTCACTCTGGATTACCTGCACGTTACCAACATAAGGGTAAAATTCAAACATAAGAGGTGAGATATCCAACACTATAATAGAACGTATGATAAATATTATATTAGAATCAGTTCATGCAAAAGTCACCACTTTACAACTTATAAACAACAACCATCCCAATAGGCTATCAACAAAATACAAAAAATAATTCATCAACACAACAGCTCAATTATACAACTCAGAATGCGACTCAATACTATGCAAATGCACGTGGTACCATTGGAGAAGAACTCCCATCTTAAAAACAGAGCAGAACTCCCATCTTAATAATTGCCAATTAATAGAGGCATCAACAAGGCATAAGCCTTCTCCGCAGTTTGCCAATCCAGGCCATCACAGAGTATGCAAATGTATATGAATGAACTATCACATACTCACAACAATCATCATCATCATAAGGCATAATCCCACATAACCATTGTTACCAGTAAATAGAGGTAATTCACCATCATGTAAAACTCCCTGCAACTTCGCATTATCAACAATATTCACAGTAATCACAATATCACAACAACTCAACATAAATCAATATTGGCCATAAGCCTATCACATTAATCAATGATTCAGTCATTAACATAATCAAATAACAACTTAACAATAATTTCACACGGCACAGTTAACGACCAAAACACAGCAGGTGTGGGCAAAAGGGATAGGGAATTAAGTGCCCCTTGACATGCATAACAACTAGGACAACATAACAACTAAATCATACTCCTCGACACGCACAGAAAAGACAGGGCAACGACCAACCTGTGCTCCTCGACATGTCCTGTAATCTAATTCTGCTCGAAATCTAACGCATCATTCCCCGACATGCCTCACAACCTAAAACACGGCTCGATACCTACTACTTCAGTATCCTCCCCGACCACTAATTCGGCCAACAACACAGTCGCGATATAACGTCTTAACGACCACACCACTATAATTTATAGCTTTCGGCCAATCGCTCGGAATAACACAGAAATGGACAACTATATTCCTATCCACAAATTCATCAACATACAAGACAATCACACAGAAACCTCCTTAAAACGACCACTTCAACAATTACCAATTTTCCTGCCAATCGCTCAGAATAATCCAACGTCCTAACGACCATCACGACCAGTGATCAACTATCCAAACCTACATATTGATTAAATGGGTAGTCACACAGATAACTCAAAACATCCACAACACATAACCGAATAACTTCCTAAAATGGATTCATTAAACGGTCATACGGTTCTCCCTAACGGCCACAACATGAATAAACTGGCAACTTCGATAGAAATTCAGAAACATACACGTACAACAATCATAAAACGGCCAATTCTCATGTAATACACATCATAAGTCCCATTATAAGGTCAGAACCCCACCCTTACCTGGATTGAAGGTCACTCAACCAAAAACTCTAGCTGACGGCTTTGCTTCATTCTGCTCGACATCGGGCAGCTTGCTCCTCATCCGTGCAGATCTACCTGTCAGCATACAAAATCCTTATTCTCCAACTAAAACAAACCCTTGTGTTAGCTTCTCCTTATATAACAATACTCTTGGGCCTAACCTACACCCCCACTTTACTATTTATAACCAATACTCTTGGGCCAAACCTACACCCCCACTTCACCAAAGCAATCTCCTTGCCTCTCAGAGTCTTCATTTCACGATCCGCGATTCATACAGGCATCGTCTCAACAGTAAGATTATCCCTTACTTGCTCATCATCCATATGAATCACATGAGATGGATCTGAAATATACTTTTGGAGTTGTGACACATGAAACACATCATGCAAATTCGAAAGATTAGGCGGTTAAGCCACTCTATAAGCCACATTCCCAACTCTTTTTGAAATCTGATATGGACCAATAAAACGAGAAGTGGGCTTCTTAGACTTCAATGCTCGCCCAACACCAGTCACAAGTGTAACTCTCAAAAACACATGGTCACCAGCTTGAAATTCCAAATCCTTCCTTAGCTTATCATGATAACTCTTTTGTCTACTTTGGGAAGCTTTCATCTTTTCTCAAATTAACTTCACCTTCTCAGTAGTCTCATGAACAAGTTCAGGTCCAAGCACTACACTTTCTACAGATTCATGCCAACATAAAGAAGTTCTACATCTTCGACCATACAACGCCTCAAAAGGTGCCATCCCAATACTAGAATGGTATATGTTATTATAAGTGAACTCTATCAATGGAAGATAAGTATCCTACGAACCTCCATGCTCAAGAACACATGCTCTCAACAAATCCTCCAATGATTGAATAGTCCTTTCTGTCTGACCATCCGTCTGAGGATGATACACCAAACTTAACCTTAACTTAGAACCCAACGCTTCTTGCAAACTCTTCCAAAAATCAGACTAAACCTCGGATCTCTATCTGACACAATGCACAAAGGAACACCATGCAGCTTCAAAATTACACTAGTGTAAATCTCTGCCAACTTCGATATTGGAAAGCTGATGTTAATAGGAATAAAATGAGCCTACTTTGTAAGCCTATCAACAATCACCAAAATCGAATCATGTCCTCTTAAAGTATTAGGTAACCCCATCACAAAGTCCATCGAAATGCTATCCTATTTCCATTCTGGAACTTCTAACGGTTGCATCAACCATGCAGGCTTCTGATGTTCAAATTTCGACTTCTGACAAGTCAAACATGCATACACAAACTGAGCCACATCACTCTTCATCCCAGGCCACCAAACGAATTCTTCAAATCCTGATACATCTTTGTAGCTCCTGGATGAATACTCAGCTTACTTCTATGACTCTCTTCAAGAATCACTTTCTTCATCTTCACATCCTCAGGAATACAAATCCGATTACAAAATCTCAACACACCTTGCACATCTAACTTAAAATCACTATTCTCAGACTAATCGATCCCAACCATCGAATCTACCAGTTTCACATCAAACTTATGAGCTTCTCTGATACTCTCTAGAAATTCATTATTATTCTTCAACATTCCCAACATAACACTCTGCGGTGTCACTTTGCAAACTAAGCTCATATCTCTGAACTATTCAATTAATTCCAACTCTTTAACCATCATTGTTGACATATGTAAAGTCTTTCGACTCAACACATCAGCTACCATATCTGCTTTTCCTAGATGATAGTTCAAACCGAAATCATAATCCTTCAATAACTCCAACCACCTTCATTTTCTCATGTTCAATTCCTTTTGATCAAATAGATACTTTAAGCTCTTACGACCACTAAACACTTCAAGTCTAGAACCATAAAGATAATTCCTCCAGATCTTTAACACAAAAACAACTGCATCAAGCTCTAAATCATGCGTAGGATAGTTCTTCTCATGAGTCCTCAACTGCCTTGACGCATAAGAAACTACCTTTTCATTCTGCATAGGCACACCTCCTAAACCCATCTTAGAAGCATCACAATATACCACAAAAGATTCTCCTGGATTAGGTAGCGTCAAAATCGAAGCCGACATCAATCTTTTCTTCAATTCCGTAAAACTCTCTTCACACTAGACATCTCACGCAAAAGCTCTACCTTTACAAGTCAATTTAGTCAATAGAGGTGCCAACTTAGAAAAACCTTCGATAAACCTCCTATAATAACTAACTAATCCCAAAAAGCTTCTAATCTTGGTAGCCGACTTCGGAGTTTCCCATTGCAACATAGCATCTACTTTAGAGGGATCTATAGCAATGCCACTATCTGAGATCACATGACCAAGAAAACTAACCTCCTTTAACCAAAATCCACACTTAGACAGCTTTGCATACAACTTCTTCTCTTTCAAAACTTGCAATACTACTCTTAAGTTCTCTGCATGCTCTTCTTCTGTCTTGAAGTAAATCAAAATATCATCAATAAACACCACCATAAATCGACCCAAATAAGTATGAAAGATGCGATTCATGTATTCCATGAATACTCCCGGCGTGTTGGTAACACCAAAAGGCATCACCAAATACACATAATGTCTATAACGCATTCTGAAAGCCGTCTTCTGGATATCTTCATCCTTCACTTTAATTTGATGATATCCTGACCATAAATCAATCTTACTAAACACACGAGCATCCACCAATTGATCTATCATGTCTTAATTTCATTGCATTTATTCACAGCAGAAAACATCAATAAATAATTATTCTCAACCCTCAGCATGAGTGGTATTTTTCATCATTCAAAAATTAGCATAATCATAAGGTAAATTCAAAACAACGGAGTTACACAAAGTTTACTCCCAACATAATAAGACAAATGCAAAACCCCTAAGTGTTACGTATCAGAGCAGGCACTGACTCAATCTACGCAACTGAGATAACTCTTCAGCTAACCTCAACCTCGAGCTACTTCAGATCATCTGCATATTACTCACGTAGAGGTAACATTCAAACAGAAAAAGTGAGATATCAAAATAATATAAGAGGAAGCATAACAATAAATAGATAGCAATTGAAGTACACAGTCAACACATAACATCCATCATACTACGATACATACTTCATCAATATTCAATCATCAAATTATCAATTATAATGTGATGCAAAGAGACCGACACTGACTCAATGCATGTGGTACCAACAGAGTAAAACCCTCATCATAATAATACCAACTTAGAGCAGCAACATCATAACATCAATACAGGCTATCGCTCGCGAATACATGCCATCGTTCGTCATTACAGGTCACCGCTTCATGAATGCATGCGACACTGACATGCAACAACTTAATTTACATTGATTATTCATACTCATCAATACAGGCCATCGTCATCATCATTATCATGCAATACATCATGCAAAATCCTTCGTACACCATTTATACAATATTGATACATTCAATCGCAACATTTTACATTACAGCACATACAACATACACACACATAAAAAATATTCCAATAAAATATTATTCTACTACCATCAAAATTATTACCACATTGTAGAAAATATATTTAGCTTTCCAACAGTTCAAATGGAGCGTCAAACGGACGCTCGAGTCAAAAGTTATGGAGTTTTCAAGTTTTCAAAATGGTGTCAAATAGTGAGCAATCGAATGCACAAACAGAGTAATCGATTGCACCCTGTTCCAGAGGACAAAAATCACATTTTTAAGAAGTGCAATAGATTAATCTTCTACTGCGATCGATTGCTTACTGAAACAGAAGCAAAAATCCCAATTTTTAAGCAGCACAATATATTTCTCTTCTGCTGCAATTGATTGCTTATTGAAACATAAGCAAAATTCAGTAAGATTGGATTTTGCAATCGATTGCACCTGCACTGCAATCGATTGCACCCTTTGGAAAATAGTTTTACAAATTTAGAAAAATAGCAGTGCGAAAACCCTTTTGTCTCAATTCTAAAAACACAAACTTCATTAAAAAAATGCACAATCAAACCCCAGATTATCATCCCCGTCATCATATATCAATTACCACATATATCAAACATCAATTATACAGACAATGCATCAAAATCAATCACCAAAGGGTAAAACCCCAAAACAACTAAATAGAGAGAAATCAAAATCATACAACCATGAAACTTAAACACTACCATACCCCATCATTAGGAAAACCCTTACAGAGTTAGAATCTCCCCTTACCTTAGATTGGTGACGGTTCTTGATTTTTATGGTGAAACTTCTTGCCCTAGCCTCCTAGTGCTCTTTCTCCTCTTCTCACTTCTACGCTTCTTTTCTATTTCTACGATTTCTCTTTAATTCTCTATTCACATTCTATTATATTCCCATAATAACCTTAGTGTTCTCAATTAATTATTTATTTAATTATTATCATAAAATAATAATAATCATAATATTATAAAAAATAGTAATAGTAATCTATATTATTCCATACACACCCCCATGATTCAACACTTTTAGTAATACACCTCTACACATTAACTTCTACAATCCTCACTACTTCTAATCTTCCATTAATTCCATCAAAACACATAAACACATCATAAAATTCATTAACCCATATAAATTCATCATGTCATCCAATTATTAAATAAAATAATTCCAAGCAATTCATAAGAATACACCGTATTATAATTATTTAATTAAAAACAATTCTAATTAAATCAGGGTGTTACATGTTGGGTGCCCGCCTTACAAGGAGGGTGCTCGTGAGGACCTTCTGAGTGTCGTTGGTCCTCCTCACGAGTCATGACTTTTTTCCCCAGAGGATATATCTTGGTCGACGAGAGGAGTGGAATCATTGTGCAATATTTTCAATGGCAAACTCTCTCCTGCTGGCTTTCTTCTACAACATAGTTAGATTGGGAATTGTATGATGTTTGGGCCAAGTGTAGCCCCGGTCTAGAACAGGAGCCCCCTATGTCTTTGATCCTGAGGAAAGGAGTTATGACTTAAGACCAACTTCCCTGTATGATGAGTATGGTTTCGTCGAGGTCCCCTATCACGTCGAAGGACGGGGTCGTTTTTATTCGTGACTACTCGAGTGGAGATTGGAGTGTGTTCACAGAGAAAATTTATCTTCTCCTCGATTCGCGGGGAGACGAAAGTTTGCAGAATGTTTAATTCATAAGCCACGTGGTTTAGCTTTTGGTTGTGACTACTCGAGTGGAGATTAAAGTGTGTTCACGGAGAAAATTTATTTGTTCCTCGACTCGCGGAGAGACGAAAGTTTGCAAAATGTTTACTTCGTAATACACATGGGTTAGATTTTGGTTATGACTACACGAGTGGAGATTGGAATGTGTTCGCGGAGAAAATTTATCTTCTCCTCGACTCGCGGGGAGACGAAAATTCGCAGGATGTTTACTTTGTAAGCCACGTGGTATAACTTTTTGGATATCGTGATAACCTAGGAAGTAGGAGTCACTTTGACACCGAACGCGTGGGCAGAAGAGAGACAAATAGTTGATACGCTGTTGTTGTACCCCAAAATTTTCCTTCTCATTTTACTCAAGGCATGCCCATTGAGGTCCCCGACTTGCTCAAGGTTGACCAAGAATTGACCAGGCAAATTCTCCTCCTAAGGCAATGAACCTCAAACTAGGGTTTCAATTTTCATCAATATATGAGAGATCCAATGGTCTCAAATGTTTTCCATGGTCATAATTTGCCTTCAAGTTTGTCCATGACAAGTTTCATGCCCTGCACTACAAGTTTGCTCAGTCAAATGCTCAAATGCCTGAAAATCAATTGTATTAGGTCAAAAGTCAATTGTGGCCTATATGCAGTCAAACTTCAAGATTTTTGGTCAACATCAACATTTTGAAGTGATATCCATCATTTGATCAAGGGTTGATCATGATTCCTCAATAAATGCTCCTAATTCATCAAAAGTCAAAGTATTGCTAATTAGGGTTTCTATAGGAAAAGTCAACCAAACTTTTACCAGGCATAACTTTCACCTACTTCATCCATTTTCCCCAACCAAAGCTAATTTTGAGGAGAAACCATTTCCCTACAACTTCTCTTCAGACCTCAAGTTCAAGAGATTCACCATTTGAAAGATACAAGCTCAGACATTACAGGTCATTTTAGAAAGTCAACAAAAGCCACTTTTTTCCAAGACCTTTTACATCAAGACAACATCTTCAAATGAAAAATGGATCAAAAGAGAGATTTAAGTAGACATCTCGGGCTTTGCAAAAAGCAAAGATCATCATCATGAGGTCAAAATTAATCAAGTTATGGCTTTCTCAAGTTGGGAAAATTTTGGAAATTTCAAGAATGGTGCATTGAGCAAATTTAAACTTTTGAGTCAATGACTTAACTTTTTGAGGTTCAAATATTTTCCTAAGCTTATGGAGGACCTCTAATATCATTTTTACAAGGCCTTTCATTTTCTACCTATTTTGTCAATATTTATTTTGATTTATTTCAAATAAATATTAAATAAATTGTACAAAATATTATGGAATGGGCCTTAACCTTTGGGCTGATGGTTTGGCTTACCTTAGGGCCCAAGAACTCGTGTACAATTGTCCAGGTACATGCTAGCATGGAAAGGGAAAGTTTTGGAAAAATTTGGAAGTTCTTTAATTTGTTGGATTTTGGTTGGAAAACATGTTTATGGCCATGATTCTCCCCATTCAATCGTGTCTCCTCCATCTACCCTATAAATACACAGCCTTCCTGCAAGCTTTCCTCACGCATATACAGCATTAAGAACTCACACCAAAAATTGCAAATTTATCAAAAATCATGAAATTCCAAAGAGCAGGCTCCAACCTCTTTTTATCCAATCCAAAGACTCTATCAACATCCCAGTACTTCCAGAAGTTGAATCCAGTCCATATCCATGCCTAAGATACCTTGAGATTGACCAACCGGATTGTTCGTTTTGGTATATTTCTAAAAAAATTGAATCTCTTAATGCATGCATTCTAAACAGTTTTAACGCATACATTCTTGCTTGTTTAATTATTTTGAGATGTCCTAACGTTTTACATGTGAAGTTAGGGCTCTAAATCACAAGTTTTCATGGCTAGGTTTTAAAAGCATAAAGGTTTTGGTTCCAGAGATAGAGGCTACTTCTGGGAAAACTAATGCCATGGTTGGATTGGCAGACCCCGATTTAGGGGGTAGCCTTAATTTCAAGTCTTGATTTTGTTGATTGCAGATTATAGGATTTATGGGTGACCGGAGAGGGTGACTGAAGTTTGACTCTGGAACCCTTGAGATGTTTGACTTCGGTGCCATGGCTATCAGCTTCTCATTGGCCAGTCAAAGCAGCGCACACATTTTTAAATAATTGCTTTGATTTTCTAATATATTATTATTGCTTGATATGTATAAACGAATGATATGACAGCTCAACTAGTAAATGTGTGTTTATGTGAGGGAAGGGACCTGGGTTCAAGTCCCAGATCTAGTGTTTTGCATTTTTTAAACCCATTTCATGCAGATCCTATGTGTTGCATGGCCAGACGTGCACCGTATGCCATCAACCAATCACCTCTTGATCCAGATTCAGCGTCTCAACACGCAGTCTCATGGTAGACCTTCAAGGGCTAGCAACAGAGGATCAAATGCAACTTCTGGATCTTAGTTGGTTTGGGCCCAATGTTTTAAAACTCATACCCCCCTGATTGCCTATAACATCAGACCCATCATGCATTTTTTGTTTTAATTTTTTATTCTTTTTTTTAGATCTTTTTTAATTATAATCATAAAAAATAAAATAAATAAATAAATAATTTAGGTTTTTTTCCAAAAATTATGTTAATTAATTAATTAATTATTTTGATTTTATTTTATCAACTTAAGATCAATTAGACTTAGGTTGATTTTAATTCAAATATTTTCTTAAATAAAAAACAAAAAAAAATGCAAATATATTAGAATTAGGATTAATTTCATTCTATATTTTATCTTCTTAATTAAAATTAAATTTATAGTTAATTATTTTTCTTAATAAAACCAAAAAAAAAGATTTTTCTTGTTTACTTAGAATTTTTCTTAGGTTTTTTAGGCGTAATATTTATTTCGAGCGCGTTATTTTTATTCTCGCATTTTATATTAATAATGTAACTGATTATGGGATGTAATAGTTTAGATTTAAAATTCCGCATTTTATTTTCTTGCACTTTTTAATGTAATTATCCCAAAGCGTTGTAATAGTCTAGGATTTAAATTTTCGCACTTTAAATTTCTATAAACATTAACTGTTAGTAACTAGCCGTGCATGATAAGACTGAAAATTAACACGTTAGCAAACTTAATAATGCAAGATAAATAACCGATTTAACACATATGCACATATACACCTCTAGGGTATCTCCGCTTCGGTTGCCTTCGGAAAAACAGTCATGTCCCTCGAAATGGGGACACTTTAGCAAAGAACCGTAAATCAAAAAGATCATAGTCCCTCTATGATTCTACAGTTGCCTTTCGGTAAATGATCTAGTCCCTAAACAAAATTGCTAAAGTGTCTCTACATGTTGCCTTTATCATTGTAAACGTCCCTTCGATTGTCCCTCAAACATCCAACGATGGGGCTACCTACTCACTAATAGTAGGATATCACTGTCTAAAGGATAGGAGGAAAAGAACAAACCTTTTAGAGTATAAAAATAGATAGTTGTTAGAAGTTTTCTCAAAGCAACTTTTTTCACCTACACAAAAACATTTCAATTTTTTTTTTAAACATTTGCTTTGTTAACACTCTTGAGGACTGATACAAGAGTTAAATGCAAAGTAAATCACCACACTAAGGCATTTTCAAACACACAAAGCATAAAGGTATTTTAAAATGAGAAAACCTCAAAGAGCCCGTAGAAAACTACGGATGGAAAGGGTGCTAACACCTTCCCTTTCCATAATCTACCCCCCATACTCAGAAAACTCTCGAAAAAGGTCTTTTTCTATTATTTTCACCCTTTCCTTTGTTGGATAAAAGAAAATTCGGTGACGACTCTTGCTTACCGCACATTTGCGAATACAAAATGCAAACTAGTATAACAGTCAGTTCTGCCACCATACCATAGAATTGGCGACTCTGCTGGGGACTAAAAAAGTGGGGCCACCTTAGAGTTTTAGTTCACTATTTTAAATGCTTTATTGTGTGTTTGCTTTCTTTATCTTTGAGACTTTGTTAGGGTATTCTTGTAAAGATCCTACACCTGGGTCTGGGGCAACTTATTAGGTAAGTAGCAATAAATCATAGAGGTTGTGCAGCGTAGACCGATACAGATGAAATGGTGGCTACGTTAGCGCGATACTTTGGATTGTACTAATATTCCTTGAGTAAGTTAAGGATAACATTAGGCTTCCTCATAGTGTCACTAAGCGCTAACTGACCTTCAGAACCTTTAATTGACTCATCCTAGCCATTAGGAAGTATTGAGATAGTCGACTTTGGTTCCGACCGAAGATTGGTTGATACTCGATACTACACTCATTGAGACTGGACTTTTGGGATTTTTTGGCAGCAATACTTCGGTGCGTGAGCTGAAACAATTCCCGATGGGAAGGTCAATGATATTGAGACTCCTTAGAACCCAATTACTATTAATAGGACAGGTTGAGCCAACTGAACAAGCAAGAGGGTACTTACCTCAAAACCTCATGCAAGCCTTTAAATATAAGGTCTATTATGTGATTTGTTTGTGTTTATCTGTGATTTAAGCATAATCATGACATCATAAACATCATGACATTCATATATACTAACTGTGATACAGTGGGAGAACTGACTTGAGGTTTTGCGTTTGTGTTCGCATTTGTTCGGTTTAGCAAGAGTCACCACCGACTTTTTATTTTATCCAAAGGAATGGTCAAAAAGCACAGGAAAGACCTTTGAGATATTTTCTTGGATTCGGGTGGTAGATTATGAAAAGGGAAGGTGCAAGCACCCTTTTCATCCATGGTTATCCATGGGCTCTTAGTTACTTGTTTAGATCACTTGCTTTTGCTTTTCAATTGTTTGAAATGGTGCTTTGTGTGTGTGGTTTTTGAAAATGCTTTGAAAAAGAGGCCATCGTTGGGGCAACCTCTGTAATGATTCTTGTTTGAATATATACAAAGTTGTTTGTCTTTTGAAAATATATTTCAATGTTTGAAAGTTTGTTTTTTGGGAAATGTTTTGAAATTGTGTTGTGAAGTGTGTTTGAAAATAGCAAGGATGTTTTTGCAAGTTTTGATCAAGTAACTAAGAGTTGTCTACCCTATTTTACTCAAAAGTCTTTCCTATATGTTTTTAAACATTTTGACAGTGTTGTTTTACTATTGTATTTGGTAGACTACCTTGTATTAGGATGTTAAACGGGACAGGCACGGGTCATCACATACAATCATTGAAAGCAACTTGTGAGACGCTCTAGCAATTTTGTAATGGATGAGATTGTTTTATCGAAGGCAACATCGAGGGTCATCGAGGGACTACGATCTTTGTTTATCGAAGAGGCATTTGCTAGAGTGTCTCATATTCGAGGGACATGATTGTATTTCCGAGGCAACAAGCGAGGTTACCCTAGAGGTGCAAGTGTGCATTGTGTTTGTCATTTTCATGCATTTTCGATCTTGTATTAGGTCATCTAGCGATTGATTTTGGATTTTCGCATACAAACCCTAATCTCTAGTCATGGTATATTTGAAAGCATAAAGTGCGAGAGTTAAAAGTCTAAGCTATTACAAAAGTATCTGAGAATGGGGGTACAAATTATTACAAATGGGGATGAGTCTCACAAGAATAATAATATCCAAATATCAAGTATTACAACCAAATCGAATTGTCGCAATTCAGTGCAAAGTTATAACAAATGAAGAAATCAATAATATTATGAAATGCATATATTTACTTGAAAATAAATAAATAAAAATCTATTCTAAAAAAAAAGAAAGATTAAATATTTTATTATTATTATTCTTTGTATTTTATTAATTATGAAAAAGGAAGATCTTAAAAAAATAAAATTTAATTAAACAAAAATTTTATTATTTTTGTATTTTATTAATTATGAAAGGAAAAGTTTAAAGAAAAATTAATTAAACAAAATCTCTATTATTTTTGTATTTTTATTAATCAATAAAAAGAGTTTGGAGAAAACAAAATTAATTAAATTAATTTAAATGTTTTTTTGGTATTTTCATTAAATGTATGAAAAGAAAAAATGATTAAAACCAATTAAGAAAAATCAAATTTTTAAATATTATTAGTGTTATTATTAACTAAGAAAACAAATGAATTAATAAAAAATGTTAGCATTTTTTAAACAAAAGAAAAGAAATTAAAAAAAAGGATGGGCTTAGGATTTATGTTTGAGGTTAGGCCCAAATGAAAACAAAAACAAGTGAGGGGCAGAATGGAGAGGGGGGGAGGGTGCGCTGGCCAATTAAATGGGCTTTGGTTTGGTGGCCAGATAGGCCCAAGACAAAGTTTTCAATCGTTTTGTTAGGGTTCTGTTATTAGGGTCTGTGAACCCCTTTACAGCGACGTCGTTCTCGTTCTCCCTCTTCATCTTTCTCACTCAAATGGTTCTGATCTCCCCTAAGCCCTAGCCGCTGGAGCAAACCTCACTCTCTCATCTCCTCACAAAGACTCATGGCTTCGTTATAACGGTATGGTTCGTCTATGTTTTGAGTTTTACAGCTTTCGTTTGATTTGCTTGCTTGACTTTACAGTTTCGTTTTTTAATCTATGGTATCATGTATCTAAGGTGCAGTAAAGGGTTTGAGAAGCAGCTTACCTGTGAGATTTTATGGAAAACATAGGGGAAAGAGTGAGACGGAGCTCCCTGGTGGCTAGAGGCGGAGTGGAGATGATGATGAACGCGTGAGCTTTGGTAACTTTGTCTCTGTCCCTTTTGAATCTTGAATGATGATGATTCCTTCTGAGACTTTATTATTGTTTGTTGATTTTGTTGATGATGACTTACAGTTCTGAAACTTGTTTCCCCTTTCCTCTCTCTTTGAATCTGAATGTTGATGATGATTAAATGTTTCTGAAACTTGTTGTTGATGTTGCTTCTAAAACTCTTTCCTCTCTCTTGAATGTTGATGATGCTATTCTGAAACTTCTTCCTCTTTCTTGAATGTTGATGATGCTTTATTCTGAAACCTTGTTGTTCATGATGATTGTTGCTGAAACCTTTGATATTGGTGTTTTGATTGATGATGATTATCTCTGAAACTCTGTTTTGGTTTGTTAGATAATGGTTTGTGATGATAGTTTGCTGAAACCTTGATTGTTGATATGTTGAGATTTATGCTTCTGAAACTGATTTGTTGGTAGCTTTTCTTCTGATTTGAACTGTTATACAAGTTGTGGTTTTTGGATGTTGAGTTTGATGACAGGTTTGCAATTTGGTAGGCTTTTGATTGATTGTTTCTGAAACTGGTTTGCAATTTATGGTTTGGTGATGATTGTTTATGTTCTGAAACTGGTTTGGCAGGCTTGGAGATTTGTTACAGTTGCAGCTTGTTATGTTTTTTTTTGGGAGAGTTGTTTTGAACTGATATGCAGTTGTGGGTTGAAACTGTTACAGTTTGGGCTATGCAGTTTTGTTTTGGTTCACAGGTTTTTTGTGATTGTTGCAGTTTTGTTGTGGAACTGCAAGTTTGTTTTTGGCTTGGCTGTTGGCTTGATAGCAGGATTGGGAGTTTTTGATAACAGGGTTTTTAGAGTTTATGGTTTCTGCTTGTTTTTTGTGGTTCACAGGTTTTTTGTGATTGTTTTGTTGTAGTTTGATAACAGGTTTTTGGAGATGGTAGTTTCAGGCTTGGCTTGTTACAGTTTGTTGGCCTTTTATGGGTTTGATAAGCTTGTTACAGTTTGGCCAACTTTGCAGTTTCGCTAGGCTTTGAGATATATGTTTTTACTTCTGAGTTTTTCAGGCTTGGCTAAATGTTCTCCCTTTTTTACCTTGTGCTGTTTTTTGTCTTATATCCTTTTAGCTGTTTGTTTTGTAATCTTGTGACAGCCTTTAGCCAAACTGTACACTCTCCAAAAAGGTGATATCCTTTTCTATCTTTCTCTCTCCATGACAAAGCACTTTTGCTTTTCCACTTTATTTTCTGAAAAGTTTGCCTTTTTACTGGAAAATAATGAAAAGCTATGACAAGCTTTTGGATTGTCATTTGGTTTACCTCCTGCTTTACCTGCTATTTGATTTGCCATGTACTTTCTGCATTGTTTAGTTTGCATACTTTTTACATTCAGTTTGGTTGTAACTGTTGGGCTTACAGTTTTGCTTGTTTTTGTATGCTGCATTTGGTTTAGTTGCAATGCTGTTTGGTTCGCTTTGTATGCTGCATTGCTTGCCTTTGTAACTTTGTAACTCAGTCTGGAACCTTGCTTGTGATGCAGTTTGGCGCATGTTATGTAATGCATTGTTTTGCCATGCTGCAAAGTTTGGTTTTGTATGCCATGCTGTTTTTTAGTTTGCCATGCTTTGTAATGCAGTTTGGCGCCTTGTTGCATTTGAATAAATTGCTTTGTTTGCATTCTTCTTTTTGCATTTTTATTTTTCTCTTTGTGAACCAAGAAGAGCAATCTTCTTGTGATTTACAAAGAGGAAAATAAAAACGTGATGAACAATAGCACTTTCTGATTCCAGACGGCAAACTTTAATGATGAAAATTTTCCTTTCTTTTTTGTTTGAAAATTCTATTTAACTGACCGTGCTAATCCCGTTTTCTTTGCTTTTCTTTCCATGTGAGCACAACTTGGGTGATGACAAAGCAGAGGAAGCAGAAGACTTTGTGGCGAGCACGAGAGCAATGAAGCAATGGCTTAGACTTAGATTTTTTCATTTAATTGTAATAATTTATTCTTCAAGTACTATAAGCTGTAAAACTTAAAGCACATGAAATAATAAATTATTTTTTGTAACAATAAATGAAAAAGTCTTTATCCAATAAAACTCTTCTACTGTCAATATCTTGCAATTCTTCTTTCAAGTCTTCACTGATTATTTAAGATTCCTGATTAAAATAACTGAAACTGCATTCCAATATTTTCAATACAGATAACTTAAATTCCAAGTAATCCAAAAACTTTGTAGTCTCGTAACCTTGCAACAACATTCTAATCAAAATACGCACCGTGTATTCCAATAAACAAACAAGCATTTCATTCCATTAACAAGCAAACATTTTAACAGACGCACATTATCTGGTTAACCTGGATCAGACAAAACTTGAATATTCCAAATGACCATCTCAGCTCCTATCTCTTATCCCAGATAAATAAGCCTTGAGAACAACCAGTAACCTTTCAGCAAACTTGAAAAAGTGTGAAAACATGTGACAGTTAACTGAATTTCTGAGAATTCAATTTCTTCTGAGAAATGCGAGAGAAACCCTAATTCTTGATTTACTGCCAAAGAAAAGTCTGTTTGATCGATTCTTGAGCCAATCTTGAAAATATGAGAAAACCCTAGGATTGGGATTTCTTGTGAAAAATGGAGGGCAAATTTTGGGGTACAACAGCTGCCCCTGTTCAATCTTCTTGAACCTGAAGAGTTAGATCGGCGAGTTTACCGTACACGACTCGAAGGTAAAAGATGATTGGACACTAGAGTGCCCATAAATTTTCACTCGTCAAAGCATAGTTTGAGGGAATGGGCTCAAAGATGCCATTTGGAGATGCGACAGAATCTTGTCGGAGATGGGCTTAAAGATGCCATCCAAGAATGTTTATTGAATTGTATGTTGTAGGTGAAAGAATGAGTATCAGAAGGGTATCCATGTCTGGAACGTCTCTGAACTGGGGGTCTGAATAAGCAATAGATTATCATCCGTGTTTGGAGCATCCGTAAACTGTTTTCATGAGCTGAATCTGAACAAGCGATAGATTAACATCCATGTTTGGAAGCACCCGTAAACTGTTTTCATGATCCTTGAGTTTGAACAAGCAATAGATTAACATCCATGTTTGGAGCATCCGTAAACTGTTTTCAATGAGCTGAATCTGAACAAGCAATAGATTAACATCCATGTTTGGAGCATCCGGAAACTGTTTTCAGATCCTGAATCTGAAGCTTGTTAATCTTATCCTGAAAAGGGTAAAATATTAGCTGAAACACAAAGTTATGTTGCATGAAATGTATGATGAAATGTATGTGTTTTATCAATGTTTATGATATATGAATGTAATGTATGCGCATGTATGCTGATAAGCTGTCTTGCTGAGGAAAATAAATCCTAGAGAGTCGGAGATAATAAAATCTTTGACCGCTGTCGGAGAAAATAAATCCTGGACCATTGTTGAAGAGTATGTGTGTCTTCAAGCTTTGCTTAGAATACTTCTACCAGGGATTCCTGTTTTGTTGTTTGAGGAGAACTCCGCTGGGGAATATTTGAAAACTCTATGGGGATTTGAGATTGAGAATCTTCATTCTGCTAGGGGAATTTGTGTTGAGGAGTCAAGAACGAGAATCTTCGATCTGCAGGGGATTAAAAACTCTGACAAATTTATGCTGAGAGTAAAGAAAGTTCTGGAAACTTCACTCGAGAATCAAGGATGAGAATCTTGATTTTGTTGAGGAGTAAAAACTCTGTGGGGAATAGCTGTACTGTTGGGGAGTAGCCATCCTGCTGGAGAGTAAGCTCGGGACTCTGGGATAAGCTTATTCCTGTTCGGAAGAAGTTCAGGAGTTTAGGTTGTATGCAACTTTGAGAATGAGAATCTTCATTCTGTCGGGAATATCAGGAGCTTGGGTTATATGCCACTTTGAGAATGAGAATCTCCATTCTGTCGGGAATATCAAGAGCTTGGGTGTATGCCAATCTACTGGGGAAGCAAGAATGAGAATCTTCATTTTGTTAACAGTATCAGGAGCTTGGGAGTATGCCAATCTTCTGAGGTTTTAAGGATGAGAATCTTCATTCTATTAACGGTATCAGGAGCTTGGGAGTATGCCAATCTTCTGAAGTTTTAAGGATGAGAATCTTCATTCTGTTAACGGTATCAGGAGCTTGGGAGTATGCCAATCTTCTGAGGTTTTAAGAATGGGGATCTTTATTCTGTTAACGGTATCAGGAGGTTGGGAGTATACCAATCTTCTGAAGTTTTAAGAATGGGGATCTTTAAGAATCGATATTACAGCCTCCCCTGTTTCTGTACTTTCGCAATTCTTCTTTGCGGTTTTAGTCTCCACAGTAATCACCTCCATGTTCTTCAAGTTTTTCTATATTCCACGTCCCTCCCCCCCCCCCCCCCCCCCCCCCCCCCCCCTTATATTGTTAGCTCTTGTCAATATTTATAGTTTTTTTTTATTTAGGGTTTTAGAATGGTTGTTAGTTTAGAGAAGAATTAGGGATTAGATTTGTATTGTAAATTGATTATGGATTTATACTGTAATGTTTGATTTGCTGTAGTAAAGATTTCCAGATTTCATTGAGTTTGAAGATTTGATTTAGTCCGTTCTTCATAAAAGATTTGGACTGTACATTATTTTTTAGTAAGATTTGATTTTGTTTTCGATTTAGATTTTCAGCTTTGGTTGCAGTTTGATTTGAACAATATGTGTTCATTGAGAAAAAATGTGTGTGATTCTTTGATAATCGATACAGTAATTGTTAACAATATGGGCCTTTAAACTATGCGCGCTTGATAACCTTTGGGCTTGTAGCAACATCATTTTTTTGTACGATTTGGGCCTAAAGGGCTTTGAACATTTAATCCAATCCAATATACTATTCTAAAAATAATAATAATCTATAAACAATAAATTAAAAATATGAATCAGATTATAATTCAAATGGCCAAGAATTGGTTCCTAACCAACAAAAGATTTTTTTTTACAGCGATCACTCTTCTCTTCTCAAAAAAAGAACCAACATGGGCCAGCTAAAGAAGAAACCTTAATGGGCCTGTAATTCATAATTATACCCCCTTTTACGTTTTTCTATTAAAAGAAATGAGCCAATATGAACGGGCTTTTAAATTGCAATCTCACCTCTTATTTTTATTAACAGCAACAAACATCCAAATGGGCTAAGTTACTTAATTTTAAATTAATAGTGAATAAAACCTAAGTAGTTTTAATAAATTAATAATTTATTAATTACTCGGATGATTTTTTATCTTCGAACTGCATGAGCCATTGACCAACATGCCTCACAAACGAATTTACGAGTCTTTCCGATTTAGAAAGCCCCACTCTCATAGATTAAAATACACCCCCCACTTGACTTAAATTTTAAGAATGGGCCATCAGATATTGATGTGCCATCCTTAATTAAACGTTTCTTTATTATTTTAATCTAGAAAATATTATCGTCGAGGTAGGACAAATTTGGGGTACGACAATATCATTTACCTCCTAGGTTACGGTAAATATGAAAACGATCTCTTCTTAGATATTGACGAGTTATCTGCGTCGTCATGTCTAAGTCAAATCAACTTTGGTTCAAACGCGGATTAGATGATACATCATCATCTATGTTTACTCTTCATACCCATAAGAACGATGTACAACGTATCCTTATAATCTTTCGGAAAAATTTTGGAGTCTTCCAATAATTAATAAACTTTCAATCAGAACTTGCGAGACCTACATATTCTTGCACAATTCAATCGAAAGGCAATTAAATAGGAGCACTTGTCATATCCCAAATTTGCCATACTTGTTCCAAATTTTTTTTATTCCTATTGCTAAAAATTACTTTCCTTTATAAAATATTATTCATATAGTTATGGGAGTTTAGAATTTATAAAGAGGGGTTTATCTTATAAAGAAATCAATGGATCTTTCTAAATCAGAAAAGCTCATATAATTTTTTTAGTTCATTTGAAATATTAAAAAGGGGGTGTATAAAGCAATTTATTTTCTTGTTAAAGCCTAATAAATTGAAATGGTATGGCCCAATTCGGTTTTTGGTTTTCGTTTTTTAAAAAATGTTTTGTTTAAATTATAATATTTTTATTATTATTATTAATATTATTATTAACCTATTATTAATCTTACTATTTTTATTATAATAAAAACATAAGCAAATTTGTGCATTAACTTTCCAGAAACAATATCGTACCAAAACAGAAACTAGGTTAATGCACATAATCAAAACCTATTGCAATGTTCAGACAAGATTAATACTAATATATAAACTAATCAAGGATATCACAAATTTACAGACAAAATCAAATTCATATTCAAAACCTAATTAAAATCGTATAACAAATTACAGTCATATTAATTTATTTTCTAATATACTAAACTCCTAAAACACTATAAAATCTCATTGTTAAAACAAAACAAACAACCAACAAAAAAAATTTGAGAGGAAAGAATTACAGAGAAAAAAGTAATTGGAAGGAGGAAAATTCGTAACAGAAGAAGAATAGAGAAGCATCATCGTTGTAATCCCCGTTCACCGCCGCCTAGGGTTTCAACATATGAAACCCTAGATCCAGTCGTCGCGCTGCCACCATCAAAGCGCCGCCTTAATCATCATCACCAGCTTCCACCTGCGAATAAAAAAGAGAGAGCTTAGAAAGGGAACCGAAACAAAGAAACTTAAGGCGCCGAAAGGTAATATTTAACTTACCTTGATGGTTAATTGATGCTTTACACGCCCCTAATATTACTAACGCACTCAAAAATGTACCTCCTTGTATTATTGAGCCTGAATTCAATATCTGAATTCAAGGCCCTAATATCTACACCCCCCCCCCCCATTTTTTACTACCCTAACCTAATTTACATCTCCCCTGCATTTTTGTTTTATTTCTTTTATTTAAATTTATTATTTTTATATTTTCTATTTTATATATATTTAATATCATTTAATATTATATTTATAATAATATTTTTCTAAAACTCATTCAAATATATTTTATTTATTGCATTAAATTATTTTCTTAATCATGCAATTAAATAAGATCTTTTCTATAATTAATACCTAAGAAATATTTAACAAACACCAAATATTTTCATAAATAAATTAATTCAACAATTAATTTTCAAAAAGGATTACGAAGCATATTTTAATTAACTGTGTGTTTTGTCTAAATATCTCCGCTTTTCACACACCTAGACTAAGTATGCAGGAAATTTAAATGTCTTTGTAATCCTTAAAAAACACAAACCAACTGCGAACTACGAATTGAGACTCTGATTCGTCCTAAGAGGATACGTAGGCATACGATAAAAATCGTGGCGAGTTCCCCTAATAAAACATTAAAACCCTATTTCTTAAAAATTACGCTTCTAAACCTAGTATCCTTGTGAACAAGGTAGATGAGGGGTGTCGAACGCCTTCCTCTCGTCTAGAACCGAGTCAACAATCTGAAATCTCTGACTATTTTAGGGTTATCCTTTATATCTCGTTTCTTAGGATAAAAATTAAAGGTGGTGACTCTATATTTTAAACCAGTTACAACATCTACGCTTCTTTGTTGCAGGTCTGTGGCACTATCTTGCAGAGTTTCGTTCTACTGTCTGAGGGACTCCACTATGGCTAATAGTTGTGCCATGTCTGGGGATCTCCAGGCGATGACATTCTACTGAATGTGGATTGGAGTGTGACCTTGGAATAATTTTACTGAGGCTCCACGGTGGGCGCCAATGTTCTTGCGTAGAATAAATATTCGTTCGGCCTCCCGCTGTAGATGGAGAAAGCCACGAGAGTATGTTTTGTTGATTAGTGGGAATTTGGGAGCTACGTCAGTGAAGTGTGTGTTCTAAGAAGAATGTTTTGTTTATCCCTCTGTCAGAAGCCGCTTATATAGTACGTCTCTTCAGCGTCATCAAGATCATCATTTAATGAGTGCCTCCTAAGTTCCATAACTCTATAACATTCGCCGTCTCCATAAATGAAGATGATAAAAACTATGTAATACTGTAATGAATCTGCCGTCGATAGTTATGAGCATTGATGAACCGGGTTGGTAGCCGGCTATGGGCAAGTGGATAAGGTCACCATCCTTGCCCGGGTCCAAAGTGTATACGGACTGCCCCCTGAAAGTATAATGACCATACATTTTTCCTTAGTCAGATTGCAGACTGGAAACGTCTTCTATCGAGCCGCTTATTAGTCTTATCATTTCATCGTCGATTTTACTATTCGATCGAGACTAATATATATATATATATATATATATATATATATATATATATATATATATATATATATATATATATATATATATATATATATATATATATATATATATATATATATATATATATATATATATATATATATATATATATATATATATATTAAAATTGTAATTAAAGTTAATTTTGACATTTTATAAATATAACATTTTTTTATTTTATGTCAAATCAATTAATAAATAAAATATTATTATCATTTTGATTAATTTGGCAAAAGACTTAAGTCACTCAACGAACTAATTCTTTACATGATTTATTTCTTAGAAAATTAAAATTATGACATATAAATTCCATACTTGCATTATATATTATAAGCATACCTTCACAAATAAGTGAACTAAAGAATAAATATTTAGAACCAAATATAATGATTAAATATATTTTAGTTCAATAGCGTATTAATAGCGTATTCAAAAATATAAATAGTACGCAGCCGTTTTAATAGCGTATTCAACTATGGACCTTTTCACTGTTTTGACCAATATATTTTCGGTGCAACCGTGCAACCGGGCCGGTCAGGGTCCGGAGTATGGGTTCACAAAATAATTGTTCGAATAGATTTTCCCCAAATTTTGCCCTAATTCCAAAAGATTTTCAACTCAAGAATTCGTTTCGATTGATTCACGCACTAGACCCTTGGCTTTCTACTATAAGTACAATGAGGAAGATTTTTTATTTCCCTCCTTAAATTTTCATTAGGGTTTTTCAATTTGGGATTGTTTCTTCAATTTGGGTTTGTTTCTACGATTTAGGTTTATTCAATTTCCATAAGTTATGCTGTTTAACCACAAACATATTCTGATAAATCTTTTTTTGGGTTAGGTTTGTTCCTGAGTACTTTGATATTTCATCAGTTCATTCTTGAAATCTTTTCAGAATGGAACCCATTACATTGTTTGAGTAAGTAGATTGATTCTCTCATTGTTTTGAATCTATGTTTGTACTTTCCATTATTTCATTGGTATGAGAACAATCAAGAAATCTAGCAAGATTAGATAGAAACTTAGTCATGTAAAATATTTCCAACAATGCCAATACTGTGATATAATTATATCTTTAGCCCTTATCTCTTACATTTATCCTGTGATAAAATTTTCCCTCCAAATTCTCTTATCTTACTTCTTGGTAACGAGTCTTTAAAATCAAACACATGTTCAATGGCTCCTAGAAAGGTTATTCTATTCATATAATTCTTTATTTCTTTGTTACTTTGATTTTTATTTTTAAGATGTTAATCCTTGGTAATCATCCTTATACTATGATTTTTTTTCAGTATGTCAACAATTCGTCCAACATTTGTGTTTTCTAAACTTTATAAGGATATCCTAATAGAACAACTTAAAAGTGGCGGGTGCAAGAATTGTAATTCACTTCACATGCCAGAGAGAATGCCTAACTTGGCCGTTGCTGAAGAAAATTGCATTGGCTGTGTCATTCAATCATCTAGAAGATCCTTCAACTTGTGGTTGGATACTGTTCATCTCAACAGACAGCAGGAAGATCTCAACGGAAAACTTGAATATTTTCAACAAAAATTGCAGGAGGTGAATGGGAATAACCGTGACTTAATTAAACTATTGCATGAGGCGCATAAGCTCTACTTTAATTTGAATCTACAATTGGGTGAGGCGCAGAAGCTCAACTTTAATTTAAATCTACAATTGCGTGAGGCGCACAAGCTCAACTTTAATTTAAATCTACAATTGCGTGAGGCGCAAGTAAAAGAGGTCTCTGAAAATGAGACTGAGGATGATGTTGAGACTCAGATAGAAGTCCTAGCAAAGGCAGTAGCATCCATTGGTCCTGAGGCTGTGACAAACCTAACCTTTGATACTTTTGTCACGCCGTCAGCAAAGGAAGTCCCAGAAAATGCAGTACCAAGCATTGACCCTGAGGTTGTCCATACCTTTGGTACTTTGGGTATTCCATCAGCCCTAACCTTTGGCCCTTCCGCCCATAGCAGTCACATGCCCCAGTGGCATCAACCGGAGTACTCTGGTATGGAGTCACTTTGGTACCAAAGGCTGTAGAACTAATCATGTTCCCTAAACCTTTAGTAGAATTATTGTAGAATTAATGATGTGTGTTACAGGTATTTCAACAACGTTACACCTCTACAATAATTGTGTTAATATAGTAGATCTCATGTGTTTGGTATTTGTGAGGCAACACTTCTTTCAACATATCATATAAACTTAAAATATAAGGTTTTATATCTTTTTCTTTAACCTCTCCAAGGTTCGCATGGTGTTTTACCTATATTCATATGATGCGTTCTATTCAAGAAAAAACATTTAGACAATAAAACTTCACCCCAAAGATTTTTAGGAGAATGAGAAGTAGCATAACATTCACCATTTTTCAAAATTTTTATTATTTTTCATTCTGTTACACCATCAGATTTACAAGATTAATAAATTCTTTTTCACAAAAAAAAAAAATTTAAAGAGACGTGTGTATCTCAACTTTCCATTTGTATTTTTTTTGTTTATATATTTTTGGCTTTGAATAATAGGTCCATCGAGCTGTTTGTGTCTGATCATGTAGTTTGATGTTGGGAACTCATGGCACGTGGCATGATATTTGTCACACGGGCAAGAGAGGGGTTTGAAGAATGAGGAGGAGGGTGGGAGTGGAGTTGAGCAATTTTCTGAAAAGCGTCTCTTGGGGTTCATGTGTCACTTCATCCATCTACTCGTGGGAGGCATGTGTCACCTCTAGATGCCTCAGAAGCCCCACCAGTCCATGTTAAGGCACCCCAGGTTCTTGAGGGGTTTGAAGGAGGCTCGTATGACTTATCGATGTTGTCTCTATATCTGGACCATGTTGTCATGTGTGGGACATAGAGGTAAATTTCATATGTATTTATTCTATGAAAAACTTGTTATAATATTTGATTTTTCTGATAATGATTTATTTTCTAGAGGAGTGTGATGCTTTAAAATGCATCAACCATGATCCGAAGATTACGAGTCTCTCGCAGCCTGATGAGTGGTGGTTTCAGGATGTGTTTCAGCTATATGAGTTATGAGACTTATGCAAGTACGATTTTTCTATTATTAACCATGGCATATTGTAAACATTTGTTGAGAGATGGTACTCTGTGACGTCATCTTTTCATTTTACACATGGTAAGATGCCCATCTCACTAGACAATGTCTCATGTATGTCGCATATTTCGATCAGGGGAAAACTATTAGACCACAATAGGATTATCAAAGATGAGTCACTAGAGATTATGGTGACATATTTGGGATATGGCCTAAGGGATACCCTGAAGGAGATAGAAGACACACGGGGGTGTCTATAATACAGTGGGAGAACCGACTTGGGTGTTTTGCATTTTATCATAATTGTTGCGGATAGCAAGAGTCGCCATTGACTTTGCTTTTATCCAATAAAGGAAAGGGTGAAAAAATAGGAAAGACCTTTTGAGAATTTTCTTGAGTTCGGGGGTAGGTTGTGAAAAGGGAAGGTATTAGCACCATTTTCATTCGTAGTTATCTACGGGCTCTTAGTTGCTAACTCACTTTGAAAATGCTTTGTAAAAATGTGTTTGTGTGGGTTTAAAAGTATTTTGAAAACGCCTTTGTTTCGAAAAACTTTGTAATGATTCTCGTCTCTATAAGAATATATACAAAGTGTTGGTTTTTGAAAATATTTCATGAAGATGTTTGTTTTGAAGAAAGATTTTTTGTGAGTGTGAAGATGGTTTTGTTTGTGAGCAAGCAACTACGAGTGTTCTACCTACTCAAAAAATCTTAGTTCTTTTCCTCCTCCTTTAGATAGTGTTGTCTTACCATTAGTTAGTAAGAAACCTTATCATTGGATGTGAAGGGACAGGTGTGGGTCATCGTACAGTCAAAGAAGGAAACATTGTAGGATACCATAACAATTTGTCGTAAGGGTCTAAGATCGTTTACTGAAGGCAACATCAAAGGGTCATCGAGGGACTATGTTCTTGTAATCAAGGGTCTTTACTAAAGTATCCCACGTTCGAGGGACGTGACTGTTTTATTCTTTGGCAATAAGTGTGGGTAAATCCTAGAGGTGTAAGTGTGCAAAGTGTATTTTTTTCATGCAAATTATATTGAATTAGGGTTATCTACTTTCTTAATTTTAGTCTTTCCATACAAACCCTAATTAATAGCAATAATATTGAAAGCGATAAATTGCGAAAATTTAAAGTCCGACGCTATTACAATACTTTAGGGGAGGGGAATAAAAATTACAAACGGAGATGGAAGCAATTAAAACATAATTACTATTACAACCATATTGAATAATAGAATGTAAAATGTACAAGAATATAGAGATAGTGTGAAAGAGAAGAAAATTATTTTTATGGTTTTGTTATGAAAAGATTTTAAAATTAACCTAATTAACTAAAGAAAGAAGTTAATTAATTAAATTCTTAAATTCTAAGTTAACTTAATTTAAAAGGGTAAATTAAAACAAAACCTAAATATAAATGTATTTTAATTAATTTTAGAGAGAAGATATATATTTTTTTGGATTTTTGTTTAAAAGAAATGAAATAAAAATATGAAAATATTTAGTCTAAGTATTTAGTAGAATATATATATATATATATATATATATATATATGTGTGTGTGTGTGTGTGTGTGTGTGTGTGTGTGTGTGTGTGTGTGTGTGTGTGTGTGTGTGTGTGTGTGTGTGTGTGTGTGTGTGTGTGTGTGTGTGTGTGTGTGTGTGTGTGTGTGTGTGTGTGTGTGTGTGTGTGTGTGTGTGTGTGTGTGTGTGTGTGTGTGTGTGTGTGTGTGTGTGTGTGTGTGTGTGTGTGTGTGTGTGTGTGTGTGTGTGTGTGTGTGTGTGTGTGTGTGTGTGTGTGTGTGTGTGTGTGTGTGTGTGTGTGTGTGTGTGTGTGTGTGTGTGTGTGTGTGTGTGTGTGTGTGTGTGTGTGTGTGTGTGTGTGTGTGTGTGTGTGTGTGTGTGTGTGTGTGTGTGTGTGTGTGTGTGTGTGTGTGTGTGTGTGTGTGTGTGTGTGTGTGTGTGTGTGTGTGTGTGTGTGTGTGTGTGTGTGTGTGTGTGTGTGTGTGTGTGTGTGTGTGTGTGTGTGTGTGTGTGTGTGTGTGTGTGTGTGTGTGTGTGTGTGTGTGTGTGTGTGTGTGTGTGTGTGTGTGTGTGTGTGTGTGTGTGTGTGTGTGTGTGTGTGTGTGTGTGTGTGTGTGTGTGTGTGTGTGTGTGTGTGTGTGTGTGTGTGTGTGTGTGTGTGTGTGTGTGTGTGTGTGTGTGTGTGTGTGTGTGTGTGTGTGTGTGTGTGTGTGTGTGTGTGTGTGTGTGTGTGTGTGTGTGTGTGTGTGTGTGTGTGTGTGTGTGTGTGTGTGTGTGTTTTGGTATTTTTAATTAGAAATAATAATAATAAAAAAATGAAATAAAAGAAAGAAAATAAAATAAAACGAAAATATAAATTAAAGGGGCAGGGGGTTTGAAAAGTAGTGAGGGAGGTTTGATAGTAAAAAAGTTTTTGTTTTGAGCCCAAACAATCTTTTCGTAATAACAAATAAAACCAAAATAAAATAAAATGTTGGGTTGCGTGGTAAGAATGAAATGGAGGGTGAGAGAAAGAAAGAAAAAAACCGGCCCAATATCTGGATGGCCCAGGTGCGTTTTTGAACAAAAAGAAACAAGGAAAATGCTGTAAAAATGACAAAAGGTCTCGCTGGGGCTCAAACCCAGGACCTTCTATATGTATGCCTTACGTGCGTGCTCTCTACCACTAGGGTGGCTATACATTCGTTTATTTATAAACAACCAACATATTATATTTTAAAATAAGTCCTGAACACATTGTCTTCTTCTTCCTCACGCCAGCATCCATGGACAAGATTTTCAAATTTGTATCTTGCTCATTTCTCAACCATTCTCAAAAGTGTAAATATCAAACTTATTAGAAATTTCACCACAATTTAAAATATATAAATATCTTAAGCAATGGATCAAAGATGAGCACGAATTTTAAATGGTACCAAATTTAACCTAACTTTTTCAAAAAGTTCAGGCTCAAAATTCTCACTGCTCAGGCAACATAAATGGATTCTAAGGACATGGTTAGTCTTAGGACTATGATCTCTACATTTTATCTTTTAAAATGAATGTCAAATGATGCTTGTATGAAGAGTTAGAATTCCATAAAACTCACCTTGCAGATGGAGATCATGTTTTAAGTTAGAGCTCACTTCAAAGTGCTGCAATGATCTGGTTAGCTTCCTTGAACCTCTAATAAGCTAATGCAATACTTAGCTTGAGCTGAGAGTGCCTGGAATATTCTGGAGAAGTCAAGTTATAGAGGTGCAAAGTTAGGATTGGACAATGGTGATGGAGGTGTTACAACTGTGAAACAGGGAGGGGGATGAGTTATATTTGATGTAAGAAGCTTTAGGATTGATTTAGAGAAGAAACACACGAGTAGTTTTTAAGATGGAAATTATTGGGCAGAAATGACAAGTTATGGTGTTTTTAGAGAAATTTCTGGTTTGAGGGAGTTCCAAGGCTTCTAATTTTGTGTCCTAAGTTGCATAATAGTGTCTTAATTTATAGGAGAAGGTTTGGATGCTTGAGGTGGTCAGAAGCAAAAGTTCACATGTTATGGCCATTTGACTTGTTTTTGAAGCAAGCTTGACAAGAATTGTTCCAAGGTAAGGTACAAGGCTATCTAAAGTGGTTAGGCACTTTAAACATGCTTATCTGATTGTGTAGAGGATGCTTGTAACACTCCAATTCTACCTGGCAATATAAATGTAAATCAGAGTTATAAAAATCATACAACTGAATCAGGATGCCACAAATTCAATTTAAAAACCATTGCATTCAACATGGATACATAACACTTTAAAACTTTGGATGAACCAACATCAAAATAAATTAATCTTTTAAATCAACAACTTGAACAACTACGCAGCGGAATCATAATAACATATTTATCCAACATGAAAGAAACTTCTGAATAACAAGTACTTAACCACAATCAACTTAAAGTTCAACAACTGAAATAACAAATACTAAAGCAACAAGCGTTCATCCCCCCGAGTGTTACGTATCAGAGCAATGACACCGACTCGAACTACTGAAGGTCAACCGTCTTTACTCTGGATTACCTGCACGTTACCAATATAAGGGTATCATTCAAACAGAAGGGGTGATATATCCAACACTATAATAGAATGTATGATAAATATCATATTAGAATCAGTTCATGCAAAAGTCACCACTTCACAACTTATAAACAACAACCATCCCAACATGCTATCAACAAAATACAAAAAATAATTCATCAACACAACAGTTCAATTATACAACTCAGAATGCGATTCAATACTATACAAATGCATGTGGTACCATTGGAGCAGAACTCCCATCTTAAAAACAGAGTAGAACTCCCATCTTAATAATTGCCAATTAATAGAGGCATCAACAAGGCATAAGCCTTCTTCGCAGTTTGCCAATCCAGGCCATCACAGAGTATGCAAATGTATATGAATGAACTATCACATACTCACAACAATCATCATCATCATAAGGCATAATCCCACATCACCATTGTTACCAGTAAATAGAGGTAATTCATCATCATGTAAAACTCCCTGCAACTTCGCATTATCAACAATATTCACAGTAATCACAATATCACAACAACTCAACATAAATCAACATTAGCCATAAGCCTATCACATTAATCAATGATTCAGTTATTAACATAATCAAACAACAACTTAACAATAATTTCACACGGCACGGTTAACGACCAAAACACAGCAGGTATGGGCAAAAGGGATAGGGAATTAAGTGCCCCTTGACATGCATAATAACTAGGACAACATAACAACTAAATCATACTCCTCGACACGCATAGAAAAGACAGGGCAACGACCAACCTGTGCTCCTCGACATGTCCTGTAATCTAATTCTGCTTGAAATCTAACGCATCATTCCCCGACATGCCTCATAGCCTAAAACACCGCTCGATACCTACTACTTCAGTATCCTCCCCAACCACTAATTTGGGCAACAACACAGTCGCGATATAACGTCTTAACGACCACACCACTATAATTTATAGATTTCGGCCAATCGCTCAGAATAACACAGAAATGGACAACTATATTCCTATCCACAAATTCATCAACATACAAGACAATCACACAGAAACCTCCTTAAAACGACCACTTCAACAATTACCAATTTTTCTTCCAATCGCTCAGAATAATCCAACGTCCTAACGGCCATCACGACCAGTGATCAACTATCCAAACCTACATATTGATTAAATGGGTAGTCACACAGATAACTCAAAACGTCCATAACACATTGTGATACGGTGGGAGAACTGACTAGGGTTTTGTGTTTGTTTTCGCAAATGTTTCGGTTGAGCAAGAGTCGCCACCGACTTTTTATTTTATCCTAAGGAAAGGTTTAAAAAGCACAGCAAAAAACCTTTGAGATTTTTCTTGGGTTCGGGGAGTGGATTATAGAAAGGGAAGGTATTAACACCCTTTCTATCCATGGTTATCCATGGGCTCTTAGGTACTTGCTTAGATCAACTTGCCTTGGTTTTCAATTGTTTGAAATGGTGCTTTGTGTGTGGTTTTGAAAATGTTTTGAAAAAGATGCCTTGTCTAGGCTACCCTTGTAACAATTCTTTACTCGAATGTTTTACAAAAGGTGTTTGTCTTTTTGAAAAGATGTTTCAAGGTTTTTTTTTTGAAAGTTGGTTTTGAAAGTGTTTGTGAAGTTGGTTTTGAAAATAAGCAAGTGTTTTCTTTGCAAATTTACAAGTACTCAAGAGTTGTCTACCTAAAATTTTCTCAAAGATTTTTGTTATGTCTTTAAACCTTTTGACAATTTTGTTCCACCATTGCATTTGGTGGACAATCTTGTCTTAGGAGGTGAAAGGGATGGGCGCGGGTCATCGTTTAGACCATAATTGCAATAGTGTTAAATGTCTTTGGGCAATTTTCTTTAAAAGGGACTTGATCATTCATTTAAGCAACATTTTGTGGGACTATGATCATTTGATTGTTTGTTTTTACCCAAAGAAATTCAACATACAATATGGCCCAATTATTTGAAGGCAACAAAGTGGAATACCCTAGGGGTGCAAGTGTAAAATGTGTTGTCCATTTTTCATGCATATTTATCTTGAGATTAGGTCCAACTATTTTGTTCGTTTTATTTACATACAAACCCTAGCTCTAACATAGTATGTTTAGAAAGCATTTAAAGTGCGAAATTTAAATTCCTATGCTATTACAACACAATAATATGGGGATGGGGGGTACAATGTTCAAGTGGGGAGATATTTAGACAAGAAATTGAATCTAAGCTATTACATCATTTGCCTTGAATATTTACAATATGATCAAAAGCATAAATAAAATAGAAATAAAATAAATATGCAAGGATGCAAAAAAGAATTTTTATATGTATGAAAAAAAATATTATTTATGAAAAAGAAAATAAAAAGGTATTATTTTTGAGGTATTTTCAAATTTAGGGTAAAAAACCTAATTTTTAATCAAAGGGGTATTAATCAATTATTTATTATTTACATACAAAAATAAAATAAAATATGGTATATTTGTAAAAAAGGGTATTTTTTAGTATTAAATATTAAAAATAAAATATGTACATTTTTTGGTATTTTTATCCTAAGTATATTAATATATACCTATATATTTATATTATTTACAAAACATATATTATATATATTAATTAATAATATTTAATATTTAAATAAAAAGTATTTTTTTTCTATAATATTTTCAGGAAGTAAAAATAAGATAAAAATGTGTATAAAAATATATTTTGTATTATCTTAATATTTTAAACAAAAAAAGTATATATATATATATTTATTTATTTATGTACAAAACAAAAGAAACAATCAAATAAATACTCAATAAATTCAAAAAATGATGAGAAAAATATTTTTATGTTTTTAATATGCTGAGATAAAATAAATGAACCAATCAAAAAAAGGCAAAAGTCAAAAATATTAAAAATGAATGAAATGGGCTTAGGGGGTGCAAAACAAAAATCATGGTGTGAATAAGAAATATGAAGCAAGCCCAGCCCAATAGACCCTTCTTCAACCTCCAGCCAAAAATGTTCAGAAAACGCGCGATTGGTTCCAACATTCAAACATCCTGATTCCTGGCTTGTTAATGAAAACTCATAACACAAAAAATGTTCAGCATCAAGAGACGAATCTAACCATATGCATAACTTGATCTAACTCTCTAAGATGAGGGAGAATTTCTCCTCCCCCAAATCCTAACCTAGATTTTCTGCCATTTTCAAACCTCAAATTCTCACAGCTCAAGCAAAAGAAATGAAAAGTAAAAACATGTACATGTTCAGTGGCATGAGTAGAACATTGTTTATTCACAAACTTAAAGCTAAGGATGCATAATAAGAGAGATACGAGTTCACCAAGATACCTGTTCAGTTGAAGTTCTATCTGGCAATGAGGGAGCTTTCAGGGCAAGGTGATGATTGGAAAAGCTTCCTTGAGGTCCAGGGATGCTATTCCAATGTTTACTTTGTCTTGAGAGCTTCTGTATCGTGCTAGAGCACCTCACCTGCAAAACAAGAAACTGAAAATGGTGGAAGTGGTTAGAGTGATTACAGGTCGTGCTTTTGCTTTTGGTTAGCTTGCATAGATGGTATGGAAGGTGTGTGAACTGGTTTGGGCAAGAAAGCTTGAGAGAAATGAAAGATGGCACTCAAACTGCAGGCCTTGCCCTGTTTTTGCAGTTTGAGAGTGATTATGGCAAGGGGAGTGTTTGAGAGGTGCTAGGGTCGGGCAAAAGCTTGGTTCTGATCTTTGGAATATGTTTGATAACTTTGTCTAAGTGTGTGTAAGCTGAGATGGAAGTTGGTGTGAGTTATGGTACTTTTCTTCACTCTTAAGCAAACAAAGGCAACTTGGTGTTTTAGGTAAGTAGGGGGCCTCTAATGAGCTGCATAACCTCTCCTTGATCAGAGTGATTTGTCCATAATCTTGTGCCAATTGGATTTGGTTTGTACTTGTTGGATTTGTAATTGGACATAAAGTGAAACTTTTGCAAAAATAGAAAGAATGCTTTATCTAATTTGGGATTAATCCATCATACAATGCTTTAGCTCATGAAACAAGGTCTTAACACAATGAACATGCATTAAATTATTGAGTGTTGGATGGTTTTAGGACCTGTAATCAAGGGCATGCTGGTTTTGAGAAGTTTGCACAACTTATGAATCATGAAAAATGGCCAATTCAAAAGTGAGTTTTTGCCAAATTATGAAATTCGAATCTCCCAAGTCATGAGGTTGTTTGATGAGTTCTTGGACATTTTGGAAAGCTTGGAATGTGTACTACAATCCATCTTTGAAATGCAAATTGAAATTCCAAGTGGAAGTGTATGTAAAATAGCCTTGAAGTTGGGTAGAAAACCTTGTCAAAATAGATCAAAAATTCACTAAGTTAAGAATGGTTTAGTGCCCTTATTCAAAAGATTTTAACTTGAGATACAAGCCTCAAATGGGAAAACTTTGTGAATCAAAGTTGTAGATTATGCAAAAAGCTACAACTTTCATGTTTTGACTTTTGTTTGAATCCAAATGGATCTTGGTGAAAAAGTGGGGAAAAGTTGGGAAAAAATTAGGGTTTTTTATAACTTAGAAAAATTCTAAGTTATGAAAAATTCAAATTTCTAACCCTAATTTGCATTTTGTGATTTCTTGGTGAACAAGTTTCATGATTTGGCATGTTTTGATGAAAAATGAATCTTGACTCTTGATTTTGACCAAAAAGTCAAAGTTTGACTTTTCAGTATACAGTCAAAATTGATCAATTGACTGGGAAATTCAACAGTCAATCTTATGTACTTTGGATCTTTTGAGCTTGTTGAGCATGTCAAGATAATTCCATGGGGTCCTTGAGTCCATATATGAGCTTGGTTTGCCATTGGCTAGGTCAAACAGTCAAAAATTGCCTTTGTATAGTCAAAACCCTAAAAATGACCATTTTGCCCTTTTGGTGATCTGATCAAATTTCTTATGGAGTTGTGATCCAAACTTGATCAAATGGACCATATGAGTTCATCATGTTGATGTAGGTCAATTTTCATGAGGTTTGACTGTTAATTGGCCACAGTTGACTTTTTCCCCAATACAGCTGATTTCTAGGTCAACTGTCCAATTGACTGGGCAAAATTTGGAATCAAAGTTTGAAACTTGGTATGGATAAACTTGGGAGTCCAATATGAAGCATGAAAGTCATCTTAGGCATTTTAGGTCAAAGCATCTTTGTGCAAACACAAACCCTAATTTGAGTCAACAGTGCAAGGAGAGGTCTTGAGCAGATGAAACCCTAACTGGATCTTGAGCTTCAAGGGCTTTGTGGTGAGAAATCAATGAGAAATGGGAGGGCAAATTTTGGGGTACAACACACATAACCGAATAAATTCCTAAAACGGATTCATTAAACGGTCATACGGTTCTTCCTAACGGCCACAACATGAATAAACTGGAAACTTCGATAGAAATTCAGAAACATACACGTACAACAATCATAAAACGGCCAATTCTCATGTAATACACATCATAAGTCCCATTATAAGGTCAGAACCCCACCCTTACCTGGATTGAAGGTCACTCAACCAAAAACTCTAGTTGACGGCTTTGCTTCATTCTGCTCGACATCGGGCAGCTTGCTCCTCATCCGTGCAGATCTACCTGTCAGCATACAAAATCCTTATTCTCCAACTAAAACAAACCCTTGTGTTAGCTTCTCCTTATATAACAATACTCTTGGGCCTAACCTAGACCCCCACTTTACTATTTCTAACCAATACTCTTGGGCCAAACCTACACCCCCCACTTCACCAAAGCAATCTCCTTGCCTCTCAGAGTCTTCATTTCACGATCCGCGATTCATACAGGCATCGTCTCAACAGTAAGATTATCCCTTACTTGCTCATCATCCATATGAATCACATGAGATGGATCTGAAATATACTTTTAGAGTTGTGACACATGAAACACATCATGCAAATTCGAAAGATTAGGCGGTTAAGCCACTCTATAAGCCACATTCCCAACTCTTTTTGAAATCTGATATGGACCAATAAAACTAGAAGTGGGCTTCTTAGACTTCAACGCTCGCCCAACACCAGTCACAGGTGTAACTCTCAAAAACACATGGTCACCAGCTTGAAATTCCAAATCCTTCCTTCGCTTATCATGATAACTCTTATGTCTACTTTGGGAAGCTTTCATCTTTTCTCAAATCAACTTCACCTTCTCAGTAGTCTCACGAACAAGTTCAGGTCCAAGCACTACACTTTCTACAGATTCATGCCAACATAAAGAAGTTCTACATCTTCAACCATACAACGCCTCAAAAGGTGCCATCCCAATACTAGAATGGTATATGTTAATATAAGTGAACTCTATCAATGGAAGATAAGTATCCTACGAACCTCCCTGCTCAAGAACACATGCTCTCAACAAATCCTCCAATGATTGAATAGTCCTTTCTGTCTGACCATCCATTTGAGGATGATACGCCGAACTCAACCTCAACTTAGAACCCAACGCTTCTTGCAAACTCTTCCAAAAATCAGAAGTAAACCTCCGATCTCTATCTGACACAATGCACAAAGGAACACCATGCAGCTTCAAAATTACACTAGTGTAAATCTCTGCCAACTTCGATATTGGAAAGCTGATGTTAATAGGAATAAAATGAGCCGACTTTGTAAGCCTATCAACAATCACCAAAATCGAATCATGTCCTCTTAAAGTATTAGGTAACCCCATCACAAAGTCCATCGAAATGCTATCCCATTTCCATTCTGGAACTTCTAACGGTTGCATCAACCCTGCAGGCTTCTGATGTTCAACTTTCGACTTCTGACAAGTCAAACATGCATACACAAACCGAGCCATATCACTCTTTATCCCAGGCCACCAAACTAATTCTTCAAATCCTGATACATCTTTGTAGCTCCTGGATGAATACTCAGCTTACTTCTATGACTCTCTTCAAGAATCACTTTCTTCATCTCCGCATCCTCAGGAATACAAATCCGATTACAAAATCTCAACACACCTTGCACATCTAACTTAAAATCACTATTCTCAGACTAATCAATCCCAACCATCGAATCTACCAGTTTCACATCTAACTTCTGAGCTTCTCTAATACTCTCTAGAAATTCATTATTATTCTTCAACATTCCCAACATAACACTCCGCGGTGTCACTTCGCAAACTAAGCTCATATCTCTGAACTATTTAATTAATTCCAGATCTTTTACCATCATTGTTGACATATGTAAAGTATTTCGACTCAACGCATCAGCTACCATATCTGTTTTTCCTGGATGATAATTCAAACTGAAATCATAATCCTTCAACAACTCCAACCACCTTCATTTTCTCATGTTCAATTCCTTTTGATCAAATAGATACTTTAAGCTCTTACGGCCACTAAACACTTCAAATCTAGAACCATAAAGATTATGCCTCTAGATCTTTAACACAAAAACAACTGCATTAAGCTCTAAATCATGCGTAGGATAGTTCTTCTCATGAGTCCTCAACTGCCTTGACGCATAAGAAACTACCTTTTCATTCTGCATAGGCACACCTCCTAAACCCATCTTAGAAGCATCACAATATACCACAAAAGATTCTCCTGGATTAGGTAGCGTCAAAATCGAAGTCGACATCAATCTTTTCTTCAATTCCGTAAAACTCTTTTCACACTAGACATCTCACACAAAAGCTCTACCTTTACAAGTCAATTTAGTCAACAGAGGTGCCAACTTAGAAAAACCTTCGATAAACCTCCTATAATAACCAGCTAATCCCAAAAAGCTTCTAATCTTGGTAGCCGACTTCGGAGTTTCCCATTGCAACACAACATCTACTTTAGATGGATCTATAGCAATGCCACTATCTGAGATCACATGACCAATAAAACTAACCTCCTTTAACCAAAATCCACACTTAGATAGCTTTGCATACAACTTCTTCTCTTTCAAAACTTGCAATACTACTCTTAAGTGCTCTGCATGCTATTCTTCTGTCTTGAAGTAAATCAAAATATCATCAATGAACACCACCACAAATCGACCAAAATAAGTATGAAAGATGCGATTCATGTATTCCATGAATACTCCCGGCGCGTTGGTAACACCAAAAGGCCCTTATTCAAAAATTTTTAACTTGAGATACAAGCCTCAAATGGGAAAACTTTGTGAATCAAAGTTGTAGATTATGCAACAAGCTACAACTTTCATGTTTTGACTTTTGTTTGAATCCAAATGGATCTTGGTGAAAAAGTGGGGCAAAGTTGGGAAAAAATTAGGGTTTTTTATAACTTAGAAAAATTCTAAGTTATGAAAAATTCAAATTTCTAACCCTAATTTGCATTTTGTGATTTCTTGGTGAACAAGTTTCATGATTTGGCATGTTTTGATGAAAAATGAATCTTGACTCTTGATTTTGACCAAAAAGTCAAAGTTTGATTTTTCAGTATACAGTCAAAATTGATCAATTGACTGGGAAATTCAACAGTCAATCTTGTGTACTTTGGATCTTTTGAGCTTGTTGAGCATGTCAAGATAATTCCATGGGGTCCTTGAGTCCATATATGAGCTTGGTTTGCCATTGGCTAGGTCAAACAGTCAAAAATTGCCTTTGTGCAGTCAAAACCCTAAAAATGACCATTTTGCCCTTTTGGTGATCTGATCAAATTTCTTATGGAGTTGTGATCCAAACTTGATCAAATGGACCCTATGAGTTCATAATGTTGATGTAGGTCAATTTTCATGAGGTTTGACTGTTAATTGGCCACGTTGACTTTTTCCCCAATACAGCTGATTTCTAGGTCAACTGTCCAATTGACTGGGCAAAATTTGGAATCAAAGTTTGAAACTTGGTATGGATAAACTTGGGAGTCCAATATGAAGCATGAAAGTCATCTTAGGCATTTTAGGTCAAAGCATCTTTGTGCAAACACAAACCCTAATTTGAGTCAACAGTGCAAGGAGAGGTCTTGAGCAGATGAAACCCTAACTGGATCTTGAGCTTCAAGGGCTTTGTGGTGAGAAATCAATGAGAAATGGGAGGGAAAATTTTGGGGTACAACAGTTGCCCCTGTTCAATCTTCTTGAATCCGAAGAGTTAGATTGGCAAGTTTGCCTTTCGTGACTCGAGGGTAAAAGGAGATTGGACACTAGAGTGCCCGGAAATTTGCACTCGTCAAAGCAATGGATGCGGGAATGGGCTTAGAGATGCCATTTGGAAGGGAATATCAGGAAGGTGTCCAAGCTTTGGACCATCTCTGAACTGGGGGTCTGAACAAGCAATAGGTTGACATCCGTTGTTGGGAGGAATCTGTAAACTGTTTTCAGTGGTTTGGAGAAGAAACTGAACAAGCGATAGGTTAACATCCGTTTACTTGGAGAACCCGTGAACTGTTTTCAGAAACCTTGAAGTTGAATAAGCAATAGAGCAGCATCCGTTGTTGGGAAGCGTCCGTAAACTGTTTTCAAAAGTTGCGTCTGAACAAGTCGATAGATTAACATCCGTTGTTGGGAAGAATCCATAAACTGTTTTCAGAAGTCTTGAAGAAGAATCTGAACAAGTGATAGGTTAACATCCGTTTACTTGGAGAACCCGTGAACTGTTTTCAGAAATCTTGAAGTTGAATAAGCAATAGAGCAGTGTTGTACCCCAAAATTTTCCCTCCCATATTCTTCAAGAAATTGCCAAGTCATGCTTCAAAATTCCCCAAGGGTTGCACAGTGCAAGGGTATCCTAAAAAGTCAAAATTAGGGTTTTGGTTCTGATCAAGAAAATGAAGTTTCCAAGGGTCCAATCAAGTCCCACATGCCTACAAATATAGTCAAGCATCCTCATACCAAGTTTCAAGACTTTCAGCACAAAATTGCACAGTCAAAACCCTAATTGCACTACAGTCAACTGTAGGGGCAAAATGGTCATTTGGCAGTCAAAAGTTCAAATTTTTGGTCAACATCTCATTTTGAAGCCACAAACATCATTTGATCAATGCTTGATCATGATTCTCAAAGCTTGGCTCAAAAATCATCAAGATGCAAAAGTTTCCTTATTTGGACAGCTGAAAAAGTCAACTGTAAATTGACCAGGGCATAACTTTCACATGGATTATCAGAAAAATTCCATCCAAAGCTCATTTTGAAGAGAAAGACATTTAAAACAACTCCTCTTCATACTTCAAGTCCAAGAAATGCTCTCACAAAAAGTTATCAATTTCAACATTATAGGTCATTTTCCAAAGTCAACAAAAAGGGACTTTAAGTCAAAGGCCATAACTTGAGATTGGTAAATCAAAATGAAATGGGACCAAAGGCATTGGTTAGAGGACTCAAGGACCTTTCCAAAATGTCCAAGAACATGAGCAAAGCTTAAAAATTGAACAAGTTATGCCTTGTGGAAGTTGGGAAAGTTTTGGATATTTTGAAAAGTCAACATTGATTCAAATGACCTAAAATTGCTAATGGGCCTCTTTTTCTTCCACAATTCATTATCCAAGGCACGTGCACGACCATTTGGCCCAAAGGGAAGTTTTTCTCCATTTTTATTTATTTATTTGGATTTTTTATTATTAATAATTCATTTAATTAAATAAAATACATGAAAAATATAAAACCAATGAAATAAAATCTTTTGGTGCAGAAAATATTCTCATTGGACACTCAAAATTCGTGCATGATCAATTAGGGAAGGATTGGATATGATTGAGAGCAAATGTGCATGAAAAGATTTGAAAATATCATGGCTTAAAAATCAAATATTACATTCATCAATTCATGGATTTTGGACCTATTTTATTTGACCTAATCATTCCATACATAAGCTGGATCAAAACCCTTGTGCTCATTGACTCTAAGCTGCGCAGAAAAGCATACACAAACTTGAAATTTTTGCTTGAAAAATCCAAATCTGAAAACCAGGTTAGAGGACGATTCCAGGCAAAAGACTTGTGCCATCACCTTCCTGAAGCTTCAAGGAAGGATTTCCAATCGAAATCGAGCATTCTAACGCCCTAAATTGGTAACACGGTGACCACCTATACAGGAAAAAATTCATAATCGTGCATCTCAATTCATGCATCTTTTGTAATTTTTAATGCTTGATTCATGTTCATTGTTTGATTCTAATGCTAACCCAATAGTTTAATTTTGTTTTCGTGCCCTATATGAAGATTTACCATTAACAATATTTAGGGTTTGTGAAGCTTGGAATTGGGGGTTTTCGTTTAAGGAAAAATTAGCCTTCAGGACTTAGACCACTGAATCAAGCATGATTGGACGATCACAAGGCCACCCTCGCGCTCAATTTATGAGCATCCCTGGGCTAATCGCTATTTTTCAGAAACTAGCCTAAGGGAACATTTGAAAAACCGTTGCTAAATTGTTCTTGTTTCAGGAAAAATAAAACAACGCGAGGAAGATGATGATGTGTAGAACGATGGTTGGCCGGTTTAAACTTTCGCGCGGAAAACAAAGCATTAACGCGTTTTTGTTTTATTATGTTTATTAATCATATTATTTACAGATGAATGAGACAGCTCCACTGGCAAGCGCGTTGGTTGGCAAACTACAGGACCTGGGTTCGAGCCCCAGGTCCTCACCCCCTTTCATATTATTTTTTCTTTAATACTTGCATGCAGTTTCAGCGTAGTGGAGCACCATACGTCCATAAAATCTATCCATCCACGTGCCCAATGGAACGATCAGAAGGCCAAGAATTGAATAACATGATGCACTCTAGTCAACGCGTATACACGCGTCCTGAAAAGTCAAAGAGGCCAAGAATTTAATGGGCCAGATTGCTAAAAGAAACAACTCCACTTTGGGGACAGCAACCCCCCTAGGTTTGCCAAATTTTTTTACTTTCTTTGTTTTTTTCATTATTTTTACTTTCTTTTAATTATTGTTTTGTTAATTAATATTTTCATAAAATATAAAAAAAAACACATAAAAAAATCAGGAAAGATGAAAAAATAATAAATATTTTATATTAGTATTTTTCTAAATAAATTGCATTAATTAATTTTAGTTATTAGGTTTAATTGTAATATTTTCTTAATTAATTTAAAAATATAGAATTAGGGTTTAATTAATTTTTTTTATCCCTTTTATTTTCTTTCATAATAATTAAATATAAAATATTATTTATTTTTATAAATTAAAAATTGCATGTAAAATAATTAGGGTTAATTTTAGGTTAAACTTTAATATGTTTTCATAATAAAATAAAAAAATTGTAGAATTAGGTTTAATTGCATTTAATTCTTTTTTCCCATTAAAATCATAAAATACCAAAAACACCAAAAAAACAATTTCTTTTCTTTTTAATTAATTAATTTCATCATTTAATTTAATTTTGCAAAAAGGGTCCAACACCCTCGTTTAATTCTTATTTAATTCGCGTATTTATGTCTTTTCCATTTAATATTTATGTATTTCTCCCAAGGCCTTGTAAATTGATCTGTCGCACTTTTAATTCCTTTATTTTTCTGTCAAATCGGGTTCAAGAAATTTTGGCGATGTGGACCCGCGCCTTTTGTAATAGTTTAGAACTTTTACTTTTCGCAATTTTTAACTGTTAATCAAGGCATGAAAGAATGAATGGACAAAAGTAAAAACAAACGCTAGATCACCAATAACATGACAAAAGACAAAAATATCATGAAAACAACACACAAATTCACACACCACCCCTAGGGTACGCCTCACTGTTACCTTGCCTCGAAAGGTGATCGTCGAGTAGAGGATGTCTTAGTAAGTCCTCATGATCCAGGAACCTGGCATGAGGGTAGCTTCTAAGGTGTCTTCCCATTGCTCTGGTGATCACCATGTCCCGAACCTCGAATTGACCCGAACACCTCCAACGGTGGTGCTACCTACCTCTCAATGGTGGGATGGCACTACCTTAAAGGACATTTACACAGACGAATTCCTTAGGGTAGGTAGACGACTCTAGATACTTGCTCTAAATTTCAAAACAAAACAAAGTACTTTTCACACCAACACATTTTCAAAAGCTTTCGAAAGCATTTTTTCAAACACTCTTGAGGACTGATACAAGAGTCGAACTGGAATTTTCAAAGAAACCTTTTTTAAAACCCACAGTTGAAAAGCAAACAAACCATTTTTGAAAACACAAATGAGCAAGTATCTAAGAGCCCATGGATAACCATGGATAGAAAGGGTGCTAACACCTTCCCTTTCTATAATCTACCTCCCGAACCGAGAGCGATCTCTTTAAGGAATTTTTCCGTGCTTTTGTCCTTTCCATTTGGAGAAAATAAAAGACGGTGGAGACTCTTGCTTACCGCGACATTTCGCGAACCAGCATTAAACAGTCAGTTCCAGATCCACCGATCACAGAACTGGCGACTCTGCTGGGGACCCTAAACTTAAAGTGAGGTGTACCTTAGGGATAGTTCATAACTGTGTTTTCAATTGTTTTCCTTGTGTGCTTTAAATTGTGGGTTGCTTGGGAGTTCTATAGATCCTAACCCGGATCTGGGGGATACCTTCTTAGAAAGTAGCAACAAGGCTGTGAGGGAACTGTGCGGGGTATACCGACATGGTTGAAACAGTCTGCTACGTTGATGTGGCACTTTGGTGTGTACCGGTAACCCTTGAGTTCAGTCAAGGAGAGTACGGGGCCTCCGCATGGTGTCGTGAAGCATCAACAGACCTTAGGAACCTTAATTGAACTATCTTGGCCTCTTTAGGGTAGTGAGATAACTGACTTTGGTGCAGTCCGAGGTTGGTTGATACTCGATACTACACTCAATCGAGGGTTGCTTTCCTGGAATATTTCGGTCGCCAGTTCAGTGGCTAAATCGAAACGATGAACAATGAAAGCAATCCCGTGATATTGGGACCCTTAGAACCCAGTTACTTCTAATAGGACAGGTTGAACCCACCAACTTCAAGAGGGTACTACCCAGACCCCATGCCGGCCTTAAACCCTAAGGGCTTGTCTTGTGTGCCTTGTGTGCCTTACATGTTTGTCTTTGTAAATATCTGTGGTGTGTTTAATCATAGCATCATGACATCATCCAACATCATATGCATTGACTAACCATTTCAGGGGTTCGAATCTTCATCTTTGTTCTTTGTTTTGTAGGACATGGAAACTGTTCGTAGAAAGACAATTCAAATCAGCCTTGTAAGGGTCCCTCCTCAACTTAAGGAGCTTATATCCAGGATTCCCGAGAGCTCTTCATTCAGTGAAAGACATGGAAGTCTCATCATCTTGGTCAATACCAACATTGAGGAAGATATGATAAAGGTCCTGTTCCAGTTCTTTGACCCTCTGCATCA
Organism: Vicia faba; assembly: GCA_948472305.1. Lineage (NCBI taxonomy): Eukaryota > Viridiplantae > Streptophyta > Magnoliopsida > Fabales > Fabaceae > Vicia > Vicia faba. Next base: position 1,620,528,828 of record OX451736.1, read on the forward strand.
CTGTTTCACCTTCTTGGACTATCAGTTGGTACCTACATTGGAGGAGTTCTCCCGGCTCCTGAAGATCCCCATCCTTGATCAACTACCCTACAACGGTACGGAAAAGGAACCTAAGCTTGAAGAGATTGCTAAAGCCTTGCACCTACAGTCATCTGACCTCAAGGGACATTGGGAAGTTAGAAGTGGTATCAAAGGGTTCTTAGCCAGGTTTCTGTTTGAAAAGGCCCATGAATGTTGGAACTCCCTTGACCTACAGGCTTTTGAAGAAGTTGTGGCCCTCCTTGTCTATGGTTTGGTGTTGTTCCCTAACCCAGATCAGCTTATAGATATCAGTGTTGTCCAGATCTTTATGTCCAGGAATCCTATACCTATGTTGCTGGGGGACATCCTTCACTCATGTTACACTCGAACCATGAGAAAAAGAGGTGTCCTTATGTGTTGCACTCCTCTCTTGGGAAGGTGGTTTATTTCGCACCTTCCACAATCAGTCTTGAAGAATGAGCGGGGTTTGAGATGGTCACAACGGTTGATGACTCTTACACATGTAGATATACATTGGTGCCCTAGGTCCAGAGAGGATGTCACTATCATTGATCGTTGCGGGGAGTACCCTGATGTTCCTTTACTTGGAATCAGAGGAGGTATTACTTACAGCCCATGCCTGGCTTGGAGACAGTTTGGTTACGCTCGAAGGGATGGTCCTCATGACATGTTAATTCCTGACATAATTTTTGACTTCGACAATGATACTCAAGGACTTCGCCAGAGATTTATCAGAGCCTGGAGGATGCCAAGTAGGATAGACATCAAGACACTGGGGCACAGGAACTCCATCCCGTTGGAACCTTATCTCAAGTGGGTACGCGCCCGCTCCCAGAAGTTGGTAATGCCTTATCCTCATATGCTCCCAGTAATCAAAGAGCCAGTCTTGGAAGGAGAAGTGTCCTACACTATTCAGCACCCTGATATGCCCACATCCTGGGAAGAGATGCAGAAGAGCTGGATCCAGCTTAAGGAAGAACAAAATTCTCTTGAGACCAGTCTACATGCCAGTGAAAAGAAGGTCTTGGAGCTCACCCGCCTGTTGCATGAGGAGAGGAATCTCAACACTTACATAGCTCCAAAGAGGATGCGCAGTATATTTTGGGATTGATTTGCTTTTGTATTATTTTGCCCATGAGGCTTTGATGTACTAAATAATTATTTCCTTAATGATAACGTGTGTTCCTTTTTGTCTACAACAAATTTGAACTTTCGAACCCTTGAATGCATTGCATAAACACATATCATTCATCATGTGCATAGCAGGTTTTTCCTCTTTTCAGGTTGCTTACAGTTCTTCGCTGTTTATTTCAGCATCATGAATCCTGACTCGTCATCAACTGAGATGTCCATCAAGGCTCTTCAGGCGCAGAATGCGCAATTTCAGGAATTAATCATGGGTCTGGCTCAGGGCCAAGAAGAGCTGAAGGCTCTGCTCCTGAAGAAGGAGAAGAAGAAGAAGAGAAGGACTGTTTTGTTCAGCTCGGGCCGAAGGTTTGGAAATGCTCTGCAGAATGAAGAGGCTGGTTCTTCCATTGGCAAGAGTACTCCTCAGGCAGAAAAAGGTCCTAGTCCGGTAGTCTCCGACAACGAGACTGATTTTGATGAAGAGCAATATCCTCCTGCAGAAGACCGTTACAAGCAGCTGGAGGATAGGCTGAATGCTATGGAGATACAACAGGTACCTGGGCTGGATTTTGGAGATCTGGGTTTGTCTACTGGTGTGATCATTCCTCGGAAGTTCAAAGCACCATCTTTCACTAAATACGACGGGGCGTCTTGTCCCAAGCTACATCTCATGTCCTATGTTCGGAAAATTCAACCGTACTCAGCGGATAAGAATTTGTGGATCCACTTCTTCCAGGAGAGTCTTTCAGGGACTCATCTCGAATGGTTCTATCAGCTGGATGGGACCAAGGTTCGTAACTGGGAGGAGTTGGCTACTGCTTTCTATAAGCAGTATCAATATAATGCCGACCTTGCCCCTACACGTACCCAACTCCAGGGTATGTCGTTAGGTTCAAGTAAAGGTTTTAAGGAGTACGCTCAGAAGTGGAGGGACCTGGCTGGCAGGGTGCAGCCTCCGTTGAATGATCGGGAGTTGGTAGACATGTTCTTGGGAACCCTATCTGGGCCATTTTTCAACCATCTTATTGGGAATTCGTCTGCAGGGTTCATTGATCTAATTCTGACTGGAGAGAGAATTGAGGCTGGGTTAAAGTCTGGTAAGATTCCGAAGGGTGCATCGTCTAGTTCTAAGAAGAAACCCTTCAAGAAGGAGGCTAGTGCTGTATACGGTTCCAAGAGACCAGAGAGATCTGAGCGCCGCCAATCTGTCAGTGCGGTAATGATTGCTAAGCCTGCTGCCGCTCCTCAGCCAACCAATCCCCAAAGGACTGAAAGACCCCGGAGAGAGTTTACCCGTTTAAGCATGACCTTGTTGCAGATCTTACCACAATTGCTCTCAACCAACTTAGTGACCGTCAGAGAGGCTCCGAAGTTTCCAAATACTACATCTCCTAAGTACAACCCAAATGCTCGTTGTGCTTATCATTCTGATGGCCCGGGGCATTCCACTGATGACTGTTAGGCATTAAGGAATAAGGTGCAAGACCTTATCGACGCGAAAGAGATACAGTTTGAAGCGCCTGAGAGGCCGAATGTGGTTACTGCTCCTATGCCCCAGCATGGAGTAAATGCTGTTAACGAAGATGTTTACGCTGTTTCTGTGGATGATCTAGCTACCCCTTTGAAGACCGTCAAGAGGAACCTACTGTTGGCCGGTTTATTTCCGGGTTGCAGTGAGGGTTGCCTGTTCTGTGCTGTTTCCCTATCTGGTTGTCCCTTGCTGAAATTAGGCATCCAAAGCCTAATAGATAGCAAGGAGATTCTGTTTAAGAAGTCTGCTGTTCAATTGGTTCCGGTAGAAGAAGTTTCTGTGGTTACCATCTTCAATAATCCGATCAAGGCTCTCCCGAAGAAGCCTGTTCAAATAATGACTGTCGCACCTATTGTTATCACTGTTCCGGGGCCTCTTCCCTATGTATCTGATAAAGCTGTCCCCTGGCATTATGGGGCAGATGTGTATGTGAACGGGATCAAACAAGAATTCAACACTGGCTCCAGTATCTGTGATATCACTGGCCCAGGCAAGGTTACCCGCAGTGGCAGGCTCTTCTCGCCTGACATTGCACCGCCTGCTACCCGAAGACCACTCCTTATAACTCCTACAAATGTCCCTGTTCCTGTTGCTGATCAAGTTGTTTCTCCTGCTGCCGAGTCATCCAATGCTCGGGGCAAAGGAATTGAAGTTGAGACTGCCCAGATGGAGGCACCTTTACCTATAACTACTGAGGCCTCCCAACAAGAGATGGAGGAAATCTTGAAAATTATAAAAAAGAGTGACTTTAATGTTGTGGAACAGCTAGGGCACACGCCCTCCAAAATCTCCATGCTCTCTTTATTGCTGTGCTCCGAGGCCCATGCTAAGGCCTTAATCTCATTTCTCAAGACGGCCCATGTGCCACAGGAGACATCTGCGGTCCAGTTCACTGATTGCGTAGCAAATCTGACAGCGGACAATGGTTTGGGTTTCTCAGATGCTGATCTGACTGCGAAGGGGAGAGACCACAATGATGCCCTGCATGTCTCTATCGAATGCAGGGGCACTACCCTGGCACATGTGTTGGTGGATACTGGTTCGTCCTTGAATGTGCTACCGAAGAAGGCTTTAGACCGTTTGGATTGTGAAGGCCTGGAACTGAAACCCAGCAATATCATCGTCAGGGCCTTTGACGGTTCAAAAAGGATGGTTCATGGAGAGGTTGACATTCCCATTCGTGTGGGTTCTCAGGTGTTTGACTCTACATTTTATGTGATGGATATCCGTCCATCGTACTCTTGTCTGTTGGGTCGACCTTGGATCCATAAAGCTGGGGCAGTGACCTCTACCTTGCACCAGAAGCTGAAGTACCCTGTCAGAGGGAAGATCGTCACCGTGCAAGGAGAGGAGGAATATATGGTAAGCCACCTGAATTCCTTCAGATACATTGAGATGGACGGGGAGTTTATTGAAACCCCCTTTCAGCATTTCGAGGAGGTACTTCCAATCTCAGCGGCAGCAGAAACAACAGTAGAAGAGAATGTTCCTTTGAAGATGGCTTCCCTAAAGGATGCCCGGGCCGTGGTTCAAAAAGGTGATTGTGCTAACTGGGGCAGGCTTCCAGACTTTACACAAAAAACTGACAAATTTGGGCTGGGTTTTACTGTAGAAGGTCAGAAAGCTATGCGGAAGGCGAAGACCAGAAGACCTCCTGTGTTCATTACAAATCCAGGAGTGAATGCTGTTGGGGAAGACAACGAAGTGGATGAAGCAGAATTCAATAGCTGGATCTACCCGACAACCGAAGGCGGATTGACCAATTGGATTACCAAAGACCATACTCCTGTTACCTTTGTGACGCAGTAATAAATTTCTTTGTTTCGTTATTTGTAATAAACAATAAATAAACTATATGGCCCGGTGTCTTACCCGAGGCACCGTGGTTTTATTTGTGAGGGCATATAAATTGTCATTTCATATATCATGAATGAAAATCTTGGACATTTTCTCGCATCGCAAATTTTATGCTCCTTTTCTGTCTTTCTTTCCTTTACATATATTTCAAAACAGCTGTATTTACACACACACTCACTCATACAGGTTTCAATCCACCCTGGATCTCACTGATAACGACTCTGCTACTGCCAATTATGACTTCGAAAATCCGATCAACTTAGCCGAAGACGAAGGTGAAGATGATTGCGAAGTGCCTGGCGAACTTGCAAGACTGTTACTTCAGGAAGAGAGGGCAATTCAACCGCATGAAGAGCCAGTGGAAATAATAAACTTGGGTACTGAAGAAGACAGGAAAGAGGTAAAGATTGGTGCCAACCTAGAGCTCAGCGTGAAGCAACGGTTGACTAAAATGCTACATGATTATATGGAGATCTTTGCCTGGTCCTACGAAGACATGCCCGGGTTGGATACCGATATTGTGGTCCATCACTTGCCAACTAAGGAAGACTGCCCTCCGGTTAAGCAAAAGGTCCGCCGTATGCGTCCAGAAATTTCTGAGAAGATTAAAGCCGAAGTTATGAAACAGTTTGATGCTGGGTTCCTTGCAGTGACTTCTTACCCTCAGTGGGTTGCTAATGTGGTGCCGGTACCAAAGAAGGATGGAAAGGTCAGAATGTGTGTTGATTACAGGGATCTGAACAGGGCCAGCCCCAAGGATGACTTCCCCCTACCTCACATTGATGTCCTTGTTGATAATACAGCTCAGCACAAGGTGTTCTCTTTCATGGATGGATTTTCAGGATACAATCAGATCAAGATGGCACCTGAAGACATGGAAAAGACTACCTTTGTTACTCAGTGGGGCACCTTCTGCTACAAGGTCATGCCTTTTGGACTGAAGAATGCTGGGGCAACCTACCAGCGTGCCATGGTTGCTTTATTTAATGACATGATCCATCATGAGATAGAAGTGTATGTGGACGACATGATCGCAAGGTCCCAGACTGAGGAAGAGCACCTAGATCATCTGCAGAAGTTATTTGACCGGTTGAAACTATACAAGCTGAGATTGAACCCGAACAAGTGCACCTTCAGGGTAAGATCTGGGAAGTTGCTAGGCTTCGTCGTAAGTGATAAGGGAATTCAAGTGGACCCTGCCAAGGTTAAAGCTATTCAAGAGATGCCAGTTCCTAGAACAGAGAAAGAGGTCAAAGGCTTTTTAGGACGCTTGAATTACATTGCTCGGTTCATCTCACACCTGACTGCTACCTGTGAGCCAATCTTCAAGCTGCTGAAGAAAGATCAGGTAGTACGTTGGAATGATGAATGTCAGGCTGCTTTTGACAGAATCAAGGAGTATCTCCAAGAACCACCTATCCTTATGCCACCGGTTGAAGGGAGACCTCTGATACTATACCTAACAGTGCTTGACAACTCAATGGGGTGTGTGCTGGGGCAGCATGCGAGTCTGGCCGAAAAGAGCATGCCATTTATTACCTTAGCAAAAAGTTTACCGACTGTGAGACCCGATACTCACTGCTTGAGAAAACTTGCTGCGCTTTGGTATGGGTTGCTCGCCGGCTGAGACAGTATATGCTGACTCACACTACCTTGTTGATCTCAAAGATGGATCCTATAAAGTACATATTCGAAAAGCCTGCTCTGTCTGGGAGAATTGCAAGATGGCAAATGATCTTGACGGAATACGACATTCAGTACACAACCCAGAAAGCCATCAAAGGAAGTGTATTGGCAGACCACTTGGCACATCAGGCCGTAGATGACTATCAGTCAATGAACTTCGAGTTTCCGGATGAAAGCATCATGATAGTAACTGATTGTGAAGTACCTGGACCGGATGAAGGACCTGAGGATGGATCCCGATGGTCTATGCACTTTGACGGAGCCTCCAATGCTTTGGGTAACGGTATCGGCGCTATAATCATATCACCGCAAGGCACTCATACTCCACTCACTGCCCGACTATGTTTCAACTGTACCAACAACATGGCAGAGTATGAGGCGTGCATCATGGGTCTTCAAGCTGCAATCGACCTAAGGATTAAGTTTCTGAGTGTCTTCGGAGATTCCGCTCTCGTGATCAATCAGATCAAAGGAGAGTGGGATACGAAACATCCGAACCTTATTCCTTACAGAGAATGTGTATTGACCTTAATCCCCCACTTCACAGAGATAACCTTTGAACACTTTCCAAGAGAAGAGAATCAGCTGGCGGACGCGTTAGCTACAATGTCTTCTATGTTCAAGGTCAAATGGGACAATGAGGCTCCCCGGATCATCATTTGGAAACTGGACGAACCGGCATACTGTTGCGACCTCGAGGCTGAATCGGTGACTGAGAAGCCTTGGTACCATGAGGTAAAGAGATATTTGGATGCTCAGGAATACCCTGAAGGTGCCTCTGTCAATGATAAGAAGTTCTTGAGAAGGTTCGCAGCAAAGTTCTTCCTTAGCAATGGCATCTTGTACAAGCGAAACCATGATTCAACCCTACTGCGTTGTGTGGATAGAACTGAAGCAGAAAGGATCATGGAAGAGCTACATGAAGGGACCTTTGGTACACATTCCAGTGGACATACAATGGCAAAGAAGATCCTTCGGGCAGGGTATTACTGGTCCACAATGGAAGCTGACTGCTACCAACATTCTAGGACATGCTATAAGTGCCAGATTTATGCAGACAAGGTGCATGTTCCTCCAGTTCCCCTGAATGTTCTGACTGCGCCTTGGCCGTTTGCAATGTGGGGCATAAACATGATTGGTGAGATTAAACCTACGGCATCCAATGGGCATCGCTTCATCCTAGTGGCGATTGATTATTTTACAAAGTGGGTTGAAGCAGCTTCCTACGCTACGGTAACCAAGACTGTTGTGGCACGGTTCATTCGGCATAATCTGATCTGTCGATACGGCGTCCCTGAGAGAATTATTACAGACAACGGTACCAATCTGAATAATAAGATGATCACTGAGCTCTGCGAGCAGTTCAAAATACAGCACCACAATTCTTCTCCTTATAGACCGAAGATGAATGGGGCTGTAGAAGCAGCCAATAAAAACATTAAGAAAATCGTGCAGAAGATGACAGTGACTTATAAAGATTGGCATGAGATGTTACTGTTCGCTCTACATGGGTACTGTACCTCAGCTAGGACGTCAACCGGGGCAACTCCTTTCTCTTTGGTTTATGGTATGGAGGCAGTCTTACCGATCGAAGTGCAAATACCCTCTCTCCGGATAATGAAGGATGCAAATCTGAACGAGGATGATTGGATCCAGACACGACTTGATCAGCTCAACCTTATTGATGAAAAGAGACTTGCTGCTATCTGTCATGGTCAAACGTACCAGAAACGGATGATCAGGGCATTTAACAAAAAGGTCAGACCACAGGAATATCAAGTTGGGGACCTGGTAATCAAGCGAATCATCCTTCCTCGGAGTGATCCAAGGGGCAAATGGACTCCTACATACGAAGGGCCATTTGTGGTTAAACATGTGTTCTCAGGAGGAGCCATGATTCTAACCAACATGGATGGTGACGACCTTCCTCACCCCGCCAATGCAGACATAGTAAAAAGATACTACGCATGAAAAAAGACCCGCTAGGCTGACATGCCTAGGCAAAAATTAGGGCTTCCCGGCGAACCAAAAGGGTTCGGGAAAAATGAAGGGATGAAATGAAAAAAATCTGTACACCCGGCAAGTCGAAAACCTGAAAAGGCGGCTTGGGCAAAAATGGGTATCCCGGTGGACTGAAAACCCGAAAGGGCGGTCCAGGCAAAAATTAGGGATAAAAGCGTAATACTATGTCTCATTGGATCACTTTGCATCCAGAATCTGGTATCTACACCAAGATCAGACGGCATCGATCAGTCAGCTTCATCTTCGTTCAGGTCATCAAGTGATGAGACGCTCGGAGTTATAAAGGCAATAGCAGAGTTGAAACCCAGTGGATCATTCATTTCACACAGCTGTTTTATTTTCTTTTGTACAAAATTTGTATAAACTCTTTTGTTCGGCGGCGTTCTCTTACTAGGACGTCAGCCTCTTGTACATAAAACGCCTATTTTCAGGCCATTCAAAATCAATACAAATATATTTTCAGTTAAAAGTGCCAATTGTTTTTCTTTTTCTGTTTTGTTTTGCGAAGAACGTCCAAGGTTCAATTTGTGATATATGCATTGACAATAATTTGCTAACTCATGAATATTTGCATACGAAACAAAGGATTAATTACAGGTAACGTTAGAAACAGGGGCAATAAAGAGTTGTCTAAGCAATCTAATTGTTCCATCCTCCAAGGTACCAAGGTAGGTTCAGCTAAAGAACATAACCAGATATCCTAATTCCCCAGAGAGTAAGCAGTCAATACACTCTCTCCAAATTATATTATCAGGCCTTAAGGAAATTGGGTATCCTCCAGCAGATCTCAACATTCCCCAGCAGTATACATATATTCTTAACAAGCATCCCCGGCAGTCTTGGTCTAAAGATTGTTCCCCGGCGGCATATCAACATTCAAAGGAATCACTTCCCCAGCATATCAAAACTTCCCCAGGAGAGTCCAATCTAGTTCCCCAGGAAAGTTGGAATTCCTCTCTCCAAGCAGTAAGCTTATCCCCAGTAGATTCTGGAAGCTTATCCTCGCAGAACACGAACGCGTCGTCCGGCTTTATTCAAAGAGTTGTTTCCCTACCAGGATATAACTGGGTTATCCTCAGCCAAAAGCCACGGAAAGAGCGTCCTCGACGAAGTCTTCTTATCCCCAGCGAAGTCTATTAACACTTCCAACGCAACAAGGGTATCCCCAGCAAGTTATTATCAACACTCAACAAAGTATCTCTCTCCCCAGAGTATTGCTTCCCGGCAAAATTGCTAGAGTACTTTTCCCCTCGCAGAGTAATCCATTCGCCAAGTTCATGCCCCAACGGAGTCATCTTCTCCTACCGGTATTCTTGCAATTATCATCCCCAGCGGAGGCAAAATCTATTCTCCAACATCAGCCCAGGAGTGACTTCCCGGCACCCGTCAAGGATTTACTTTCCTAGACGAAAAATACATTCATAAACATCACACTTCCATACATCATTATAGCATGCATAGACGCATCATATCTTACAAATCTCATTTATGTTGGGAACATCATTGCTTGGTCCATATCATGCATTGCATATGACTGACCTTTACCTTTCAGGAAAGATTCAGTTAAATTCTCAATCATATTTCAAGACCTAGACCGGTTCAGTTAATCGACTCCAAAGATTTCTTATCCAGTCCAAGGCCTTCTCTAGTCCAGCTAAATCGACCCCAAACAGATTTTTCTGATGAAGACTCAGTAGAAGTTATCAAAGGTTTTTCTCAATGTTTGCTTTTGAGATTATAATTTCCTATGGTTCTCTCCCCAAGGCTGCGGAGATGATAATTCCATTCCAGGTTTTTCTCAATGATTGCTTTTGAGATTATAATTTCCTATGGTTCTCTCCCCAAGGCTGCGGAGATGATAATTCCATTCCAGGTTTTTCTCAATGTTTGCTTTTGAGATTATAATTTCCTATGGTTCTCTCCCCAATGCTGCGGAGATGATAATTCCATCCCAGGTTTTTCTCAATGATTGCTTTTGAGATTATAATTTCCTATGGTTCTCTCCCCAAGGCTGCGGAGATGATAATTCCATTCCAGGTTTTTCTCAATGTTTGCTTTTGAGATTATAATTTCCTATGGTTCTCTCCCCGATACTGCGGAGACGATAATTCCATCCCAGGTTTTTCTCAATGATTGCTTTTGAGATTATAATTTCCTATGGTTCTCTCCCCAATGCTGCAGAGATGATAATTCCATCCTAGGTTTTTCTCAATGATTGCTTTTGAGATTATAATTTCCTATGGTTCTCTCCCCGATACTGCGGAGACGATAATTCCATCCCAGGTTTTTCTCAATGATTGCTTTTGAGATTATAATTTCCTATGGTTCTCTCCCCAAGGCTGCGGAGATGATAATTCCATTCCAGGTTTTTCTCAATGTTTGCTTTTGAGATTATAATTTCCTATGGTTCTCTCCCCAAGGCTGTGGAGATGATAATTCCATTCCAGGTTTTTCTCAATGATTGCTATTGAGACTGTAATTGCCTATGGTTCTCTCCCCGATCCTGCGGAGATGATAATTCCATCCAAGGTTTTCCAAACGATTGCTATTGAGGTTCTAATCACCTATGGTTCTCTCCCCGATCCTGCGGAGATGGTAATTCCCACCAAGATTTCGCTCAATGTTTGCCGTTGAAGTGAAGTTATCCAAGATTTTCTCAACAATTGCTGTTGAAGTTGAAGTCGCCCAAGGTTCTCTCACCGTTCCTGTTGAGGTAGTAACCATCCCTGGTTCATTCATCACCGCTTGAAGATCCAGACTCAGCTCCTGTAACCAGTCAGGACACATCTATACCAAGCATCTGAAAACCAACTCCTGCAACATGTCAGGTACTCATTTTTTCTTTTGCAGGTACGCAGGTTCTCGCTAAGGAATCTCTTACGCGATCAAAATCCAGATGGCATCTATAAGCCCATCATCATATTCATCAATCTCTAAATGGCATCTATAAGCCCATTTCCATCACACTGCTACTATGCGAGCGCAAATTTTTGGGCACTCTAGTGTTCAATCATCTTCCACCTTCGGATTACGAAAGGCACGTCAGCCAATCTGCATCCTCAGGTCTAAGAAGATTGAACAGGGGCAACTGTTGTACCCCAAAATTTTCCCTCCCATATTCTTCAAGAAATTGCCAAGTCATGCTTCAAAATTCCCCAAGGGTTGCACAGTGCAAGGGTATCCTAAACAGTCAAAATTAGGGTTTTGGTTCTGATCAAGAAAATGAAGTTTCCAAGGGTCCAATCAAGTCCCACATGCCTACAAATATAGTCAAGCATCCTCATACCAAGTTTCAAGACTTTCAGCACAAAATTGCACAGTCAAAACCCTAATTGCACTACAGTCAACTGTAGGGGCAAAATGGTCATTTGGCAGTCAAAAGTTCAAATTTTTGGTCAACATCTCATTTTGAAGCCACAAACATCATTTGATCAATTCTTGATCATGATTCTCAAAGCTTGGCTCAAAAATCATTAAGATGCAAAAGTTTCCTTATTTGGACAGTTGAAAAAGTCAACTGTAAATTGACCAGGGCATAACTTTCACATGGATTATCAGAAAAATTCCATCCAAAGCTCATTTTGAAGAGAAAGACATTTAAAACAACTCCTCTTCATACTTCAAGTCCAAGAAATGCTCTCACAAAAAGTTATCAATTTCAACATTATAGGTCATTTTCCAAAGTCAACAAAAAGGGACTTTAAGTCAAAGGCCATAACTTGAGATTGGTAAATCAAAATGACATGGGACCAAAGGCATTGGTTAGAGGACTCAAAGACCTTTCCAAAATGTCCAAGAACATGAGCAAAGCTTAAAAATTGAACAAGGTATGCCTTGTGGAAGTTGGGAAATTTTTGGATATTTTGAAAAGTCAACATTGATTCAAATGACCTAAAATTGCTAATGGGCCTCTTTTTCTTCCACAATTCATTATCCAAGGCATGTGCACGACCATTTGGCCCAAAGGGAAGTTTTTCTCCATTTTTATTTATTTATTTGGATTTTTTATTATTAATAATTCATTTAATTAAATAAAATACATGAAAAATATAAAACCAATGAAATAAAATCTTTTGGTGCAGAAAATATTCTCATTGGACACTCAAAATTCGTGCATGATCAATTAGGGAAGGATTGGATATGATTGAGAGCAAATGTGCATGAAAAGATTTGAAAATATCATGGCTTAAAAATCAAATATTACATTCATCAATTCATGGATTTTAGACCTATTTTATTTGACCTAATCATTCCATACATAAGCTGGATCAAAACCCTTGTGCTCATTTACTCTAAGCTGCGCAGAAAAGCATACACAAACTTGAAATTTTTGCTTGAAAAATCCAAATCTGAAAACCAGGTTAGAGGACGATTCCAGGCAAAAGACTTGTGCCATCACCTTCCTGAAGCTTCAAGGAAGGATTTCCAATCGAAATCGAGCATTCTAACGCCCTAAATTGGTAACACGGTGACCACCTGTACAGGAAAAAATTCATAATCGTGCATCTCAATTCATGCATCTTTTTTAATTTTTAATGCTTGATTCATGTTCATTGTTTGATTCTAATGCTAACCCAATAGTTTAATTTTGTTTTCGTGCCCTATATGAAGATTTACCATTAACAATATTTAGGGTTTGTGAAGCTTGGAATTGGGGGTTTTCGTTTAAGGAAAAATTAGCCTTCAAGACTTAGACCACTGAATCAAGCATGATTGGACGATCACAAGGCCACCCTCGCGCTCAATTTATGAGCATCCCTGGGCTAATCGCTATTTTTCAGAAACTAGCCTAAGGGAACATTTGAAAAACCGTTGCTAAATTGTTCTTGTTTCAGGAAAAATAAAACAACGCGAGGAAGATGATGATGTGTAGAACGATGGTTGGCCGGTTTAAACTTTCGCGCGGAAAACAAAGCATTAACGCGTTTTTGTTTTATTATGTTTATTAATCATATTATTTACAGATGAATGAGACAGCTCCACTGGCAAGCGCGTTGGTTGGCAAACTACAGGACCTGGGTTCGAGCCCCAGGTCCTCACCCCCTTTCATATTATTTTTTCTTTAATACTTGCATGCAGTTTCAGCGTAGTGGAGCACCATACGTCCATAAAATCTATCCATCCACGTGCCCAATGGAACGATCAGAAGGCCAAGAATTGAATAACATGATGCACTCTAGTCAAGGCGTATACACGCGTCCTGAAAAGTCAAAGAGGCCAAGAATTTAAATGGGCCAGATTGCTAAAAGAAACACCTCCACTTTGGGGACAGCAACCCCCCTAGGTTTGCCAAATTTTTTTACTTTCTTTGTTTTTTTCATTATTTTTACTTTCTTTTAATTATTGTTTTGTTAATTAATATTTTCATAAAATATAAAAAAAACACATAAAAAAATCAGGAAAGATGAAAAAATAATAAATATTTTATTTTAGTATTTTTCTAAATAAATTGCATTAATTAATTTTAGTTATTAGGTTTAATTGTAATATTTTCTTAATTAATTTAAAAATATAGAATTAGGGTTTAATTAATTTTTTTTATCCCTTTTATTTTCTTTCATAATAATTAAATATAAAATATTATTTATTTTTATAAATTAAAAATTGCATGTAAAATAATTAGGGTTAATTTTAGGTTAAACTTTAATATGTTTTCATAATAAAATAAAAAAATTGTAGAATTAGGTTTAATTGCATTTAATTCTTTTTTCCCATTAAAATCATAAAATACCAAAAACACCAAAAAAACAATTTCTTTTCTTTTTAATTAATTAATTTCATCATTTAATTTAATTTTGCAAAAAGGGTCCAATGCCCTCGTTTAATTCTTATTTAATTCGCGTATTTATGTCTTTTCCGTTTAATATTTATGTATTTCTCCCAAGGCCTTGTAAATTGATCTGTCGCACTTTTAATTCCTTTATTTTTCTGTCAAATCGGGTTCAAGAAATTTTGGCGATGTGGACCCGCACCTTTTGTAATAGTTTAGAACTTTTACTTTTCGCAATTTTTAACTGTTAATCAAGGCATGAAAGAATGAATGGACAAAAGTAAAAACAAACGCTAGATCACCAATAACATGACAAAAGACAAAAATATCATGAAAACAACACACAAATTCACACACCACCCCTAGGGTACGCCTCACTGTTGCCTTGCCTCGAAAGGTGATCGTCGAGTAGAGGATGTCTTAGTAAGTCCTCATGATCCGGGAACCTGGCATGAGGGTAGCTTCTAAGGTGTCTTCCCATTGCTCTGGTGATCACCATGTCCCGAACCTCGAATTGACCCGAACACCTCCAACGGTGGTGCTACCTACCTCTCAATGGTGGGATGGCACTACCTTAAAGGACATTTATACAGACGAATTCCTTAGGGTAGGTAGACGACTCTAGATACTTGCTCTAAATTTCAAAACAAAACAAAGTACTTTTCACACCAACACATTTTCAAAAGCTTTCGAAAGCATTTTTTCAAACACTCTTGAGGACTGATACAAGAGTCGAACTGGAATTTTCAAAGAAACCTTTTTTAAAACCCACAGTTGAAAAGCAAACAAACCATTTTTGAAAATACAAATGAGCAAGTATCTAAGAGCCCATGGATAACCATGGATAGAAAGGGTGCTAACACCTTCCCTTTCTATAATCTACCTCCCGAACCGAGAGCGATCTCTTTAAGGAATTTTTCTGTGCTTTTGTCCTTTCCATTTGGAGAAAATAAAAGACGGTGGCGACTCTTGCTTACCGCGACATTTCGCGAACCAGCGTTAAACAGTCAGTTCCAGATCCACCGATCACAAGCAGCATCCGTTGTTGGGAAGCGTCCGTAAACTGTTTTCAAAAATTGCATCTGAACAAGTCGATAGATTAACATCTGTTGTTGGGAAGAATCCATAAACTATTTTCAGAAGTCTTGAAGAAGAATCTGAACAAGTGATAGGTTAACATCCGTTTACTTGGAGAACCCGTGAATTGTTTTCAGAAATCTTGAAGTTGAATAAACAATAGAGCAGCATCCGTTGTTGGGAAGCGTCCGTAAACTGTTTTCAAAAATCTAGGAAGATAATGATTTTAGTTTGTCGACTGATTTTACCTGAAAAGATAAAGAGTTAATTGTATGCAATGTCATGATGCATGATACAATATATGTTATATGATATGAATGTAAGTGGATGTGCATGTAAGCTGGAGAGCTGTTTTGCAAAGGATAGATGAATTCGAGATGGCTGAAGATAAAAGTATCTTGACTGTTGCCGGGAAGAATAAATCCTTGGCTGCTGCTGGGGAAGAGAATTCCTGATGACCTTTACTGGGGAGTTCCAATCTAATAGGCTCATGCTGGGGACGTAAGACTGAGAATCCTTAGTCTGGCGGGAAGTAACTCTGGCGACTTCACTGGGGAACTCAAGATTTGCCCTCCCAAAACTCTGTGGGGAAAAGGTTCATTAGTCTGGCTCCGCTGGGGACTGATAATTTGAAGCTTTAGCTCAGCTGGGGACACTGAAACTTAAACTCTGAGGGGAATTGAATTCCGGAGGATTCTTTGGCTGGAGATTTGCAAAGATAAGTTACTGCTGGGGAATTTTGATGAACTCCGCTGGGGATAGGAAGAATTTTGGCGAGTGCGATCTTCGTGGTTGTTAGCTGAGGATAACCCAGTTATAAGTCCCTGGGAGGAATAACTTTGAATAAAACTCGGGAGAGACGTCCGTTCTCTGCGGGGAATATGCTTCCAGAATCTACTGGGGATGAGCTTCAAGACTTGCTAGGGATATGGATTCCAAATCTCCCGGGGGTTTCCTTTAAAAGGGTATCAAGATATCCAGCCGCACCTTTGACTTATCAGTAATCCTCTTTCTTGGTTCATAAGGAAATGATTTTGTTCAAATGCATATGCCTATTTAACAAAACATTGGACGTTTCTCAAAATAAAACAAATAGTGCAAGAGAAAAGAAAAGGAAATGATACGGATTTCTGGGGAAAGTATTTGTATTGATTTTCTTTGAGTATATTTGTACAAAGGAGACAATCATCCTAGTAAGAGGATTTTTCCGTAAATATTTGAAAAATTTATACAAAATAAAGATGGCTATGTGAAATAATTTCATGGGATTCCATTCTGCTACAGCTTTCACAACTCTGAATATCTGTCCATTCCAAGCTTCGTTCGCCGATGACTGGATTGATCAGAAACCCGGAACTGGTTGATGAAGAGATTGTTCTTGAAGTGATCCGACGAGACATAGTCATACGCTTTAATTCCCTAACTTTTTCCTGAATCGCCCTTTCGGGTTTTCGATCCACCGGGAAACCCCTTTTTGCCCAAGCCGCCCTTTCGGGTTTTCAACTTGCCGGGTGTACAGATTTTTTTATTTTTATCCCTAATTTTTGCCTGAATCTCCCTTTCGGGTTTTCGATCCACCGGGATGCCCATTTTTGCCCAAGCCGCCCTTTCGGGTTTTCGACTTGTCGGGTTATTTTATGCGTAGTATCTTTTGACTATGTCTGCGTTCGCAGGGTGCGGCAAATCGTCGCCGTCCATGGTGGTCAGAATCATGGAATCACCAGAAAATATGCTCTTGATCACAAATGGTCCTTCATATGTAGGAGTCCATTTGCCCCTGGGATCACTTTGCGGTAAGATAATCCGCTTGATTACGAGATCTCCGACTTGATACACTTGACGTCTGACTTTCTTATTGAAGGCCTTGATCATCCGTTTTTGATACGTCTGACCATGGCATATAGCAGCAAGTCACTTTTCGTCGATCAGATTGAGTTGATCAAGTCGGGTCTGCATCCAATCATCTTCATTCGAACCTGCATCCTTCATAATCCTTAGAGAAGGGATCTTGACTTCCATAGGCAAAACAGCTTCCATGCCATAAACCAGAGAAAACGGGGTTGCCCCAGTTGAAGTACGTGTCATCGTACGATATCCATGCAGAGCAAACGGTAACATCTCATGCCAGTCTTTGCAAGTGACTGTCATTTTCTGAATGATCTTCTTAATGTTTTTGTTCGCAGCTTCAACAGCACCGTTCATCTTCGGCCGATAGGGAGATGAATTGTGATGATAAATCTTGAACTGTTCGCACAATGCAGTGATCATCGTGTTATTCAGATTTGTACCGTTGTCTGTGATGATCCTGTCTGGAACACCATACCGACATATGAGATTTTGCTTGACAAAGCGGGCAACCACATTTTTGGTGACAGAGGCGAAGGAAGCTGCTTCGACCCATTTAGTGAAGTAGTCGATGGCAACCAGGATGAAGCGATGTCCGTTGGAAGCCGTGGGCTTGATCTCTCCAATCATATCAATGCCCCACATTGCAAAGGGCCACGGAGCAGTCAGGACGTTGAGGGGAACCGGAGGAATATGAACTTTGTCCGCGTAGACTTGACACTTGTGGCAAGTACGGGAATGTTGATGGCAATCAGCTTCCATGGTAGACCAGTAATAGCCTGCCCTCAGGATCTTCTTAGCCATTGTATGCCCGCTCAAGTGAGTGCCAAATGTGCCGCTGTGTATATCAGTCATGATCAACTCTGCTTCAGCTTTATCCACACATCGGAGTAATACACAATCATGGCTTCGTTTGTAAAGGATGCCGTTGCTCAGGAAGAACTTAGCAGCGAATTTCCTTAAGAACTTCTTGTCATTTACGGAAGCTCCTTCAGGATAATCTCTAGTCTCGAGATACCTTTTGATTTCATGGAACCAGGGTTGTTCCACTATCTCCTCGGTATTAATCTCGTGACAGTGCGCAGGTTCATCCATTCGCTCGATGGTGATTTGGGGAGCCTCGTTATCCCAGTTGAGTTTAAACATGGAGGACATTGTGTCCAGAGCATCTGCTAGCTGATTCTCTTCTCGCGGGAAATGCTCGAAGGTAATTTGCTCGAAATGCGGCAATAATGTCAGGACATGTTCTTTGTATGGGATAAGATTAGGATGTTTGGTATCCCAGTCTCCTTTGATTTGACTGATAACCAAAGCCGAGTCCCCAAATACGATCAAAGATTTGATCCCCAAGTCTATAGCAGCCTTGAGACCGAAGATGCAAGCTTCATACTCAGCCATGTTGTTTGTGCAGCTGAAGCAAAGTCGGGCCGTGAAAGGCGTGTGACAACCTTCCAGAGAAATGAGTACTGCGCCAATACCGTTTCCAAGCGCATTCGAAGCACCATCAAAGTACAAGGTCCACCGGGATCCCTTTTTGGGTCCGTTATACGGTCCGTCACCTTTAACGTTGTCCAAATTCATGATGTCCTCGTCCGGGAAGTCAAATCTCATGGGTTGATAGTCTTCAATAGCCTGATGAGCCAGATGGTCAGCTAATACACTCCCTTTTATAGCTTTTTGGGTGGTGTACTGGATGTCATACTCAGTTAAGATCATTTGCCATCTAACTATCCTTCCAGATAAAGCGGGCTTCTCGAAGATATACTTGATAGGGT
Organism: Vicia faba; assembly: GCA_948472305.1. Lineage (NCBI taxonomy): Eukaryota > Viridiplantae > Streptophyta > Magnoliopsida > Fabales > Fabaceae > Vicia > Vicia faba. The sequence goes on from OX451736.1 coordinate 1,620,547,561, forward strand.
CCATTTTGGATATCAACAAGGTAGTATGAGTCAGCATATACTGTCTTAGTCGGCGAGCAGCCCATACCAAAGCGCGGAAAGTTTTCTCGAGCAGTGAGTAGCGAGTCTCACAGTCGGTAAACTTTTTGCTAAGGTAATAAGTAGCATGCTCTTTTCGACCAGACTCGTCATGCTGGCCCAAAACACACCCCATTGAGTTATCCAAGACGGTCAAATACATGATCAATGGTCTTCCTTCGACGGGTGGCATCAGAATAGGAGGTTCTAGCAAATACTCCTTGATTCTATCAAAAGCAGCTTGGCAATCGTCGTTCCATTCCACTACCTGATCCTTTTTTAGGAGTTTGAAAATTGGCTCACAGGTAGAAGTCAGATGTGAGATGAATCTGGAAATATAGTTTATGCGCCCCAAGAATCCTCTAACCTCCTTTTCAGTACGGGGAGCATGCATCTCTTGTATTGCTCTTACTTTTGCCGGATCGACTTCAATGCCTTTGTTGCTTACAATGAATCCCAGGAGTTTGCCAGACCTAACTCCAAAAGTGCATTTACTTGGATTCAGCCTGAGCTTGTATTCTTTTAACCTGGCAAACAACTTCTCTAGATGTTCAAGGTGCTCTTCCTCTGTTTGTGATCGAGCTATCATATCATCTACGTAAACTTCAATCTCATGATGTATCATATCATGAAACAAAGCTACCATGGCGCGTTGATAAGTTGCTCCTGCGTTCTTCAGCCCGAACGACATCACCTTGTAACAGAAAGTTCCCCATTGTGTGACAAAAGTCGTTTTCTCCATATCCTCGGGAGCCATTTTGATTTGATTGTAGCCCGAGAATCCGTCCATGAAGAAAAACACTTTATGCTGAGCTGTATTGTCGATCAAGATGTCAATATGAGGTAGCGGGAAATCATCTTTATGGCTGGCCCTATTCAAATCCCGGTAGTCCACACACATTCTGACTTTGCCATCTTTCTTCGGTACTGGCACGATGTTAGCGACCCATTGAGGATAGGACGTAACAGCCAGAAAGCCAGCATCGAATTGTTTCATTACTTCCGCTTTGATCTTTTCGGACATGTCAGGCCTCATTCGGCGAACTTTTTGCTTGATTGGTGGACAATCCTCTCTTGTGGGGAGACGGTGAACCACGATGTCTGTGTCTAGACCCGGCATGTCTTCATAGGACCAAGCGAAGATTTCAACATACTCATTCAACAACTGTACCAAGCGCTCCTTGACTTTTGGTTCCAGATTGGCACCCACTTGCACCTCCTTCCGATCCTCCCCGGTTCCCAAGTTAACAGTTTCCAATGGCTCTTCATGCGGTAAGATGGCCCTTTCCTCTTGTTGCAGAAGTCTGGCTAGTTCCCCGGGTACTTCACAACCTTCTTCATCTTCATACTCAGCTAGATTGACCAGATCTTCAGAGTTATTGAAAGATACAGCAGAATAGTCACCCATGGAATCCGGAGTGGATGGGTACCTGCATTGGTGAGTGTGGGTGTGTGTAAGGGATAGCCATCCTTAAACAAAAAATGCAAAAGGAAAGAAAATGAACATAAGCAGTTTATCTAATGAAAAACGTCCAATGAATCATTAAACATGGCATATGAATATGAAAAATAATCAAAACCCTTACAAGTGGACCTACATGCCCCGGGCAAGGCAGGAGGTGAAAAGATATTGTACGGATTGTTTGAAAGTAAATATTACAGACCAAATAGGAAATGTTTAACAGATAAATTACTGATGAATAAAAGTGATGGGGACAAAGTCCCTAGCTTCCCAATTGCTCAATCCTCCTTTGACAGCTGGATAGATCCACTCTTCAATGTTGCTTTCTCTGTCCTCATCCTCCAAAGCGTTGATTCCGTAGGGAGAAATTTTGACTGGCGCCCTTTTAATCTTTGACCGGCGCATAGCTTTCTGGCCAGCGGCTTTGAACCCTAATCTAAACTTGTCAGTCTTATGCGGGAAGTCGGGTAACTGCCCCCATGCTGAATTCTTCCCTTCTTTCATTGCGGCCCTTGCGTCCTCCAGAGATGCCATCCTGGCCATCTGTCTCGGTGTCTCAGCCGTCAACTTTGCTACCGCTATTTCAGGAAGGACTTCCTCGAAATGTTGAAACGGTGTCTCAATGAACTCTCCCTCAACCTCCACATACCGGAAAGAATTTAAATGGCTAATCATGTACTCTTCTTCGCCATGGACAATGATGATCTTTCCCTTGACAGGATACTTCAACATCTGATGTAAGGAGGAGGTGACTGCCCCAGCATGGTGTATCCACGGCCTACCCAGCAAGCAAGAGTATGACGGACGGATGTCCATCACATAGAAAGTGGATTTAAACACCTCAGTGCCTATCTTGATGGGAATTTCAACCTCTCCATGGACCATTCTCTTCAAACCATCGAAAGCTCTGACAACAATATCACTCGGCTTCAATTCCAACCCTTCACAATCTAGTCGGTCCAAGGCCTTCTTAGGCAAAACATTCAGCGATGAACCGGTATCAACCAAAACATGTGCAAGAGTGGTTCCGCGACACTCGATTGAAACGTGCAAAGCATCATTGTGGTTTCTGCCTTTAGGGGTTAGGTCGGCATCATAAAAACCTAGTCCATTGTCTGCAGTCAGGCTAGCCACGCAATTTTGAAATTGATCTGCAGAGGTTTCCTGGGGCACATGAGCTGCCTTCAGGAATTTTATCAGGGCTTTAGCGTGCGCTTCTGAGCAAAGTAGCAAGGCCAGCATGGAGATCTTGGAGGGGGTTTGCCCCAATTGTTCCACCACATCGTAATCACTTCTCTTAATTATCCTCAAAATCTCGTCCATTTCCTTCTTGGAGGTTTCCGGGATTACTAAGGGTTGAGCCCTCGTCCTGACGGGCTCATCTTGGATTCCCTTACCTTTGTCCGCAGCGGAAGGAGAGACAGTACTGGGAACACCAATGTCTTCAATCAGAGGAGTTTTAGCAGAAAGTTTTATCGGTGCAGGGACGACTTTGTTAGCTGATGAGGGTCCAAAGACTGCTCTTGGAGGGGCAATCTCTGGAGAAAATATTCTCCTGTTCCTGGTGATTTTGCTGGTGCCCGCAATGTTACTAATGCTGGCTTCTTCATCATCTGAACTTTCTTCAATTACCTCGATTTGCTTGATACCATGGTAGTAGATGTCACCGCCATAGTTCCAAGGTATCGACTTCTCAGAAACATAGGGAACAGGTCCTGGCATTGTTATCTTCAAAGGAACAGATTTTGCAGCTGGTGTAATCTTAACAGGCTTTTTGACGGCCTTGGAAAGATTGGCGTGAATGGTTATGATTGAGACATTTTCAACATGAACTGGAACAGCAGAAACTTTTTCGAACAAAATTTGTCGGCTATCCATAAGGCCTTGGATGCCTTTCTTCAGTAGCGGACAATCAAACGGCAGAGAGTAGCAACAATAGCAGTCTTCTTTACATCCCGGGAAGATCCCGACCCTTAACAAATTCAACTTAATGGTTAACAGTGGAGTAGTCAGATCACTGACATTGGCAACATACAAATCTTCTTCAATGGCATTGACATTTCGGCCGTGCTTCAGCATGGGTGCCGATATCACATTAGGCTTCTCTGGAGCGTCAAACTCTACCTCCTTAGCCTCTATCAGGTCTTGGATTTTATGCTTGAGTGCCCAACAATCATTGGTGTCGTGCCCAACACTGTCTGAATGGTAGGCGCATTTAGCATTGGCATGATAATGCGGAGAGGACGTATTCACATTCTTTGGTGCCTCCTTGATGGTGGCGAGGTTCAACTTCAATAGATGGGGAAGCACTTGCGCTGGAGTCATATTAATACGGGTGAACTACCGTTGTGGCCGTTCCACCCGTTGTTGATTTGGTCTGGACTGGTTATAGCGAGGCTGCTCACACGGAGTGTTTTGAATCATTACGGCCCCCACAGTTGGCCGACGCTCCACCTTCCCTGCTCTCCTCTTAGAATATACCATAGTTGTCTCCTTCTTAAAAGGTTTCTTCTCAACACTTGCAGCAACACCCTTCTGAATCTTTCCTGACTTGATGCCAGCTTCGATTCTTTCGCCTGTTAAGATCAAATCGGTAAACCCCGCGGAAGAGTTACCAATTAAATGATTGAAAAATGGCCCAGATAGGGTCCCGAGAAACATATCAACGAGTTCACGATCGGTTAAAGGAGGTTGCACCCTGCCAGCCAAACCCCTCCATTTTTGTGCATATTCTTTGAATCCCTCACTTGTTCCTAGTGACATACCCTGAAGTTGGGTACGAGTAGGAGCAAGATCAGAATTATACTGGTATTGTTTGTAGAAAGCGGTGGCCAAATCTTCCCAATTTCTGACACTGGTTCCTTCTAGCTGATAAAACCACTCCAACTGAGCTCCCGACAGGCTGTCTTGAAAGAAATGAATCCAGAGGTTTTTATCTGCCGTATAGGGTTGAATCTTTCTCACGTAGGACCTGAGATGCATTTTGGGGCAGGACAGCCCATCATACCTCACAAACACTGGCACTTTGAATTTTGGGGGAATCACAATCCCGGCAACCAAACCCAAGTCTTCAAAATCTAAACCCGGTACTCTTTGTAATTCCATGGCAGCCAATCTGTCTTCTAAACCCTTGTATTTATCATCAGCCGGAGGATATTGCTGGTCAGAATAATCTTCATCCTCTTCAACCTCTTCTTCCTCTGCATCAGACTCGGAAGGCACCGCAACTCCATCTCTTTTACTAGTCCCTTCATCAGAAGTAGGAGGAAATTCAAGCACTCTCCGAGCTTCTCTGTCAAATCTTCTCCCCAAAGTAGCCACCCCAATCCTCTTTTTCTTCTTCTTCACTGGGTCCTTATTCCCCAATTGAGTCTTGATATCCTCCTGACTTTTAACCAAAGTCATCAGGAGTTGCTGGAACTGTGCATTCTGGGCTTGTAGGTCTTTGACTGTTTGCTCGAGATCCATCCTACTGAAATAAACAGCAGACAGATAAGGAAACCTGGAGTGAGACCTGCTTATGCACATGATGAATGGTATGCTGATGTATGCAATGCATTCAAGGATTTAGAACATTCAAAATTGTTTCAGACAAAGAAGAACGCACGTCATATTAATAAGAAGAAATTTGTTAGTACATAAATGCCCCATGGGCCAAATATTACAAAATAGACTTCTTAAGGCAGAAAGACATTGCGCATCCTCTTTGGTACGATGTAGGTGTTGAGGGCCTCTTGCTCGTGGAGTCGGCGGGTAAGCTCTAGAACCTTCTTTTCACTGGCGTAGTAGCTAGCTTCAAAAGTGTTCCGTTCCTCCTTGAGCTGAATCCAACTTTTCTGCATTTCCTCCCACGATGTAGGCATGTCTGGATGCAGGATGGTGTAGGGAACCTCTCCTTCATTGACGGGCTCTTTAATCACTGGGAGTACATGAGGATAAGGCATCATTAGACTTTGGGCTCGGGCTCGTACCCACTTGAGATAGGGCTCAAGAGGGATGGAGTTCTTGTGACCCAGAGTCTCGCTATCAACCTTGTTGAGTTTTCCCCAAGCTCTGATGAATCTTTGGCGAAGTCCTTGCGCATTATTGTCGAAGTCAAAAACTAGGCTAGGAATCAACATATCATGAGGGCCATCCCTCCGTGCATATCCAAATTGCCTCAAAGCTAGGCAAGGGTTGTAGGTGATACCCCCCCTTATTCCAAGTAAAGGAACATTAGGAAATTCTCCGCAACGATCGACGATGATGACATTTTCTCTGGACCGAGAACACCAATGCACATCAGAATGAGTAAGAGTCATCAACCGTTGGGACCACCTTGTACCCTGGTCATTCTTCAAGACATATTGCGGAAGGTGCGAAATAAACCACCTTGCAAGGATAGGAGTACAGCACATGAGAACACCCCTCTTTCTCATTGTTCGTGTGTAAAATGAGTGAAGGATGTCCCCAAGCAATGTTGGTATTGGATTTCTGGACAAGAAGATTTTGACAGCGTTGACATCTACCAATTGGTCAGGATTTGGGAACAAGACCAACCCATATATAAGGAGTGCCACAATCTCTTCAAAGGCTTGCAGGTCCAATGAGTCCCAACATTCTTGTGCCTTCTCAAACAAGAACTTTGCTAAGAATCCTTTGACGCCGCTTCTGGTTTCCCAATGCCCCTTGATGTCAGATGGTTGTAGATGTAATGCTCGAGCAACATCTTCCGGCTTTGGCTCCTTTTCCGTACCGTTGAAGGGTAGTTGATTAAGGATAGGGATTCTTAGGAGTTGAGAGAACTCCTCCAAAGTGGGTACCAACTGATAATCAGGGAAGGTGAAGCAGTGGTGAAGAGGGTCAAAGAACTGGAATAGCACTTTCATCATGTCTTCTTCAATGTTGGTGTTGACTAGGCTGAGCAGTCTACCATGTCTTTCACTGAAGGATGAATTTTCCGGAATTCTTGAGGTGAGCTCTTTGAGTTGAGGAGAGATTCTCACAAGGTTGACTTGAATGGTATTTCTGCGAGGAATTTCCATGACCTACAAAACAAGAACAAAGATGAAGATCTAAACCCTTGAAATGGTTAGTGAATGCATATGATGCTTCATGATGTTTATGATGTATGCACAAAACATATGTACAAGCAAATCACACCAAACCCTAGTTTCAGGCTTGCATGGGGTTTCATAGGTAAGTACCCTCTTGAGTGTAGTTGGCTTAAAAACCTGTCCTATAAATAGTAACCGGGTTCTAAGGAGCTCAATATCACTGGATTGTTTTCATTGTTCATTGTTTTGGTTTAGCCACTTAACTAGCGACCAAAATATTCCAAGAAAACAACCCTCAATGAGTGTAGTATCGAGTATCTACCAACTTCGGACTGCACCAAAGCCGGTCATCTCACTACCCCTAATAAAAGGCCAAGATGGTCAAGTAAGGTTCTAGGTCATTAGTGCTTAGTGACATCACTCAGCGGCCTCGTACTCTCCTTGATTGAACTCAAGGGTTACCGGTACTCACAAATATGTCGCACTAATATAGCTATTGCTTAGACCGTGTCGGTATACCCCGCACAGTTTCCACAACGTATTGCTATCTATGAATGTTTCCCAAAATCCGGGTGGAGGATTGTAAACCCAAACAATAGAGCCAAAGTATAAAGCAAGCAAATCAATCAATTAGTCATGCAAGAGGGTGATCTAAGCCCTAAGGTTACTCCACTTTAAAAATTCTCCCCAGCAGAGTCGCCAGTTCTGTGATACGGTGGGAGAACTGACTAGGGTTTTGCGTTTGTTTTCGCAAATGTTTCGGTTGAGCAAGAGTCGCCACCGACTTTTTATTTTATCCTAAGGAAAGGTTTAAAAAGCACAGCAAAAAACCTTTGAGATTTTTCTTGGGTTCGGGGAGTGGATTATAGAAAGGGAAGGTATTAGCACCCTTTCTATCCATGGTTATCCATGGGCTCTTAGGTACTTGCTTAGATCAACTTGCCTTGGTTTTCAATTGTTTGAAATGGTGCTTTGTATGTGGTTTTGAAAATGTTTTGAAAAAGATGCCTTGTCTAGGCTACCCTTGTAACAATTCTTTACTCGAATGTTTTACAAAAGGTGTTTGTCTTTTTGAAAAGATGTTTCAAGGTTTTTTTTTTTGAAAGTTGGTTTTTAAAGTGTTTGTGAAGTGGGTTTTGAAAATAAGCAAGTGTTTTCTTTGCAAATTGACAAGTACTCAAGAGTTGTCTACCTAAAATTTTCTCAAAGATTTTTGTTATGTCTTTAAACCTTTTGACAATTTTGTTCCACCATTGCATTTGGTGGACAATCTTGTCTTAGGAGGTGAAAGGGACGGGCGCGGGTCATCGTTTAGACCATAATTGCAATAGTGTTAAATGTCTTTGGGCAATTTTCTTTAAAAGGGACTTGATCATTCATTTAAGCAACATTTTGTGGGACTATGATCATTTGATTGTTTGTTTTTACCCAAAGAAATTCAACATACAATATGGCCCAATTATTTGAAGACAACAAAGTGGAATACCTTAGGGGTGCAAGTGTGAAATGTGTTGTCCATTTTTCATGCATATTTATCTTGAGATTAGGTCCAACTATTTTGTTCGTTTTATTTACATACAAACCCTAGCTCTAACATAGTATGTTTAGAAAGCATTTAAAGTGCGAAATTTAAATTCCTATGCTATTACAACACAATAATATGGGGAGGGGGGTACAATGTTCAAGTGGGGAGATATTTAGACAAGAAATTGAATCTAAGCTATTACATCATTTGCCTTGAATATTTACAATATGATCAAAAGCATAAATAAAATAGAAATAAAATAAATATGCAAGGATGCAAAAAAGAATTTTTATATGTATGAAAAAAAATATTATTTATGAAAAAGAAAATAAAAAGGTATTATTTTTGAGGTATTTTCAAATTTAGGGTAAAAAACCTAATTTTTAATCAAAGGGGTATTAATCAATTATTTATTATTTACATACAAAAATAAAATAAAATATGGTATATTTGTAAAAAAGGGTATTTTTTAGTATTAAATATTAAAAATAAAATATGTACATTTTTTGGTATTTTTATCCTAAGTATATTAATATATACCTATATATTTATATTATTTACAAAACATATATTATATATATTAATTAATAATATTTAATATTTAAATAAAAAGTATTTTTTTTTCTATAATATTTTCAGGAAGTAAAAATAAAATAAAAATGTGTATAAAAATATATTTTGTATTATCTTAATATTTTAAACAAAAAAAGTATATATATATATTTATTTATTTATGTACAAAACAAAAGAAACAATCAAATAAATACTCAATAAATTCAAAAAATGATGAGAAAAATATTTTTATGTTTTTAATATGCTGAGATAAAATAAATGAACCAATCAAAAAAAGGCAAAAGTCAAAAATATTAAAAATGAATGAAATGGGCTTAGGGGGTGCAAAACAAAAATCATGGTGTGAATAAGAAATATGAAGCAAGCCCATCCCAATAGACCCTTCTTCAACCTCCAGCCAAAAATGTTCAGAAAACGCGCGATTGGTTCCAACATTCAAACATCCTGATTCCTGGCTTGTTAATGAAAACTCATAACACAAAAAATGTTCAGCATCAAGAGACGAATCTAACCATATGCATAACTTGATCTAACTCTCTAAGATGAGGGAGAATTTCTCCTCCCCCAAATCCTAACCTAGATTTTCTGCCATTTTCAAACCTCAAATTCTCACAGCTCAAGCAAAAGAAATGAAAAGTAAAAACATGTACATGTTCAGTGGCATGAGTAGAACATTGTTTATTCACAAACTTAAAGCTAAGGATGCATAATAAGAGAGATACGAGTTCACCAAGATACTTGTTCAGTTGAAGTTCTATCTGGCAATGAGGGAGCTTTCAGGGCAAGGTGATGATTGGAAAATCTTCCTTGAGGTCCAGGGATGCTATTCCAATGTTTACTTTGTCTTGAGAGCTTCTGTATCGTGCTAGAGCACCTCACCTGCAAAACAAGAAACTGAAAATGGTGGAAGTGGTTAGAGTGATTACAGGTCGTGCTTTTGCTTTTGGTTAGCTTGCATAGATGGTATGGAAGGTGTGTGAACTGGTTTGGGCAAGAAAGCTTGAGAGAAATGAAAGATGGCACTCAAACTGCAGGCCTTGCCCTGTTTTTGCAGTTTGAGAGTGATTATGGCAAGGGGAGTGTTTGAGAGGTGCTAGGGTCGGGCAAAAGCTTGGTTCTGATCTTTGGAATATGTTTGATAACTTTGTCTAAGTGTGTGTAAGCTGAGATGGAAGTTGGTGTGAGTTATGGTACTTTTCTTCACTCTTAAGCAAACAAAGGCAACTTGGTGTTTTAGGCAAGTAGGGGGCCTCTAATGAGCTGCATAACCTCTCCTTGATCAGAGTGATTTGTCCATAATCTTGTGCCAATTGGATTTGGTTTGTACTTGTTGGATTTGTAATTGGACATAAAGTGAAACTTTTGCAAAAATAGAAAGAATGCTTTATCTAATTTGGGATTAATCCATCATACAATGCTTTAGCTCATGAAACAAGGTCTTAACACAATGAACATGCATTAAATTATTGAGTGTTGGATGGTTTTAGGACCTGTAATCAAGGGCATGCTGGTTTTGAGAAGTTTGCACAACTTATGAATCATGAAAAATGGCCAATTCAAAAGTGAGTTTTTGCCAAATTGTGAAATTCGAATCTCCCAAGTCATGAGGTTGTTTGATGAGTTCTTGGACATTTTGGAAAGCTTGGAATGTTTACTACAATCCATCTTTGAAATGCAAATTGAAATTCCAAGTGGAAGTGTATGTAAAATGGCCTTGAAGTTGGGTAGAAAACCTTGTCAAAATAGATCAAAAATTCACTAAGTTAAGAATGGTTTAGTGCCCTTATTCAAAAAATTTTAACTTGAGATACAAGCCTCAAATGGGAAAACTTTGTGAATCAAAGTTGTAGATTATGCAAAAAGCTACAACTTTCATGTTTTGACTTTTGTTTGAATCCAAATGGATCTTGGTGAAAAAGTGGGGCAAAGTTGGGAAAAAATTAGGGTTTTTTATAACTTAGAAAAATTCTAAGTTATGAAAAATTCAAATTTCTAACCCTAATTTGCATTTTGTGATTTCTTGGTGAACAAGTTTCATGATTTGGCATGTTTTGATGAAAAATGAATCTTGACTCTTGATTTTGACCAAAAAGTCAAAGTTTGACTTTTCAGTATACAGTCAAAATTGATCAATTGACTGGGAAATTCAAAAGTCAATCTTGTGTACTTTGGATCTTTTGAGCTTGTTGAGCATGTCAAGATAATTCCATGGGGTCCTTGAGTCCATATATGAGCTTGGTTTGCCATTGGCTAGGTCAAACAGTCAAAAATTGCCTTTGTGCAGTCAAAACCCTAAAAATGACCATTTTGCCCTTTTGGTGATCTGATCAAATTTCTTATGGAGTTGTGATCCAAACTTGATCAAATGGACCATATGAGTTCATAATGTTGATGTAGGTCAATTTTCATGAGGTTTGACTGTTAATTGGCCACAGTTGACTTTTTCCCCAATACAGCTGATTTCTAGGTCAACTGTCCAATTGACTGGGCAAAATTTGGAATCAAAGTTTGAAACTTGGTATGGATAAACTTGGGAGTCCAATATGAAGCATGAAAGTCATCTTAGGCATTTTAGGTCAAAGCATCTTTGTGCAAACACAAACCCTAATTTGAGTCAACAGTGTAAGGAGAGGTCTTGAGCAGATGAAACCCTAACTGGATCTTGAGCTTCAAGGGCTTTGTGGTGAGAAATCAATGAGAAATGGGAGGGCAAATTTTGGGGTACAACACACATAACCGAATAACTTCCTAAAACGGATTCATTAAACGGTCATACGGTTCTTCCTAACGGCCACAACATGAATAAACTGGAAACTTCGATAGAAATTCAGAAACATACACGTACAACAATCATAAAACGGCCAATTCTCATGTAATACACATCATAAGTCCCATTATAAGGTCAGAACCCCACCCTTACCTGGATTGAAGGTCACTCAACCAAAAACTCTAGTTGACGGCTTTGCTTCATTCTGCTCGACATCGGGCAGCTTGCTCCTCATCCGTGCAGATCTACCTGTCAGCATACAAAATCCTTATTCTCCAACTAAAACAAACCCTTGTGTTAGCTTCTCCTTATATAACAATACTCTTGGGCCTAACCTACACCCCAACTTTACTATTTCTAACCAATACTCTTGGGCCAAACCTACACCCCCCACTTCACCAAAGCAATCTCCTTCCCTCTCAGAGTCTTCATTTCACGATCCGCGATTCATACAGGCATCGTCTCAACAGTAAGATTATCCCTTACTTGCTCATCATCCATATGAATCACATGAGATGGATCTGAAATATACTTTTGGAGTTGTGACACATGAAACACATCATGCAAATTCGAAAGATTAGGCGGTTAAGCCACTCTATAAGCCACATTCCCAACTCTTTTTGAAATCTGATATGGACCAATAAAACGAGAAGTGGGCTTCTTAGACTTCAACGCTCGCCCAACACCAGTCACAGGTGTAACTCTCAAAAATACATGGTCACCAGCTTGAAATTCCAAATCCTTCCTTCGCTTATCATGATAACTCTTATGTCTACTTTGGGAAGCTTTCATCTTTTCTCAAATCAACTTCACCTTCTCAGTAGTCTCACGAACAAGTTCAGGTCCAAGCACTACACTTTCTACAGATTCATGCCAACATAAAGAAGTTCTACATCTTCAACCATACAACGCCTCAAAAGGTGCCATCCCAATACTAGAATGGTATATGTTAATATAAGTGAACTCTATCAATGGAAGATAAGTATCCTACGAACCTCCCTGCTCAAGAACACATGCTCTCAACAAATCCTCCAATGATTGAATAGTCCTTTCTGTCTGACCATCCATTTGAGGATGATACGCCGAACTCAACCTCAACTTAGAACCCAACGCTTCTTGCAAACTCTTCCAAAAATCAGAAGTAAACCTCCGATCTCTATCTGACACAATGCACAAAGGAACACCATGCAGCTTCAAAATTACACTAGTGTAAATCTCTGCCAACTTCGATATTGGAAAGCTGATGTTAATAGGAATAAAATGAGCCGACTTTGTAAGCCTATCAACAATCACCAAAATCGAATCATGTCCTCTTAAAGTATTAGGTAACCCCATCACAAAGTCCATCGAAATGCTATCCCATTTCCATTCTGGAACTTCTAACGGTTGCATCAACCCTGTAGGCTTCTGATGTTCAACTTTCGACTTCTGACAAGTCAAACATGCATACACAAACCGAGCCATATCACTCTTTATCCCAGGCCACCAAACGAATTCTTCAAATCCTGATACATCTTTGTAGCTCCTGGATGAATACTCAGCTTACTTCTATGACTCTCTTCAAGAATCACTTTCTTCATCTCCGCATCCTCAGGAATACAAATCCGATTACAAAATATCAACACACCTTGCACATCTAACTTAAAATCACTATTCTCAGACTAATCAATCCCAACCATCGAATCTACCAGTTTCACATCTAACTTCTGAGCTTCTCTAATACTCTCTAGAAATTCATTATTATTCTTCAACATTCCCAACATAACACTCCGCGGTGTCACTTCGCAAACTAAGCTCATATCTCTGAACTATTTAATTAATTCCAGCTCTTTTACCATCATTGTTGACATATGTAAAGTCTTTCGACTCAACGCATCAGCTACCATATCTGTTTTTCCTGGATGATAATTCAAACTGAAATCATAATCCTTCAACAACTCCAACCACCTTCATTTTCTCATGTTCAATTCCTTTTGATAAAATAGATACTTTAAGCTCTTACGGTCACTAAACACTTCAAATCTAGAACCATAAAGATTATGCCTCCAGATCTTTAACACAAAACAACTGCATTAAGCTCTAAATCATGCGTAGGATAGTTCTTCTCATGAGTCCTCAACTGCCTTGACGCATAAGAAACTACCTTTTCATTCTGCATAGGCACACCTCCTAAACCCATCTTAGAAGCATCACAATATACCACAAAAGATTCTCCTGGATTAGGTAGCGTCAAAATCGAAGCCGACATCAATCTTTTCTTCAATTCCGTAAAACTCTTTTCACACTAGACATCTCACACAAAAGCTCTACCTTTACAAGTCAATTTAGTCAACAGAGGTGCCAACTTAGAAAAACCTTCGATAAACCTCCTATAATAACCAGCTAATCCCAAAAAGCTTCTAATCTTGGTAGCCGACTTCGGAGTTTCCCATTGCAACACAGCATCTACTTTAGAGGGATCTATAGCAATGCCACTATCTGAGATCACATGACCAATAAAACTAACCTCCTTTAACCAAAATCCACACTTAGACAGCTTTGCATACAACTTCTTCTCTTTCAAAACTTGCAATACTACTCTTAAGTGCTCTGCATGCTCTTCTTCTGTCTTGAAGTAAATCAAAATATCATCAATGAACACCACCACAAATCGACCAAAATAAGTATGAAAGATGTGATTCATGTATTCCATGAATACTCCCGGCGCGTTGGTAACACCAAAAGGCATCACCAAATACACATCATGTCCATAACGCGTTCTGAGAGCCGTCTTCTGGATATCTTCATCCTTCACTTTTTATTTTATGTCAAATCAATTAATAAATAAAATATTATTATCATTTTGATTAATTTGGCAAAAGACTTAAGTCACTCAACGAACTAATTCTTTACATGATTTATTTCTTAAAAAATTAAAATTATGACATATAAATTCCATACTTGCATTATATATTATAAGCATACCTTCACAAATAAGTGAACTAAAGAAAAAATATTTAGAACCAAATATAATGATTAAATATATTTTAGTTCAATAGCGCATTAATAGCGTATTCAAAAATATAAACAGTACACAGCCGTTTTAATAGCGTATTCAACTATGGACCTTTTCACTGTTTTGACCAATATATTTTTGGTGCAACCGTGCAACCGGGCCGGTCAGGGTCCGGAGTATGGGTTCACAAAATAATTGTTCGAATAGATTTTCCCCAAATTTTGCCCTAATTCCAAAAGATTTTTAACTCAATAATTCGTTTCGATTGATTCACGCACTAGACCCTTGGCTTTCTACTATAAGTACAATGAGGAAGATTTTTTATTTCCCTTGATTCATCTCTCTCTCTCTCCCAACAACCTCTCATTCAACTGGTTCAATTTCATTCCTTAAATTTTCATTAGGGTTTTTCAATTTGGGACTGTTTCTTCAATTGGAGTTTGTTTCTACAATTTAGGTTTATTTAGTTTCCATAAGTTATGCTATTTAACCACGAACATATTCTGATAAATCTTTTTTTGGGTTAGGTTTGTTCCTGAGTACTCTGATATTTCATCAGTTCATTCTTGAAAGCTTTTCAGAATGGAACCCATTACATTGTTTGAGTAAGTAGATTGATTCTCTCATTGTTTTGAATCTGTGTTTGCACTTTCCATTATTTCATTGGTATGAGAACAATCAAGAAATCTAGCAAGATTAGATAGAAACTTAGTCATGTAAAATATTTCCAACAATGCCAATACTGTGATATAATTATATCTTTAGCCTTTATCTCTTACATTTATCCTGTGATAAAATTTTTCCTCCAAATTCTCTTATCTTACTTCTTGGTAACGAGTCTTTAAAATCAAACACATGTTCAATGGCTCCTAGAAAGGTTATTCTATTCGTATAATTCTTTATTTCTTTGTTACTTTGATTTTTATTTTTAAGATGTTAATCCTTGGTAATCATCCTTATACTATGATTTTTTTTCAGTATGTCAACAATCCGTCCAACATTTGTGTTTTCTAAGCTTTATAAGGATATCCTAATAGAACAACTTAAAAGTGGCGGGTGCAAGAATTGTAATTCACTTCACATGCCAGAGAGAATGCCTAACTTGGCCATTGCTGAAGAAAATTGCATTGGCTGTGTCATTCAATCATCTAGAAGAGCCTTCAACTTGTGGTTGGATACTGTTCATCTCAACAGACAGCAGGAAGATCTCAACGGAAAACTTGAATATTTTCAACAATAATTGCAGGAGGTGAATGGGAACAACCGTGACTTAATTAAACTATTGCGTGAGGCGCAGAAGCTCTACTTTAATTTGAATCTACAATTGGGTGAGGCGCAGAAGCTCAACTTTAATTTAAATCTACAATTGCGTGAGGCGCACAAGCTCAACTTTAATTTAAATCTACAATTGCGTGAGGCGTAAGTAAAAGAGGTCCCTGAAAATGAGACTGAGGATGATGTTGAGACTCAGATAGAAGTCCCAGCAAAGGCAGTAGCATCCATTGGTCCTGAGGCTGTGACAAACCTAACCTTTGATACTTTTGGCACGCCGTCAGCAAAGGAAGTCCCAGAAAATGCAGTACCAAGCATTGACCCTGAGGTTGTCCAGACCTTTGGTGCTTTGGGTATCCCATCAGCCCTAACCTTTGGCCCTGCCGCCCATAGCAGCCACAGGCCCCCGTGGCATCAACTGGAGTACTCTGGTATGGAGTCACTTTGGTACCAAAGGCTGTAGAACTAATCATGTTCCCTAAACCTTTAGTAGAATTATTGTAGAATTAATGATGTGTGTTACAGGTATTTCAACAACGTTACACCTCTACAATAATTGTGTTAATATAGTAGATCTCATGTGTTTGGTATTTGTGAGGCAACACTTCTTTCAACATATCATATAAACTTAAAATATAAGGTTTTATATATTTTTCTTTAACCTCTCCAAGGTTCGCATGGTGTTTTACCTATATTCATATGATGAGCTCTATTCAAGAAAAAACATTTAGACAATAAAACTTCACCCCAAAGATTTTTAGGAGAATGAGAAGTAGCATAACATTCACCATTTTTCAAAATTTTTATTATTTTTCATTCTGTTACACCATCAGATTTACAAGATTAATAAATTCTTTTTCACAAAATAAAAAAAAATTTAAAGAGACGTGTGTATCTCAACTTTCCATTTGTATTTTTTTTGTTTATGTATTTTTGGCTTTGAATATATATATATATATATATATATATATATATATATATATATATATATATATATATATATATATATATATATATATATATATATATATATATATATATATATATATATATATATATATATATATATATATATATATATATATATATATATATATATAAGCCTTTCGAACAAAAGGTCCATCGAGTTGTTTGTGTCTGATCATGTAGTTTGATGTTGGGAACTCATGGCACGTGGCATGATATTTGTCACACGGGCAGGAGAGGGGTTTGAAGAATGAGGAGGAGGGTGGGAGCGGAGTTGAGCAATTTTCTGAAAAGCGTCTCTTGGGGTTCATTGTCACTTCATCCATCTACTCGTGGGAGGCATGTGTCACCTCTAGATGCCTCGGAAGCCCCACCAATCCATGTTAAGGCACCCCAGGTTCTTAAGGGGTTTGAAGGAGGCTCGTATGACTTATCGATGTTGTCTCTATATCTGGACCATGTTGTCATGTGTGGGACATAGAGGTAAATTTCATATGTATTTATTCTATGAAAAACTTGTTATAATATTTGATTTTTCTGACAATGATTTATTTTCTAGAGGAGTGTGATGCTTTATAATGCATCAACCATGATCCGAAGATTACGAGTCTCTCGCACCCTGATGAGTGGTGGTTTCAGGATGTGTTTCAGCTATATGAGTTGTGAGACTTATGCAAGAACGATTATTCTATTATTAACCATGGTATATTGTAAACATTTGTTGAGAGATGGTACTCTGTGACGTCATCTTTTCATTTTACACATGGTAAGATGCCCATCTCACTAGACAATGTCTCATGCATGTCGCATATTTCGATCAGGGGAAGACTATTAGACCACAATAGGATTATCAAAGATGAGTCACTAGAGATTATGGTGACATATTTAGGATATGGCCTAAGGGATACCCTGAAGGAGATAGAAGACACACGGGGGTGTCTATAATACAGTGGTAGAACCAACTTGGGTGTTTTGCGTTTTATCGTAATTGTTGCGGATAGCAAGAGTCACCATTGACTTTGCTTTTATCCAATAAAGGAAAGGGTGAAAAAAATAGGAAAGACCTTTTGAGAATTTTCTTGAGTTCGGGGGTAGGTTATGAAAAGGGAAGGTATTAACACCATTTTCATTCGTAGTTATCTACGGGCTCTTAGTTGCTAGCTCACTTTGAAAATGCTTTGTAAAAATGTGTTTGTGTGGGTTTAAAAGTATTTTGAAAACGCCTTTGTTTCGAAAAACTTTGTAATGATTCTCGTCTCTATAAGAATGTATACAAAGTGTTGGTTTTTGAAAATATTTCATGAAGATGTTTGTTTTGAAGAAAGATTTTTTGTGAGTGTGAAGATGGTTTTGTTTGTGAGCAAGCAACTACGAGTGTTCTACCTACTCAAAAAGTCTTAGTTCTTTTCCTCCTCCTTTAGATAGTGTTGTCTTACCATTAGTTAGTAAGAAACCTTATCATTGGATGTGAAGGGACAGGTGTGGGTCATCGTACAGTCATAGAAGGCAACATTGTAGGATACCATAACAATTTGTCGTAAGGGTCTATGATCGTTTATTGAAGGCAACATCAAAGGGTCATCGAGGGACTATGTTCTTGTAATCGAGGGTCTTTACTAAAATATCCCACGTTCGAGGGACGTGACTGTTTTATTCTTTGGCAATAAGTGTGGGTTAATCCTAGAGGTGTAAGTGTGCAAAGTGTATTGTTTTCATGCAAATTGTATTGAATTAGGATTATCTACTTTCTTGATTTTAGTCTTTCCATACAAACCCTAATTAATAGCAATAATATTGAAAGCGATAAATTACGAAAATTTAAAGTCCGACGCTATTACAATACTTTAGGGGAGGGGAATACAAATTACAAACGGAGATGGAAGCAATTAAAACCTAATTACTATTACAACCATATTGAATAATAGAATGTAAAATGTACAAGAATATAGAGATAGTGTGAAAGAGAAGAAAATTATTTTTATGATTTTGTTATGAAAAGATTTTAAAATTAACCTAATTAACTAAAGAAAGAAGTTAATTAATTAAATTCTTAAATTCTAAGTTAACTTAATTTAAAAGGGTAAATTAAAACAAAACCTAAATATAAATGTATTTTAATTAATTTTAGAGAGAAGATATATATATATATATATATATATATATATATATATATATATATATATATATATATATATATATATATATATATATATATATATATATATATATATATATATATATATATATATATATATATATATATATATATATATATATATATATATCTATCTGTGTGTGTGTGTGTGTATTTTTTGATATTTTTAATTAGAAATAATAATAATAAAAAAATGAAATAAAAGAAAGAAAATAAAATAAAATGAAAATATAAATTAAAGAGGCAGGGGGTTTGAAAAGTAGTGAGGGAGGTTTGATAGTAAAAAAGTTTTTGTTTTGGGCCCAAACAACCTTTTCGTAATTACAAATAAAACCAAAATAAAATAAAATGTTGGGCTGCGTGGTAAGAATGAAATGGAGGGTGAGAGAAAGAAAAAAAAAGGCCCAATATCTGGATGGCCCAGGTGCGTTTTTGAACAAAAAGAAACAAGGAAAATGCTGTAAATATGACAAAAGGTCTCGCTGGGGCTCAAACCCAGGACCTTCTATATATATGCCTTACGTGCGTGCTCTCTACCACTAGGGTGACTATACATCCATTCATTTATAAACAACCAACATATTATATTTTAAAATAAGTCCTGAACACATTATCTTCTTCTTCTTCCTCACGCCAGCATCCATGGACAAGATTTTTAAATTTGTATCTTGCTCATTTCTCAACCATTCTCAAAAGTGTAAACATCAAACTTATTAGAAATTTCACCACAATTTCAAATATATAAATGTCTTAAGAAATGGATCAAAGATGGGCACGGATTTTAAATGGTACCAAATTTAACCTAACTTTTTCAAAAAGTTCAGGCTCAAAATTCTCACTGCTCAGGCAACATAAATGAATTCTAAGGACATGGTTAGTTTTAGGGCTATGATCTCTATATTTTATCTTTTAAAATGAAAGCTAAATGATGCTTGTATGAAGAGTTAGAATTCCATAAAACTCACCTTACAAATGGAGATCATGTTTTAAGTTAGAGCTCACTTAAAAGTGTTGCAACGATCTGGTTAGCTTCCTTGAACCTCTAATAAGCTAATGCAATACTTAGCTTGAGCTGAGAGTTCCTAGAATATTCTGGAGAAGTCAAGTTGTAGAGGTGCAAAGTGAGGATTAGACAATGGTGATGGAGGTGTTACAGCTGTGAAACAGGGAGGGGGATGAGTTATATTTGATGTAAGAAGCTTTAGGATTAATTTAGAGAAGAAACACATGAGTAGTTTATAAGATGGAAAATCTTGGGAAAAAATGACAAGTTATGGTGTTTTTAGAGAAATTTCTGGTTTGAGGGAGTTCCAAGGCTTCTAATTTTGTGTCCTAAGTTGCATAATAGTGTCTTAATTTATAGGAGAAGGTTTGGATGCTTGAGGTGATCAGAAGTAAAAGTTCACATGTTATGGCCATTTGACTTATTTTTGAAGCAAGCTTGAAGAATTGTTCTAAGGAAACGTACAAGGCTATATAAAGTGGTTAGGCACTTTAAACATGCTTATCTGATTGTGTAGAGGATGCTTGTAACACTCTAATTCTACCTGACAATATAAATGTAAATCAGAGTTATAAAAATCATAAACCTGAATCAAGATGCCACAAATTCAACTTAAAAACCATTGCATTCAACATGGATACATAACACTTTAAAACTTTGGATGAACCAACATCAAAATAAATTAACCTTTTAAATCAACAACTTGAACAACTACGCAGAAGAATTATAATAACATCTTTATTATTTTTCAAAATTTTTATTATTTTTCATTCTGTTACACCATCAGATTTACAAGATTAATAAATTCTTTTTCAAAAAAAAAATTAAAATTAAAAGAGACGTGTGTGTATCTCAACTTTCCATTTGTATTTTTTTTGTTTATGTATTTTTGGCTTTTAAGATAATTCGGTATATATATATATATATATATATATATATATATATATATATATATATATATATATATATATATATATATATATATATATATATATATATATATATATATATATATATATATATATATATATATATATATATATATATATATATATATATAAGCCCTTCTAATAAAAGGTCTATCGAGTTGTTTGTGTCTGATCATGTAGTTTGATGCTGAGAACTCGTGGCACGTGGCATGATATTTGTCAGATAGGCAAGAGAGGGGTTTGAAGAATGAGGAGGAGGGTGGGAGCGGAGTTGAGCAATTTTCTGAAAAGTGTCTCTTTCAAGGGAATTGAGGTCTCTGACGCTCAAATCTCAGTCTTATGCTTCCATGATTTCAATGTTTCAATTCAATTTCAAACACATTTTGGGGTTTTCATTCTTTTGAATTTCGTCAAATTTGTTGCTTTCTTTGTTTTTTTTCTTCCAATTTTTATTTTCTCTTGTCGTTTATATGCTATATTGGTAGGTTAGAGATGTTATAATTACATATTGGTGAAGAGAGCAATTTGGTTAGAGATGTTTCATTTTTGGGTTTCATTTGTTTTTTATTATGAATTTATTTTGGGTTTCAATGCTATGTATTTAAAAACTTGAGAAAGAAGTGAAGAGTAATAATTAAAATTCAAAAATAATTTTTAGCGTTGGTTTTTTCGATGCTAACTTCGTTATAATAGTTAATCAAATGTATTACATAGACTTTTTACAGACTTTGACTAACGGAGTAGACAAAATGAACTTGTTTGCAGAGTTTTGAAAATTAAAGGATCAATTTGGCACGAAAATAAGATAACGGACTAAAGTGAATCATGACATATAGTTAAAGGACCAAAATGAGTTTTTTATCGAAAATTATTCTTAAAATTGATAAATGTATCTTTAGATGCATCTAATTCATTAATATTTCATTTATTTTTGAGTCAAATTCAAAGATTATGTCAAAAATTAAGAGAAATTTTCTTTCCACTTTATAGTGAAAAGAAAAATCCTACCCATTTCTTAAAATGTCTTTGAAAATCGAAAATATATATATATATATATATATATATATATATATATATATATATATATATATATATATATATATATATATATATATATATATATATATATATATATATATATATATATATATATATATATATATATATATATATATATAATTCATTTGTTTTTGAGATTTGTCCTATTTTATGATAAAATTTATTCCGAAAATATATTTTCGAAAATTTTCAGAAATACACTTCTGGTATTTCACAAAAAAGGGATCATAACCTACATATAATTTGCTAGCTGAATTGCAGAGGTATTGATAGATTTTTTTTTTTGGTAAAAAGTTGAGGTTAGATTTATTTGCTATGAATCTCAATGTCCAGTTATAATTGTTGTTGCACAAAGAAGAGATGAAAGGAAAAGAAATATATTTAACGACGGCTACAAAAATAAGAAATAATGATTTGCAATGAATTACATTGAGCTACCTCACTAGGCTATTTATACACAAAATAAAATTCTAAATATCCTATAACAAAGATATAAAAAGATATAATAATATCTTCTAAAAGATATTCCTAAAATATAGATTAAATCTAATACCATCCCTTAATTTATATTTTATCCAAAACTGACAACACCAATTTCATCCCTCAAGCTAAGAAATTGATCACTCTTGATAGCCTTTGTTAGAACATCTGTCAGCTGCTTATGGGTACTACAGTGCATAACTTTTAATATTCCGCTCTGAACTTGATTTCTCAGAAAATGATATTTGGTCTCAATATGCTTGCTTCTCCCATGTAGCATTGGGTTCTTGGCAAGATTGATTACAGACTTGTTATCAATCATCAGCTTCAGAGGTTTGGCTACTTCAATCTTCAGATCTTGCAACAAGTTTATAATCCACACAGCTTGACATGCAGTAAGAGCGCCTACAATATATTCAGCTTCACAAATTGACAGCACAACAACAAGTTTCTTCTTGGAACACCAAGAAATAGGACCTCCTAGAAATTTGAATAAGTACCCAAATGTACTTCTTCTGTTAACTCTATCTCTGCACCAATCAGAGTCTGAATAACTCAGAAGTTCTGATTTGATCTTTCTTCTAGATGAAAATAACACTCCATACTTCAGAGTTCCCTTTACATACCTCAGAATCCTGACAGTAGCTTGGTAATGAGACCACTTTGGTTTACTCATAAATATTCTAACCATTCCAACTGCATAGCAAATATCAGATCTGGTATTACACAAATACCTCAAAGAACCAACCAACTATTTGGAGGTTGTAGCATTCGCATCCTCTCCATCAGAATCAGAGTCCAACTTCTGATTTGTATCAGCAGTTGTGATAGCAACTTTGCAATTCTCTAGCTCAAATCTCTTCAGAAGCTCAAGTTCATACTTCATCTGATGCAAAATGATTCCTTTCTCAAAGTACATAAATTCCATCCCTAGAAAGAAACTCATTTTCCCAAGATCTGTCATCTCAAACGCATTCATCAGAACTTTCTTGAACTCAGCTATCTCTTGTTCAGAACTTCCTATGAGTAATATGTCATCAACATGCAAACATACCAGAATCATATTACCTTCTGAAGTGTGCTGAACATAAACACCATACTCCATCTCACACTTCTGAAACCCTTGTTCCTTGAAAAACGAATCAATCTTCAAATTCCAAGTTCTGGGTGTTTGCTTCAATCCATACAAGGCTTTGTGTAATCTTAACACCATCCCTTCCCGCTTCTTTTTCTCAAATCCAGGAGGTTGTGATACGTATTGTACCATTCAGAAATGCATATTTACATCTAAATGCATCAGAGGTCAATTTCTATTAGCAGCTATTGCAATCACTAGTCTGATTGTTTCATGTCTCGCTACAGGTGCAAACACTTCAAAGTAATCCAGCCCAGGCTTCTGTATAAAGCCTCTTGCTACTAATCTTGCTTTGTGTTTTCCAATTGATCCATCTGGCGTCAGCTTCTGCTTGAAAACCCATCTGACGCTGATGGTTTTCTTGCCTTTTGGAAGTTCTGTCAGCTTCCAAGTCTTATTTCTCTCTATAGCATCAAGTTCTTCTTTCATGGCCTGTAACCAAACTTACTGCTTAAGAGCCTCTTCCGTACTCACGGGTTCAGAGTCTACTAATATTGCTCACTGAATAACTTCTCCTTTAGGGTCTACTTCAGTGTCTTGCAACATGTCAAACTCTGCAAATCTTCTTGGGATACTTCTGACTCTTTGTTGCCTCTGAACTGGACCTTCAAAACTTTGGACACCAGAACTTTCCCCTTCAGAAGCACTTGCTTCATAAATTGGACTTTCTCCAGAACCTTGACTGTCTTCATAGTCTGGATCACCATCAGAGTCAGAGTCAGAATCATCTTCTCCTTCTGTATCTTTTTCAGAGTCAGAGTCTTTACCAGCTTCAGAAACATGTGTTTCTGACTTTTCTTCAGGAGTTCTCTCATCAGAGTCAGGACAAGACATTTCCCAATTCTAACTTCTGATTCCTTTACAATGACATCTCTGCTAAACTCAACTTTTTTAGTTTCTGGACAATAAAGTTTGTATGAACCTGTATTGTGGTACCCCACCAGCAACATCACTTTACTTATATCATCCAACTTCTGTCTTCTGGCTTCTGGGACATGTTTGTAACATACATAACCAAACACCTTCAGATGACTGACACTTTTCTTATCTCCAATCCACTTCTGAATAAGAACTATTTCCTTCAATTTCTTCGTTGGACATCTATTGAGCATATAAGAAGCTATTGCAATAGCTTCTCCCCACAGAGTATGAGGAAGCTTCTTCTCTTTTAGCATGCTTCTCACCATATCAAGCAAAATGCGGTTTCTTCTTTTAGTTGATGCTATTGGAAAAGGACCACACACATCAAAATGCACTACTCCCAAGGCATGTTTTGCTCTTGGAGCTACTTCTGATGCAAATGGTAATCTTGGTTGCTTCCCTTCCATGCACACCTTGCATGCTTTTTCAAGCATCTTGATTGTAGGAATTCCATGTACCGGATTCTTTGATTCCAGATGCCCTAAACTTCTGAAATTCAGATGACCAAATATTTGTGCCACAACTCACTCTCCTTAGCAACACTTGTTGCACTAAGATATTCAGAGTCTGCAGTACTAACATTCACCTTGAATGTTATGTTCCTTCCCTGTTCTGACTCCATAATCAGCCTCTGATTACAATCATACAACTTTAGAAGATTGTCCTTCATGGTAACTGAAAAATCTTTCTCAATCAGTTGTCCCACACTCATCAGATTGCTTTTTATGCCAGGTACATACTGTGATATGGTGGCAGAATCGACTATTTAATACTGGTTTGCATTTTGCATTTTTTGTTCGCAAAATATCGCGGTAAGCAAGAGTCACGATAGACTTTTATTTTATCCAACAAGGAAAAGGAAAAAGAACAGAAAAAACCTTTTTCGAGATGTTTCTGAGTACGGGGGGTAGATCATAGAAAGGGAAGGTGTTAGCACCCTTTCTATCCATGGTTTTCCATGGGCTCTTAGGTACTTGCTCATTTTGAAATTGCTTGTGTGTGCTTGTTTTGAAAAGTTTTGTTTTACTTCGTTTTAACCCTTGTTTCTGTCCTCAAGAGTGTTACGAAGTTGTTTTTGAAAACTATTTTGAAAGTGTTTGTGTGAAAAAGTTTGATTTGAGCAAGTACCTACTACCATCTACCTACTCAAAAAAAATTATTTCTATTCTTTTTCCTTTAGACAGTGCTACCCTACTATTCAGAAATAGGTAGCACCGTCGTTGGAGTTTGTAAGGGTCAATTCAAAAGGGACGTAATGGTCATTGAAGGCAACATGTAGGAATACCTTAGCATTTCGAAGGGACTGTCATCATATATCCGTAGGAAACATCGAGGGACAAGATCATATACCGTAGGCAACTTCGAGGAACATCGAGGGACCATGATCTTTATGATGATTTTAACCGAGGGCCTTTGCTAAGGGTATACCTACGTTTGAGGGACATGACCATTATTTTCCGAGGCAACAAAGTGAGGTATACCCTAAGGGTGCATATGTGCAAGGTGTGTTATGTTCAGTTATTTTAGTCTTGTGTTAAGTTTGCTAATCTTGGATTATTCTTGCCATACAATCCTATTAGTCATACATCTAGCAGTTAATAATTACAGTAATTTAAAAGTGCAAAAATATAAAACCTAGCTATTACAAGGCTTCGGGAAGGGGGATTATGTACATATCTAAAACTGGGGGAAAAAATAAATAAAAGCGGTAAATGTCCTACTAATCATCTATTACATCCCAATATACAGTTACAATAATAAAATGAAGTGCGAAAGAATAATAACGCGCAAATTTGAAAAGACGTCTAAAAATCCTAAGATATAAAAAAATCTTTTTGTTGTTTTTTTGTTTTAATTTATAAAAATGGTTTAAGTTAAAAAATAATTGATCTAGATCTATATTTAAAAAAGATAATTATTAAAGAAACATGAAATTTAAATAAAAGAAATTAATTCTATGTTTTTTTTGGTATTTTTGTTACGAAAAGGAAAATGAATTAAAATGAAATTAAACCTAAGTTCTATTAATTTTAATTTAAAAAAAAAGTTAAAGTGTTTAGTTAATTAATTTACCAAAATTAAAGTTTAATTAAGAAAAAATCCTAAATCTATTTTTATGTGATTTTTATATTTGTTTATTGATAAAAATAAAAAAAGGGATTAAAATAAATAAATGAAATGAATAAAACAAGAAAATAAAGATGGGCCTAGTAACAAAAGTAAACATGGGGTGCAATCATCAGAAATCCCTAGGCCCGAATCTTCGAAAGCTTCATGCTCTAACTATGGTGTTTTTTTTATTCTTGCGTGGAACCTATGATTCAACCATCCATAACTGTTCTATATAAACTCAAACAAACGTTAGCATACCATAAAATATGATTAAAATTAGAGATTCGAAGTTTAAAATTTTACCAAACTGGTATTGTCAAATGGGGGCGTGCTAGGCGTGTGATGGGTTGCTCTTGGGCCTTGTAAGACTCCTGAGGACTTCAATATGATGGTTTGAGGCTTGATGTCAATTGAGAGATACCGGAACCTCTAGATATGACTTGCGCCAATTCTTTGATATCCGAAGAGCTTTTTGAAGAGCTTTTGGAGAGCTTTTTTGAAGAGCTTTTTGAGAGCTTTTTAGAGTGGAATTTCGTGTCTTTCAAGCTTGTATGGCTCTATATTTATAGAGGAGAATGAGGAGACAAGAAAGCATGGAAATAATCTCCCTCATAATGTTGTGTTTTAAGACCATGATCAAGATTTGAAAAAAAAATGCCATATTTGATGATTTTATGCCATTTTCACATGTGGATGAACCTGGACATATTTGAAGGGTTATTGCATGAAATCAATTGACATAAACCAGCATAAAACTTGCCCAAAATGGATTCACATCAAAATTTACATTATTTCTATTATTTATTTATTTAATTCTCAATTTTAATGAATAAAATATCAAAATAAATAGCATAAATAGTAGAAAAATATATGGGTGGGATTAGAGGTTGTGTACCATGTTAGGAATGAGTTTCAAACTTGAAAAGATAGGCCCATTTGGAAAAAATCCAAGTTTGGTCAATATTTGCTTCATGCATTTTTTTCAAAAATTGTCCAACTTTGACAATGCATATCTCTCTCAATTTTAACCTTATGATGGTGTTCTTTGACTTTTTAGAAAGCTTAGGATGTCCCCTAAGCAACCTCGTTGGTTTCATCTTAATTGGATCTTCCACGTTCATGTAAGAAGCTTTGACCCAAAAGGTGTTTTTGTTGACTTTTCAAAATGACCTATAATGTCCAAATTTATATATTCTTGTGAGTGCATATTTTGAACTTGGGAGATGAATATTAGTTGTAGGTAATTACATCCTATTAAAAATGAGCTTTGGATGGGTCATTTCTGATAAATTATGAGAAAGTTATGCTTGGTCAAAGTTGAGTTGACTTTTCCTACAAAACCCTAATTTAGCAACTTTTGGGTTTTGATGAATTGTGAGAAATCCTTGAGGAATAATGATCAACCCTTGATCAAATGATTAATAATACTTCAAAATAAGGATGTTGACCAAAAATATTGAAGTTTAACTGTATGTGGGCCACAATTGACTTTTGCCCTAGCATAGTCGACTTTCAGGCCTTTGAGCAATTGACTGAGCAAACTTCCTCTGCAAGGCTTGAAACATGACATGGATGATCTTGAGAACATATTAGGACAATAGTGAGCATTTGGGACCCTTTGGACTCAAACATCTTGATGCAAAATGAAACCCTAATTTGAGGTAGACTGCCTTTAGGAGAGAGTTTGTCTGGTCAGCTCTTGGACTTCCTTGGGAAATTTGAAGACCTTACTTGAAATGTATTGATAAATATGGGAGGGAAAATTTTGGGGTACAACAACTGCCCCTGTTTAATCTTCTTAAACCTGAGGATGTAGATTGGCTTGCTTGCCTTTCGTGATCCGAATGTGGAAGATGATTGAACACTAGATTGCTCAGAAATTTGCACTCGCATGAAGTGGTATTGGCCTTGCAATTTCGGGAATGGGCTTATAGATGCCATTTGGAAGTTAATGACGGAAAATGGGCTTTAAGATTCCATCAGAAGAAGTGCTGATCGCATAAGAGATTCCTTTGCGGGAGCCCGTATACCTGTTGTTGAGGGGGATTTCTCTAGGGAATACCGATCTCTGTCTTGAGAGAAATAGAATTTTAGGAGCTTCGTTCGTCTTTATTCTACGGAGGAATCATATCTTAGTCGGGGAGGTGAAAATGAACTGTTATCTGGTCGTGTATAGGCTGCATCGCGACATAGTGGGGAAAGGTGAAACCGATCGTGTTTGATCAGGTCCAGGTCTTACAGTGTTGTAGACTGTTGTCTGGAGATAAGAGAAAAGAAACCTGGATGGTAAGGTTATGAGAAGGAACCAGGATAGTAGGGCTTATGGGAAGGAACCTGGGTAAGGTTGCTTCGTGAGGAGTTTGGATAAAACTGCATCTGAACCGAGAAGGAACCTGGGTAAGGTTGCTTTATGAGGAGTTTGGGGAAAACTGCATTTGAACCGAGAAGGAACCTGGGTAAGGTTGCTTTGTGAGGAGTTTGGGTAAAACTGCATCTGAACTAAGAAGGAACCTAGGTAAGGTTGCTTTGTGAGGAGTCTGTGTAGGGCTTTAGGGTTACTTCGGAATAAGTCTGTGTAAAACTTCGACAGGAACCTGGGTAAGGTTACTTTGGGCTAAGTCTATGTAAAACTTCAAGAGGAAGCTGGGTAAGGTTACTTTATGATAAGTTCGTGTAAAACTTCAAAATGAACCGGGGTAAGGTTACTTTGAGATAAGTTTGTGTAAAACTTCAGGAGGAACCTGGGTAAGGTTACTTTGTGATAACTTTGTGTAAAACTTCAAGAGGAACCTGGGTAAGGTTATTTTGTGATAAGTTTGTGTAAAACTTCAGGAGGAACCTGGGTAAGGTTATTTCGGGATAAGTTCGTGTAAAACTTCAAGAGGAACCTAGGTAAGGTTACTTTGTGATAAGTTCGTGTAAAAATTCAGAAGGAACCTGGGTAAGGTTACTTTATGATAAGTTCGTGTAAAACTTTATTTGGAAATGTAAGAGAAAAGACCCGTGTAAGATTTTTTAGGATAAACCCGTGTGAAGCTGCATTTAGGAGAAACCCATGTAAGATTGTTTCGTGACGAACCCGTGTAAAGCTGCATTTAGGAGAAACCCGTGTAAGATTGCTTCGTGACGAACCCGTGTAAAGCTGCATTTGATCTTGCAGATAATTACTCTGTTTAGTTTCCGGAGCTAATCTTGAACTTGCTGGAAGTTGTTGATGATAACCATCTTTCCTAAAAAGGTACATGATTAATCGTATATGATGCATGACATGCATTGTATGATGATGTTCTCAAAATAAATGAGATTATGCCGTATGCAATATGTATGCGCACGTCATGATATATGAACATGAAATGCTATTGTGGCACGTCCGAGTTTGGGAAAATAAATCCCTGACTGTTGTTGGAGAGTAATGGAAATTGAGTTCCTGACTGTCATAGAAAAAGTGGTTCTTCTAATTCCGCTGGAGATGGTGAACCAAAGATGACTATACTGGGGATTTGCCCCTTGTTTATGGATATTCTGCCGAGGAGAGACTCTGCTTGAGAACAAATCTGTGGGGGAATAATTCTTTTGGAGAGATAAGCTTTCATAGATGAAGGGATAAACTCTGTCGGGGATTGAGCTTCTGTATTCAGAGAAATAAACTTTGTTCGGGAGAAAACCTTATGAACCGCTTGTGATTACAAAATTCAGCTGGGAAATATAGACGTCGGCTCTCCGAAAGAGCTTGGCTGGGGAAAGTAACTCCTGTTTGGGGAGGCAGAGATCAAAACTTTGGTTTCCTCTACTATGTGGAGAGTGTAGATGTTACTAGGACGCATGCTGAGGATACAATAATAACTTCGTATCAAGACTTTTCTGCCCCTGTACCTGCTGTAGAAAGTGCATGCGGAGGCCTTGTGGCTTGAGTGTTATCCCAACTTATGAGGTGCTTGGTAACTGCCGATCAAAATGATAAGTCTTCTACTGATAGGCAAGTGACGAGATGACCGTACATAGTCGTACACTTTAATCCCTAACTTTTTCCTGGACTGTCTTTTCAGATTTTCAGTCCACCGGGATACCCTTTTTTGCCCAAGCTGCCTTTTCAGGTTTTCGGCTTACCGGGTGTACATATCTTTTTTGTTTTTATCCCTAATTTTTGCCCGAACCCTTTTGGTTCGTCGGGATGCCCTTATTTTTGCCTAGGCCAGTCAACCTAGCGGGTCTTTATTCATGCGCAATATTTTCTGACTATGTCCACGCTCTCAGGGTGTAGGGAGTTGTCACTGTCGGTAGTGTTGTGTTGCCACACTACCAGAAGATGTTTGTTTGATCGTACATGATTCGTTGCTGGAATTCATGCCCAATTCCCCCAAGTGATTCAGATGGAGATCTGCCCCTGGCTATTTGGCATCTTTGAGAGATTCCTTGAATCTTGACTTGATTGCCCCAGATGATGGACAATGATCATGCCGTGCCCCTTGGTTGGAAGTGTTTTTCCACTTGAGGTGATCTTTTTATTGAGAAGGTTTTTGTTCAATAGATATTCGTCATGCGAATTTCTCTACTGTTGAACAAATAGTCATATGCAAACAATGTTATTTTAAGAATGCAAAGCTTATATCTGTCTTGAAGTTTTGAAAATGCAGTTTTTTTATAGAAAAAATAGAATTTTGCAAAGATGTGATATCAACTCAGGATTTGTAACGGACCTTCAGGATTCAGGATACCTTTTGTAACAGTATGTTTTCGAACTAACCCATGCTTCAGCTAGGACTTTTAAGGGTTATAACGTGGCCTGGTTCACGGTTTAAGAAACAAAGGATAAAGGCTCAAATTTTATTTGTACCCACCTGTTCTTCATGATGTTCTTCGATCCTAAACTCAGCTAATTATGCATTTGGATCCCGTTTGAGTCTTTGTCTGATATTCCAGTGATGGTTTGGATAATGACAGTTTATTTTGAATAGGCAGTCATTTATTTTTTGTTGAGGGTTTGTAGGACCTCTTTCATTTTGATTTTATTATCCCTGTCTTTTGCCTGAACTGTTTCTTTTTGTGATTACAGTCAGCGAGATGCCCCCGTGTTTTTTCTTAAGTCTCCTTCATAGGTTTTGACTTAATGGGCTTTTATTTCGAGAGATAATGACTGCCTGTCTTGATGATTATAGGGAACCATCACCATCTTTTGTTTCAGAAGGATGTCTTTGATGCCATTCATTGTGTACGAAGCGGCAAATTGTGACTGAATGCGCCTCTGAATTAACTGAAAAAACTACCCTGCCCCAGGTTATGATTAAGGGTTTTAATATGTGTGAAAAGAAAAACTCCTACTTTTTTGGCTCGAAGGGGTTGACTATGGATTATCTTCCTTATAACTCCACTGTTTAGGATTTGAAACAACGCTTGTACATCGTCAACAAGGTCTGTTCAAAAGCACACTGTAGAGATTGTGGTATCATTTTCGTCATCCTCCCTATAAAGGCTTATAGTTTTTTAGTCGAGAGTTGAATATCACGAAAAGGAAATATAAAGAAATTTAAGCATAATGAAAAAAAATTAATTCAAGACAGACACGTGTAATGCATTAATGAAATAAAAAAGTTTGACATGACAATAATTGTTTGAATAAGCGAAGAAAATACAACTTCAGAATTCAAATGAACAAAAATGCTTTCAATCCTAGCCATGTTTTGGCAAGGGAGCAGTGATCACATTGGGAGTCTCAGGATGGTCGAATTCGATCTCCTTGGTGTTAATCATATTCTGAATCTTGTATTTCAGCACCTAACAATCGTTAGTATCGTGCCCCAGGCTACCAGAATGATAAACACACCTTGCATCCGAGTTGTAGTTAGGAGAAGAAGTCTTAGGGTTCGGATGAGGTTTATCACCGTAATCAAATTCATCTTCAACATGTGTTACAATTCTTGTGACAATGGCATGTTGATTTGGGTGAACTGCCTTTGAGGTCTTTCCACCCTTGGCTGATTGTTTCGTTGTTATGGTCGTTGTGTGCGTGCCGAATTAGAGATCAACACTGCCCCCACAGATTGGTGGTAGTCTGCCTTGCTACGCCTCTTCTGGTCGTGCACAGCATTGGCTTCCCTCTTGCCACCAAATGACTTCTTCTCTGTACTCGAAGAGGTATTTTTATGGATCTTACCACTCAGGATCCCAGCTTCTACTCTTTCTCCAGTCAGAATTAGCTCGGTGAAACCCGTTGATGAGTTGCCGATCAAATGATTAAAGAATGGACCAGATAGCGTCCCCAGAAACATATCAACCAACTCCCTAGCAGACAACGAGGGTTGGACTCTTCCAGCCAAGTCTCTCCAATTTTGGGCATAGTCTTTAAATCCTTCACTTGCACCCATAGACATACTCTGAAGTTGAGTACGAGTAGGAGCAAGGTCGGCATTATACTGATATTGTTTGTAGAAAGTAGCAGCCAGATCTTCCCAGTTTCGGATATTTGCTCCCTCTAGCTTGTAGAACCATTCAAGTTGAGTCCCTGCCAGACTATCTTGAAAGAAGTGAGCCCATAGATTTCTATCAACTGTGTGGGGCTGGATCTTCCTGACATAAGAACGGAGATGGAGTTTTGGGCAGGACACCCCGTCATACTTAGCAAAAACTGGAGCTTTAAACTTCTGAGGGATCACCACTCCAGATACCAGTCCCAAATCTCTGAAATCCAAACCAGGGATCTTCTGAATCTCCATAGCACTCAGACAGTCTTCAAGTTGTTTGTACCTATCCTCAACAGGAGGATACTGTTCCTCATTATAATCTGTATCATTATCAGAAACTGCATGGCTGGGGCCCTTTTCTTCTTCTTGGTCCTCCCCTCCCTTGGATGAAAAGGAAAAATCAGCTTGCTGTTTCAACCTATCCCCAAACCTTTTGCCCATACTCAACAGAACAACCTTCTTCTTCTTCTTCTTCTTCTTCTCTTTCTCTTTCAGAATGATAGCTTTCAAGTCCTCTTGCCCTTTAGCCAAGCTCAAGAACATCTCTTGGAATTGGGCATTTTGTGCCTGAAGATCTTTGATAGCTTGATCGAAAGACATTTTTGATGAAATAAACAACGAAGAAGATGAGAAACCTGTTATGGTACCTGTAATGGTGTGCATGATAATAGGATGCGTATGTAATGATTTCAAAGACTTTGGGAGATTTAAATTTGCAAACCAAGAAATAAACAAACTTTATTAGATTAAACTTGTAAAAAGGTTCAACAATGCCTTTAAGGCGTTTACAAATAAGCAAATGAAAAACAAATCTAAACTAGAAAAAGCAAAATCAGAAATCCCATGGAAGCTTCCCCTTGGTGCTGACGTAGTCATTGACCGTTCTTTCATTCTCAAGTTTCCTGGTGAGCTTCAAGATCTTTCTTTCTTGCTCATGGTACTTTTTTCGGTAGGTACCACTCTCCTCTTTCAGCTGAATCCAGGATCTCTTCAATGCCCCAAGATCAGTGGGCATGTAGGGATAAAGGACTATATAAGGAATGCCCTCTTCATTGGTGGGCTCCACAATCACTGGCAACACAACTTCATAAGGCATCCCAAGCTTCTGAGCTCGAGCTCGGACCCACTGGAGGTAAGGCTGCATAGGGAGAGAAGTCCTTGGTCCTAGTTCTTGAGGGTCAGATCTGTTCACCATGCCCCAAGCTCGTATAAACCTCCGGTGGTGCTCGTCAACATCCTCCTTGTAGTCAAAGGCAATATCTGTATGAATTAGCTCATGAGGACCGTCTCTCCGAGCACGACCGAATTGTCGTAAAGCTAAACAAGGACTGTAGGTTATTCCCCCTATAATTCTGAGCAATGGGACATTAGGGTATCCTCCACATCGATCAATGACATCAATGCATTCCATAGCCTTAGAACTCCAAAGAATGTTTGTATGGGCAAGGGACATTATCCTGTAAGACCATCCTACACCTTCCTCATTCTTTAACACGGACTTGGGGAGGTGCGAAATAAACCACCTCGCCAGCATCGGCATGCAACACATGAGAGTCCCTCTTCTTCGCACGGTACGAGTATAGAGGGCATGCAAAATATCACCTAGGAGAGTAGGTACATGATTGCGAGATAGGAAGATCTTAACCACATTCACATCTATGAAGGAATCTGGATTCGAGAAAAGAACCAAATCGTAGATAAGGAGATCCAAGATGTCTTCAAAATCCTGAAAATCCAAGTTATCCCAGAATAGTTGAGCTTGATCTATCAGAAACTTGGCTAAGAAACATTCAACCCTGCTTCGTGTCTCCCAGTTGGATATTACATCATCTCTTTTTATATGCAAAGCTGAAGCAATGTCTTCTGGTCTAGGAGTCTCTTCTAAACCTGTGAAGGGCATATGCTCAAGGATGGATATGCCCAATAAGTGATAAAACTCTTCTAAACTGGGAACTATCTGATAATCCGGGAAGGTGAAACAATGATGCACCGGATCGAAGAACTGGAAAAGCACACTCATCATCTGCTCATCAAACTTTGAGGTAACCAAGCTAAGAAGCTGACCATGTCTTCTAATGAATGAAGAAGTATCAGAAACTCTCGAGGCTAAATCTTTGAGTTGAGCAGGTATTTGTACAAAGTTAACTCGGATGGTGTTTCTGCGCATGGAAGCCATGATCTGCAAAACAGAACAAAGATAAATCCCCTCGGTCTTTAAAATGGTTAGTATATTGAAGTATGCATGCTATGTTATGATGCATGATGTCATGGTAAAACAAACAACATGTATAGCAGATAACAGACATGATAAAGGAAAACAAGTCACACAAAAACCCTTAAGTTTAAGGCTTGTATGAGGTCTAGGTATTACCCTCTTGAAGTTCAGTTGATTTTAACCTGTCCTAATAATAGTAACTGGGTTCTAGAGGTTCTCAATATCACTGACCATCCTCCACCGGTCATGGTTTCAGCTCACACAATCTTTTCTTGCAGCCGAAACTAGTATGGTCTCAATGAGTGTAGCATCGAGTATCAACCAGTTCTCAGCTTTACACCGAGTCCGGCTATCTCACTACTTCCTACTGGCCAAGTTGGTCAATTATGGGTTCTAAGGTCAGTTGATGCTTAACGACGCATATAACAGCCCCGTATTCTCCTCGTTTCTCCACAAGGGATACCGGTACCAACCAATGTGCCACATCAACATAGCTACTGCTTCAACCGTATCGGTCTACGCCGTACAGTTCCCTCACAATTTACTTCTACTTACCTAAAAGGTATCCCCCAAATCCGGGTTAGGATATATAGTAACTCCCGATACAAAACCCTTTAACAGTAAAGCAATCAAGTCAAATCAGAGAAGAAATTTATGATGAACTAATCTTAAGTTATACCCCACTTATTAATTCCCCAGCAGAGTCGCCAGTTCTGTGATACGGTGGCATAACCGACTGTTTAATACTGGTTTGCGTTTTGCGTTTTATGTTTGCAAAATGTCGCGGTAAGCAAGAGTCGCCACCGACTTTTATTTTATCCAACAAGGAAAAGGAAAAAGAACAGAAAAAACATTTTTCGAGATGTTTCTGAGTACGGGGGGTAGATTATAGAAAGGGAAGGTGTTAGCACCCTTTCTATCCATGGTTTTCCATGGGCTCATAGGTACTTACTCATTTTGAAATTGCTTGTGTGTGTTTGTTTTGAAAAGTTTTGTTTTACTTCGTTTTAACCCTTGTTTCTGTCCTCAAGTGTGTTACGAAGTTGTTTTTGAAAACTGTTTTGATAGTGTTTGTATGAAAAATTTTGATTTGAGCAAGTACCTACTCGAAATTTTTTTTATTTCTATTCTTGTTCCTTTAGACAGCGCTATCCTACTATTCAGAAATAGGTAGCACCGTCGTTGGAGTTTGTAAGGGTCAATTCGAAAGGGACGTAATGGTCATTGAAGGCAACATGTAGGGATACCTTAGCATTTCGAAGGGACTGTCATCATATATTCGTAGGCAACATCGAGGAACAAGATCATATACCATAGGCAACTTCGAGGGACATCGAGGGACCATGATCTTTATGATGATTTTAACCGAGGGCCTTTGCTAAGGGTATCCCTACGTTTGAGGGACATGACCATTATTTTCCGAGGCAACCAAGTGAGGTATACCCTAAGGGTGCATATGTGCAAGGTGTGTTATGTTAAATTATTTTAGTCTTGTGTTAAGTTTGCTAATGTTTGATTATTCTTTCCATACAATCCTATTAGTCATACATCTAGCAGTTAATATTTATAGTAATTTAAAAGTGCAGAAATATAAAACCTAGCTATTACAAGGCTTCGGGGAGGGGGATTATGTACATATCCAAAACTGGGGAAAAAATAAATAAAAGCGGTAAAGGTCCTACTAATCATCTATTACATCCCAATATACAGTTACAATAATAAAATGAAGTGCGAAAGAATAATAACGCGTAAATTTGAAAAGACGTCTAAAAATCCTAAGATATAAAAAATCTTTTTGTTGTTTTTTTGTTTTAATTTATAAAAATGGTTTAAGTTAAAAATAATTGATCTAGATCTATATTTAAAAAAGATAATTATTAAAGAAACATGAAATTTAAATAAAAGAAATTAATTCTATGTTTTTTTTGGTATTTTTGTTACGAAAAGGAAAATGAATTAAAATGAAATTAAACCTAAGTTCTATTAATTTTAATTTTTAAAAAAAAGTTAAAGTGTTTAGTTAATTAATTTACCAAAATTAAAGTTTAATTAAGAAAAAATACTAAATCTATTTTTATGTGATTTTTATATTTGTTTATTGATAAAAATAAAAAAAGGGATTAAAATAAATAAATGAAATGAATAAAACAAGAAAATAAAGATGGGCTTAGTAGCAAAAGTAAACAGGGGGTGTAATCATCAGAAATCCCTAGGCCTGAATCTTCGAAAGCTTCATGCTCTAACTATGGTATTTTTTGATTCTTGCGTGGAACCTATGATTCAACCATCCATAACTGTTCTATATAAACTCAAACAAATGTTAGCATACCATAAAATGTGATTAAAATTAGAGATTCGAAGTTTAAAATTTTACCAAACCGGTATTGTCAAATGGGGGCGTGCTAGGCGTGTGATGGATTGCTCTTGGGCCTTGTAAGACTCCTGAGGACTTCAAGAGGATGGTTTTAGGCTTGATGTCAATTGAGAGAGACCGAAACCTCGAGATATGACTTGCACCAATTCTTTGATTTCTGGAGAGCTTTTTGAAGTGCTTTTGGAGAGCTTTTTTGAAGAGTGAAATTCTGGCTGCAGATACTCAATGTCACGTTCAATGTTATGACACCGTATCTGACTTACTATATGACAGTAAATACAAAATCAATAAAGAACACAGTCAATTGTTTACCCAGTTCAGTGTGCAACAACACCTACTCTGGGGGCTACCAAGCCAGGGAGGAAATCCACTATAAGAGATGTTAATTCAGGAATAAACCAACCAGTTTATCTCTTTCACTTAAGACCTACCCAATGCAATTCCAATCTAAGTACAACTTAAACCTGAGTTCCTACTCACTCCCCCTCAATCACAGCAGTGATACATAAACCAATTTGACTTAAAAATTGATGAAGACACTCTTCAAAAACAAACACTTGATTAAGCTTCACAGCTTTTTAATCAAGCAACACAATCACTCGTGCTTCACAGCTTTGAGTGATGCACACAACTAACTTGACTCTGCTTCACAGATTTAGTCAAGGAACATTCAAACACTCTTGCTTCAAAGCTTTGAGTGCTACACAGCCCTTACAATTAGAAACCTATTCTAAGGCGCTTATCACAATGATAATTTCTTGGAGTACAATATTCAAATCTATACAGATTACAAATGATCTTCTGATCAATCAAAGGGATTCTTGAAAAACAGCAGCTCTGTTGAATATATAGCAGCTGCAACTTCAGTTAGGGTTTCCACAAAAACCTAGGGTTAATTCCGTTTGACCTAAAGACCAGGTCACAGGACTTTATTAACCAGGTTAGGGTTGAGCTAGGTTACCCCTCAGAAAACACAGGATTCTGTTCAGGAAAGACTGAGTTATTTCCTGAAAAAACTCAGACTTATCCAACCTGCAAACCTGTTAGTTCAGAACAGGATGTCATAACATCTGTTATGACATCTGAGAAAACCTGTCTACTGATTTAGAAAAATGTGATCATTTTGCAAAATGCTCAGATACACACTTATAAACATCAGTACTTGAATTACAATATTTTTCTGCAAAGGTACCTAATGAGTCAGTACAAACTAAACTAGAATGTTATGACATCAGTCATGACATTCACACATACACTTGGGATTTACCAAAAATGCAAGCCAATACCTAAACACCTACAAACTCCCCCTTTGGCAGATTTTTGGCTAAAGACCCTAAGCAATCAGAGATGGATAACAGCAGAAATAAGTGACAGCAGAAAAATAGAATGTCAAGTACTAATTAAGTAAGTACCAAAATATTCTCCCCCTCTTTAGCCACAAATGGGCCAAAGATACATGTTCATAAAATTATACAGTTATCCAAAACAAAATAATAAGAGCAGCAGCAGAAAACAACTGAATACACTTCCAAACTCCACCAGATATCAGCACCAACCAGCAACACCACCAAACAGCAACTGAGGAGAAATTTCTGATTGAGAGACTGGGTTTTGATGAGGAGACGAGAGGGGAAGGAAGCAAGGGAGTGTCTATTCAACTTCTTAAAAGAATTGTAGGAAATGAGAAAATACAATTTTAAACCAATCAGAACAGGCATAACTCCTTTGCTCCTTGTTTTAAGCAAAATTAATTGCTACAATTCTTCATGTTGGCAAATACCCAGCTTACCCCTTAAATTTTCAAATTCATTTGCATCCAGAGCCTTGGTAAAAATGTCATCCAGCTGTAGCTCAGTGGCAACATGTTCCAATTTGATTGTCTTCTCTTCTACAAGGTCTCTGATAAAGTGATGTCGTATGTCAATATGTTTGGTTCTGCTATGCTGAATGGGATTCTTGGATATGTTGATTGTACTCAGATTGTCACAGTACAATGTCATAACATCTTGTGTGACATTATACTCAGTGAGCATCTGTTTCATCCATATCATTTGAGAGCAGCTACTACCAGCTGCAATGTATTCAGCTTCAGCAGTGGAAAGAGACACACAATTCTGTTTCTTGCTGAACCAGGAAACCAGATTACTTCCCAAGAAGAAACATCCTCCAGAGGTGCTTTTTCTATCATCAGCACTACCAGCCCAATCAGCATCACAGTAGCCAGTCAGAGCTGGTTCACAGCCATGAGTATACATCAATCCATAGTTGTAAGTACCACTTACATACTTCAAAATTCTCTTCACTTGATTGATATGACTGACTTTGGGATCAGCTTGGTATCTAGCACAAACTCCAACTGCAAAGGAAATATCAGGTCTGCTGGCAGTTAAGTACAACAAGCTTCCTATCATGCTTCTGTACAGACTTTGATCCACCTTAACCCCACTTGAATCTTTGGAAAGCTTTAGATGAGTAGGAGCAGGAGTCCTTTTGTGACTTGCATTATCCATACCAAACTTCTTTACAATATTCTTAGCATACTTGCTTTGAGATAAGAAGATTGAGTCCTCCATCTGTGAGACTTGTAGTCCAAGAAAATAAGTTAGTTCTCCCATGAGGCTCATTTCAAATTCAGCCTGCATCTGGTCAGCAAAGTGTTTAACCATATGTTCTGACATTCCTCCAAACACTATGTCATCAACATATATTTGGGCAACCATCAACTTCCCTCCTTCAGTTTTGACAAAGAGAGTTTTGTCCAAGCCTCCTTTTCTGTAGCCTTTGTCTGAGAGAAACTTTGTTAACCTGTCATACCATGCTCTAGGAGCTTGTTTCAGGCCATATAGAGCTTTTCTCAATTTGTAGACATGATCAGGATGGGTTGGATCCACAAAACCTTTAGGTTGTTCCACATAAGCTTCCTCATTTAAGTACCCATTTAGAAAGGCACTTTTCACATCCATCTGAAATAACTTGAACTTCAGAAGACAAGCAATTGACAACAAGAGTCTGATTGATTCCAGCCTGGCTACAGGTGCAAAGGTTTCATCAAGATCAACCCCTTCAACCTGGGTGTATCCTTGAGCAACAAGTCTTGCCTTATTTCTGGTGACAACTCCTTCAGCATCTGACTTGTTCTTGAATATCCATTTTGTCCCAATGATGTTAGTTCCTTCAGGTCTAGGAACCAGTTCCCAAACTTCATGTTGCTTGAATTGGTTCAGTTCATCTTGCATTGCACCAATCCAATATTCATCAGTTAAGGCTTCCTTGACATTTCTTGGTTCCATTTTGGACACAAAACAAGAGTTTGAGATGATTTCTCTAGATCTTGTGATGACTCCACTATTGGGGTCTCCTATGATGAGCTCTTTTGGATGATCCTTCTGAATTCTGATGGAAGGGATCTTGCTAGCTTCCTTTGATTCAGATTCTGTTGTGGTGGAGTTGGGTAGGTCATTCTGTTGGGTTGAAGTCTCAAAGAATGTCTCAACAGTACAAGGAACATCTATTTCTTCATGATAGTCATCAATTATAACATTTATTGATTCCATCATGGTTTTGGTTCTGGAGTTGAATACTCTATAAGCTCTGCTGTTTGAGGAGTATCCTAGAAATATGCCTTCATCACTTTTGGGGTCCAGTTTTCTTCTTTGTTCACGATCAGACAGAATATAGCATTTGCTGCCAAACACATGGAAGTACTTCACAGTTGGTTTTCTTCCTTTCCAGAGTTCATATATGGTGGATGAGGTTCCCTTTCTCAAGGTGACCCTGTTATGAACATAGCAAGCTGTATTCATAGCTTCAGCCCAAAAATACATAGGAAGTCTTTTGGCATGTAACATTGCTCTGGCAGATTCTTGTATGGTCCTGTTTTTTCTTTCCACAACTCCATTTTGCTGAGGTGTTATAGGAGAAGAAAACTCATGACTGATTCCTTCTGAAGAACAGAAGTCATCAAACTTGCTGTTTTCAAATTCCTTGCCATGATCACTTCTGATTCTGACAATACATCCTTCCTTCTCTCTTTGAATTCTCTTGCACAGTTCTCTAAAAACTTCAAATGCATCTGATTTTTCCCTAATGAAGTTAATCCAGGTGAATCTGGAAAAATCATCCACAACCACATAGGCATATCTTTTACCACCAAGACTCTCTACTTGCATTGGTCCCATCAAATCCATATGGAGGAGTTCTAGAACCTTAGAGGTGGTCAGATGTCTTGACTTTGGATGTGACATCCTAGTCTGCTTACCAACCTGACATTCACCACAAACTCTTCCTTCATCAATTTGTAGTTTTGGAATCCCTCTGACTGCCTCCAAGGAGATAATCCTCTTCATACCCCTTAGATGAAGATGGCCAAGTTTTTGGTGCCACAGTTTCACCTCTTTTTCTTCTTTTGCAATGGAACACACAGATGAGAAATTAGTGTTCTCAGGCTCCCACAAGTAACAGTTGTCTTTGGATCTGACTCCTTTCATTACTATCTCTTGTTTGTCACTGATTACAAGGCATTCAGATTTTGAGAAATTGACCTTGAATCCTAGATCACACAGTTGACTGATACTAATGAGATTAGCGGTCAGCCCTTTCACCAGCAGTACTTCATTCAGACTTGGAACTCCAGGGCAGTCCAAGTCACCAACTCCTTTGATTTCACCTTTAGCCCCATCTCCAAAGGTCACAAAACTGGTAGTGTGAGGCTTAACATTATTGAGGAGGTTCTTGATTCCAGTCATGTGTCTGGAACATCCACTGTCAAAGTACCAGTCTTCCTTTGCAGAGACCCTCAGGGAAGTGTGAGCTATCAGTGCAGTAGCCTTTTTCTTCCATTGAGGAGCATGTGGTACCTTTTTAGACTTAGGTTTGACACCTGAGTTCTGATTAGGGTATCCATGTAATCTGAAGCAGAAGGGCTTTATGTGGCCATATCTCCCACAATGATGACATTTCCATCTTTGGTACCTTTTCCTCATATGTCTCTGTTCCTGATGTCGAGAGTTGTGTTGAGACATCTGTT
Organism: Vicia faba; assembly: GCA_948472305.1. Classification (NCBI taxonomy): domain Eukaryota; kingdom Viridiplantae; phylum Streptophyta; class Magnoliopsida; order Fabales; family Fabaceae; genus Vicia; species Vicia faba. The sequence continues at coordinate 1,620,590,081 of OX451736.1, forward strand.
TTGACATTTGCTTACCAAAACCAGATTTCGTTGTTTCCATAAATCCTAGTCCAGATTTATTTCCCACATTTTGTCCAACCTGAAGGATCTCTTCCAATTTGTCTGTTCCATTTGTCAACATCTTGACAGATTTGGTCATTTGATTCAGTTGTGAGTTCAGCAATTGAACTTCTCCTTCTAGATGACTTATAGTTTCAAGGTTTGCCCTTTTTTCAGCCTCCAGCTTTATGATGAGTTTTGATTGTTTCTCATTCTGCACACAGACTTCAGTACTTCTGATACATAATTCCTTGTAAGTATCAGCCAGTTCTTCAAAAGTCACCTCTTCATCACTGATGTCACTTTCAGAGGTACAAACACCAGTTAAAGCAGTAACTCGTTTGGCAGTCTCTTCTTCAGAATTACTTTCTGAATCACAGTCAGACCAAGTAACTGTCATTCCTTTTTGTTTCTTAAGAAAGGTAGGACATTCAGCTCGAATATGCCCATATCCTTCACAACCATGGCATTGAATTCCTCTGCCTTGAATTCCCTTCTCTTCTGACCTTGGTCTTCTGCTGGAACTGTCAATGTTAGAGGGAATGTTATGAACATTAGACCTTGACTTTGGATCTATTCTTTTGATGAGTTTGTTGAACTGTCTTCCAAGCATGGCAATAGCTTCTGATATATTTTCTTCTTCATCCTCCTTGTTTTCAACATCAGTGTTGGATACAAGTGCTATGCTTTTGTTCTTCTTGTCACTATTATCAGTGATCCCCATCTCAAAAGTCTGAAGAGACCCAATAAGTTCATCCACTTTCAACTTGCTAATGTCCTGGGCTTCCTCTATGGCAGTTACCTTCATTGCAAATCTTTTAGGCAAGGATCTGAGAATCTTCCTTACCAGTTTTTCTTCTGACATCTTTTCTCCCAGTGCTCCTGAGGTGTTGGCAATCTCCAAGATGTTCATGTGGAACTCATGAATGGTTTCATCTTCCATCATTTTTAGATTCTCAAACTTGGTGGTCAACATCTGAAGCCTTGACATTTTTACTTTGGAAGTGCCCTCATGAGTAGTTTTGAGAGTGTCCCAAACTTCCTTGGCCAGTTCATATTGATGTACTAGTCTGAAAATGTTTCTATCAATTCCATTGAACAGGGCATTTAAAGCTTTTGAATTTCCCAGAGCTAACTCATCTTCTTCTTTACTCCAATCTTCCTCAGGCTTCAGACTGATTGTCCCATCTTTCTCAGTTATGGTGGGATGAATCCATCCTTTGTCAGCAGCTCTCCAAGCCTTTTTGTCCAGAGATTTTAGGAAGGCAATCATACGAGGTTTCCAGTAGTCATAATTAGTTCCATCCAGAATGGGTGGTCTATTTCCAAAAACTCCTTCTTTGTCCATAGTGCCAGAAAGTGATATCCCTAGATCTCACCTAGTAATACAGGCAGGGTGCCTGCTCTGATGCCAATTGAAATTCTGGCTGTAGATACTCAATGTCACGTTCAATGTTATGACATCGTATCTGACTTACTATATGATAGTAAATACAAAAGCAATAAAGAACACAGTCAATTGTTTACCCAGTTCAGTGTGCAACAACACCTACTCTGGGGGCTACCAAGCCAGGGAGGAAATCCACTATAAGAGATGTTAATTCAGGAATAAACCAACCAGTTTATCTCCTTCACTTAAGACCTACCCAATGAAATTCCAATCTAAGTACAACTTAAACCTGAGTTCCTACTCACTCCCCCTCAATCACAGCAATGATACATAAACCAATTTGACTTAAAAATTGATGAAGACACTCTTCAAAAACAAACACTTGATTAAGCTTCACAGCTTTTTAATCAAGCAACACAATCACTCGTGCTTCACAGCTTTGAGTGATGCACACAACTAACTTGACTCTGCTTCACAACTTTAGTCAAGGAACATTCAAACACTCTTGCTTCAAAGCTTTGAGTGCTACACAGCCCTTACAATTAAAAACCTATTCCAAGGCGCTTATCACAATGATAATTGCTTGGAGTACAATATTCAAATCTATACAGATTACAAATGATCTTCTGATCAATCAAAGGGATTCTTGAAAAACAGCAGCTCTGTTGAATATATAGCAGCTGCAACTTCAGTTAGGGTTTCCACAAAAACCTAGGGTTAATTCCGTTTGACCTAAAGACCAGGTCACAGGACTTTATTAACCAGGTTAGGGTTGAGCTAGGTTACCCCTCAGAAAACGCAGGATTCTATTCAGGAAAGACTGAGTTATTTCCTGAAAAAACTAAGACTTATCCAACCTGCAAACCTGTTAGTTCAGAACAGGATGTCATAACATCTGTTATGACATCTGAGAAAACCTGTCTACTGATTTAGCAAAATGTGATCATTTTGCAAAATGCTCAGATACACACTTATAAACATCAGTACTTGAATTACAATATTTTTCTGCAAAGGTACCTAATGAGTCAGTACAAACTAAACTAGAATGTTATGACATCAGTCATGACATTCACACATACACTTGGGATTTACCAAAAATGCAAGCCAATACCTAAACACCTACAAAGAGCTTTTTGAGAGCTTTTTAGAGAGGAATTTCGTGTCTTTCAAGCTTGTATGACTCTATTTATAGAGGATAATGAGGAGACAAGAAAGCATGGAAAGAATCTCCCTCATAATGTTGTGTTTTAAGACCATGATCAAGATTTGAAAAAAATGCCATATTTGATGATTTTATGCCGTTTTCACATGTGGATGAACCTGGACATATTTGAAGGGTTATTGCACAAAATCAATTGACATAAACCAGCATAAAACTTGCCCAAATGGATTCACATCAAAATTTACATTATTTCTATTATTTATTTATTTAATTCTGAATTTTAATGAATAAAATATTAAAATAAATAGCATAAATAGTAGAAAAATGTATGGGTGGGCTTAGAGGTCATGGACCATGTTAGGAATGAGTTTCAAACTTGAAAAGATAGGCCCATTTGGAAAAAATCCAAGTTTGGTCAATATTTGCTTCATGCATTTTTTTCAAAAATTGTCCAACTTTGGCAATGCATAGCTCTCTCAATTTTAACCTTATGAGGGTGTTCTTTGACTTTTTAGAAAGCCTAGGATATCCCCTAAGCAACCTCTTTGGTTTCATCTCAATTGGATCTTTCACATTCATGTAAGAAGATTTGACCCAAAAGGTGTTTTTGTTGACTTTTCAAAATGACCTATAATGTCCAAATTTGTATATTCTTATGAGTGCATATTTTGAACTTGGGAGATGAATATTAATTGTAGGGAATTACATCCTCTTCAAAATGATCATTGGATGGGTCATTTCTGATAAAGTATGAGAAAGTTATGCTTGGTCAAAGTTGAGTTCACTTTTCCTGCAAAATCCTAATTTAGCAACTTTTGGGTTTTGATGAATTGTGACCAATCCTTGAGGAATCATGGTCAACCCTTGATAAAATGATGAATAATACTTGAAAATGAGGATGTTGACCAAAAATCTTGAAGTTTGACTGTATGTGGGCCACCGTTGACTTTTGCCCTAGCACAATTGACTTTCAGGCCTTTGAGCAATTGACTGAGCAAACTTCCTCTGCAAGGCTTGAAACTTGACCTGGATGATCTTGAGAACATATTAGGACAATAGTGAGTGTTGTACCCCAAAATTTGCCCTCGCATTTTTCCACCAGAAATCACAGCTTCAGGCGTTTCCTGATTTTTCAAACTGGCTCAAGAATCGGTCAAACGGACTTTTCTCGTCAGTCAGACACAATTAGGGTTTTACTGGTTTTCATGGCTCTAGAACAGTTCACACAGTTGGCTTAGGGTTTTGGTTGACTTTGACTCAATTTTGATCAGGCGAACGTTATTTGGCATTTAATCAGGAATTAAGGTTTTTGTGGGCATATTGTCAGAAGGATTTAAATTCCACAGCACTTTGCAAGTTATTCCGAGATTCGGGTTGAATTCGCATTGTTTTGATTTAATCAGTAAAAGACCGCATTTGGGTTGAATTCACATTGGTTTGTTTGAGCCAGTCAAAAGATATGTGCAGTTTGGATTTACAGTGCTTGGTAAAAAATCAGGGAAAAAAGGAATGCGCCTGATCAGTGTTTTGATTAACTATTGATTCGCTTTGGAGATACCAGGTTTAACTGATCAATGTGCTAAAGTATTGTTTATTTAAATTATTTATTATTCTAAATTAAGTGATTGAAATTTATTTTTCAATTATTTTAATTCAAAGAGTTTTAAATAATAGATAAACAATAAAGAAAGAGGAAATAGAATTGATTGGATAATAAAGACTTTTATTGATTCTTGAATTATTTGTACAATTATTGTTTATAATTTAATTACAAACAATGGTTTTACATTAATTTAAATATTAAATAAAAAGAAAACTATCCTATTTTTTCTAATTCTTCAGTCTTCATTTAGTACCCCTCCATCCCTTTTTATTCATCTGTAAAAGAAAAGGAGAAAAGTCAGTGATTGATAAATAAATAAAGACAGATAAAATTGCAGTCATCATTAAGGGCCACTGATTGGGATCAGTTAACCCTCTCTGCAAATCACGGGATTTCTCCCGGTTCACAAAGAGGGAAGAATTTTATTTGCTAAATCATGAATGCAAAGTTGAAAAAATGCAAAGTGTCAAAACTGCATAAATTCAAAATCTCAAACTCCAAGTTCAAACCAAACTGAAAAATCCAAATCCCTACTTTCTGTCAAAATCCAAATCCCTACTTACTGTCAAAATGCCAAAAAGTCTATTCAAAGCTGTCAAGAAGAGGATTTGGGCAAAGATATCAAAGAAGATAAAAAGTACAAAAGCTGTCAAGAAAAGATAAAATATGCAGAGGAAAACCATTATGCAAGCATACATTTTCTTTTCATCATTTCCCAACAAGGGTGGCCCTTTCAGAAAGTACACAAAAAAAACATTTAATATTCTTTGAGGTATACTAAAGAGAGAGAAAAAGAAGAGATAAGAGAGCAGGTTTTTAGGCTTTAGGCAGAAGAAAGAAATATACAAAAAGAACTGAACACAGAACCAAAAAGAGAGGATAAACTGTTAAGCCTCATCCTGTCTAAACAGACAAGCATAAACATACAAAACCTTCCATCTGCTAAAAACGAGCATAACCTCCAAACACATAACCTGCAAACAAGCCTCACAAAAACACAAATAATTAACCTGCATTAGCCTAACCTGCCTGAAAGGCATCAAACCTGAAGCATAATAAACCAGTTCAAGCCTGAAGCACAACCCTACCTGAAGCCTAACAAAAAGAAGTCTAAAACCTGTTCAAGTTCATAAGCCTTACCAACCAAAGCTTCAAAACCTGGCCTAACCATCAAAACCTGTCAAGCCCTTAAACTCTAAGAGCCAAAAACCCTTAACCTGCTATTTCACAAACCTTAAACTCAAACACCTCCAGCAAAACCTGTCCAGTTCAAACCTTAAACATTCAAAGCCTAATCATCAAAAACCAGCATATGCCAAAAAAACCTTGTGCCTATCATCACATTCAAAACAATCAAACCTACTGTCGAAAACAAAACCTGCATTAGCTTTACCTTCAAAAGCCACAAGACCAAACCAAGTCCTAAACTGTTAAGCCTTAACCATAAAAGCCTCAGACCTGCAATCATACTGCCTAAAACCAGTGAAATCATAGCATACTGCATAATACCATCCAAACATCAAGCCCTCAGTGAATACATCATTGGGCAAAAGGCAACTCAAAGCAAAGTACCAAGGCAACAAACATTTCAAAAAGCAAATCAAAAGACAAATCACTCAGAAGCAACATCAAAGCATACAGGCGAGGCCCCTCAGAACTCTGAGTTCATCATAGGGTGGAAAAAGAAGCAACAAGCATACAGTGGCAAAGAAGAAGAAGAAATAAGCGAATATCAAAATTAGGTTTTCAATTCATCATTAAACCCAATAAACAAAAGAAATACACAAAGATACCAGGAAGCTCAAAGAGTCCAGCATCGCGCCTCCGCCTCTCCCTCCGCCCTTGGCCTCCTAGCCTTCCTCACCTTCCTTCCTCCTTCTCCAGGTAGTATTTCACCCTCACTTTTCTTTCATGATACCTCAACAATCATTGCAATAAGAATAAGAATCAGAATTGAACATAAATCACAACATGCACAATCTTAACAAACCCTAACGAATTACAATTGAAATTGTTACCTAATTCTGTCGCCTTAACATTGTCGTTGGAGGGAAGAGGAAAAGGAGGCATAGAAGCTGGTGGCCTTGGGCTGAAGAACTCAGAAGCGAACGAAGAAGGGCTGAAGAACTCAGAAACGAACAAACGAACGCCGCCGCTACACAAAACTTAAGCGTATGACCAACTGAATACCAAAACAATAAACCCTAAAAACGTTTGTTTGCACTATGGGCCTTGCCCGTTTCAATCCCATCTAAGCCCAAGACAATTCCTCATAACCCCCCTGTCTCCAGTATTGGTTTGAACTTAATGCCCATAAAGCCCATTTAGAGTTTTAAACCCTTTTCTTTTATAAAGCAAACATTATTCTTATTAATTAATTAATTTAACCCTTTTTAAACAAGTGTTTTATTAATAACTTAATACTAACTTTTCTCTTTTTATATATAACATCTTCAAAATACATTTTTTCTCTAACTTAATATATGTTTACAATAATACTTTAATAAATGAAAATACATTTTTATTGCACCATATAATAAATATTGAAAATACTTTTCATTTAATTTGTTTATAATAAATAAAAATACTTTTTTTCTACTTTGTTTCTTGATATTTATTTAAATATACTTTTTTATAATAAATAAAGATACATTTTGATACATAATATAATTAAAAACATTTTCTTTTCATTAAAACTTTCTTTTTGTACATATTAAGAAAATACAAGATTATTAATTAAATTTAAATAGACATTTAATTTTTCTTTAAGTTAAACAATACTTAATACATGTTCAATTTCACATCCTAACCTGTAAATAATCAATACATCTCACACTTACACAATACAAGTACATTCACATTGCCCCTATACACATTTGCTTATATTTGTATATTCGTCATTTACATTTGATCGCAAATTCGATTTGGTTGTAACTTATTGGATACTATAAGTCTCATCCCCATTTGTGAATATTGTACCCCCACTCCCGGATACTATTTTGTAATAGCGTAGACTTTACATTTTCACAATTTACCGCTTTCAATTATACCATGGTTAGACCTAGGGTTTACATGTACATAAAATCAAACGCTAGATAACCTAATACAAGACAAATACATGAAATCAATACACAATCACACTTGCACCCTCTAGGGTAATCCCACATGTTGCCTTCCAAAATGGGCCATGCTTGCACGTCGAGTATCTTTGGCAAAACAAATTCAAATGATCATAAGTCCCTCGATGACGCTGTCGAATGTTGCCTAAAAGGAATGATCATAGTCCCTTCAAAGAGAATTGCCAAAGACACTTGGCACCATTTCATTCGTGGTCTATACGATGACCCGCGCCCGTCCCGAACAAACTTCCTAAACGCAAGATTGTCCACCAAATTCAATGGTGGAACAAAATTGTTAAAAGGGTTGAAAACATAGAGAAAACCTTTGAGTACAATAGGGTAGATAAAACTCTTAGTTACTTGAGATCAACTTGCAAAAACACTTGCCTTCTTTTCAAAAACCACAATCCACAAGCACTTTCAAACAAACTCTCAAAACATTTTGAAACATCTTTTCGAAAAGATACACGCCTTCGTAAAATATTCGAGTAAAGAATTGTTACAAGGTTAGCCTAAGACAAGGCATCTTCTTCCAAAACATTTTCAAAAACACTCACACCTACACCATTTTCAAGCAATCAAAAATCAAGGCAAGTGATCTAAAAAACCAAGTAACTAAGAGCCCATGGATAACCATGGATGAAAAGGGTGCTAATACCTTCCCTTTTCATAATCTACCCCCCGAACCCACGAAATATCTCAAAAGGTTTTTGCTGTGCTTTTTCAACCTTTCCTTTAGGATAAAATAAAAAGTCGGTGGCGACTCTTGCTCAACCGCACAAGTGCGAATACAAACGCAAAACAACAAGTCAGTTCTCCCACCGTATCACAGTGAGCAGTTTTGACCATTTGGACTCAAACATCTTGATGCAAAATGAAACCCTAATTTAACCCTAATTTGAGGTAGACTGCCTTTAGGAGAGAGTTTGTCTGGTCAACTCTTGGACTTCCTTGGGAAATTTGAAGACCTTACTTGAAATGTATTGAGAAATATGGGAGGGAAAATTTTGGGGTACAACACATACCATACATTCTGGATCATTGTTGCTTTCCCATTGTTTATAATGATTTTGACATTTCCCATACCTTCTACATTGAGGTATTTATCATCAGCACATCTTATCTTTGTACTCTTCCCATAGTCAAAATCAACCAACCATTTCTGGTTTCCAGTAAGATAGTTTGAACACCTTGTGTCCATATACCACTATTCTGATGAATTCAGATCATTAGGTTCATAAGCCAACAATAGCACAGGTTCATCATCTGACTCTCCTTTGGCTATATTTGCTTCTTCTGACTTCCTTTCTTTATTTGACCAGCAATATTTGGCATAGTGACCAAAGTTCTTGCAATAGTAACACTGAACATTCTTCTTGTCAGACTTCTCCTTTCCCTTCTAGACATTCTTCTGCCTATCAGAGTTTGAAGCTTCTGACCTTTGAGCATCCTTAGTTTTCTTCCTGGCTTCTAACCAAGTTTGCTTCTGATACTTCTTACCAGAAGTTACTTTCAGAGCCTGCTGCTCTATTTCCCTCTCATAAGTTCTCGCAGTCATACGCAACTCATACGCCTCTAGACTACTTTGCAGCTCTTCAACTCTCATGGTGCTCAGATCTTTGGAATGTTCAACTGCTACCATAATATAATCAAAATGATAAGTTAAAGATCTCAAGATCTTCTCAATAATTACTTGTTCAGAAAGAGTTTCTCCACAAGCTTTCATCTCATTAGTGATAAGAATCACTCTAGAGATGTGCTCAGAAACCTTCTCGTTGTACTTCATGTTGAGATTTTCATATTGCTTTCTGAGAGACTAAAGCTTCACCTTCTTCACTGATGCGTCACCATCGTAACATCTAACCAGTGTGTCCCACACAGCCTTTGCTGTTTCAGAATCAGCAATCTTCTCAAACACATTTGTATCCACACATTGATGGATGTAGAACAATGCCTTCTGATCTTTCTTCCTCAGTGTCCTATGTGTTATCTTTTGTGCCTCAGTTAAGTCTGCTTCTAACCTATCATAGCCATCGATGATAAGATCTAACATATCTTGAGAACCAAACAACACGCACATCTAGATCTTCCAACGATTCCAATTTTTGCCATCAAATATTGGAAGCTTGGAATGGACATCACCGTCGTTTCCATTCATCTTCTACCTTACGCAGAAATTCAATAAAGGAGGGTTCCCAAATCCCAAAATCAGAAACAACGATTATCACACAGCACCTCACTGTTCTCTCGTGTTTCCCTTTTTCCCGTGGATTTTGAACCAGAGCTCTGATACTAATTGTTGGTGCACAAAGAAGAGATAAAAGGCAAAAGAAATATATTTAATGACGGCTACAAAAATAAGGAATAATGATTTACAATGAATTACATTGAGCTACCTCACTAGACTATTTATACACAAAATAAAATCATAAATATCCTCTAACAAAGATATAAAAAGATATAATAATATCTTCTAAAAGATATTCATAAAATATATATTAATATCCAAAAGATATTCCTAAAATATAGATTAAATCAAATAAAAATTGCTTCTCCTTCATGAAAGTCAAATGCTCATCAAAATCAATGTTATAATTTGAATTGTTTTAAAAAATATTTGTGTTTCAAATCAGTTTTACCTCTAGTAAACGTGAATCCAAATATGTAATTACTTTTGTTAACATTGAGTCTAAGTAATTGAGAAGTTTTATTTCTTGGATTCCATAAAACACTCACCTAGAAAATCATATGTTGGTTATGATTCCCTTTTTAAAAAATATTGGAAATGCATTTTTGAGAATTTCCAAAAGTTTATTTTTAGAATAAATCTTGTTGTAAAATAAGGTGAATTTAAAAAACGAATGAATTATATGTATGGGTCCGCATCAGAAATATATTTCCGGTTTTTAGGGGTATTTTTGAAATTTCGTGTGATGTGCAAGAAAAACATAGGATGAAAAAAGAAATCCTCAAAATTAATACATAAATGCATATCCATATAACTTATGGAAATGCACTTTTAGACATGTTTTTACTCAAATATAAATCAGACTCTTCTCCTTCCTCATTTATCTTTTACTCTCTCAAACTCACACTCTCTTAACTCACTTCTAAGTTTGTACTCTACATCCGATTAATCAAAGTGTTCAACACCAAACTCATATTTGGTTTAAAAAAATTATTTCTCTATACATTTTGTAGAAATTGAGCAATAGGTTGTGTAATAGATAGTTTAGGTAGGTTATTTAACTGAACAATGTGCTTTCTAGGTATATTAGATGAACAATGTTTTTTTTGACGTTGGATTTTCATGCAAATATGTCATTTTCTTGTTTTTTTAGTTGCAGGTTAATATGGAAATGCACTTTCGTATTTGATCAAAATTTGATTTTCTAGAACTCTGGAAATGAATTTTCGTATTTGATTAGTTTGTATTGTTTAATTTATTTTCATTGTGTTTCATCTGGGCAATTCTTGTGTGGTTTAATTATAGGCATTATGGTTGATGACCAAGCTAAATTGAGTCTCGACAGAATGTCACAACATACATCGATTCATAGGGAAAGAGTCTGACTATCGTGGGCACCAGTCAGTTCTAGTTCGTTTGATGTAGAGACATCAACTTTTGGGGTTCATGTGTCACTTCATCCATCTTCTCGTGGGATGAATGTGTCACCTCTAGATGCCTCGGAAGCCCCACCAGTCTAGGTTAAGGCACCCCAGGTTCTTGAGGGGTTTGAAGGAGGCTCGTATGACTTATCGACGTTGTCTTTATATCTGGACCATGTTGTCATGTGTGGGACATAGGGGTAAAAGTCATATGTATTTATTCTATGAAAAACATATGTTATAATATTCTATTTTTCTGACAATGATTTATTTTCTAGAGGAGTGTGATGCTTTAAAATGCATCAACCATGATCCGAAGATTACGAGTCTCTCGCAGCCTGATGAGTGGTGGTTTCAGGATGTGTTTCAGCTATATGGGTTGTGAGACTTATGCAAGAACGATTATTCTATTATTAACCATGGTATATTCTAAACATTTATTGAGAGATGGTACTCTGTGACGTCATCTTTTCATTTTACACATCGTAAGATGCCACCCTCACTAGACAATGTCTCATGCCTGCTGCATATTTCGATCAGGGGAAGACTATTAGACCACAATAGGATTATCAAAGAGGAGCCCCTATAGATTATGGTGACATATTTGGGATATGGCCTAAGGGATACCCTGAAAGAGATAGAAGACACATGAGGGTGTCTTTAATACGGTGGGAGAACTAACTTGGGTGTTTTGTGTTTTATCATAATGTTGCGGATAACAAGAGTTGCCACCGACTTTTCTTTTATCCAATAAAGGGTTTTAAAGTATTTTGAAAACGCCTTTGTTTCGGAAAACTTTGTAATGATTCTCGTCTCTATAAGAATGTATACAAAGTGTTGGTTTTTGAAAATATTTCATGAAGATGTTTGTTTTGAAGAAAGATATTTTGTGAGTGTGAAGATGTTTTTGTCTGTGAGCAAGCAATTACAAGCATTCTACCTACTCAAAAAGTCTTAGTTGTTTTCCTCCTCCTTTAGATAATGTTGTCTGACCATTAGTTAGTAAGAAACCTTATCATTGGATGTGAAGGGATAGGTGTGGATCATTGTACAGTCATAGAAGACAACATTGTAGGATACCTTAGCAATTTGTCGTAAGAGTCTAAGATCATTTACCGAAGGCAACATCAAAAGGTCATCAAGGGACTACGATCTTGTAATCGAGGGTCTTTGCTAAAGTATCCCACGTTCGAGGGATATGACTGTTTTATTCTATGGCAACAAGTGTGGGTTAACCCTAGAGGTGCAAGTGTACAAAATGTATTGTTTTCATACAAATTGTCTTGAATTAGGGTTATCTACTTGCTTGATTTTAGTCTTTCCGTACAAACTCTAATTACTAGCAATAATATTGAAAGCGATAAATTGCGGAAATTTAAAGTCCTACGCTATTACAATACTTTAGGGGAGGGGAATACAAATTACAAATGAGGATGAAAGAAATTAAAACCTGATTACTATTACAACCATATTGAATAATAGAATGTAAAATGTACAAGAATATAGAGATAGTGTGAAAGAGAAGAAAATTATTTTTTATGGTTTTGTTATGAAAAGATTTTAAAATTAACCTAATTAACTAAAGAAAGAAGTTAATTAATTAAATTCTTAAATTCTAAGTTAACTTAATTTAAAAGGGTAAATTAAAACAAAACCTAAATATAAATGTATTTTAATTAATTTAAGAGAGAAGATATATATTTTTTAGGGTTTTTGTTTAAAAGAAATGAAATAAAAACATGAAAATATTTAGTCTAAGTATTTAGTAAAATATATATGTATTTTTTGGTATTTTTAATTATAAATAATAATAATAAAAAAATGAAATAAAAGAAAAAAAATAAAATAAAATGAAAATATGAATTAAAAGGGCAAGGGGTTTGAAAAGTAGTGAGGGAGGTTTGATAGTAAAACAGTTTTTGTTTTGGACCCAAACAACCTTTTTGTAATCAGGAATAAAACCAAAATAAAATAAAATGTTAGTCTGCGCGGTAAGAATGAAATGGAGGATGAGAGAAAGAAAAAAAAGAAAGGCTCAATATCTGGATAGCTCGGGTGCATTTTTAAACAAAAAGAAACAAGGAAAATGCTGTAAAAATGAAAAAAATCTCGATGGGACTCGAACCCAAGACCTTCTATAGGTATGCCTTACGTGTGCGCTCTCTACTACTGGGGTGGATATACATCCATTCATTTATAAACAACCAACATATTATATTTTAAAATAAGTCCTGAACACATTGTCTTCTTTCGTCCTCGCGCCAGTATCTATGGACAAGATTTTCAAATTTGTATCTTGCTCATTTCTCAACCATTCTCAAAAGTGTAAACATCAAACTTATTATAAATTTCACCACAATTTCAAATATATAAATAACTTAAGCAATGAATCAAATATGAGCATGAATTTTAAATGGTACCAAATTTAACCTAACTTTTTCAGAAAGTTCAGGCTCAAAATTCTCACTGCTCAGGAAAAATAAATGAATTCTAAGGACATGGTTAGTTTTAGGGCTATGATGTCTATATTTTATATTTTAAAATGAAAGCCAAATGATGCTTGTATGAAGAGTTAGAATTCCTAAAACTCAACTTGCAGATGGAGATCGTGTTTTAAGTTAGAGCTCACTTCAAGGTGCTGCAATGATCTGGTTAGCTTCCTTGAACCTCTAATAAGATAATGCAATACTTAGCTTGAGCTGAAAGTGCCTGGAATGTTCTGGAGAAGTCAAGTTACAAAGGTGCAAGGTGAGGTTTGGACAATGGTGATGTAGGTGTTACAGTTGTGAAACAGGGAGGGGGATGAGTTATATTTGATATAAGAAGCTTTAGGATTGATTTAGAGAAGAAACACACGAGTGGTTTATAAGATGGAAATTCTTGGGCAGAAACGACAAGCTATGGTGTTTTTAGAGCAATTTCTGGTTTGAGGGATTTATAGGAGTTCCAAGGCTTCTAATTTAGTGTCCTAAGTTGCATAATAGTGTATTAATTTATAGGAGAAAGTTTGGAGGCTTGAGGTGGTCAGAAGCAAAAGTTCACATGTTATGGCCATTTGACTTGTTTTTGAAGCAAGGTTGACAAGCATTGTTCCAAGGCAAGGTACAAGGCTATCTAAAGTGGTTAGGCACTTTAAACATGCTTATCTGATTGTGTAGAGGATGCTTGTGCAGAAAGAACAAGTGCAATGCTCAAGACAAGTTGACTTTATGATTAAAGCTACTTTACTAGAATGTCAATGTTACTTTGTGCCATTAATGGAAAAGCAACTTGGATAATGGTTAAAATGCTTGGACAATGGCTCTATCAGTTGCGTAATTAATTAATTATGGAGTAAAACACAAGTTATAAGTATGCAAAGTGAAGTTATGCAACATTGGCTAGGGTTTTGCTCAAGTGTTCATCACAAAAATGCCTTGTAATTCAAGAATGGATGCCTAACTTCCTCTCTTTTATTCTCTTAGCTCAAAAATGCTATCTACAAGTTCTTGGACATTTTGAAAATCTTGAAATATCCTCTACAACTTTCATGTTTTCCATTTTCGCTAAATCAAATTGGAGCTATGTTAAAAATGGCCAAGAAGTTGGGACAAAAAACTGCCTAAACTAGGTCAAAATTTCACTAAGTGTTCAAGAAAAAGTACATGACTTCATGGGCCTATAACTTAAAATCTAAGCACTTTTTGGACATGAGCCCTCTAATACAAAGTTGTAGATTTAATCAAGATCTAAAACTTTAATGTTCAAAGTTTTCTTTGAATCATCTTGGATCTTGGTGAAAAATTGGCATGAAGTAGTGAAATTATCATGTACAAAAACACTTGGAAAAATTTCTAAGTCTTGAAAAGTTTGACTTTTCAAAATGACTTTTGACTTTCTTGATTTTTTGATGATCAAGCTTCCTATTTTTGAATTTCTTGATGAATATTTACTTTTGAAACTCAATTTTGATAAAAAAAAGTCAAAGTTTGACTTTTGGTGTATCAGTTGACTTTTCATCAGTTGACCAAATTTCATCTATCAATTATTTGATCTTTGTTGTACCCCAATTTTTGCCCCTAAGATCCCTTCATCATACATATTGTTTCAATCACCAGAAAATCACATTAGGGCTTTTGGTTCTTCTACTTATCTTTAGCTTTGCTCTATGAGGAGTTACCAAGCACATTGACTTGTTTTCTCTTGTGATCATGGATATTTTGCTTTGATTTTATCTCTAATTAACAAAATGCAATATTGGTTTGTCTTACTTGCTGATAATGTAAGTAAAGGCAATGAGGTCTAGCAAGTTGCATAATGGGTTCATGAGTTTATTTCCATGCCCTAGTAAAAGCTTGAGAGATTCAAACCTCACCCATGAAGTTGTTTAGAAATTGGTATGAAAGTAGTTTTGGTGGCCATGAGTCCTCATCATCATGCTCAACAATCTCTATTCACAAAGGAAGATTATTGGCACAAAAAGTTTGTTCAAACTTGGCAAAGTTCCACCAAGCTTTCTCTTGATCTAGAGGCTAGGGTTTTGGACTTCAAAGGGGAATATCTTGCTCATCTTTTGGTATTTTTGAGTGATCCCAAAAATATTCTTCTCTTCAAAGAGTTACCAACAAATCACTTCAAAATTTCCAAGGAGTTTTCATGTGGAAGGAACTTAATGAAGGAGAAAAATTACAAGTCACCGAGATGAATCCCCATTTTCCTATATATGATTTCAAATGATCATAACTTAGTCAATTTTTATCACCTTGAGCCCGTCCTTTTTTCATGATGATCCTAAGGATCTGTACTTCATGCCTTATTCTATGTGTAAAGTGATAAAATGGTTGGAAGTTGCCTTAAGAATGCAAGACATTATAGGTCATATCATGATTTTTGGCCAACTTCAACAAGTCATAACTTGCTCAATTTTTGGAGATTTTGAGTGGTTCAAATTGCAAAATGTCATTAAAGAGATCTACTTTATTCCATCTGTTTCGATCAAGAGAAAATTCTAAGTGTTAGTACATGTTTGGAGGCAAAAGATTATAAGTCATTTTTTAAGAAGAATTTGAAATATTTCTAAGTATGGAAAGTCAACTATTTTTCTTCAACTTTGACTCCATGTAACTTTCAGCTCAAGCATCCATTTGATTCCATTCTTTTTCCATTACAAAGCTTGTAACATCATCTTTCTAAAGCATCAAGAATCTTGCCCTAAGACTCCTTGAGGTGGAAATGCCATTGGATTGAACTTGGTAACTTGGAACTGAAGTTTCATCATGAGTCAGAATTTGAAATCCATGTTTTGGCCTTTAAACATCAAATTAGCACGCGTTTGTGATCTAAACATTTTTAACCAAGTTGCCAAAGTGGATTAGAGCCTTGAAACGCAAGGATTTGATGAGTTTTGATGCAAATCAGATCACACTTTGCTCGTGTATCAGGTTCACACGATTTCCCTCCAATTTGCATCATTCCACACGCTTGAACATTCCATTTGATTCCCTATAAATAGAGGGTCATCCCCCATTCAAATTCCCAAGCTTAGATAGCCAAAATCACCCTGCCAAACTTGATTCACAACTCAGAATTCAACCACTTCGAATCCTATTCTCAAGCCTTTTTCAATCCATTTTATCCATCGATTCACCTTCCTTGATCTTCCCTGAACCTAACCATACATTTACATTCAAGAATCGTGCCCTACATTGCTCCATAGAAGTCCAGTTTTAGAGCTCTGCAACTCAACTTCAATAGGTAGGTTCCTTCATGAATTCTTCAAAACTTTGGTATCATTGTGTTGCTCTCATTGCCCTGGTTCTAGTCGCAACATTTACTTTCATCTGGAAGCACGTTTTGACCATGAATTTTCAAATCCCCTTTCAAAATTTTCTTTCCAAATTGCTTGAGTTATAGTTTATATAAATTTGTCGCGAAGGTTTGGTTGTCTTCGTCTTGAAGAGACGAAGCGATTGGAATAGGTCTGAGCTTCTAATTTTACAGTTGGAGAGACCTGCAATTCGTGAGGGCTGGAGGTTGAAGATGATCAACATGTCATCTTCTAACCAATGAAAGCGTGACATTTGTTATTTTCAAATCCTGATTTATTTAATGATTCTGTACATTATTCAGTAAAGACCATGATATGCACAACGCGCCAGATCCTTTGGATTTGATCACTAACACGTTTTGACTCTCATCCAATGGTCCACATCTTTTTCTTTTATTTTCTTTTTCTTATTTTTATATTTTAATTGTTTTAAATTTCAAAAAATCATAGAAAATTCATTTTTTGTCCAAAAAATCTAAAACAATTATGAAAAATATTTTTGATTATTCTCTTTCTAATTTTTATTTTTTCACAATTTATTTTTGTGTTTTGGTATTTTTTATGAATTTTACACTTATTTGATTTGTTTAAAATGTTTAAAAATACTTTTACACATTTTTTAATTCCGAAAAAATTATGAAATGATCCAATGACATTGTGACAAATATTGGTGACTTTATTTTATTTTTATTTCTGACTTTACTTTTTTTTTTACCATTTTTGTTTATTTTAATTTTTAAAAATAGTTTCTGACTTTTAAAAATTCCCAAAATATTTATAAAAATACTTGGACCCATTTCTCATTTTTCTATGGTTTTATTTTTCATTTCTTGATTAGTTTGAATATTATTGATATTTTCCCCATTATTTTTATTAGTTTATTTTAACATTTTTCATCCTTTAATACATATTAAATATTATATCATTTTGTGAATATTTTTTGGCTGTCTTGAGTTGATTTTTTGGTCATGGCTTTATTAACATCATTGGATCCATTGTGTTGAGTCTAACTCCATAAAAATGGATGAATGATTTTAATAATAGTTTGATTAAATATTAATTCAAATGTGGTTTTCTTTTTTACCCTAATTCCTCTTCATCTCATTCCCTTCTTCTTGTACTAAATGTTATTGGAGCATGATCTCTATATCATGTCTCAAAACAAATGGTGCATAGATTGCTATTGACCGACCTCAAAATAGGTGTGACTTCTATATAAGTCCACTTACGATTGCTTAACATAGCGCTAAATTTTGTCCCAATTCGAATAAATGATCATTCGTGGCCCAAACTTATGATTGCAAGCCCAAGTATGTTAATTTGATCTCTTTGATCCAATAACCTTGAGATTCATTGTGTGGAGGCTTTGGTTCTATCAATCCTCTAATAGATCTACAACACCTTTGGTCAACGCGGATCACTTATACATCGTTGATCATTAAATGGTACTTATGAGAATTCTAAATAGATGATATACTTGACAAAAAGCAAATGCAACTTGTTGTGTGGAGGCTTTGGTTCTACCAATCCTCTAATGAGTTCCAAATGCAAGTTTCAATATGGTCATCCAACTAACCACTAATTATTAACTTGTTTTATTTTATGCTTTTTATTCTTTTATGCTTTATGTATTATTTATCTTTTATCATTTTCATTTCATGTCATTTTTATCTTTGCTCATTTGAGCATTTATTATTCTTATCCTTGTTATTTTGCTCACTTGAGTTTTTTCCTTTTTCTTTTCTTAAGATACTTAATAATCAACATAAACCCTAAAAAACTCTTAATGGTACTTGGACTATTTGGTTACTATCCTTGGCATGATGGAGCAGTGGACTTTTTCTTGGACTTAGGATTAGAAACCTTGGCCTATCTTGGAGACCTTGTGATCTTATCTGATTATTTTGTATGGAGCTCTTGAGGTTTACCTCAAGACATTGGGTTACTTGTTTGTTTTGTGTGCAGGTTTTTGTGATTACACTCTTTGTTTTGTAATCTGGAACTCACCCGCATACAGCCGTTACTCTGCCCAATTTTTGTGAAGACTCAATACACTTGAAGAGGTCTAGTATCTTTGCTTGCTTGATTCCAATCCAAAGAATGGGAATTTTATCTTGGCTCATAATGTCAAGCCTTGGATTCTTGTTGGTTAGATGGTCCTTACCCTTAGCTTTTACCTTATGCTTTAGGATAGCCCGTTCTTCTTCTCCCATCTTCTTTAATTTCAAAAATCTTCTCCCTCCTTTTGAAAATCCTTCTTATTTTTTTTAACTTGAACCACTTTCATAATAAACTTGGGCTTATGTCCATGCATTTTCAAAAATATTTTCATAAATAAACTCCAATCAATTTAATAATACCTTGACATTTTTGTGAGAAGACTAAAAGTCAACCAATCTCATTTCAAACCATTTTGCCACTTTGGCTTTTATCTTTAAAACTTTTCTCAAAAGATTAAGGCTCTTGTCAATCCTTGTAGTGATGCAAACAACTATACTTCTACAATATGTAGTGAAGTGAGATATTTTCTACTTGGGTGTTGAGTGAGGCATTGTTGATTTTAAAATCCAAGCCATATCCTCCACTTTGAGATGATGCAAATTCTCCTTTCTCATGATTGTGGGTAGTAAGTATATTTTCCACACGGACAATAACGATGATGTCTTATCTCTTAAAATCAACCAACACATTTTGTGTTTCAAATTTTTAAAAGAGGAACTATGTGTACCCTGATCCCCTATTGCACGAAATATGGTACGTAGGCACTAAAGGTTCACAACCGCGGTGGGTGAAAAAATCATGAAAAAATATTTCTTTTCTCACCTCCACCATCCATTTTATATATAACACATTTTTTGCCAAAATATACAGATTTTACAAAGAGGCCCCTGCGGAGTACCGTAGATGTTTAGGGTGCTAATACCTTCCCTTTGCATAACCAACCCCCTTACCTTGAATCTTTCCCCCTCTTTTTGGGTTATTCGCTCTTTTCCCATTCCTTTGGAAATGATAAAGTGCGATGGTAATTTTTATTTCTGATTTGTATAAAGGCTAGTCAATCCAATGGCTTAGTCTTGAACATTTCTACCGCTAGAGAAAAATGGCGACTTCACTGGGGACAGATTGGCCTCTTGCTGGTCCATCCCTAAGTGGGTTAAGCCTATCTTTGTTTATATATGTATATGTGCTATTGTTGTTTATGTGTTATATGTTGTATATATGTTTATTTGGATTTTCCTGGTTTTCAGGGTGCTTGGTGATTACTCATAAGTCCTATACTCGGACTTGGGCAAACTTTAAGATAGGACGGGCGGTATAGTCATGTTAACTTTGAGGGAGTAATCCCAAAAAAGGAGGCATGAGATCCCCCACTCAGTGGAGGCCCCTTTGACTGTAGTGTCGTTTACCGAGTAATCGGGAAGACGTACTGCTTTCAACCTGGGAGCCTGCTGAAACTTAGGACCGTAGAATACCAAACCCATCTTGGACTTTTAGGTGTAGTGCGGAAGCTATGACGGAGTAATCCGGAAATAGTTGTCACGCGATACTACGCTCGAACGAGTCTTTCTGGAGAATATTACTAATTACCGAGTTAATCGGGAAGTTGGTAATATCCGAAGGAAGGATATGGACTTTGGGAACCTCTAGAACCTTGTTCGGCAGGTGATAACTTTTTAGACCAACACCTTATGGGTAGTACCTTCGACCTCATGCTCGTGACGTTAAACCTATGAGCCCTATATGTGTGATCTTGTGTGTGATTGTTGCATCATGCATCCATGCACTCATAAGCATCTTTTGAAGATAATATTTCAAGGGATTTAAAGGTTGACTATTTGTGAACATCTCAGGTACTTTTAACCATGGATTCTGGAAAGAGAAAGACCGGAAAATACAGTTTCAAGGATCCCAAGATAGATGAGTTGGTCAGTCTGAATCCAGAGATCGAGTGTTCTACAGACTTTCGAAAGAAGTATGAATCCATTATTCCTCTCATGAAACTGAAGATGAAGGAGGGTTTTCTCTCGACCTTGGTCCAGTTCTATGATCCAGTGTATCACTGCTTTACTTTTCCCAATTATCAGTTGATGCCTACACTGGAGGAGTATTCTTATCTATTGGATTTACCCGTTATCGATTGTGTTCCTTTTACTGTTTGGAGGGTGAGCTAAAACCACATGAGATTTCTGCTTTAATTCATCTGGGGAAGTCTGAGGTGGAAGCCCATATGACTACTAAAGGAGGGATTAGAGGATTAGCAGCTCAGTTCTTATTGGAGAAAGTTCATTACTTTGCCAGAATGAAGAGTACGGTTTCTTTTGAGGCCATCTTTGCTTTACTGGCTTATGGATTATTCTTATTCCCTAATGTGGACAAGTTTGTCGACATTAACGCCATTGGGATTTTCATGATTGGAAACCCGGTCCCTACACTATTGGGTGATGCTTATTACTATGTTCATCTTCGGAATTCTTATCATGGGGGAATGATTATCTACTGCACGCCTTTGTTGTACCGGTGGTTCATCTCTCATATGCCTCAGTCTGATGCCTTTTGGGATGTCAAGAAGGAACCTCGTTGGGCTCCTAAAATCATGGCACTTACTCACTCGGATATTGATTGGTATCATCGAGCTTATCAGAATGTGGAGATTATTGATATTTGTGGTAGTTTTCCCAATGTACCTCTTCTTGGTACAAAGGGAGGAATTAACTATAACCCTGTTATTGCACGGCGACAACTTGGTTATCCGATGAGGGATAAACCAAACAGTATTCATTTAAGTAGTTTATTTCTGAAGGAAGGAGAAGACCACAGGGAAGCTAGGGAGCAGATTGCGAAGGCCTGGCGTCACATTCATAAGAAGAGTAGGAAGGATTTGGGACCTAGGGGTGTTGTTTCTTTGGAGCCATATCTTTAGTGGGCTCGATCTAGAGCCATTCAGTTGAAGATGCCGTATACTCAGGAGACACCCATGCCTGATCTATTTGTGAAGACCACACCTGCTTTGTTGGATGATCTAGAGGAGCTGCAGCTTGCTTTGGTTAGGATGCAACAGGAAAGGGATGCTTGGAAGAACATGTTCCATACTTTAGAGAGTTCCCATAGAGCAGACTTGAAAGAGAAAGATGATTTGATCAAGATCCTTGAGAGTTGAGCAGTAGAGTCTATGGAGAGGCAAGGGGATTTATTTCCCCTAAGCCTCAAACAGGTGTTGGTTGTTCACTTCCTAATTCAGATTATTGGAAGGAGGTTGCCATCAGACATATGGAAGAGAACCAGAGGTTGAGAGCTCAGATTACCAGGCTCACAGGGAAGCGCCAGTGTACAAATTGATCTCTATCAGTTCCTTTTCTCAGGATTTTAGATTGTATTTTCGTCTTGTACTTGGGATCATTGAAACTTGTAACCCATTTTAAAGTTATTATAATAAAAGTTTTCAGTATTTCAAATGCGTTATTATTTTGATGTTTACAATATGTCTATAAACGTTAAATCCCTTGAAATATTAAATGATAATGTAAAATTAATCATATGCATTGCATATCACGCATCATATTGCACATATTTCTTGCATTTTTCATACCCAGGTGTCTTACCCAGCTTTTTACTTCGTTCAGCAAGCTGACTCATCACTACAACACTCGGGCTAATTTCAAAAAGAAGATGGACAACTTGGAACAGGAGAATCGTGAGCTACGCGAAGAAGTTTCTGCTTTGAAGGACAGCTTGGCCAATTTGACTACTCTGATGGAAGCTCTAGTGGTTGCTCAGAATCAGCCACCGAGTGTTCAACCTCAACCAACAAGGGCAAATGCTGAAGTTCATACTATTCCCGCATCCGCTACTCCGACTGTTGTTCAAAACCGTATGCCTCAGGGTTACCCGTGGTGAATGCCGAATAATTTTGCACCTGAAGGTTTCAATTTGGGCCCCCAAGATGCTTCAGTGGTTCCAAATATTGTTACTCCAGCACCTCCTGTGGTGCACACTGTTCCTGTTGCACCTCCTTCGGTAAATCTGGTTCCAATTGTTAATGAAGATGTGTGTCATCCTTTCCCTCCGCCTAGTGAAGACTTGGGTCTTTTTGACAGAATGGATGATTTCCAAGAGCAGTTTGATACAATTCAACGAGAGATGAAGGCTCTTAGGGGAAAAGAGTTATTTGGGCAGAATGTGAATGAGTTGTGTTTGGTCCCGAATGTTAAAGTGCCTGCTAAGTTCAAGGTCTCGGAGTTTGAGAAGTACAAGGGCAACACTTGCCCTTGTGCTCACTTAGTGATGTATGTAAGAAGAATGTCTACCCACACCGCTGATCAGCGTCTGCTGATTCACTTTTTCCAAGATAGTCTGACCGGCGCAGCATTGAAATGGTACACGAGTTTAGACAACACCAACATCCATTCCTTTAATGATTTGGGAGAAGAATTCATAAAACAATACAAGTACAATATGGATATGGCGCCTGATCGTGACCAGCTTAGAGCCATGGTTCAGAAAGACAGAGAATCGTTCAAAGAGTATGCACAGAGATGGCGCGAAGTGGCTGCACAAGTGATTCCTCCTATGGAGGAGAAGGAAAAGACTAAAATTTTTCTGAAGACGCTGAGTGTTTTCTACTACGAAAGAATGGTTGCAAGTGCCCCGAGTGATTTTACAGAGATGGTAGGAATGTGTGTCCTCCTAGAAGAGGCAGTAAGAGAAGGCCGTCTGACAAAGGGTGAAGGATCCGGAGTTGTGAAAAAGCCAGCTTATGGGTTCACAAAGAAGAAAGAGGGGGATACCAATGTTGTCATACAAGAGAGGAGGGTGAACGCTCCTAGAAGGAATTATCAGCATCACCAGCAAGTTGCTTCAGTTACTCCTGTTATGAATCTCGCTCCAACTATCGTTGCTTATCAAAGACAGTCCCAACAGGGGAACCAGTGGAATAATCAGAGAAGGGAGAACTATTACCCTATCCCCATAAGTTATGCAGAGCTACTACCAGCATTGATCCAGAAGAAGTTGGTCCAGAAATGACCACCTCCAGCAATACCATCTCCATTGCCTTGGTATTACAAAGCAGACCAGACGTGTGCCTTTCATCAGGGAGCATCAGGGCATAGTGTTGAAAATTGTTATCCTTTGAGGACGGAAGTGCAAAGGTTGGTGAAGTCCAGAATTTTATCTTTCAAAGACATGGGACCTAATGTGAAAGACAATCCTCTGCCCAAGCACAGGGGAGTGAGTAATGTGAATATGGTGGCCGATTGTCCAGGTGACTTCCATATTTTTGACATTAATCTGGTTAGAGGGGATTTGGTAAAGATGCATGCATACCTCTGTGAATTCAGCTATTATAAGCATGACCACGTCGGTTGTGCTGTTTGCAGTATAAATATATAGGGTTGCGAGAAGAAAAAGGATGATTTGCAGGAGATGATGGATGAAGGTTTAATCTATATAATCAGGCCTAGGGCAGAGTATGAAGATGGAGTGAATATGGTTTCTGGATGTCCTCGTGAATTCAGAATTTTTGATGTGGAGTATTTGAATGAAGATCTCGTACAGTTGCATGCTACCTTCTGCCGTACTGCTGGTCAGGTGGAACACCAATATGGATCTTGCATAGTTTGTTTTCGAAACCCCCGAGTATGTTCTATTGTGAGGGAGGGTGTTCAATTGCTGTTAGACAATGGGACTATCAAGATCACAGGTCAGAGAGATGATTATCACGAGATTTATATGGTTGAAGTTTGTTTGGTGGAAGAGGAGTCAGAGGAAGAATATGCCTCCGCGGATGAGTATTTCTCTTCAGACGAAGATTTGTTTGCCGGAAATGGTCTTTTGAGGGCTGATTGTGTTGAGGAAGGTGTAAACATCATTGTACCTTGTTTTGGTGCACCCGCTCACCTTGAGGTGGAGTACCATAGCAAACCAGCTGTTACCCCATTGGTAATTAGTCTGCCAGGACCTGTTCCCTATAAATCAGATAAGGCTGTGCCTTACAAATACAACGCTACAATCTTGGAAGATGGGGTGGAGGTGCCCATCCAGCCAATGCCAGATGTTGGAAATATAGCTTATAGTAGCAGGGTGACCCGTAGTGGTCGTGTGTTTGCGCTAGTTATTCGAAAAGACGTTGTTGCTGGAAAGAAAATTGCTGAGAATGATGAACCGAAGAAGACTGCAGGAGGGACTAGTGGAGCTACATTAGAGAAAGAAGTGGATGATATCTTGAAGATAATTAAAATGAGCGACTACAAAATTGTGGACCAGCTATTGCAGACTCCTTCAAAGATATCCATCCTAGCTTTATTGATGAATTCCTCCACTCATAGGGAATCAATAATGAGAGTACTAGACCAAGCTTTTGTGGAGAATGACATGCCTTTAGATCAATTCAGCAGCATAATTGGAAACATTACATCATGTAACAACTTAAGTTTCTGCGATGATGAGTTACCAGATAAAGGGAGGGATCACAACCTGGCCCTCCACATATCTATGAATTGCAAGAATGATTCATTGTCCAATGTGCTAATTGATAACGGATCCGCATTGAATGTTATACCGAGAAGTACTCTCATGAAGTTAAAGTATCAGGGAACACCTACGCGCCCGAGTGGCATCATTGTGAAGGCTTTTGATGGGTCGAGGAAATCTGTCATTGGTGAAGTGGACTTGCCCATCCATATAGGACCACACTTGTTCTTGATAACTTTCCAGGTAATGGACATTATTCCTGCGTATAGTTGTTTGTTAGGACGACCATGGATACACGAAGCAGAGGCTGTCACTTTAACTCTGCATCAGAAGCTAAAATTTATGTGTAAAGGGAAGGTAGTGATCATAAATGGGGAGCAGGCATTGTTGATATCCCATCTATCCTCTTTCAATATTGTAGAAGCGGATGAGGCTACTGTTGGAACCCAGTTCCAAGCCCTATCCATTGACAACATAAGGAAGAATGAGAATTTTGTGGTTTCCTTGAAGGATGCACAGCAGGTGGTGCGCAATGGTCATAATGCAGTTTGGGGACGACTTGTGGATCCACCTATAAACAAAAACAGAGCTGGTTTGGGTTTCTCTTCAAGGAGTGGCAAAGGCGAAAGTCTGAAGTTGAAGTATACTGTGAACAGTTATCAGGATATTTTCCGCAGCGGAGGCTATCTCCATCCGATTGGTTCTGGAATTAATGTTATTGAAGAGGATGAAGCAGAGCGGGAAGTACCAAATTATGTGACGCATGGAGTCCGAGTTCAGAATTGGGTCACCATTGATATTCCTTCTTGCATACATGTTTCAAAGTAATTTGTTTTGCTAACCTGTTTCTTTATTTTGAAAAACTTTCACTCCGCCCAAAGTGAAAGTATTGATGTTGTAGGGCTTATCTGTTTGCTATAACTGTTAAGATCATTAATAAAAGTTATCTTTGCTTCCAAATCATGTCTTTTATTTTCTGCCTTTTTTCTTGGGAATTGGTAATAATAAAAAAAAACCTTTCAAAATAAATAATAACTGAAAATTAATCTGCATGATCACTTGTTATATGTGTCAGTTTCTAAAAGCAATCATAAATCATATGTGCAGATTAATTAAAAAAACTGTTGAATACAATGACCATGCACCCTCTCCCAACTTTGAATGTCCTATGTTTGGGGCTGAAGAAGAAGATTATGATGAGATCCCGGAAGAGGTCTCACGGTTGCTTGAGCACGAGGAAAATACCATTCAACCATACAAAGAGCCTTTGGAAGTGGTTAATTTGGGTTCAGAGGAAGATCCGAAGGAAGTCAAGATTGGAGCATCATTGCATCCTGATGTAAAGAGTGGGTTGATTGAGCTATTGAAAGAATATGTGGATATTTTTTCTTGGTCTTATCAAGATATGCCTGGTCTAGATACAGACATTGTCGAGCATCGTTTTCCGTTGAAGCCAGGGTGTCCGCCAGTTAAACAAAAGTTGAGAAGAACCCACCCGGATATGGCAGTAAAGATCAAAGAGGAGGTCCTAAAGCAGATTAATTTTGGTTTTCTTGTGACGTCAGTGTATGCTCAATGGATTGCCAATATTTTCCCAGTACCGAAAAAAAGACAGAAAAGTCCGCATGTGCGTAGATTACAGAGATCTAAATAAAGCTAGTCCAAAAGATGATTTTCCATTGCCTCACATTGATATGTTAGTGGATAGCACAACAAAATTCAAGGTATTCTCGTTCATGGACGGATTTTCTGGGTATAATCAAATAAGAATGGCTCTAGAGGACATGGAAAAAACAACGTTTATCACACCTTGGGGAACATTCTGTTACAGAGTGATGCCCTTCGGGTTGAAGAACGCTGGTGCAACGTACCAGAGGGCTATGACAACCCTATTCCATGATCTGATGCACAAAGAAATCGAAGTATATGTTGATGATATGATTTCCAAATCCCAAACTGAAGAAGGGCATATAGAAGATTTGTTGAAGTTGTTTCAGCGTTTGAGGAAATATCGTCTCCGCTTGAATCCAAATAAATGCACCTTCGGAGTTAGATCGAGGAAATTACTGGGTTTTATTGTTAGCCAGAAAGGAATTGAAGTTGACCCTGACAAAGTCAAAGCAATTCAAGAAATGCCAGCACCAAGAACTAAAAAGCAAGTCAGGGGTTTCCTCGGTCGTTTGAATTATATCTCCATATTTATTTCCCACATGACTGCAACGTGTGAACCGATCTTTAAGTTGTTAAGGAAAGATCAAGGTTGTGTATGGACGGATAACTGCCAAAAGGCATTTGAAAGTATTAAAGAATATATGCTTGAACCTCCTATCTTGCTCCCTCCCGTAGAAGGAAGACCGTTAATTATGTATCTAACAGTGTTGGATAAATCCATGGGTTGTATTCTGGGGCAACAGGATGAAATGGGAAAGAAAGAGTTCACCATTTATTATCTCAGCAAAAAGTTCACCGATTGTGAGTCGCGGTATTCCATGCTAGAAAAAACATGTTGTGCTTTGGCCTGGGCGGCAAAGCGTTTGCGGCAGTATATGTTGAATCATACCAGTTGGTTGATCTCCAAAATGGATCCAATCAAGTATATTTTTGAAAAGACTGCTCTTACTGGGAGAATTTCCTGTTGGCAGATGTTGTTTTCTGAATATGATATCGAGTACCGCACTCAAAAGGCTATCAAAAGTAGTGTGTTGGCAGATTACCTTGCTCACCAGCCGGTGGAAGATCATCAGTCTGCAGAATATGAATTCCCCGATGAAGATGTGATGTTCTTGAAAGTGAAAGATTGTGATGAACCATTGCCCGAGGAGGGCTCCGACCCTGAATCTCATTGGAGTATGGTATTTGATAGAGCTGTGAATGCTTATGGTAAAGGAATTGGTGTTGTGATTGTTACTCCTCATGGATCGCATATTCCTTTTACTGCAAGGTTAACATTTGATTGCACTAATAATATGGCAGAACATGAGGCTTGCATCATGGGTCTCTAAGAAGCTATTGATCTCAGAATCAAAATTCTAGATGTGTATGGTGATTCAGCATTGGTAATAAATCAGATTAAAGGAGAATGGGATACTCGTCACCCTGGCTTGATCCCTTACAAAGATTATGCTAGAAGATCATTACCCTTCTTTAATAAAGTTGAATTCCATCACATTCCTAGGGATGAAAATCAGATGGCGGATGCTCTGGCAACTCTGGCTTCCATGTACCGAGTGAATACTTGGAATGATATACCCCGAATTACAATTCGAAGACTCGATAGGCCCACTCACGTGTTTGCGGCAGAGGAGGTAGCAAATGAGAAACCTTGCTATTATGATATCAAGCATTTTCTTCAGACTCAGGAATACCCGTTTGGTGCATCGAAGAAAGATAGAAAGACACTGAGAAGGTTGGCAGGCAGTTTCTTCCTCAGCGAAAATGTGTTATACAAGAGGAATTTTGACATGGTCTTGCTCAGATGCGTGGATAGACACGAAGCAGACATGTTGATGCATGAGATCCATGAAGGTTCATTTGGCACTCATGCTAATGGACATTCAATGGCTAAAAGGATGCTAAGGGCAGGTTATTTGTGGTTGACAATGGAATCTGATTGTTACAAGTTTGCAAAGAAGTGCCATAAATGCCAGATTTACACAGATAAGATCCATGTACCTCTGACACTGCTCAATCTGATTTCCTCCCCGTGGCCTTTCTCTATGTGGGGTATTGACATGATCGGGATGATAGAACCCAAAGCTTCGAATGGACACTGTTTTATCTTGGTAGCAATTGACTACTTTACCAAATGGGTAGAGGCTGCTTCATATGCCAATGTTACCATACAAGTGGTTATGCGTTTCATCAAAAACAATCTTATATGCCGGTATGGTGTGCTGAGCAGAATCATCATTGACAATGACTCTAATTTGAACAACAAGATGATGACTGAACTGTGCAAAGAATTCAAGGTTTTCCATCACAATTCATCTCCATACAAGCCAAAGATGAATGGGACTGTTGAAGCTGCTAATAAGAATATCAAGAAGATCATCCAGAAAATGGTTGTCACCTATAAGGATTGGCATGAAATGCTCCCTTTTGCTCTACATGGATACCGAACATCTATTCGCACTTCAACAGGAGCAACCCCGTTTTCTCTAGTTTATGGGATGGAAGCTGTACTCCCAGTCGAGGTAGAGATTCCTTCGTTACGTGTGATAATGGAAACCAATTTGACAGAGGCTGAATGGGTTCAGAATAGGTTTGACCAATTGAATTTGATTGAAGAGAAGAGAATGACAACTTTATGTCATGGGCAGTTATATCAGAAAAGAATGAAGAAAGCATTTGATAAAAAGGTCAAACCTCGTGAATTCAGAGAAGGCGACCTCGTGCTCGGGAAGATCATGTCTTTCAGCACTGATTATAGGGCCCGTATGTTGTCAAGAAAACCTTCTCTGGTGGTGCATTAATTCTTGAAACTATGGATGGCGAGGAGTTCCCACGTCCCATGAATGCTGACGCAGTCAAGAAATACTTTGCCTAAAGAAATAAAAGAACATCTCGCTAAGTTGAAAACCCGAAAGGGCGGCTAGGAAAAAAGGAGCGTCTCGGTAGGCCGAAAACCCGAAAGGGCGGTCTAGACAAAAATTAGAGACATAAACAGAATAAATTTCCCGCTAAGTTGAAAACCCGCAAGGGAAGCTTAGGCAAAAGTTAGGAATTTTCTTGGCAAGTAACTACGTCAGATGAGACCTGATCGTTGAAGAAACAATCTTCTCGGATCCTCACCATACTTCAACAAAAAGCTGCTGCTCAGGATTTCAAAAGTTGTTAGGGGGGATAGTGGTCATTGTATCTCAATGTATCTTTTCCATTATGTATTACCATTTCCCAAACTTTGTAATCATCCATGGAGTCTCGCCATTCGCAGACTACCATTTTATTAATGAAATTCGATCTTTTGCCCAAGTTTTTGTGTTCTTATTTTTATTTAGCTTACAAAGACATCATTTATTACTGATAATAACTGTTAAAGCAAAAGGATTAAAAATAAAAATTGACTTTTCAAAAAGAAGAGAGATCTTTACAATTCAATTTACTTTGGGATTTGTGATGAAACAATGACAACAAGAATGGTGACGCCAGGAATGAACAAACTCCTGTTGTTTTAAGAAAGTTTACTCCCTTCATGAAAGTTTTCTCAGGTCATTTTGTTGGTAGATGTGCAATCCTTGTGTGTTTCTCAGATGGTTAAAGACGATATCAGTGGGTGCAAGGTGTAGTATTGGGTTTGTGACCCCACTATCCCCAGTCGAGTCTTGGTTCTTTTCAGGTTTGTGTGATCGGAAGTCTCCGTCTCAGATTCCCCAGCAAGTTTTCCCTCATATGATAAGTTTTTTCATTAATTTTGACTTCTTGATTTCCCAGGAAGGTTATCCCAGGGCATCTCTTGTTGGTAATGAGTATTCGTGATGAAAGTTTTCTCCAGGGAGGTAGGCTTGAATTCCCCAAAGAAGTTTGGTTGTGACAGCTTTAGTCCGCTTTGTTTAAGGCTGGTCTCGCAATCTCCAATAGGCATGTTGCTTTTGAAAAGCTGTTTTCTCCGATGAAACCGAAAGGAAGATGTTCTATCCCGATATTTGTTTGACTTGGCTACATCCGGATTATGTTTCTCCTCAATAAAGTTAAGGCAGGCAGTGGGTTTGGTTTCCACCGTTGCTTTTACCCTTTTGGATTGATCTTTCTGGTTGAAGTTAGCCTATTGTTGTTAGTACCTGAGGCGGTTTTGTTTGTTTGTGCTGATTATGTATCCTTTTATCAACATATGCACGATAGCACTCCTACATTCATACATACATCATACATAGCTAAAAACCATCATTCATTAGCATTGGGTTCTGACCTTTCCTGCAGCGTTCTTGGCTCAGTTGTATTTGGTTGTCCCTCTTGAGTTTATTTCTCAAAGGATGTATCTACACTGGCCGTCTTGCTCTAGTTTATTTCTGAATTGGATTTATGGATCTCTGAAAACTTTGAGTTTTGGTTCTTGCATTTATTTTGCACAAGAAGACTTTATCTCCTCAGCAGGAATATCGTGGAACGTCCCCGGGAAGTCATATCGTTATTCCCAGAAAGTCATTTCTCTTTGCAATTCCCCTTGACAGTAAGCGGAAGTCTCTTTATTTGAGACAGATTATGTATTACCCTTTCCAGGAAGATTTCCTTGGTTAAAGAAGAAGTTGGGACCCGTTCTTGGCAAAACACCAGAATCTTGGGGAAACTTGATATTTTCTCTTTCTACCTTCAGTGAACGTTGGTAGTACATCGGCAGTGAACGTTGGTGTTTGTTATCTTTTTGCTATCTTCAGTGAACGTTGATAGTTCATCATTAGTGAACGGAAGTGATATGATATATTTTCTCTTTCTACCTTCAGTGAATGTTGGTAGTACATCGACAGTGAACCTCGGTGTTTGTTATCTTTTTGCTATCTTTAGTGAACGTTGATAGTTCATCGTCAGTGAACGGCGGTGATATGATATATTTTCTCTTTCTACTTTTGGTGAATGTTGGTAGTACATCGGCAGTGAATGTCGGTGTTTGTTATCTTTTTGCTATCTTCAGTGAATGTTGATAGTTCATCGTCAGTGAACGGTAGTGATATGATATATTTTCTCTTTCTACCTTCAGTGAATGTTGGTAGTACATCAGCAGTGAATGTCAGTGTTGGTTATCTTTTTGCTATCTTCAGTGAACGTTGATAGTTCATCATCAGTAAACGGCGGTGATATGATATATTTTCTCTTTCTACCTTCAGTGAACGTTGGTAGTACATCGGCAGTGAACGTCGGTGTTTGTTATCTTTTTGCTATCTTCAGTGAACGTTGATAGTTCATCGTCAGTGAACGACAGTGATATGATATATTTTCTCTTTCTACCTTCAGTGAATGTTGGTAGTACATCGGCAGTGAACTTTGGTGTTTGTCATCTTTTTTCTATCTTCAGTGAACGTTGATAGTTCATCGTCAGTGAACGACGGTGATATGATATATCTTCTCTTTCTACCTTCAATGAATATTGGTAGTACATCGGCAGTGAACGTTGGTGTTTGTTATCTTTTTGCTATCTTCAGTGAACGTTGATAGTTCATTGTCAGTGAACAAAGGTGATATGATATATTTTCTCTTTCTACCTTCAGTGAATGTTGGTAGTACATCGGAAGTGAATATCGATGCTTGTTATTCTCCTCTCTGATTTCTTTTCTTGTGGTTTACCAGTGATTTATTTTCCTAGTGGCATTGCTCTTTTGTGGCTACATTTTATGTCATATCCCCAATGCTACTTTGTGTCTCTTTTGTTCCATTCATATGCATTCATATGCATAAATGTTTGCATGGCATCTTAGGGCCAAAAACAGGGTTTATTTTATATTTAAGTGTCTTTGATCACGTCGACACCAAGATTTTTAACCTTCGTACCTCCGGATAGAAGAAACTTAAATAAGGGCAGCTGTTGTACCCCAATTCCCCCCCCCCCCCCCCCAAGATCCCTTAATCATACCATATTGTTTCAATCACCACAAAATCACATTAGGGCTTTTGGTTCTTCTACTTATCTTTAGCTTTACTCTATGTGGAGTTACCAAGCACCTTGACTTGTTTTCTCTTATTATCGTGGATATTTTTCTTTGATTTTCTCTCTAATTAACAAAATGCAATATTGGTTTGTCTTACTTTCTAATAATGTAGGCAAAGGCAATGAGGTCTAGCAAGTTGCATCATGGGTTCATGAGTTTATTTCCATGCCCTAGTCAAAGCTTGAGAGATTCAAACCTCACCCATGAAGTTGTTTAGAAATTGGTATGAAAGTATTTTTGGTGGCCATGAGTCCTCATCAACATCCTCAACAATCTCTATTCATAAAGGAAGAGTATTGGCACAAAAAGTTTGTTCAAACTTGGCAAATTTCCACCAAGCTTTCTCTTGATCTAGAGGCTAGGGTTTTGGACTTCAAAGGGGAATATCTTGCTCATCTTTTGGTATTTTTGAGTGATCCCAAAAATATTCTTCTCTTCAAAGAGTTACCAACAAATCACTTTAAAAGTTCCAAGGAGTTTTCATGTGGAAGGAACTTAATGAAGGAGAAAAATTACAAGTCACCCAGATGAATCCCCATTTTCCTATATATGATTTCAAATGATCATAACTTGGTCAACTTTTATCACCTTGAGCCCATCCTTTTTTCATGATGATCCTAAGTATCTGTAATTAATGCCTTATTCTATGTGCAAAGTGAGAAAATGGTTGGAAGTTGCCTTAAGAATGCAAGAGATTATAGGTCATATCATGATTTTTGGCCAACTTCAACAAGTCATAACTTGCTCAATTTTTGGAGAATTTGAGTGGTTCAAATTGAAAAATGTCATTCAAGAGATCTACTTTATTCCATCTTTTTTGATAAAGAGGAAATTCTAAGTGGAAGGCCATGTTTGGAGGCAAAAGATTATAGGTCATTTTTTAAGAAGAATTTGAAATATTTCTAAGTATGGAAAGTCAACTATTTTTCTTCAACTTTGACTCCATGTAACTTTCAGCACAAGCATCCATTTGATTCCATTCTTTTTCCATTACAAAGCTTGTAACATCATATTTCTAAAGCATCAAGAATCTTTCCCTAAGACCCCTTGAGGTGGAAATGCCATTGGATTGAACTTGGTAACTTGGAACTGAAGTTTCATCATGAGTCAAAATTTGGAATCCATGTTTTGGCCTTTAAACATCAAATTAGCACGCGTTTGTGATCTAAACATGTTTAACTAAGTTGTCAAAGTGGATTAGAGCCATGAAACGCAAGGATTTGATGAGTTTTGGTGCAAATCAGATCACACTTTGCTCGTGTATCAGGTTCACACGATTTCCCTCCAATTTGCATCATTCCACACGCTTGAACATTCCATTTGATTCCCTATAAATAGAGTGTCATCCCCCATTCAAATTCCCAAGCTTAGATAGCCAGAATCACCCTGCCAAACTTGCTTCACAACTCAGAATTCAGATACTTCGAATCCTATTCTCAAGCCTTTTTCGATCCATTTTCTCCATCAATTCACCTTCCTTGATCTTCCCTGAACCTAACCATACATTAACATTCAAGAATCGTGTCCTACATTGCTCCATAGAAGTCCAGTTTCAGAGCTCTGCAACTCAACTTCAATAGGTAGATTCCTTCATCAATTCTTCAAAACTTTGGTATCATTGTGTTGCTCTCATTGCCCTTGTTCTAGTCGCAACATTTACTTTCATCTGGAAGCACGTTTTGACCATTAATTTTCAAATCCCCTTTCAAAACTTTCTTTCCAAATTGCTTGAGTTATAGTTTATATAAATTTGTCGCGAAGGTTTGCTTGTCTTCGTCTTGAAGAGATGAAGCGAATGACATAGGTCTAAGCTTCTAATTTTACAGTTGGAGAGACCTGTAATTTGTGAGGGCTGGAGGTTGAAGATGACCAACGTGTCATCTTCTAACCAATGAAAGCGTGACATTTATTATTTTCAAATCCTGATTTATTTAATGATTTTGTACATTATTCAGTAAAGACCATGATATGCACAGCGCGCCAGATCCTTTAGATTTGATTACTAACGCGTTTTGACTCTCATCCAATGGTCCACATCTTTTTATTTTATTTTCTTTTTCTGATTTTTATATTTTAATTGTTTTAAATTTCAAAAAATCATAGAAAATTCACTTTTTGTCCAAAAAATCTAAAAAAATTATGAAAAATATTTTTGATTATTCTCTTTCTGATTTATATTTTTTTCACAATTTATATTTGTGTTTTGGTATTTTTTATGAATTTTACACTTATTTGATTTGTTTAAAATATTTAAAAATACTTTTACATATTTTTTAATTCTGAAAAAATTATGAAATGATTCAATGACATTGTGACAAATATTGGTGACTTTATTTTTTTCTTCTTACTTTACTTTTTTTTTACCATTTTTGTTTATTTTACCCATTTATTTTAATTTTTAAAAATAGTTTCTGACTTTCAAAAATTCCCAAAATTTTTATAAAAATATTTGGACCCATTTCTGATTTTTCTATGGTTTTATTTTTCATTTCTTGATTAATTTGAATATTATTGATATTTTCCCCATTATTTTTTTTAGTTTATTTTAACATTTTTCATCCTTTAATATATATTAAATATTATATCATTTTGTGAATATTTTCTGGGTGTCTTGGGTTGATTTTTTGGTTATGGCTTTCTTAACATCATTAGATCCATGGTGTTGAGTCTAACTCCACAAAAATGGATGAATGATTTTAATAATAGTTTGATTAAATATTAATTCAAATGTGGTTTTCTCTTTTACCTTAATTCTTCTTCATCTCATTCCCTTCTTCTTGCATTAAATGTTATTGGAGCATGATCTCAATATCATGTCTCAAAACAAATGGTGCATAGATTGCTATTGACCGACCTCAAAATAGGTGCGACTTCTATATAAGTCCACTTACGATTGCTTAACATAGCGCTAAATTTTGTCCCGATTTGAATAAATGATCATTCGTAGCCTAAACTTATGATTGCAAGCCCAAGTATGTTAATTTGATCTCTTTGATCCAATAACCTTGAGATTCATTGTGTGGAGGCTTTGGTTCTATTAATCCTCTAATGGATCTACAATACCTTTGGTCAACGCGGATCACTTAAACATCGTTGATCATTAAATGGTACTTATGAGAATTCTAAATGGATGATATACTTGACAAAAAGCAAATACAACTTGTTGTGTGGAGGCTTTGGTTCTACCAATCCTCTAATGAGTTCCAAATGCAAGTTTCAATATGGTCATCCAACTAACCACTAATTATTATCTTGTTTTATTTTATGCTTTTTATTCTTTTATGCTTTATGTATTATTTATCTTTTATCATTTTCATTTCATGTCATTTTTATCTTTGCTCATTTGAGCATTTATTCTTCTTGTCCTTGTTATTTTGCTCACTTGAGTTTTTCCTTTTTCTTTTCTAAAGATACTTAATAATCAACATAAACCCTAAAAAACTCTTAATGGTACTTGGACTATTTGGTTACTATCCTTGGCATGATGGAGCAGTGGACTTTTTCTTGGACTTAGGATTAGAAACCTTGGCCAATCTTGGAGACCTTGTGATCTTATCTGATTATTTTGTCTGGAGCTCTTGAGGTTTACCTCAAGACATTGGGTTACTTGTTTGTTTTGTGTGCAGGTTTTTGTGATTACGCTCTTTGTTTTGTAATCTGTAACTCACCCGCATACAGCCGTTACTCTGCCCAATTTTTGTGAAGACTCAATACACTTGAAGAGGTCTAGTATCTTTGCTTGCTTGGTTCCAATCCAAAGAATGGGAATTTTATCTTGGCTCATAATGTCAAGCCTTGGCTTCTTGTTGGTTAGATGGTCCTTATCCTTATCTTTTACCTTATGCTTTAGGATAGCCTCTTCTTTTTCTCCCATCTTCTTTAATTTCAAAAATCTTCTCCCTCCTTTTGAAAACCCTTCTTGTTTTTTTTTAACTTGAACCACTTTCATAATAAACTTGGGCTTATGTCCATGCATTTTCAAAAATATTTTCATAAATAAACTCCAATCAATTTAATAATACCTTGACATTTTTGTGAGAAGACTAAAAGTCAACTAATCTCATTTCAAACCATTTTGCCACTTTGGCTTTTATCTTTAAAACTTTTCTCAAAAGATTAAGGCTCTTGTCAATCCTTGTAGTGATGCAAACAACTATACTTCTACAATATGTAGTGAAGTGAGATATTTTCCACTTGGGTGTTGAGTGAGGCATTGTTGATTTTAAAATCCAAGCCATATCCTCCACTTTGAGATGATGCAAATTCTCCTTTCTCATGATTGTGGGTAGTAAGTATGTTTTCCACACGGACAATGACAATGATGTCTTATCTCTTAAAATCAACCAACACATTTTGTGTTTTAAATTTTTAAAAGAGGAACTACGTGTACCCTGATCCCCTATTGCACGAAAGGTGGTACGTAGGCACTAAAGGTTCGCAACCGCGGAGGGTGCAAAAATCATGAAAAAATATTTCGTTTCTCACCTCCACCATCCATTTTATATATAACACATTTTATAGCCAAAATATACAGATTTTACAAAGAGGCTCCTACGGAGTATCGTAGATGTTTAGGGTGATAATACCTTCCATTTTCATAACCAACCCCATTACCTTGAATATTTCCCCCTCTTTTTGGGTTATTCGCTCTTTTCCCATTCCTTTGGAAACAATAAAATGCAGTGGTAATTTTTATTTCTGATTTATATAAAGGCTAGTCAATCCAATGATGTAATTGAGTCCTTTAGAGGTAAATTGAGTCATTTAATTAGGTCAAAATGATGTACTTGAATCCTTTAGATCATTTTTCAAACCAATAAGTCATGTATTAGCTCCAAAGTCAAAAATCAGTCATTATAATAAAAAACCCTAATTTTGACCATTTTGCCATTTTGATGATTTGCATACTTTTCTTGAGAAATTATGATCCAAACTTGATCAATTGATGAATATGACTTCAAATTGTTGATATTGGTCAAAAATATTGAAGTTTGACTGTAATTTGACCTCAATTGACTTTTTAACCAATGTAGCTGATTTTTCAATCGTCTGATCAATTGACTGAGCAAAATTATGATTCAAGGCTTGAAATTTGACATGAGTATTCTTGGAGGTTTATAATGATCCATGAAAGTAACTTGAGACATTAGAAGTCCATTTTTACTTGTGAAAATCAAAACCCTAATTTAGGGCATCAATGTTTAGGAGATGGTTTAACCTAGTCAACACTCGTGCAAACTTGAGCTATTTGAAGAACTTGTGAGAAATGTCTTGTGAAAAGAGAGGGGGAATTTTGGGGGTATAACAGCTGCCCTTGTTAAATCTTCTTAAACCTGAAGATTTTGATTGGCATGTCTGCCATTCGTGACTTGAAGGTGGAAGATGATTGAACATTAGAGTGCCCTGAAATTTGCACTCGCTGATGCATGAGGTAATGTGTTGGTTGATTGTATCGTGAATAGGATTGAAGATTCCATTTGGAGAGGTTATAAAGAGTTATCGGAGATGGACGTATAGATGCCATCCATAGGTGATAGAAAATTGTCGGAGATTGGCTTATAGATGCCATCTAGAGCGACTGTTGGTAGATATTGGAAGAAGTACCAGAATAAATCTTTGGTTGATTTATACTAAAACAACAGATGTCCTTCGCCTATTTTTAACTGGAAAAAATAAATCTAACCCAGAAGAGGTCTTTTGTTCACCTGTCTTTAACTGGAAGAAGTAAATCTAAACCAGAAGAGGTCTTTCGTTCGCCTGTCTTTAACTGGAAGAAGTAAATCTAATCCATAAGAGGTCTTTTACTCCCCTGTTTTTAACTGGAAGAAATAAATCTAAACCAGAAGAGGTCTTTTGTCCGCCTGTATTTAACTAGAAGAAGTAAATCTAAACCAGAAGAGGTCTTTTATCTGCTTGTCTTTAACTGGAAGAAGTAAATTTAACCTAGATGAGGTCTTTTGTTTGCCTGACTTTAACTGGAAGAAATAAATCTAAACCAGAAAAGGTCTTTTGTCCGCCTGTCTTTAGCTGGAAGAAATAAATCTAAACCAGAAGAGGTATTTTGTCCGCCTGTCTTTAACTGGAAGAAGTAAATCTAACCCATAAGAGGTCTTTTGTTCGCCTGTCATTAACTAAAAGAAATAAATATAAACCAGAAGAGGTCTTTTGTCCGCCCGTCTTTAACTGGAAGAAATAAATCTAACCCATAAGAGGTCTTTTGTTCGCCTGTCTTTAACTGGAAGAAATAAATCTAAACCGAAAGAGGTCTTTTGTTCGCATGTCTTTAACTGGAAGAAGTAAATCTAAACTATAAGAGGTATTTTGTTTGTTGATTGATTCTTTCCTGAAGAGGAAAAGGGTTAACTGTATATGATATCATGATATATGAAATACATTGCATAGTGATGCTCTCAATATAAATGAGATTGTGCTATATGCGTTTTGTATGAATATGTCATGATGTATGAATATATAATGTTATTGAAATGTGTCTTAATCTGGGAAAATAAATCCCTGACTACTTTTGGGGAGTTTCGGGAAGCTAAATCCTGGACTTCTGCTGGAGACGAAGAGTTTGTGTATCTTCAACTTTGTTTAGAGTGTTTCTGCCGGGGATTCCTGCTGATTTGTTTGAGGAAACTCTATTGGATATTGATTTCTACTTGAGGAGTAGGGTTCAGGAACCTTGGTTGACCATTATTCTACTGGGAAATTTAATTCTCAAATACCCTGACTGGGGATAAAAGAGATGACTAAACTTCCTATTTGTCTGGGTAGGATAAAGTTAACTAATATTTGGTCAGACCCCAGGCTTTGCGGTAAATTTCTGGGGATAGTATCAACTCTACTGGGGAAGAGGAGTTTTGTCAGTTAATCTGTAGTAGTATGAGGAGTAAACTCAAGCTGGGGGGAGATTGTAGCCGTTGGGGAAATAAACTTTATTGAAGAAAGTATTCTGGAGACCTTACTGGGGAAGTGAATTCTTCTGGGGAAGAACTTTTGCCAAGTTTCTTTCTCAACTTTGGAATACCAACCTCAGTTGGGGAAGATAATTTTCAGGAGATATGCTGATTGGAACTCTGGATGGAAAATGTATAATTCACCCTGTGGGGATAATCCCATTGAAGTGATTATGTGTGGATATCCCAAATCCTTAAGTAAGCGCTTATTATTTTTCTTGTGTGTATATTTTTTTAACAGTTAATCAATGTTCATATGCATATGTTCATTCAATTTTAGCCATTGGACATTTTTGCAATCAAAATAGTAAAAACAAAAAGTATGCACTTCAAAGTATATTTGTATTGATATTTTGCCTATAAACAAACATTTTTGTACAGTGAGACAGAAATCCTAGTAAGAGGAAGTCGTTGAAAGAAATAAAAGAATACAAAGTGAAAACGAAAATGTATAACCATGTGGAAGTGATCTCATTAGGTTTTAACTCTGCTACTGCCCATTATGTCTTCGAACATCATCCCTTGCCGCTGAAAGAAGTTGATTAAATTGATCTTGCATCATTTGAACTTTGACCTTGGTAATAAAACTGGCTGTAATGATCCAACGAAACATAGTCATACGATTTAATCCTTAACTTTTCCCTGGACCACCCTTTCGGGTTTTTAGTCCACCAAGATACCTTTTTTTGCTCAAGCCGCCCTTTCAGTTTTTCGACTTGCCGGGTGTAAAATCTTTTGTATATCCCTAATTTTTTTCCAAACCTTTATGTTTCGCCGAAATGCCCTTATTTTTTCATAGGTATGTCAACCTAGCTGGTCATTCTTATGCGTATTATTTTTTTACTATGTTCGGGTTCATAGGATGTGAGAAGTTTTCACCGTTCATAGTGGTTAACATCATAGCACCGCTAGAGAATACTTTCTTGACAACAAATGGCCCTTCGTAAGTGGGAGTCCATTTACCCCTGGGATCACCTTATGGTAAAATGACGTGCTTTATTACCAAGTCACCAGACTGGTATACTCGAGGATTGATCTTCTTATTGAATGCCTTGATCATACACATTTGATACATTTGACCATGACAAACAGCAACCAATCTCTTCTCATCAGTCAAGTTAAATTGATCCAATCTAGTCTGAATCCATTCACCCTCACCTAAGTCTGCTTCTTTCATAATTCTTGGAGAAGGAATCTGAACTTCGACAGGCAGGACGACTTCCATGCCATAGACTAAAGAGGATGGGGTTTCCCCGATTGATGTTAGTGCCGAGGTACAATAGCCATGAAGAGAGAATGGTAGCATCTCATTCCAGTCTTTATAAGTCACCACCATCTTTTGCACAATCTTCTTTATGTTCTTATTAGCAGCTTCCACTGTGCCATTCATCTTAGGTCTATATGGAGAAGAGTTGTGATGCTTGATTTTGAACTGCATACAGAGTTAAGTAATCATGGCATTGTTAAGTTTGGTTCCGTTGTCGGTGATGATTCTTTCAGGGATTCCATACCGACAGATGAGGTTATGCTTGATAAACCGGGCTACAACATTCTTGGTAACTAAGGCAAATGAAGTAGCTTCGACCCATTTGGTGAAGTAATAAATGACGACGAGGATGAAACAACATACATTAGAGGCAGTGGGCTTGATTTCTCCAATCATGTCAATTCCCCACATTGCAAATGGCCACAGAGAGGTCATGATGTTTAAAGGTATTAGAGGTACATGAACCTTATTGGTATATATCTGACACTTATGGAAAGTCCTTGAGTAGTGGTGACAATCAGTTTCCATAGTCAACCAATAGTGACCAGCCCTCAGAATCTTCTTGGCCATAGTGTTTCCACTAGAGTGAGTTCCAAAGATACCCCCTACATGTCTTTCATGATCTTTTCTGCCTCCTTCTTGTCCATACAGCGGAGCAGAGTTGAACCATGGTTGCGTTTGTACAGGATCACATTGCTTAGGAAGAATTTGGCTGAGAACCTCTGCAGGAATTTCTTGTCGTTGATTGAGGCTCCCTTGGGATATTCTTGTGCTTTAAGGTACTTCCTCACTTCATGATACCAAGGATTCTCTTTATCATTGTCGATCTCATAACAGTGTGCAGGTTCATCAAATCTTTTGATGGTAATTCTAGGAGCTTCGTTGTCCCAATTGACCTTGGACATAGATGACATAGTTGCTAAAGCATCTGCCAACTGATTTTCTCCCCTCGGGATATGTTCAAAGGTGACCTCCTCGAAGTATGGGATCAAGGTTAGCACAAGCTCTTTGTAAGGGATCATGTTCGGATGCTTGGTATCCCACTCTCCTTTAAATTGACTTACCACTAGGGTTGAGTCTTTGTATACACTCAAGAATTTTATTCTTTGGTCAATGGCAGCCTTTAGACCCAAGATGCATGATTTATACTCGGCCATGTTGTTCGAACAATCGAAGCAAAGTCTGGCAGTGAAAGGTGTATGGAAACCTTCAAAAGAGATGATCAGAGCACCAATTTCGTTTCCCAATGCATTGGATGCTCCATCAAAAACCATAGTACATCAGGATCCTTGTTCAGGTCCTTCATACGGTCCAGGCTTTTCACAATCAATTATCAGCATAACATTCGCGTCTGGGAATTCAAAGTCCATGGATTGATAGTCATCAACAACTTGATGGGCCAAATTATCTGCCAACACACTTCTCTTGATTGCTTTTTATGTAGTGTATTGGATGTCATATTCAGTCAAGGTCATTTTCCATCTAGCTATTCGTCCGGAGAGAGCTGGTTTCTCTAAGATATACTTGATGGGATCCATCTTAGAAATCAATAAGGTAGTATGAGTCAACATATATTGTCTTATCTGGCGAGTAGCCCATGCCAAAACGCAACAAGTTTTCTTGAGCAGTGAATATCTGGTTTCACAATCGGTAAACTTTTTGCTAAGGTAGAATATTGCATGCTCTTTTCAACCAGACTCGTCATGTTGACCCAGCACACACCCATTTGAATTCTCTAATACGGTCAAGTACATAATCAGAGGTCTTCCTTCAACTAGAGGCATCAGGATTGGAGGTTCTTATAAGTACTCCTTGATCTTGTCAAAAGCTTCTTGGGAGTCATTGTTCCATCTAACTACTTGATCCTTCTTCAACAGCTTGAAGATTGACTCACAAGTAGAGGTCAAGTGAGATATGAATCGAGAAATATAGTTGAGCCGACCTAAGAAACCCCTAACTTCTTTTTCAGTACAGGGAGCTGGCATTTCTTGTATGGCTTTAACTTTTGCAGGGTCGACTTCAATACATTTGCCACTGACGACAAACCCTAGGAGTTTTCTAGACCTTACCCCGAAGGTGCATTTGTTGGGATTTAGCCTCAGCTTGTATTTTTTTAACCTTTCAAATAGCTTGTGTAAATGATCAAGGTGTTCTTCCTCAGTTTGCAACCTTGCAATCATATCATCAACTTAGACTTCTATCTCATGATGAATCATGTCATGAAATAAAGCTATCATAGCCCGTTGATAGGTTG
Organism: Vicia faba; assembly: GCA_948472305.1. Taxonomy (NCBI): domain Eukaryota; kingdom Viridiplantae; phylum Streptophyta; class Magnoliopsida; order Fabales; family Fabaceae; genus Vicia; species Vicia faba. The sequence goes on from OX451736.1 coordinate 1,620,633,395, forward strand.
CGCCTGTATTCTTCAGTCTAAACGAGATGAACTTATAGTAGAAAGTGCCTCATTGTGTAATAAAAGTGGTTTTCTACATGTCCTCAGGAGACATTTTGATTTCGTTGTAACCCGAGAAGCCATCCATGAAGGAGAGCACTTTATGTTGAGCGGTGTTGTCAACCAAAACATTGATATGTGGTAGAGGAAAGTCTTCTTTGGGGCTTGCCCTATTTAAATCTCTATAATCTATACACATACAGACCTTTTCGTCTTGATTCAGCATTGGGACCACATTTGCAACCCATTTGGGATATGACGTATGTGATACGGTGGGAAGAACTGACTGTTTTTTGGAATGTTGGTTTGCGTTTTGCGTTTGTTTTCGCAAAATGTCGTGGTAAATAAAAGTCTCCACCGAATTTTATTTTATCCAACAAGGAAAGGAAAAAAGCACAGAAAAATTCCTTTTTCGAGATTATTTGAGTACGGGGGGTAGATTATAGAAAGGGAAGGTGTTAGCACCCTTTCTATCTGTAGTTATCTACGGGCTCTTAGGTACTTGCTCATCATTTTCAAAATGTTTTCTTTGTGCTTGTGGGTTTGAAAAGTTTTTTGTTTTTTAACTTCGATTTAACTCTTGCTTCCGTCCTCAAGAGTGTAATGAAGTGTTTTTGAAAACTTTGTTTGAAAAGGAGTGTAAGTGTGAAAAATTTGTTTTGTTTTGAATGAGCAAGTATCTAAGAACTAATCTACCTACTCAAAAAAGGAATCATTCTATGATAATTTCCTTTAGACAATGCTATCCCACTATTAGTGAGTAGTGTAGCGGTGAAAATCGGAGATCAAGCTATTAATTAACTTGACTCGCAAAAGCAAGAGTCGCCACCGCGCTTTATTATTTCCAAGGGAAAAGGGAAAAGAGCGAAATAAAACCCTAAAATATGCAATGTATAATAATAAAAGTACAATGCGTTTTTGAAAGAGATCGAGAGTTCCGGGGTTGGTTATACAATGGGAAGGTATTAGCACCCAATGCATCTGCGGTACTCCGCAGGAACCTTTTGAAATATCTGTTTTTTGGTTAAAATTGTTTGTTTGATTAAAATGGTCCGTTTGGCTAAAAATCGGTGTTGGAGAGATTTTGAAGGTACGATGACCTAGTGTCGAAGTTTTGACTTAAAAGGTATGAGTTTGAAAATGGAGTCTTTTGGGAAAATTATCCTAAGTTTGGAAAAATAGTAAACAAGCAAAAAATGAATGAGGCTATTCGCACGATTGTATTAGATATATTTGCTGACATGAAGTCGACAAATTTAATTCTTTCCCTTGGAGTTGATCATAAGCAAGTAGGTCTAGTAATCGAGCAAGAATCATATATAAGTAAAAAAATCCAAAAGAAACAAACAAGGAGAATAGTGACAAGATAAACTATAAGAAACTAAATAAACGCACAAAGAAGAATCATGAATAAAAGGAAAAGATAATTAGAGGGTTATCTAAACTAATTTTGAAATTCTAAGGTTACTAAGTAAACTAAACTTAAATTCTAAAGTTTCTAACTAAACTAAACAAGATTTTAAAGTTAATAACTAAAACTAAATTAAAATTATAAAATTACTAACTTAAAATTCTAAAGTTAATAAATTAAATCTAAAATAAATTAGAATTCTAAAATTACTAAGTTAGATCTAAACTAGAGTAAAAATTTTAAAATTAGTAAATTAAATCTAAACTAAATAAAAATTCCAAGGTTGCTAACCTAAAACAAAGAAAGTTCCAAAGTTACTAAACTAAATCTAAATCAAATAAAATTCTAAAAGTTTACTAAGTCAAATCTAAATGAAATGAAATCTAATTCTAAAGTTTACTAAGTCAAATCTAAATGAAATATAATCTAATTCTAAAGTTTACTAAGTCAAATCTAAATGAAATAAAATCTAATTCTAAAGTTTACAAAGTCAAATCTAAATGAAATAAAATCTAATTCTAAAGTTTACTAAGTCAAATCTAAATGAAATAAAATCCTAAAGTTACTAAAATAAAACTAAACAAAAAATTCTAAAGTTTACTAAGTCAAAACTAAAACAAATAAAATTCTAAAGTTACTAAATTATATCTAAATCGAATAAAAATTCTAGAGTTATTAAATTAAATCTAAATCAAATGAAAATTTTCAAGTTACTAAATTAAATCTAAAACAAATAAAAATTCCAAAGTTACTAAACTAAATCTAAATCAAATAAAATTATAAAAGAATATTAAACTAATTCTAAACAACTAAAATTCTAAACTTATTAAATGAAATAAAATTCTAAAGTTATAAAATAAAACTAAAACAAAATAAAATTCTAAAGTTATTAATTATGATTCTAAATATTTTAAAGTTATAAAATAAATCTAAACTAATTAAAAAAAATTCTAAATTAACATTAACCTAAATCTAAATATAAGATTTACTATATATTTTTATATTTTTTTTTTAGTAATCACCATAAATTGGCAATGATGTTTCAAGCAACTTAATTAACACAAAAGAAAACAATAATGAGATAGAAAATACTGAAGCATAAAGCCACTTATTGGGAAACTAAGTACAACCCACAAGCAAAGGGTTGGCAAAAAGACTGAAAAACAAATACGACACAAATACAAAATAACCAATGTAAATAGACCCATACTGAAACAGATGGCAGAGAACAAATCAACTTGCAATGCAAATATGTAATAACCTCTTAGAAAGCTTCAAGAGTTCCCTCGCTGCGACTCTTTCGCATGAAGTTCCATGAATTCAAGCTCAAAGCTTTGTCGAAAGAATCCAAATGATGGCGACTTTGGGATGATGGTTTTGTACCGGTATGAGCAGGTGGGTTGTTGGAGGTTGCCGTGGGTGAGGATGTGTTGTTCTTGTGTGTGTTGCATCGGTGTTGTAATTGCGTATTGCATCCTGTCCACCACCTGTTTGACAAAAAGCTTGAACCATATTTCTTCTATTTTTTTTTTGCATTCTAATTTACAGGTTGTGGTGACCATGATGTTAAGATTTTGAACTACGCGAGCTGGTATGAATCCTGAGTGACGGTGGTTTGAAGTTATAATGCGTTGGTTAGTTGAATGGAGAGTGGAAAGGACTTTGTTGCTGGTATTAAAATTGAAAGTGGGTTACAGTTGGTTTCAGTTGAATGGTGTTGTTGAAATTTGGCGATTGTGTTTTTGATTGTGAGGCTTGCGGAATGGTTATGAAATTTTGAAGGGTAGCGTATGGAGGTTTGAGGAGTTGTGTTATGTTGGTATGCTGTTGCGGTTTGCATGGAGAGGTTTGGGATTGCTAGATGTTAATGATGTGCAACTGTTGGGATGTTGATTCCTGTCGGTTGGCCTGAGGAAGCTGGAGCTGTAACAAGAAAGTTATGCCTTTGACGGAACTGGTAGTTCGTGAACTGATGATACCGTGCAACTTGACGGTAACAATGAATAGATGAAGATGTGTGATGGGAGCAGCTGAGTTGTGCTTGACTGTTAAGTGCTTGGAGAAGTGTTTTGACAACGGGGAGTATTTAGTCGGTTGTAAATTTTGCATAAGAGGTTACTGCAATAGGTTACTGTAATGAGAGTAGGATCAATACAAAACCTATTAGTTCCTAAGATATTCATACTGAACTAGCTATTGAAGTTTGAAGTATCTAACACACGATTTGGCTTATAGGAAGAATCTGAAAATGGTGAACAAAAAGTGAGTGTTATTGATTCAATTATTGTGATATAGAAGATGAATTGAAGTGTGAATTAATGTTATGCAGGAGAAACAAATGTTCCTCGCGGGCTAAAGGAGAAGGGACTGTAATTCGAAATGGTAAAGGATACAGGGGCAAAGCGGTCATGACGGAAGTGGATTGGGTTGTTTCATGTTGTTGTTTTTGTGAATGAATAAATTGAAGGGGGGTTAAGGTAGTGTGGTGAATGAACAGAAGCAGGAGGATGAGGTGGTGGTGAGTGAGCAGGAAATGAGTTACTGTGTATAATTTTTTGGTTTTTGTTGTGTCCCCCCGTTTTTCTTTTTGCTTCTGTTTTTTATAGTGAATGTATCATAGAATTAGAGGGAAAATTGGAGCCAAATATCAGTTGAATTCTAGTTTATGTCAATTGCCTTATGCTTTCTTGATGCAGGAAAAATTTAACCATTCTGGGTAATGTTTGGAGCAGTTTATTCTGGACAGCAAGCAAACTACAGTTTTGGGGCATTATTTTTGGACTGATGTGCAGCAATAACATTATCATTGAAAGGTCCCTTTTCTACTTTGCATTTTTCTAATTTTTTCCATGTAACCATACATGTATTTGCCCTCTCTTTTCTTTCAAAATATTGGACTGATTTTGTTTTCATATATTTTGTTGTTTTGGTGGACAGGTTTGGATGAAAATTGAAGCAAGGTTTAGACTTGGTATTTGTTTGGACATTTTTTTTACAAGGAGAGGAATAGCATAATAATAATAACAATAATAATAACAAAAAATAAAAATAAAAATATTAAACTAAAAATTTCCAAAACATGAAAATTAAAGAGAAATTAAAATTAATTTTAATTTTAATAATAACTCAACTAAAAAGTTGAATTAAAATTAGAACCAAATCAAGATTAATATTGAAAGAAAGAAATGAAAATTATAATAACTAAAAGAATTAAAAGGAAAAGATATTAACTATATATTTTTTGTGATTAAAGTGAAATGCTAAAATAAAATAATGCTAAGATATGTTTTTTTTTTGTTGAGATTTTTACTAAATTAAATTTAGAAGACTATAATTTTGACTTAAGAATAAAAATCTAAATGAAACTTGAAGAGACCACTTTTTTTGATATTTTGAATAATAATGTAAATAAAATTAAGATGACATGAACTAAATATTTTTTTAGGATTTTTTTCATGGAATTAAAAATAAAAGAAGAGAAAGTGTAAAATTTATGGTCGGATAAAACACAGTCCAAAATTAAGAATCAAATTCCATTAAATTCGTGAAACAACTTCGAACGTTAATAACTTTTTTTGTGGCTTTTCAATGCATAATCATCTCTTGTCTTGTAAAGAAAAATTGTAGATGGTGTCAAGAAAAATCATATGCAAAAAATAACCCCTCAAAATATTGAAATTTGAAGAAGTTATGAATTTTTGAAATCTGACTCGGGAATTGGCAAAAATAGGTTAAATTGCTTGTGAACTCTTGCCATGCAATGATGCGGATGGAATGCGGGATCTTAGGTCAAAAATTAGGGTATGACAGATGCCCCTATTTAAGTTTCTTCTATCCGGAGAAATGAAGATTGGAGTCTTCATTTCGACGAGATCGAAGGGACTTAAATATAGAATACATAATTTTTGGCCATAAGATACCGCAATTATGTTTATGATCTGATATGAATGTGATGTTTTGAATTTTATGGGGAATGACGCCATATGAGACAGACTATGCTGGAGAAACCAAGCACATTATACAGTAATCCCACAGAGGAAGAGGTTGTAACTTCACTGGGGAAACAAAGTCATAGACTTCAAATGAGAGACTCTTGAATGATGTACATCAGTGTTGAGACTGGAAAAGAGATGATTTACATCAGTACGAAGACTGGAAAAAGAAATGATTTACATCAGCACTGTGATTGGAAAAGGAAATGATGGACATCAGTACTGAGACTGGAAAATGATTGACATCAGCATTGTGGCTGGAAAACAAAATGATTGACATCAGCACTATGGCTGGAGATAAACATCTCTGATTTCTGAATTTTACCAAGAACGGTAACACATTTTTTCTTTAACCAAGATATCGCTTGAAAAGGATAGAATAACAAACTTCCTCACGGGACTTTTCCGAAGGGATGCCATTTGCTGAGTAGACATTATTGTTGGGGATACACAAGCTGCTCAAATAAAGAGGCCGCCACTTGCTTCCTTTCAAAGGTGTCAATAACATACAAGCTGCTCATGAAGATACCGCCACTTGCTATCTTCAAAGAATATTAAAACACACAAGCTGCTCATGAAGAGTCCGCCACTTGTTGCCAAAAACCCACAAACTGCTCATGAAGAAGCTGCCACTTGTTGTCTATAATCCACAAGTTGCTCATAAAGAAGCTGCCACTTGTTGTTTTCAAGGGAACAATAACACGCAAGTTGCTCAAATAGATAAGCTGTCACTTGCTGTCTTCCAAAAATACTAACGTACAAGCTGCTCATGAAGAAGCTGCCACTTGCTATCTTCAAAGAATATTAAAACACACAAGCTGCTCATGAAGAGTCTGCCACTTGTTGCCAATAACCCACAAGCTGCTCATGAAGAAGCTGCCACTTGTTGTCTTCAAGGGAACAATAACACACAAGTTGCTCAAATAGATAAGCTGCCACTTGCTGCCTTCCAAAAAATACTAACGTACAAGCTGCTCATGAAGAAGCTGCCACTTGTCGTTTTCCGTACAAGCTGCTCATGAAGAGACCGCCGCTTGCTGTTTTCAAAAAGTGTTGATAACATACAAGTTGTCCATGAAGAGACTGCCGCTTGCTGTTTTTAAAAGTGACAATAACATACAAGTTGCTCATGAAGAGACCGCCGCTTGTTGTTTTCTTTTCAAAATTACCAATAACACACAAGTTGCTCATGAAGAGACCGCCGCTTGTTGTTTTCTTTTCAAAATTACCAATAACACACAATTTGTTCAGGAAGAGACCGCCGCTTGTTGTTTTCAAAAAGTGTTGATAACATACAAGTTGTCCATGAAGAGACTGCCGCTTGCTGTTTTTAAAAGTGACAATAACATACAAGTTGCTCATGAAGAGACCGCCGCTTGTTGTTTTCTTTTCAAAATTACCAATAACACACAAGTTGCTCATAAAGAGACCGCCGCTTGTTGTTTTCAAAAAGTGTTGATAACATACAAGTTGTCCATGAAGAGACTGCCGCTTGCTGTTTTTAAAAGTGACAATAACATACAAGTTGCTCATGAAGAGACCGCCGCTTGTTGTTTTCTTTTCAAAATTACCAATAACACACAAGTTGCTCATGAAGAGACCGCCGCTTGTTGTTTTCTTTTCAAAATTACCAATAACACACAAGTTGCTCATGAAGAGACTGCCGCTTGTTGTTTTTCAAGAGAAAAATAACACACAAGTTGCTCATGAAGAGACCGCCGCTTGCTGTTTGTCAAGAGTATCCATAACACACAAGTTGCCTCATGAAGAGACCGCCGCTTGTTGTTTCCCATAAAATATCGTGAAGATATTGCTGGAGGTGAGAACCAATAATTTCATCGGGGATGGACAAACTGCTCATGAAGAGACCGCCATTTGTCATAAAGAAATCAGAAACAATCAAACTGCTCAAATGAAGAGTCAGTCACTTGTTGTCATGTCAATATTCCAGAAGAAGGTTGTGATAACACTACTGGGGAATAAAGTTCATCTTCAATGGGGAACCACGAATAAATCCTTCTTGAGGAGACCAAATATTTACATTGCAAAATAAATGCACTTTCCATCTAGGTTTCACAGCCTAGAGATATTCACAGGGTATCGTTCACAAGAGACACAGCTCAATCCAGGGATAAACTGGAGAGAAAACAGTCAAACAAGACTCCACCCAATGAGGAAATAACTCAAATGGGGATTTATCCTATCCAGAGATGGAAAAGGAAAGATAAAGCAAGATTCTTCCACGAGAGTTAACTCAGTGGGGAATTAGAAAGAAGGCACACTTTATGCTTACGTCGACACTCTATTTGGAAAGATCAAATGTGTTATTTGAATAGACATAACCAAGGTGTACGAACTCAATGACATCAACAAATACAACTGTGCATGCATGATGCAAGTGTGAATGAATAAATGAATGTCATGTATATGCTGACAAAACAGACAGGGGAGATAGACTGAAGATGATAAGACGTCATAGTACAGCTCGACACTTGGCTAATCTCAACAGGATGAGAACATTACTGGAGATAAAACACAGGCCATCATTGGAGCAAGGTCCTTTTACAAGGCTTAAATATCTCTGGAGAGGAAGATATTTTCAGGTAGAAAACCCAAAGTCTAGTCTTCTATTGCAAACAATCCATTGAAATGATAACAATACGAACAATGCTTCAGCTGGAAAAAAAGTCACGCTTAGCTGGAGATACTTGGAACACCACCCTCTGATAATGTGTACAATGCATATCACATATCTTGACAAATCTAGATTGCCCCTGGGACCAATTTTGGATGCCCCAAGTTTACTGCTGATAAGCTGCGTGACGATTCTTGCGAATAACTTCACTTCTAAAATGCCCCAAGCTATATGGTTGGTGAGGAGAAATAATCTCAAGAGGATTTTACAAAAGACCTGGCATTCACCATGCTCTAGTGTCTTCAAACTCTTAGAGAGATTCAATAAATCTCGACGTGATTGCCCCGGATTGACTGTAGTCGGCACAACAAAGTCTTCGAATTTTGCCCCAAAGGGTAAACAAGTTTGGAAAGCATTAACTGGGAGAAGCAACATGTCCATGTTCAAGGTCTTTAGGTGACATGCCTCTGGATATGATTTTTCTTGAAATGATTAGCCTATTACTCAACATAGTTTAAGGCCTTAAAAGAATAAACTCATCACCGGTGCTTATGTGAGCTTCCTTGATATCAAACAAATGTTTTGTAGTTAGAAAATTTTATCATGAGAATGAAAATTCTAATGCAACAGTTATGTATGTCTTGAAGATTTTGAAAAGATATCGCACAAATTTTGCGAGTTAGAGCACCATTTATTTTTGTATAGGAAAGACATATGATACCAACATAATTATTTAGAACGTTCATGGGAGTCAGGAACACTATCTCATGGAAGTATGCATTCAAAATAACCTTGCTTTAATTAGGACTTTTGAAGGTTGTAACGTGGCCTGGTTCATGGTTTTTTAGAAAAAAAGATTTTAAGGCTCAAAAATATTTGGTGCCCACCCATTCTTCATGATGTTCTCCAACCCTATGTTCAGTTAACTCAACATGAGTGTTCATCTCTCAAAAGGATTTTGTGACGGTCAAGGAAACGACGAGGCTTTCGGAGTAGAAACCACCCTCATGTCTTCGTGTTTGTAGTCACCAATTTGTTCTTTGCTGAGGACTTTTCTTTGCAGTTCTTTTCTTTTCGATTTTATTTTCTCTAACTTTTGCCTGAACTAATTCTTTTGAATTGATAGTCCAGCGGGATGCCTTAATTTTGCCTAAGTCACACGTTTTCATGTTTTTTGACTTAGCAGGCTTTTTCTTTTTCTCGATTTTTGACTTTTTGAACAAAATGTGTGACATTAGCTTGTATTTGCTTGTTGAGAAGATTGTGATTGCCTCGTTTCTTGATGAATGAGGGATAACATTATGATTCCACATCTTCTGGCTTCATTATACATGAAAGATAGCCCTCGTAGTTTCTCTTCAAAAAACATCTTCCTTATGAATTTCGAACACTCAGTCAGATTAACTAAAAACTACCCTGCCCCAGGTTAAAATTCAAGGTTTTTTTCGTATAAAAAGGAACTTCTACTTCAAGGCTCAAAAGGGGTTAGCAAGGGATTATCTTCCTTATATCTCCGGTGTTTAGGGATTTGAAACAATGCCTGTACATCATCAGCAAGATTTTATCCGAAAGCAAACAACCAGAGATGTTGTGTTCTTTAGATCATCATCCTCCCTTCAATCTCTGCCTAGGCAAGAGAATGAGCAACAATTTGGTATCATAGTGCAAAAGCAATTTAAAATTTGAAAACAAATAGGAGTGAAACGAATGAATTTCTTCAAGACAAACATGCTCATTGTATTAAGATAATCATTCAAATGCAAACAAGTTCTTACATGCAAACAATGTTTTGATAAACAAGAAAAATTGCAACAAGAAGAAATAAGTTAATGATTGGGGAAGGCTTTCCATCTGGACTTGAATTACCGAAAACATCCTTCAAAACTCAAAGTGACCATCAATCGTGTTTACTCTTCGGCACATGCTTGATTTGAACTTCAAAACCAACGTCCTTGAATGACAAGATACCACTTCTGACCAACTTCTGAACCTCGATCTTCAAAGCAAAGCAACCCTCCAAGTCATGCCCAGGAACACCTTGATGAAAGGTACAAGTCAAATCAGCTTTGTAGTACCAATGTATCTTCTCAGGAACCTTCGGTGGAGGTCGGGTCTGAACCAAATTTCTCTGCATCAGGATAGGGAACAACTTTGTATAGGTAATTGGAATTGGATCAAACTGGGTTTTCCTCTGATTAGGAACTTGCCGATTCTGTTGATGAATAGGAGGAACATGATGATTTTGACGATGAATATTCCTTCCTATGGTTCTCTTCTTGGAAAAGTTATTATCAAACTTCTTCACACCACTAGCTGAGCTACCATCTTCATATGAACATCCCTTCCCAACATCTTCTTGTAGACGCACTCCCACATTCACCTTGTCGGGAAAATCACTAGGCGCATTAATCATCACCTTCTCATGAAAGAATGATCAGTGAAGACTTTTATCATCGCTTCCTCCCTCCTAGAAGGATTGACTTGGGCGGCAACCAAAATTTCGACCAAACCAGTTAAGTGCTCCACACTAGCTTTCAAAATAGTCAACTCTCTACGGAGTTCAGAAACCTCTTGCTTGATATTCTCCATTGTTCTCTTGGCGCGAGTGTTGTACTTATGAGACCAAAGGAAAAATAAGACTCGGAAAAAGACCTTTGAAAGTGAAACAAAAAATGTAGAATAATGTATGATATGCAAAAGAGAGTTTTTATTTGATTTTTGAGGAACTCAAGATATTAAGTTGTAAACATCAAAGTATGAAGATAGAAGATGAATTTTAAATTGGCTCCAAACATTGATCAAGTTATCATCAAGATCAATCATCCATTTTGGTGGATTAGGGTTTTCGCCCTATCAACACCCAAGATCCATTGAGCTTGACAAAACTTGTGATGTTTACAAAGAAAGACCTCCAAATTCCTTCAAAGTCAAGTGAAAAGGGTTTTATGGATGCATGAATGCATGGCTATGCAACAACCACAAGCAAGGTCACAAATAAAGTCGAAAGGTTCAACGTCACGAGCATGGAGTCAAGGTAAGGAACACCCCCAAGGTATGTACTAACGGTTTAATCACACCTGTAGAACAAGGTTCTAAGAGTTCCCGGAGTCTACATTCCTCCTTCGGATATTACCAACGTCTTGATTACTCAATAATCAGCAATATTCTCAAGAGAAACTCATCCGAGCGTAGCATCGCGTAACAATTACTTCCGGATTACTCCGTTATAATCTCCGCGCTACACCTAAAAGGCCAAGACGGGTTAGGGTTCTACGGTTCCCAGCTTCTCTGGCTCCCAGGTCGAAAATAATAATGTCTTCCCGATTACTCGGTAAACAAATATTACGTTCAAAAGGGCCTTCCACTGAGTGGGGGATCTCATGCCTCCTTCTTCGAGATTACTCCCTCAAAGTTAACATGACTCTACCGCCCGTCCTATTCCTAAGTGTAACTTAGTCCGGGTATAGGACTTGTCCTTTGTAAATATTATCAACACCAAAATAATCATAATATATACATATAATCAAACAATTAAATAATGATAAAACAGATAAAACAAATTAGGCTTAACCCACTTAGGGATGGACCAGCAAGAGGTCAATCTTTCCCCAACAGAGTCGCCAATTCTGTAGCGGTGAAAATCGAAGATCAAACTATTAATTAACTTGACTCGCAAAAGCAAGAGTCGCCACCGCGCTTTATTATTTCTAAGGGAAAAGGGAAAAGAGCGAAATAAAACCCTAAAATATACAATGTATAATAATAAAAGTACAATGCGTTTTTGAAAGAGATCGAGAGTTCGGGGGTTGGTTATACAATGAGAAGGTATTAGCACCCAATGCATCTGCGGTACTCCGCAGGAACCTTTTGAAATATCTGTTTTTTGGTTAAAATTGTTTGTTTGATTAAAATGGTCCGTTTGGCTAAAAATCGGTGTTGGAGAGATTTTGAAGGTACGATGACCTAGTGTCGAAGTTTTGACTTAAAAGGTATGAGTTTGAAAATGGAGTCTTTTGGGAAAATTATCCTAAGTTTGGAAAAATAGTAAACAAGCAAAAAATGAATGAGGCTATTCGCACGATTGTATTAGATATATTTGCTGACATGAAGTCGACAAATTTAATTCTTTCCCTTGGAGTTGATCATAAGCAAGTAGGTCTAGTAATCGAGCAAGAATCATATATAAGTAAAAAAATCCAAAAGAAACAAACAAGGAGAATAGTGACAAGATAAACTATAAGAAACTAAATAAACGCACAAAGAAGAATCATGAATAAAAGGAAAAGATAATTAGAGGGTTATCTAAACTAATTTTGAAATTCTAAGGTTACTAAGTAAACTAAACTTAAATTCTAAAGTTTCTAACTAAACTAAACAAGATTTTAAAGTTAATAACTAAAACTAAATTAAAATTATAAAATTACTAACTTAAAATTCTAAAGTTAATAAATTAAATCTAAAATAAATTAGAATTCTAAAATTACTAAGTTAGATCTAAACTAGAGTAAAAATTTTAAAATTAGTAAATTAAATCTAAACTAAATAAAAATTCCAAGGTTGCTAACCTAAAACAAAGAAAGTTCCAAAGTTACTAAACTAAATCTAAATCAAATAAAATTCTAAAAGTTTACTAAGTCAAATCTAAATGAAATAAAATCTAATTCTAAAGTTTACTAAGTCAAATCTAAATGAAATATAATCTAATTCTAAAGTTTACTAAGTCAAATCTAAATGAAATAAAATCTAATTCTAAAGTTTACTAAGTCAAATCTAAATGAAATAAAATCTAATTCTAAAGTTTACTAAGTCAAATCTAAATGAAATAAAATCCTAAAGTTACTAAAATAAAACTAAACAAAAAATTCTAAAGTTTACTAAGTCAAAACTAAAACAAATAAAATTCTAAAGTTACTAAATTATATCTAAATCGAATAAAAATTCTAGAGTTATTAAATTAAATCTAAATCAAATGAAAATTTTCAAGTTACTAAATTAAATCTAAAACAAATAAAAATTCCAAAGTTACTAAACTAAATCTAAATCAAATAAAATTCTAAAAGAATATTAAACTAATTCTAAACAACTAAAATTCTAAACTTATTAAATGAAATAAAATTCTAAAGTTATAAAATAAAACTAAAACAAAATAAAATTCTAAAGTTATTAATTATGATTCTAAATATTTTAAAGTTATAAAATAAATCTAAACTAATTAAAAAAAATTCTAAATTAACATTAACCTAAATCTAAATATAAGATTTACTATATATATATTTTTTTTTTTTTAGTAATCACCATAAATTGGCAATGATGTTTCAAGCAACTTAATTAACACAAAAGAAAACAATAATGAGATAGAAAGTACTGGAGCATAAAGCCACTTATTGGGAAACTAAGTACAACCCACAAGCAAAGGGTTGGCAAAAAGACTGAAAAACAAATATGACACAAATACAAAATAACCAATGTAAATAGACCCATACTGAAACAGATGGCAGAGAACGAATCAACTTGCAATGCAAATATGTAATAACCTCTTAGAAAGCTTCAAGAGTTCCCTCGCTGCGACTCTTTCGCATGAAGTTCCGTGAATTCAAGCTCAAAGCTTTGTCGAAAGAATCCAAATGATGGCGACTTTGGGATGCTGGTTTTGTACCGGTATGAGCAGGTGGGTTGTTGGAGGTTGCCGTGGGTGAGGATGTGTTGTTCTTGTGTGTGTTGCATCGGTGTTGTAATTGCGTATTGCATCCTGTCCACCACCTGTTTGACAAAAAGCTTGAACCAAATTTCTTCTATTTTTTTTTGCATTCTAATTTACAGGTTGTGGTGACCATGATGTTAAGATTTTGAACTACGCGAGCTGGTATGAATCCTGAGTGACGGTGGTTTGAAGTTATAATGCGTTGGTTAGTTGAATGGAGAGTGGAAAGGACTTTGTTGCTGGTATTAAAATTGAAAGTGGGTTACAGTTGGTTTCTGTTGAATGGTGTTGTTGAAATTTGGCGATTGTGTTTTTGATTGTGAGGCTTGCGGAATGGTTATGAAATTTTGAAGGGTAGCGTATGGAGGTTTGAGGAGTTGTGTTATGTTGGTATGCTGTTGCGGTTTGCGTGGAGAGGTTTGGGATTGCTAGATGTTAATGATGTGCAACTGTTGGGATGTTGATTCCTGTCGGTTAGCCTGAGGAAGCTGGAGCTGTAACAAGAAAGTTATGCCTTTGACGGAACTGGTAGTTCGTGAACTGATGATACCGTGCAACTTGACGGTAACAATGAATAGATGAAGATGTGTGATGGGAGCAGCTGAGTTGTGCTTGACTGTTAAGTGCTTGGAGAAGTGTTTTGACAATGGGGAGTATTTAGTCGGTTGTAAATTTTGCATAAGAGGTTACTGCAATAGGTTACTGTAATGAGAGTAGGATCAATACAAAACCTATTAGTTCCTAAGATATTCATACTGAACTAGCTATTGAAGTTTGAAGTATCTAACACATGATTTGGCTTATAGGAAGAATCTGAAAATGGTGAACAAAAAGTGAGTGTTATTGATTCAATTATTGTGATATAGAAGATGAATTGAAGTGTGAATTAATGTTATGCAGGAGAAACAAATGTTCCTCGCGGGCTAAAGGAGAAGGGACTGTAATTCGAAATGGAAAAGGATACAGGGGCAAAGCGGTCATGACGGAAGTGGATTGGGTTGTTTCATGTTGTTGATTTTGTGAATGAATAAATTGAAGGGGGGTTAAGGTAGTGTGGTGAATGAACAAAAGCAGGAGGATGAGGTGGTGGTGAGTGAGCAGGAAATGAGTTACTGTGTATAATTTTTTGGTTTTTGTTGTGTCCCCCCGTTTTTCTTTTTGCTTCTGTTTTTTATAGTGAATGTATCATAGAATTAGAGGGAAAATTGGAGCCAAATATCAGTTGAATTCTAGTTTATGTCAATTGCCTTATGCTTTCTTGATGCAGGAAAAATTTAACCATTCTGGGTAATGTTTGGAGCAGTTTATTCTGGACAGCAAGCAAACTACAGTTTTGGGGCATTATTTTTGGACTGATGTGCAACAATAACATTATCATTGAAAGGTCCCTTTTCTACTTTACATTTTTCTGATTTTTTTCCATGTAACCATACATGTATTTTCCCTCTCTTTTCTTTCAAAATATTGGACTGATTTTGTTTTCATATACTTTGTTGTTTTGGTGGACAGGTTTGGATGAAAATTGAAGCAAGGTTTAGACTTGGTATTTGTTTGGACATTTTTTTTACAAGGAGAGGAATAGCATAATAATAATAATAACAATAATAATAACAAAAAATAAAAATAAAAATATTAAACTAAAAATTTCCAAAACATGAAAATTAAAGAGAAATTAAAATTAATTTTAATTTTAATAATAACTCAACTAAAAAGTTGAATTAAAATTAGAACCAAATCAAGATTAATATTGAAAGAAAGAAATGAAAATTATAATAACTAAAAGAATTAAAAGGAAAAGATATTAACTATATATTTTTTGTGATTAAAGTGAAATGCTAAAATAAAATAATGCTAAGATATGTTTTTTTTTTGTTGAGATTTTTACTAAATTAAATCTAGAAGACTATAATTTTGACTTAAGAATAAAAATCTAAATGAAACTTGAAGAGACCACTTTTTTTGATATTTTGAATAATAATGTAAATAAAATTAAGATGACATGAACTAAATATTTTTTTAGGATTTTTTTCATGGAATTAAAAATAAAAGAAGAGAAAGTGTAAAATTTATGGTCGGATAAAACACAGTCCAAAATTAAGAATCAAATTCCATTAAATTCGTGAAACAACTTCGAACGTTAATAACTTTTTTTGTGGCTTTTCAATGCATAATCATCTCTTGTCTTGTAAAGAAAAATTGTAGATGGTGTCAAGAAAAATCATATGCAAAAAGTAACCCCTCAAAATATTGAAATTTGAAGAAGTTATGAATTTTTGAAACCTGACTCGGGAATTGGCAAAAATAGGTTAAATTGCTTGTGAACTCTTGCCATGCAATGATGCGGATGGAATGCGGGATCTTAGGTCAAAAATTAGGGTATGACAAGTAGGTAGCACCGTTGTTAGAGTTTGAGGGTCAATTCGAATGAGGGACATACGACCACTAAAGCAATGTTAGGACGCCTTAGCGGTAACCCTAATGTCTTAGATCATTTGTTTGAGGCAACAATATCCGAGGCAACCGTTTCGAGGCAACTATGATCTTTTATACAAGAGGACAACCTCTAAAACAACCTATACTCAATGACCATGTACGAAGGAAACCAAGTGGGGTGTACCCTAAGAGTGCACATGTGCGAGTGTGTTGATTTCAGTTATTTTCATCTTTGCACATGTTAAGGGTGATCTAATTTGATTTTAGTTTAAGCATTCATTCTTGTCATGCAAACACTATTATCAAATATCTAGCAGTTATAATTAGCAGAATTTAAAGTGTGGAAATTAAAACTAATTATTACAAGGCGTCGGGTATTTACATCGCCAAAAGCAACCCTTTGAAAATAAAATAAAGTGGTAAAATAAATAAATGTCCTATTTAAAACTATTACAAGCCGGGAGCAGATACATCATTAATTGAATAAGAAAAAATAAATCGCGCGAGAAATTAAATCGAATGCGAATTAGGGTTTTGACCCTTTTAAAATAAAATGCTTTTTTGGTTGTTTTTATTTTAAGAAAAGAAATTAAATCCTAAATTAAAAGCTAAATTAATTATAAAATAAATTAAATGATGAAAAATAATAAATGACATATTTTTTTGGAGTTTTTGTTAATTTAAGAAAGAAATTAAAATAATTAAATTATGTTAAAACCTAATGATTTCTAATTGATTTTATTTATTTACAAAAATAAATTAAAGTTTCCTAGAATTAAAAACCTAATTAATTAGTTAGTATTTAATAAAAATAAAATTATGAATTAAAAAAGTATTTTGATGATTTTTTGATAAAAGAAAGAAAATTTGTTATTGGTTAGTAAATTAATTAAAGAAAATAAAATAACTAAATAATAGAAAAATATAAAAGAAAGAGTGAGAATGGGCCTTTTTTGGAGGGTGTAGAAAGCATTTTTGTTGGCCCATTTGAAGCTGACCCATTGACTTTCTGGGATCCCATACACGCACGTTGACTGGATTTATGGTACTCCTTCAATATTTGACCACCAGATCTGGCCATCTGGCATGCTGAGGAGTGAGACGCATGGTGGACTGTGGACTTGTGTGCACACTAGATCTCCTGAAAAATAACAAGAAAATGTAGTTTGCTGGAGGCAGGGATCGAACCCCTGACCTCCAGCCTTTGGATCCTTTAAGGCTTATGTGGCTACCACTAGAGCGCTGGTGTTTACTTGTTATTATAATACAAACAAAATATATTATATAAAAACAAAATCAATTGCCAGAAAAAAAGCGCGATTATTTGAACGGACGAGTGAGAGGATGACACGACTTCATCCCTGTCCTTGAAGATCTGCAACTTTTAGCTGCGGATTTTTATATGTAGCTAAAACTGTGGCTTCATCCTAAAATCTTCCTCAGGCCATATAAACGCCTTCTAAGAACATGGTTGAGTTCGTCTCAACCTGCTGATCACAACCATAACCATTATCATGGCCAATTTTCCTGAAACGAAAAACCCCAAAAACACGAACCAAACCCTAGCAATGTTGGATCTCCATATAGGTCAGATAAATGCAATTGGTTATTACAAAAATCTTGCAAATGATGCATGGATTAAGAATATGCAATTATTTCATGTTAACAATGCCTTAATTGGAAAATATGAAATCAAGAATGTAGGGGATCCGTGGATGACTTACAGTGCTCTAGGAAGCTTGAAAATGCCTGGTTGTGATTGGTTTCGCTTGTGGAGATGGCCAGGAAGAGATTGAGACACTTGCCAAGCCCTGAAAATGCGTCTATGATTGATTTCGATCTCAAGCTTTTTCTTGTTTTTTGAAAACTTTGTTCTGCCTCAAGAACTGATTTCCAACCCTTGTAATTGTCTTCCTCGCTTCCTTATGTAATGCACAACACATTAGGTCTGAATTCCATGTTCAAATCTCCCTCTATCAATGCTCTTGATGTGGATTTGATTTGATTTTACAAACTTTCCAAATTGGCTTGATTTCAATCTTTATGTGTTCAATTGCTTTGATACGAGTTTTATGTGATTCAAGTTGTCTATTAAAACCTATAATCATCAAAAGATCTTTGGTTATCAATATTTTTGATTTTATGTGATTTTATTTGATTTAAAATGAATTAATTCAAATAAAAATCAAATTAAATAATAAAAATATAATATGAACACATGGCCAAGGCTAGAGCACGTGGGCAATAATTCAAACTCAGAACAAGTGAAAAAGAATGAGCCCATTTGGCAAAATTTGAAGTTTTGGGGATAGTTGACTTTTGGCAATTTTGCAAAAAAAGTCCAACTTCAACAATGCATAACTTCTTCAATTTTGAACTTTTGGAGGTGTTATTGGACTTTTTAGAAAGCTTGAGATGTCCTATAATCAACCCTTTTGGTCTCATATCATTTTTATATTCCATTATCAAGTTATAAGCTTTGACAAAAAAGGTGTTTTTGTTGACTTTTCAAAATGACCTATAATGTCCAAATTCATAACTTCTTGTGAGTGCATATTTTGATCTTGGGGTATGAAGATGGATTGTAGGTAATAGAATCTAATTAAAAATGAAATTTGGATGGGTCACTTTTCATAAAGTATGAGAAAGTTATGCTTGGTCAAAGTTGAGTTGACTTTTCCTACAAAACCCTAATTTAGCAACTTTTGAATCTTGAGGAATTTTGAGCAATCCTTGATGAATCATGATCAACCCTTGATAAAATGATGAAATATCCTTCAAAATGAGAATGTTGACAAAAAATCTTGAAGTTTGACTGTATTTGGGTCACCGTTGACTTTTGCCCTAACATAGTTGATTTTTGGACCTTTTGAGCAATTGAATGAGCAAAATTCCTCTACAAGGCTTGAAACTTGAAATGGATGATCTTGAGAACATATTAGGACATTGGTGAGAACTTGGGGTCACTTGGACTCAAGGATCTTGATTCAACACAAAACCCTAATTTGAGTAGACTGTCTTATGAGAGAGCTTGTCTGACCAACTCTTGGGTTATCTTGAGCAACTTGGAGATTTTTCTTGCAATGTTTTAAGAAATGTGGGAGGGAAAATTTTGGGGTACAACAGTTGCCCCTGTTCAATCTTCTTAAACCTGAGGATGTAGATTGACTTTTGTGCCTTTCGTGATCCGAAGGTGGAAGATGATTGAACACTAGAGTGCCCAGAAATTTGCACTCGCATGAAGTGGTAATGGCCATGTGATGTCGGGAATGGGATTACAGATGCCATTTGGAGATTGGTGACGAGGGGATGGGCTTAAAGATGCCATCTGAAGGAGTGTATCTCATAAGAGATTCCTTAGCGAGAGCTTGTATACCTGTTTGTTATAGAAGATTCCGCTGGGGAAGTCTAATCTTTGTTGAGATTTAGGGACTTGTCTGTAATTCAACTGAGGTGTCGAGATTTAGGAACTTGCCCGTAATTCAATTGAGGTGTCGAGATTTAGGAACTTGTATGTACTTCAACTGAGAAAACTATCTCTGCTGAGATTTAAGAACTTGTTTGTAATTCAACTAGGGGAAACATCTTCATCGAGATTTAAGAACTTGCCTGTAATTCAACTGAGAAAATTTCTCTGCTGAGATCTAAGAACTTGTCTGTACTTCAACGGAGGAACTTTGTTGAGATTTAGGACGTTGTCTGTAATTCAACTGAGAAAAACATCTTTGTACTTCAACTGAGAAAACATCTCTGCTGAGATTTAAGAACTTGTCCGTAATTCAACTGGAGGGAAACATCTTCGTCGAGATTTAAGAACTCGCCTGTAATTCAACTGAGAAAACTTCTCTGCTGAGATTTAGGAACCTGTCTGTAATTCAACGGAAGAACTTTGTCGAGATTTAGGACCTTGTCTGTAATTCAACTGAGAAAAAATATCTGTTGAGATTTAGGACCTTGTCTGTAATTCAACTGAGAAAAAATATCTGTTGAGATTTAAGAACTTGTCTGTAATTCGACTGAGGTAAAAGCTTCAAAACTTTGAATTTTGTGAGAACTTAACCGCATCCTTCTTGAAAGGTATAGATTAGTTGTATGTAATGCATGATATGTATCAGGCAATGATGTTCTCAAAATAAATGAGATTGTGTTGTATGATGCGTATATGCAAGTGTCATGATGTATGGAAATGTAATGTTTTTAGCTGGGGAAAATAAATCCCGGATAGCTGCTGGAGAAAAAGAGTTGAATTCTTCGTTTCCGCTGGGGATAGCGAATGAAGATGATTGTGAGAATAAACTTGCAGGAGAAGATAACTCTGTTGGGGAATAAACTGATGAGGAGATTACTCTGTGGGGAAGAGATGCTCTGCTGAGGATTCCACTGATAAATTCCTCTAGGGATGACTTACCGTTGCTGGTGATACGAAATCCTGTTGGGGATTGAATTTCTGTTTGTGAAGGGAATGAACTCTGTTGGGGATGATCTTCAGTTACGACTTCACTGGGGATAACCTTTTAGGTTATACTGGGGACAATCTTCCAAAGTCTACTGGGGATGATTCTCCACACTCCACTGGGGAAGATTTTTTCAGACTGCGCTGGGGAGAGTTTTCAAACTCCACTGGGGATATTTTATACTCCGCCAGGGATGATAAGACTTTTCAGTGCTGATGATAGATAAACTCTGCTTGGGGAGAATATTATTGATTCATTCACAGTTGCGAGTCTCAGTTGGGGAGAGTTAACATTACTGTCCTTTTCTTTCTCTGTGGGGAGTGAAAGTATTTCAGCCATATTCTTTAGCTAAATTTACCTTGTACCTGGTGGACAGAGCAACTGTAAAGCTTGGACAATTCTTATTGCCCCTGTTTCTGATATTACGAGTAATAGTCTTTTGTTTCGCATGTAAATATTCATGAGCAACAATTAACGTTAAATGCATATATCAAAAATGAACATTGGACGTTCTTTGCAAAACAAAACAGAAAAAGGAAAAAACAGTTGAAATTTCTTTGAAAATGAATTGTATTGATTTTGAAGTTTGGCCTGTAAATAGGCGTTTTTGTACAAGAGGATGACGTCCTAGTAAGAGAACGCCGCCGAATAAATAGAATTTATACAATTTGTAATAAACAAAGAAAAACAGCTATGTGAATGATCCCACTGGGTTCCAACTCTGCTATTGCCCTTATGTCCTCGAGCATCTCCTCACTTTGCTACTTGGTTGAAGGTAGATCAAATTGATTAGTGCCGTCCGAGCTTGATAGTCGATACCGAAGTCTGGTTGCAAGGTGATCCAATGAAACATATTGTTACGCTTTGATCCCTAATTTTTATCTGGACCACTCTTTCGGGTTTTCAGTCCACCGGGATACCCTTTTTTGCCCAAGCCGCCTTTTCAGGTTTTCGACTTGCCGGGTGTACAGATTTTTTTTATTTTCATCCCTTATTTTTGCCCGAACCCTTTTGGTTCGCCGGGAAGCCCTTATTTTTGCCTAGGCCAGTCAACCTAGCGGGTCTTTGATCATGCGTAGTATTTTTTCACTATGTCTGCATTGACGGGGTGAGGGAGGTCGTCACCATCCATGGTGGTTAGAATCATGGCTCCTCCCGAGAAAATGTTCTTAACCACAAATGGCCCTTCATAAGTAGGGGTCCATTTGCCTCTGGGATCACCTTGAGGTAAGATGATGCGCTTGATTACCAGATCCCCAACTTGATACTCTTATCGTCTAACTTTCTTGTTAAATGCCTTGGTCATCCGTTTTTGGTATGTTTGACCATGACAAATAGCAGTAAGTCTCTTTTTGTCGATTAAGTTCAGCTGATCAAGCCGAGTATGAATCCAGTTATCTTCGCTCAAACCTGCATCGTTCATAATCCGAAGAGAGGGTATCTGAACTTCGATGGGCAAGACAACTTCCATGCCATATACCAAGGAATATGGTGTTGCCCCTGTTGACGTCCGTGCTGAGGTACGGTACCCATGAAGAGAAAATGGTAACATCTCGTGCCAGTCTTTGTATGTCACCATCACCTTATGCACAATCTTCTTAATGTTCTTATTAGCTGCTTCAATAGCCCCATTCATCTTCAGACGGTAGGGAGAAGAGTTGTGATGTTGTATCTTGAACTGCTTGCAGAGTTCGGTGATCATTTTATTATTGAGATTGGTACCATTGTCCGTAATGATCCTCTCTAGTACACCATATCGACAAATCATATTGTGCCGAATAAACCGTGCCACGACGTTCTTGGTTACGGTAGCAAATGAAGCTGCTTCAACCCACTTTGTAAAGTAATCAATAACTACCAGGATGAAACGATGTCCGTTAGATGCTGTAGGTCTGATCTCGCCGATCATGTCGATTCCCCACATTGCAAAAGGCCAAGGAGCTGTCAAGACGTTCATAGGAACCAGAGGTACATTCACCTTGTCAGCATAGACTTGGCACTTGTGACAGGTCCGAGAATGCTGATAATAGTCGGCTTCCATGGTGGACCAATAATATCCTTCCCGAAGGATTTTCTTTGACATGGTGTGTCCACTGGAATGAGTCCCGAAAGTACCCTCATGTAACTCTATCATGATCCTTTCTGCTTCATTCTTATCCACACAACGCAGTAAGGTCGAATCATGGTTACACTTGTAAAGGATGTCATTACTGATGAAAAAAATCGTCATGAACCTCCTTAGAAACTTCTTATCATTAACGGATGCACCCTCGGGGTATTCCTGAGCCTCAAGATACCTTTTTACCTCATGGAACCAAGGTTTATCTGCTACCTTTCAGTCTCAATGTCACAACAATGTGCAGGTTCATCCAACTTTTCAATGGTAATTCGGGGAGCTTCATTATCCCAATTGACCTTGAACATGGAAGACATCGTAGCTAGCGCATTCGCCAACTGATTCTCCTCTCTCGGGAAGTGTTCAAAGGTGATCTCTTCGAAATGTGGAAGTAAAGTCAACACATACTCCTTGTAAGGAATACGATTAGGGTGTTTCGTATCCCACTCGCCTTTGATCTCACTAATCACGAGAGCGGAATCTCCGAATACACTTAAGAACTTAATCCTTAGGTTAATGGCTGCTCGAAGACCCATGATGCATGCTTCATACTCCGCCATGTTGTTAGTGCAGTTGAAACATAGTCGGGCAGTGAACGGAGTATGAGAGCCTTCAGGGGATATGATCACGGTGCCAATGCCATTACCCAAAGCGTTTGAAGCTCCATCAAAGTACATAGACCATCGGGATCCTTCCTCAGGTCCTTCATCCAGTCCAGGTGTCTCACAGTCAGTCACCAACATGATGTTCTCATCCGGGAATTCAAAGTTCATAGACTGGTAATCATCCACTGCCTGATGTGCCAGATAATCTGCCAACACACTTCCCTTGATTGCTTTTTGGGTCGTATATTAGATGTCATACTCAATCAAGATCATCTTCCATCTTGCTATTCTTCCGGATAGGGCAGGCTTCTCGAAGATATACTTGATTGGATCCATATTGGATATCAATAGAGTAGTGTGAGTCAGCATATACTGTCTCATCCGGCGAGCAGCCCATGCCAAAGCGCAACAAGTTTTCTCAAGCAACGAGTATCGGGTCTCGTAGTCGGTAAACTTTTTGCTAAGGTAGTAAATAGCATGCTCTTTTCGGCCAGACTCGTCGTGCTGCCCCATCACACACCCCATCGAATTGTCGAGTACTGTCAAGTATAAGATCAAAGGTCTCCCTTCAACTGGAGGCATCAGAATGGGTGGCTCTTGGAGATATTCTTTAATCCTTTCGAAAGAGGCATGGCATTCATCGTTCCATCTTACCACTTGATCTTTCTTCAGCAACTTGAAGATTGGCTCATAAGTAGCAGTCAGGTGTGAGATGAATCAGGCAATATAATTCAGACGTCCCATAAAGCCACTGACTTCTTTTTCTGTTAGGGGAGCTGGCATTTCCTGTATAGCCTTCACCTTTGCAGGATCCACTTGAATACCTTTATCACTTACGACGAAACCCAACAACTTGCCAGATCTCACCCCGAAGGTGCACTTGTTCGGGTTTAACCTCAGTATGTACAACCTCAACCTGTCAAATAGCTTCTGAAGGTGGTCAAGATGTTCTTCCTCAGTCTGGGATCTTGCAATCATGTCGTCGACGTATACCTCAATCTCATGATGGATCATGTCATGGAAAAAAGCGACCATGGCGCGCTGATACGTTGCCCCAACATTCTTCAATCCAAAAGGCATGACTTTGTAGCAAAAGGTACCCCATTAAGTAACAAAGGTTGTATTCTCCATGTCTTCGGGAGCCATCTTAATCTGATTGTAACCGGAGAAACCATACATAAAGGAGAAGACCTTATGCTGTGCGGTGTTGTCAACCAGAACGTCAATATGAGGTAGAGGGAAATCATCCTTGGGGATCGCCCTGTTCATATCCCTATAGTCAACACACATTCGAACTTTACCATCCTTCTTCGGCACAGGAACCACGTTGGCCACCCACTGTGGGTAAGAAGTAACTGCTAGAAAACCGGCGTCAAACTACTTCATCACTTCAGCCTTGATTTTCTCAGACATCTCTGGGCGCATTCGACGAACTTTCTGTTTCACTGGAGGGCAGTCTTCCTTGGTAGGCAGGCGGTGAACCACGATATCGGTATCCAACCCAGGCATATCTTCATAAGACCAGGCAAAGATCTCAACATAGTCACGCAGCATCTGGATCAGTCGTTGCTTAACACTAGACTCCAGATTTGAAGCGATCTTGACTTCTTTCTTGTCTACCTCCATACCCAGATTCACTATTTCCACTGGCTCTTCATATGGATGTATGGCCCTCTCTTCCTGAAGTAACAGTCTAGCAAGTTCACCAGGCACTTCACAATCATCTTCACCTTCGTCTTCGGCTAAGTTGATCAGACTTTCGAAGTCATCACCAACAGTAGCAGAGTCGTTATCAGTGGGATCCAGAGTGGATATAGACCTGTATATGTGAGTGTGTGTAAAATAGTTGTTTTGCAAGATAAAAAGAAAAACAAGGAGCGCAAAATTTGAAATGCAAGAAAACGTCCAATGCTTTTATTAATGATTGTTGCACCCCAAAATTTGCCCTCTCATGTTTTCCAAAGTCTCCCCCCTGCATGGCTGGTCACAAACCCTTGCCTAAGGAAAAAGAAATTTTTTGAGTGGTGCTTTAAGTATCTTTCGATTGCCATTCTGAAAGACCCTTTGATTGGAATTCTGAAGGAGCATTTTGATTGACATTCTGAAGGAGCACTTCGATTGGCATTCTGAAAGACCCTTCGATTGGCATTCTGAAGGAGCATTTCGATCGGCATTCTGAAGGAGCACTTCGATTGGCATTCTGAAAGACCCTTCTATTGGAATTCTGAAGGAGCATTTCGATTGGCATTCTGAAGGAGCACTTCGATTGGTATTCTGAAAGACCCTTCGATTGGTATTCTGAATGAGCCTTTCGATTGGCATGATGAACAAGCACTTCGATTGGCATTATGTCAAGGCAACTTCGACAGGCATGTTAACCATGTCCTTCGATTGGCATGAACAGCACCTTTCGATTGGCCTATTAACAGAGCCTTTCGATTGGAATCCTTCGATTGATATTTGGACAAGGGCCATTCGAAGGAGGTCATCAAGAGGGCGCTCAAGTCAAAAACGTCCAGGTTCATTCAAGAGACACAAATGTTTCAAAAAAGGAAATTATTTAATGTGTCAGTTTCTTGTCTCATGGCATTTAATGGCCTGTTTAATGGCTGTCTCTTGCCATTATTGCACCCTCACACCCCTATAAATACAGAGGTCATCATACATATCCAGGACACGAAAATATACAACAAAACACACAAAACACTGCAGGAGAACACACAGAAAAATTGCCTCAAAGAGCCAAAGCAGTCCTTCAGATCAAAGGTGCCCACGCCCAGAAGCCCTCAGATCAAAAGTGCCTGCATCCAGGAAGTGCCCAGATCGAAGGTGCCTACATCCAGGAAACGCCCACATTAAAAGTCCAATCTGCTGGTAAGAAAGGGTAAACTATCCAACCTCATATTTGCATAATACATCCATACTGGTTGTTACCTTCGATTTTATATCCTAGACAGGATCAAGAGGCCTGGGTTTGGCACCCAGGCCATGTCCATCATTTGCTAATATTTGTTGCAGACATAGCATGAAGAGACCCAGCAAGCGCAGGATCGAAGGGCTTGGGGTTCAATACCCAGGCCCTGCATTTTATTAAGCTAACATACTTTTGCAGGTATAACATCCCAGATCGAAGGAGACACCTTCTCTGGATCGAACCCATTAGTATGCTGGATCGAGGCATCTCATTCCTGGATCGAAAGCCATGACCTCCATGATCAAAATACAATCTTCTTCCCTGGATCGAAGGCTACTCATGCCTTAATGTCTGGCCCAATCGAAAGGACCATTTCCCTCCCTAGGTCGAAACCCCTTTTTTTCCCTAGATCGAAGAATTCCCCCCCTTGTATTTTATTTTTGTTTTCATTGACATCTTTTTATCTTTTTTAATTAACATTAAAATAAAAAAAACCACAAAAAACATTAGGCTAGTTTTTTTAATTAAAATTAACTTTGTTAATTAATCTCTTAATTATCTTAACATTTTCTCAAAAACTAAAATTAAATAGATTTAGATTATTTTCCCAAAATAAAATAAAACAATAAAAAGATTTTATTCTTAGGATTTTTAGAGTTTATTTTCAGATTTGCGCGCGTTTATTTTATTGTAACGGCCTACTGGGATGTAATAGCTTAACTAAGACTTTTACTTTACTGCTTTTATTTCCCCAATTTTTGGACATGTAAATATTCCCCTTCCCCGAAGCCTTGTAATAGCGTAGGATTTACAATTCCCGCACTTTAAAATTCCTGTACATATATTAACTGCTTAGATGTATGCTAACTAGGATTGTATGACAAGATTAACTCTTAAACTTAAAATCAACAGTAGCTCACCATGACATGTAAAGATAATATAAACTGAAAATTGACACACTCGCACATGCCACTCTTAGGGTACACCTCACTTGGTTGCCTCGAACATGGTCATTAAGTATATGATGTTTTAGAGGTCGTCCTTTTGTCCAAAGATCATAAGTTGCCTCGAAACAGTTGTGTTGTACCCCAAAATTTGCCCTCCCATTTCCTCAACATTTTCTCACCACAAGACCCTTGGAGCTCAAGATCCAGTTAGGGTTTGCTCAGCTCAAGACTCCTCCTTGCACTGTTGACCCAAATTAGGGTTTGAGTTTGCACAAAGATGTTTTGACCTAAAAGGCCCAAAGTTACTTTCATGCTTCATGTTAGACTCACAAGTTTATCCATACCAAGTTTCAAGCCTTGATTCCAATCTTTGCCCAGTCAATTGGACAATTGACCTAGAAATCAGCTGTATTGGGGAAAAAGTCAACTGTGGTTAATTGACAGTCAAACCTCATGATTTTTGACCCACATAAACATTATGAACTCATATGGACCATTTGATCAAGTTTGGATCACAATTCCACAAGAAATTTGATCAGATCACCAAAAGGGTAAAATGGTCATTTTTAGTGTTTTGACTGCACAAAGGCAATTTTTGACTGTTTGACCTAGCCAATGGCAAACCAAGCTCACATATGGACTCAAGGACCCAATGGCATTGTCTTGACATGTTCAACAAGTTCAAAAGATCCCAAATGCACAAGATTGACAGATGAATTTTCCAGTCAACTGAGCCAAATTTGACTGTATACTGAAAAGTCAAACTTTGACTTTTTGGTCAAAATCAAGTGTCAAGATTCATTTTTCATCAAGACATGTCAAATTATGAAACTTGTTCATCAAGAAATCAAAAATCACAAATTAGGGTTTGAAATGAAGAATTTTCATAACTTAGAATATTTCTATGTTATGAAAATCCCTGATTTTTTCCTAACTTTGTCCCACTTTCTCATCAAGATGCATTTGGATTCAAACAAAACTCAAAACATGAAAGTTATAGTCCATTGCAAAATCTACAACTTTGATTCACAAAGTTTCCTCAAAAGAAGCTTGTAGCTCAAGTTATGATTTTTGGAACAAGGGTGCAAAACATTCTTAACTTAGAATTTTTTTGACCTATTTTAGGCAGGATTTTTGCCTAACTTCATGGCCACTTTTCACATGCTTCCACTTGGAATTTCAACTTGCATTACAAATATGGATTGTAGTACACATTCCAAGCTTTCCAAATTATCCAAGAACTTCTCAAACACCCTTGTGGTTAGGGAGAATCGAATTTGTCAATATGGGCAAAAGTCACTTTGTTCATGGCCATTTTCATGTTCATAACTTAGGCATTTTTGAACTCAGCTTGCACAACTACAATAATTAAATTCCAATCCATTGTGTTATAGCATTATTTGGTGCATTTGGTCATTACATGAAGAATTAAGCCATATTTGGAAAAACCAAGTTATCCATTCTTGTAAAGCTTGGCTTTATGTCAAAAGCAAATCAAAGAAGTACAGGCCATATCTTTGGACACAAGATTCATGGACATATCCCACTGATCAAGACTCAAGTGTGCAGCATAGTTTAGGGCTTGGGACAGGCTTGTATAGAAACTCACATTTCCTTGCTTCACATAGAATCAATTTTGCAAACACAACATCATCTCTCATTCCTGCAAGAACTAACCAAGACAAACTTGTTGAACACATTCCAAACATCAAACCTGACCTAAAACACGAACCAACCACCTCCAATACCTCCTCATCCATCAAAGCCCATTTTTTCTGCAAAACAGAGTCCCAGTTGCAGATTGACTTGGCCAGTTCATTTCCATCGTGCATTTTCATCCAAGCCACCTCAAACACCTTCCATAACATCCATACAAACTATCCCAAGCCTTGGAAACAGACTGTAACACGTCTAACCAGTTTTGCCATTTTCACTTTTCTCTCTTGCAGGTTGACTTCTGTAGCTTGATACATCAAGATTCAAAGCACACCAAGCATTGGAGAAGCATCCCTGAACTTCAAGCAAGCTGTACAAGTCCTCACACTGCAGTGAAAGTGCCTCCATTGGTGTACACAACTCAAGTTGAACAGGTAAAACTTTGAACTTCTATCTCTCTATCCAGGAATAGTTAGGCTTAAGTTTGTGAAGAAAGCATGTTCTAATCATAGCCTTGAAGCCATCCATATAGTTACTTTTCATTTATATTGTGTGTGATAAGAGTATTTTGAACCTGAACATTGGAAAAAAGCTAGGTCAGGAATTGGGGGAGAAGAAATTCTCTCTCATTTCTGAGAGTTAGATTGACTTTTTTATATGTTTAGAATCGTGGCTTCAAGCTCTACAAGTTTCATGTTTTAAGATTTGTCAAAATATCAAAGAATCAGGATGTTTGAACAAGGTGTGATTGGCGCGCGTTTTTGACAGAAATTTGGCTGGAGGTTGAAGAAGCCTCCTTGGGCTGGGCCTGAGTTTTGTCTTTCTATTTGCACCACTTTTCCACACTTGCACCCCCTTGGCCCATTGTGTTTATTTTTATCATTTTTTGACTTTTTCTTTTTGTTTCTAACTTATTATTTTTTGCCAAAATATAAAAAATATTAAAAACATTTTTTCAACCATTTTTGCATTTTATTTGGATTTTTGTTTGTTTTATTTGAATTTATACATGTAAATAAACATATTGCCTTTTATTAAAAAAAAAAAAAATAATAATACAAACACATTTTGTTTTCTAATTTTATTTTATTTTATCTTTTGAAAACATTTTCTAAAAATATACTTTTTTGTAAATAATAAATATTTTATTTTTGTACATATTTAATATATTTAATATATAATATATATACTTATATATTTATTAGAATATTTAGGATAAAAACATAAAAATAATACATTTTTATTTTTATTAATATTTAATCTCAAAAATCACTTTTTTATAATATACTTCCTTTTTATTTATTTTTTGTACATAATTAATGAATATTGCATATAATATATAATAAATACCTTTTATTTATAAAATTAGGGTTTTGCCCTAAAAACACAAAATACCCAAAAAATTAACCCTTTTATTTTTGTTTATTTGACACATGAAAATACTTTTTTTACATACATATAAAAATCATTTTTTGCATCTTGCATATTTATTGTATTTATTTAATTATTGTACAATTAAATTAATTTGTATATTCAATTTGGATGTAATAGCTTAGATTTTAATTTCTTGCTAAATATCCCCCATTTGACATTTGTACCCCCCATCCCATAATTGTGTTGTAATAATTTAGGACTTTTATTTTTCGCATTTAAAAGCTTTCTAAATATGCCATGATAGACTTAGGGTTTGTATGCAAAAACCAAATAACAAATAGCTTGACCTAATTCAAAGATAAAAAAGCATGAAAATGGACAACACCAATCACACTTGCACCCCTAGGGTTACTCCACTTGTTGCCTTCAATAATGGGCCATGTTGCATGTTGAGTGTTTTTGGCAAAACAAAACAATATCAAATGATCATAGTCCCTCGATGACGCTTTCGAAAGTTGCCTAATCAAAATGATCATAGTCCCTTCAAACAAATTGCCAAAGACACTTGGCACCATTGCATTCATGGTCCATACGATGACCCGCGCCTATCCCGTTAAACATCCTAAACGCAAGATTGTCCACCAAATACAACGGTGGAACAAAATTGTAAAAGGGTTAAAACATGAGAAAAGCCTTTGAGTAAATTTAGGGGTAGACAACTCTTAGTTACTTGATCAAAACTTGCAAAAACACTTGCCTATTTTTCAAAACACACCTCACAACACACTTTCAAAAAAACTTTCAAAAACATTGAAAACTTTTCAAAAGACATACACCATTGTATACATCCAAACATGGGTCATTACAAAGGTTGCCACCACATTGGCCTCTTTTCAAAACATTTTCAAACACACACACAAAGCACCATTTTAAACAATTGAAAATCAAGGCAAGTTGATCTAAGCAAGTAACTAAGAGCCCATGGATAACCATGGATAGAAGGGGTGCTAATACCTTCCCTTTCTATAATCTACTCCCCGAACCCAAGAAAACATCTCAAAGGTTTTTCGATGTGCTTTTTAACCTTTCCTTAGGATAAAATAAAAAGTCGGTGGCGACTCTTGCTCAACCGAAACATTAGCGAAAACAAACGCAAAACCCAAATCAGTTCTCTCACCGTATCATAGAACTGGCGACTCTGCTGGGGAGAATTCAAAAGTGGGGTTACCTTAGGGTTTAGATCACCTTTACATTATTGCCTTGATTTCCTTGATTGCTTTACTTTTTTTGTTCCTTGTTTGGGTTTGTTGTAAATCCTACACCCGGATTTTGGGGCACCTTTTTAGGTAAATAGCAATAAAACTGTGAGGGAACTGTGCGGGGTATATCGACATGGTTGAAGCAGTAAGCTATATTAGTGTGACATATTTGTGAGTACCGGTAACCCTTGAGTTCAGTCAAGGAGAGTACAGGGCCGCTGAGTGATGTCGTGAAGCACTAACGAACTCTTAGAACCTTAATTGACCATCCTAGCCTTTTTAGGGGTAGTGAGATGACCGACTTTGGTGCAGTCCGAAGTTGGTAGATACTCGATACTACACTCATTGAGAGTTGTTTTCTTGGAATATTTTGGTCGCCAGTTAAGTGGCTAAACCAAAACAATGAACACAGAGAACAATCCAATGATATTGAGCTCCTTAGAACCCAGTTTCTATTTCTAGGACGGGATGAGCCAACTGACTTCAAGAGGGTACTTACCTATAAACCCCACGCAAGCCTAAACCCAAGGACTTGATTTGCTTTGTGTGAATATGTTTACCTGTATATACACTCACTTGCTTTTGCATGCATATACATAACATCATAACATCATACCATAGCATTTTCAATAACCATTTCAAGGATCTCGAGGGTTCTTTTGATGCAGGGTTATGTTAAACCAGACGTCTACCAATGGGCAAGAGGTTTCTCCTCTAAACAAATTCCATCAAAGATCAAGTGCAACAACTTGAATCAGGGGCTATGACCCACTTTACATGGTGAGCTTGATTCTCGTGGAAAGACATCCACCGATGCAAAGTTCTCCAATCAAAGATCAAGTGTAACAACTTGAATCAGGGGCTATGACCCACTCGACATGGTGAGCTTGATTCTCGTGGAAAGACATCCACCGATGCAAAGTTCTCCAATCAAAGATCAAGTGCAACAACTTGAATCAGGGGCTATGACTCACTTGACATGGTGAGCTTGATTCTTGTGGAAGGACATCCACCGGTGCAAAGTTCTCCAATCAAAGGTCGAAGTTCAACCTCTAACATTCTCTTATGTTTACCCCAAGAGATCCTTGAAAGCATGCATCCACATATCATGCATTAAATCATGACAGTTTTTTTTCCTTTTTCAGGTTTCCTTACTCTCATACTGTTTATTTCAGTAAGAGATGGCTCTAGAGAGGACTGTCAAGGATATCCAGGACCAGACTACTCAGCTGTAGGAAATGTTCTTGAACCTGTCCTTGGGGCAAAAGAAGTGAAAGCTCTCCTCACAAATGGCTTGGTCCAGGAGACTTCAAATAATGCCAGGAGTGATCAGTTGGAAGCACTACAGTCTGAGCTGACTACAATAAGGATCCAAATGATGGGGCAACTAGTGGGCCAGATGGCTCTCATCCAGGATCTGTCTCAAAGACAAGAGGAACTCAGAGTTCTCGTCAACCAACTGCTTCAGAACAACCAACTGGGGAAGACATCTGAGGTTGAAGAACAAGTCACCACTCAACCCCCATCCAGATAAGAAGACAAGGGGAAGGCTCCTCTTCTAGCTTCAGGGTCACAACCTCTTCAGCATCAACGGGGTAATCGGCGTAATCAAAATACGTCGGGAAGACAGTTCACTGAGACTGACATACCGTCATCTCTGATTCTGTAGCGCTTGTTGGAGGTCAATCTAACTGCTTTGAGGGATCCTATTCGGAAGCCCAATACCTCCGCTCCTAACTATCATCCCGATGCATTTTGTGTGTACCACTCCTACAGCCCGGGGCATGACACCGACGACTGTTGGGCCTTGAAGAACAAGATTCAAGATCTGATTGACATTCGAGTGTTGAGGTTCATGCCAGACGGCGAGATGAAAATCTTCTGTTAAGGAGTTCTCCACCTGGAGTGACAAAGCTCAAACTGAGAGACTTTTGCTTCATTTGAATTTTCAAAGTTGTAATTTCTTTTGTTATTCAAACAATTAACTGCTAATGTCAAACTCTGTTTCATTAATGCATTGCATATGTTTGTCTTGAATTCATCCATTCGTTTTCACTACTCTTATGCTTTCTTTATGATATTTGACTCTTGATAAAAAGCTGCAAGCCTTTAGAGGGAGGATGACAAAACAATACCATAATCTCATACAATATGCTTTTGAACAGACCTTGCTGATGATGTACAGGCATTTCTTTCAATTCCCAAACACTGGAGTTATAAGGAAGATAATCCCTAGTCAACCCCTTCGAGCCAAAGAAGAAGGAGTTTTATGTTCTAAACAATCAAAACCTTTGATATAAACCCGGGGCAGGGTAGTCTCTCAATTAATTCAAAAAGGTGCACATTCAAGTCGCAAACTCTCAGTTCGTAACACAACGAACGACGCCAACAAAAAAAAGCATTCCTCTGGAATCAAAAGACAGTGATGGTTCTCTATCACCTAGGCAGTCAATCTCTCAAAAGAGAAAAGCCCACCAAGCCAAAACCTGTAAAGGAGGCTTAAGAAAGCTGGGGCATCCCGCTGACTGTAATCTCAAAAACGGGAACAGTCAGGCAAAAGTTAGGGATAACAAATCAAAATCAAAATAGAGAGGTCATTACAAATCCTCAACAACATGAAAAATGTTGCAAAAAAAAAAGGAGATGATGACTGTCTCCCCAAATTCAACTGGTGAACCATCACCCAAAAGTCGTTCCAAACTCGAATAGAGTGCGACGCGCAATTGACTGAGCTTAGGATTTAAGAACATCACGAAGAGCGGGTGGGTACAAATATACTTTGAGCCTTTATCCTTTGTTTCTTAAACCATGAACCAAGCCACGTTACAACCCTTCAAAAGTCCTAATTGAAGCATGGGTTAGTTCGAAAGCATACTGTTACAGAAGGTATCCTGACTCCTGTAAGGCTTTGCTCTAAATCTTGTGTTAACTTGTCTTATAAAAAGTTTTCTGCTAAAAAACGCATTTTTCAAAACTTTGAGACAAACATAAACTTTGCATTGCTTGAATATCACTGTTTGCATTTGACTATTTGTTTGACAGCGAAGAAATTCATACAGCGAATGTTCGGAGGAACGAAAACTCTCTCAGTGAACAAAAATCACTTCAAAAGGATGACACTTCCATTAACAAATCTCCTGTCAACAAGGGGCATGACATGCCACCATCCAATTAACCTGGGGCAGTCCAGTCAAGGTTTCAACAGATCTTTCAAAGTTCAGTTAACCTGGGGAAGTCCAGTCAAGATTTCAAGAAATCTCTCAATTTGCAGAGTAATCTGATTCAAGACTCCTTCATCATTACTTGGGGCATTCGAATGTCAAAAGTGTCCAAAGATTCCTTCATCACCTGCTGGAAATTACAACCACCAACAGAATAACGACCAATTCCAGATTCGACACCTGTATCCAGCCAGGGCATATCTGTAGACGACAAATTCCAGATTTGATACCTGTATCTAGCCAGGGCATATCTGTGAGTATTTGATTGTGGATTCGACACCTGTATCTAGCCAGGGCATATCTGCACGAGTAGTTTAGAGATTCGATACCTGTATCCAGCCAGGGCACGTCTGTAAGCAACCTTTTGAAGTTCCAGATTCGATTCCTGTATCCAGCCAGGGCATATATGTGAGTATTTGATTGTGGATTCGACACCTGTATCTAGCCAGGGCATATCTGCATGAGTAGATTCGATACCTGTATCCAGCCAGGGCACGTCTGTAAGCAACCTTTTAAAGTTCCGGATTTGATTCCTGTATCTAGCCAGTGCATATATGTGGACGACTGATTATGGATTAACACCTGTAACAAGCCAGGAAATTATCTACATGAAGAGATTGAAGATCAACGCCTGTAACAATCCAGGGAACCATCTTTCTTTCTCAGGTCAGAGATCAACACCTGAAATAAGCCAGGACAGTATCTCCTCGACCAACATTTCTTAAGTTCCAGATCAACACCTGTAACAAACCAGGAAAATATTTGTGGACGACTTATTATGGATTAACACCTGTAACAAGCCAGGAAATTATCTACATGAAGAGATTGAAGATCAACACCTGTAACAAGCCAGGGAACCATCTTTCTTTCTCAGGTCAGAGATCAACACCTGAAACAAGCCAGGACAGTATCTCCTTGACCAACCTGATCAATACCTACAACAATCAAAATATTCTCGACTTCCCCAGCCAGAGAACCTTCCAGAAGCTAACTCCCCTCAGAGTCAAGTTTCAAAATCCCCCAGTGGAGCCAAAAATTGTCAATCCCCAGTAGAGCTAAAACTTCCAACTATCAATCCCCAAGCAAAATGAAGACTCTCATTTTCAGATCCCCACAAAATATTCGAATATTCTCCAATGAAGATCTCCTCAAGACAAGATTCCCCCATAGATTGGCATACAACCCAAGCTCTGGATTCCCCAACAGCGTTCCCAGGATTTCTCACTTTCAACAATCAAAAGATTCTTGCCCTCCCCTGCAGCAGTCAAGGATTCACTTTCCCCGACAGCAGCCAAGATTCTTTTATCCCCAGCGGAGTTCATCAAATTCCCCAACATAACTTATCAGTGGAATCCCCCACGGAGCTCTCATCAAAACCTCAGCAAAGTATCTCTTCCCACAGAGTAATTCCCCACAAAGTAATTCCTCCAACAAGTTTATTCCCCAACGGAGTCATCTTCTCCAACCGGTTTATTCTTGCAACCATAATCCCCAGCGGAAACGAAGAACTCTACTCTTCAAAACATCAGCCCAGGATTCAACGAGTTCCCGGCATTCGTCAAGGATTTATTTTCCTAGTCGAAAATACATTCATAGACATTTCACATTTAATACATCCTGCTTACGTACATGATAAAGTGCATACAACACTATCTCATTTTGAGCATCATGACATCATGCATTTCATACATCATGACATTGCATACAACTGATGCCTTGCCTTTTCAGGAAAAGGTCAATCCAAAGATGATTACTATCAACTGTCACGAATTCCAGATTCGACACCTGTATCCAGCCAGGGCATATCTATAGACATCAAATTCCAGATTCGACACCTGTATCCAGCCAGGGCATATCTATAGACGACTAATTCCAGATTTGATTCCTGTATCTAGCCAGGGCATATCTGTAGACGACAAATTCCAGATTCGATACCTGTATCCAGCCAGGGCATATCTGTGAGTAACTGATTGTGGATTTGACACCTGTATCTAGCCAGGGCATGTCTGCATGAAGAGTTTAGAGATTCGATACCTGTATCTAGCCAGGGCATATCTGTAGACGACCAATTTCCAGATTCGATACCTGTATCCAGCCAGGGCATATCTGTAGACGACCAATTTCCAGATTCGATACCTGTATCCAGCCAGGGCATATCTGTAGACGACCAATTTCCAGATTCGATACTTGTATCCAGCCATGGCATATCTATAGACGACTAATTTCCATATTCGATACCTGTATCCAGCCAGGGCACGTCTGTAAGCAACCTTTTGAAGTTCCGGATTCGATTCCTGTATCTAGCCAAGGCATATCTGTGAGCGTTTGATTGTGGATTCGGCTCATGTACCTAGCCAGGGCATATCTGCATGAAGAGACTGAAGATCAACACCTGTAACAGGCCAGGAAACCATCTTCCTTTCTCAAAGTACGCAAGTTCTTGCTAAGGAATCTCTTACGCGATCAACACTTCCAAATGGCATCTATAAGCCCATTCCCGACAAGGTTCTGTCACGTCCCCAGATGGCATCTATAAGCCAATCCTCCTATCCACCATTTCTCCAAATGGCATCTATAAGCCCATTCACGACATCACATTGTTGATACTCCACTATGTGAGTGCAAATTTCCGGGCACTCTAGTGTCCAATCTCCTTTTACCCTCGAGTCGCGAAAGGCAAACTTGCCAATCTAACTCTTCAGGTTCAAGAAGATTGAACACGGGCAACTGTTGTACCCCAAAATTTGCCCTCCCATTTCCTCAACATTTTCTCACCACAAGACCCTTGGAGCTCAAGATCCAGTTAGGGTTTGCTCTGCTCAAGACTCCTCCTTGCACTGTTGACCCAAATTAGGGTTTGAGTTTGCACAAAGATGTTTTGACCTAAAAGTCCCAAAGTGACTTTCATGCTTCATGTTATACTCACAAGTTTATCCATACCAAGTTTCAAGCCTTGATTCCAATCTTTGCCCAGTCAATTGGACAGTTGACTTAGAAATCAGCTGTATTGGGGAAAAAGTCAAATGTGGTCAATTGACAGTCAAACCTCATTATTTTTGACCCACATCAACATTATGAACTTATATGGACCATTTGATCAAGTTTGGATCATAATTCCACAAGAAATTTGATCAGATCACCAAAAGGGTAAAATGGTCATTTTTAGGGTTTTGACTGCACAAAGGCAATTTTTGACTGTTTGACCTAGCCAATGGCAAACCAAGCTCACATATGGACTCAATGACCCAATGGCATTGTCTTGACATGTTCAACAAGTTCAAAAGATCCCAAATGCACAAGATTGACAGATGAATTTTCCAGTCAACTGGGCCAAATTTGACTGTATACTGAAAAGTCAAACTTTGACTTTTTGGTCAAAATCAAGTGTCAAGATTCATTTTTCATCAAGACATGTCAAATTATGAAACTTGTTCATCAAGAAATCAAAAATCACAAATTAGGGTTTGAAATGAAGAATTTTCATAACTTAGAATTTTTCTAAGTTATGAAAATCCCTGATTTTTTCCTAACTTTGTCCCACTTTCTCATCAAGATGCATTTGGATTCAAACAAAACTCAAAACATTAAAGTTGTAGTCCATTGCAAAATCTACAACTTTGATTCACAAAGTTTCCTCAAAAGAAGCTTGTAGCTCAAGTTATGATTTTTAGAACAAGGGTGCAAAACATTCTTAACTTAGAATTTTTTTTGACCTATTTTAGGCAGGATTTTTGCCTAACTTCATGGCCACTTTTCACATGCTTCCACTTGGAATTTTAACTTGCATTACAAAGATGGATTGTAGTACACATTCCAAGCTTTCCAAATTGTCCAAGAACTTCTCAAACACCCTTTTGGTTAGGGAGAATCGAATTTGTCAATATGGGCAAAAGTCACTTTGTTCATGGCCATTTTCATGTTCATAACTTAGGCATTTTTGAACTCAGCTTGCACAACTAGATTACAGGCCTTTTATCTCATCCACACTCAATAATTAAATGCCAATCCATTGTGTTCTAGCATTATTTGGTGCATTTGGTCATTACATGAAGAATTAAGCCATATTTGGAAAAAGCAAGTTATTCATTCTTGTAAAGCTTGGCTTTATGTCAAAAGCAAATCAAAGAAGTACAGGCCATTCTTTGGACACAAGATTCATAGACATATCCCACTGATCAAGACTCAAGTGTGCAACATAGTTTAGGGCTTGGGACAGGCTTGTATAGAAACTCACATTTCCTTGCTTCACATAGAAGCAATTTTGCAAACACAACATCATCTCTCATTCCTGCAAGAACTAACCAAGACAAACTTGTTGAACACATTCCAAACATCAAACCTGACCTAAAACACGAACCAACCACCTCCAATACCTCCTCATCCATCAAAGCCCATTTTTTATGCAAAACAGAGTCCCAGTTGCAGATTGACTTGGCCAGTTCATTTCCATCGTGCATTTTCATCCAAGCCACCTCAAACACCTTCCATAACATCCATACAAACTATCCCAAGCCTTGGAAACAGACTGTAACACCTCTAACCAGTTTTGCCATTTTCACTTTTCTCTCTTGCAGGTTGACTTCTGTAGCTTGATACAGCAAGATTCAAAGCACACCAAGCATTGGAGAAGCATCCCTGAACTTCAAGCAAGCTGTACAAGTCCTCACACTGCAGTGAAAGTGCCTCCATTGCTGTACACGACTCAAGCTGAACAGGTAAAACTTTGAACTTCTATCTCTCTATCCAGGCATAGTTAGGCTTAAGTTTGTGAAGAAAGCATGTTCTAATCATATCCCTGAAGCCATCCATATAGTTACTTTTCATTTATATTGTGTGTGCTAAGAGTATTTTGAACCTGAACATTGGAAAAAAGCTAGGTCAGGAATTGGGGGAGAAGAAATTCTCTCTCATTTCTGAGTTAGATTGACTTTTTTATATGTTTAGAATCGTGGCTTCAAGCTCTACAAGTTTCATGTTTTAAGATTTGTCAAAAGATCAAAGAATCAGGATGTTTGAACAAGGTGTGATTGGCGCGCGTTTTTGACAGAAGTTTGGCTGGAGGTTGAAGAAGCCTCCTTAGGCTGGGCCTGAGTTTTGTCTTTCTATTTGCACCACTTTTCCACACTTGCACCCCCTTGGCCCATTGTGTTTATTTTTATCATTTTTTGACTTTTTCTTTTTGTTTCTGACTTATTATTTTTTGCCAAAATATAAAAAATATTAAAAACATTTTTTCAACCATTTTTGCATTTTATTTGGATTTTTGTTTGTTTTATTTGAATTTATACATGTAAATAAACATATTGCCTTTTATTCAAAAAAAAAAACAAAAATAATACAAACACATTTTGTTTTCTAATTTTATTTTATTTTATCTTTTGAAAACATTTTCTAAAAATATACTTTTTTGTAAATAATAAATATTTTATTTTTGTACATATTTAATATATTTAATATATAATATATATACTTATATATTTATTAGAATATTTAGGATAAAAACATAAAAATAATACATTTTTATTTTTATTAATATTTAATCTCAAAAATCATTTTTTTATAATATACTTCCTTTTTATTTATTTTTTGTACATAATTAATAAATATTGCATATAATATATAATAAATACCTTTTATTTATAAAATTAGGGTTTTGCCCTAAAAACACAAAATACCCAAAAAATTAACCCTTTTATTTTTTTTTATTTGACACATGAAAATACTTTTTTTACATACATATAAAAATCATTTTTTGCATCTTGCATATTTATTGTATTTATTTAATTATTGTACAATTAAATTAATTTGTATATTCAATTTGGATGTAATAGCTTAGATTTTAATTTCTTGCTAAATATCCCCCATTTGAACATTTGTACCCCCATCCCATAATTGTGTTGTAATAATTTAGGACTTTTATTTTTCGCATTTAAAAGCTTTCTAAATATGCCATGATAGACTTAGGGTTTGTATGCAAAAACCAAATAACAAATAGCTTGACCTAATTCAAAGATAAAAAAGCATGAAAATGGACAACACCAATCACACTTGCACCCCTAGGGTTACTCCACTTGTTGCCTTCAATAATGGGCCATGTTGCATGTTGAGTGTTTTTGGCAAAACAAAACAATATCAAATGATCATAGTCCCTCGATGACGCTTTCGAAAGTTGCCTAATCAAAATGATCATAGTCCCTTCAAACAAATTGCCAAAGACACTTGGCACCATTGCATTAATGGTCCATACGATGACCCGCGCCAGTCCCGTTAAACATCCTAAACGCAAAATTGTCCACCAAATACAATGGTGGAACAAAATTGTAAAAGGGTTAAAACATGAGAAAAGCCTTTGAGTAAATTTAGGGGTAGACAACTCTTAGTTACTTGATCAAAACTTGCAAAAACACTTGCCTATTTTTCAAAACACACCTCACAACACACTTTTAAAACAACTTTCAAAAACATTAAAAACTTTTCAAAAGACATACACCTTTGTATACATCCAAACATGGGTCATTACAAAGGTTGCCACCACATTGGCGTATTTTCAACACATTTTCAAACACACACACAAAGCACCATTTTAAACAATTGAAAATCAAGGCAAGTTGATCTAAGCAAGTAACTAAGAGCCCATGGATAACCATGGATAGAAGGGGTGCTAATACCTTCCCTTTCTATAATCTACTCCCCGAACCCAAGAAAACATCTCAAAGGTTTTTGCTGTGCTTTTTAACCTTTGCTTAGGATAAAATAAAAAGTCGGTGGCGACTCTTGCTCAACCGAAACATTTGCGAAAACAAACGCAAAACCCAAGTCAGTTATCCCACCGTATCACAGAAATGGCGACTCTGCTGGGGAGAACTCAAAAGTGGGGTTACCTTAGGGTTTAGATCACCTTTACATTCTTGCCTTGATTGCCTTGATTGCTTTACTTTTTTGGTTCCTTGTTTGGGTTTGTTGTAAATCCTACACCCGGATTTTGGGGCACCTTTTTAGGTAGATAGCAATAAAACTGTGAGGGAACTGTGTAGGGTATACCGACATGGTTGAAGCAGTAAGCTATGTTAGTGTGACATATTTGTGAGTACCGGTAACCCTTGAGTTCAGTCAAGGAGAGTACGGGGCCGCTGAGTGATGTCGTGAAGCACTAACGAACTCTTAGAACCTTAATTGACCATCCTAGCCTTTTTAGGGGTAGTGAGATGACCGACTTTGGTGCAGTCCGAAGTTGGTAGATACTCGATACTACACTCATTGAGGGTTGTTTTCTTGGAATATTTTGGTCGCCAGTTAAGTGGCTAAACCAAAACAATGAACACAGAAAACAATCCAATGATATTGAGCTCCTTAGAACCCGGTTTCTATTTCTAGGACAGGATGAGCCAACTGACTTCAAGAGGGTACTTACCTATAAACCCCATGCAAGCCTAAACCCAAGGACTTGATTTGCTTTGTGTGAATATGTTTACCTGTATATACACTCACTTGCTTTTGCATGCATATACATAACATCATAACATCATACCATAGCATTTTCAATAACCATTTCAAGGATCTCGAGGGTTCTTTTGATGCAGGGTTATGTTAAACCAGACGTCTACCAATGGGCAAGAGGTTTCTCCTCTAAACAAATGCCATCAAAGATCAAGTGCAACAACTTGAATCAGGGGCTATGACCCACTTTACATGGTGAGCTTGATTCTCGTGGAAAGACATCCACCGATGCAAAGTTCTCCAATCAAAGATCAAGTGCAACAACTTGAATCAGGGGCTATGACCCACTCGACATGGTGAGCTTGATTCTCGTGGAAAGACATCCACCGATGTAAAGTTCTCCAATCAAAGATCAAGTGCAACAACTTGAATCAGGGGCTATGTCTCACTTGACATGGTGAGCTTGATTCTTGTGGAAGGACATCCACTGGTGCAAAGTTCTCCAATCAAAGATCGAAGTTCAACCTCTAACATTCTCTTATGTTTACCCCAAGAGATCCTTGAAAGCATGCATCCACATATCATGCATTACATCA
The DNA here is from genome assembly GCA_948472305.1 of Vicia faba. Classification (NCBI taxonomy): domain Eukaryota; kingdom Viridiplantae; phylum Streptophyta; class Magnoliopsida; order Fabales; family Fabaceae; genus Vicia; species Vicia faba. Next base: position 1,620,676,185 of record OX451736.1, read on the forward strand.
TGACAGTTTTTTTTCCTTTTTCAGGTTTCCTTATTCTCATACTGTTTATTTCAGTAAGAGATGGCTCTAGAGAGGACTGTCAAGGATATCCAGGACCAGACTGCTCAGCTGCAGGAAATGTTCTTGAACCTGTCCTTGGGGAAAGAGGAAGTGAAAGCTCTCCTCACAAAGGGCTTGGTCCAGGAGACTTCAAACAATGCCAGGAGTGATCAGTTGGAAGCACTACAGTCTGAGCTGACTACAATGAGGATCCAAATGATGGGGCAACTAGTGGGCCAGATGGCTCTCATCCAGGATCTGTCTCAAAGACAAGAGGAACTCAGAGTTCTCGTCAACCAACTGCTTCGAAACAACCAACTGGGGCAGACATCTGAGGTTGAAGAGCAAGTCACCACTCAACCCCCATCCAGACAAGAAGACAAGGGGAAGGCTCCTCTGCTTGCTTCAGGGTTACAACCTCGTCAGCATCAACGGGGTAATCAGCGTAATCAAAATACATCGGGAAGACAGTTCACTGAGACTGACATACCGTCATCTCTGATTCTGGAGCGCTTGTTGGAGGTCAATCTGACTGCTTTGAGGGATCCTATTCGGAAGCCCAATACCTCCGCTCCTAACTATCATCCCGATGCATTTTGTGTGTACCACTCCTACAGCCCGGGGCATGACACCGACGACTGTTGGGCCTTGAAGAACAAGATTCAAGATCTGATTGAAATTGGAGTGCTGAGGTTCATGCCAGACGGAGAGATGAAAATCTTCCGTTATGGAGTTCTCCACCTGGAGTGACAAAGCTCAAACTGAGAGACTTTTGCTTCATTTGAATTTTCAAAGTTGTAATTTCTTTTGTTATTCAAACAATTAACTGCTAATGTCAAACTCTATTTCATTAATGCATTGCATATGTTTGTCTTGAATTCATCCATTCGTTTTCACTACTATTATGCTTTCTTTATGATATTTGACTCTTGATAAAAATATGCAAGACTTTAGAGGGAGGATGACGAAACAATACCATAATCTCATGCAGTATGCTTTTGAACAGACCTTGCTGATGATGTACATGCATTTCTTTCAATTCCCAAACACTGGAGTTATAAGGAAGATAATCCCTAGTCAACCCCTTCGAGCCAAAGAAGTAGGAGTTTTTTGTTCTAAACAATCAAAACCTTTGATATAAACCTGGGGCAGGGTAGTCTCTCAGTTAATTCAAAAAGGTGCGCATTCAAGTCGCAAACTCTCAGTTCGTAACACAACGAACGACGTCAACAAAAAAAAGCATTCCTCTGGAATCAAAAGACAGTGATGGTTCTCTATCACCTAGGCAGTCAATCTTTCAAAAGAGAAAAGCCCACCAAGCCAAAACCTATAAAGGAGGCTTAAGAAAGCTGGGGCATCCCGCTGACTGTAATCTCAAAAACGGGAACAGTCAGGCAAAAGTTAGGGATAACAAATCAAAATCAAAATAGAGAGGTCATTACAAATCCTCAACAACATGAAAAATGTTGCAAAAAAAAAGGAGATGATGACTGTCTCCCCAAATTCAACTGGTGAACCATCACCCAAAAGTCGTTCCAAACTCGAATAGAGTGCGACGCGCAATTGACTGAGCTTAGGATTGAAGAACATCACGAAGAGCGGGTGGGTATAAATATACTTTGAACCTTTATCCTTTGTTTCTTAAACTATGAACCAAGCCACGTTACAACCCTTCAAAAGTCCTAATTGAAGCATGGGTTAGTTCGAAAGCATATTGTTACAAAAGGTATCCTGACTCCTGTAAGGCTTTGCTCTAAATCTTGTGTCGAATCTGGAATTTGTTGTCTACAGATATGCCCTTGCTGGATACAGGTGTCGAATCTGGAATTCGTGACAGTTGATAGTAATCATCTTTGGATTGACCTTTTCCTGAAAAGGCAAGGCATCAGTTGTATGCAATGACATTATTGCACCCTCACACCCCTATTAATACAGAGGCCATCATACATATCCAGGACACGAAAATATACAACAAGACACACAAAACTCTGCAGGAGAACACACAGAAAAATTGCCTTAAAGAGCCAAAGCATACCTTTATATCAAAGGTGCCCACGCCCAGAAGCCCTCAGATCAAAAGTGCCTGCATCCAGGAAGTTCCCAGATCGAAGGTGCCTACATCCAGGAAACGCCCAAATTAAAAGTCCAATCTGCTGGTAAGAAAGGGTAAACTATCCAACCTCATATTTGCATAATACATCCATACTGGTTGTTACCTTCGATTTTCTATCCTAAACAGGATCAAGAGGCCTGGGTTTGGAACCCAGGCCATGTCCATCATTTGCTAATATTTGCTGCAGACATAGCCTGAAAAGACCCAGCAAGCGCAGGATCGAAGAGCCTGGGGTTCAATACCCAGGCCCTGCATTTTATTATGCTAACATACTTTTGCAGGTATAACATCCCAGATCGAAGGAGACACCTTCTCTGGATCGAACCCATTAGTATGCTGGATCGAAGGAGGCATCTCATTCCTAGATCGAAAGCCATGACCTCCATGATCAAAATACAATCTTCTTCCCTGGATAGAAGGCTACTCACGCCTTACTGTCTGGCCCAATCGAAAGGACCATTTCCCTCCCTGGGTCGAAACTCCTTTTTTTCCCTGGATCGAAGAATTCCCCCCCCCCCCCCCCCCTTGTATTTTATTTTTGTTTTCATTGACATCTTTTTATCTTTTTTAATTAACATTAAAATCAAAAAAACAACAAAAAACATTAGGCTAGTTTTTTTTATTAAAATTAAATTTGTTAATTAATCTCTTAATTATCTTAACATTTTCTCAAAAACTAAAATTAAATAGATTTAGATTATTTTCCCAAAATAAAATAAAACAACAAAAAGATTTTATTCTTGGGATTTTTAGAGTTTATTTTCAGATTTGCGCGCGTTTATTTTATTATAACTGCCTACTGGGATGTAATAGCTTAACTAAGACTTTTACTTTACTGCTTTTATTTCCCCAATTTTTGGACATGTAAATATTCCCCTTCCCCGAAGCCTTATAATAGCGTAGGATTTACAATTCCCGCACTTTAAAATTCCTGTACATATATTAACTGCTTAGATGTATGCTAACTAGGATTGTATGACAAGATTAACTCTTAAACTTAAAATCAACAGTAGCTCACCATGATATGTAAAGATAATATAAACTGAAAATTGACACACTCGCACATGCCACTCTTAGGGTACACCTCACTTGGTTTCCTCGAACGTGGTCATTAAGTATATGATGTTTTAGAGGTCGTCCTTTTGTCCAAAGATCATAAGTTGCCTCGAAACGGTTGCCTTCGGAAAAATGATCTAAGACATTAGGATTACCGCTAAGGCGTCCTAACGTTGCTTTAGTGACCACACCTCCCTTAAATCGAATAAACCCAAAAACTCCAACGACGGTGCTACCTACTCCTTAATAGTGGGATAGCACCGTCTAAAGGACATTTACACATTTTAATTCCTTTTTGAGTAGGTAGAGGTTCTTAAGTACTTGCTCTCTTTTAAAACAAAACAAAAACTTTCCGCACTTACACTTTTTTCAAAAACAAAACTCTTTTCAAAACCCACAATCACGAAGAAAAGCAAACTTTTGAAAACATAGTGAGCAAGTACCTAAGATCCCGTGGATAACCACGGATAGAAAGGGTGCTAACACCTTCCCTTTCTATAATCTACCTCCCGAACCCGAGAAAAATCTCGAAAAGGAATTTTTCTGTGCTTTTCTCCTTTCTTTGTTGGATAAAATAAAAGACGGTGGCGACTCTTGCTTACCGCGACACTTTGCGAAAACAAACGCAAACGCGAACCAGCATTCCTAAAACAGTCAGTTCTCGTTCCCACTGATCACAGAACTGGCGACTCTGCTGGGGATATATATAAGTGAGGTGTACCTTAGGATTAGATCACTTGTGTTTTCAATTGCATTGCTTTGTATGCTTTAAATTTTGTGGGCTTGTATCGGAGTTCTATAGATCCTAACCCGGATCTGGGGGTACCCTTTTTAGGTAAGTAGCAATAAACTGTGAGGGATCTGTCCGGCGTAGATCGACACGGATGAAGCAGTAGCTACGTTGGTGTGACACCTTGGTCTGTACCGATATCCCTTGTGTTGAAACGAGGAGAATATGGGTCTTCTAAGGAGTCATTAAGCACCAACTGACCTTAGAACCTTAAATTGACCAACTTGGCCATATAACAGGAGTAGTATGCTACACTCATTGAGACTAAACTCTCGTGATGGTTCCGGCCGTAAGAAAAGGTTGCTAAGCTGGAATTATGACCGATTGAGGGTAGTCAGTGATATTGAGATCCTCTAGAACCCGGTTACTATTTAGGACAGGTTTAAACCAACTAAACTGAAAGAGGGTAGTACCTAAACTTCATGCCAGCCTGAAATCTAAGGGCTCTTTTGTGTGGCTTGTGTGCCTTCAAACTTGAACTACTTGCACATTCTTGTTATTTGACAACATGAGTTCCTTGCAGGTTTTGTTTACAGTCCTTATCCAATAATCTGGATTTATTGCAGGGCTTACTTACATCACCTCACACTTTTGCTTAAACGCATAACATACACATCATAATATCATGCCTTAACATTTCCTTAACCATTTCAAGGATCTCAAGGGTCTGTGATGCAGGTTATGGTAAATCAAATGGCTAGCAAGGGGCAAAAGGGGATTTATTTTCCTCTAGCCAAGGTTGTCTAGAAATCAAAACATGATAACTTGAGTCAGGGGCTATGACCCACTCGATATGGTGAGCTTGACTCTTGAGGAAGGACTCTCAGCAACATGAAGTTCCTTCAATCAAGCTACCAGATTCAGATTCTAACAGTTTCTTGTTTACCCCGTGAGGTCCTTGAAAACATTGCATACATATATCATACATATCATTGCATAACAAGTCTCCCAATACAGGTCTCTTATCTTCTTCGCTGTTTATTTCAGCAATCATCATGTCTACTGAACCTTCCACTGATCAAGCTATCAAGGCCCTCCAGGCCCAGAATGCCCAATTTCAAGAGTTGTTCATGAGCCTAGCTAAGGGTCAGCAGGACCTGAAGACCCTGATTCTGAAAGAGAGGAAGAAGAAAAAGAGGACCATCATGTTCAATACTGGACGCAGGTTTGGAAACGGGCTGCAGAATGAAGTTGATCTGACCACCTCATCTGGGGGGAAGGATAGTCCACAAGAAAGGAGGGCTCCTAGCCCTTTGGTCTCCGACAACGAGACGGACTATGATGAAGAACAGTATCCTCTTGCTGAGGATAAGTACAAACAGCTGGAGGACCGTTTAAACGCTATGGAAATACAGAAGGTGTCCGGTCTGGACTTCGGAGATCTAGGCCTATCCTCTGGGGTGGTGATTCCCCATAAATTCAAGGCACCTGCCTTTGCCAAGTACGACGGCGCTTCCTGTCCAAAGCTACACCTCCGGTCATATGTGAGGAAGATTCAACCCTATACTGCTGATAGAAATCTCTGGGTTCATTTCTTTCAAGATAGTCTGTCAGGGACTCAACTGGAATGGTTCTGTCAACTGGAAGGACTTAACATCCACAACTGGGAAGACCTTGCTGCTGCTTTTTACAAGCAATACCAGTATAATACCGACCTTGCTCCCACACGTACTCAGCTTCAGGGTATGTCTATGGTTACAGGCGAAGGCTTTAAGGACTACGCTCAGAAATGGAGAGATCTTGCTGGAAGAGTCCAACCCCCTCTGTCTGATAGGGAGTTGGTGGATATGTTTCTTGGGACTTTGTATGGTCCCTATTTCAAACACTTGATCGGAAACTCTTCATCCGGATTCACCGAGCTAATACTGACCGACGAAAGGGTCGAAGCTGGCATCAAAAGTGGGAAGATTCAAGAAGCTACACCTTCTGATGCTCAGAAAAAGCCATACAATGGAAAGAAAGAGTCCAATGCTGTGAACAGTCAAAAGGGTCTCCGTCACCAACACGTAGGGGCAGTCCTGGTCTCTGGTTCTGCATCACACCGACAACAGCAAAAGGGAAATCAACGAAAGCCAGATGAGCCTAAAAGACAGTTCACCAACATCAACATGCCGTTGTCTCAAGCGTTGCAACACTTGTTGAGGATGAATCTAATTACATTGATAAGACCTCATCCAAACCCCAAGACTTCTTCTCCCAACTACAATCCTAATGCGACCTGCGCTTATCATTCTGACAGTCCCGGGCATGATACTAACGATTGTTGGGCATTGAAGTACAAGATTCAGAATTTGATTGATGCCAAGGAGATTGAGTTTGGTCCTCCGGAGACTCTAGCATAATCACTGCTCCTACGCCAAATCATTGAAAGCTTTTGTTCATTTGAATTTTCAAGTTGTAATCTTTTTGTTATTCAAACAATTATCTATTAATGCCAAACTTTGTTTCATTAATGCATTGCACATGTTTGTCTTGATTTGATCCAATCATTTTAATTACATTTAAACTATGCTTTTTTACTCACTTTATGACATTCAACTCTTGCTAAAAGTTACAAGCCTTTAGAGGGAGGATGACGAAACAATGCCATAATCTCATACAATATGCTTTTAGAGAGACCTTGCTGACGATGTACATGCATTTCTTTCAAATCCTAAACACTGGAGTTATAAGGAAGATAATCCCTAGTCAACCCCTTCGAGCCAAAGAAGTAGGAGTTTTCTGTTTTAAACACAAATTGAAACCTTTAATTTAAACCTGGAGCAGGGTAGTCTCTCAGTTAATTCAAAAAGATGCGCATTTAAGTCGCAAAACTCTCAGTTCATAATACAACGAACGACATCAAAAGCATTCCTCTAGAATAAAAAGACAGTGGTGGTTCCTTATCTCATAGGCAGTCAATCCCTCAAAAGAGAAAAGCCCACTAAGCCAAAACCTATAAATGAGACTTAAGAAAGCTGGGGCATCCCGCTGATTGTAATCTCGAAAACAGGAACAGTCAGGCAAAAGTTAGGGATAACAAACCAAAAGAGCGAGGTCACTAAAAATCCTCAACAACATGAAAAATGTTGCAAAAATGATGACTGCCTTCAAAAATCCAACTTGTGTGAACCATCACCAAAACGTCGTTCCAAATTCGAATAGAGTTCAACGCACAATTAACTGAGTTTAGGATTGAAGAACATCACGAAGAGTGGGTGGGTACAAATATACTTTGAGCCTTTATCCTTTGTTTCTTGAACCGTGAACCAAGCCACGTTACAACCCTTCAAAAGTCCTAACTGAAGCATGGGTTAGTTCGAAAGCATACTGTTACAAAAGGTATCCTGACTCCTGTAAGGCTTTGCCCTAAATCTTGTGTTGAATTTGTCTTATAAAGAGTTTTCTGCTAAAAAACGCATTTTTCAAAAACTTCGAGACAAGCATAAACTTTGCATTATTTAAATATCACTGTTTGCATTTGGCTATTTGTTTGACAGCGGAGAAATTCACACAACGAATATCCGATGAACGAAAGCCCTCTCAGTGAACAAAATCACTTCAAAAAGGATGACACTTCCATTGACAAACCTCCTATCAACAAGGGGACTTGACATGTCACTATCCAGCACACCTGGGGCAGTCCAGTCAAGATTTCAAGAAATCTCTGAAGAGGTGCAGAGTAACCAGGGGCAAGTCTCCATCTCCGTCACTTGGGGCATTGAACATCAATCTCAGGGGAGGGTTACGTACAATCAAACATTTTTCTGGCAATGTCACAAACACTTTCTACTAGGGGCAATGACAAATCTCCCCAAAATCCTTCTCATAGAATGATTCCCCAGCAAGAGTTTAATCTCTGATAACCTTTCCCCAGCTGAATCAACCTCAAGAATCCTCAAGGACTTCCCCCAACGAAGATGTCACCTCTCTATCGGACTGACGACAGGGTTTATTTCCCCAACAACACCAGGATTCCCCAGCTTGAGTTTGCCTCTCCGACTACTACAAATCAAAGGACCACAACTCCTCTTCCCTAATAGACTCTGGAAGCTTGTCCCTTGCGAAGCACAAATAAGTCTCCTCAGCCAAATTCAGAGGTTATCCTCACAAGAGTCTAACTGGGTTATCCTCAGCAAGTTGCAACTGAAAGATCATCCCCAACGAAGTTCTTTCTATCCCCAGCGGAGTTCATTCCTTTCATAGACAGAAATTCAATCCCCAACAGGGTTCACTGTCACCAGCAGCAGTAATTCATCCCCAGCTGAGTTTTATTTCTCCAAATCAGCAGATCTTCTAGCAGAGTATATACTCCCCACAGAGTCATTTCCTCGTCAGCCCATTCCCCAGCGGAGTTATTCTCTCCTGCAGGATTATTCTCCCAATCATCTTCGGTCGTTATCTCCAGCAAGTGAAACTCTTTATTCTCCAACAACAGTCAGGGATTTATTTTCCCAAATTCGGACGTACCACAATAGCATTTCATGTTCATACATCATGACGTGCACATACATATTGCATACAACATAATCTCATTTATTTTGAGAAAATCATCATACAATGCATGTCATGCATCATATACGATTAATCATGTACCTTTTCAGGAAAGATGGTTATCATCAACAACTTCCAGCGAGTTCAAGATTAAATCCGGAAACTAAACAGAACTTCACACGGGTTTATCCTGAAAAATCCTACACGGGTCCTTTATCATATATTTCTGAATGAAGTTTTACACAAACTTATCCCAAAGTAACCTTACCCCGGTTCATCCTGAAGTTTCACACGAACTTATCCCAAAGTAACCTTACCCAGGTTCCTCCAGAAGTTTCACACAAACTTATCCCGAAACAACCCTACACCGGTTCCTTCTCAATTCCAGATGCAGTTTTACACGGACTCATCATGAAGCAACCCTACACCGGTTCCTTCTCAATTCCAGATGTAGTTTTACACGGACTCATCATGAAGCAGCCCTACACCGGTTCCTTCTCAATTCCAGATGAAGTTTTAAGTGGACTCCTCATCAGGCAACCCTACATCGGTTCCCTCTCTTTAAGATGCAGTTTTACATGGACTCGTCATCAAGAAACCCTACACAGGTTCTCTCTTTCCAAAGATGAAGTTTTACACGGACTCCTCCTCAGGCAACCCTACACCGGTTCCCTCTCTTCAAGATGCAGTTTTACACGGACTCGTCATCAAGAAACCCTACATAGGTTCTCTCTTTCCAAAGATGAAGTTTTACACTGACTCCTCATCAGGCAACCCTACACCGGTTCCCTCTCTTCAAGATGCAATTTTACATGGACTCGTCATCAAGAAACCCTACACAGGTTCTCTCTTTCCAAAGATGAAGTTTTACACGGACTCCTCATCAGGTAACCCTACACCGGTTTCCTCTTTCCAAGATGCAGTCTTACACGGACTCATCATCAAGTAACTCTACACAGGTTCCTCCTTTCCAGATAAAGTTTTACACGGACTCATCATCAAGTAACCCTACACAGGTTCCTCCTTTCCAGATGAAGTTTTACATGGACTCATCATGAAGTAACCTTACCCAGGCTCCCTCTCAGTCCAGATATGCAGTTCACCTCCAAAGTTAGACTTCCCCGGCAGAATCTTCTACAACAACAGCTATGCAAGTTCTCGCTAAGGAATCTCTTATGCGATCGACACTCCTGCAGATGGAATCTATAAGCCCATCCTCCTACCAACAATCTCCAAATGGCATCTGTAAGCCCATTCCCGACATCACAATGCTGATACCACACCATGTGAGTGCAAATTTCTGGGCACTCTAGTGTTCAATTATCTTCCACCTTCGGATCACGAAAGGCTAGAAAGCCAATCTATATCCTCAGGTTTAAGAAAATTGAACAGGGGCAACTATTGCACCCCAAAATTTACCCTCTCATGTTTTCCAAAGTCTTCCCCCTGCATGGTTGGTCACAAACCCTTGCCTAAGGAAAAAGAAATTTTTTGAGTGGTGCTTTAAGTATCTTTCGATTGGCATTCTGAAAGACCCTTCGATTGACATTCTGAAGGAGCATTTCGATTGACATTCTGAAGGAGCACTTCGATTGGCATTCTGAAAGACCCTTCTATTGGCATTCTGAAGGAGCATTTCGATCGGCATTCTAAAGGAGCACTTCGATTGGCATTCTGAAAGACCCTTCGATTGGAATTCTGAAGGAGAATTTCGATTGGCATTCTGAAGGAGCACTTCGATTGGCATTCTGAAAGACCCTTCGATTGGTATTCTGAATGAGCCTTTCGATTGGCATGATGAACAAGCACTTCGATTGGCATTATGTCAAGGCAACTTCGACAGGCATGTTAACCATGTCCTTCGATTGGCATGAACAACACCTTTCAATTGGCCTGTTAACAGAGCCTTTCGATTGGAATCCTTCGATTGATATTTGGACAAGGGCCATTCGAAGGAGGTCATCAAGAGGGCGCTCAAGTTAAAAGCGTCCAGGTTCATTCAAGAGACACAAATGTTTCAAAAAAGGAAATTATTTAATGTGTCCGTTTCTTGTCTCATGGCATTTAATGGCATGTTTAATGGTTGTCTATTGCCATTACTGCACCCTCACACCCCTATAAATACAGAGGTCAGCATACATATCCAGGACACGAAAATATACAATAAAACACACAAAACTCTGCAGGAGAACACACAGAAAAATTGCCTCAAAGAGCCAAAGCAGTCCTTCAGATCAAAGGTGCCCACGCCCAGAAGCCCTCAGATCAAAAGTGCCTGCATCCAGGAAGTGCCCAGATCGAAGGTGCCTACATCCAGGAAACGCCCAAATTAAAAGTCCAATCTGCTGGTAAGAAAGGGTAAACTATCCAACCTCATATTTTCATAATACATCCATACTGGTTGTTACCTTCGATTTTCTATCCTAGACAGGATCAAGAGGCCTGGGTTTGGCACCCAGGCCATGTCCATCATTTGCTAATATTTGCTGCAGACATAGCCTGAAGAGACCCAGCAAGCGCAGGATCGAAGGGCCTGGGGTTCAATACCCAGGCCCTGCATTTTATTACGCTAACATACTTTTGCAGGTATAACATCCCAGATCGAAGGAGACACCTTCTCTGGATCGAACCCATTAGTATGCTGGATCAAAGGAGGCATCTCATTCCTGGATCGAAAGCCATGACCTCCATGATCAAAATACAATCTTCTTCCCTGGATCGAAGGCTACTCACGCCTTACTGTCTGGCCCAATCGAAAGGACCATTTCCCTCCCTGGGTCGAAACTCTTTTTTTTTCCCTGGATCGAAGAATTCCCCCCCTTGTATTTTATTTTTGTTTTCATTGACATCTTTTTATCTTTTTTAATTAACATTAAAATCAAAAAAATCACAAAAAACATTAGGCTAGTTTTTTCTATTAAAATTAACTTTGTTAATTAATCTCTTAATTATCTTAACATTTTCTCAAAAACTAAAATTAAATAGATTTAGATTATTTTCCCAAAATAAAATAAAACAACAAAAAGATTTTATTCTTAGGATTTTTAGAGTTTATTTTCAGATTTGCGCGCGTTTATTTTATTGTAACTGCCTATTGGGATGTAATAGCTTAACTAAGACTTTTACTTTACTGCTTTTATTTCCCCAATTTTTGGACATGTAAATACTCCCCTTCCCCGAAGCCTTGTAATAGCGTAGGATTTATAATTCCCGCACTTTAAAATTCCTGTACATATATTAACTGCTTAGATGTATGCTAACTAGGATTGTATGACAAGATTAACTCTTAAACTTAAAATCAACAGTAGCTCACCATGACATGTAAAGATAATATAAACTGAAAATTGACACACTCGCACATGCCACTCTTAGGGTACACCTCACTTGGTTGCCTCGAACATGGTCATTAAGTATAGGATGTTTTAGAGGTCGTCCTTTTGTCCAAAGATCATAAGTTGCCTCGAAACGGTTGCCTTCGGAAAAATGATCTAAGACATTAGGATTACCGCTAAGGCGTCCTAACGTTGCTTTAGTGACCACACATCCCTTAAATCGAATAAACCCGAAAACTCCAACGACGGTGCTACCTACTCCTTAATAGTGGGGTAGCACCGTCTAAAGGACATTTACACAGTTTAATTCATTTTTGAGTAGGTAGAGGTTCTTAATTACTTGCTCTCTTTTAAAACAAAACAAAAACTTTCTGCACTTACACTTTCTTCAAAAACAAAACTCTTTTCAAAACCCACAATCACGAAGAAAAGCAAACTTTTGAAAACATAGTGAGCAAGTACCTAAGAGCCCGTGGATAACCATGGATAGAAAGGGTGCTAACATCTTCCCTTTCTATAATCTACCTCCCGAACCCGAGAAAAATCTCGAAAAGGAATTTTGCTGTGCTTTTGTCCTTTCCTTGTTGGATAAAATAAAAGACGGTGGCGACTCTTGCTTACCGCGACACTTTGCAAAAACAAACGCAAACGCGAACCAACATTCCTAAAACAGTCAGTTCTCGTTCCCACCGATCATAATGATATATGAAAATGACACGCATAAAGCCCTCACAAACAAAGCCACGGTGTCTCGGGTAAGGCACCGGGCCGTAAAGTTTAAAATTGTCTGTTACAAACTCAAAACAAAAGTCTCATTACTGGGTAATAAAATAAATAGGGACGAAGTCTTTTACCGTCCAATTGCTTAGTCCGCCATCAGTAGTCGGGTAGATCCAACTGTCGATCTCAGATTCTTCATCATCTTCTTCAATGGCATTCACTCCTGAATTGCTGATAAACAAGGGAGGTCCTCTGATCCGTGCACGCCGTACAACCCCTTGAGCTTCTGCAGTGAAACCCAAACTAAACTTGTTAGTCTTATGTGCAAAATCATGGAGTTGACCCCAATTTGCACACCCACCTTTCTCAACAACAGCCCGGGCATCCTTGAGGGAAGCCATCTTCATTGGAGGATCTTCAGCAACAGTTTCAGTTGATGCCAGCGTCTGGGGGACTTCTTCAAAATGTTGAAACAGGGTCTCAATGAACTCCCCGTCCATCTACACATATCGAAAAGAGTTTAGGTGGCTCACCATGTACTCTTCTTCTCCTCGTACCGTCACAATTTTCCCCTTCACTGGGTATTTCAGCCTCTGGTGGAGCGTAGAAGTTACTGCCCCAGCTTTGTGGATCCACGAGCGACCCATCAAACAATAATAAGATGGCCGAATATCCATCACATAGAATGTAGACGTGAAAACCTGAGAACCAACCTTTACTGGAATATCCACTTCTCCGTGTACCATTCTCTTGGACCCGTCAAAGGCCCTGACAACAATGTTACTCGGCTTCAACTCTAAAAATTCACAGTCCAACTGGTCTAGAGCTTTCTTGGGCAACACGTTCAACGAGGACCCATTATCCACTAACACATGAGCTAGAGTAGTGCCCCTGCATTCAATGGAGACATGCAGAGCGTCATTGTGATTCTTCCCCTTGGCGGTTAAGTCAGCATCGGAGAAACCCAACCCATTATCAGCAGTCAGACTAGCCACGCAGTCTTTGAACTGATCAGCAGATGTTTCTTGCGGTACGTGCGCAGTTTTCAGGAAAGCAATCAGAGCCTTAGCTTGGGCCTCTGAACATAGCAATAGAGACAACATATAGATCTTTGATGGGGTTTGCCCCAACTGTTCGACTACATTGTAGTCGCTTTTCTTGATGATCTTTAAAATTTCCTCTATCTCCTGTCTAGAGGCTTCAATAGTAATCTTCTTCGGTGCCTCCGTCCAGGCAGGCTCACCAGTGGTCCCTTTTCCCCGAGTGTCAGCTGACTTGGCAACAGGGGTAAGAATTGGAACGTGAATAGGAACAATATCAAATGTACTGGCAGGTGTAATAACAATAGGCTTTCGAACAGTTGGTGGAGAGATCTCAGGGGAGAAAAGTCTTCCGCTGCGGGTGACTTTACTAGATCCAACAATATTGCTGATGTCAGTAACAGCCTCTTCAAAACTCAAGTCTTTCTTAACCCCGTAATAATATACGTCAGCCCCGTAGTGCCACGGGACAGCCTTATCTGACGTATAGGGGATATGTCCAGGAACAGTAATAATCAAGGGAGCGATTCTCGGAACAGATGTAATTCTAACAGGATTTTTCGAGGAAGCCTTGGAAGAATTGTTGAAAATGGTGATTATAGAAATGTCTTCAACAGGAATAAAAGGAACAAAAGTCTTCTCAAATAGAATTTCTTTGTTATCCATCAGGCATTGGACACCTGACTTCAAAAGATGGCAACCAGTAGGTAGGATGGAACACAGACGGCAACCTTCGTCACAACCCGGAAATAAACCGGCTAACAGAAGGTTATTCTTCACAGTCATCAATGGAGTAGCAATGTCTTTCACAGAAACCACAAACGAGTCTTCATCCACAACATTCACTCCATGTACCTTATTCTTCAGTCACAACATTAGGCTTTTCGGGCGCCTCGAACTCAATTTCCTTAGCATCAATCAAATCATGTACCTTATTCTTCAAGACCCAATAGTCATTCGTATCATGCCCCGGGATATCGGAGTGAAAAGCACAGCAGGCGTTCGGGTTGTATAGCGGTGATGTTGTATTGGGATTCTTCGGGGCTTACTTCAGAATCACCAAGTTGGTCTTTAACAACTACAGCAGAATCTGAGACAGGGTCATATGGAGCTGAGTGAATTGTCTTCGCGGCCTCTCAGCCCTTGGCTGATTATTGCATTGTGAGGCAACAACAGGTCTTGATATAACAACCGCATTGACTGCTTGGCGGTGCTCAGGTCTATTATGGCTCTTTGAACTATAAATAGCGCTCGATTCCTTCTTAAAAGGCTTGTTTTCGGTACCTGATGAAGCACCCTTCTGTATCTTACCGCTCTTGATACCAGCCTCAACTCTTTCCCCGATCATAATCAGCTTAGTAAACCCAGACGATGAACTTCCAATCAGATGGTTGAAATACGGACCAGACAAGGTCCCCAGAAACATATCCACTAGCTCCCTATCAGCCAAAGGGGGTTGTACTCTTCCAGCAAGGTCCCTCCATTTCTGAGCGTAGTCTTTGAAACCTTCTCTCGCACCCATAGACATACCCTAAAGTTGGGTACGCGTGGGAGCAAGGTCGGCATTGTATTGGTACTGCTTGTAGAAAGCAGCAACAAGGTCTTCCCAATTATGGATACTAGCTCCTTCCAGCTGGTAGAACCATTCAAGTTGAGTCCCTGAAAGACTATCTTGAAAGAAGTGGATCCAGAGGTTCTTATCAGCAGTGTATGGCTAGATCTTCCTAACATACGAGCGGAGGTGCAACTTTGGGCAAGAAACCCCGTCGTATTTAGCAAAGATTGGTGCTTTAAACTTGTGGGGAATCACCACCCCAGATAACAAACCCAAATCTCCAAAATCCAGACCAAGCACTTTCTGGATCTCCATCGCACTTAACCGGTCTTCAAGCTATTTATACCTATCCTCAGCTGGAGGATACTGGTCTTCATCAAAGTCAGTCTCGTTGTCAGAAACCACAGGGCTAGGAGCCCTCCTTTCTTCCTGATTCTCTCCCCCTCTAGATGAGTGAGTCAAATCAACCTCTTTTCGCAAATTGTTTCCGAATCTGCGACCCATATTCAGGAGGACCGTCTTCTTCTTCTTTTTCTTCTTATCCTTCAAGATAAGAGTCTTCAGATCTTGCTGACCCTTAGCCAAGTTCATGAACATTTCCTAGAACTGAGCGTTTTAAGCTTGCAGAGCCTTGATGGTTTGTTCAGTTGATGTTTCAGAAGACATGATGTGCTGAAATAAACAGCAAAGAAGATAAGAGACCTGTAATGGGTACCTGTAATGAGGTGCATGGAATGAAATGAGTATGATATGATTTCAAAGACGTCGAGAGATTCAAATTCGTAAACCAAAATGAAACACACTTTTATTAGATAAATTTGAAACAATTGTTTGACAAATGCCTTTAAGGCGTTACAAAAAGAAATACTAAAAAGTAAATCAAAACTAGAAATAACAAAAGACATCAGCACTCCCATGGTCGTTTGCCTCCTGTGCTAACATAGTCATTGAGGACCTTCTCATTCTCCAGCTGTCTTGTAAGCTTTTGAATCTTCCGCTCCTGCTCGTGATACTTTTCTCTGTAAGTATCTCGTTCCTCTCTTAGCTGCATCAAATACCTCTTTAATGCACCAATGTCAGTAGGCATGTATGGGTGGAGGATGGTAGGTGAAACCCTTTCTTCATCAGCATTCTCAACAATTATCGGTAAGACAGCTTCGTACGGCATTCTCAGCTTTTGGGCACGGATTCGAACCCATCGGAGATATGGTTCCATCATAAGAGAGGTCTTCATCCCTAACTCGTGCGGATCAGACCTGTGTACCCTGTCCCAAGCTCGTATGAACCTGCGGCGATGCTCCTCACTATCCCCTTGGAAGTCAAAGACAATACTCGACATTAGCAACTCATGAGGTCCGTCCCTCCTAGCTCGCCCAAACTTACGTAAGGCCAAACAAGGATTATAGGTGACCCCCCCTCGAATTCCAATTAGTGGAACATTGGGGTACTCCCCACAGCGATCAATAATAGTTACATCTTCCATGTCTTTAGTGCTCCAGATAATGCCAGTGTGAGCGAGAGACATAATTCTGTAGGTCCAACCCATGCCTTCCTTGTTCTTCAAAACTAATTTGGGGAGGTGAGAAATAAACCACCTCGCCAGCAATGGTGCACAACACATAAGGGTTCCCCGTTTCCGAGCAGTACGGACATAAAGAGAGTGCAGAATGTCACCCAAGAGAGTGGGCACAGGATTACGGGACATGAAAATCTTCACTGCATTCACGTCAACAAAAGAATCTGAGTTAGGAAACAACACCAAACCATAAATGAGAAGAGCCAGGATATCCTCGAATGCTTGAAAATCCAAACTGTCCCAAAACCGATTAGCCCGATCAACCAAGAACTTAGCCAAGAAGCCCTTTGTCCCACTTCGAGTCTCCCAGTTAGACATTACCTCAGCCTTTGTCAGATGGAGGGCTAAAGCAATCTCTTCCGGCCTAAGGGCTTTCTACCAACCTGTAAATGGTGTCTGCTCCAAGATAGAAATACCAAGCAAATCAGAGAACTCTTCCAAAGTAGGGACCAACTGATAGTCCGGGAAAGTGAAGCAGTGGTATAATGGATCAAAGAACTGGCACAAAATACTCATCATCTGCTCATCTAATCTGGAAGTGACCAAACCAAGGAGGTGCCCATGTCTTCCGATAAAGGAGGAAGTGTCAGGAACCTTTGCAACCAAATCTTTAAGCTGAGTAGGAATCTGTACAAATCTGATCCGAATAGTGTTTCTACGCATAGAGGCCATGACCTACAAAACAGAACAAAGATGAATCCCCTCTATCTTTGAAATGGGTTAGTCTGATGCAAGATGCATGCAATGTCATGATGCATGACGTCATGATGCATGACGTCATGATGCATGACGTCATGATGCATGACGTCATGATGCATGACGTCATGATGCATGACGTCATGATAGAAATACATCACAGGTATTCACAAATAGCAAACATGGTAAGGGCAAACAAGTCACACAGTAGCCCTTAAATTTCAGGCTGGCAAGGAGTTTAGGTATTACACTCTTTCAGTTTAGTTGGTTCAACCTGTCCTAGTAATAGTAACCGGGTTCTAGAGAATCTCAATATCACTGACCACCCTTGATCGATCATAATTCCAGTTTGTCAACCTTTTCTTGCAGCCGGAATCATCGTGAGAGTTTGGTCTCAATCAGTGTAGCATACTGCTACTTTTCTATGGCCAAGTTGGTCAATTATAGGTTCTAAGGTCAGTTGGTGCTTAATGACCCCTTAGAAGACCCATATTCTCCTAGTTCCACCACAAGGGATATCGGTACAAACTAAAGTGCCACACAAACGTAGCTACTGCTTCAACTATACCGGTCTACGCCGTACAGTTCCCTCAGTCTATTGCTACTTACCTAAAAGGTATCCCCAGATCCAGGTTAGGATCTATAGTAACTCTGATTCGAACCCACAAATATAAAGCATACAAATCAAGCAATTGAAAACATTATGATGAACTATTCCTAAGGTACACCCCACTTATAAAATATCCCCAGTAGAGTTGCCAGTTCTGTGATACGGTGGGAAGAACTGACTGTTTTTTGGAATGTTGGTTTGCGTTTTGCGTTTGTTTTTGCAAAATATTGCGGTAAGAAAGAGTCGCCACCGAATTTTATTTTATCCAACAAAGAAAGGAAAAAAGCACAAAAAAATTCCTTTTTCGAGATTATTTTTGAGTACGGGGGGTAGGTTATAGAAAGGGAAGGTGTTAGCACCCTTTCTATCCGTAGTTATCTACGGGCTCTTAGGTACTTGCTCATCATTTTAAAAATGTTTTCTTTGTGCTTGTGGGTTTGAAAAGTTTTTTGTTTTTTAACTTCGATTTAACTCTTGCTTTTGTCCTCAAGAGTGTAATGAAGTGTTTTGAAAACTTTGTTTGAAAAGGAGTGTAAGTGTGAAAAATTTGTTTTGTTTTGGATGAGCAAGTATCTAAGAACTAATCTACCTACTCAAAAAAGGAATCGTTCTATGCTAATTTCCTTTAGACAATGCTATCCCACTATTAGTGAGTAGGTAGCACCGTTGTTGGAGTTTGAGGGTCAATTCGAATGAGGGACATACGGTCACTAAAGCAATGTTAGGACGCCTTAGCGGTAACCCTAATATCTTAGATCATTTGTTTGAGGCAACAATATCCGAGGCAACCATTTTGAGGCAACTATGATCTTTTAGACAAGAGGACAACCTCTAAAACAACCTATACTCAATGACCGTGTACGAAGGCAACCAAGTGGGGTGTACCCTAAGAGTGCGCATGTGCGAGTGTGTTGATTTCAGTTATTTTCATCTTTGCACATGTTAAGGGTGATCTAATTTTATTTTAGTTTAAGCATTCATTCTTGTCATGCAAACCCTATTATCAAACATCTAGCAGTTATAATTAGCAGAATTTAAAGTGCGTAAATTAAAACTAATTATTACAAGGCGTCGGGTATTTACATCGCCAAAAGCAACCCTTTGAAAATAAAATAAAGCGGTAAAATAAATAAATGTCCTATTTAAAACTATTACAAGCCGGGAGCAGATACATCAATAATTGAATAAGGAAAAATAAATCGCGAATTTTTTTTATTAATAACCATGTATTGAAAAAATATTTCGCAAATAACCGGGTTTCGGAAAAAATTACGCAAATAACCATGTTTCAGATGACTCCACAAAGGAGGAGCCATCTCAATTGGCGCATGCACCTAGGGTTTTGCCCTAGGCGCCATCTCACTTGGCACCTCCCTTGGCTTTTAGCCAAGTGAGATGGCGCATGCTCCTTAAAAATGAGAGGAGGCGCCATCTCACTTGGCGCCTAGGGCAAAACTAGGTCAAAATGCTGTTTTATAAATAATTCGTCCGTTTCTTCGAAATTTCTCACACTTTCTCGCAATGTATTTTTATTTTGTACTCCGTTATTTGCATTATGACGTCGCCTATGATTTTTAGCAGAGATGGTTATGTTATATTCTCCGCCATGAAACCTGCGATGAAAATGAAATTCTGGCACATTCACTCCATGGAGCGTCTGAAGCGGGAGTTAATGCGGTGGCTAGATAGAGACATCGCGGAGGGGGAAAAAAATCGAAGGATCCAGCGAAAACGAACAACAACCTCGCATGCGACAGGAAGACCTAATGTGTGGTTGGAGGAAGTCAAAACAGACAGTGATGTAATGCTGATGATGCATGGGTCAGATGAAATTGTGTTAACAGTTGTAATTTCCTAATTGAATATCGTTAATCATTGTTGTACGCGAAAACCCTAATGTAATTTCCTAGATTGAATTTTCTAAATTGTGTTAACAGTTTTATTAACGGAAAACCCTAATGTTTACAACACAAATATTGAAAAGATTTATTGTATTACAATATTTATGTGGTCGAGCCAGACGCCCGATTCGGACAGTTTTTGTGATTGTGTCCGACCTGACGGCATAAACCACACTTTCTTTCCAACTTGTCAAGATCGTCCATTTCTGTTGTGATGCGCCTACTTTTGGGACGACCCTTCTTGTTCCTTCGCATTTGGTCATTGTGCCAAACTATATCGTCGTTGTATTCAGGCCAATAATCCGGTTTTGCCACCAAAGGAAAGTTGTTGTTGTAAACAGTGAGCAACATTTCAGATTTGTAAACGTTTGAGAGCAGTTGAAGCGCGTCTTGATGGGTATGAGCACAAGCGGCAATGACATGAGAGCAAGGCATACGAAATGCTTGAAACCTACCACAATCGCACCATTAAGAAGGTAAAATGACCCTATATTCTTGTCTTGCCAGGCCTTTATTGTGGTCGATTGTCTCTTTCACAATGAAGTTGTGGTTGTGTCGGTCAAACCGTGTAACCATGTGAGTGTTGGCTTTAGCACTTTCAGCCTTAATGTATTTCATGCAGCTTTCACTCCATAGTTGTCCTGATTGCAACACCGCATACCACATTTCACCTCTTATGGCAAATAACGCAGCCATCCTAAAATACGTGGATTTTACCAAGGCAGTGATTGGGAGGTTTTGTATGCCCTTGAATACCCCATTCATTGATTCAATAAGATTCGCTGTCATATGCCCCCATCTTTGGCCATTGTCGTATGACCTAGTCCACTTTTCGACCGGAATATTGTTGATCCACGTACCGGCTTCTGGATTAGACAAACGGATCTCGTTGCGGTAATATTTGAATGTGGGTTGTGTCAATGCATATCCCGCATTCATAACCGCTTTCCTCAATGTTTTGTCCTTGACCTCCCTCGAGAAATTCTAGACGATATGCCTGACGCAATAGACATGCGTAGAAGGAGGGTCATGCCAACCATTTGCTGGATTATTGTAGGCACTTTCAATGGAGGCATGTCTGTCCGAGATCAAACAGAGATCTGGTTGAGGAGCCACGTGTGTCCGAAGATTTTTCAGGAAAAAGCTCCAAGCACCACCGGTCTCCCCCTCGACAAGGGCAAACACAACGGGGAAAATGTTGTTGTTGCCATCTTGTGCAACTGCCATCAATAGCGTGCCTTTGTACTTCCCATACAACCAAGTCCCGTCAATTTGTAGAATTGGTTTGCATGATGCAAACCCTGTGATGCATGGTTGAAATGCCCAAAACACGCGACTGAATATTCCGTTGCCATGCAGTAGACTACCATCTTGGGCGTACGCTGGCAATGTTTCCAGAACATAAACACTACCTGGAGAATATGTCTTGAGTGCATTTAGGTAGCGGGGAAGTTCTCGGTATGACTCCTCCCAGTTTCCGTACACCCTTTCAATCGCCTTAGTCTTTGCTAACCACGCCTTACGGTAAGACGGAGTGTAGTTAAAAACCGTGATGATGTGGGAGATGATTGTTTTCACCTTCAAAGATGGGTCGTTGCTGACCAGGGGTAGGATTTCTTGACAGATTAGATCATGGTTGAGTTTTCGGTGGTCCTGTGATTGAGTGGAACTTACACAAGTGTGGGTAGTCATGGAACCTATGACCCAACAGTCACCCCTTAATCTGTATGATGCGGTCAGCTTGAACATACAGTTAGGGTGGACGCACTTGATCTTGTACCTTTCCGGGTTGACACGATCCACCTTAAAATCAACCGAGTTGAGCATGTGAAATTTTTTAATGGCCCTGATGCATTCCTCTCTGTTACGAAACTTGTCCTTCTCTTTTAAATTTTCATCCGACTGCATATACGGTTTGAAAAACAAGTCAGTAGAAGGTTCATCTCCGCCCATTTTGAAGTTTGTCATGTGCGGAGGTGGTGTGTAGATTTTGTCTGTAGGAATACTTGGGATGCCATCATCGTCAGAATCATCGTTCACCATTTCATCAAACTCTAACTCGTTATCTTCTTCTTCATCATCAACTGCATCTACCTCATCTTGTTCATTCTCCAAAGGATCAACCTCATGTGTCACCGGAGGCTCTACCTCCTGTGTCACCGGAGGCTTTTGAAGCAAAACGTACAACTCAATAGAGTTGTATCCAGAATAGACATGGCTGGAAATCATGTTCTGGAGATCCTCGTCATCTTGAACTTCAACCTTATAAAAAATTACTTGGTTGTTTCCAAAAAAAACTGGATTCTGATAAAATATCTGGGATACCGGGCCTCGTTCAAGTTTGGCCTCCAATCTTTTCTTGAAGTACAAGAAATTGGCTTTCCCGTTTAAGAGAAATCGAACGTTGTCGGTGTTTCTAAACAAAAACCCAACTGTGGGACAAATGTATGTCTCACCGTTGAAATGTGCTTTGACAACAAATTATGGTGAAGAGGCCATTGCGTAGAATTGTTTTAAGGTTTGAAGGTTTGAATGTTTGAGGTTTATTGATTGTATGAAGGTATGAATGCTGGAATGTTTGAAGGTTTGATGACTGATTCGAAGGTTGGAAGATTTGACAGATTATGTGAATCAATGTTATGTTAAACGTAAGGCTAAAAATTTCAATTAAGTAAGGGATGCAACCCCCCAAGGCTGCCAATAATAGTACATGCAATAATGAAACCCCATAGGCTGCCACCTATCCTGGCCCTATTCTGCACACATACATGTTTTGTGTAAGACTCCACCCATCAACTCCATTGGCCTTGCATGCAATAAATAAAGGAATCCCAAAGGCTGTCACGTAGCCTGAGCCTATGCTGTAACAAATGACACCTCTTATTCGCCAAATGGGGTGGCGACACCATACATTTTTGTACTCTTTCGCCAAGTCCAATGGCGCCTCCCTTACTGTCCAATCGTGATACATGCATGGGCTTATGAAACCCCATAGGCTTCCACCTATCATGGCCCTATTCTGCACATATACATGTTTTTTGTAAGACTCCACCCATCAACTCCAATGGCCTTGCATGCAATAAAGAAAGGAATCCCAAAGGCTGTCACGTAGCCTGAGCCTATGCTGTAACAAATGACACCTCTTATTCGCCAAATGGGGTGGCGACACCATACATTTTTGTACTCTTTCTCCAAGTACAATGGCGCCTCCCTTACTGTCCAATCGTGATACATGCATGGGCTTATGAAACCCCATAGGCTGCCACCTATCCTGGCCCTATTCTGCACATATACATGTTTTTTGTAAGACTCCACCCATCAACTCCAATGGCCTTGCATGCAATAAAGAAAGGAATCCCAAAGGCTGTCACGTAGCCTGAGCCTATGCTGTAACAAATGACACCTCTTATTCGCCAAATGGGGTGGCGACACCATACATTTTTGTACTCTTTCGCCAAGTCCAATGGCGCCTCCCTTACTGTCCAATCGTGATACATGCATGGGCTTATGAAACCCCATAGGCTGCCACCTATCCCGGCCCTATTCTGCACATATACAAGTTTTTTGTTAGACTCCACCCATCAACTCCAATGGCCTTGCATGCAATAAAGAAAGGAATCCCAAAGGCTGTCACGTAGCCTGAGCCTATGCTGTAATAAATGACACCTCTTATTCGCCAAATGGGGTGGCGACACCATTCATTTTTGTACTCTTTCGCCAAGTCCAATGGCGCCTCCCTTACTGTCCAATCGTGATACATGCATGGGCTGCCACCTAGCCTGCAAGAGTGACACCTTACATTTTTTGTAAATGCATGCATGCTTATGTGTAACCCCCTAAGCATGCAAATGTGACACTTCGCAGGCATGCAAGCACAAGCAACCACTACATCAAACTTATTTGCCTATAAATACATACCTTATGAAACATCTCTCACACCCACACAACTCTCACTCTCTGCTACGAAATATTTCTTAAGTCTATCATACTCTCTATCTCTTCCTAAGTCTTTCATACTCTCAAGCATTCTGAACAATGGCTCTTCTAACAATGGGCGATACTCACAGAGGCACAAGGGAAAACATTGCTGCATTTGTAAGTCTCTTCTTTAGTTATACATTTCTCATTTCCTTTAGGTACTGCGTGAGGGGTATGGATTACGGCAAGAATCCAAGATTCAATGTCGCACTCTACCGGAATCTGTTGGATCACTTAGGCCCAGATGACGTACGTCGTAGCTTTTAACTTTTGTTCATTTTAATTATTTATACATTACTTTTGCGCTAACCTGATTTAAATTTTATCGCAGTTCGTCTGGAGACCATATTTGGGTTTGGGCCATGCTCCAAACCCAGAGGATGCAGCAACTTGGACTGCAAAGACTGCACTCATTCGGTTCAACATTGTGGAGATGCACCACAGCGACCGTGTGAAGATGCAGTTCGGAATGCATCAAGAGATACCAAGTGATCCAACAGATTTGTCCCCCTGGCATCTTAAAAGGGTCGACGCCCAGTGGGGTCTTACCAACTGGAAATACTTTGCTCCAAAATGGTGTAAGATGTGGCAGAGGCGTCACCGCTACATCTTGCAATCCCCGCTTTTCCTTACTCAAGGTAACATGCGACACACGGATCAATATATGTCGTGGTACAGGTCGGTTAGTAACCCAGAAATGGACGTGTCTCATCCGAGGTACTTGGTTGACCCACGCACACAATGGGCACAACCCTCGATTCCCCATCAACAAACCCAAAATCCATCAACCTCCAATCAACCCCCAAGAAGAAACAAACCCACAAACACCCAACCACATTCCCCACCACAACACAACTACAATCAAATGTCGTACTACCAACCACAATCACCACCAAACTACCAATACCCGGATATGCCTCAAACCCAACCACAATACCAACCCTAATACCAGCACACCCACATACCCCAGACACAATTTCAGTCTTCCACATATCCCAATATGGCGCCCTCAACATCCAGCCTTAGCCCTGATATGGGAATGTCGGAAGATTATGACCAAGCCGACCAAACCTACCATCAACCACCATATCACTAAACAACCCAACATCCACAATACCAAACACCCCAAGATCCATTTCCTTTCTACTCTCCATACTCAGACGACCAATGCTACCAACCAACCATGGA
Organism: Vicia faba; assembly: GCA_948472305.1. Taxonomy (NCBI): domain Eukaryota; kingdom Viridiplantae; phylum Streptophyta; class Magnoliopsida; order Fabales; family Fabaceae; genus Vicia; species Vicia faba. Next base: position 1,620,701,252 of record OX451736.1, read on the forward strand.
ACCCCACCCACCGCCAACACGACCAAACTTTAAGGGTATGGGTAACCGACTGTACCAGAGCGGATCTTCGAGATATGGAGATCTTACTGATTTTATGGATTCGGACCGCATTGACTTCGCTGGGCCATCGACCTTGCCGTAGCAGGAAACGCGACGGCACCCAGCAAGAGAAAGGCGAGGACGGGGATGCGGAACCGGGGGTCATTACCGGGTTCCGGGGGATCACTGATGTATCTTTTTTTTTCCAGTATTTTTTGTATCCATTCTTTTTACTGTTCTTTTAATGTAATACAGTTGAATGTAATTATTTTTTTTTAATAAAAAGTCCATTTTGTTGATCTCTGTCCAATAGGCAACGTACAGGAAAAAAAAGTTTACCCTAAATTTATACTTAGGCGCCATCTCACTTGGCTTAGGGCATACCCTAAGCACTTAGGCGCCAAGTGAGATGGCGCCTCCCTTAAAAAAGGAGGTGCATGCGCCAATTGAGATGGCTCCTCCTTTGTGGAGCCATCTGAAACATGGTTATTTGCGTAATTTTTTCCGAAACCCGGTTATTTGCGAAATATTTTTTTAATACATGGTTATTAATAAAAAAAATTCATAAATCACGCGAGAAATTAAATCGAATGCGAATTAGGGTTTTGACCCTTTTAAAAGAAAATTCTTTTTTGGTTGTTTTTATTTTAAGAAAAGAAATTAAATCCTAAATTAAAAGCTAAATTAATTATAAAATAAATTAAATGATGAAAAATAATAAATGACATATTTTTTTGGAGTTTTTGTTAATTTAAGAAAGAAATTAAAATAATTAAATTATGTTAAAACCTAATGATTTCTAATTGATTTTATTTATTTACAAAAATAAATTAAAGTTTCCTAGAATTAAAAACCTAATTAATTAGTTAGTATTTAATAAAAATAAAGTTCTGAATTAAAAAAGTATTTTGATGATTTTTTGATAAAAGAAAGAAAATTTGTTATTGGTTAGTAAATTAATTAAAGAAAATAAAATAACTAAATAATAGAAAAATATAAAAGAAAGAGTGAGAATGGGCCTTTTTTGGAGGGTGTAGAAAGCATTTTTGTTGACCCATTTAAAGTTGACCCATTGACTTTCTAGGATCCCATACATGCACGTTGACTGGCTTTATGGTGCTCCTTCAATATTTGACCACCATATCTGGCCACCTGGCCATCTGACATGCTGAGGAGTGAGGCACATGGTGGACTATGGACTTGTGTGCATACTAGATCTCCTGAAAAATAACAAGAAAATGCAGTTTGTTGGAGGTAGGGATCGAACCCCTGACCTCTAGCCTTTGGATCCTTTAAGGCTTATGTGGCTACCACTAGAGCACCGGTGTTTACTTGTTATTATAATACAAAAAAATATATTATATAAAAACAAAATCAATTGCCAGAAAAAAGAAGAAAAAAACGCGCAATTATTTGAACGGACGAGTGGGAGGATGACGCGGCTTCATCCCTGTCCTTGAAGATCTGCAATGTTTACCTGTAGATTTTTATCCGCAGCTAAAACCGTGGCTTCATCCTAAAATCTTCCCCAGGCCATATAAACGCCTTCTAAGAACATGGTTGAGTTCGTCTCAACCTGCTGATCACAACCATAACCATTATCATGGCCAGTTTTTCCTGAAACGAAAAACCCCAAAAACACGAACCAAACTCTAGCAATGGTGGATCTCCATATAGGTCAGATAAATGCAATTGGTTATTACAAAAATCTTGTAAATGATGTGTTGATTAAGAATATGCAATTATTTCATGTTAACAATGCCTTAATTAGAAAATACGAAATCAAGAATGTAGGGGATCCGTGGATGACTTACATTGCTCTAGGAAGCTTGAAAACGCCTGGTTGTGACTGGTTTCGCTTGTAGAGATGGCCAGGAAGAGATTGAGACACTTGCCAAGCCCTGAAAATACCTCTATGATTGATTTCGATCTCAAGCTTTTTCTTGTTTTTTGCAAACTTTGTTCTGCCTCTAGAACTGATTTCCAACCCTTGTAATTGTCTGCCTCGCTTCCTTATGTAATGAACAACACATTAGGTCTGAATTATTTGTTCAAATCTCCTTCTATCAATGCTCTTGATGTGGATTTGATTTGCTTTTACAAACTTTCCAAATTGGCTTGATTTCAATCTTTATGTGTTAAATTACTTTGATACGAGTTTTATGTGATGCAAGCTATCCATTAAAACCTATAATCATCAAAAGATCTTTGGTTATCAATATTTTTGATTTTATGTGATTTTATTTGATTTAAAATGAATTAATTCAAATAAAAATCAAATTAAATAATAAAAATATAATATGAACACATGGCCAAGGCTAGAGCACGTGGGAAATAATGCAAACTCAGAACAAGTGAAAAAGAATGGGCTCATTTGGCAAAATTTGAAGTTTTGGGGATAGTTGACTTTTGGCAATTTTGCAAAAAAGTCCAACTTCAACAATGCATAACTTCTTCAATTTTGAATTTTTGGAGGTGTTCTTGGACTTTTTAGAAAGATTGAGATGTCCTATAATCAACCCTTTTGGTCTAATCTCATTTTTATATTCCATTCTCAAGTTAGAAGCTTTGATAAAAAAGGTGTTTTTGTTGACTTTTCAAAATGACCTATAATGTCCAAATTCATAACTTCTTGTGAGTGCATATTTTGATCTCGGGGTATGAAGATGGATTGTAGGTAACTGCATACTCTTAAAAATGAGCTTTGGATGGGTCCTTTCGCATAAAGTATGAGAAAGTTATGCTTGGTCAAAGTTGAGTTGACTTTTCCTACAAAACCCTAATTTAGCAACTTTTGAATCTTGATGAATTTTGAGCAATCCTTGATGAATCATGATCAAACCTTGATCAAATGATGAAATATCCTTCAAAATGAGAATGTTGACAAAAAATCTTGAAGTTTGACTGTATTTGGGTCACAGATGACTTTTGCCCTAGCACAGTCGATTTTTGGACCTTTTGAGCAATTGAATGAGCAAAATTCCTCTGCAAGGCTTGAAACTTGACATGGATGATCTTGAGAACATATTAGGAAATTGGTGAGCACTTGGGGTCACTTGGAATCAAGTATATTGATGCAACACAAAACCCTAATTTGATTAGACTGTCTTAGGAGAGAGCTTGTCTGACCAACTCTTGGGCTATCTTGAGCAACTTGGAGATTTTTTCTTGCAATTTTTTGAGAAATGTGGGAGGGAAAATTTTGAGGTACAACTAAGTCACTGCCAGGAACCTGCATTGAACTGTTTCATTACCTCAGCTTTGATCTTCTCAGACATATCTGGCCGCGTGTGATGAACCTTTTGCTTGATCGGAGGACAACCTTCCTTCATTGGCAGATGATGAACTACGATATCAGTATCAAGCTCTGGCATATCTTCATATGACCAAGCAAACACTTCAACATAGTTGTGCAACATCTGGACCAATATTATCTTGACGTTGTCTTCCAAATTGGCGCTGATCTTGACTTCTTTCTTGTCTGCCTCAGTGCCCAGGTTTATCATTTCAACTGGTTCCTCGTGTGGTTGGATGGACTTTTCCTCTTGTATCAGAAGTCTGGCAAGTTCCCCAGGTATTTTACAATCTTCTTCACCTTCATCTTCTGCTTGATAGATTGGATGTTCAAAGTCATAAATGACAATAGTAGAATTGTTGTTAATGAGATCCAGAGTGGATGTGGATATGCAAATATGTGTGTGCATGTAAGGTCACATGGCTATATTAAAAATTCAATAAAGAGCGCAAAATTTGAATGCAAAGTAATCCAATGTTTTTTCATTAAAATGAGCATATGGCATATGAAGATGACAAACCCTTAACAAATGGACTATTGTACCCCGGGTAAGGCACATGGCTTAAAGTCATTGTTTTAATGGAAATTACAGACAAAGTTCTCAAAGTAATAAAAATAGGAAATGGTAGTTACTCCTGGCTAAAGGAAATTGGGATGAAGTCCTTGGTCTTCCAGTTGTTGAGTCCTCCATCAGCAGTCGGGTAGATCTAGTCATCAAAGTCACAATCAACATCAGAGTCTTCAAGAGCATTAACTTCGTGATTACTAATGTGGAAAGGTGGTTTCCCTGCACGAGCACGTTGAACCTCCTTTTGAGCTTTGGAAGTGAAATCCAACCCAAATTTGTCTGACTTGAAAGGGAAATCAGGAAGTTGTCCCCAAATGGTGCAACCTCCATCTTCAACAACAGCACGTGCATCTTTGAGAGAGGCCATCCTTAGTGTATTTCTAGTAGCTTTGGGAATGTCGAGAGTGGCTTTGGCAACAACAACCATTGGAGAGACCACTTCAAAATCTTGACAAGGAGTTTCTATGAACTCTCTATCCATTTCAATATATTTGAATGAATTTAGATGACTAAACATAAACTCCTCTTCTCTACATAAAGTGATAATTTTTCCTTTGACCGAATATTTCAACTTTTGACGTAGTGTGGAAGTCACCGCACTTGCCCCATGTATCCATGGGCGTCCAAGCAGGAAAGAATAAGCAGGACAAATATCCATCACATAGAATGTTTAGTTGAAGACTTGATATCTAACTTTGATAGGGAGATCAACCTCTCCATGGACCATTCTCTTTGATCCATCAAAATCTCTCACCATAATATCACTGGGTTTCAGCACCAAATCTTCATAATCCAACCTATCTAGAGCACCTTTAGGTAAGACATTCAGAGAGGACCCATTATCCACCAACACATGGGCTAAAGTGGTTCCTTTACACTCGATGGAAACATGCAGGGCTTTGTTGTGATTCTTCCCCGCCGGGGTCAAATCTGCATCTGAAAATACCAAACCATTGTCAGCAGTCAAACTGGCTACACAATTTTCAAATTGGTCGGCCGTAGTTTCTTGAGGGACATGTTCATTTTTCAAGAATTTTATCAGTGCTTGAGCATGCGCCTCGGAGCATAGCAACAAAGATAGCATGGAAATCTTCGAGGGTGTTTTCCCCAACTGTTCCACTATCTTGTAATCACGTTTTCTGATAATTTTTAAAATCTCCTCCATCTCTTGGGTAGATGGATCCTCAATGGTAATATCTTTTGTGGGCGCCTCCGTCTTGGCAGGCTCAGTCATTTTTTCCTTTCCTCGAGTATCAGCAACAAGTTTAACAGATGTAATACAAATGGGTGTAGTTGTGGTTGCCGGAGGTGAAATTTCTGGAGAGAAGATCCTCCTCGTCCTAGTTAATTTACTTGATCCAGCAATGTTTGTAATTTCAGAAGTTTCATCTTTGGCAATCCATGAATCTTGTTTGCTACCATGGTAACACACTTCCGCCCCATGATTTCAGGGCACAACCCTATTAGAAGAGTAGGGGATTGGCCCCGGTGTGGTGATAATTAGTGGAGCTATTCTTGGTTTAACGAGAATCCTAATAGGACCTTTGGAGGTGATCCCAATAGGTTTGTTTGATATAGTAATGATTGAAACGTCTTTAAGCTCTTGAGATACATTTTTGGTCATACTTTTCATAGATGGAATTTTCTCAAATAGAATCTCATGGCTATTCATCAGGTGTTGTACACCTTTCTTCTTCCATTCACAACCATTAATTTGTACAACACAGCAGCAATAATCTTCAAGGCAGCAAGGGAATACCCCGACTTTCAACAAATTCTCTTTAACAGTCTTCAAAGGAGTGGTCAAATCATTGACGGAGCAAACAAAAGAAGCATCTTCAATAGCATTGACACCCTTACCATGATTTAGCATGGGTGCGGTGATCACGTTGGGAGTTGGTGGATGGTCGAATTCAATGGTCTTGTTATCAATTAGGTCTTGGATTTTGCATTTTAACACCCAACAATGGTCAGTGTCATGTCCGAGACTATTGGAGTGGTAGGCACATTTTGCTTTCGGGTTATATTTTGGAAATGAAACATTGGGATTTGAAGGGGGATCTTGCAATGTTACCAAATTGGCCTTCAACAGGTGTTGTAGGGCTTGAAATAGTGACATGTTGATTCGGGTAAATTATCTCCTCGGGATGTCTGGTCTTTGTTGATTATCTTGTTGTTGTGGTCTTTGAGTAGAAGTTGGATTGGAGATCAAAACTTCCCCTATTAAATGATGACGGTCATTCTTAGCATGACTCCTTGACCCATACACAACATTAGTCTCTTTTTTTACCAACAAATGCTTTTTTCACAACATTTAAAGTGGAGGCCATGGGTATCTTCTCGCTTTTAATCACGATTTCAACCCTCTCACCAATTAAGATCAATTCAGTAAATCCGGATGATGAACTTCCAATCAACAAGTTGAAAAATGGTCCAATCAATTTCCCATAAACATGTCTACCAAATCTCTATCAGTCAAAGGTGGTTGCACCCTGCCATCCAGGTCTCCATTTTTTAGCGTATTCTTTGAAGCCCTCATTGGAACCCATGGTCATTCCTTGTAATTTCACCCTAGTTGGCGCAAGATCAACATTATATTGATATTTGCGGTAAAAGGAAGTGGCCAAATCCTCCCAAGTATGGATGTTAGTCCCTTCTAATTGGTAAAACCACTCCAACTGTGTCCCAAATAGACTTTCTTGAAAAAAGTGCACCCACGGTTTCTTATCAGCGGTATGCGGCTGAATTTTGTGAATGTAAGATCTTAGGTGAAGCTTCGGGCATGAGACACCGTCATATTTGGAAAAACAAGGATCTTGAATGTGTGGGGAATGACTACCCCGGGAACCAAACCCAAGTCACCAAAGTCCAAGACAAGCACAACTTGAAACTCCACAACTTTTAGTCTGTCTCCTAGTTGCTTATATTTGTCGTCGGTCGGCGAGTATTGCTCATCCAAATAATCCTCGTCTTCAGAGATTTGATTGTTTCCACCCCTAGCCCGGGTGCTTCTGGCATCTTCATCTTGATTCTCATCCTCAGAGGAGGAGTCTTCTTCAACTTAAACTTGTTGGACAGGGCCTTTGAATCTCTTCCCCGTGTTGATTACAACTTTCTTCTTGGTCTTCTTCTTCGTGACAAGAAGTGTCGTCATTTCTTGTTTCCCCTTTACTAAGTTGAGCAGAGTCTCTTGGAATTGAGAGTGTTGAGTCTGGAAGTCCTTGACAGTTTTCTCTAGATCCATCTTATACTGAAATAAACAGTAGAAAGATGAGGAAACCTGTGTCAGAAAACCTGCTTATGATATGATGCATGTTATGTGAATGCAATGTTTTCAAGGACTTTTAAGATTTAAATTTGCTTAACCAAAGAGGAAATAAAACGTCAATTGCATTAATAAGTTTAACGGTTACAAATTCCTCTTTGGCTTACAATGGAAAAAAACAAATAAGACAAAACTCCTAAAACAAAAGGCTCAGGTTTCCCACTAGCGCATCCTCTTTGGTGTAAGGTAAGCATTCAGGCTTCTCTCCTCGAGAAGTTTCCTTGTGAGCTCCAACACTTTCTTCTCACTTGTATAGAATTGGGCTTAAAAGGTGTCTCTCTCTATCTTGAGTTAAATCCATGATCTTTGCAACTCCTCAATACTAGTAGGCATGTCAGGATGAAGAATGGTGTAGGGAATGTCTCCTTCGGCAATAGGCTACATAATTATTAATAAGATGGTTGATACGGTATCATGAGGTTTTGAGTGCAAGCTCTCACCCACTTGAGATAAGGCTCTATGTTGTACCCCAAAATTTTCCCTCTCATTTTGTCAAGATTTCTCCTCACAAGACTCTTTGAACTCAAGGCCAAGCTAGGGTTTGCTCTGCTTAAGACATATCCTTGCACTGATGACCTGAATTAGGGTTTGAGTTTGCACAGAGATTTTTGGACTTTAAATGCTCAAAGTGACTTTAATATTTCATGTTGTACTTACAAGATTACCTCTACCAAGTTTCAAGCCTTGAACCAAATTTTTACCCAGTCAATTGGACAGCTGACCTAGAAATCAGCTGTATTGGGGAAAAAGTCAATTATGGCCAATTTACAGTCAAACCTCATAATTTTTGATCCACATCAACATCATAGACTCATATGAACCATTTGATCAAGTTTGGACCACAACTCCTCAAGAAATTTGATCAGATCTTTAAAAGGGCAAAATGGTCATTTTTAGGGTTTTGACTGCAGAAGGGCAATTTTTGACTTTTCACCTAACCAATGGCAAATTGGGTTCAAGCATGGATTCAAGGACTCAATGGAATCATCTTGACCTAATCACAAGGTTCAAAAGATCTCAATTGCATTGGATTGACAGAGGAATTTTCCAGTCAACTGATCAAAAATCAACTGTACACTAAAAAGTCAAACTTTAACTTTTTGGTCAAAATCAAGTGTCAAGGGTCATTTTTCATCAAGATGTGTCAAAACATGAAACTTGTTCATCAAGAAACCCAATTTTGAAAATTAGGGTTTAAGATTGAAAATTTTCATAACTTAGAATTTTTCTAAGTTATGAAATTTCCTTAATTTTCCCCAACATTTTCACCATGATGCAATTGGATTCAAACAAAACTTCCAACATGAAAGTTGTAGTCCTCCACAAATTCTACAACTTTTATTCACAAAGTTTTCCCAAAATGAGCTTGGATCTCAAGTTATGAATTTTGGAACAAGGGTCCATGAAACTTTTAACTTAGTGAAATTTTGCCCTAGTTTAGGCAGGATTTTGACCTATCTTCATGACCATTTTTCACATAGTTCCACTTGGAATATCAAAATTCATTTCAAAGATGGATTGTAGAGCATGTTACAATATTTCCAAAATGTCCAAGAACTCTCCAAAATAATTTATGGTTAGGGAGAATCGAAGGTTTGAATTTGGAAAAAACTCACTTTTGATCCATGGCATTTTCATGTTGATACAAGTTGCAACTTCTGTCCAGCTTCATTTGTACTTGATTACAGGTCCCTAAACCCTTTCATACTCAATAATTAAATGAAAATCCATTGCCATTTTTGTCAAATTTTCTTTATGTCAAATTGCATTCTTGAGCCTTGAACAAAATCTTGTATAGCAAACAATATCCACAAACTGAGGGGGCCAAGATCATAGAGTGCAAGCTGGTAGATAGCCTGTACAGGCCTGTCTTGCATCACTTGTTACTTTTGCTTAAAATACAAGAAAACTTGCCAAAGAGCCACAACTGGCATATTATAGATAACCAACTCTTGCAAGCTTTTGAAATAAGTTTTACACATTCCCTTGACCCAGAAACACGAGCCATTCATCCCTCAAACACTCTTGAACATCAAAACACCAAAAACTTGCAAAACAGGGCACTCCCTGCAGTTTCACTTCCATCTCACAAGTTACTCGTGCATTTTTCCCCAAACTTGTTCCAATACATTCCATATAACCTATCCAAGCTATCCCAATCATTGGCCACTGACTGTAACTCCATTTGCAAGCTTCACCATTTCTGCTTTCAGCTTGTGCAGGTTGACTTCTGCAAGCTTGTTCAAGCACATCCAAAGCAAACTAAGTATTCGGGAAGGTCAGAGGAGGTTCAAGCAAGCTCAAAAGAAGTTCAGGCCTCACTGAAAAGCTCCACATTACCATACACGAGTTCATCTGAAACAGGTATTTGGCAACTTCCTATCTCTCTATTTAGGAATCATTAGGCTTAGGTTTGTAAATAAAAAAATGTAGTACTCATAGCTATGAAGCTGTACATATGCTCAATTTTCATTTAAGTTAAGTGTGTTGAGAGAATTTGATTCAAGAACTTCCTGAAAAAGTTAGGTTAGAAATTAGGGCCAGAGAAATTCTCTCTGGTCTTTGAGAGTTAGATTAAGTTTCTTATATGGTTGAAATCGTCTTGAAAAATGCTACAACTTTGGTGTTATGAGTTTTTGCATTAGAGCACATATGCAGGATCTGGACATTTTGTACAGGGCGCGCGTTTTCTGAGTTTCAAAGGTTGAAGATGAAGTTCAATGGGCTGGGCTTTGGCTTGGCCTGCTTTTTGCACCTCCAATTTGCTGACTGCACCCTCTGGCCCATTTCTTTATATTTTTGTATTTTTGTATTTATTTTTCATTTCTGATTTTATTTTATATTTTCTAAACATAAAAAAAATACCAAAATCATTTTTATAAATTTTCACATTTATTTTTATATTTTATTTTTTCTAACATGAAAATAATTATTAATTAGATATACTATTTATTTTCTCAAATAAAAGCTTGTAAACAATACATAAAAATATTATATTTTTTAGTATTTATATATTTAAATGATATTTTCTCATATATTATTATTTTATAAATATTTGTATATATTTATATTTATTTTCTTGTACACAAAATAATTAATATAGTATATATTATCTTAAAACAAAAACTAGGGTTTCCACCCTTATTAAAAATAATATTTTATTTTAATATATTTTATTTTTTGACACTTGAATATATTTTTATTTTTTATTGTACATAAATAAATAATATTAATAAATATACTTTCTTAAAGAAAATTAGGGTTTTTACCCTTAATAAAAAATAATCTTTTATTTCTTTTTTTATATACATTAAATATTTTATTTTTACATACATAAAAATAAACAAAATTTTTTTTTGCATATTCATAATATTTTGCATATTTATTTAATTGATCATTTAAATACTTGCCTATTTATTTATTTGTACCATTTATTCAATTTGGATGTAATAGTAAATATTAGGGTTTTATTTTCTTGCAAATACTCCCCCATTCAAAATTGTATCCCCCTTCCCATATCAAATGTTGTAATAGTGTAGATTTATTTTACGCACTTTATGCTTTCAAATATGCCATGTTAGAGATTAGGGTTTGTATGCAAAAATCCAAAATCAAAACAAATAGCTTGACTAATACAAAGACAAAAAGCATGTAAATTGACAACACAGTGCACACACGCACCCCTAGGGTTTCATCCACTTGTTGCCTTTAAAATGGCCATGTTATGCATGTTGAGTATCTTGGCAAAACAAAAACAAAACAAAAATATCATAGTCCCTCGATGACGCTATCTTGGTTTCCTATACAAAATGATCTAGTCCCTCAAAATTTGCTAAAGATACTTAGCACAATTGTTATCATGGTCCATACGATGACCCGCGCCTGTCCCGTTTAACATCCTAATACAAGGTTTTTTACCAAATGCAATGGTAAAACAACACTATCAAAAAGGTTAAAAATGTGTAAGAAATATCTTTGAGTAAAATAGGGTAGACAACTCTTAGCCACTTGATCAAAACTTGCAAAAACATCCTTGCTATTTTCAAACACACCTCACAACACAAATTCAAAACATTTCCCAAAACAAACTTTCAAACATTGAAATATCTTTTCAAAAGACAAATACATCTTTGTATACATTCAAACAAGAATCATTACAAAGGTTGCCACAATGATGGCCTCTTTTCAAAACATTTTCAAAACCACACACAAAGCACAATTTCAAACAATTGAAAAGCAAAAGCAAGTGATCTAAACAAGTAACTAAGAGCCCATGGATAACCATGGATGAAAAGGGTGCTTGCACCTTCCCTTTTCATAATCTACCCCCCGAACCCAAGAAAACATATCAAAGGTCTTTCCTGTGCTTTTTGACCTTTCCTTTGGATAAAATAAAAAGTCGGTGGCGACTCTTGCTAAACCGAAACATTTGCGAGCACAAACACAAAACCTCGAGTCAGATCTCCTACCGTATCACAGAACTGGCGACTCTGCTGGGGAATAATCTAAAAGTGGGGGTTACCTTAGGGTTTATATCACCTTTACATGCTTACCTTGTTTGCTTTGGTTGCTTTACACTTGGTTATATTGTTTGGGTTTGAAATCCTCTACCCGAATTTGGGAAACATTCATAGGTAAATAGCAATACATTGTGGAAACTGTGCGGAGTATGCCGACATGGTTGAAGCAATAGCTATATTAGTGCGACATATTTGTGGGTACCGGTAGCCTTTGAGTCAATCAAAGAGAATACGGAGCCGCTGAGTGATGTCATGAAGCACTAATGAACTTTTAGAACCTTTACTTGACCATCTTGGCCTTTTTAGGGGTAGTGAGATGACCGGCTTTGGTGCAGTCCAAAGTTGGTAGATACTCGATACTACACTCATTGAGGGTTGTTTTCTTGGAATATTTCGGTCACCAGTAAAGTGGCTAAACTGAATCAATGAACACAGAAAATAATCCAGTGATATTGAGCTCCTTAGAACCCAGTTACTATTTATAGGACAGGTTGAGCCAACTAACTTCAAGAGGGTACTTACCTATGAAACCCCATGCAAGCCTGAAACTAGGAACTTGTGTGATTTGCTTATACATATACTTGTGCATACATCATGAACATCATAAAGCATCATATGTATCCACTAACCATTTCAAGGGTTTGGATCTTCATCTTTGTTCCTATTTTGTAGGTTATGGAATCACTCCGCAGAAAAACAATCCAGGTCAACCTTGTGAGAATCCCTCCTCAACTCAAGGAGCTTACTTCCAAGATCCCAGAGAATTATCCCTTCAGTGAAAGACATGGTAGACTTCTCAACTTGGTCAAATCCAACATTGAAGAAGACATGGAGAAAGTTCTCTTCCAGTTCTTTGACCCCCTACACCATTGCTTCACATTTCCTGATTACCAACTAGTGCCTACTTTGGAGGAATTTTCTCAACTCCTGAGGATTCCTATTCTCCATCAACTACCCTACAACGGTACGGAAAGAGAACCAAAGCCTGAAGATGTTGCTCAAGCCTTACACTTGCAACCATCTGATATCAAAGGTCATTGGGAAACTAGAAGTTGTGTCAAGGGTTTCTTGGAAAAGTTTCTGTTTGAGAAGGCACAAGAATGCTGGAATTCTCTAGATCTGCAAGCTTTTGAAGAGATTGTAGCACTCCTCATCTATGGGTTGGTATTGTTCCCAAACCCTGATCAACTTATAGATGTGAATGCTGTCAAGATTTTCATATCTCGGAATCCTGTGCCTACATTGCTTGGGGACATCCTACACTCATTTTACACACGAACAATGAGGAAAAGAGGTGTTCTCATGTGCTGTACTCCTCTTCTAGCAAGGTGGTTTATTTATCAACTTCCCCAGTCAGTCTGGAAGAATGAACAAGGTTTGAGGTGGTCACAACGGTTGATGACTCTTACACATTCTGATGTTCATTGGTGTTCTTGGTCCAGAGAAAATGTCAACATAATTGATCATTGTGGGGAATTCCCTAATGTCCCATTACTTGGCATTAGGGGAGGCATTATCTACAACCCCTGCTTGGCTTTGAGACAATTTTGGTATGCCCGAAGGGATGGCCCTCATGACATGCTGATTCCAGACTTGGTTTTTGACTTCGACAACGACGCTCAAGGACTTCGACAAAGGTTTATCCGAGCTTGGAGGATGCCCAATAAGGTGGACAGTAAGACACTAGGACACAAGAATTCCATCCCCCTTGAGCCTTACCTCAAGTGGGCACGAACCCGCGCCCATAGTCTTATGATGCCTTACCCCTACATTCTTCCTATGATCAAAGAGCCTGTTATGGAAGGAGAGGTTCCATACACCCTCCTACATCCTGACATGCCAACATCATTGGAAGATTTGAAAAAGAGTTAGATACAGCTCAAGGAAGAACGAAATACTTTTGAAGCCAGCTTCTACGCCAGTGAGAAGAAGGTTTTGGAACTTACTCGTCGACTCCACGAAGAGCAGACTCTCAACACCTACATAGCACCGAAGAGGATGCACAACGTCTTTTTACCTTAGAATTTTGTATTATTTTGCCCATGGGGAATTTATGTACTAACAATGTTATCTTATTAATATGATGTGCGTTCTTTTTTGTTTACAACAAATTTGAATTTCTGAATCCTTGAATGCATTACATGAATAACATATCATTCATCATATGCATAAGCAGGTCTTCACACCAGGTTTCCTTATCTTTTTGTTGTTTGTTTCAGCAAGATGGATATAGAGCAGACGGTCAAAGATCTACAAGCGCATAATTCACAGTTCCAACAACTCCTCATGACCTTGGCAAAGGGTCAAGAGGATCTTAAAGCACTGTTAGAGAAAGAAAAGGAAAAAGAAAAGAAGAAAAAGAAAAGAGCGGGTGTAGCTACTTTGGGGAGAAGGTTTAAGAACCAGGCTATAAGGGTCCTAGATTTCCCCTCGACGTCTGATGAAGGGGTTGACAAAGGAAAGGGAGTTGAAGTGCCCTCCGAGTCTGAAGAAGAGGAAGAAGAAGAAGAGGATGAAGATTACTCTGAGCAGCAGTATCCTCCGGCAGACGATAAGTATAAGAATCTGGAAGAGCGTATGGCAGTTGTGGAGGTACAAAGAGTACTTGGGCTGGATTTCGAGGAGCTAGGGTTGGTTGCTGGGATTGTCATTCCCCTTAAATTCAAGGTGCCTAAATTTGCAAAATGTGATGGTTTGTCTTGTCCAAAGATGCATCTGTGGTCTTACCTCAGAAAGATCCAACCTCATTCTTCTGATAAGGATCTGTGGGTCCACTTTTTTCAAGATATTTTGTCGGGTACACAATTGGATTGGTTCTACCAGCTTGAAAGATCTGATGTACATAACTGGGAGGATTTGGATGCTGCCTTTTATAGACAATATCAATATAATGCAGATTTAGCACCTACTCGTACTCAATTACAGAGTATGGTATGGTCTCTAATGAAGGCTTTAAGGAGTATGCCCAAAAGTGGCGGGACTTGGCTGGAAGGGTGCAGCCACCCTTGTCTGAGAGAGAGCTGGTGGATATGTTTTTGAGGACCCTGTCAGGTCCATTCTTTAATCACTTCATCGGGAGCTCATCTGCAGGGTTCACCGAGTTAATTCTGACCGGTGAAAGGGTCGAAGCTGGTATTAAGAGCGGTAAAATTCAGAAGGACACATCTACTTCCACTGCCGTCAAGAAGACCTTTCCAGCCAAGAAAGAGGTCTCAGTTGTTTACTCCTAGAGAAATCAAGGAAGAGTTGAGCGCCGACCAACGGTAGGGGCTGTGATGATTCAGAATTCCACAGTTGATCAACCTCGAAGCAGTCAACCAAGAACCAACCAAGCCAGGGTGGAAAGGCCAGCACGACAATTCACCCAGATCAATATGACACCTGCTCAGGTTCTCCCTCATCTGTTAAAGTTAAACCTTACAAACTTAAAAGAGGCGCCGAAAAACCCATGTGATACGGTGGGAGAACTGACTTGAGGTTTTGCGTTTGTGTTCACAAATGTTTCGGTTTAGCAAGAGTCGCCACCGACTTTTTATTTATCCTAAGGAAAGGTCAAAAAGCACAGGAAAGACCTTTGAGATGTTTTCATGGGTTCGGGGGGTAGATTATGAAAACGGAAGGTGCTAGCACCCTTTTCATCCATGGTTATTAATGGGCTCTTAGTTACTTGTTTTAGATCACTTTCCTTTGCTTTTCAATTGTTTGAAATGGTGCTTTGTGTGTGTGGTTTTTGAAAATATTTTGAAAAAGATGCCTTGTCTAGGCAACCTTTGTAATGACTCATGTTTGAGTATATACAAAGATGTATGTCTTTTTTAAAAGATGTTTCAATGTGTTGAAAGTTTGTTTTGAAATTGTATGGAGATGTGTGTTTGAAAAATGGCAAGGATGTTTTGCAAGTTTGATCAAGTAACTAAGAGTTGTCTACCCTATTTTACTCAAAGATCTTTCTTATGTTTTTAACCCTTTTAACAGTGTTGTTTCACCATTGTGTTTGATGAACAACCTTGCGTTAAGATGTTAAACCGGACGGGCGCGGGTCATCTCATGCAATCATTGAAGGCAACTTGTGAGACGCTCTAGCAATTTTGTAAGGGACGAGATCGTTTTATCGAAGGCAACATCGAGGGTCATCGAGGGACTAACGATCTTTGTTTATTGAAGGGACATTTGCTAGAGTGTCTCATACTAGAGGGACATGATTGCATTTTTCAGAGGCAACAAGCGAGGTTACCCTAGAGGTACAAGTGTGAATTGTGTATTGATTTTCATGCATTTGTCTTGTATTAGGTTATCTAGCGGTTGATTTTGAATCTTCGCATACAAACCCTATTTACTATACAGTATATAGAAAGCGATAAATTGTGGGAATTTAAAGTCTAAGCTATTACAAATAAGTATCCGGGGATGGGGGTACAAATGTTTACAAATGGGGATGAGTCTTATCAGGATAGTAGTGTCCAAATATTATTTACAACCAAATCGAATCATCGCATTCTCAATGTGAAAATATAGCAAAGTATAAGGATCAAAGAGAAATAAAAGTATTGTGCAATGCATATGGTTATTTACAAACGATCAAAATGTTAACCTAATGCAATATTAAGTATTTTATTATTATTTTTGTGTTTTTTGTTAATTATATATAAACAAAAGTTTTAATTAAAAAAAGTTTTAACACAAGAAAATTATTTAACTTAGTAAACTCTATTTTTATGTATTTTTAATTGTACTAAATAAAAAAAGTATTTAAGAAAATTTTGTACAAAAAAAGTTAATGTATTATTTTTATTTAATAAAATAGGTTATGAAAAAAAGGAAATAAGGTGATAAAAAGAAAGAAAAAAAAGATTGATTTGTATAAAAAGTTAAGAAATTAAATGGGCTTAGGGATTATATACATGGCCCAAAAAATGAAACAAGGCAGATTAAGACAAAAAAAAAGGGGGGGGGGGGGGTGCCAGGATTCATTGGGCTTTAGCAGATTTGTGGGGCAGAAGCCCAAACGCGTTTGAAAAATTTTTATTAGGGTTTGTTGTTGTCTTGCTCAGAACTATGTTTGCTCGGTTTTGAACGGCGCCGCTCTCCATATTATTCTTCGCCTCTTCATCCTTCTCGATCAGAACCACCGATGCCTTCCATGCCTGGCTACTGGACGCCACCTCCAATCTCTCCTCTCTTCATGGTTTCTCAAGGCGTTGATTCAAAAAAAAGGTAACGATTTTCTCTTCAAATGTGTTTTAGGGCTTTTTGTTCTTTGCATGATTAAATCTTTACATGTTCTGATCTTTGTGTCATTTTGTGTTTATGATACGAGATTGTAGAAAAAGGAAGGAGGAGAACGATACCTTAGGGTTTTGCTTTGGGAGAGGAGACAGAGGGTTTGGACGGCGGCGCTTCTCAGGTGGCCAAGGCGGGGAGCTTGTGATGTTGGCTTTTCTGGTAACCTCGTATCTTTCTTTTTGAATGGTTTTGTGATGAATGCTATAATCTGAAAACCCTAGAGTACGTTTCTGACTCTTTTCCTCTCTGAATACTTGCTTTGCTCTGATGATGAGCTTATCTCTGAAGATTGTTTGTTGTTGGCTTTCTTCCTCTCTTTCTTGTCAATGATGATAGCTTTCTGAGATGCTTGTGCTTCTGAGTTGCTTGCTTCAGTGTTGTTTTTGCTTCTGACTTTTCTTTTCCTCTCTTTTGGGCTTGGCCTTTTCAATGATGATGATGATTCTGAGTTGGTGTTTCAGTTGTTGTTCTGATAACTGGTTTTTAGGCTTGGAGGCTTTCTTCTTTGAGTCAAGCTTGTGCAGTTTGTAAGTTTGGAGGTTTTGGTAAGGTTCTGTAAGTTTGTTAGCTGGTACAGGCTTGAGGCTTGAAGCAGTTTGTAAGCTTGAAGGCAGTTTTGAGGTTACAGGCTTATTTTGGTTACAGGCTTGAGGCTTGCTTCTGTAACAGGTTTTTGGCTTGTTAGTTTGCTTGCTTGAAGGCAGTTTGTTGATAACAGGCAGGCTGTTGTTTGCTTGCTTGAAGGTTTTAACAGGTTGATATGCAGGTTTGGTTTTGTGTAGATGCAGGCAAGCTTTGTTGGTACAGGCAGGCTGTTGTTTGTGTTTATAGTTTGTGGCCTTTTTTCTTTTGTGTTCTGCCCCCCTTCTGAACTGAAATCTTTGTTATATTTATTTGTCTTCTAAGCCTGCCCAACTGTAAGCCTGCTTTTTCTCTCTTTTTCTCTCTCCAGAAAGCATATTTTAATGCTTTAGAATAGCTTTTTTCTGAAAAGGTTGTGGCTGGAAAATGATGAAAATGTACTTTTACAAGCTTGCTTGCAATTTGGCTTTCCTCTGCATATCTTCTTACCTTCCAGATTTTCTGCATTGGCTTTTGTGTACTTGTTGACAGTTTTTGACAGCTTCTTTGACAAATTGTTGACAGCTTAGTTTGCCTTTCTTTGACAGTTTGGTTTGCCTAGTTTGGTTGACAGTTTTGTTTGCCTTTATGCATTGTGCAACTTGTTTGTTCAGTTTGCAATTTGGTTGGCCTCTTTGACAGTTTGAATTTATGCAGCTTTAGGCACTTTTGAATTTATTTGTATTTAACTAATTCATATGCTTGCAAACAATTTTTCTTTCCCTCTTTGTGAACCAAGGAGAGACATCTTCTTGCGATTTGCAGAGAGGACGGACAAACTGATTCCGGCCAACAACCTTTAATGATGAGTTTTTGCTTATCTGTCTGAAAAATACTTTTCCAAATTAATTGTGTTGACTTCTCCTTTTCTGGCTTTGCAGGTAAATATCAATTGGGGCAAGGGAAGCAGCAGTAGAAGATGAAGACTTCAAGAAACTTAGGATGTAGATTTAGTTTATTTTATTTTTAATCATTGTAATAAACGTTATTGTAAATACCGTAAATAACGTTACTGTATCAAATAAACATTTGTAACAACAATTGAAAATGAATAAAAATCTTTTTTCAGATAATTCTTGATTTCTTCTGCACTTGTTTATTTAATTACTTAAATTTCTTGAATTATAATAATTGGAAATGCATCCCAATAATTGCAACTTAGAAATTATAAATAATCAACAAACGTTCGGCGTTCCAAATAACCAAATGCATCGCACAGTTAAACAAACAAACGTCCATACGCCTTTTACCTTACTGATTAAACCAACACTTCAATCTTTCAATCAGAAGCCTCAGCTCCTAACCCAAATGTTTAGGTTTTGAGAAACAAACAACAATCTTGAACAAGCGTCAAAACAATGTGACAACCAATTGAAATACTGTGGATTAAAACTCTTTTGAGAATGCGTACGCAAACCCTAATTTTTGATTTATTGCCAAAGAAACGTTCGCCTGATCAAACCCTGAGCCAAACTCAAACAAATCAAAAGAAACCCTAATAATATGTTTGACTTATTCAAAAGTCATTGGAAACCCTAATTTTTGTCTGACTGATAAGAAAAGTCTGTTTGACCGATTCTTAAGCCAATCTGAAAAATCAGGAAAAGCCCGAAGCTGTGATTTCTTGTGAAAAAGAGGAGGCAAATTTTGGGGTACAACAGTTGCCCCTGTTCAATCTTCTTGAACCTGAAGAGTTAGATTTACAAGTTTGTCGTTCGCGACTCAAAGGTAAAAGGAGATTGGACACTAGAGTGCCCGAAAAATTTGCACTCGTTAAAGCGTAGTTTGAGGGAATGGGCTTAAAGATGCCATTTGGAGATGGGATTAAAGATGCAATCTGGAATGTGATAGAATCTTGTCGGGGGATGGGCTTAAAGATGCCATCTGGATTGTATGTTGAACTGTTATGTTGTTGGTGAGTGGACGAGTATCAGAAAGTTATCCATGTTTGGAACATCTCTGAGCTGGGGATCTGAATAAGCAATAGATTGACATCCATATTTGGAAGAATCCGTAAACTGTTTTCATAAGTCTTGAATCTGAATAAGCGATAGATTAACATCCATATCTGGAGAACCCGTAAACTGTTTTTAGAAGTTTGGAATCTGAACAAGCGATAGATTAACATCCATATCTGGAGAACCCGTAAACTGTTTTCAGAAGTCTTGAAGTTGAATAAGCATGAGTTGGTTGAGGAGATATTTGTCCTGCCTGGTTTCAGGTATTAATCTCAGACCTGAGAAAGAAAGATAGTTTCCTGGCTTGTTACAGGTGTTAATCTTCAATCTCTTCATGTAGATAGTTTTCCTGGCTTGCTACAGATATTGTGATGTCGGGAATGGGCTTACAGATGCCATTTGGAGATATGATGGATAGTTGTTGGAGATGGGCTTAAAGATGCCATCCAAGAATGATTGTTGAATTGTTATTTGTAAGTTGAAAGAAGGAACCTGTGTAGGGTTTCCTGATGATGAGTCCATGTAAAATTGTATCTGGAATTGAGAAGGAACTAGTGTAGGGTTGCCTGATGATGAGTCCGTGTAAAACTGTATCTGAAATTGAGAAGGAACCGGTGTAGGGTTGCTTCATGATGCGTCCGTGTAAAACTACATCTGAAATTGAGAAGGAACCTGTGTAGGGTTGCTTCATGATGAGTCCGTGTAAAACTACATCTGGGATTTGAGAAGGAACCGGTGTAGGGTTGCTTCATGATGAGTCCGTGTAAAACTACATCTGAATTTGATAAGGAACCGGTGTAGGGTTGCTTCATGATGAGTCCGTGTAAAACTACATCTGAATTTGAGAAGGAACCGGTGTAGGGTTGCTTCATGATGAGTCCGTGTAAAACTACATCTGGGATTTGAGAAGGAACCGGTGTAGGGTTGCTTCATGATGAGTCAGTGTAAAACTACATCTGAAATTGAGAAGGAATCGGTGTAGGGTTGCTTCATGATGAGTCCGTGTAAAACTACATCTGAATTTGAGAAGGAACCGGTGTAGGGTTGCTTCATGATGAGTCCGTGTAAAACTGCATCTAAATTTGAGAAGGAACCGGTGTAGGGTTGCTTCATGATGAGTCTGTATAAAACTGCATCTGGAATTGAGAAGGAACCGGTGTAGGGTTGCTTCATGATGAGTCCGTGTAAAACTACATCTGAATTTGAGAAGGAACTGGTGTAGGGTTGCTTCATGATGAGTCAGTGTAAAACTGCATCTGAATTTGAGAAGGAACCGGTATAGGGTTGCTTCATGATGAGTCCGTGTAAAACTGCATCTGGAATTAAGAAGGAACTAGTGTAGGGTTGCTTCATGATGAGTCTATGTAAAACTACATCTGAATTTGAGAAGGAACCGGTGTAGGGTTGCTTCATGATGAGTCAGTGTAAAACTACATCTGAAATTGAGAAGGAACCTGTGTAGGGTTGCCTCATGATGAGTCAGTGTAAAACTACATCTGAGTTTGAGATGGAACCGGTGTAGGGTTGCTTCATGATGAGTCCGTGTAAAACTACATCTGAATTTGAGAAGGAACCGGTGTAGGGTGGCTTCATGATGAGTCCGTGTAAAACTGCATCGTGTCTGGAGCGTATCTGGAACTGTATCTGAATAATTGTTAATGATAACCTTTTATTCTTACCCTGAAAAGGACAAAATGTTATCTAAACACAAAGTTATGTTGTATGATATGTATGATGCAATGAAATCCGTTTCGTCAATGTTTATGATATATGAATGTAATGGATGTGTATGTAAGCTGAGTAGCTGTCTTGCTGAGGAAGACGAATCCTAGATAATGAAGTCTTTGAACGCTGCCGGGGAAAGTAAATCCTTGACTGCTGCCGGGGATAGAAAATCCTTTGATCGTCGAAAATGAGAAGTCCTGGGACCGTTGTTGGGGAGTCAAGAGTTTGGGTTGTATGCCAATCTACTGGGGATTCCTGTCTTGAGGAGATCTTCACCGAAGAATATCTAAATACCCTGTGAGGAACTGAGAATGAGAGTCTTCATTCTGCTCGGGGAATATTGAAAACTCTGTGGGGAGAATGTTTATTCTGCTTGGGAAAAGAGTTTAGGAGTCTTAGTCGTCTGTTGCTCTACTGGGGAGTCGAAGTTGAACTGATATCTGGTCGGGTCCAGGTTTCGCAGTAACTTGTTGGGGATTGTAGAGTAGTCTACCAGGGAAGAGGAGTTGTGGTCCTTTGATTTGTAGTAGTTGGAGAGGCAAACTCAAGCTGGGGAATCCTGGCGTTGTTGGGGAAATAAACCCTGTCGTCAATCCGCTAGAGAGGTGACATCTTCGTTGGGGGAAGTCCTCGAGGATTCCTGAGGTTGATTCAGCTGGGAAAAAGGTTTTCGGAGATTAAACCCTTGCTGGGAATCATCCTATGAGAAGGATTTTGGGGAGATTTGTCACTGCCCCTAGTAGCGAGTGTTTGTGGCACTGCCTGGAAAGTTTGAGTGTACGTAACCCTTTGATGAGATTGACGTTTAAATGCCCCAAGTGATGGTAAGGGAAACTTGCCCCAAGTTAATCTGTAATTGAGAGATTTGTTGAAATCTTGACTGGATTTCCCCAGGTTAACTGAACTTTGAAGGATATGTTGAGACCTTGACTGGACTGCCCCAGGTGTGCTGGATAGTGACATGGCATGCCCCCTTGTTGATAAGAGATTTGTCAATGGAAGTGTCATCCTTTTTGAAGCGATTTTGTTCACTGAGAGGGCTTTCGTTCATCGGATATTCGTTGTGTGAATTTCTCCGCTGTCAATCAAATAGCCAAATGCAAACAATGATATTCAAGTAATGCACAATTTATGTTTGTCTTGAAGTTTTGAAAAATGTGTTTTTTAGCAGAAAACTTTTTATAAGACAAATTCAACACAAGATTTAGAGCAAAGCCCTACAGGAGTCAGGATACCTTTTGTAACAGTATGCTTTCGAACTAACCCATGCTTCAATTAGGACTTTTGGAGGGTTGTAACGTGGCTTGGTTCACGGTTTAAGAAACAAAGTATAAAGGCTCAAAGTATATTTGTACCCACCCGCTCTTCGTGATGTCCTTCAGTCCTAAACTCAGTTAATTGCGCGTCGAACTCTATTCGAGTTTGGAACGACGTTTTTTTTTTTGGTGATGGTTCACACCAGTTGTATTTTGGAAGGCAGTCATCATCTCCCTTTTTTTGCAACATTTTTCATGTTGTTGAGGATTTGTAATGACCTCGTTCTTTTGATTTATTATCCCTAACTTTTGCCTGACTATTCCTGTTTTCGAGATTACAGTCAGCGGGATGCCCCAGCTTTCTTAAGCCTCCTTTGTAGGTTTTGGCTAGGTGGGCTTTTCTCTTTTGAGAGGTAATGACTGCCTATGAGATAAGGAACCATCACTGTCTTTTGATTCCAAAGGAATGTTTTTTGATGTTGTTCGTTGTATTACAAACTGAGAGTTTGCGACTTCAATGCGCATCCTTTTTTGGATTAACTGAGAGACTACCCTGCCCCAGGTTTAAATCAAAGGTTTCAAATTATGTTTAAAACAGAAAACTCCTACTTCTTTGGCTCGAAGGGGTTGACTAGGGATTATCTTCCTTATAACTCCAGTGTTTGGGATTTGAAAGAAACGCTTGTACATCATCAGCAAGGTCTGTTCAAAAGCATACTGTATGAGATTACGGTATTATTTCGTCATCCTCCCTCTAAAGACTTGTAGCTTTTTATCAAGAGTTAAACGTCATAAAGAGAGTCAAAAGCACAGTTTAAATGTAATGAAAATGAGTGGATCAAATCAAGACAAACATATGCAATGCATTAATGAAACAGAGTTCGACATCAACAGATAATTGTTTGAATAACAAAAGAAATTACAACTTGAAAATTCAAATGGAACAAAAGACATTCTCAATGATTTGGCGTAGGAGCAGTGATCATGCTGGGGTCTCTGGAGGACCAAACTCAATCTCCTTGGCATCAATCAAATTCTGAATCTTGTACTTCAAAGCCCAACAATCGTTAGTATCATGCCCGGGACTGTCAGAATGATAAACGCAGGTCGCATTAGGATTGTAGTTAGGAGAAGAAGTCTTGGGGTTTGGATGAGGTCCTATCAATGCAATCAGATTCATCTTCAACAAGTGTTGCAGCGCTTGAGACAACGGCATGTTGATGTTGGTGAACTGTCTTTTAGGCTCATCTGGCCTTCGTTGATTTCCCTTTTGCTGTTGTCGGTGTGACGTAGAACCAGAGACCAAGACTGCCCCTACGTGTCGGTGACTTTTTTTACTGTTCACAGCATTGGACTCTTTCCTCCCATTGTGGGGAATTTTCTGTGTATCAGAGGGTGTAGCTTCTTGAATCTTCCCACTCTTGATGCCAGCTTCGACCCTTTCGCCGATCAGTATTAGCTCAATGAATCCAGCGGAGGAGCTTCCAATTAGGTGATTGAAGAAAGGCCCTATCAAAGTTCCCATGAAGATATCAATCAGCTCCCTGTCAGTTAAAGGGGGTTGCACCCTACCAGCCAGATCTCTCCACTTTTGAGCGTATCCTTTGAAGTTCTCGTCAGAACCCATGGTCATGTTCTGCAATTGCACGCGAATTGGTGCAAGATCAGCATTATACTGATACTGCTTATAAAAAGCAACAGCTAAGTCCTCCCAGGTGTGGATGCGAGAACTCTCCAATTGATAGAACCACTCGAGTTGAGTCCCTACCAGGCTTTCTTGGAAGAAATGGATCCAAAGCTTTGGATCAGTTGTGTGTGGCTGAATCTTGTGGACATAAGGTTTTAAGTGCATCTTAGGGCAAGAGACTCCATCGTACAGGGCCAAGGCAGGGACTTTGAACTTTGGAGGGATGACTAATCCAGAAACTAAACCCGTGTCTCCTAAATCCAAGCCAGGTATTTTTTGAATCTCCATAGCACTGAGGCGATCCTCCAACTGTTTGTACTTGTCATCAGCGGGAGGATATTGTTCCTCGGAGTAGTCAGCTTCATCAATCTCCAAATTGTGGTCTTCTTCAAGACTGACCCCTATGCTGGGTGGAGTTGAAAGATCTAGGGTTTTAGGTCTTCTTTTCAGGTTCAGGATGCCTGCTGCCTTCTTGGACTTCTTCTTCTTGTCTTTGAGAAGGAGAGCTTTCAGATCCTCTTGCCCTTTACCCATAGCCAGAAGCATTTGTTGGAATTGAGTGTTTTGAGCTTGGAGATCTTTCACCGTTTGTTCCATATCCATCTTACTGAAATAAATAGTAGGAAGATAAGGAGACCTGTAGGAGAAACCTGTTATGCAATGATATGTATGATATATGCAATGTTTTCAAGGATCTCTTGGGGTAAACACGAAAATGTTAGAGATTGAACTTTGATCAACAACTTTGATTGGAGAACTTCGTATCGGTGGATGTCTTTCCACGAGAATCAAGCTCACCATGTCGAGTGGGTCATAGCCCTTAATTCAAGTTGTTGCACTTGATCTTTGATGGCGTTTGTTTAGAGGAGAATGAAACCTCTTACCCTTTGGTAGACGTTTGGTTCAACGTGACCCTGCATCAAAAGACCCTCGAGATCTTTGAAATGGTTATTGTAAATGCTATGGTATGATGTTATGATGTTATGTACATATATGCAAAAGCAAGTAAGTGTATATACAGGTAATCATATTCACACAAAGCAAACAAGTCCTTAGGTTTAGGCTTGCATGGGGTTCGTAGGTAAGTACCCTCTTGAAGTTAGTTGGCTCATCCTGTCCTAGAATAGAAACCGGGTTCTAAGGAGCTCAATATCACTGGATTAGTTTCTGTGTTCATTGTTTTGGTTTAGCCACTTAACTGGCGACCAAAATATTCCAAGAAAACAATCCTCAATGAGTGTAGTATCGAGTATCTACCAACTTCGGACTGCACCAAAGTTGGTCATCTCACTACCCCTAAAAAGGCCAAGATGGTCAAGTAAGGTTCTAAGAGTTCGTTAGTGCTTCATGACATCGCTAAGCGGCCCCGTATTCTCCTTGACTACTCAAGGGCTACCGGTACTCACAAATATGTCATACTAACATAGCTACGGCTTCAACCATGTCGGTATACCCCGCACAGTTCCCTCACAGTTTATTGCTATTTACCTAAAAAGGTGCCCCCAAATCCGGGTGTAGGATTTGCAACAAACCCAAACAAGGAACCCAAAAAGTAAAGCAATCAAAGCAATAAAAGCAAGCATGTATAAGTGATCTAAAACCCTAAGGTAACCCCACTTTTAGAAATCTCCCCAGCATAGTCGCCAGTTCTGTGATACGGTGGGAGAACTGACTTGAGGTTTTGCGTTTGTGTTCGCAAATGTTTCGGTTTAGCAAGAGTCGCCACCGACTTTTTATTTATCCTAAGGAAAGGTCAAAAAGCACAGGAAAGACCTTTGAGATGTTTTCGTGGGTTCGGGGGGTAGATTATGAAAAGGGAAGGTGCTAGCACCCTTTTCATCCATGGTTATCCATGGGCTCTTAGTTACTTGTTTTAGATCACTTGCCTTTGCTTTTCAATTGTTTGAAATGGTGCTTTGTGTGTGTGGTTTTTGAAAATGTTTTGAAAAAGATGCCTTGTCTAGGCAACCTTTGTAATGACTCATGTTTGAGTATATACAAAGATGTATGTCTTTTGAAAAGATGTTTCAATGTTTTGAAAGTTTATTTTGAAATTGTGTGGAGATGTGTGTTTGAAAAATGGCAAGGATGTTTTGCAAGTTTGATCAAGTAACTAAGAGTTGTCTACCCTATTTTACTCAAAGATCTTTCTTATGTTTTTAACCCTTTTAACAGTGTTGTTTCACCATTGTGTTTGATGAACAACCTTGCGTTAGGATGTTAAACGGGACGAGCGCGGGTCATCGCATGCAATCATTGAAGGCAACTTGTGAGACGCTCTAGCAATTTTGTAAGGGACGAGATCATTTTATCGAAGGCAACATCGAGGGTCATCGAGGGACTAACGATCTTTGTTTATCGAAGGGACATTTGCTAGAGTGTCTCATACTCGAGGGACATGATTGCATTTTTCAGAGGCAACAAGCGAGGTTACCCTAGAGGTACAAGTGTGAATTGTGTATTGATTTTCATGCATTTGTCTTGTATTAGGTTATCTAGCGGTTGATTTTGAATCTTCGCATACAAACCCTAATTACTATACAGTATATAGAAAGCGATAAATTGCGGGAATTTAAAGTCTAAGCTATTAAAAATAAGTATCTGGGGATGGGGGTACAAATGTTTACAAATGGGGATGAGTCTTATCAGGATAGTAGTGTCCAAATATTATTTACAACCAAATCGAATCATCGCATTCTCAATGTGAAAATATAGCAAAGTATAAGGATCAAATAGAAATAAAAGTATTGTGCAATGTGTGATCGGTGGATCTGGAACTGACTGTTTAACGCTGGTTTGCGAAATGTCGCGGAAGCAAGAGTCGCCACCGTCTTTTATTTTCTCCAAATGGAAAGGACAAAAGCACAGAAAAATTCCTTAAAGAGATTGCTCTCGGTTCGGGAGGTAGGTTATAGAAAGGGAAGGTGTTAGCACCCTTTCTATCCATGGTTATCCATGGGCTCTTAGATACTTGCTCATTTGTGTTTTCAAAAATGGTTTGTTTGCTTTTCAACTGTGGGTTTTAAAAAGTTTCTTTGGAAATTCCAGTTCGACTCTTGTATCGGTCCTCAAGAGTGTTTGAAAAGTTGCTTTCGAAAGCTTTTTGAAAAGTGTTGGTGTGAAAAGTATTTTTGATTTGTTTTGTTTTGAATTAGAGCAAGTATCTAGAGTCGTCTACCTACCCTAAGGAATTCGTCTGTGTAAGTGTCCTTAAAGTAGTGCCATCCCACCATTGAGAGGTAGGTAGCACCACCGTTGGAGGTGTTCGGGTCAATTCGAGGTTTGGGACATGGTGATCACCAGAGCAATAGGAAGACACCTTAGAAGCTACCCTCATGCCAGGTTCCCGGATCATGAGGACTTACTAAGACATCCTCTACTCGACGATCACCTTTCGAGGCAAGGCAACAGTGAGGCGTACCCTAGGGGTGGTGTGTGCGATTCGTGTGTCGTTTTCATTTGCATTTATCTTGTCATGTTATTGGTGTTCTACGCTTGTTTTTATTTTGTTCATACATTCTTTCATGCTTTTGATTAACAATTAAAATATTTGCGAGAAAAGTAAATTCTAAGCTATTACAAAAGGCGCGGGTCCACATCGCCAAAAGTTTCTCGAACCCGATTTGACAGAAAATAAATAAAGTAAAAGAATTTAAAGTGCAAGAAATTGAAATGTTACAAGGCTTCGGGAGAGGTACATAATTATTTAATCAAAATAAAATAAATATGCGAATTAGAATAAAAATTAAGAACGTGGGCGTTGGACCCTCTTGCAAAATTAAATTAATGAAGAATTAATTAAAATTAAAAGAAAGCAAGAATTTGTTTTTTTTTTGGTATTTTTATGTATTTTAGGATTTAATAGAAAAAATTAATTGCAATTAAACGCTAACCCTAATTCTATTTTATTTTAATTTTTTAAGAAGACATTAGAATTTAACCTAAATTAAACCTAATTTTTATATACAAATTTAATTATAAAAATAAATAAAATAAATAATATTGTTAAAAAAGAAAAATTAAAAAGGAATAAAAACATTAATTAAACCTAATTCTATGTTTTTTATATTTTTTATTAAAAAGCATTAAAGTTAAAACTTAATTTACACTAAGTTTAATTATATACATTTATTTATAAAAATACTAGAAACAAAAATCTTTATCCTTTTTTTCTGATTTTTAGGTATTTTGTGGTTTTATGAAAATAAATAATCAAATAAATGACATTGATTTAAAATAAAGAAAAGAAAAATTATAAGAAAAGAATAGAGAAAGCAAACCCTAGGGGGTTCAGTCCCACATTGGGAGGTTCTTTCTTGATAACTCAGGCCCATTAATCTGGGTCCATTTGACTTTTCCAGGCAGCGTATAGCAATGTTGACCAGGGTGCAACGTGTTCTTTAGATCTATGCCTTTGATTTGATCTCCAGGGGCACGTGGATGTTGGATCCTGGAAGGCATATGGTGGACCACAACGCTGAAGCTGCATGTGAACGTACATGGAAAAATAATATTGAGATAATGCAGACCTGGGACTCGAACCCAGGTCTTGGACGTTAACACACACAACGCTTGCCAGCTGAACCACTTTGCACATGTTAATATATAATAATCAACAAATATAATGAATAAAAACAAGAATGTTAGTGGGCCTGCGCGCGGAAACTTGAACCAGCCTATCACCATTCTCCACGAGGTCGTCTTCTTCGCGTGTTTTATTTTCCTGAAATAAGAGAAACATAGGCAACGGTTTTGGATGTGTTCTCTTAGGCCACTTTCCAGAAAATAGCGAATAAGCCTAGGACACTCATAAATTGAGCGCGATGATGGATTCCTAATCGTCCAAACCTGCTGAATCTAATGGCACAGGTCTTGAAGGCTAATTTTTCTTTGGGTGGAAAGCCCCAAATTATAACTCCTGCAACCCTAAAAAACGAACATGGTATATTTGCCTATAGCGCATGATAATCAAATTAAGGCATATGGTTAGCTTGCAAACACTTCACTGATCATGAATATATAATCAAAATGCCATGAATGTGCGTAAATGTTAAAACACGATAATGAAAAAAAATGGAAAAAGTGTGACTTCTGGATACCGTTTCACAGCGTTTTGATTGATGTTTTTGATTGGAATACGTCCTATATTGCTCAAGGAAGCTAATGGGATAGGTATTATGCCTTGAATCTCCCTGGAAGTGAGTTTGCAGTTTTGAGTTTTTTAGACAAAATTCCAAGTTTGATTTTCTGGTTTTTGGGCAGCTGCGTGTGTATTTGCATTAGGGTTGTGATCCTGGCATATGTAGTAGTGAATTAGGTCAAAAAGAATCATCCAAATCTCTTGCATTCATAGT
This sequence comes from Vicia faba, assembly GCA_948472305.1. Taxonomy (NCBI): domain Eukaryota; kingdom Viridiplantae; phylum Streptophyta; class Magnoliopsida; order Fabales; family Fabaceae; genus Vicia; species Vicia faba. Next base: position 1,620,730,883 of record OX451736.1, read on the forward strand.
TTTGAAGATTTGATTTTCAAGCTTTATTTTCCAAATATTTTCCATGTGCTTTTGTGCAAATCATGATCCAATCAGTCCAATTCTTTCCATATTTGAATGTGCACGAATTATTGAGTAGATTATATGTGCAAAAAGATTTGTTAGGTTAAGTTAAGTATTTTTCACATATTTAATTGATTTAAGTGAATTAATATAAATAAAAATTCAAATAAATAAATAAAAACTTCCCTTTGGGCCAAGTAGTCGTGCATATGTCATGGATGATGAATTATGGAAGAAAAATGGGCCCATTAGCAATTTTAGGTCATTTGAAGTAATGTTGACTTTTCAAAATATCCAAAAATTTCCCAACTTCCACAAGGCATAACTTGCTCAATTTTAAGCTTTTATCATGTTCTTGAACATTTTGGAAAGGTCTTTGAGTCCTCTAACCAATGCCTTTTGTCCCATGTCATTTTGATTTACCAATCTCAAGTTATGGCCTTTGACTTAAAGTCCCTTTTTGTTGACTTTTGAAAATGACCTATAATGTTGAAATTGATAACTTTTTGTGAGAGCATTTCTTGGACTTGAAGTATGAATATGAGTTGTAGGAAATGTCTTTCTATTCAAAATGAGCTTTGGATGGAATTTTTCTGATAATCCATGTGAAAGTTATGCCCTGGTCAATTTACAGTTGACTTTTTCAACTGTCCAAATAAGGAAACTTTTGCATCTTGATGATTTTTGAGCCAAATTTTGAGAATCATGATCAAACATTGATCAAATGATGTTTGTGGCTTCAAAATGATATGTTGACCAAAAATTTGAACTTTTGACTGTCAAATGACCATTTTGCCCCTACAGTTGACTGTAGTGCAATTAGGGTTTTTGACTGTGCAATTTTGAGCTGAATGCCTTGAAACTTGATATGAGGATACTTGACCATATTTGTAGGAATATGAGACTTGATTGGACCTTTGGAAACTTCATTTTCTTGATCAGAACAAAAACCCTAATCTTGACTGTATAGGAGACCTTTGCACTGTGCAACCCTTGGGGAATTTTGAAGCTTGACTTGGCAATTTCTTAAAGAATATGGGAGGGCAAATTTTGGGGTACAACAGTTGCCCCTGTTCAATCTTCTTAGACCTGAGGATGCAGATTGGCTGATGTGCCTTTCGTAATCCGAGGGTAGAAGATGATTGAACACTAGAGTGCCCAGAAATTTGCGCTCACATAGTAGCAGTGATGGTGGAAATGGGCTTATAGATTCCATTTAGAGGTTGCTGGATAGGATGATGGGCTTATAGATGCCATCTGGATGTTGATCGCGTAAGAGATTCCTTAGCGAGAACCTGCATACCTGCAAAAGAAACATGAGTACCTGACACGTTGCAGGAGTTGATTTCAGATGCTTGGCATAGATATGTCCTGACTGGTTACGGGAGCTGGATCTGGAGCTTCACAAGATGATGAATGAACCAGGGATGGTTACTACCTTAGCATGAACGCTGAGAGAACCTTGGGTGACTTTAACTTCAACAACGCTCATTGAGCAAATCTTGGTGGGAATTACTATCTTCGCAGGATCGGGAAGGTAACCATAGGCAATTATAATCTGGAAGGGAATTACGTCTCACGCACTGTCGGGGAGAGAACCATAGGAAATTATAATCTGAAAGGAATTATCACCTCACTCACCGTCGGAGAGGGAACCATCTGAAAAGGAATTATCACCTCACTCACCGTCGGAGAGGGAACCATCTGAAAAGGAATTATCACCTCACTCACCGTCGGAGAGGGAACCATCTGAAAAGGAATTATCACCTCACTCACCGTCGGAGAGGGAACCATAGGAAAAGGAATTATCACCTCACTCACCGTCGGAGAGGGAACCATAAGGAAATTATAATCTCAAAGAAAAACCTAAAATGGAAATCTCATGCACCGTCGGAGAGAGAACCAATAGGAACTTATAATCTGATAACTTCTACTGAATCTTCATCAGAAAAATCTGTTGGGAGTCGATTTAGCTGGACTAGAGAAGGCCTGGGACTGGATAAGAAATCTTTGGAGTCGATTAATTGAACCGGTCTAGGTCTTGAAATATGATTGAGAATTTCAACTGCATCTTTCCTGAAAGGTAAAGGTCAGTCATATGCAATGCATGATATGGATCAAGCAATGATGTTCTCAACATAAATGAGATTTGTATTGATATAATGCGTCTATGCATGCTATAATGATGTATGTGATGTTTTATGAATGTATGTTTTCGTCTAGGAAAGTAAATCCTTGGCGGGTGTCGGGAAGTCACATCCTGATGTTGAAGAATAGATTTTGCTTCCGCTGGGGATGATAACTGCAAGAATACCGGTAGGAGAAGATGACTCCGTTGCGGAATAAACTTGGCAAATGGAAGATTCTGCAGGGAGAAAAGATACTCTAGCGACCATGCTGGGAAGCAATACTCTGTGGGAAGAGGGATGCCTTGCTGAGTGTTGATGATAATTTGCTGGGGATAAGAGACCTTCGTCGGGGACGCTCTTTCCGTGGCTTTTGGCTGAGGATAACCCAGTTATATCATGTTAAGGAAATAACTCTTTAAATAAAGCCGGGCGACGCGTTCGTGCTCTGCGAAGGATAAGCTTCCAGAATTTACTGGGGATAAGCTTACTGCTTGGGGATATGAATCCCTAACCTTCTTGGGGAAGCTAATTGGATTTTCCTGGGGAAGTTTTGAACTGTAATTTTGTAAGTTGAAAGAGGGAACCTATGTAGGGTTTCCTGCTGATGAGCTCATGTAAAACCGCATCTGAAATGGAGAAGGAACCTGTGTGGGGTTACTTTGATGATGAGTTCGTGTAAAATTTCGTTTTTGGAAAGGGAGAACCTGTGTAGGGTTGCTGGGCGACGAGTCCATGTAAAACTGCATCTTGAAGAGAGGGAACCGGTGTAGGGTTACTTGATGTCGAGTTCGTGTAAAACTACGTCTGGAGGAGGAGAACCTGTGTAGGGTTTCTTCGGGGTGAGTTCGTGTAAAACTTCTTGATGAACCGGGGTGAGGTTATCTTGAGCTAAATCCATGTAAGACTTCTGGAGGAACCGGGGTTAGGTTATCTTGAGCTAAATCCATGTAAGATTTCTTGATGAACCGGGGTAAGGTTACTTGAGATAAGTCCATGTGAGACTTCTGGAGGAACCGGGGTTAGGTTGCTTCGGGGATAAGTTTGTGTAAAACTTCTGGATGAACCGGGGTAAGGTTACTTGTGGGATAAGTTCGTGTAAAACTTCTGGATGAACCGGGGTAAGGTTACTTGTGGAGGATGAGTCTGTGTAGGACTTTATCTGAAAATTGAGAAGGAACCGGTGTAGGGTTACATGATTTTGATTAAGTGGATGATTGTCCTGTTTGGTTTCGGATGTTAACCCACGATCTGGAATTTGTAGAGGTAGATGGTAATCATCCTTATGTTGATCTTTCCTTTGTACTTTGGTTGACAGAGCAATTGGATCGCCTGGATAACTCATTATTGCCCTTGTTTCGGAGGTGAGGGAAGAGGATACCTGTGTGGGTGATTGACAAATCTTCGGGTAGACAAATGATGAGATGCCGGAACATAGTCGTACGCTTTGATCCCTAACTTTTGCCTGGACCGCCCTTTCGGGTTTTCGATCCACCGAGAAACCCATTTTTTCCCAAGCCGCCTTTTCAGGTTTTCGACTTGCCGGGTGTACATATTTTTCCATTTCATCCCTTCGTTTTGCCCGAACCCTTTTGGTTCGCCGGGAAGCCCTTATTTTTGCCTAGGTATGTCAACCTAGCGGGTCTTTGATTATGCGTAGTATTTTTTCGACTATGTCCATGCTCTCCGAATGTAGGGAGTTTCCCCTGTTGGAAGTATTTTGTCATACCCCAGATAATGGGCAATGCTCTTACTGTGCCCCATTGATTGGAGGTACTTCTGTTCACAAGGTGTTCATCATGCGAATTTCCCTGCTGTTCAAACAAATAGTCATATGCAAACAAGGTTATTTTAAGAATGCAAAAGCCTATGTCTGTTTTGAATATTTTGAAAATGCATTTTTGTAACACAATGCGGTGTCAACTCAAGATTTTATAGCAAACCTTCAGGAGTCAGGATACCTTCGTAACAGTATGCTTTCGAACTAACCCCTACTTCAGCTAGGACTTTTAAGGGTTGTAACGTGGCCTGGTTCACGGTTTAAGAAACAAAGGATAAAGGCTCGAATTATTTGTACCCACCCGCTCTTCGTGATGTTCTCCAAACCTAAACTCAGTTGATCATACGTTAGACTTTATTTGAGTTTTTGTCCTGATACTCCTGTGATGGTTCGGATGTTGATAGTTTATTTTGAATAGGCAGTCATTCCTTTTTGTTATTGAGGGTTTGTATGACCTCTTTCTTTTTCTTTCCTTATCCCTGTTTTTTGCCTGAACTGTTTCTTTTTGGAATTACAGTCAGCGGGATGCCCCAGTTTTGTAAGTCTCCTTCATAGGTTTTGACTTAATGGGTTTTGATTTTTGAGATATAATAACTGCCTTTCTTCATTGATTATTCGGAACCACCACTGTCTTCCTTTTTTGTAAGGACCTCTTTTGTGCGATTCGTTATGCACTTGGATCAACTGAGAGACTACCCTGCCCCAGGTTGTGATTAAGGGTTTTAAATTTCGAAAAGAAAAACTCCTACTTCTTTGGCTCAAAGGGGTTGACGAGGGATCATCTTCCTTATTACTCCAGTGTTTAGGAATTGAAAGAATGCCTGTACCTCATCAGCGGGGTCTGTCCAAAAGCATACTGTAAAGATCGTGGTATCTTTTTCGTCATCCTCCCTCAAGAGGCTTAGAATTATTAATCGAGAGTTGACATCGGAAAAAATATGAAAGCAGTTTTAAGTACAGTAAACATAATTAATTCAAGACAGACATGTGTAATGCATTCATGAAATAAAAGAGTTTAACATGACAATTGTTTATCAAGAAAGGAAAAATACAACTTGAATTCAAATGAACAAAAATCTCTCAATCCTAGCCATGTTTTGGCAAGGGAGCAGTGATCACGTTGGGAGTCTCGGCAGGTTCGAATTCAATCTCTTTAGCATCGATCATATTCTGGATCTTGTATTTCAGCGCCCAACAATCCTCGGTATCGTGCCCCGGGCTATCAGAATGATAAGCACACCTTGCTTCTGGATTGTAGCTTGGAGAGGAGGTCTTGGGGTTTGCATGAGGGTTGATCACTGCAATCAGGTTCATCTTCAACATGTGCTGCAATGCTTGTGACCATGGCATGTTAATGTTGGTGAATTGTCTTTTAGGCTCGTCCGGCCTTCGCTGGTTTCCCTTTTGTGGTTGGCGGCGTGGTGCAGAACCAGAGATCATGACTGCCCCTGCATGTTGGTCACGACGACTCTTTTGGCTGTATGCCGCATTAGATTCTTTCTTTCCCGTGTAAGGCTTTTTGTGAGTATCAGAAGGTATGGCCTCTTGAATTTTCCCACTCTTGATACCGGCTTCAATTCTTTCGCCAGTCAGGATGAGGTCGGTAAATCCTGCAGATGAATTACCAATGAGATGATTGAAGAATGGCCCGGATAGGGTCCCCAAGAACATATCAACGAGTTCCCGGTCAGTTAATGGAGGCTGCACCCTTCCAGCAAGGTCTCTCCATCTCTGCGCGTATTCCTTGAAACCCTCACTTGACCCCAGCGACATACCCTGGAGTTGGGTACGTGTAGGAGCAAGGTCGGCATTATACTGGTATTGCTTGTAAAATGCAGTGGCTAAGTCCTCCCAGGTACGGATGTTGGCTCCATTTAGTTGATAAAACCAGTCAAGCTGAGTCCCTGAAAGACTCTCTTGGAAAAAGTGGATCCATAAGTTCTTGTCGGCCGTGTAGGGCTGGATCCTCCTCATGTATGACCTGAGATGCAGCTTTGGACAGGATGCCCCGTCGTACTTTGCAAAGGCAGGTGCCTTGAATTTGTGCGGGATCACTACCCCAGAAGACAGACCTAGATCCTCGAAGTCCAGGCCAGGCACCTTTTGTATCTCCATAGCACTTAGCCGGTCTTCCAACTGTTTGTACCTATCCTCAGCCGGAGGGTACTGTTCGTCGTTGAAATCTGTCTCATTGTCGGAGACCACTGGACTGAGAACCCTTTCCTCTTGATGACTGCCTTTCCCCACAGATGGAGTTGTCCTCTCAGCTTCATCCCGCAGGGTGTTCCTAGATCTGCGTCTAGGGCTGAACAAAACAGTCCTCTTCTTCTTCTTTTCCTTCTTCAAGAGCAGAGCCTTCAGGTCTTGTTGCCCCTGGGTCAAATTCATGATCAGCCCTTGGAACTGGGCGTTCTGAGCCTGGAGGGCCTTGATAGTGTGCTCGGTTGAGGATTCAGGATTCATGACGAGACTGCTGAAATAAACAGCGAAAAAGGTAAGTAACCTGCAGAGAAAGGGTATATGTTATGCAATGATATGTATGATATGCATGCAATGATTTCAAGGACCTCGAGGGGTAAACAAATTGTTAGAGTTAGAAACTGGTAACTTGATTGAAGGTACTTCATGTTGTTGAGAGTCCTTCTTCAAGGGTCAAAGGCTCACCATATCCAATGGGTCATAGCCCCTGACTACTTTGGCTAGAGGAAAATAAATCCTCTTTGCCCCTTGCTAGATGTTTGATTCATCATGACCTGCATCACAAGCCCTTGAGATCCTTGAAATGGGTTAGGATGTATGCAATGGTATGATGTTATGGTATGCATGGGGTAATGTAGGTAAACCCTGTTATGAGCCCTTATTAAGGACTATAAACAGAAACCTGCAAGAAACTCAAGTAAAACCTGTCATGAGTCCCAGTTAAGGACTATAAACAGAACCTGCAAGAAACAAGTGTCAGGTAACAAGCATGCAGATAATCAAGTACGAAGGCACACAAGTCACACAAGAGAAGCCCTTAGAGTTTAAGGCCAGCATGAGGTCTAGGTATTACCCTATTTCAGTTGGTTGGTTCATACCTGTCCTATCAAAGTAACCGGGTTCTTAGAGGATCCCAATATCATTGACTAGCCTCAATCGGTCATAACTCCAGCATCGCAATCTTTTCTTGCGGCCAGAACCATCACGAGAGTTTAGCCTCAATGGGCGTAGCATACTGCTACTGTTCTAATGGCCAAGTTGTGTCATTTAAGGTTCTAAGGTCTGTTGGTGCTTAATGACTCCTTGGAAGACCCATATTCTCCCCGTTTCAACACGAGGGATATCGGTACAGACCAAGGTGCCACACCAACGTAGCCACTGCTTCACCCATGTCGGTATACGCCGGACAGGTCCCTCACAGCTTATGCTACCTAAACAGGGTATCCCCAGATCCGGGTTAGGATCTATGTAACTCCCATGCAACCTACAAATTTAAAGCAAACAAGTCAATACAATTGAAAACACAGTTATGAACTAACCCTAAGGTACACCTCACTTTATAAAGTATTTCCCCAGCAGAGTCGCCAGTTCTGTGATCGGTGGATCTGGAACTGACTGTTTAACGCTGGTTCGCGAAATGTCGCGGAAGCAAGAGTCGCCACCGTCTTTTATTTTCTCCAAATGGAAAGGACAAAAGCACAGAAAAATTCCTTAAAGAGATTGCTCTCGGTTCGGGAGGTAGGTTATAGAAAGGGAAGGTGTTAGCACCCTTTCTATCCATGGTTATCCATGGGCTCTTAGATACTTGCTCATTTGTGTTTTCAAAAATGGTTTGTTTGCTTTTCAACTGTGGGTTTTAAAAAGTTTCTTTGAAAATTCCAGTTCGACTCTTGTATCGGTCCTCAAGAGTGTTTGAAAAGTTGCTTTCGAAAGCTTTTTGAAAAGTGTTGGTGTGAAAAGTATTTTTGATTTGTTTTGTTTTGAATTAGAGCAAGTATCTAGAGTCGTCTACCTACCCTAAGGAATTCGTCTGTGTAAGTGTCCTTAAAGTAGTGCCATCCCACCATTGAGAGGTAGGTAGCACCACCGTTGGAGGTGTTCGGGTCAATTCGAGGTTTGGGACATGGTGATCACCAGAGCAATAGGAAGACACCTTAGAAGCTACCCTCATGCCAGGTTCCCGGATCATGAGGACTTACTAAGACATCCTCTACTCGACGATCACCTTTCGAGGCAAGGCAACAGTGAGGCGTACCCTAGGGGTGGTGTGTGCGATTCGTGTGTCGTTTTCATTTGCATTTATCTTGTCATGTTATTGGTGTTCTACGCTTGTTTTTATTTTTTTCATACATTCTTTCATGCTTTTGATTAACAGTTAAAATATTTGCGAGAAAAGTAAATTCTAAGCTATTACAAAAGGCGCGGGTCCACATCGCCAAAAGTTTCTCGAACCCGATTTGACAGAAAATAAATAAAGTAAAAGAATTTAAAGTGCAAGAAATTGAAATGTTACAAGGCTTCGGGAGAGGTACATAATTATTTAAGCAAAATAAAATAAATATGCGAATTAGAATAAAAATTAAGAACGTGGGCGTTGGACCCTCTTGCAAATTTAAATTAATGAAGAATTAATTAAAATTAAAAGAAAGCGAGAATTTGTTTTTTTTTTGGTATTTTTATGTATTTTAGGATTTAATAGAAAAAATTAATTGCAATTAAACGCTAACCCTAATTCTATTTTATTTTAATTTTTTAAGAAGACATTAGAATTTAACCTAAATTAAACCTAATTTTTATATACAAATTTAATTATAAAAATAAATAAAATAAATAATATTGTTAAAAAAGAAAAATTAAAAAGGAATAAAAACATTAATTAAACCTAATTCTATGTTTTTTATATTTTTTATTAAAAAGCATTAAAGTTAAAACTTAATTTACACTAAGTTTAATTATATACATTTATTTATAAAAATACTAGAAACAAAAATCTTTATCCTTTTTTTCTGATTTTTAGGTATTTTGTGGTTTTATGAAAATAAATAATCAAATAAATGACATTGATTTAAAATAAAGAAAAGAAAAATTATAAGAAAAGAATAGAGAAAGCAAACCCTAGGGGGTTCAGTCCCACATTGGGAGGTTCTTTCTTGATAACTCAGGCCCATTAATCTGGGTCCATTTGACTTTTCCAGGCAGCGTATAGCAATGTTGACCAGGGTGCAACGTGTTCTTTAGATCTATGCCTTTGATTTGATCTCCAGGGGCACGTGGATGTTGGATCCTGGAAGGCATATGGTGGACCACAACGCTGAAGCTGCATGTGAACGTACATGGAAAAATAATATTGAGATAATGCAGACCTGGGACTCGAACCCAGGTCTTGGACGTTAACACACACAACGCTTGCCAGCTGAACCACTTTGCACATGTTAATATATAATAATCAACAAATATAATGAATAAAAACAAGAATGTTAGTGGGCTTGCGCGCGGAAACTTGAACCAGCCTATCACCATTCGCCACGAGGTCGTCTTCTTCGCGTGTTTTATTTTCCTGAAATAAGAGAAACATAGGCAACGGTTTTGGATGTGTTCTCTTAGGCCACTTTCCAGAAAATAGCGAATAAGCCTAGGACACTCATAAATTGAGCGCGATGATGGATTCCTAATCGTCCAAACCTGCTGAATCTAATGGCACAGGTCTTGAAGGCTAATTTTTCTTTGGGTGGAAAGCCCCAAATTATAACTCCTGCAACCCTAAAAAAAGAACATGGTATATTTGCCTATAGCGCATGATAATCAAATTAAGGCATATGGTTAGCTTGCAAACACTTCACTGATCATGAATATATAATCAAAATGCCATGAATGTGCGTAAATGTTAAAACACGATAATGAAAAAAAATGGAAAAAGTGTGACTTCTGGATACCGTTTCACAGCGTTTTGATTGATGTTTTTGATTGGAATACGTCCTATATTGCTCAAGGAAGCTAATGGGATAGGTATTATGCCTTGAATCGCCCTGGAAGTGAGTTTGCAGTTTTGAGTTTTTTAGACAAAATTCCAAGTTTGATTTTCTGGTTTTTGGGCAGCTGCGTGTGTATTTGCATTAGGGTTGTGATCCTGGCATATGTAGTAGTGAATTAGGTCAAAAAGAATCATACAAATCTCTTGCATTCATAGTTTTGAAGATTTGATTTTCAAGCTTTATTTTCCAAATATTTTCCATGTGCTTTTGTGCAAATCATGATCCAATCAGTCCAATTCTTTCCATATTTGAATGTGCACGAATTATTGAGTAGATTATATGTGCAAAAAGATTTGTTAGGTTAAGTTAAGTATTTTTCACATATTTAATTGATTTAAGTGAATTAATATAAATAAAAATTCAAATAAATAAATAAAAACTTCCCTTTGGGCCAAGTAGTCGTGCATATGTCATGGATGATGAATTATGGAAGAAAAATGGGCCCATTAGCAATTTTAGGTCATTTGAAGTAATGTTGACTTTTCAAAATATCCAAAAATTTCCCAACTTCCACAAGGCATAACTTTCTCAATTTTAAGCTTTTATCATGTTCTTGGACATTTTGGAAAGGTCTTTGAGTCCTCTAACCAATGCCTTTGGTCCCATGTCATTTTGATTTACCAATCTCAAGTTATGGCCTTTGACTTAAAGTCCCTTTTTGTTGACTTTTGAAAATGACCTATAATGTTGAAATTGATAACTTTTTGTGAGAGCCTTTCTTGGACTTGAAGTATGAAGATGAGTTGTAGGAAATGTCTTTCTCTTCAAAATGAGCTTTGGATGGAATTTTTCTGATAATCCATGTGAAAGTTATGCCCTGGTCAATTTACAGTTGACTTTTTCAACTGTCCAAATAAGGAAACTTTTGCATCTTGATGATTTTTGAGCCAAATTTTGAGAATCATGATCAAACATTGATCAAATGATGTTTGTGGCTTCAAAATTATATGTTGACCAAAAATTTGAACTTTTGACTGTCAAATGACCATTTTGCCCCTACAGTTGACTGTAGTGCAATTAGGGTTTTTGACTGTGCAATTTTGAGCTGAATGCCTTGAAACTTGATATGAGGATACTTGACCATATTTGTAGGCATATGAGACTTGATTGGACCTTTGGAAACTTCATTTTCTTGATCAGAACAAAAACCCTAATCTTGACTGTATAGGAGACCTTTGCACTGTGCAACCCTTGGGGAATTTTGAAGCTTGACTTGGCAATTTCTTAAAGAATATGGGAGGGCAAATTTTGGGGTACAACACAATGCATATGGTTATTTACAAACGATCAAAATGTTAACCTAATGCAATATTAAGTATTTTATTATTATTTTTTTGTTTTTTGTTAATTATATATAAACAAAAGTTTTAATTAAAAAAAGTTTTAACACAAGAAAATTATTTAACTTAGTAAACTCTATTTTTATGTATTTTTAATTGTACTAAATAAAAAAAGTATTTAAGAAAATTTTGTACAAAAAAAGTTAATGTATTATTTTTATTTAATAAAATAGGTTATGAAAAAAAGGAAATAAGGTGATAAAAAGAAAGAAAAAAAAAGATTGATTTGTATAAAAAGTTAAGAAATTAAATGGGCTTAGGGATTATATACATGGCCCAAAAAATGAAACAAGGCAGATTAAGACAAAAAAAGGGGGGGGGGGGGGTGTGGTGCCAGGATTCATTGGGCTTTAGCAGTTTTGTGGGGCAGAAGCCCAAACGCGTTTGAGAAAATTTTATTAGGGTTTGTTGTTGTCTTGCTCAGAACTATGTTTGCTCGGTTTTGAACGGCGCTGCTCTCCATCTTCTTCTTCGCCTCTTCATCCTTCTCGATCAGAACCACTGATGCCTTCCATGCCTGGCTACTGGACGCCACCTCCAATCTCTCCTCTCTTCACGGTTTCTCAAGGCGTTGATTCAAAAAAAAGGTAACGATTTTCTCTTCAAATGCGTTTTAGGGCTTTTTGTTCTTTGCATGATTAAATCTTTACATGTTCTGATCTTTGTGTCATTTTGTGTTTATGATACGAGATTGTAGAAAAAGGAAGGAGGATAATGATACCTTAGGGTTTTTCTTTGGAAGAGGAGACGGAGGGTTTGGACGGCGGCGCTTCTCAGGTGGCCAAGGCGGGGAGCTTGTGATGTTGGCTTTTCTGGTAACCTCGTATCTTTCTTTTTGAATGGTTTTGTGATGAATGTTATAATCTGAAAACCCTAGAGTACGTTTCTGACTCTTTTCCTCTCTGAATACTTGCTTTGTTCTGATGATGAGCTTATCTCTGAAGATTGTTTGTTGTTGGCTTTCTTCCTCTCTTTCTTGTCAATGATGATAGCTTTCTGAGATGCTTGTGCTTCTGAGTTGCTTGCTTCAGTGTTGTTTTTGCTTCTGACTTTTCTTTTCCTCTCTTTTGGGCTTGGCCTTTTCAATGATGATGATGATTCAGAGTTGGTGTTTCAGTTGTTGTTCTGATAACTGGTTTTTAGGCTTGAAGGCTTTCTTCTTTGAGGCAAGCTTGTGCAGTTTGTAAGTTTGGAGGTTTTGGTAAGGTTCTGTAAGTTTGTTAGCTGGTACAGGCTTGAGGCTTGAAGCAGTTTGTAAGCTTGAAGGCAGTTTTGAGGTTACAGGCTTGTTTTGGTTACAGGCTTGAGGCTTACTTCTATAACAGGTTTTTGGCTTGTTAGTTTGCTTGCTTGAAGGCAGTTTGTTGGTAACAGGAAGGCTGTTGTTTGCTTGCTTGAAGGTTTTAACAGGTTGATATGCAGGTTTGTTTTTGTGTACATGCAGGCAAGCTTTGTTGGTACAGGCAGGCTGTTGTTTGTGTTTACAGTTTGTGGCCTTTTTTCTTTTATGTTCTGCCCCCCTTCTGAACTGAAATCTTTGTTATATTTATTTGTCTTCTAAGCCTGCCCAACTGTAAGCCTGCTTTTTCTCTCTTTTTCTCTCTCCAGAAAGCATATTTTAATGCTTTAGAATAGCTTTTTTCTGAAAAGGTTGTGGCTGGAAAATGATGAAAATGTACTTTTACAAGCTTGCTTGCAGTTTGGCTTTCCTCTGCATATCTTCTTACCTTCCAGATTTTCTGCATTGGCTTTTGTGTACTTGTTGACAGTTTTTGACAGCTTCTTTGACAAATTGTTGACAGCTTAGTTTGCCTTTCTTTGACAGTTTGGTTTGCCTAGTTTGGTTGACAGTTTTGTTTGCCTTTATGCATTGTGCAACTTGTTTGTTCAATTTGCAATTTGGTTGGCCTCTTTGACAGTTTGAATTTATGCAGCTTTGGGCACTTTGGAATTGATTTGTATTTAACTAATTCATATGCTTGCGAACAATTTTTCTTTCCCTCTTTGTGAACCAAGGAGAGACATCTTCTTGCGATTTGCAGAGAGGACGAACAAACTGATTCCGGCCAACAACCTTTAATGATGAGTTTTTGCTTATCTGTCTGAAAAATACTTTTCCAAATTAATTGTGTTGACTTCTCCTTTTCTGGCTTTGCAGGTAAATATCAATTGGGGAAAGGGAAGCAGCAGTAGAAGATGAAGACTTCAAGAAACTTAGGATGTAGATTTAGTTTATTTTATTTTTAATCATTGTAATAAACGTTATTGTAAATACCGTAAATAAATTTACTGTATCAAATAAACATTTGTAACAACAATTGAAAATGAATAAAAATCTTTTGTCAGATAATTCTTGATTTCTTCTGCACTTGTTTATTTAATTACTTAAATTTCTTGAATTATAATAATTGGAAATGCATCCCAATAATTGTAACTTAGAAATTATAAATAATCAACAAACGTCTGGCGTTCCAAATAACCAAATGCATCGCACAGTTAAACAAACAAACGTCCATACGCCTTTTACCTTACTGATTAAACCAACACTTCAATCTTTCAATCAGAAGCCTCAGCTCCTAACCCAAATGTTTAGGTTTTGAGAAACAAACAACAATCTTAAACAAGCGTCAAAACAATGTGACAGTCAATTGAAATACTGTGGATTAAAACTCTTTTGAGAATGCGTGCGCAAACCCTAATTTTGGATTTATTGTCAAAGAAACGTCCGCCTGATCAAACCCTGAGCCAAACTCAAACAAATCAAAAGAAACCCTAATAATCTGTTTGACTGATTCAAAAGTCATTGGAAACCCTAATTTTTGTCTGACTGATAAGAAAAGTATGTTTGACCGATTCTTAAGCCAATCTGAAAAATCAGGAAAAGCCCGAAGCTGTGATTTCTTGTGGAAAAGAGGAGGAAAATTTTGGGGTACAACAACCCAAATACCTCTTCTCCCTACTACCATTCCAATGCAAAGTGTGCCTATCATTCGGACAGTGTGGGGCACGACACCAACAACTGTTGGGCCCTTAAGAATAAGATCCAGGATTTAATAGATGCCAAGGAGGTGGAGTTTGACGCACCTGAAAAACCTAATGTGATATTCACTCCAATGCCAAAACATGGTCATAATGTCCATGCTGTTGTAGAAGATCTTTATGTTACTGCTGTTGATGACTTAATGACTCCATTGCCAATGATCAAGATGAATCTGTTGAAAGTCGGGATTCTCCCGGGCTGTGAAAAAGATTGTTATCTTTGTTCGACCTTGCAATCCGACTGTCCGCTTTTGAAGTCAGGCATCCAACGCCTGATGGATAATCAAGAAATCCTCTTCAAGAAAACTCATGTTACTCCTGTTACTCCAATCAATGATATTGCTATAATCACCATTTCCAAAAATCTTTCCAAGGTCTCCAAAAGACCTGTTAAGATTACACCCGATCCAAAGATATTACCGCTGAAGATTACTACGTCGGGGCCTATCCCATACAAGTCCAATAAGATAATACCGTGGAATTATGGAGGAGAGATCTTCTACCACGGTGTTAAGCAGATTGAATTAGTGGAAGATAATTCCTATGAAGAAACTCCTGACATAGGAAATATTGTGGGGACAAGTAAGATCACTAGTAGCGGAAGAATCTTATCTCCGGAGATTACTCCTCCAAGGGAAATCTTCGGACCCTCAAGTGCTCCTGTTCCAGTCAAGATATCTGTGCGAAGTCCAGTGATTGAAGAAATTGTTACTCCCGAAGTTGTACCCTCTGCTATTACTGCTGATAAAGGTAAGGGGATCCAAGAAGCGCCCGTCAGGACGAGGGCTCAGCCTTTGGTAATCCCCGAGACCACCCAAAAGGAAATGGAGGAAATTTTAAAAATAATTAAGAAAAGAGACTATGATGTATGTGATACAGTGGGATAACTGACTTGGGATTTTGCGTTTTGTGTTTGCAAATATTTCGGTTTAGCAAGAGTCGCCATCGACTTTTTATTTTATCCTAAGGAAAGATCAAAAAGCACAGGAAAGACCTTTGAGATGTTTTCTTGGGTTCGGGGAGTAGATTATAGAAAGGGAAGGTATTAGCACCCTTTCTATCCATGGTTATCCATGGGCTCTTAGTTACTTGCTTAGATCCTTTGCTTTGCTTTTCAATTGTTTGAAATGGTGCTTTGTGAGTGATTTTGAAAGATGTTTTGAAAAGAGGCCATCGTTGTGGCAACCTTTGTAATGATTCTTGTTTGAATGTATACAAAGGTGTTTTTGTCGTTTGAAAAGTTTTCAATGTTTGAAAGTAGGGTTTTGAAATTGTGTTGTGAAGTGTGTTTTGAAAAATAGCAAGGATGTTTTTGCAAGCTTGATCAAGTAACTAAGAGCTATCTACCCTATTTTACTCAAAGATTCTTCTTATGTTTTTAACCCTTTTAACAGTGTTGTTTCACCATTGTATTTGGTGAACAACCTTGTGTTAGGATGTTAAACGGGACAAGCGCGGGTCATCGTATAGACCATGATAGCAATAGTGTCAAGTATTTTTGGCAATTTTTCTTGAGGGACTTGATCATTTTGTTTAGGCAACTCAGATAGCGTCATCGAGGGACTATGATCTTTATTTTGTTTTTGTTTTGCCAAAGTACTTGACATGCAACCATGGCCCATTTTTGAAGGAAACAAGTGGATTGAAACCCTAGGAGTGCAAGTGTGCATTGTGTTTGTTTTTTCATGCATGGTTATCTTTGAATTAGGTCAAGCTACTTGTTAATTTGATTTTTTGCATACAAACCCTAGGTCTAACCATGGCATAATTGAAAGCATTTAAAGGTACGAGAATTTAAAGCCTACGTTATTACAACATGATATAGGGAGGGGGGGTACAAATTTGAATTGGGGGTATTTGACAAGAAATTAAATTCTAAATTATTACAACCAAATCGAATGTATAAGACAATATTTAAATGTGCAATAATTAAATAAAATACAACAAATAAATGTTAAATAAAATGTATTATGAAAAAAGTTTTTAGGTATGTAAAAAGTATTTTTTAATGTAAATAATAATAAAAATGGTCAATTTTAATTATTTTGTTATTTAGGGCAAAAACCCTAATTTTTAAATGAATAGTATTATTTATTATTTACATGCAATAATGTATTGATTTGTACAAAAAATAAAGGTATATTGTAAAAATGATATTTTTAGTGTAAAATATTAATAAAAATGAAAGTGTAATATTTTTGTATTTTTGTCTTAATTATTTAATAAAATAAAGTATATGAGTATATATAAAATAAATATTTAATTATTTTTGTCTTTACAAAAAATGTGTATATTCAAGAAAATGTTTTTAAATATAAATAAAATAATAAATGAAAATGAACATATTTTTTTACATTTATTCTTTAAGTTTTAATAAAAGAAAATAAATTATTCACATATTTATACTAGTAAAATAAAAATAAATATCAAATAAATATGAAAAAATATAAAAAAATAATTTTTTGGCATTTTTTATATTTGGACAAAAAATAATAAAGCCAGAGTAAAAAATAAAAATATCAAAATGGCAAATATACAAATAAATGGGCCAGGGGGTGTAAATTGAAAAATGGGGTGTTAAAAGTAAAAATGACCAGGCCCAGCCCAATCAGACTTCATCTTCTTCCTTGGTTCACAAAAACGCGCGTTCTGTACATCAACTGTTATCTCATGATTCTTTGATTTTTTGACAAAACTCATAACATGAAACTTGTAGAGCATCAAACAACGAATCTAACCATATAAAAAACTTAAGCTAACTCTCAAAGACCAGAGAGAATTTCTCTGGCCCTAATTTCTAACCTAGTTTTTTCAGAAAGTTCATGGATGAAATTCTCCTAGCACGATTAATATAAATGAAAACTAAGTATATGTATGGCTTCAGGGCTATGAATACAACATCTTTCATTCACAAACCTAACTCTAACTATTCCTAAATAGAGAGATAGAAGTTCATTAAATACCTGTTTCAGTTGACTTCAAGCTGGACAATGCAGCAACTTCCAAGGGTGCTTGAGGTTCTTTTGAGCTTGCCTGAGGTCCACTGAAGCTTTTCCAATGCTTGGCTTGTTTTGAAGTAGCCTGAATCGTGCAACAGAACTCAACCTACAAAGCTTTGAAACAAAAATGGCAAAGTGTGTTAAGGGTGTTACAGCTAGCAATGGATGATCTGGATAGCTTAGGTATGTTGGTTGGATGGTGTTCGAAGTATCTTTGGGCAAAACGCACGATGGAATTTGAAGATGGCTTGCAAAATGCAGAACTGGCCCTGTTTTGCAAGAAAATGGGGAATTTGTGCACTAGGAGTTTTGAGAGGCAAAGGGATCGTGTTTCTGGCTTGTTAGGAGGTATCTAACTTGTTTGCAATGTTTGTGTAAGTTGGTTTTAACAGATGTGAGAGATGGCTTGTGGTTTGCAACTTTTCTTCTTCTTGAAGCAAGAGTGTTTATCCCCTAAATGAAGGCATGTACCAGTCCTATATCATGCTGCATCTTTTCTCTTGGTTACTGGAATTGGTAGATTTGATCTTGCCTCAGAGATATGGCCCCATGCCTCAAGGATCTTGTTTTGACATAAAGTTAAGTTTAAGCAAAAATGGCATTGTTACTTTTTCCATTTAAGGCTTAATCTAGTGTGTAATGCCCTAATGACCAAGACAATACCTTAGCTCAATGGATATGAATTAAATTATGGAGTACAAACTGGTTTTGAAGCCTGTAATTGTGAACCAAGCTAGCTAGATCAGATTTGCAATTTGGTATGAACATGTATTGGCCATGGATCAAAGTAAGTTTTTGCCAACTTCAAGCATTCGATTCTCTCTAACCACAAGGGTGTTTGAGGAGTTCTTGGACAATTTGGAAATCTTGGAACATGTAATATAATCCATCTTTGAAATGAAAATTGAAACTCCAAGTGGAACTATGTGAAAAATGGCCAAGAAGATGGGTCAAAATCCTGCCTAAATTAGGGCAAAAATTCTCTAAGTTAAAAGTTTTAGGTACCCTTGTTCCAAAAATCATAACTTGAGATACAAGCCTATTTTGAGAAAACTTTGTGAATCAAAGTTGTAGACTTTGTGATGGACTATAACTTTCATTTTGCAAGTTTTGTTTTAATCCATTTGCATCTTGGTCAAAAAATGGGACAAAGTTAGGAAAAAATAAGAAAATTTCATAACTTAGAAAATTTCTAAGTTATGAAAATTTTCCATTTTAAACCCTAATTTGTATTTTTGGGTTTCTTGATGAACAAGTTTCATAATTTGACATGTCTTGGTGAAAAATGACTCTTGGCACATGATTTTGACCAAAAAGTCAAAGTTTGACTTTTCAGTGTACAGTCAAATTTTGATCAGTTGACTGAAAAATTCATCTGTCAATCCTATGCATTTGAGACCTTTTGAACTTGTTTAATGGGTCAAGACAATATCATTGAGTCCTTGAGTCCATGTGTGAGCTTGATTTGCCATTGGCTAGGTCAAACAGTCAAAAATTGCCTTTTTGCAGTCAAAACCCTAAAAATGACCATTTTGCCCTTTTAGTGATCT
This sequence comes from Vicia faba, assembly GCA_948472305.1. NCBI lineage: Eukaryota > Viridiplantae > Streptophyta > Magnoliopsida > Fabales > Fabaceae > Vicia > Vicia faba. The sequence goes on from OX451736.1 coordinate 1,620,749,770, forward strand.
GATCAAATTTCTTATGGAATTGTGATCCAAACTTGATCAAATGGTTCATATGAGCTCATAATGTTGATGTGGGTCAAATTTCATGAGGTTTGACTGTCAATTGGCCACAATTGACTTTTTCCCCAATACAGCTGATTTCTAGGTCAACTGTCCAATTGACTGGGCAAAAATTTGAATCATGGCTTAAAACTTGGTATGGACAAACTTGTGAGTCCAAAATGAAGTATGAAAGTCATTTTGGGCATTGTAGGTCAAAACATCCCTGTACAAACTCAAACCCTAATTTAGGTCAACAGTGCAAGGAGGTGTCTTGAGCAGAGCAAACCCTAGCTTGATCTTGAGTTCCAAGAGTCTTGTGATTGAGAAAATGTTGATGAAAACAGAGGGAAAATTTTGGGCTACAATAGTTGCCCCTGTTCAATCTTCTTGAACCTGAAGAGTTAGATTGGCAAGTTTTCCTTTCGCGACTCGAAGGTAAAAGAGGATTGGACACTAGAGTGCCCGTAAATTTGCACTCGTCAAAATATTGTCGAGGGAATGGGCTTAAAGATGCCATTTGGAGATGGTAGAACCTTGCTGGAGATGGGCTTAAATATGCCATCCAAGAGTGTTTATTGAACTGCAATGTGGTAGGTCATAAGAATGAGCATCAAAATGGTATCCGTGTCTGGAATGCATTTGAGCTGTATCTGGAGACTGAGTCTGTATGATCAAAGGAATGGCATCCGTGTTTGGAGCGTATCTGAGTTGTAACTGTATTTGAACTTCAAATGAATATCAGAATAACTGTCGTGTTTGGAGTGCATCTGTATTGTATCTAAATTTGAGATCTGTATGAGTAGCAGAATGACTTCCATGTCTGGAGTATATCTGAGACTGTAACTGGGATCTGAATAAGCAACAAAATGACTTCCGTGGCGATTGCACTAGGGAGAATCAAGTTGTTGGTGTAAGGGTCAGAATGGCATCCGTGTCTGGAGCATATCTGAACTTGAAGTTGATAGTTGAAACTGAATGAGAGATAGAATGGTCGCCGTGTCTGGGGAGTATCTAGTATGTATCAGATTGCTGAAGTCTGAATGAGTAGTAGAATGATCGCCGTGTCTGGGGTGTATCTGTACTGTATTTGACTTGAAATTCTGGATGAGTAATAGAATGACCGCCGTGTCTGGGGTGTATCCATACCGTATCTGAATAATTGTTAACAATAGCCTTTTAATCTTATCCTGCAAAGGGTAAAATGTTATCTAAAACACAAAGTTATGTTGCATGATATGTATGATGCAATGAATTGTGTTTCATCAATGTTTATGATATATGAATGTAATGGATGTGCATGTAAGCTGAGTAGCTGTCTTGCTGAGGAAAATAAATCCTTGATAACTAGAGATAATGAAATCTTTGATTGTTTTCGGGGAAAGTAAATCCTTGACCAATGCTGGGGATTCCAAAAAATCTTTGATTACTGAAGGTGAGAAATCCTTGTTGACTGCTGACTACTTGGGAATTAAAGATCTTTGATTGCTGAGAAGGGGAAATCCTGGGACCACTGCTGGAGATTGAAAATCCTCGGCAATTTGTGGGGATTAACAAGGCCTTTGAAAACTCCTGCGGGGATGTGAGAATCCTTCATGACTTTCCTGGGGAATGAGGAAAACTCTGATGATCTCTATTGGGGAATTGAAACCTTGGAGGCTTCTGCTTGGAGAAATGACACCGGGAATCTTCAATCTTTTGGAAGGTAACTCTGTGGGGGAAATGTTCACTATTCTGGCTCCGCTGGGGATAGGATTTTTTAGGGTTTTTGGGCTCCATTGGGGATCTCGAAGCTTAACTCTGATGGGAATTTTGAAACTTAACTCAGCTGGGGAATCAAGTTTTAGGCTGCACTGGCTCCGCTGCGGATCTTGAAGCTTAACTTTGCTGGGGAAATATACTCCAAATTTAGCCTTGTTGAGGATCTGAATGATGTATCGTAGGGGATTTCTTCTGGAATGGCATAAAGATTTCTTCCTACTCCTTCAACCTATCAGTAATTATCCTTTTTCAATTTCGTTTTATTTGTAAGAAGTGATTATATTCAAATGCATATACCTATTTAACAAAACATTGGACGTTTTCAAATAAAACATAAGTGTAAAAAGAAAAGAAAGGCAAGCAAATTTCTGCACTTTGAAGTATCTTTGTATTTAATTTTCGTGAATATCTTTGTACAAATGAGACAGACATCCTAGTCAGAGAATGTCGTCGTAAAAAATTGAAAAATTTTATACAAAAGAAAGATGGCTATGTGTAATAATTCCATGGGATTCCCATTCTGCTATAGCCTTCACAACTCTGAATATCTTGTCCATTTGCTACTTCGTCCGCTGATGACTGGATTGATCAGAAGCTTGGAGCTTGTTGGTGAAGAGGTTGTTCTTGAAGTGATCTGACGATACATAGTCATACGCTTTAATTCACTAACTTTTGCCTGGACCGCCCTTTCGGGTTTTTGATCCACCGGGAAACCCATTTTTGCCCAAGTCTCCCTTTCGGGTTTTCAACTTGCCAGGTGTAAAGATTTTTTGTTTTATCCCTAATTTTTTCCTGAACCGCCCTTTCGGGTTTTTGATTCACCGGGATGCTCATTTTTGCCCAAGCCGCCCTTTCGGGTTTTCAACTTGTCGGGTTGTTTTATGCGTAGTATCTTTTGACTATGTCTGCGTTCGCAGGGTGCGGCAAATCGTTGCCGTCCATGGTGGTCAGAATCATTGCCCCACCAGAAAAGATGCTCTTAATCACAAATGGTCCTTCGTAAGTAGGAGTCCACTTGCCCCTGGGGTCACTTTGCGGCAAGATGATCCGCTTGATTACAAGATCTACGACTTGATATACCTGACGTCTGACTTTATTGTTGAAAGCCTTGATCATGCGTTTTTGATACGTCTGACCATGACAAACAGCAGTAAGTTACTTCTAGTCGATCAAATTAAGTTGATCAAGCCGGGTCTGAATCCAATCGTCTTCGCTCAAACCAGCTTCCTTCATAATCCTTAAGGAAGGAATCTGAACTTCCATGAGTAGCACAACTTCCATGCCATATACTAAAGAAAATGGGGTTGCCCCTGTTGAAGTACGTGTTGTGGTACGATATCCATGTAGAGCAAACAGTAACATCTCATGCCAGTTCTTGTAGGTGACTGTCATCTTTTGAATGATCTTCTTGATATTTTTGTTCGCAGCTTCAACAACATCGTTTATCTTCGCCCGATAGGGAGATAAATTGTGATGATAAATCTTGAACTGTTCGCATAGAGAGGTGATCATAGTGTTGTTCAAATTCATACCGTTGTCTGTGATGATCCTGTCGGGGACACCGTACCAGCATATAAGGTTCTGCTTGATAAAGCGGGCAACCACATTCTTTGTAACTGAGGCAAAGGAAGCTGCTTTGACCCACTTGGTAAAATAGTCAATAGCGACCAAGATGAAGCGATGTCCATTGGATGCCGTGGGCTTGATCTCTCCAATCATGTCAATGCCCCACATTGCGAATGGCCAAGGAGATGTCAGAACGTTGAGAGGAACAGGAGGAATATGTACCTTATCGGCGTAGACTTGGCACTTGTGGCAAGTACGAGAATGTTGGTGACAATCAGCTTCCATGGTAGACCAGTAGTAGCATGCCCTTAGAATCTTTTTAGCCATCATATGTCCGCTCAAGTGGGTGCCAAATGTGCCACTGTGTATCTCAGTCTTGATCAACTCTGCTTCAGCTTCGTCCATACAACGAAGTAGAACACAATCATGGCTGCGCTTATAAAGGATGCCATTGCTTAGGAAGAACTTGGCAGCAAATTGATGTGCGATTGACCTAATGTGTCTAACAGTATCTTAACTGCAAGTGCACAGTCTATCGCGGTAGTAATAAAAAGATGTCGAACCCACAGGGACTTCGTAATCACTCTAGTGTTATAAAACAGGTTAGTTTAGCTAAGGCGGAAATTGTCACGTTTGGTTTTTAGAAGTTTAAAACTAAAGGAGAAACTAAATTCAATTAAAAGAATTATAATATTAAAGTGGTCGGAGCGTAATGTTTTGAACCTATGCGAATTAAATTGTACCTAAGCATATAAAAATATTTAACTTAAATTGTTCTGTAGTACTTATCAGTTTAAAAACCCTCGATTCACACTCTCGTGGTCTTACCTCGGATCATACTCCTAAAGCCAAATGTCTGCTCTCGCTAGCCCATAAGTGTTTAGAAAGCATCTTTTTGAAAACTAAATAAATCTAATTCGTTTTAAAGCGCTCTCGCTGTATTTAAATCGAATGCCTAACTTTAGCTATCCAGTTAAAACCTCACACTCTCGTGGTCTTGATTTCTCCCTATTTTACTTTCCTTACTCTCGTAACAAAAAGCTTAATTTTTAATTATAAAAAGTCACGGCCATAAATTAAGTTAATTAAGGTTTTAGCTTAGAAATACATTAATTCATTCGGTTATTTCATCACGCCCCGACTACGGGTATTTAGCTACTCATAATGCTCGGAATTAAAATGCAGGAAATAAAATCAGAAAACAATAACACATGCATTATAAATAAAGAACAGAAATTTAACATAAATAAATTGCAATTATATTGAATACAATAAAAACCTGAAAAGCAATAATATCCTAGATCCTTCTTCCACAAGCCGGCAAGATTGGAACGTCGGAATGAAAATTAAATAAACAAAATGCGAAAATAGAATCGGGTTTTAAATCGGCAGAGCTTCCGCAAGAATTTTATGAACTGAACTCTGTGTCTTCTTCTTTGAAGTCCAAGCTATTTATAGAGAATGAATACAGTTGGAATTATATTTCACGTTGCTAGATTCTTGGTTTGCTGAGAAAAATAAGTAGAAGGTGGTCTTGGAAGTTGGAGAAAAATAAGGCACAAATGCATGCTTCGTTATTGACCACGTCCTGCACGTTCAAAACAACTAATAATATGCTTGTTACGGTCGTGGCTGGTGCGTTACGTGCAGATTCCATGAAATAGCACGTTACGATCGTGGCCAATGCATGACGGTCGTAACACGCTTCTGAAGTGTCTTACAGTCGTGGCAAGGGTGTGACGACCGTAATAACAGCAAATCTTGGATTTTTGACAGATTTATCTCTTCTCTTCTAGTCTTGGCCGCGATCTTGTACATTTTCATGTTTCTTTCTAGTTTGAGCTAAGATATGTTGTACCTGCATAAAATCATACAAAACTCGGAGTATTCGGGAGTTAATCGGGTCAGTATGATATAAAGCGGTTTAATTTCATGGTAAATATATGATACGATTTCTCGTTATCACAAATCTCCTTAAGAACTTTTTGTCACTGACGGAAGCTCCTTCAGGATATTCTCTAGTCTGGAGATACCTTTTGATTTCATGAAACCAGGGTTGTTCCACTACTTCTTCGGTATTAATCTCATGACAGTGTGCGGGTTCGTCCATTTGCTCGATGGTAATTTGGGGAGCCTCGTTATCCCAGTTGAGTTTAAACATGGAAGACATTGTAGCCAGAGCATCTGCTAGCTGATTTTCTTCTCGCGGGAAGTGCTCGAAAGTAATCTGCTCGAAATGAGGCAACAACGTCAGGACATGTTCTTTGTATGGGATAAGATTAGGATGTTTAGTGTCCCACTCTCCTTTGACTTGGCTGATAACTAAAGCCGAGTCCCCAAATACGACCAAAGATTTGATTCCCAAGTCTATAGCAGCCTTGAGACCAAAGATGCAAGCTTCATATTCGGCCATGTTGTTGGTACAGCTGAAACAAAGTCGGGCAGTGAAAGGTGTATGGCAACCTTCCGGAGAAATGAGTACTGCACCGATACCATTGCCAAGTGCATTTGAAGCACCATCAAAGTACAGGGTCCATCGGAATCCTTGTTCAGGTCCGTCATACGGTCTGTTACCTTCAATGTTGTCCAATGTCATGCTGTCCTCATCAGGGAAGTCAAATCTCATAGATTGGTAATCTTCGACGGCTTGATGAGCTAGATGGTCAGCTAGTACACTCCCCTTTATAGCTTTTTGGGTAGTATACTTGATATCATACTCTGTCAGGATCAGTTGCCATCTAACAATTCTTCCAGATAAAGCAGGCTTCTCGAAGATATACTTGATCGGATCCATTTTAGAAATCAACATAGTGGTGTGAGTCAACATATACTGCATTAGCTGGCGAGCAGCCCATACCAAAGCGCAACAAGTTTTCTCGAGCAGTGAGTAGCGAGTCTCACAGTCGGTAAACTTTTTGCTAAGGTAATAAATGGTATGCTCTTTTCGGCCAGACTCGTCATGTTGGCCCAGCACGCACCCCATTGAATTATCCAAAACAGTCAGATACATGATTAACGGCTTTCCTTCGACGGGTGGCATCAGAATAGGAGGTTCTAGTAAATACTCCTTGATCTTATCAAAAGCAACTTGACAATCATTGTTCCATTCAACTACCTGGTCCTTCTTTAACAGTTTGAAAATTGGCTCACAGGTAGAAGTCAGGTGAGAGATGAATCTGGCGATATAGTTCAAGTGTCCCAAGAATCCTCTAACCTCCTTTTCAGTACGGGGGACAGGCATTTCTTGTATAGCCTTCACTTTAGCTGGATCAACCTCAATGCCTTTGTTGCTGACAATAAATCCCAAAAGTTTACCAGACCTAACTCCAAAAGTGCACTTGCTTGGATTCAGTCTGAGCTTATACTCCTTCAACCTGGAAAACAACTTTTGCAAATGACCAAGGTGTTCTTCTTCTGTCTGTGATCGAGCTATCATGTCGTCTACGTAAACTTCGATCTCATGATGTATCATATCATGAAACAAAGCTACCATGGCGCGTTGATAAGTTGCCCCTGCATTCTTCAGTCTGAATGGCATCACTTTGTAGCAGAAGTTACCCCATTGCGTGACAAAAGTAGTTTTCTCCATGTCCTCGGGGGCCATTTTGATCTGGTTATATCCCGAGAATCCATCCATGAAGGAAAACACCTTGTGCTGAGCTGTGTTGTCAACCAAGATGTCGATATGTGGTAGCGGAAAATCATCCTTGGGGCTAGCCCTGTTCAAATCCCGATAGTCCATGCACATTCTGACTTTGCCGTCCTTCTTAGGCACGGGCACAATTTTAGCAACCCATTGTGGATAGGAAGTAACAGCCAGAAAGCCAGCGTTGAATTGCTTCATTACCTCAGCCTTAATCTTTTCAGACATGTCAGGCCTTATTCGGCAAACCTTTTGCTTGATCGGTGGACAGTCTTCTCTTGTAGGGAGACGGTGAACCACGATATCTGTGTCTAACCCTGGCATGTCTTCATAAGACCAGGCGAAGATTTCAACATATTCATTCAACAATTGCACTAAGCGCTCATTGACATTTGGTTCCAAGTTGGCACCCACTTTTACTTCCTTCATGTCTTCCTCTGTCCCTAAGTTGATGGTTTCTAGCAACTCTTCATGAGGCAGAATGGCCCTCTCTTATTGTTGTAGAAGTCTGGCTAACTCTCCTGGCACTTCACAATCTTCGTCAACTTCGTACTCAGCATGATTGACCAAATCTTCAGAGTTATCGAAGGCAAAAATAGAATAGTCACCCATGGAATCCGGAGTGGATGGGTACCTGCATTTGTGAGTGTGGGTGTGTGTAAGGAATAGCCATCCTTAAAAAAACAAAAATGCAAAAGGAAAGAAAAATGAACACAACAGTTTATAGATGAAAAACGTCCAATGATTCATTAAAACATGGCATATGATTATGAAGAAAATAAAGCCCTTACAAATGGACCTACATTCCCCGGGCAAGGCATGAGGTGAAAATAGTGTGCGAATTGTTCTAGTTATTACAGACCATAAAAATGGGAAATTGTTCAAAGATAAAATTACTGGTTGATAAAGGTGATGGGAACAAAATCCTTTGCTTCCCAGTTACTCAAACCCCCTTCGACGGTCGGAAAGATCCAATCTTCAAAGTGGCTCTCTTCATCTTCATCTTCTACAACATTGATTCCATGGTGAGAGATCTTGACGGGTGGCCCTCCAGCCTTGGAGCGACGCATAGCCTTTTGTCCTGCAGCAGTGAACCCTAACCCAAACTTGTCTGTCTTATGGGGAAAGACAGGCAATTGTCCCCATATTGTACTCTTCCCTTCTTTAATTACAGCCTTTGCGTCCTTGAGAGATGCCATCCTAGATACATGCTTGGGAACGATAGGCACCCCAACCATTGTCTTCGCAACCGCTATCTCGGGAGAAACTTCCTCAAAATGCTGGAAAGGCGTTTCGATGAACTCGCCATCCAACTCCACATAGAGGAAGGAATTGAGATGACTTATCATGTATTCTTCCTCGCCGTGCACTGTTATAATCTTACCCTTAACAGGATATTTCAGCATTTGGTGCAAAGAGGAGGTAACTGCCCCGGCATAATGGATCCACGGTGTCCCTAGCAAACACGAATATGACAAACGGATGTCCATCACGTAGAAGGTGGAGTTGAAAACTTTTGTGCCTACTTTGATAGGAATATCAACCTCTCCATGAACCATTCTCTTGGACCCATCAAAGGCCCTAACAACGATGTTACTAGGTTTGAGGTTCAATCCTTCGCAATCCAAACGGTCTAAAGCTTTCTTCGGCAGCACATTCAAGGAAGAACCAGTATCAACTAAGACATGGGCGAGGGTGGTTCCCCTGCATTCAATTGAGACATGCAGTGCATCATTGTGTTTTCTTCCTTTGGGAGTTAAGTCAGCATCGGAAAAGCCAAGGCCATTATCAGCAGTAAGACTGTCCACACATTCTTGGAACTGGTCAGCCGAAGTCTCTTGGGGTACATGTGCCGCCTTCAAGAATTTGATTAGGGCCTTAGCATGGGCCTCAGAACAGAGCAGAAGAGCCAACATTGAAATTTTAGAAGGGGTCTGCCCTAACTGTTCTACAACGTCGTAGTCACTTTTTCTGATTATTTTCAAGATTTCATCCATTTCTTTCTGAGTGGTTTCGAGGATAACCACAGCATGAGCCTTCATCTTGACAGGCACTTCCAGTATCCCCTTACCCTTGTCGGTAGTATCAGCAGATGGTCTTAATTCAGGAGTATCCAATTCTTCAATCATTGGGCCTTGCACAGATGGTCCAACAGGTACAGAAGCTTTCAAGGGTCCGAAAACTGCTCGAGGGGGAGCAATCTCCGGAGAAAAGATCTGTCCGATGCGGGTTATCTTACTTGTACCCACAATGTTCCCTATATTAGGGCTTCCTTCTTCAGAAATCTCTTGGACTGTTTCGATTTGTTTGATACCATGGTAGAAGATTTCTCCCCCATAGTTCCATGGTATCGTTTTGCTGGATTGGTACGGGACATGTCCCGGCATGGTGATCTTTAATGGTACACATCCAGAGTTGGGTGTAATCCTGATAGGCCGTTTGCAAGCCTTGGGAGGATTGTCGAAAAAGGTTATAATTGCAATATCGTTTGTTGAAGTAGCAAAAGTATCAGGAATAACAGGATTGAAGGTATCGACAGGGGTTTTCTGGAAAAGTATCTCTTGGGTATCCATCAGGCGTTGGACACCTGACTTCAACATTGGGCAATCACCTCGTATGTTCAAACAAAAATAACAGTCTTTACCACAACCAGGAAAGATCCCGACTCTTAACAATTTTTCTTTAATCACAAGTAACGGCGTCAGCAGATCAACAACATCAGTAACATGAGTGTCCTCCATAACAACATAAATATTGTGGCCGTGCTTAGGCATCGGAGCAGATATAACATTGGGCTTCTCATGAGCATCAAATTCTACTTCCTTAGCATCAATCAGATCCTGGATTTTGTTCTTAAACGCCCAACAATTATTTGTATCGTGCCCAACACTATCGGAATGGTAAGCGCACTTGGCATTAGAGTGGTAGTATGGAGAGGAGGTGTTAGGGTTCTTTGGCGCTTCCTTCAAACTGGTCAGATTCAGCTTCAAAAAATGAGGAAGTACCTTAGCGGGTGTCATGTTGATGCGGGTGAATTGCCGTTGTGGCCTTTCCACCCGTTGTTGATTAGGTCTTGACTGATTGTTACGAGGTTGATCATTTGACGAGTTTTGAATCATCACAGCCCCTACAGTCGGTCGGCGCTCAGTTCTTCCCTGTCCCTTCTGAGAATACACAGTAGATGCTTCCTTCTTGGCTGGGAAGGGTTTCTTAACAGCCGTGGATGCAGAAGCATCCTTTTGAGTCTTTCCACTCTTAATACCAGCCTCAACCCTTTCGCCGGTCAAAAGCAGTTCAGTAAATCCCGCAGAAGAACTTCCGATTAGATGATTGAAAAAGGGGCCAGACAGGGTCCCTAGAAACATGTCAACTAACTCCCTATCTGATAGCGGTGGCTGCACCCTTCCAGCCAGATCATGCCACTTCTGGGTGTACTCTTTAAACCCTTCATTGAAAGCCATCCCCATACTTTGTAACTGAGTACGAGTGGGCGCCAAATCAGCATTGTATTGATACTGACGATAAAAAGCAGCTGCCAAGTCTTCCCAATTGTGAACCTCTGATCTCTCGAGTTGATAAAACCAGTCTAACTGCATGCCAGACAAGCTGTCTTGGAAAAAGTGTACCCAGAGGTCTTTATCGGATGAGTGGGTTGGATTTTTCTGACATACGACCTCAGGTGCATCTTTGGGCATGACAGACCGTCATACTTGGAAAATGTTGGCACCTTGAACTTGGGAGGGATAACAATCCCAGCTACCAACCCTAGTTCTTCAAAATCCAATTCGGGCACCCTCTACAACTCCATAGGTGCCAGTCTATCTTCAAGGTTCTTATATTTATCATCCGCTGGTGGATACTGTTGTTCGAAGTAGTCTTCGTCTTCTTCCTCTTTCTCCTCTTCAACCTCGGATTCAGAAGGCACATCAATCCCTTTCCCTTTACCGGCCCCTTCGTCAGACATTGAGGGGAACTCAAGAACCTTCCTAGCATTGCTCTCAAACCTTCTTCCAAAAGTGGCCACCCCAGGTCTCTTTTTATTTTTATCTTTATTCTTCTCCAACAAAACTTTGAGGTCCTCTTGACCCTTTGCCAAGGTCATGAGGAGTTACTGGAACTGTGAATTTTGTGCCTGCAGATCCTTTACCGTCTGCTCCAAATCCATCTTGCTGAAATAAACAGCAGAAAGATAAGGAAACCTGGCGTGAAGACCTGTTTATGCATATGATGAATGGTATGTTATTCATGTAATGCATTCAAGGGTTCAGAAATTCAAATTTGTTGCAAACAAAAAGAGTGCACGTCATATTAAGAAGAAATTTGTTAGTACATAAGTGCCCCATGGACGAAATGTTACAAAATTCTTAATGTAAAACGACATTGCGCATCCTCTTTGGCGCGATGTAAGTGTTGAGAGTTTCCTCCTCGTGAAGTCGGCGGGTAAGCTCCAAAACCTTCTTCTCACTGACATAGAAGCTGGCTTCAAAAGTATCTCGTCCTTCCTTGAGTTGGATCCAACTCTTTTGCATTTCTTCCCATGATGTTAGCATATCAGGATGTAGGATGGTGTATGGAACCTCTCCTTCCGTAACAGACTCTTTGATCAAGGGGAGAATGTGAGGGTATGGCATCATAAGATTCTGGGAGCGAGTTCGTACCCACTTGAGATAAGGCTCAAGGGGGATGGAATTCTTGTGGCCCCGTGTCTTACTATCCACCTTGTTAGGCATCCTCCAAGCTCTGATGAACCTTTGTCGAAGTCCTTGCGCATCGTTGTCGAAGTCAAAAACTAGGTTCGGAATCAGCATGTCATGAGGGCCATCCCTCCGAGCATATCCAAATTGTCTCAAAGCTAGACAGGGGTTGTAGGTGATGCCTCCCCTAATTCCAAGTAGTGGGACATTAGGGAATTCCCCACAATGATCAATGATGATGACATTTTCTCTGGACCGAGAACACCAATGTACATCAGAATGTGTGAGGGTCATCAATCATTGTGACCACCTTAAACCCTGCTCATTCTTCAGAACTGATTGTGGAAGGTGAGAAATAAACCACCTTGCTAGGAGAGGAGTACAGCACATGAGAACACCTCTTTTCCTCATTGTTCGTGTGTAAAATGAGTGTAGCATGTCCCCAAGCAATGTAGGTATAGGATTCCTGGACATGAAAATCTTGACAGCATTCACATCTATAAGCTGATCAGGGTTTGGGAACAAGAACAACCCATAGATGAGGAGCACCACAATCTCTTCAAAGGCTTGTAGATCAAGAGAATTCCAGCAGTCTTGTGCCTTCTCAAACAGAAATTTTGCCAAGAATCCCTTAACACCACTTCTGGTTTCCCAATGCCCCTTGATGTCAGATGGTGGCAAGTGTAATGCTTGAGCAACATCTTCTGTGATACGGTGGGAGAACTGACTTGGGATTTTGCGTTTTGTGTTTGCAAATGTTTCGGTTTAGCAAGAGTCGCCACCGACTTTTTATTTTATCCTAAGGAAAGGTCAAAAAGCACAGGAAAGACCTTTGAGATGTTTTCTTGGGTTCAGGGAGTAGATTATAGAAAGGGAAGGTATTAGCACCCTTTCTATCCATGGTTATCCATGGGCTCTTAGTTACTTGCTTAGATCCTTTGCTTTGCTTTTCAATTGTTTGAAATGGTGCTTTGTGTGTGATTTTGAAAGATGTTTTGAAAAGAGGCCATCGTTGTGGCAACCTTTGTAATGATTCTTGTTTGAATGTATACAAAGGTGTTTTTGTCTTTTGAAAAGTTTTCAATGTTTGAAAGTAGGGTTTTGAAATTGTGTTGTGAAGTGTGTTTTGAAAAATAGCAAGGATGTTTTTGCAAGCTTGATCAAGTAACTAAGAGCTATCTACCCTATTTTACTCAAAGATTCTTCTTATGTTTTTAACCCTTTTAACAGTGTTGTTTCACCATTGTATTTGGTGAACAACCTTGTGATAGGATGTTAAACGGGATAGGCGTGGGTCATCGTATAGACCATGATAGCAATAATGTCAAGTATTTTTGGCAATTTTTCTTGAGGGACTTGATCATTTTGTTTAGGCAACTCAGATAGCGTCATCGAGGGACTATGATCTTTGTTTTGTTTTTGTTTTGCCAAAGTACTTGACATGCAACCATGGCCCATTTTTGAACGCAACAAGTGGATTGAAACCCTAGGAGTGCAAGTGTGCATTGTGTTTGTTTTTTCATGCATGGTTATCTTTGAATTAGGTCAAGCTACTTGTTAATTTGATTTTTTGCATACAAACCCTAGGTCTAACCATGGCATAATTGAAAGCATTTAAAGGTGCGAGAATTTAAAGCCTACGCTATTACAACATGATATAGGGAGGGGGTGCAAATTTGAATTGGGGGTATTTGACAAGAAATTAAATTCTAAATTATTACAACCAAATCGAATGTATAAGACAATATTTAAATGTGCAATAATTAAATAAAATACAACAAATAAATGTTAAATAAAATGTATTATGCAAAAAGTATTTAGGTATGTAAAAAGTATTTTTTTAATGTAAATAATAATAAAAAGGGTCAATTTTAAATATTTTATTATTTAGGGAAAAAAAACCCTAATTTTTAAATGAATAGTATTATTTATTATTTACATGCAATAATGTATTGATTTGTACAAAAAATAAAGGTATATTGTAAAAATGATATTTTTAGTGTAAAATATTAATAAAAATTAAAATGTAATATTTTTGTATTTTTGTCTTAATTATTTAATAAAATAAAGGTATATATATATATATATACATATATATATATATATATATATATATATATATATATATATATATATATATATATATATATACATATATATATATATATATATATATATATATATACATATATATTATTTACAAAAAATGTGTATATTCAAGAAAATGTTTTTAAATATAAATAAAATAATAAATGAAAATGAACATATTTTTTTACATTTATTCTTTAAGTTTTAATAAAAGAAAATAAATTATTCACATATTTATACTAGTAAAATAAAAATAAATATCAAATAAATATGAAAATATATATAAAAAAATTTTTTTTGGCATTTTTTATATTTGGACAAAAAATAATAAAGCCAGAATAAAAAATAAAAATATCAAAATAATAAATATACAAATAAATGGGTCAGGGGGGTGTAAACTGAAAAATGGGGTGTTAGAAGCAAAAATGACCAGGCCCCGCCCAATCAGACTTCATCTTCTTCCTTGGTTCACAAAAACGCGCGTTCTGTACATCAACTGCTATCTCCTGATTCTTTGATTTTTTGACAAAACTCATAACATGAAACTTGTAGAGCATCAAACAGCGAATCTAACCATATAAAAAACTTAAGCTAACTCTCAAAGACCAGAGAGAATTTCTCTGGCCCTAATTTCTAACCTAGTTTTTTCATAAAGTTCATGGATGAAATTCTCCTAGCATGATTAATATAAATGAAAACTAAGCATATGTATGGCTTCAGGGCTATGAATACAACATCTTTCACTCACAAACCTAAGTCTAACTATTCCTAAATAGATAGATAGAAGTTCATGAAATAACTGTTTCAGTTAACTTCGAGCTGGACAATGCAGCAACTTCCAAGGGTGCTTGAGGTTCTTTTGAGCTTGCCTGAGGTCCACTGAAGCTTTTCCAATGCTTGGCTTGTTTTTAAGTAGCCTGAATCGTGCTACAGAACTCAACCTGCAAAGCTTTGAAACAAAAATGGCAATGTGTGTTAAGGGTGTTATAGCTAGCAATGGATGATCTGGATAGCTTAGCTATGTTGGTTGGAAGGTGTTTGAAGTATCTTTGGGCAAAACGCACGATGGAATTTGAAGATGGCTTGTAAAATGCAGAACTGGCCCTGTTTTGCAAGAAAATGGGGGAATTTGTACACTAGGAGTTTTGAGAGGCAAAGGGGTCGTGTTTCTGGCTTGTTAGGAGGTATCCAACTTGTTTGCAATGTTTGTGTAAGTTGGTTTTAACAGATGTGAGAGATGGCTTGTTGTTTGCCACTTTTCTTCTTCTTGAAGCAAGAGTGTTTATCCCCTCAATGCAGGCCTGTACCATTCCTATATCATGCTGCATCTTTTGCTCTTGGTTACTGGATTGGTAGATTTGATCTTGCCTCAGAGATATGGCCCCATGCCTCAAGGATCTTGTTTTTACATAACGTGAAGTTTAAGCAAAAATGGCATTGTTACTTTTTCCATTTAAGGCTTAATCTAGTGTATAATGCCCTAATGACCAAGACAATACCTTAGCTCAATGGATGTGCATTAAACTATGGAGTACAAACTGGTTTTGAGGCCTGTAATTGTGAACCAATCTAGCTAGATCAGATTTGCAATTTGGTATGAACATGTATTGGCCATGGATCAAAGTGAGTTTTTGCCAACTTCAAGTATTCGATTATCTCTAACCACAAGGGTGTTTGAGGAGTTCTTGGACAATTTGGAAAGCTTGGAACATGTACTATAATCCATATTTGAAATGCAACTTGAAACTCCAAGTGGAAATATGTGAAAAATGGCCAAGAAGATGGGTCAAATCCTGCCTAAATTAGGGCAAAAATTCTCTAAGTTAAAAGTTTTAGGTACCATTGTTCCAAAAATCATAACTTGAGATACAAGCCTATTTTGAGAAAACTTTGTGAATCAAAGTTGTAGACTTTGTGATGGAATACAACTTTCATGTTGCAAGTTTTATTTGAATCCATTTGCATTTTGGTGAAAAAATGGGACAAGGTTAGGAAAAAATAAGAAAATTTCATAACTTAGAAAATTTCTAAGTTATGAAAATTTTCCATTTTAAACCCTAATTTGCATTTTTGGGTTTCTTGATGAACAAGTTTCGTAATTTGACATGTCTTGGTGAAAAATGACTCTTGGCACTTGATTTTGACCAAAAAGTCAAAGTTTGACTTTTCAGTGTACAGTCAAATTTTGATCAGTTGACTGAAAAATTCATCTGTCAATCCTATGCATTTGAGACCTTTTGAACTTGTTGAATGGGTCAAGACAATATCATTGAGTCCTTGAGTCCATGGGTGAGCTTGATTTGCCATTGGCTAGGTCAAACAGTCAAAAATTGCCTTTGTGCAATCAAAACCCTAAAAATAACCATTTTGCCCTTTTGGTGATCTGATCAAATTTCTTGTGGAATTGTGATCCAAACTTGATCAAATGGTTCATATGAGCTCATAATGTTGATGTGGGTCAAATTTCATGAGGTTTGACTGTCAATTGGCCACAATTGACTTTTTCCTCAATACAGCTGATTTCTAGGTCAACTGTCCAATTGACTGGGCAAAAATTTGAATCAAGGCTTGAAACTTGGTATGGACAAACTTGTGAGTCCAACATGAAGTATGAAAGTCATTTTGGGCATTGTAGGTCAAAACATCCCTGTGCAAACTTGTGATACGGTGGGAGAACTGACTTGGGATTTTGCGCTTGTGTTCGCAAATGTTTCGGTTTAGCAAGAGTCGCCACCGATTTTTTATTTTATCCTAAGGAAAGGTCATAAAGAACAGGAAAGACCTTTGAGATGTTTTCTTGGGTTAGGGGAGTAGATTATAGAAAGGGAAGGTATTAGCACCCTTTCTATCCATGGTTATCCATGGGCTCTTAGTTACTTGCTTAGATCACTTGCTTTGCTTTTCAATTGTTTGAAATGGTGCTATTCAATTGTTTGAAATGGTGCTTTGTGTGTGATTTTGAAGACGTTTTGAAAAGAGGCCATCGTTGTGGCAACCTTTGTAATTATTCTTGTTTGAATGTATACAAAGGTGTTTTTGTCTTTTGAAAAGTTTTCTATGTTTGAAAGTAGGGTTTTGAAATTGTGTTGTGAAGTGTGTTTTGAAGATAGCAAGGATGTTTTTGCAAGCTTGATCAAGTAACTAAGAGCTATCTACCCTATTTTACTCAAAGGTTTTTCTTATGTTTTTAACCCTTTTAACAGTGTTGTTTCACCATTGTATTTGGTGAACAACCTTGTGTTAGGATGTTAAACGGGACAGGCACGGGTCATCGTATAGACCATGGTAGCAATTGTGTCAAGTATTTTTGGCAATTTTCTTAAGGGACTTGATCATTTTGTTTAGGCAACTCAGATAGCGTCATCGAGGGACTATGATCTTTTGTTTTGTTTTTGTTTTGCCAAAGTACTTGACATGCAACCATGGCCCATTTTTGAAGGCAACAAGTGGATTGAAACCCCGGGGGTGCAAGTGTGCATTGTGTTTGTTTTTCATGCATGTTTATCTTGGATTAGGTCAAGCTAGTTGTGGATTTTATTTGCATACAAACCCTAGGTCTAAACATGGCATAATTGAAAGCATTTAAAGGTGCGGGAATTTAAAGTCTACACTATTACAACATGATATAGGGAGGGGGTACAAATTTGAATTGGGGGTATTTGACAAGAAATTAAATTCTAAATTATTACAACCAAATCTAATGTATAAGCAATATTTAAATGTACAATAATTGAATAAAAATACAATAAATAAATGTTAAATAAAATGTATTATGCAAAAAGTTTTTATGTATGTAAAAAAGTATTTTTTAATATGAAATGTAAATAATAATAAAAAAAGGTCAATTTTAATTATTTTATTATTTAGGGCAAAAACCCTAATTTTTAAATAAATGGTATTATTTATTAATTATATACAATAATATATTAATTTATACAAAAAATAAAAGTATATTGTAAAAATGATATTTTTAGTGTAAAATATTAATAAAAGTGAAAGTGTATTATTTTTGTATTTTTGACCTAATTATTTTATTAAAATAAAGTATATAAGTACATATATATATATATATATATATATATATATATATATATATATATATATATATATATATATATATATATATATATATATATATATATATATATATATATATATATATATATATATATATATATATATATATATATATTAAACATATTAAATATATAAAAATAAAAATTAATTATTTACAAAAAATGTGCATATTCAAGAAAATGTTTTTAAGTGTGTATAAAAATAATAAATAAAAATAAACATATATTTTTTTTACATTATTCTTTGAGTTTTAATAAAAGAAAACAAATTATTTACATATTTATACTAGTAAAATAAAAATAAATATCAAATAAATATGAAAAATAATAAAAATAAATTTTTGGCATTTTTTTATATTTGGACAAAAAATAATAAAGTCAGAATAAAAAATAAAAATATCAAAAATGACAAATATACAAATAAATGGGCCAGGGGGTGTAAACTGAAAAATGGGGTGTTAGAAGCAAAAAAGACCAGGCCCAGCCCAAACTCACTTCATCTTCTTCCTCTAAACTAAAACACGCGCGCTTCTGTACACAAATGCTATCTCCTGATTCTTTGATTTTTTGACAAAACTCATAACATGAAATTTGTAGAGCATCAAACAACGAATCCAACCATATAAAAAACTTGAGCTAACTCTCAAAGACCATAGAGAATTTCTCTGGCCCTAATTTTTAACCTAGTTTTTTCAGAAAGTTCATGGGTGAAATTCTCCTAGCACGATTAATGTAAATGAAAACTAAGCATATGTATGGCTTCAGGGCTATGAGTATAACATATTTCATTCACAAACCTAAGCCTAACTATTCCTAAATAGAGAGATATAAGTTCATGAAATACCTATTTCAGTTGACTTCGAGCTGGCCAATGCAGCAACTTCCAAGAGTGTGTGAGGTTCTTTTGAGCTTGCCTGATGTCCAATGAAGCTTTCCTAATGCCTGGCTTGTTTTGAAGTAGCCTGAATCGTGCTACAGAACTCAACATGCAAAGCTTTGAAACAAAAATGGTTAAGGGTGTTACAGCTAGCAATGGATGATCTGGATAGCTTAGATATGTTGGTTGGAAGGTGTTTGAAGTATCTTTGGACAAAACGCACGATGGAATTTGGTTATGGCTTGAAATTTGCAGAACTGGCCCTGTTTTGCAAGAAAATGGGGAATTTGTGCACTAGGAGTTTTGAGAGGCAAAAGGGTCGTGTTTCTGGCTTGTTAGGAGGTATCAAATTTGTTTGCAATGTTTGTGTAAGTTGGTTTTAATAGATGTGAGAGATGGCATGTGATTTGCAACTTTTCTTCTTCTTGAAGCAAGAGTGTGTCCTGTCCAATGCAGGCATGTACAAGTCCTATATCATGCTGCATTCTTTGCTCTTGGTTACTGGAATTGGTAGATTTTATCTTGCCTCAGAGATATGGCCCCATGCCTCAAGGATCTTGTTTTGACATAAAGTGAAGTTTAAGTAAAAATGGCATTGTTGCTTTTTCCATTTAAGGCTTAATCTAGTGTATAATGCCCTAATGACCAAGACAATACCTTAGCTCAATGTATATGCATTAAATTATGGAGTACAAACTGGTTTTGAGGCCTGTAATTGTGAACCAAGATAGCTAGATCAGATTTGCAATTTGGTATGAACATGTATTGGCCATGGATCAAAGTGAGTTTTTGCCAACTTCAAGCATTCGATTCTCTCTAACCACGAGGGTGTTTGAGGAGTTCTTGGACAATTTGGAAAGCTTGGAACATGTACTATAATCCATATTTGAAACGCAACTTGAAACTACAAGTGGAACTATGTGAAAAATGGCCAGGAAGATGGGTCAAAATCCTGCCTAAATTAGGGCAAAATTTCTCTAAGTTAAAAGTTTTAGGTACCCTTGTTCCAAAAATCATAACTTGAGATACAAGCCTCTTTTGAGAAAACTTTGTGAATAAAAGTTGTAGGCGTTGTGATGGAATACAACTTTGATGTTACAAGTTTTGTTTGAATCCATTTACATATTGGTGAAAAAATGGGACAAAGTTAGGAAAAAATAAGAAAATTTCATAACTTAAAAAATTTCTAAGTTATGAAAATTTTCCATTTTAAACCCTAATTTGTATTTTTGGGTTTCTTGATGAACAAGTATCATAATTTGACATGTATTGGTGAAAAATGACTCTTGGCACTTGATTTTGACCAAAAAGTCAAAGTTTGACTTTTCAGTGTACAGTCAAATTTTGATCAATTGACTGAAAAATTCATCTGTCAATCCTATGCATTTGAGACCTTTTGAACTTGTTGAATGGGTAAAGACAATATCATTGAGTCCTTGAGTCCATGTGTGATCTTGATTTGCCATTGGCTAGGTCAAACAGTCAAAAATTGCCTTTGTGCAGTCAAAACCCTAAAAATGACCATTTTACCCTTTTGGTGATCTGATCAAATTTCTTGTGGAATTATGATCCAAACTTGATCAAATGGTTCATATGAGTTCATAATGTTGATGTGGGTTAAATTTCATGAGGTTTGACTGTCAATTGGCCACAATTGACTTTTTCCCCAATACAGTTGATTTATAGATCAACTGTCCAATTGACTGGGCAAAAATTTGAATCAAGGCTTGAAACTTGGTATGGACAAACTTGTGAGTCCAACTTGAAGTATGAAAGTCACTTTGGGAATTGTAGGTCAAAACATCCATGTGCAAACTCAAACCCTAATTTAGGTCAACAGTGCAAGGAGGTGTCTTGAGCAGAGCAAACCCTAGCTTGATCTTGAGTTCCAAGAGCCTTGTGATTGAGAAAATATTGATGAAATGTGAGGGAAAATTTTGGGGTACAATAAAACTCAAACCCTAATTTAGGTCAACAGTGCAAGGAGGTGTCTTGATCAGAGCAAACCCTAGCTTGATCTTGAGTTCCAAGAGTCTTGTGATTGAGAAAATGTTGATGAAAACAGAGGGTAAATTTTGGAGTACAACAATGTCGTAGAACAAATGGGGGAAAACCCCTTCAAAAATCTCTATGCTGGCTCTATTGCTCTGCTCCGAGGCTCATGCCAAAGCCTTGATCAAATTCCTAAAGATGGCGCACGTGCCTCAAGAAACTTTTGCGGATTAGTTTCAAGAGTGTGTAGCCAGCCTTACAATCGACAATGGTCTTGGCTTCTCTGATGCCGATCTAACATCTAAGGGAAGAAAACATAATGATGCGCTGCATGTCTCGGTAGAGTGCAGAGGGACCACTCTTGCTCACGTTCTGGTTGATACCGGGTCGTCTTTAAATGTATTTCCTAAGAAAGCATTGGACATACTAGATTGTGAAGGTCTAATTTTGAAGCCCAGCAACATCATCGTAAGAGCCTTTGATGGTTATAAGCGGATGGTCCACGGGGAGGTGGACATCCCAATTAAAGTGGGTACGGAAACTTTCAACTCCACATTTTATGTCATGGACATCCATCCCTCCTACTCTTGCTTGTTAGGAAGGCCCTGAATTCATTATGATGGAGTTGTTACATCTATCCTGCATCAGAAGCTTAAATACCCTGTCCAGGGGAAAATTGTAACAGTTCGTGGCGAGGAGGAGTATATGATAAGCCATCTGAATTCATTCCGCTATGTTGAATTAGATGGTGAATTCATTGAGACCCCCTTTCAGCACTTTGAAGAGGTTTCTCCTGAAGTTGTGGTAGCCAAGACAATGACTTCTGTGCCCATCATTACCAAACCTGTGTCCCGGATGTCATCCCTTAAATATGCGGAGGCTGTGATCAAGGAAGGAGGAAGCACGGTATGGGGTCAACTGCCAGATTTTCCTTACAAGACAGATAAGTTCGGCTTGGGTTTCACTGCTGCTAGTCAGAAGGCTGTGCGTCACTCCTGGGCTGGAGGACCACCATTAAAGATCACTCATCATGGAGTTCATGCTTTAGAGGATGATGAAGAAGAAAGCAATTTTGAAGACTGGATCTTTCCAACTATCGAAGGAGGGCTGAATAACTGGGAGGCAAAGGACTTCGTTCCCATTACTTTCATCAATCAGTAATTTATCTTTTGAGCATTTTCTGTTGGTCTGTAATATTTATTAAACAATTCTTACACTCTTTTTGCCTTATGCCTTACCCGGGGCATATAGGTCCATTTGTAAGGGTTTTGATTCTTCATTTTCATATGCCATTTTTAATGAATCATGGACGTTTTTATATATAAACTTTTGTGTTCATTTTCTTTCTTTTTACATTTTATTTTTGTTTAAAGGTGGCTATCCCTTACACACACCCACACTCACAAAATGCGGGTACCCATCCACTCCGGATTCTGTGGGTAACAATTCTGCTATGGCCTTCAGTGACTCTGAATATTTGGTCAATCATGCCGAGTACGAAGGTGATGAAGACTGTGAAGTGCCTGGAGAGTTGGCTAGACTTCTGCAATAGGAAGAGAGGGCTATTCTACCTCACAAGGAGTTGTTAGAGACTATCAACTTGGGAACAGAGGAAGACAGAAAAGAAGTTAAAGTGGGTGCCAACCTAGAGCCAAGTGTCAAGGAGCGCTTAGTTCAGTTATTGAACGAATATGTTAAGATCTTCGCCTGGTCCTACAAAGACATGTCGGGACTCGATACAGATATTGTGGTTCACCGTCTCCCTACAAGAGAAGACTATCCACCAATCAAATAGAAAGTCCGCCGAATGAGGCTCGACATGTCTGAAAAGGTCAAAGCTGAAGTGATGAAGCAGTTCAATGCTGGCTTTCTTGCTGTTACTTCCTATCCACAATGGGTTGCTAACATCGTGCCCGTGCCCAAGAAGGACGGAAAAGTCAGAATGTGCGTGGATTACCGAGACTTAAATAGGGCTAGCCCTAAAGATGACTTTCCACTACCGCACATTGACATCTTGGTTGACAACACAACTCAACACAAGGTATTTTCTTTCATGGATGGATTTTCAGGGTACAACGAGATCAAAATGGCCCCTGAAGACATGGAGAAGACTACTTTTGTTACACAGTGGGGTACCTTCTGCTATAAAGTGATGTCATTCGGACTGAAGAATGCCGGGGCAACCTATCAGCGAGCCATGGTAGCTTTGTTTCATGACATGATACATCATGAGATCGAAGTCTACGTATACGACATGATAGCCCGTTCACAAACAGAAGAAGAACACCTCGACCATCTGCAAAAGCTGTTTGTCAGATTGAAGGAGTACAAGCTCAGACTGAACCCTAACAAGTGCACTTTCGGAGTCAGGTCTGGTAAACTCTTGGGATTCATCGTCAGTAACAAAGGCATCGAGGTTGATCCTGCCAAAGTCAAAGCTATACAAGAAATGCCTGCCCCTCGCACTGAAAAGGAGGTCAGAGGTTTCTTGGGATGCCTAAACTATATTGCAAGGTTCATTTCTCACCTAACATCTACTTGTGAACCAATCTTCAAGTTGTTGAAGAAAGATCAGGTAGTTAAATGGAATGATGACTGTCAGGTCGCTTTCGATAAGATCAAAGAGTATTTGCTGGAACCTCCTATCTTGATGCCTCCCGTTGAAGGAAGACCATTAATCATGTATCTAACTGTCCTGGAGAATTCAATGGGGTGCGTATTGGGCCAACATGACGAATCTGGACGAAAAGAGCATGCCATTTATTACCTTAGCAAAAAGTTTACCGACTGTGAGACTTGCTACTCACTGCTTGAGAAAACTTGATGCGCTTTGATATGGGCTGCTCGCCGGCTAAGGAAGTATAGGTTGACACATACCACTCTGCTGATTTCTAAGATGGACCCGATCAAGTACATCTTCGAGAAGCCTGCTCTATCCGGAAGAATCTCTAGATGGCAGATGATCCTGACTGAGTATGATATCCAGTACACAACCCAAAAATCCATAAATGGGAGTGTGCTAGCTGATCATCTGGCCCATCAAGCTGTCGAAGATTACCAATCCATGAGGTTCGACTTTCCCGACGAGGATATCATGACTTTGAGCAACATTGAAGAAAACAGACCGTATGACGGACCTGAACAAGGATCTCGATGGACCCTGTACTTTGATGGTGCCTCCAATGCACTTGGAAATGGTATCAGCGCGTTACTTATCTCTCCAGAAGGTTGCCATACACCTTTCACTGCTAGACTCTGCTTCAGCTGCACCAACAACATGGCCGAGTATGAAGTTTGTATCTTTGGTCTCAAGGCTGTTATTGACTTAGGAATCAAATCTTTGATTGTATTTGGGGACTCAGCTTTGGTTATCAGTCAAATCAAAGGAGAGTGGGATACTAAGCACCCTAACCTCATCCCTTACAAAGAACATGTCTTGACGTTGTTACCATATTTCGAGCATATTACCTTCGAGCACTTCCCGCGAGAAGAGAATCAGCTAGCAGATGCGCTAGCTACAATGTCATCCATGTTTAAACTTAACTGGGATAATGAGGCTCCTCAAATCACCATTGAACAAATGGACGAACCTGCACATTGTCACGAGATTAATACTGGAGAAGTAGTGGACCGACCTTGGTTTCATGACGTCAAAAGGTATCTCGAAGCATAAGAATATCCTGAAGGAGCTTCAGTCAACGACAAAAAGTTCTTAAGGAGGTTCGCGGCCAAGTTCTTCCTGAGAAATGGTATCCTATACAAGCGCAATCTTGATTGTGTCCTACTCTGTTGTGTGGACAAGGTTGAAGCTGAACAGATCATGGTTGAACTACATAATGGCACCTTTGGCACCCACTCGAGCGGTCATACGATGGCTAAGAAGATTCTACGGGAAGGCTATTACTGGTCTACCATGGAAGCTGATTGTCATCAACACTCTCGTACTTGTCACAAATGCCAAATCTATGCTGACAAGGTACATATTCCTCCAGTTCCTCTCAATGTCTTAATGGCTCCTTGGCCATTTGTGATGTGGGGAATCGACATAATTGGAGAGATCAAGCCTACATCATCCAATGGACACCGTTTCATCCTGGTGGCTATTGATTACTTTACCAAGTGGGTCGAATCAGCTTCCTTCGCCTCTGTTACAAAGAATATGGTTGCCCGCTTCATCAAGCAGAACCTCATATTCCGGTATGGTATTCTCGACAGGATCATCACTAACAACGGTACAAATTTGAACAATACTGTGATCACCACTCTGTGCGAGCAGTTCAAGATTCAACATCACAATTCATCTCCCTATCGGCCTAAGATGAACGGTGCTGTCAAAGCTGCAAACAAAAATATCAAAAAGATCATTCAAAAGATGACAGTCACCTACAAGGACTGGCATGAGATGTTACCGTTTGCTCTGCACGGGTACCGTACCACAGCGCGTACTTCAACTGGGGCAACCCCCTTTTCTTTGGTATATGGCATGGAAGTTGTTTTACCTATGGAAGTTCAGATTCCTTCCTTAAGAATCATGAAAGATGCTGGTTTGAGTGAAGACGATTAGATTCAGACCTGGCTTGATCAACTTAACTTGATTGACGAAAAGCGACTTACTGCTGTTTGCCATGGTCAGGCATATCAGAAATGTATGATCAAGGCCTTCAACAAGAAAGTCAAGAGACAAGTATATCAAGTCGGGGACCTTGTAATCAAGCGAATCATCTTGCCGTAAAGTGATCCCAGGGGAAAATGGACTCCTACTTACGAAGGACCATTTGTGATCAAAAACATCTTTTCTAGTGGGGCAATGATCCTGACCACCATGGACGGTGACGACCTGCCACACCCTGCGAATGCAGACATAATCAAAAGATACTACGCATAAACGACCCAACAAGTTGAAAACCCGAAAGGGCGACTTGGGCTAAAATGGGCATCCCGGTGAATCGAAAACCCGAAAGGGCGGTTCAGGCAAAAATTAGTGATAAATAAAAAAATCTGTACACCCGGAAAGTTGAAAACCTGAAAGGGCGACTTGGGCAAAAAAGGGTTTCCCGATGGACTGAAAACCCGAAAGGGCGGTTCAGGCAAAATTAGGGAATTAAAGCGTATGCCTATGTCTCGTCGGATCACTTTAAGGACAACCTCTTCAATAGACAAGCTTCGGGCTTCTGATCAATCCAATCATCTTCGGACGAAGCAACGAATAGACAAGATACTCAGAGTTACGAAGGCTATAGCAGAATGGGAACCCCATGGAATTATTACACATAACCAACTTTCTTTGTATAAATTTTTCTCAATTTTATGACAACATTCTCTTACTAGGATGTATGTCCCCTTTGTACAAAATACTTACACAAAGTTAATACAAAGTTACTTCAAAGTGCAGAAAATTGTCTGCCTTTTCTTTCCTTTTTTACACTTACGTTTTATTTGAAAACGTCCAATGATTTATTAAATAAGCATATGCATTTGAATATAATCACTGCTTACAAATAAAACGAGATGAGAAAGAATAATTACTGACAGATTGAAAGTATGGGAAAATGTCTTTAGGCTATTCCAGGAGAAATCCTCAGCAGAGCTAAAGCCTTGAAATACATATCCCCAGCGGAGTTAAGTTTCAAAATCCCCATCAGAACTAAGTTTCCAAACTTCCAATCCCCGACGGAGCAAAACTTTAAACTTCAAACCCTCAATGAAGATAAAACTTCCTTCCCCAATGGAGTCCAAAACTTCAATCCTTAAACCCCGGTGGAAGACCATCCAGTTTCCTCCAATTCCCCCAGAGATTTGTCTTAAAACCAGAAGATTCCCCTGCAAGTTATCTTACTAACCAGACAACAGCTTCGAATAATTCCTCAGAAGATTGGCACACAACCCAAACTCTTGAAAACATTCCAACAGGACAAGTATTCTCCCCACAGAGTTATTTCCCAACAGATCAAAGATTCTCATTCTCATTTCTCCAGTGAAGCCTCCAAGGTTTTAATTCCCCAGTAGAGATCGTCAGAGTTTCCCTTATTCCCCAGGAAAGTCATGAAGGATTCTCACATCCCCACAGAAGTTGTCAAAGTTTTTATTAATCCCCACAAGTCGCCAAGGATTTTCTATCCCCAACAGTGGTCCAGGGATTTCTCGTTCTCCGTAATCAAAGATTTTGAATCTCCAACAGCGGTCAAGGATTTATTTTCCCCGGCAGCAGTCAAAGATTTCATTATCTCCACTTATCAAGGATTTATTTTCCTCAGCAAGACGGCTAATCAACTTACATGCATCATACATATCATGCAACATAACCTTGTATTTCAGCTAACATTTTACCCTTTTCAGGATAAAATTAAAAGTTATCATTAACAACTATCCAAAGATTTCAGATACAGTGCGGATACACTCCCAGACATGGAAGTCATTATGATACTCATTCGGATCTCTTATACAGTATGGATACACCCCAGACACGGAGGTCATTCTACTACTCATTCAGACTTCAGCAATCAGATACAGATTAGATACCCTCCAGACACGGAAGCCATTCTATTTCTCATTCAGATTCAACTATCAACCTCAAGTTCAGATACACTCCAGACATGGAAGTCATTCTGTCACTTGTCCAGATCCCAGTTACAGTTCAGATACACTCCAGACACGGAAGTCATTCTGCTACTCATACAGATCTCAACTTCAGATACAGTCCAGATACGCGCCAGACACGGTTGTCATTCTGTCACTCATTCGGAATTTATCCCCAGCCTAGAGATGCTCCATACACGGATGTTTTTATGTCGCTCACTCAGAATTCAGATACAATGCAGATACACTCCAGACACGCCAGTCATTCTGATATTCATTCAAGAATCAAATACAGTTACAGCTCGGATACGCTCCAGACACGGACGCCATTCCCTTGCTCATACAGATCCAATCTCCAGATACAACTCAGATACGCTCCAGATACGGATACCATTCTGATGTTCATTCTCCTGATTTTCAACAAACATTCTTGGATGGCATCTTTAATCCCATCTCCTGCAATATTCTACCATCTCCAAATGGTATCTCTAAGCCCATTCCCTAATTTACATTTTGACGAGTGCAAATTTACGGGCACTCTAGTGTCCAATCCTCTTTTACCTTCGAGTCACAAAAGGCAAACTTGCCAATCTAACTCTCCAGGTTCAATAAGATTGAACAGGGGCAGCTGTTGTACCCCAAAATTTTCCCTCTCATTTTGTCAAGATTTCTCCTCACAAGACTCTTTGAACTCAAGGCCAAGCTAGGGTTTGCTCTGCTCAAGACATCTCCTTGCACTGATGACCTGAATTAGGGTTTGAGTTTGCACAGGGATTTTTGGACTTTCAATGCTCAAAGTGACTTTCATACTTCATGTTGGACTTACAAGATTACCTCTACTAAGTTTCAAGCCTTGAACCAAATTTTTACCCAGTCAATTGGACAGTTGACCTAGAAATCAGCTGTATTGGGGAAAAAGTCAATTGTGGCCAATTTACAGTCAAACCTCATAATTTTTTATCCACATCAACATTATAGACTCATATGAACAATTTGATCAAGTTTGGACCACAACTCCTCAAGAAATTTGATCAGATCATCAAAAGGGCAAAATGGTCATTTTTAGGGTTTTGACTGCATAAGGGCAATTTCTGACTTTTCACCTAACCAATGGCAAATTGGGTTCAAGCATGGATTCAAGGACTCAATGTAATCATATTGACCTAATCACAAGGTTCAAAAGATTTCAATTGCATTGGATTGACAGAGGAATTTTCCAATCAACTGATCAAAAATCAACTGTACACTGAAAAGTCAAACTTTGACTTTTTGGTCAAAATCAAGTGCCAAGGGTCATTTTTCATCAAGATGTGTCAAAACATGAAACTTGTTCATCAAGAAACCCAATTTTGCAAATTAGGGTTTAAGATTGAAAATTTTCATAACTTAGAATTTTTCTAAGTTATGAAATTTCCTTAATTTTTCCCAACTTTGCCCAACATTTTCACCATGATACAATTAGATTCAAACAAAACTTCTAACATGAAAGTTTTAGTCCTCTACAAAGTCTAAAACTTTTATTCACAAAGTTTTCCAAAAAGAAGCTTGGATCTCAAGTTATGATTTTTGGAACAAGGGTCCATGAAACTTTTAACTTAGTGAAATTTTGCCCTAGTTTACGCAGGATTTTGACCTATCTTCATGACCATTTTTCACATAGTTCCACTTGTAATATCAAAATTAATTTTAAACATGGATTGTAGAGCATGTTACAAGCTTTCAAAAATGTCCAAGAAATCTCCAAAATCATTTATGGTTAGGGAGAATCGAAGGTTTGAATTTGGCAAAAACTCACTTTTGATCCATGGCATTTTCATGTTGATACAAGTTGCAACTTCTGTCCATCTTCATTTGTACTTGATTACAAGTCCCTAAACCCTTTCATACTCAATAATTAAATTCAAATCCATTGGTTTGAGGCTTTTTCCTGATCATGGGAGGATTACACAAGAGATTAATCCAAAAATAGCAAAGAGGCAACATTGCCATTTTTGTCAAATTTGCTTTATGTCAAATTGCATTCTTGAGCCTTGAACAAAATCTTGTACAGCAAACAATATCCACAAACTGAGGGGGCCAAGATCATAGAGTGGAAGCTGGTAGATAGCCTGTAAAGGCCTGTCTTGCATCATTTGTTACTTTTGCTTAAAATACAAGAAAACTTGCCAAAGAGCCACAACTGGCATATCAGAGATAACCAACTCTTGTAAGCTTTTGAAACAAGTTTTACACATTCCCTTGAGCCAGAAACATGATCCATTCATCCCTCAAACACTCTTGAACATCAAAACACCAAACACTTTCAAAACAGGGCACTCCCTGCAGTTTCACTTCCATCTCACAAGTTACTCGTGCGTTTTGCCCCAAACTTGTTCCAATACATTCCATATAACATATCCAAGCTATCCCAATCATTGGCCACTGACTGTAACTCCATTTGCAAGCTTCATCATTTCTGTTTTTAGCTTGTGCAAGTTGACTTATGTAAGCTTATTCAAGCACATCCAAAGCAAACTAAGTATTGGGGAAGGTCAGAGGAGGTTCAAGCAAGCTCAAAAGAAGTTCAGGCCTCACTGAAAAGCTCCACATTGCCATACACGAGTTCATCTGAAACACGTATTTGGCAACTTCCTATCTCTCTATTTAGGAATCATTAGGCTTAGGTTTATGAATAAAAAATGTAGTACTCATAGCTATGAAGCTGTACATATGCTCAGTTTTCATTTAAGTTAAGTGTGTTGAGAGAATTTGATTCATGAACTTTTTGAAAAAGTTAGGTTAGAAATTAGGGCCAGAGAAATTCTCTCTGGTCTTTGAGAGTTAGATTAAGTTTCTTATACGGTTGAAATCGTCTTGAAAAATGCTAGAACTTTGATGTTATGAGTTTTTGCATTATAGCACGTATGCAGGATCTAGACAATTTGTACAGGGCGCGTGTTTTCTGAGTTTCAAAGGTTGAAGATGAAGTTCATTGGGCTGGGCTTTGGCTTGGCCTGCTTTTTGCACCTCCAATTTGCTGACTGCACCCCCATGGCCCATTTCTTTATATTTTTGTATTTTTGTATTTATTTTTCATTTCTGATTTTATTTTATATTTTCTAAACATAAAAAAATACCAAAATCATTTTTATAAATTTTCACTTTTATTTTTATATTTTATTTTTTTCTAACATGAAAATAATTATTAATTAGATATACTATTTATTTTCTCAAATAAAAGCTTGTAAACAATACATAAAAATATTATATTTTTTAGTATTTATATATTTAAATGATATTTTCTCATATATTATTATTTTCTAAATATTTGTATATATTTATATTTATTTTCTTGTACACAAAATAATTAATATAGTATATATTATCTTAAAACAAAAACTAGGGTTTCCACCCTTATTAAAATAATATTTGTTTAATATATTTTATTTTTTGACACTTGAATATATTTTTATTTTTTATTGTACATAAATAAATAATATTAATAAATATACTTTCTTAAAGAAAATTAGGGTTTTTACCCTTAATAAAAAATAATCTTTTATTTCTTTTTTTATATACATTAAATATTTTATTTTTACATACATAAAAATAAACAAAAACATTTTTTGCATATTCATAATATTTTGCATATTTATTTAATTGACCATTTAAATACTTGCCTATTTATTTATTTGTACCATTTATTCAATTTGGATGTAATAGTAAATATTAGGGTTTTATTTTCTTGCAAATACTCCCCCATTCAAAATTGTATCCCCCCTTCCCATATCAAATGTTGTAATAGTGTAGATTTATTTTATGCACTTTATGCTTTCAAATATGCCATGTTAGAGATTAGGGTTTGTATGCAAAAATCCAAAATCAAAACAAATAGCTTGACTAATACAAAGACAAAAAGCATGTAAATTGACAACACAATGCACACATGCACCCCTAGGGTTTCATCCACTTGTTGCCTTTAAAATGACCATGTTATGCATGTTGAGTATCTTGGCAAAACAAAAACAAAACAAAAAGATCATAGTCCCTCGATGACGCTATCTTGGTTGCCTATACAAAATGATCTAGTCCCTCAAAATTTGCTAAAGATACTTAGCACAATTGCTATCATGGTCCATACGATGACTCGCGCCTGTCCCGTTTAACATCCTAATACAAGGTTGTTTACCAAATGCAATGGTAAAACAACACTGTCAAAAAGGTTAAAAATGTGTAGGAAAGATCTTTTAGTAAAATAGGGTAGACAACTCTTAGTCACTTGATCAAAACTTGCAAAAACATCCTTGCTATTTTCAAACACACCTCACAACACAAATTCAAAACATTTCCCAAAATAAACTTTCAAACATTGAAATATCTTTTCAAAAGACAAATACATCTTTGTATACATTCAAACAAGAATCATTACAAAGGTTGCCACAATGATGGCCTCTTTTCAAAACATTTTCAAAACCACACACAAAGCACCATTTCAAACAATTGAAAAGTAAAAGCAAGTGATCTAAACAAGTAACTAAGAGCCCATGGATAACCATGGGTGAAAAGGGTTCTTGCACCTTCCCTTTTCATAATCTACCCCCCGAACCCAAGAAAACATCTCAAAGGTCTTTCCTGTGCTTTTTGACCTTTCCTTTGGATAAAATAAAAAGTCGGTGGCGACTCTTGCTAAACCGAAACATTTGCAAGCACAAACGCAAAACCTCAAGTCAGTTCTCCCACCGTATCACACTCTAAAAGAATAGAGTTCTTATGCCCCAAAGTATTTCTATCAACCTTGTTTACCATGCCCCAAGCTCGTACAAATTTTTGACGATAACCTTGGACATCGTTCTCATAGTCAAATACAATACCTTAGACAAGTGCGTCATGAGAACCATCCCTCCGAGCATACCCAAACTTTCGTAGAGCCAAGCAAGGATTATAAGTGATACCTCCCCTAATGCCAAGGAGTGGGACATTAGGGAATTCCCCATAACAATCAGTAATGGTAACATCCTCCAAAGATCGAGAACACTAATGAATATCCGAATGCGAGAGTGTCATCCACCTTTGAGACCACCCCATGCCTTGTTCATTCTTCAAAATGATCAAGGAATGTGCGAAATAAACCACCTAGAAAGAAATGGAGTGCAACACATAATAATCCCCCTTCTCTTCATGGTACGGGCGTGAAGAGAATGCAAAATGTCTCCAAGTAAGGTAGGCACTGTGTTAAGAGATAGGAAGATTTTGACTGCATTCACATATATAAGTTGGTCTGGGTTAGGGAACAGTACCATCCCATAGATTAGAAGAGCCAAAACTTCTTCAAAAGCTTTCAAATCCAGAGCATCCCAAAATAGTTGAACCTTCTCAAGCAGAAACTTGGCTAGAAAACCCTAAACACCACTTCTTGTTTCCCAATTAGCTACGATGTCGGACCATTACAAATGTAAGGCTAGAGAAATATCCTCAGGTCTTGGGTCTTTCTCAATACCGATGAAGGGTATTTGATCAAGAATAGGCACTCCCAATAGTTGAGAGAATTCTTCCATGGTAGGCACCAATTGGTAATCAGGAAATGTGAAACAGTGATGTTTAGGATCAAAGAATTAAAAAAGCACATGTACCATGTCTTCTTCAAAGTTTGAGGTAACCAAGTTGAGGAGTCGACCATACTTCTTGGTGAATAAGGAATTTTCAATGACCCTTGATGCTAACTCTTTGAGTTGAGGAGGCACTTTCACAAAGTTGACTCGGATGGTATTTCTGCGAGTGGAAACCATATCCTATAAAACAGAACAAAGATAAATCTTTAGGTCCTTGAAATGGTTAGTGCAAATGCTATGGTATGATTTCATGATGTTATGTATAAATAATCATATACAACCAAAACAAAACAAGTCCTTAGGTTTAGGCTTGCATGGAGTCCATAGGTAAGTACCCTCTTGAAGTTTAGTTGGTTCAACCTGTCCTAGAAAGTAATTGGGTTCTAGGGAATTTCAATATCATTGATCTTTCTTCATCGAGCATTATTTCAACGCAAGCCTCTGTTTTGGCAACCTAAACATCCCGAAAGTACGATCTCAATGAGTGTAGTATCGAGTATCAACCAACCACGGATTGCACCAAAGTTGGCTATCTCACTACTTCCTAATGGCAAAGTTGTTCAACTAAAGGTTCTATGGTTAGTTAGTGCTTCATGACACCACACAGCGGCTCCGTATTCTCCTTGATTCGCCAAAAGGGATACTTGTACCCACAAATGTGTCACACT
Organism: Vicia faba; assembly: GCA_948472305.1. Lineage (NCBI taxonomy): Eukaryota > Viridiplantae > Streptophyta > Magnoliopsida > Fabales > Fabaceae > Vicia > Vicia faba. The sequence goes on from OX451736.1 coordinate 1,620,783,335, forward strand.
GACGTAGCTATTGTTTTAACCATATCGGTCTCCACCGTATCGTCTCCACAATCTTTGCTACTTACCTAATGATGTTCCTAGATCCGGGTAGAGGATCTATTAAAAACCCAAAACACATTTTTAAGAGTAAAGCAAGCAAGTCAAACAATGAAAGCATTTAAAGGTGATATAGTCTCTAAGGTAACCCCACTTTTTAGTATCTCTCCTCGCCAGTAGAGTCTCCAGTTTTGTAATACGGTGGGAGAAATGACTTGGGTGTTTTGCTTTTATCACAAATTTTGTGGATAGCAAGAGTCGCCACCGACTTTTCTTTTATCCAATAAAGGAAAGGTGAAAAGAACATGAAAGAACTTTTGAGAATTTTCTTGAGTTCGGGGGGTAGGTTGTGAAAAGGGAAGGTATTAGCACCCTTTTCATCCGTAGTTACCTACGGGCTCTTAGTTGCTAGCTCACTTTGAAATTCTTTATAAAAATGTGTTTGTGTGGGTTTGAAAGTATTTTGAAAACACCTTTATTTCGGAAAACTTTGTAATGATTCTCGTCTCTATAAGAATGTATACAAAGTGTTAGTTTTTGAAAATATTTCATGAAGATGTGTGTTTTGAAGAAAGATGTTTTGTGAGTTTGAAGATGGTTTTGTTTGTGAGCAAGCAACTACGAGCGTTCTACCTACTCAAAAAGTCTTAGTTCTTTTACTCCTCCTTTAGATAGTGCTGTCTTACCATTAGTTAGTAAGAAACTTTATCATTGGATGTGAAGGACGAGCGTGGGTCATCGTACAATCATAGAAGGCAACATTGTAGGATACCTTAGCAATTTATCGTAAGGGTCTAAGATCGTTTACCGAAGGCAACATCAAAGGGTCATCGAGGGACTACGATCTTGTAATCGAGGGTCTTTGCTAAAGTATCTCACGTTCAAGGGACGTGACTGTTTTTTTCTAAGGCAACAAGTGTGGGTTAACCCTAGAAGTGCAAGTGTGCAAAGTGTATTGTTTTCATGCAAATTGTCTTAAATTAGGGTTATCTACTTGCTTGATTTTAGTCTTTCGATATAAATCCTAATTACTAGAAATAATATTGAAAGCGATAAATTGCAGAAATTTAAAGTCCTGCGCTATTACAATACTTTAGGGGAGGGGAATACAAATTAAAAATGGGGAATTCAGGAATCAAAATCATTTATAGAGTCAAATCAGGGACACCCCCTAACATTGGTGGTTTTAGCTACTCATATTGTTCAAAATAATCACAAGATAAAGATTAGACATTACAAGTAATTGGATAGCTTCGATCTTCAATTGCTTCCGCTCATGAGAATTTTCCGCTCTCTAAGAACCTTGATCTCCCCAATCTTCAGTCGTGTAAACTATTCTTCATTGCCAAAAAGTTCCCTTATTCCTTGTGGAAACTCATTTAAATAGTCACCACTCATCCAGGTCATTTAGAAGTACCCAAAACGCCCTTACAGCTTAACATATGGAAAAAGTATGGAAAAAAATCAGGAAATAAGCATCATAGGCCGACACAAGCCGTGTCACTTGACACTGGCACCCGTGTCAGCCTCTGCCTCTTCTCCCAAACCTTCCTGCTGAGCATCCTCCCCTGACACGGCCCGTGTCATGCGACACAGGTGGCCATGTCAGGTACCTTGTAGCTTGGTTTTTGAGACTTCCTCCGAAACTCCGAATTCTGCACTTTTTGCACTGATTTTCTTGGTTTTATTCCTCTTATCCTGAAAATAATAAAATACACAACCAACGCATAAAACATAGAAGAATGAACTAAAACACTTGAAAAAAATAAATAAACTATAACTAAAATCAATTGTAAATAACGGTGTCACCTGACACGGGAACCCGTGTCAGCCTCTGCCTCTTCTCCCAAACCTGCCTGCTGAGCATCCTCTCCTGACACGGCCCGTGTCAGGCGACACAGTTGGCTGTGTTAGGTACCCTGTAGCTTGGTTTTTGAGACTTTCTCTGAAACTCCTAATTCTGCATTTTTCGCATTGATTTTCCTAGTTTTATTCCTCTGAGCCTAAAAATAATAAAATATACAACCAACGCATAAAACATAGAAGAATGAACTAAAACACTTGAAAAAAAATAAAGAAACTATAACTAAAATCAATTGTAAATAAAGGTCGAAAAACCACTTATCAGTATCCCCGACCAGTATTCACAGGAGAAGGATGGTTGAGCAGGCACATGCGCCCCACACTATTTGGTATATGGGAGGTTAAGGTGATGGGCGGGATGATAAGAGGTAAATGTATCACATTTATTGCTTGTTTTAACTTAGATTCCATGCGTGTTTTCATGATCCTAGTTCATTTTTATGTGTTTTGTCTCCCTTTTATGTTTTCAAGTGATAATAGGCTAATGAAGAATCGAGACAAAAAAGGCCGAAGATCGCACAAAAAGGAGCGTTTCCCCTATAAATTTCCTAAAACCAACACGGCCCGGTCGTGTCCCGTGACACAGGCCATATTGGTGTTAGCTCCTAAATTCGACACCTAGACATATTGGCCCTAGTGGCTAAAAATATATTGAAGAAATCTAAGAGATTGAAGAAGTCTAAATTAAAGACCCTTCGATTTGGAAACATAGTCTAATTCGAAGATACTTTGAATTGAGAGCCTTTGAAAAGGCCTATTGAAGTCATCTTTATTAAGGAGGAGAAACCACTTAGAGAATTATCTAAGTTAGAAATGGTCTTCAACCCAGAGGCTTCGATCTTGTAAGAGCCTTCGACCTAGAAGCATTCATATCAACAACAATTTGAATTAGAATTTGAATAAAAGAGGGAAAGGAAGTTCACTTGGCAGTTGAAGAAAGCAACGTGGCATGAAGTTAGAGATCGAAGAACATGCAAAGGACACTTGTCCTAATCCTTGATCGAAGTAACCATCTAGAAGTTACTTTTTACTAGTATAAATATAGGAAGTCTATGTAAATTTTCCATGTGTTCAACTAATTGTACAAGTCACTCAATATTATTCGAGTACCCGCTGCGTGAGAAGGAATATTGAGAATGTACGTTTGAAACACCAAATTTTATAATCAAAGTCTTTTACATTACTCTTTACATTCCTTGCCACTCTTGCTTACAGCCTTTTATCTTACTTGCAAAGTTTATTTTCCCTTGCATTTTACTTGCACTTTTTACCAGACATCTACACTTAAACTTATCTCAAACCTCTATCTTTCTCAATCGAATGTGTTCTTTATTAAAATTAGTATTTTTATCAAAACAACACAAATATTTAGCATATGTCCTAGGATCAAACTGGTCGATCCTGCAAGTAACTAAAAACTACCCTTTTTGGAAGATCAGTGGTTGTTTACCAATTTTCACGGTAAATAAATTGGCACACCTGGTGGGACCTTGCTAATTTTTGTTTGCTTGTTTATATTAATATAAATGCTTTACATAATTTATTTTCTTTTACAAAGTGTTGTATGTTATTAAGAAGTGGTAAATTAACCACCAACGAGTGTACAACTAGGAGAAGAAATAGTGAAATGGCTAATCAGCCAAATAATGGAGAAATACCTCCATCAATTGTTGTGGAAACAGCGATTATACCAACCGTTAGTGAAACTATCCCATCAATCGTTGGTTCAGCACCAATGTTGACAATAGCACAAACGGGACCAATACTTTCGTATGTAAGTCCCAAAGGTCCATTAGGAACACCCCCACCAAGGGTAAATCCAGGATCTCGACCCTATGTTCCCCCAGGATTTTCGACAGCCTGGATGGGTCGAGACCAGCATTATGGCATGCCAACTACTGAAATGGCTAGTCTTATGAACGTTGCGTCCATATTTTCATAACCTTTGGTGAGTGTGTCTTCGCCATTACATGGATCTAGAACCATTATGGAGAATTTGGGTAGAAACCAACTCTTATGAGGGGCATCCCATGCAATACCAAGTTTCACAAATGCTTCTACGGTAATTTTTAGGCAAAAAATGGACGAAAGTAACCATGATATGGTACAAATGTTGGCACAAACTTTGAGTACAGTGCTGAGCCCTCTAATACAAAATACCACCCAGTCGAATCAGCAAATGACAGCTCAAATGACGCGCATGGCTGAATTTTTTGGGGTTCCCAACCTATTTGACAACCCCAAAGAGCACCAATAAGAGGGAATCATGGTATAGTCTTAGAGGAAGATGTGAACATTAACCAAAATCTATAGCCAGTTGGAATGAACCATAGAATGGAGATCGAACAACCTAGGATCGAAATACCCAGAGTTCCCTCACAGATCCCTAGAGATGTCGATCAAGATGTAATTATGGTAAATAGAAACCAAAATGTTGATGAAGTGATACAGCAGGTTCGACACCATTATTATGGAATAAATAATAATCTGACAGCCATGATCGAAAGAATCATGATACAGAATAGAAGGAACATTGGCTTTCATAGGCCAAACTTTACATCCCCAATGTCAGAGTATATCTTGCAAATAGATTTACCCCCTAGGTGGAGAGTTCCAAAGTTCACCAAATTTTCCGGGGATACAACAGAATCTACGGTCGAACATGTGGTGATATATTTGATAGAAGCTGGGGAAATCTCAAATAACGAGAGTCTTGGGATTAAGTACTTCCCAAGTTACCTAACTAAAAATGTTTTTACTTGGTTTACCATCCTCCCAGCCAATTCGATCCACAATTGGAATCAATTGGAGAGATTGTTCCATGAATAATTTTACATGGGACAAACCAAAATAAGTCTGAAAAAACTGGCTAGTGTGAAAAAGAGATTCACTGAGCCAATAGATGAGTATCTAAATAGATTTCGACTTCTCAAAACCAGATGCTTTACACAAGTGCCTGAGCATGAGTTGGTCGAAATGGCAGCAGGGGCCTAGATTATTCTATTAGGAAAAAATTAGATACCCAATACCTGAGGGATATGGCCCAACTGGTCGATAGAGTTCGACAGGTAGAACGTCTTAAAGCTGAAAAGCTAAAGCAACTAAGACTCATCGAAGAGAAAGGGTAGACTATGTCGAAATGGATGATGACGATCCAAAGACATCTAGTGATCCTATAGCTGTCGAAGAAAGAGAAATAGATTTAGCAGAATTAAAGCAAGGGCCACCGTACACTTGGAGATTGTTAATGCCATCAAATGGGAAGAATCCTACTGAGTCTGAAAAGAACAGTGATAGATTCCCAAAGAAAACATATAGTTTCGACGTCACAAAATGTGACGAGATATTTGACTTGTTAGTTAAAGATGGCCAAATGATTATGCCCCTAGGGGGAAAAATGCCTCCTTTAGAAACAAGAAAGAAAAGAGGTTTTTGTAAGTATCATAATTTTTTGGGCCATAAAACTTTACAATGTTTTCTTTTCAGGGATCTCGTTCAAGGAGCGATCAAAGAAGGCAGACTCAATTTTGCTGACAAACCTCCGATGAAAATCGATGCAAACCCATTGTAGGTTGATGCCCACTATGTTGAACCATCAGGCATCAACATGGTCGAAGTTTCAGAAGACTTTGTCAATAAGCCTGTTTTTGGCAGTTTCACTGGGAACATCTCCAGAAAGACTGTCGAAGGGGTGAGAAAGTCTACTGAAGGCCTAAAAAAAGGAGCTACTGAAGGATCAAACAAGGAGACTACTGCAGGTTCTTATTTGGCTGCCATCACGGGTTCGACATAGGACCTAGGAGCCAAGATGCAAAGGCTTAATCTCGCTGCCAAGAGCAACGTAGAAGTCAATATGGTTGAAGTATCTGAGGCGAAGGCTTTAGAAGATGCCATCAGATAAGAGGAAGTCAATAAAACTGCATTTCCTAAAGAGAATGAGAATCTGGAAGATTTTCTGCAACGATTCCAGAAAAAGAAGTCTGAAGTCATGTTGTGTCCAAGATGCAGCTCCATCTTTGACAAAAAAGCTGCAGAACACATACAAGGTGTGAGGGCAGAAAAGGAGAAATGGGGCAACAATGCCCAACCCAACATGGATCCTGATATCAGATATGATCCCATAAGAGGATATCAGAAGGGACCAATGAACCAGGTGAAGAGGCCATCAACTTTCAGGCCTCCAACAAGTGTCCCTGTGGACGCTTGGCTGAAAATAGCAAGCAGAAAAAGGGCTAGTGAGGAGAAACGGTGAACATTCAATGTGCCACGAGGATCATCCTTGGCCTATAGGAAGGAATTCCAAACTACAACAACAAACAAAGTGTCTCATGTGTCGAGCAACTACAAGGGGAAAAAACCCATGTCGCGCTCCCAGTGGAGGAGATATCAAAGACGGTGAAAAGCCGAAAGAGAGGCTATAGAGGAGCCTCAACCAGAATCAAGCATTAATGTGCCACAAAGAAAGGAAAAAGGAAAACAAATAAAGCCTTTAGAAAGAAAACCAATTGCTAGAAGATTGGTGTGGCTAGAACAGGGTGAATTAAATGATGAAGGTAATTCTGAATCTGATGCTACTTTGGATATTATGGTGAATGTAGTGTCAATACTACCCAGGGAATACGACCGCCAAGTCGAAGTCGAAGAGACTGACTGGGAGGTTGAATAGGAGATGGCCAAACATAGGCCAGTTTGTTATTACGTTATGAACAACGATTGTTTCGAAGAGAAAAATGCTTTCTTCGAACGCCCCACTGAGGCAATGAAGAATCACCTCAAACCATTGTTCATCAGAGCAAAAGTAGGGGAAACAACCATCAATAAATTTCTAGTTGATTGTGGGGCCATAATAAATATAATTCCCCAAGGTATACTGAGGAAACTAGGCAAAGGGGATGAAGATATCAAACTCTACAACATGGTTCTATCGAACAATGAGGGAGGTATTGGAACTACTATGGGGGTGATACAATTAGACCTCAAGGTGGGAACAATACTTCGACCAACTATATTTATGGTCATTTCAGCGAAGCCCAACTATAATCTACTCTTAGGTAGAGAGTGAATACATGGCATAGGAGCAGTGACATCATCAATGCACCAATGTGTTACCATTTGGTGCCCATATGTTATATTGGAAAATATCGAAGCAGATCAAAGCTATTATATGGTCGAAGCTAATAATGTCGATAGAACAAACTTCGAAAGAAATCTGGCTCACATAGGGCCATGCAATCCTCCAGACTTTGATTTGGCACCAGCACCAAATGCCTTTTGCTCCCTCTACCTACACTCTGGCCATGGGTTCCAGTGGGATAGAGAAGATTTATCAAACATTGACTATAGAGGAGTTGATGACATACAACAGCAGGTTGGGGAAGTGAATTCAGTGATGATGACTGAATCACGAGCTTTACAAAAGATTTCGGCATATGTAACTGAAATTAGAATGATAGCGGCCTTAGAGGCTGAAGTCAAGTATATGGATTTCAAAGCCAATGAGCAAGTGTTTCTTCCAAAAGGTCCTGGGAAAGACTTCGAACCAGAACCACCTGACTTAAGAAGGGAGGAAGAAAGAAGCCAGAGGCTAGATTCCATCTATGATGATGAGCCTTTGGGTTTTGAAAAGGACTCGTTGGCAGACAATGTTAAAATGCTAGTGCAAGATCTTCTGGAAGAAATAGACCTGGGTGAAGGTTTGGTGAAAAGACCAACATACATCAGTGCAAAGATAGATCCAGTGCTCAGGGTCAAAATAATCCAATTGTTGAAGGAGTTTAAAGACTGCTTTGCATGGGATTATGACGAAATGCCTGGTTTTCGACAGAAGATTGGTGGAGCTTCAAATACCAATAAAGCCTGGAAAAAGGCCTGCGAAGCAAAATCCAAGGCATTTTTCACCAGAGATCTTATCGAAGATCAAGAAGGAAGTCGAAAGACTGCTGAAATGCAAGTGTTAGAACAAGATTAGTTCTGATCTATCTCAGAGTTTTGATGATAACAATAAATTATATTTTAGATAATTTATACTCTGATGAACGTATTTGAATGTTTCAGATAATATTCTGACAGAAGCATTTTGATGTGTTGAGCTAAAAATTAATGAAGAAGTTCTTTGATGAAAGAACTATTTGCTTTAAGCGCAACTGCTGTTGCTGACTCTGGTAAGACAATTATTTTTAATTTCATCTTCTAACACTTAGCAGGATTCCTTGTTCAGAATATTACTTGAAAGCAAGTGTTGTTCAGAAGGTTACTTGAAAGCAAGCGCTGATCAAGTTCTTAGCAAGCAAAGCATTGTTTAGAAGATAAGCAAAGCATGTTCTGTATTCAAGACGTTGAAGCTAGTTCTCAAAGAATGTAAAATCCAACTTGTCTTGTCAAGCTTCAGGAAACATATTCTTACAAGTGTCGTTTTCTCATTTAATGCAAAGACGGCTGCAAGCACTCAAGTGTCTAAACTAGTTTCTTGGAAAATGGAATAGTGCAAAGAAACACGCAAACATTTAATGCTCTCCACTTTTCTGAAGGCAACAACGGTCTTTTTGTTCTTACTATATATAGAAGGACATTTATTGCAAGCCAATTAACTAATCAATTTCAAAAAGAAGCAAGAAACTACGTGAAAAATTCTGGGCTCATAAACTCTTTGTTCATACACTTTGTGCAATTTATTCTAAGTGAAAAATCACAGTTATGATATAGCTTGATTAGAAGCAAACTTTATTTCACTATCTGTAAAGATTAAACTCTTGTAATTATTCCTTGAGAGACCAAGTTTGGTCAGATTTCTCAAGTAGACTAGGACTAGATTTAAGTCTTAGTGGTGTTAGTCACTTGTAAGATTACTTGTGCATTGTTAGTCACAACAGTTGTTGTGTGTTCGTAATCAGTTGATTATAGTGGATTAAGTCTTTGTTGAGAAAGGAGAAATCACCTTGACAGGTGGACTGGAGTAGTTTGAGTTCAAACAAACCAGGATAAAAATAACCTTGTCTTTCAGTATTGTTGAGCTTTGTTTTGAAAAGAAGAAAAAAGAGTCACTTATTCAACCCCCCTTCTAAGTGTTTTCTTACCCTTCAATTGGTATCAGAGCTTGACTCTGAGCACAACACTTAACCGTATCAGGAAAAGATCCAGAAGAAAACATAATGGTCGCTGAACAAAACAACAATAGTTATAACAAACCTCATGTATTTGATGGAGAAGATTTTGAGTACTGGAAAGATAGACTAGAAAGTTTATTTCTAGGTCATGATAGTGATCTATGGGATAAAGTCTTGGATGGTTACACACATCCTACTGACTCAGAAGGAAACAAAGTTGATAGAAAAAATATGGATAGACAACAAAAAGCTGATTTTAAAAATCATCATAGAGCTAGAAATATTTTTCTAAATGCTATCTCTAAAGTAGAATATGAAAAAAATAAAAAATAGAGATACAGCGCATGATATGTTTGAGTCTCTTAAAATGACTCATGAAGGAAACGCTCAAGTGAAGGAGTCTAAATCTCTAGCTTTAGTTCAGAAGTATGAAGTATGAAGCCTTCAAAGTAGAAGAAAGTGAGTCTATAGAAGCAATGTTATCTAGGTTTCAAACTCTGATCGCTGGTTTGAGAGTTTTGAACAAGGGATATACTAAAGCAGATCATGTAAAAAAGATCATCAGAAGCTTACCCAGAAGATGGGCACCAATGGTCACTGCTTTCAAAGTTTCAAAAAGATCTGAACAACGTGTCTCTGGAGGAACTCATCAGTGCTCTCAGAAGCCATGAGATAGAACTGGATGAGCATGAGCCTCAGAAGAAAGGTAAGTCTCTTGCCCTTAAATCAATTAAGAAATATGATACTAAGGCTTTTCAGGCTGAAGAGGAAAACTCTGAAGAATCAGCGTCAGAAGAAGATGAACTATCCTTGCTCTCCGGAAGGATCAATCAACTGTGGAAGCACAGACAAAAGAAGTTCAGGAACTTCAAGAAGTCAGAAGATAAACCAGAATCTTCTGGACACAAAAAGTCAAACAGAAGAGAGATCATCTGTTATGATTGCAAAGAACCTAGTCACTACATAAGTGATTGTCCAAAGCTTCAAAAAGAAAAACTAAAGAAAAGGTTTGGTAAGAAGAAAGGGATGATGACAACCTAGGATGACTCAGAATCCTCTAAAGATGAATCTGGTTCTGAAGATGAGAATGCCAACCTAGCTCTGATGGCTACCACAGCAGATGACTCAGACTGTGAGTTAGAACCAAGAGAGGTATTTTCTGAATTCACTAGAAATGAACTTGCTGATAGTTTATCAGAACTTCTGGAAAACTATAGTAAGCTCAAAATCAAATACAAGAAACTCAAGAAGAGTCTTGCATCTGATATTGAGAAACATGAAGCAGAAAAATTTGAACTCTTAGAAAATAATTTTAAATTAAAGAATAAATTCAAAATGTTCAAAAAATTTCTAGTTCAGAATTTGTGTCTAGTTCAAAAGATATTCTGAAAGAATATGACTATAGCTTTCAAACTTTCCTAGCTAAAAGCATAGATAGAAGCAAAATGGCTTCAATGATCTATGGAGTTAGTGGGAAAAACGGAAGAGGAATTGGATATGAACCTCCCAAAGGGAAGGAGACATACATACCAAAACCTGTTGCTAAGATGACTTTCACTTACAAACCTCTGAACAAACAATTCAAGTTTGGACACTCACATGATATAAAATATACATCACATTCTGGAAACTCTTATTCTAACCCAAAGTTCAAACAGAACTTTAAACACTGTAACCCAAAAGGACCCAAAAAGATATGGGTACCTAAGGATAAAATAATATTTGTTGCAGATGTCCTTAACAACTCAATTGAGACACCAGTCATGGTACCTGGACTCTTGGTGCTCACGACACATGACGGGAAAAAGGTCTATGTTCCAAAGCCTGGAATTTTAAGTTGGAGGAGACGTGAAGTTTAGAGGTAATCAGAAAGGGAAGATTATTGATTCTGGAACCATTAGAAACGGTAACCTTCCTTCTATCTCTAATGTTTTATTAGTAGAAGGATTAACTCATAACCTTATGTCTATAAGTCAATTAAGTGACAATGGTTATGACATCATCTTCAATCAAAACTCCTGTAGAGCTGTGAGTCAAAAATATGGATCAATCCTCTTTTCTGGAAAGAGAAAGAACAACATATACAAAATTGATTTATCAGATCTTAAATCTCTGAATGTTAAATGCCTTTTGTCTGTTAGCGATGAGCAATGGGTATGGCACAGAAGATTGGGACATGTCAGTCTAAGAAAAATCTCTCAACTAAATAAATTAAATTTAGTCAGAGGACTTCCCAAAATGAAGTACAAGTCAGAAGCTCTGTGCGAAGCATGTCAAAAAGGAAAATTTTCAAAACCTTCCTTTAAATCCAAAAATATTGTCTCTTCCTCTAAGCCATTAGAATTACTTCATATTGATCTGTTTGGGCCAGTTAAAACTGCATCCATCAGAGGCAAGAAGTATGGATTGGTCATTGTTGATGACTACAGCAGATGGACATGGGTAAAGTTTTTAAAACACGAGGATGAGTCACATTATGTGTTAGTTGACTTCTGTAACCAAGTGCAAAACGAAAAAGATTTTAAAATTATAAAAGTCAGAAGTGATCATGGTGGTGAATTTGAAAATCATTATTTTGAAAAATATTTTAAAGAAAATGGTATTTTTCACAATTTTTCTTGTCCTAGAACTCCCCAACAAAATGGAGTTGTAGAACGAAAGAATAGAACATTACAAGAAATGGCCAGAACCATGATCAATGAAACTAATATGACAAAGCACTTTTGGGCAGAAGCTGTGAACACAGCATGTTACATTCAGAATAAAATCTCTATAATACCTATTCTTGAAAAGACTCCCTATGAATTGTGGAAAAACAGAAAACCCAACATTTCTTATTTCCATCCTTTTGGATGTACTTGTTTTATTCTGAACACTAAAGAAACTCTGAACAAGTTTGATTCTAAAGCACAAAAGTGTTTTCTGCTTGGATATTCTGAACGCTCAAAAGGCTATAGAGTATAGAACATAGAAACTCTGATTGTTGAAGAATCAATCAAAGTCGGGTTTAATGATAAGCTTGGCCAGCAACAGCCAAAGCAAATTGATTTTTCTGTAGGTACAGAAGATCATCCCTCAAACTCTGAAAATTCAAAAGCAAAGGAAGACTCAGAAGATCATCCTCTTGACAAGGCTCTGGACAACCTCAGAATCTCTGATCAACCCACTCAGAAAAGGTTTCCTAGAATCTCTTCTGCTCACAAAGAAGACGTAATCATTGGAAGAAAAGAAGATCCCATCAGAACAAGATCCTCTCTCAGAATCAATGAAGAATCATTGTTTGGTTTGGTTTCTCTGATTGAGCCAACTTCTATTGATGAAGCTCTGGAAGATAATGATTGGATCTTAGCAATGCAAGAAGAACTCAATCAATTATCCAGAAATGATGTATGGGATCTAGTTCCAAGACCCAAAGGATTCAACATTATAGGAACCAAATGGGTTTTCAGAAACAAACTGAACGAGCAAGGAGAGGTGATCAGAAACAAAGCACGACTGGTTGCACAGGGTTATAGTCAATAAGAAGGAATTGATTATAATGAAACCTTTGCCCTAGTCGCCAGGTTAGAGTCTATTAGATTATTAATTTCTTTTGTTGTACAAAATAACATTTCATTATATCAAATGGATGTTAAAAGTGCATTTTTAAATGGCTATATAGAAGAAGAAGTTTATGTCCATCAACCTCCTGGATTTAATGATTCAAAACATCCAAAACATGTTTTTAAATTAAAAAAGTCTTTGTACGGTTTAAAACAAGCTCCCAGAGCTTGGTATGATCGTCTGAGTAATTTTCTTTTAGAAAAAGATTTTACCAGAGGGAAAGTGGACACAACTCTTTTCAGAAAGACATTTAAAAATGATATTTTAATTTTTCAAATTTATGTTGATGATATAATCTTTGGAACCTCTAATATCTCCCTTGGAAAAGAATTTGCTGAGACCATGCAGGCAGAATTTGAAATGAGCATGATGGGAGAATTGAAGTTCTTTCTGGGAATTCAAATCAACCAGACTCCAGAAGGTACTTACATACATCAGACGAAGTATGTTAAAGAACTTCTGAAGAAATTTCAGATGTCAGAAAGAAAAGATGCCAAGACACCAATGCATCCAACCTGCATTCTGGGAAAAGATGAGGTAAGTATGAAGGTAGATCAGAAGCTCTATAAAGGTATGATTGGATCCCTTCTCTATCTGACTGCATCTAGACCTGATATACTATTCAGCATGTATTTATGTGCTAGATTCTAATCAGATCCTAGAGAGTCTCACTTAACTGTTGTTAAGAGAATTCTTAGGTATCTGAAAGGTACTACTAATATGGGTTTGTGTTACAGAAGATCACAAGATTACATACTAGTAGGTTATTATGATGCTGACTTTGCTGGAGATAGAATTGAAAGAAAGAGCACCTCTGGAAGCTTCCAGTTTCTAGGTGACAATCTTATCTCGTGGTACAGCAAGAAGCAAGCAATAATTGCACTTTCAACCACAGAAGCTAAGTATATATCTGCTGCTGGATGTAGTTCTCAGATGATTTGGATGAAAAGTCAGCTAGAAGATTTCAATCTTTATGAAAGTAAGATTCCTATCTTTTGTGACAATACTTCTGTTATTTGTCTTTCTAAGAATCCAATTTTACATTCTAAAGCCAAACATATTGAAATTAAATATCATTTTATAAGGGACTATATTCAGAAGGGAATTCTTAATTTAATTTTTGTAAAAACAGACCATCAATGGGCTGACATTTTTACCAAACCCCTTTCAGAAGATGGATTTAATTTCATTTTGAAAAATATTTGTATGGAATTATGTCCTGAATAAAATAATATTTATCTTCTGTGTTTGACTTCAGAATGTTTTGAAATGAATGTTCTGAGTAACAACTCTTCAGAAGTTAGAAGAGAAGTTACGTCAGAAGCTATATGAAAAGTTCTGAAATGTTCTAACGTTTCATTTATAAGTATAGTTCATAAATTCATTAGAACAAATAGTTGTCACATGCAACCTTCAGGAGATGAACATGTAGTGTGTTTCTGAAAGGTCACGCATCAAAAGCTACTGACGCTGTTCTAGGTAACTGTTATGATTAGCTAATCTCACGTTTTCCCCTAATTTTTTGCAAAATCATTAAATGCTTGTAATGATGAGATTCGTTTTAAATTCTTTAAAAAAAAATTTACAGTTTTATTTCTAAACCTATTTCTGAAACTTTTTCATATAAATACTTTTGGAAAAACCCTTTTTCATTTTTTACCGTCTCTTTCAAAACTCAAACGTTTCTGTGATTTTTCTCTAAAACCCTTTTCATCTCTCATCTCTAAGAGCTCCAATGGCTTCTTCCTCTACCCATTCTGAGAACATCCACTCTGAGCAATACATCGTGCCTGAGAGAACAACTCTTATTCCTGTAGATAGTTTGGAAGTGTTAAGTGAGTTAATGGTGGATTTTGAGAATCAAAGAGAAAATGGTTTTGATCTGATTCCTGCTGTTAAGTTTCAAGGTTGGGAAAACTATTTTGACCGTCTTGTTGGTCCAGTTTTTCCACACCTTATGAAGGAATTCTAGATACATGCAATTGCAACCCCTAAAGTTATCCTCTCTTTCGTAATGAGTAAGGAAATCTCCATTACTGAAAATCAAATCAGAAAGTTGCTAGGTTTTAAAGGACTTGGAGTAACAGGTATGCCAAGTGGAAGAATGGAAATGTCAAAGGTCTACTCAGAAATTTTCACAAATGGTCAAGGATCTTCTAAAGTCAGGGACTTGAAAGATAAGTACAAAATTTGGGCAAGAATAATCCATGGGTGTATTCACCATAGGAAGGAAACCATCTCTCCAGATTACATTAATGTTGATCAACAATACTTGTTGTTCTACCTTGGAACAAATGTAAAAATTGATTTGCCTTATTTACTGTTTGAACATCTCTGGAATCATGTAAAAGTGACTAGGGAAGCTGAAAGGATGAAAAACCCCAAATCCAAAAGGAATTGGATTCCTATGGGTAGATTAATTTCAGACATTCTGACTGAGAATGGTCTGATTGCTCACCTAGATGAAGCTAATCTTCTGGGGGAGCTAGATCCTACTTGTGGAAAGACTATGACTGGAAAGAATTTAGTGAAGAGGAAAATTATTGACAAGCTACTGGTGGAACCAACTCCGTATGTGTCAGCTACTGTGAAGAGAAGAAGGATACTTATTGTTGATTTCCCTATGTTCAACTCAGGTGATCATCCACGTATCATCTTGAACTACATTGAAATCTGTAAAGAGACTGGAACACCTATTGATCCAGCTTGGCTCCAAGGAAGAAGTCAAGTTGCTCCAGATGTTGTACTTCAGCAACCTTTGAAGAGGAAAGCAGTTGAAGGACCTTCTGCCACACCTCAGAAGAAGAAAAAATCAGGTAAACCTGCTGAAACTATTACTGTTTATGATTCTGTCAATATATCTATATCTACTGAACCCCAAACCTTAGGTGATATAGATGTTGATATTGACCTGACCATACCCTTTGATCCTATTGCTGAAAATCCTTAAAGAAATCAAGTTTTATCAGACTTGAGTGACTTTGACTCTGATGAACACTCTGAAACCCAAACAGAACCATCCCAATTTGAACCATCTCACTCAAAACCCTCTGAACCACCTGTTTCTCAACCTATTCCTGCTGAACGCTTTTCAAGACCTCCTCCCAGACCATTATCACTCAGGCCTACTGGATGGTATGATGTTGGCTCTTGGAGAATACCAGGAATCAATGAACCTCTGGCCACTATAAAGCCTCCATTCAACCTACCTTCTGAAAACATTTTTGCCATGAATCGACCACAACATCAGAACCCCATTCCCATTGCTGAAAATACAATAATAATTTCACCTGACATCACACCACCTACTTCACCACAACTTCCAACACCAAACTCACTTATACTCTCACCTCCTCATATTCCAGAACACCAAACTCATGAACCACCTGAAACATTTGAACCTTCTGAAAATCATGAATCATCTGAACCTCATGATCAATCAGCACCACCTAACCTTGTTGACCAACCTGACCATTCAGCCACTCCTGAACTAACAACAAATTCTGAACCTGCTAAATTTTTAAGAATTGTAGTAGATTTTGAATCTACAATTTTTGAAAAACAAAACTTTCAAGAAGGCTGTCCCAAAACCTGTTCAGCCAGATGTAAATATATTGTTTCAGAATTTTTTAACAGAAGTTCAAGCATGGTTGAATCTGCTGAAAGAAGACAGCACCAGAAGTGTGAACCCAGCTGCAACGGATCTTCTATGGGAAACCTTCAGAAGAACTTTTGATGCTGAGTCACTGAAGCTGCAAGATTTATGTCACTCTCAGGTGATTGAGAGCTTCTCCAAGCATCTGCATGCCTTTCAATCAGAAACTGCTGATGTCTGGAACAAGAAGTCTTCTCTGATGATTGATGATGCTCCAACTGATGAAATGGACATTTCAGAAGATGAATCAGAAGAATCCTCTGAAGATTCAAATCCTCTGGCAATTGTTATGTTGAATCAACCTTCTGCAAAGGCAGCACCTAAACCTGTGCCAACTCTTGTGATGGATCTGGGCACTCTGCTTTCAACCTTTGTGCGTTCTGACTCAATGGTTGTTGCTCCAAAGGTTGTTTCTGCTGAAGCTTCGTAATCCTCTGCTCCTACATCACTTATCATGGATACTCTGAATGAGCTCAAGAGGGAGAATAAAGTCATTCATGAGCGCTTGGATAAGCAAGACCAGACAAACCAAGAAATTAGGAAATGGATGATGAAACAAGAAGAATCTTCCTCTGAGATCAAGAATCTTTTGTTGGCTCTTGTTACTAAGAAATCCTAGTGTCTTTCTGTTTCTTGTCTTTTGTTTGTTGTTTTGTACTTCTGGATATCTTTTGCTATTTTATGAAAACTTTTAAGCTCTTCAACTATTTTTTTATATACTTTTTGATTATTCCAAAAAGTGGGAGAAAATGAGTATTTTGATCTAATCTCTGATTAACAGTTATGGGACTAAGCCTCATACATTCTAACAAAATACAAGATTTCTTTCTATGTGCAAAAGAATTTTTTTGCAGGTATCACTTAAACTCTGGAAAAGTAATTCAGCTGAACATTATCTTCAAAAGAAGTTTTGAAGAAATCCAAGACGATTTTTTTCAATGCTCTGATAAATAATCTCAGGAAGTTTTATATATAGAAATATTCATTTCAGGGAGATATTCTTATCTCTTATTATATTTTATTTCTATATCTGAATAATTTTTGTCATCATCAAAAAGGGGGAGATTGTTAGAACAAGATTAGTTCTGATCTATCTCGAAGTTTTGATGATAACAATAAATTATATTTTAGATAATTTATACTCTGATAAACGTATTTGAATGTTTCAGATAATATTCTGACAGAAGCATTTTGATGTGTTGAGCTAAAAATTAATGAAGAAGTTCTTTGATGAAAGAACTATTTGCTTTAAGCGCAACTGCTGTTGCTGACTCTGGTAAGACAATTATTTTTAATTTCATCTTCTAACACTTAGTAGGATTCCTTGTTCAGAATATTACTTGAAAGCAAGTTCTGTTCAGAAGGTTACTTGAAAGCAAGCGCTGATCAAGTTCTTAGCAAGCAAAGCATTGTTTAGAAGATAAGCAAAGCATGTTCTGTATTCAAGACGTTGAAGCTAGTTCTCAAAGAATGTCAAAGCCAACTTGTCTTGTCAAGCTTCAGGAAACATATTCTTACAAGTGTCGTTTTCTCATTTAATGCAAAGACGGCTGCAAGCACTCAAGTGTCTAAACTAGTTTCTTGGAAAATGGAATAGTGCAAAGAAACACGCAAACATTTAATGCTCTCCACTTTTCTGAAGGCAACAACGGTCTTTTTGTTCTTACTATATATAGAAGGACATTTATTGCAAGCCAATTAACTAATCAATTTCAAAAAGAAGCAAGAAACTACGTGAAAAATTCTGGGCTCATAAACTCTTTGTTCATACACTTTGTGCAATTTATTCTAAGTGAAAAATCACAGTTATGATATAGCTTGATTAGAAGCAAACTTTATTTCACTATCTGTAAAGATTAAACTCTTGTAATTATTCCTTGAGAGACCAAGTTTGGTCAGATTTCTCAAGTAGACTAGGACTAGATTTAAGTCTTAGTGGTGTTAGTCACTTGTAAGATTACTTGTGCATTGTTAGTCACAACAGTTGTTGTGTGTTTGTAATCAGTTGATTATAGTGGATTAAGTCCTTGTTGAGAAAGGAGAAATCACCTTGGCGGGTGGACTGGAGTAGTTTGAGTTCAAATGAACCAGGATAAAGATAACCTTGCCTTTCCAGTATTGTTGAGCTTTGTTTTGAAAAGAAAAAAAAAGAGCCACTTATTCAACCCCCCCTTCTAAGTGTTTTCTTACCCTTCAGCAAGTTCATCCGAACGACCATGTATGTCGAATGGATTGCAAATATAGTACTTGTTATAAAGAAAAATGGTACCTTAAGGGTGTGCATTGATTTTAGAGATTTAAATGCTGCAACACCCAAAGATTAATATCCAATGCCTGTGGCGGAAATGCTTATCGATTATGCCGCTGGCTTTGAATACATGACTATGCTTGATGGATAATAATCAAATTTTCATTGCTAAAGAGGATATGTCGAAAACAACATTTTGATGCCTTGGAGCTTTAGGTACTTATGAATGTGTAGTGATGCCCTTTGGCCTAAAAAATGCAGGGGCAACATATCAAAGGGAAATGAATTCCATCTTCCATGATTTTATTGAAACTTTTATGCATATTTATATTGACGATATTATTGTCAAATCTGTTTCAGGGAAGAATCACATAAACCACCTTCAACGGTCCTTTGAAAGGATGAGAAGCTATAGTCTAAAGATGAATCCTCTAAAGTGCGCTTTCTGCGTCAAAGCAGGGGACTTCTTAGGCTTGGTGGTCCACAAAAAGGGAATCAAAATAAACCATAATAAGACCAAGGCCATTTTGGAAGTGAAAGCGCAAACAAACAAGAAGGAGTTGCAATCTCTACTTGGCAAGATAAATTTCTTAAGGAGATTTATATCAAACTTAAGTGGAAAAACGCAAGCCTTCTCACCACTACTTCGACTCAACAAAGGAGGACTCGAATGGGGGCAAGAAAAACAAGAGGCCTTCGACAAGATCAAAGGATACCTCATCAAGCCACTTGTTCTGGTACCTCCTTATAGAAATAGGAGTATGAGATTGTACATAGCTGCATATGATAAAACCCTAGGGAGCATGTTGGCTCAAGAGGATGAAAATGGTGTCGAAAGACCCACTTACTACCTCAATAGAGTTTTAAATGATGCAGAAACTAGATATAGCGAAGTTGAAAAACTATGTTTATGTATTTACTTCTCATGTACAACACTCAAGCAATATATAAAACCAAATGATGTTTGTGTTTTTTCTCATTTTGATGTTTTCAAATATATGTTGTCGAAACCCATCTTGCACAATCAAATAGGCAAATGGGAACTTGCATTAACTGAGTATTCATTAACCTTTATGCCGCTCAAGGTTGTAAAAGGTCAAGTGGTAGCATACTTTATAGTTGACCACTCAATAAATGAAGAATCATTAAACTACTTGGAGATTGAACCCTGGAAGTTATACTTCGACGGTTCCAGTCATAAAGATGGAACTGGAGTAGGAGTTCTAATTATTTCTCCAACTAAAATTCCAACAATATTCAAGTACAAGATCAAAGGTTCTTGTTCGAACAATGAGGCCGAGTACAAAGCTCTAATCATAGGCCTTGAAATCTTGTTGGAATTAGGGGTAACTCGAGTCGAAATGATGGGAGACTCAGAGTTAGTCATAAGGCAAGTTACGAAAAAATACAAATGCATAAGAGAAAATCTTATCATGTATTTTGTAATAGCCAATCGTTTGTTGAAAAACTTTGAAGTGATCAACTTTCGACATATACCAAGATTCGAAAATCAAGTGGCTAATGATTTAGAATAAAATGCATTTGGGTATAAAATTTCAAAAGAAAAATTACAACAAGCAATCGAAGTTAGAGGAAGAGTAACATCAACCAAGTTGTCTCCAACAGATTTAGAAACAACAAAACTGGGGTACGCTGACCAAGAAAACTTCGAAATTTTGTTCATAGACAATCTAATAGAACTAGATTGAAGAAAGCCTATAGTAGATTATTTGCAAAATCCAATGGCTTTGACAGAACAAAAAACAAAGTATAGGGTGCTAAGTTATATTCTAATGGGAAACGAGTCATTTAAAAAGACTCCTGAAAGAGTACTACTAAAATGACTAAGTGAAACAGAGGCATACGTAGCCCTTTCAACTACACATGTTGGGGCATGTAGGGCACATCAAGTAGGCCATAAAATGAAATGGTTTTTGTTTTGTCAAGGATTATATTGGCCTACTATGTTGAAAGATTACATTGAGTTTGCAAAAGGCTGCCAAGAATGTCAAAAACATACAGGCATCCAGCATGTACCTGCAAGCGAACTTCACTCAATTGTGAAACCTTGGCCTTTTAGAGGATGGGCTTTGGATCTCATTGGGTAGATTCGACCAGCATCGTCTAAAAGCCAAAAATATATATTGGTGGGCATTAACTATTTCACTAAGTGGATTGAAGCAATTCCTTTAGTCAATGCAGACCAAGAGAATGTCATTGAATTTATTCAAAAGAACATTATATATAGGTTTGGAATCCTTGAGACAATAACGAATGACCAAGGATCAGTATTTACTGGTCAAAAAATGCATGAGTTTGCCACAGAAATGGGATTCGAGTTGTTAACGTCTACACCTTATTATGCGCAAGCTAATGGACAAGTTGAAGCGGTAAATAAGGTAGTAATTGGCTTGATAAAGAAGTGTGTAGGAAAAAAGCCAAAGAATTGGCATAAAATGTTGGACCAAATCTTATGGGCATGTCGAACTTCTCCTAAGGAAGCTACCAGAACGACACCATTTGGATTAACCTATGGCCATGACGTAGTATTGCCAGTAGAAATTTGTCTGCAGTCAACAAGAATTCAGAAACATCAAGATATCCCTTCCGAAGCTTTTTGGAATATGATGTTAGACGAATTGGTTGATTTGGACAAAGAAAGACTGAGAGATTTAGATCTCTTAAGGATACAGAAGAAAAGAGTGGAAAAATCTTACAATAGAAGAGTAAAACCCAAGACATTCTTGCCTAAGGATCTAGTATGGAAGGTAATTCTCCCAATGGATCGAAAGGATAGAAATATGGGAAAATGGTCTCCTAAATGGGAAGGACCTTTTAAGATTATCCAAACATTATCTGGTGATGCCTATGAGATCGAAGAGTCAAATGAAGATCAAAGGCTCTTGAGAGTAAATGGTAAATACTTGAAAAAGTATAGACCTGTACTTCAAGAGGTTAAAATAACCAATGTTTAATCTCAATCGAAGTAAAGAGCCAAAATTAAAAATGCATTAAGCAGCCAAAATGGCTATAAGTCATTACAAAAACATAATTATAAAAATAAAAAGTCAAAATCAAAATGGGAGGTTGGCTTTGATTTGGAGATATTTGATCTTCTGCAGCTCCAAACATCTTTCGCACAAAGCCTTTGACTGATGAAGAGCTTCGATTTTAGTATCTAATGCTTGGGCCTGATCAGCATACTTTAATCCATCATTGAGTTCCTATTGGTTCTTAGAATCAGTGTTGATAGCAAGAAGTTCTTCTTTTAGTTTATCAGTTGCGGCAATCTTAGCTTCCAATTCTCTGATCTGAGCCTTCATGCTGGCTGTATTTTGGTTGATTTCTTCGACTTATTTCTGCCTAGCCTCTTGCTCCTTTGACAGCTCCTTTAGCCTTGAAGCTGACTCAGTGGCAGCACTTCCGGCAGTAGCTACATGGCCATTGGCCTCTTCAATTTTGCGAGTGAGAGTCCTTCGGCGATTGTAATCAGCTGAGACCTGATCGATGATCAAAGTCAAATCTAAAATAAGGTCGGCGATGTCAGGAGAGGTAGCAAGAAGGTCGAAAACTCTTAAAGTGGTCTTCAGAAAGGAAGGAGCAGTAGGTTCTCCCTCTAAGGTCAGCATTAAATCTCTTTTAAAAAGTTGCGCCTTGACTTTCTGAAGTGCCTTCTTAAGAGGATATGTTGAAGTAGATTTTCCAGACACATTCGAAACATTGTAACTTTGATCGGAAGATTTTTCTCTTCCCTCGAGTATGGCATTCAAGTAGCCAAGAGGATTATTCTGTTTTAGTAATGCCAAATCCTCCTTAGTACGGGACCCTATCGAAGTGTGTTGTACCCCAAAATTTGCCCTCGCATATTTCCTCAAGAAATCACAGCTTCAGGCGTTTCCTGATTTTTCAGACTGGCTCAAGAATCGGTCAAACGAACTTTCCTCGTCAATCAGACACAAATTAGGGTTTTTATTGATCTTTCAGGGCTTTGGAATGTTTCACACAATTGGCTTAGGGTTTTGGTTGATTTTGGCTCAACTTTGATCAGGCGAACGCTCTTTGGAATTTAATCAGGAATTAGGGTTTTTGGGCACGTTCTCAGAAGGATTTGAATTCTACAGTGCTTTGCAAGACATTCCGAGATTTGGTTTGAATCCGCATTGTTTGATTTAATCAGTAAAAGAAGGCAGTTGGTTTGAATTCACGTTCGTTTGATTGAACCAGTCAAAAGATATATGCAGTTTGGATTTACAGTGCTTGGTAAGAAATCAGTAAGAAAGGAATGCGTCTGATCAGTTATTGTGTTTGACTGCGCTTTGCTTTGGATGATGGAAGCGCCAAGTTCATTTTATTTTGATCAACGTAGAATCAATGTTTAGTTGATTATTTATTATTCTAAAGATTAAATATCTGGAATTTAATTTTCAGTTATTTTAATTTAAGGAACTATAAATAATAAGTAAATAATTGAAAAGGGATAAAAAAGAACTAACTGGATCAATAGAATTTTTATTTCATATTTAAATATTTGTTACAATTATTATTTAGATACAAGTATTCATTTACGAGGTATTTATAATAATAATAGTTACAATGATTAAATTGAAAATAAAACTATCCTATTTTTCTAAATATTCCTAAGTCCCCAATTCTTCATTCTTCATTTAGTGATGCTCCCCTCCATTCAAATTATTCATCTGCAAAAGGAAAAGAGGAAAGTCAATAGCAGATAAATAATTAAAGAGACAGATAAAAGAAATTCATCATTAAGGGCCACTGATTGGGATCAGTTAACCCTCTCTGCAAATCACGGGATCTCTCCCGGTTCACAAAGAGGGACGAGTTTTTATTTGCTAAAAATGAATGCACAAAAGTCAAATTGCACAATTCAAAAATTATCCAAACTGCATAAGTTCAAAATCTCAAAACTCCAAGTTCAAACCAAACTAGAAGTCCAAACTGAAAATTCAAACTTGCTGTCAAAATGTCACAAAGCTACTCAAGGCTACCAAAGAAGAAGATTTGGAAAAGATACAAAGTACAAAAGCTGTCAAAAGAAGAGACAAGAATGCAGAGAAAAATTATTATGCAAGCAATAAAACTCATTTTCATCATTTCCCAAAGAAGGGACCCTTTCAGAAAGTACACACAAAAACATATTTTAATATTCTTTGAAGTGTATTGGAGAGAGAGGAGGAGAGAAAAGAAAGCAGGTTTTTAGGCTTTAGGCGGGAAGATAGAAAGATATAAAACACAAGAACTGAACACAGTAGAAAAGGAGAGAACAAAAACCAACACAAAAAAAATATAAAAACTGATAAGCCTCCCAACCTTAAACCTTAAGCAAAAATCTGCCTAAGTATCCAAACCTGCCTGTTATCAAAAATAACAAGTTCAAGCCTCAAGCCAAGACCTGCCTAAGCATAAACAAGCCTCACCTGCATCAGGCCCAAAACCAGTATACCCTGTCAAACCTGCTATCTGCTACCATAACCTGGCCTAAACCATTCAAAACCTGGCCTAAACCATTCAAAACCTGCCTAAGCATAAACCAGAAAAACCAGTCAAGCCTAAAACTCACACAAACTTACACTGTCAAAAGGCCAATCCTCAAACCTGCTGAAAACTTTCCAAACACACAAGACCAGCCTATGATCAAAAAATACATAAGCCTGTACCACCAGTTTTTAGAAACCTCCAGCCTAACCAATAAAACCTGTTAAAGCCATAGACCTCAAGAGGCCATAACCAAACCTGTTCAAGCATCATACCTGCCTAAACACCAATACCATTCAAATCAAATCCCAGGCAACCAAACGCATATTCAATGGTAAATCAAGGCAAGCCTCAGAAAAAGCAATATCACAAGCCTCAGACAGCATCATCATGGGCCATTAATTCAAGCATACAGTAGAAGAAGAAGAAGAGAGGCTAATCAAAGCAAAAGCTTCAACAATAGCATGTTACAGTTATAGCATTCAAGTCCTCAGACAGCATCATCATAGGGCAAAAAAAAATCAAAGGGCAAAACGTTCAAAGGCAAACACTCAAGGCAACATCACAGGCAAACGTTCAAAGGGGCATAGCACACGAAATAGGCAACAAGTCAGAAGAAGAGAGATAACAAAAGCGTACAGAGGCAAGCCAACAAAGAGAAGAAGAAAAGAGGACATCAAGTTAAGCTTTCAGACCAACATCATAAAGCCTAAGAAGTAGTACAGAAATACCAGGGTCTCCAAGCGCGCCTCCACCGTTTTCCTCGCCGTCCCGGCCTCCTACGCACGCTCCCACTTTCCTCCTCCGTCTCCAAAGGTAACCTTTTCCTTCTTTCTCTTTCAAAACCTCAGATAACCATTAACGAACAAGAAATCAGGACCGAAAATGAACAAATCAACGCATGCAAATCGTAACAAACCTAAGCGAATAAGAAAATGAACTCACTGAATCCGTCGCCCCCTAATGCCTTCGCTGGAGGGAAGAGGAGAGTGGAGAGTGCTGGTGGCCATTGAGGAACTCAGAAACGAATGAAGAATCACGCGAAGAAGGCAAAACCATGAAGAACGCCGCCGCTGCTCTCACAAAACCTAAAGCTTTTCCCCTTTCTGAAACAATTCTCACAAACCCTAAGAAACCCTTGTCTCAATAACTGGGCCTAACCCCATCTAAATGCCAAGCCCAAACGCGTTTCCCTGATCACACCCCCTCTTTCTAGCGCCACATGGACATTCTGCTTGGGCCATAATCCTCCAAGCCCATTTCTTTTATACATAAACTCAACCATTTCTTTTTTAATTAAAATAATTTAAACATTAATACATAAAAATAATACTTCAATACATTAATACTAAAATACTTAAAAATACGTTTTTTTATATACATAATTTAATTAATTTAAAACATTTAATTTAAATGTTCTTTGAATATATTAAACACAAAAAATATAATTAAAACATCTTTTATACACAATACAATTAAAATTGAAAACATTTTCCTTCTTTTAAATAAAATACCTTTTTTTGTACATAATCAATAAAAATACTTTTTTTTAATATACATAATTTAAATTTTAAATATTTAATTAAAATATTCTCTTTTTGTACATAAATGATAAAATACATTTTTTATTACACCATAATTAAAATTGAAAACACCTTTTTTTCTTTTAATTCAAATATTCTTATTAACAATATAAAGATACTTTTATATCAAAAAATGTAAAGTGACAATTTTCTAACTTAGAAATACTTTCTTTTCTTAAATTTTCTTTTTGTACATATTAAAGAAAATACAAGATTATTAATTAGATTAAATAAACATTTAATTCTTTAAGTCAACAATACCTTAATACATGTTTAATTTCACATCTCTAACCTGTAAATAATTACACTTACAATACATTTCACATTATACACTTGACACATATACAATTGCTATTTCCATACATTGATATACATTATTTACATTTGATCGCAAATTCGATTTGGTTGTAACTTATTGGATACTATAAGTCTCATCCCCATTTGTGAATATTGTACCCCCACTCCCGGATACTATTTGTAATAGCGTAGACTTTACACTCCCGCAATTTACCGCTTTTAAATTATACCATGGTTAGACCTAGGGTTTGTATGTACATAAAATCAAACGCTAGATAACCTAATACAAAGACAAATACATGAAATCAATACACAATCACACTTGCACCCTCTAGGGTAATCCCACATGTTGCCTTCCAAAATAGGCCATGCTTGCACGTCGAGTATCTTTGGCAAAACAAATTCAAATGATCAGAAGTCCCTCGATGACGCTTTCGAATGTTGCCTAAAACGGAATGATCATAGTCCCTTCAAAGCAAATTGCCAAAGACACTTGGCACCATTGCATTCATGGTCCATACGATGACCCGCGCCCGTCCCGAACAAACTTCCTAAACGCAAGATTGTCCATCAAATTCAATGGTGGAACAAAATTGTTAAAAAGGGTTGAAAACATAGAGAAAACCTTTGAGTACAATAGGGTAGACAAGACTCTTAGTTACTTGAGATCAACTTGCAAAAAGCACTCGCCTTCTTTTCAAAAACCACATTCCACAAGCACTTTCAAAACAAACTCTCAAAACATTTTGAAACATATTTTCGAAAAGATACACACCTTTGTAAAATATTCGAGTAAAGAATTGTTACAAGGTTAGCCTAAGACAAGGCATCTTCTTCCAAAACATTTTCAAAAACACACACACACACACACCATTTTCAAGCAATCGAAAATCAAGGCAAGTGATCTAAAAAACCAAGTAACTAAGAGCCCATGGATAACCATGGATGAAAAGGGTTCTAATACCTTCCCTTTTCATAATCTACCCCCCGGACCCACGAAATATCTCAAAAGGTTTTTGCTGTGCTTTTTTAACCTTTCCTTTAGGATAAAATAAAAAGTCGGTGGCGACTCTTGCTCAACCGCACAAGTGCGAATACGAACGCAAACTCACAGTCAGTTCTCCCACCGTATCACAAAGTGACTCTCTCATTGGTGACACGGGCCACATTTTCTCTGACAGATAAATCATGTATCGGGACATGGGCACCTTCAACATTTTCAAGGTTTCTTGCTCCCTCTACAGAGTTCTCTCTCCCATCAACCGCCGGAATATCCTTATTTTGATTCTCTCCCTCTGGTATGCCCTCCCTCTCTAGTTCAACTGCATCATCGGCAGCTTCCTATTCCTCTTCTTGTTCATCATTAGTGGCTAGTGAGGTTCTGAGAGTAGTGTGTGGCAGATCAAAATTCTCCTCACTAGGGATTTCTTTATTCTGCTCCCAAACAGTTGCAACTTGATTCTCAAAGGTTTGGTTCACCTTGCTGACTGAGCTTACAAAGGATCCCTTTGCTGAAGAAGGCCTATAAGTGGGATCGCCCTTACTGTTTATTAAAGTGACAGATTCTTCTACAGGTGTAGGAGCCTGTTTGGAAGTGCCAACAGTGTCCTGAGGATCAAAAGAGTATTATTAGAATTATTGTAAAATAATTCAAAGAAGAGTTTTAGATGGTCGAAGTTGTTACCTCGGGTGGAACTTCATCACCAGGACTTGAATTATCACTTTCACTAGGATTATTCAGCCTAGCAGCTATTTCTCGTTCCGTTGGCTCTTTGATGATGACAGGAGGAGGCCTCGACTTAGTAGCCATAACCTTGGTCTTGGTTTTCATACGAGGTTCGGAAACATGAGCTGGTTTCTTTAATTTTTTCCTCTTAAGAAGAACAGGAGGAGATTCTTCTTCATCACTGGAAATCTTAATTTCTTGAACTTTCCTTTTCTTTGGAATAGTTTTCCTAATACCCAAAAAAGAAAGGAGTCGAAAGCATCAGCATCAATATTAATATATTGAAAATAAAGTTATAGCAGAAAGTATTTACCTGTGGTGGAGGTTTTATAGAAAGGTCTTCTCCCTTTGTGCTTTCAGCAAATTTCTTGGTAATGTTTCTCTTGACGGCTAAAAAATAAACAAGTATAAGCCAGATGTCGAATGATTGAATCGAAGAAAATAAGGCATTTTCTTTGAAAAGAAAGATTACCTTTTTTGATCTTGTCAGAGATCATTGTAAACGCCTATTGAAGATGGTCAGCAAAGTCTTTTGCATCGAAGAATTCTTCGTCATAGTACTGCTTCCACCAGTCTTCAAAGATAAGTGAACACATAAAGTTGAGTTTGAAGTCGAACAAAGTTAGTATGGTTCGACCAACGTACCTACCAATATGCTTGGTAGCAGCATCCTCTGAATAGTCTGCATTATAAAACAGCAGAGACTTTTCTCGGGGGTAGATTGGAGAAGGGAGTGATTGGATGATGCCAAATTGGCAAGAGACAAGATTCGGTTGATAAGAAATCAAACTAAGTTGATTCTTCGAACTCTTGAATCTCAGTGGCATAATTCTTGGGAGAAGAAACAATTCCCAGATAGCCACGTACTCCTCCACTTGGTCCTCTTCATCAGATGAGGGATATGGTCGAATAAACCATTCCAGACCAACCTTTCGACCGGAGAAGGGAGCCATAGTCGAAACAAATTTCTCACGCTTTGCAAACATCATTACAAAGCTAGTAAACGCTTTCTGGAATTGTTGACCCTCATCAGCTAGAGTCAACAGGACTAATCTAGTGCATTTGACCCTTCTGTTTAAGATTTATGGGGCCTTCTCGTTAATCTTGTTCTTCTGAGGAAGAAAAGATTCAAAAGTGGCATTGAGCCAAAGTTGAAGGAGCCAGAAGGGGCCAGAAAGGAGCAAACTCACCTTATCTCCAATAACTTTAAGATGAGTCACACCATTGTTGATGGACTCATACAAGTTAGCCAAAATTAATTCGGCCAAACAAAGGTTGTAACCATGATGAAGCTGCATCGCAAGGGAGAGCATCTTCTTAGTCACTTGAAGTGACTTGGTGCAGAAAATGAAGTGAGACAACCACAAAGCTAGAAAAGCTATGTGTTCCACTTTGGAGACAGTGTTGATAGACTTGTCGTGAAAGGGGTTGTTGAATATAGTGTATGTGGGTTTCGTGGCTGAAAACTTAATAGTATCTTCAGATAAATCTTCAGGGTTAAAATAGTCACCAATTGGTCGATGACCAGTAATGGCTGCTATGTCGAAAAGAGTTGGAGTCACCATTCCACGGGGTAAATGGAAAGTGAAATGTGTGTTATCTCAGAAGTACAACGAAGATACCAACATAAGAGGGCAATAAGGTAACCCAGTCTTCGATAACATGACCAAGTCATAAATCCCCATATCTTTCCAGATTTGGGTCTGCACTATTTCCATCTTACTTAGCCATTCTGAATACTCCGAAGTAAGGTTAGGGCAAGATCGAAAGATCATGTTCCCCTTTTTCATAAACTGAAGGTTTATGTCTTCCTTCGTTTCAGAGCGTTGTTGGTTAGCAGGAGTAGCATCCTCAGGGTCATTCCTGGATTTCTTTGCGCAACCTATAGGCTTGATCCTAGGGTGAGTTAGGAAGAAGGCATTATTCTGCTTGGGGTTCTCAACACATGCAGATAGTGGATCAGACACGACGCACATGTGCCCAGAGTACCTAACGGGAATAAGTACCTGAGAATCATAAGCTTCACGCCATTCTCTAGTCATGGGTTCAGAAACAACCCTTTGGTCCCCAGTCGAAGTAGGAACAAAACTAGTGGAAAATATTTTTGGTTGTTGTCGTAAGTTAGAAACGTTCTTGGTTTTGGGATTGTTTGGTGCGTTTGAAAGGAAAGTTGTGGTTAAGGGTAGTAAAAGAACGAAGAAGATGGAGTTCTTAAGATTTATTTTTGCAAGGAAATAAGGAATATTAGGAGTTGTAAAAATTCCAAAGAAGAGAATTTGTGGCTATTTATAGTGTCCAGGGAAGAGTCTTTTCCCTCAAAACCATTTAATGCTGCAGAGTTAGTGGAGCACGTGGAAAACGTTGAGGCAGATATCGTACAGGTGATGGAAACATTTGCCATACTTTCCTAGGTTGTAGGGATAATGGCCATCATGGCAGCGTGAAAATGGCTGACTGATAGTGACGTCTTGGGAAAATGGTAATGATGACTCTGAATACCAGCAGTGGTTGGTAGAAGGCGAAAAGTGCACGATTGAATTTTGTGGCCAAAAAGAAGACATGTGTCGAATGGGAATATCAAAGAATGACCATTTCTTATGGCGTCGAAATTGACATTCTTGGGGGGCAATTTGTTAGCTCCTGAAATTGACACCTAGACATATTGGCCTTAGTGGCTAAAAATAGATTGAAGAAATCTAAGAGATTGAAGAAGTCTAAATCAAAGACCCTTCTATTTGGAAACATAGTCTAATTCGAAGATACTTCGAATTGAGAGCCTTTAAAAAGGCCCATCGAAGTCATCCTTGTTAAGGAGGAGAAAACACTTAGAGAATTATCTAAGTTAGAAATGGTCTTCGACCCAGAGGCTTCGATCTTGTAAGAGCCTTCGACCTGGAAGCGTTCGTATCAACAATAATTTGAATTTGAATTTGAATAAAAGAGGGAAAGGAAGTTCACTTGGCAATTGAAGAAAGCAACGTGGCATGAGGTTGGAGATCGAAGAACATGCAAAGGACACTTGTCCTAATCCTGGATCGAAGTAACCATCTAGCAGTTACTTTTTACTAGTATAAATATAGGAAGTTTATGTAAATTTTCCATGTGTTCAACTAATTGTACAAGTCACTCAATACTATTTGATTACCCGTTGCGTGAGAAAGAATATTGAGAATGTACGTTTGAAACACCATATTTTATAATCAAAGTCTTTTACATTCCTCTTTACATTCCTTGCCACTCTTGCTTACAGCCTTTTATCTTACTTGCAAAGTTTATTTTCCCTTGCGTTTTACTTGCACTTTTTACTAGACATCTACACTTAAACTTATCTCAAACCTCTACCTTTCTCAGTCAAATGTATTCTTTATTAAAATTAGCATTTTTATCAAAGCAACACAAATATTTAGCATATGTCCTAGGATCAAACTGATCGATCCTGCAAGTAACCAAAAACAGCCATTTTTAGAAGATCGGTGGTTGTTTACCAATTTTCATGGTAAACAATTGGCCCCTTTGAGTCACCTCCATACAAACAACCAGAGGCTGACATGACCCATGTCAGCCCTATGCAGTTACAAACTCTTTTATTTTTGGACATTTTGTGACTTTTCACTTCCATAACCCCCTAGGCTTTATGTTAGTGGGTAATTAAGGTCTTAATTAGAAGTAAGTTTCAAGTATTGATGATTTATGGCTTAGTTTAGCATAAATAGAGGTTTAGAGCATGGCACTAGGGAGAGAAACCTAAGGGTAACACTTAGGGGTCACTTTTCGTAGATTATAATTGCTACTTTTCTTTGTTGTTTTGCTTCCACTTTAATGATTTATTTATTTTTTGTAATTACTTTACACTTTGGTATTTTAAGTCTTGACTTCTTTTTCATTCCAAGTTATTCCTTTTACTTGCTTTATTTTATTTACTTTCTTGCAATGTCTTTAAATTACTTGATTATTGTCCCTCTCACCATGAGTGAGTAGATCCATAGAGACAATGGGTCATGAGAGCTTATATCATAACATACTTCGATTGAATCATTCATCTGCAATTATGAGAAATCTAAGTTTCATTTATTTTAGAATTTGAATTGTTGACCACGTCTATGTCGGTTGCAAAAGCAATGGCAATATAGATGTTGTAACACCCTAAAATTTATAATTATTTATTTAATTGATTATTTGTGATTGTTTATGTGATGTGTGGTTATATGGTGTGGGGAATTAGTGAGAGATAGGCGATAATTAGAATTATTTAGATTTAAATAATTTAGTTTATATTATTTAGCTTTATAATAATAATTAAATAAAATATTAAGGTGAAAAAGAGAATAAGGGCCTAGTGGTAAGTGTGTGAGTTAAGTGAGGGCATAATAGAAAACCATAGAAAGGGTATAATTTTAACAAATAAAACAAGGAAGAAAAGAATCATTTGATACGATCGTAAAATTTGGGAGAAACTCTCAAGTGAGAGCTAGGGAACAGAGAACCAAGAAGGGAAGTTCGTAAAATGCAAAGGAAGAGATCAATTGCTAGGAATTTGAGGTAATGGGTGTAATCCTGGTTTATTATGATTGATAGGGGTTTAGGTAGATGTAAGTTTTTGTCTTATGTGATGATTTGGTGAAAAGCTTGACGAAATTATTGATTGATGATGTTTGTATACTATGATTTATGTCCATAATGATATGTTAATGTGTTTTGATGTTAATATATAATATATTGTATTTATAATATGTTTTTGAATGAGTATGATGTATGGAATCAAGATCGGCATGGCTTAGAACAACAACAAAATACAATTGTGAGGTGGCAAAAATCGCGCGTCTCACCGAGCGAGCCAGTCGCCCAAGCGTTGGCGGGAGAGCCAACGACGAGAGGGATGATGGAAAAGATGAACCACTGGAAAATATATGGGGAAGAGATCATTGCCAGAGCTTCATTGGGTGAGCGAAGCAGCGATGGACACCACTGATTGAGGAGAGTTTTATTAAGAAAAATGTAGATATTGAGGAAAGTCCACCGACACCACCCAAAAAGGAGATTTTTGAAGAGGTATAGAAGGAAGCAACTTATGTTGCTCCTCCTCCCTACTAACTGCTGATTCCTTTCCCACAAATATTTGTAGGGGCTAAGATATGTGCCCAATCCAAAATGTCTACCGGAATATTGGAAAAGATCCACACCAATGCACCATTTATCAAAAACATGAACTCTAAAAAGAGAAAAATAGAGGACCGTGAAATTGAAGAAATTATTAAGAGGAGAAGGTTGACTTTTGAGGTGGGGGTGAAAGAATTGAAGTCAAATTCGAGTAATTGATACTTAGGATAGAACCAGAACCACCCTCATATGTTCATAAGTATTAATCACTCCATAGGAAAAATAAAAATAAGAGTAGTGGATACGAGAGATGGCTAGATAGGTGGTCATTTTTTAAGAAACCACCATAAGTTCTTGCATTCATCAGCCGTTGAGATAAAACAACATTAAACAAAGCACTTCGTAGGAGGAAACCCACACTTTTAAATGCTTATGCCTTCTATGTTGTTTTATTTTGCAGGTATGGTTTCTTCTAATAAAGAGAATAAATATG